>OX420936.1:17502500-18752500 GCA_949091785.1 Polymixis lichenea
TAAGTATTTTTGGAACAGACTATATACATGAGTAATAAATTCAACGTTTCATGTAGCTGTATGAACGGACATTCTTCAACAGGTTTGAAAATGACTCAAAGAATGTCGGGATCGATTGCCATCCAACAGTACATCGGCCGAATTGTTCAAGACAGCAACACAGACGTATCTGTTTCAACTGTGCTGATAATATTTGGAGCAGTCAAATTCTTTGTTGGTAAGATATTAAGGATATTTTTTATCAATTATGTACAAAATACGGTATTCATTAATCAAAAGAAATAACCATAAACCACACTAATACAATATTTGAACAAAATCCAAAGTAATGTTCTAGCATCTGTCAATATTCAAACTCCTAATTTCTTTGCAGGTATATTTTCATCAGCTATAGTGGACAAGGTTGGACGTCGTCCTCTTCTAGTGTTCTCCTACCTCAGCTCTGGCGTAACCCTCATCGTTGTTGGAGCCTATTTTTTTATACAACCCACTTCTTCCCCGTACTACAGTTACATACCCTTCATTGGCATCATCTTCACTAGCATGCTATCCATTCTAGGCTACGAGTCACTAGTCTTTGTTATCATTGCAGAAATATTTCCCCTTAACGTCAAATCACTAGCTATGACTCTCCAAAATATTTTGGGAGGGTTCCTCAATTTCCTATCAGTGAAAGGGTATCAGGAAATGAAGGATGTAGCAGGTCTGGCTGGGGTGTTCTGGTTCTACGCCGGTTCATCAATAATTGGTGCTATTTTTTCATATTTTTTGGTGCCAGAAACAAAGGGCAAAAGTTTAAGGGAGATCCAGATTGAGCTGCAAGGAGCTTTGTATGACGAAGTTGATGAGAAGTTGAAGAATGTGATCGTGAACGAAGATACTGAAGTTACAGAGCTGAATGAGCTAAAACGTGATTTCACTACAACGATCGGTACCACGAAGGAGGCTAGTAAATGAAATCAAAGTGGTTGTAGTCTACAGCAGTTGTGTATATTTTAGTACCTGTAATAAATTATTGACAAAGTGGACTTAAAAGTACTACTGCTTAAATAGTTACTGTAGAAGATTGTGACAATAGGATTTCAAATACACAGTATTTTATAATAAAATGTTAAAATATGTTAATCTTCAAAAGATCCTGGTCTACAAGAAAATAAAATAAAAAAACGTGCTGCAGCTGGACATAGAACATAATTAGTTTGTGCTGGATTAGTTGAATCTCTCTGTGTTAGAAGTACCTACCTACGATGTTTATGAAATATTTTCTAATTTTTGTAACATTTTTAATTATACTTCAACTCCAGAAATACTTATTAGCCAATTGGCACGTTTTGAATTGTATGCACTTTAATGCATGCACGTATTCACTTAACCTTTTCACATAACTTTTTTGCATAAAATTCAAAACGTGCCAATTTTCTAATACGTATTTCTAAAATTGTCCATTTACCCACAAATAAATTTACTTCCTGCAGGTTGCCTATAGAAAATAATATATTATTTAAAACTATCGATTCGCCCGATTTTGGAGAGTCAATTCGTGCGAAATGCCTACTAGGCTCCTCCTTTCTCATATATTACAATTATACCTTCATCCTCAAATACTTCGGGCACGTCTCGAGGCGTGACGGTGACTCTATAGAGCGCCTTGTCGTGCAGGGTAGATAGAGTGTAGGGCATTAGACCACGCGGACGTCCACCTATGAGATGCACTGACCAAATTAAATCCGCAGTGAGCGCCTTTGTATGAAAAATCAGCCTATATTGTTCCCACTGCTGGGACACAGGCCTCCTGTCGGTAAGAGGGGGTGAGCCGTAATTGACCACGCGGGTCCACTGCAGGTTGGTAGATGTCTTCGAATTTTCGGTTCTTGGAAATTTCGGTTTCCTCACGATGTTTGCCTTAACCGTTCTGGGAGCAGTTGTGATGAAATAATTTACATAAAGTAAATCGCCTGGTGAATTATGGCCCACTCCCTCTCACCGAGAGGAGGTCTGTGTTCCAACAGTGGGACAATTATAAGCTGATTATGCAAATCGCTTCTCTGAGTTCAAACCTAGGTACGACCCACAACTCGTAAGTCGCGGCCGTTACCACAGGGTCAACGCAGCTCTTGTAAATGTAATCCAAAAATAGATCTCCGAGAGAATCCAGAGTAGATGGCTGAAACCGTGAGGCGAATCACATCAGTTCCTAGACAAGAAACTTCCGTTATGACTACAGTGTTACGAAGAAGAAGGACATAACACATTTCCATATTACATTTACCCCCTTATTTATAAAAGTTGTTTTTTTTTTTTTTTTCTGAGTGGGAAATCATCAAATAACTTCTCCCGCTCTGGGTGGAGCGGGAGGGCGTGTCAGACTTTTACTGACTAAAACCCACCCGTGTTCCCTCAGTTGCCTGTGTGCCAGGGGCGGCGGTATCTCTTTCAAACAACCCGAACCCCTGGCAGGCCCGAACCCCTGGCAGGCAACGTTGCTTAAAGTTAAATAGTGTTTAGCGACTGTTTAACCATACATTTTTGACGTTTAAACATAGAGATGTTTCAACGTAAAAAAATGTATGATCCTCTTATTTATAAAGGCTGCTTAAAGTTAAGAGTGCCTTGCCACAAGACAAACCCTCTTATTGATAAACGCTGCCTGCGTTTATCAATAAGAGGGTTTGTCTCGTGTCACATTCACATGGTGTGCTCTTTTAGGTCAAGTTTCTAGTATCACAGCGTTATCTCGAGTGTTTTCTCAATTTTGTCAGAGCCACAAGTTGTGTATTTCCTCTTTAGATATTCATTGAGACGTTTCTCAGTTCAGTATTTGATCTTTCTGCTTATTCTATACATTCGTCGACCGTGAAGATATAATGTAGGTGGAACTACTGAATAGATGTGTATAAAGGCTCCCGAAGACCGGCGCCAGCGCCATGTATTTACTTAATATAAAATAAATAAAAATCTTTATTGCAGACCACATGATCCATAAAAAAACACAAGCAAAAAAAAAAGTACAATAAAAAATTTAGAATAAAGTAGAAAAAAATACATAATTAAATAGCATACATACACACACACACACAAACTGACGCCTTTCTTCTCTTGCACATAAATTGGCACAAACATTTTACGCGGCTATTTCCCACCACCGCTTGTAAGTCTTGGTGGAGTACATTCTATCAGCAATGTCCTTAACTAAGGTGTTTCTACACGTACCAACCCTGGACATGAAAGAAGCAATTCTGCTTCTCTGAATGGCATTGAATGCGTTTAGCCTTGCCTCTGCATGTAATAGTTTAATTATGTATTTAGTTAGTTTTAAGCTTAGTTTATCACTTACATCATTAATTATTTCGTCTAAACATAGACGTACAACAATACTCCGTTGCTATCTGTGGAGGCTTGTAAATGGCTTGTCGTAAATTACCTTACTACGTACTACTTTTGTACTGATAGCTGTAAGCCACCCAAACACAATAAAAAAATAAAAATAAAAATGTGACTCTTCATAGAAATTGTTCTAGAAGAGTCCAGTCGCGCTGTCGCGTCGCGCTTTTAATCATTTACCGGCAAACGCTGCCAAATACTGCATCCTATTATTCTGGTCCATTTTTTGACACTGACGTGTAATTGCTAAGATTTACACTAATGGTAAAATAAACGACCCACAATTATTTAGAACAGTACTTTGATTCTTAAAAAAATTGCTTGATCACACTCGAATCTTTTTGTCTTGAATTTTTTTGGTTGTAGTTTATTCTGAACACGTTTTGCTAACAACCAAGGACAACCTACGCAACACGTCGTTTGCTAGTAATGGTTTACGTTTAATAATGGACATATTTATCAGATTCCGTTCTCATTTAGGTAGATACCTATATTGTCTATGGTATAAATCTTTGTGTCAACAAGCGAATGTTTGATTCAAAAGCGCTAGTGATGGAATGAGAGCAGCGGTGGCCCACTGCTCTCAAACCGGTGAAGGAAAACATCGTGAGGAAACAGGCATGTTCGGGAACCAAAAAATTCGGACATGCGACATCTAACAACCCACATTAGGCTCGCGTGGTGGATTATATATAGTTGATTATTATTATAAATAACAGTGTTTTCTTTCTTTCTTATTGGCCACTCCCTCTCAAATAGGGGAGACCTGTATCCCAGGAGTGGGTAAATTATAGACTGATTATGCTTATACTGGTGAAGTAAAGTGTTACGCAAGAAATAACATACTGATGTAAAAAAAAAAAAAAAACTATGTTTATCAACCAGCACTAAACTACAAGAATCGGTAGATATTCGAAGTTGACGTCGGAACAGAAGTTAAAATTATAATACATGAAACAAAAGTTTTTGAAAAAAAAAATACCCATGTTAAAAGTAACTGAAATCGATTGAAAAATAAATTCGGAACAAAGTAATTTCTGGTCTTGCGTTAATTCTGTTACACCTTGTATACTGCTAGTTTCGTGAGATAGGATAACATAATTAAGGCTGTAAATATGATTTAGTAAACAACTATTAACCAACTAATTTAATAATGGTTATTTAGTAAATGACTTATTTAGGTACCTACTAATAATGAAGGGGCTACATGTGATATCAAAAGTTAAGTGTAGTGTAGGTAAAATAATGGGCATGAGATACGGAAGAATGAACACTAAGCAGCTCATACCTATATGTACATATACAATATGTAACAAAAACCCTGTTGTTCCTTTTAGGGACGTATACACTTACCCACAAGCACAACATTTACGAAGTTATAATTTTAAAAAATAAGCATTGGCTAGTCGAGAGTTCAACATCAAATAACTATTAAATCGACATATTCAAAAAAAATGTTAACAGTATCTGATTTTACAAGTATCCTTATTTCGCACAATAGACTAGGAGCTTGGCGGTTTTCTTTGACCTAATCAAAATCAGTTAAACATTACAAATATTCATAATTAAATATTTATTTTAATTATTTTTGTTCTGTTTAACAATACAAACTGTTGTTTTTTATAAATGTCATGCTTTATTACGTATGTATACCGATTCTGAAAACGTGGGTAGAAGGAACAACAGGGTTTTTGTTACATATTGTATAAACTTGTCTTTTTCCCATGGTAGGCAGAAGCTACAGATCGCCATCTCCTACGATCCTAACTCGTTACGATAACATTTATAAGTACCTATGAATGTGGCTATTACAAAAAAAGAAAGGCCTGAAAAGGGGTACTGCAAAGTAAAAATGTATAACTAAGAAGGGATCGAACTCGTAAAAATATGCTCCAAAGAAGAACGAAATTCCAATTTTCTTAAGTTTTTTGCAATCTGCATTTGCAATCTGCATTTGCTTTGTCTTCCCTACCATTACAGCGCCCTTCGGTCTACTCCTTGGTAAGTAATGGTCTCTGTAGCAACATGAAACATGAGGCTTCAGGGGCTAGTACAGATCTCGGGGTTTATTAGATTAATCGAGTCTGGTCAAATCACGCTGGAGTCGGTGCATTTGATTGATTGATTCATTAAAATCCTTACTAATATCCTTACTAATATTATAAACTGCCAGGGGTGCGGGTTGTTCGAAAGAGATACCGTCGCCCCTGGCACGCGGACAACTGAGGGAACACGGGTAGGTTTTAGTTAGTAAAAGTCTGACACGCCCTCCAGCTCAACCCAGAGCGGGAGAAGTTATTTGATGATTTCCCACCCAAAAACTACTAATATTATAAACGGAAAAGTTGGTATGTATGGGATTTATGGATGTTTGTTACTCTTTCACCGAAAACTACTGAATGGATTTGGATGAAATTGGCACACAGATAGATTATAACCTAGATTACACATAGAATACTTTTTATCTCAGTAGTACGTTCCCGTGGAATAATTTCCGACTTCCACGCGGGCGAAACCGCGGGCGGAAGCTTACAATACAACTGTCTAAGTTCATATAATCCCAGTGCATGACATTTTGCAAAAAACAAAAGAAACTCTCTCACACAGTATGCCAATGCCAATACATTAAAAAAATACCTACTTATAAAAACAAAACGACCATAAGGTGATTTCATGGTAAAAAACATGTACAAGTACATGAGATGCCTTTGTGTGTATATGTATAGCGGACGACACCAGAAAATTGTCATATGTAGTAGTTAAATGTTCTTCATATTTATATTCTGTATCTTATCTCACCTCTCAAAATGTACCCATGTGTCTTAATTTTTACACCTGGCTTCATCTTGTACTTCTAATGAAAAGCAAGGGCTCCAACGATTTACAGAATTGAGAACATTATAATTAGCGAGAAGCAATGTTGCAAGTTAAAGCACTACTCTAATGATGAAACTCACTATCAATGATAATCTAAATCATTTTGAAGGATATTGCTAATTCATTCCTGCATATGTTCGAATAAATTGTCTGCTCGGCAACGTAATAGACACAATTAATATTGTTGAACTGTGAAAATGTGAGCCATTCCTACTGTCACTGTTGTACGCAAATAACCGTCAGGTACCTTTGAAGTATACTCCAATATACGGATACAATTCCACTAAGAACTAAAACTGTTGAGGAAGAATGAATAGCATGTGATGGAGAGGGAGTGTAAGTAAGTGAGTCTAATAACGTAACGTAGACTGCAGGCGTGAAGGAGATATGGGATAGAGGCAAGAAGAGGATGGTATTATCACTTCCTCGTGGGTTTCATAGTTAAGGAAATGAAATAGTTGAAAAACACGTCTGACGAAAGATAGATTTATGAATTAGGAACAGCATCTTCTTGTACGTAGTGATTGGTGATCTATTTCTTTGCAAATTTAAGGAGATCAAGCCTTTACCTATTAAGTATTTACCGTGGCATCGATGCTGTTCAAGTAATGGCCGATTTCTTTAATTTATTGACAGACGAATGACGGCAGGGCTAAAAAAAATCTTCTATGCACTGATAACCCAGGCATGCAAATTATTAAATGATTTGATCCGATGGATTATTGCTACCGATTTGATGAACTTTTTGTTATTAATTCGACAGCGTACGTCTGCCTTTTTATCATATAAACGCTTGATAACATGATTCACTCACATCCGAAACACGGAAGAGTATACAAGAGTGTGTCTTTATCTACATTTTTCTTAAATATTAGAACGTAACTTTTTCATGAATTTTATTAAATAAAAATTTTACGAATTTTTGGTAATATATTATCTGGTCATTATAATATCTGGTTCATTTGCAAGCCCTGCTTAGCCAGGTTTTAACGAAGAGTGGCTGTTGTTAATTGAAGTTTTAAGAATTTGAGTGCATGTTATACTGTGAGATGGCGGAAGGGAGACAAGCTCAGTATTTAGTGGCAGCTGCAGGTGAGTTCAATTCGATTCAGTTATTGCGTATTCGTTCAGACTATACATGTCATCATGATCATTCTCGTGGGCTTATCTCAATTTTTTTGGGGTCGGCGCAACATGTCTTTTTCTTCCATACTTCTCTATTAGTCCTTCTGACTAAAAACCCGCACTGGGCCCGCGTGGTGGATTATGGCCCGAGAGGAGTCTTGTCTTCTAGCAGTGGGAACATTATAGGCTGATTATGATGGAGTCGTGAACTGTATGTATGAATATTTTTTTTTAATAAGTACAATCAAGTGTTTTTATAAGTACTATCAAGTGTTTTTATAAGTACTATCAAGTGTTTTATAAGTAGAATCAAGTGTTTTTTTAGAACTCATCGCTGGTATAGTATTACCTACTTATCACATCGTGCAATGGTCGATAGGCCTCCCAAAAGGAGGAGTGACGACTACCTAAGTACAGGGTGGACTTAGGTAGTCGTCAGTCCACCTTTTGGGTTCGATCCCACTGGGTTTACATTTATGGAATGCGATAAACATGTTGAGTAGGTACTAGCTTCTGCCTGAATGGATGTCGAAAATTACATATTACTTTGTTACTCCATAAAACATCAGCTATCTGCCAGTGAAAGTCCCGTCAATATCGGACAAGTCGTTTCGGAGCCAGCCTGCAGGGCAAAGGCCTCCCTTTCCTTTTTCCACTAAACTCGATCAAAAAGCTGTTAATTTAACATTATAAATATATACTTAAATTTTATTTATTTGTATAGAGATTGAGGAAGTGAAGGTCATGGGAACCCACTGGATCCGGCCTGTAGCGCTAGAGCGGTCGTAGTGGTGATGCTTGTGGCAGGCCTATGTCCAACAGTGGTCTGGTGGTGGTGTCTTTCTGTGAAATGATAGTGTTGAGACAATATCTTCCTTTCCAGTGTCGCTGGCTACTATGGTTGTCGGATTCTCACTTGCGTGGAGCACCCCTGTGATACCGAAGTTTCACAACAATGAGACCGGCTTCAATATCACAGATGTAAGGCTTTTTATGAAAAGTATTCACATACGGCCTTCATTTTCTTACTTTATTCACCATCATTTAGAGAATTCATTTTGAAAGGTTTATGTTAATCATATTAACCAACCATATAATATTAACAATACGTAAAATGATGAAATCTCGATATCTTATTAATTAGTTAAAATCGTGCTAATAAGGGTCAAATGGCTAGTATAACAGTAAGAATTATTTCAGAAACAAATATCATGGGTGGCTTCTTTATCATCCCCTGGCTTCATGGCTGGCAGCCTGGTGACGAGATTCATTTCAGACGAATTCGGGAGACGAGCCGTTATCTTGAGCAGCGCTGTGCCCGTCGTCATTGGAACTGTAAGTTTTTAAACTGATTTGATTCGGACGGGTGTATTCGCTAAACGCGAAACCCGTAGTTTCGGCCAAAAGGACGGGCGTTTCCTACACCGTGTCACTTACGGACATAAGATTAGTTTGTGGCCCGAACTATTCATGAATAACAACACGATTTGACAGCTGTCTATACCCCCGTATGCGTAGGTATTTGCCCGTCAGAAAAATTTAAATTGTCACTTGTTCTGACGTTTCAACCAATTTTGGACGGGCTTAAATCTTCGTTGACGGACTTAGAGTGTAGACCCCTAAGCTTTCTGAGAATACAACCGTAATGACGAATAGTGTAATTTAAATGTAGTACATTACATGGTGTTGGCAAGCAGCTAATGGCGATGCGGCAGGTCCAGGAGGAGATGGCGGGATGAACTCGACTCTTTTCTTCACGCTTGGCCACATACAGCAATAGATGGATAGGATAAGGTAAGGAAGGGAGGCCTTTGCCATGCAGTGGAGCACAAAGGCTCGTACTTATAGGTGAAAAGAAGGATGTGAAATTTCGTTGATTTCTTTACCAGCACGGTTCGAAGTAATTTTCATGTGAACTTACAGAATAGGACTTTTAGGGAAACCTGTTTATTGCATCTAATTTGATTACTCATATGATATTTTCCACTTTTCCAGGTAATTGTTTTAAGCACTGCGACAGCATGGTGGCTTTACTTAACGCGGTTCTTATGGGGCGCTGGAACCGGCATGATAGCAACTGTAAGTAATTGCCTAAATAGAAGTAGGCATTTGATGCATTGTACACACCTTGCACTATCAAAATCCCTGAAATGGGGAAGGCAACTGTCAAAATGGCGGTGTCGTAGCTCTCAAAACAAGCTTGCACAAATCGTTAAATATTAGCGGTCTTATTCATAAAAGTTATCGAACATCAAAAACCTTGCTAAAGTCTGGTTGTCTAAAAGTGCTATTCATAAACGCATTTTAGCGCAAAAACGTTCTTTATCCCAACTATAAAATTGTACTAGCCAGAACCCTACTTTAACAGTGTTTTAAGGAAAGAGTGGCCGATTCTAAAGCAGCTGATTGATTATAACGAAAATGACATTTTACTATTTGACGTACAAATAATAAGTGTCACCAAATGTCAATTGTCAAGCAACAAAGACAGTTATAGGGAGTTTTTGGCGGGATCGCGTTGGAACATGTCGCACGAATTTTAATTTTCATGAAATTTAGTGAAATAGCGAATTCAATTGTATAATTTTGGTAGTGAATTATTCAATTTAGTTACGTGTGAGTGCACAAGTGTAGTGAAGGTGAAACTAAGTGTCTAACGTGGACTTTTCGTGTTCCCCCCAAAAACTCCTATTAGGTTGTTGTAAAGTTACTACCGCTTTACAATAACTTTAACTTTGACTTTACTGACTAAAGACGACTATGACTGTTTTGTAACTTCGTGCCCGATATCGGGCCATTTACTTTATTGAAAAGAAAAATTACTTGACACTGGCTAAATGCACAAACCGTGTGAAGCAAAAACCCCAAAAAAAAAACAGTTAAAATTTCAAATTATTTGTCAAATTTAAATAAAGATGACGTCACCGAGTCAGAAGTGTCGAAACTGTAGACAATGAAATGGTTGCCAGTACGTAATAATCTCTATGGTCACAATTATTCAGTGTGAAGGCAAACATTCTCGTTTGACGATTTGATGTGTTGGTCAATTGTTGGATGACTTCATTAAAATGGCAACATTTTAACGTTTAATAAACGTTTTCTAACATAAATGTCGTTTCTAAACCAAAATTTAATTTGAAAATAGAATTCTACATTTCAAAATAAAATTCATTTGAATTTAGAATTTATTGCCAGCCATAGGTACGTAAATTATGTTTCAAAAGGCCAGTATTGTAAAACGGCAACATCGTAGGTTAAGACCTATTATAAACACTTTAGTACAAGGATATTATTTTTGCCAATCGAATGACGTTGACAGCGGGGCAATGTTGGTAAACATTTGTGTAATTGTTTCGTGAAATGTCACTTGAAATGTGTGCAAAAAACAAGATGGCGACACTGTTTCCGATTTTACCCAAGCGTTAAAATAACCTTGTGACACTAAAAAGAACCATTGGCTTTCATTTTAAATATTTTTTCTCTTTTTCAGGTATCAGCCATGTACATAGCTGAGATATCAGACAAAGAGATACGAGGTAAACTCACATCATCCATTCGCTACATGCAAAATTTTGGCGGTTTCCTCATCATGTCCGTTGGCCCCTTCGTTTCCTACCACGCCATCAGCTACGTGTTATTGGTCCTGCCGATTTGTTATTTCATCGCCTGCTGCTTTATACCAGAATCTCCGTATTACCTCTTGAAAGCAGGAAAGGTGAATGCAGCGAGAGTTTCCCTCATCAGGTTAAGTGAAAATAAGGATGAGAAGGTGAGAGAATTCCTGACTATAAGTACGTATAATAAAAAAATTCTATGTAGTGCTAAAAAAGTGGTTTCATTAGTGAGTAAAGAAACTCAATATAATCTAAAATTTTGTCACTGGAAAATTTCCATAAGTACATAATCAGTACATATTAAAATGTCGAGAAATTGTCGACCCGACTACAATTTCCCAACAAAAACATAACATGATTTTTGCAGTTAATAGAAAGTCGGTTATCAGCGATGCGGTTGGACGTGAAAAAAGAGACGCATCGCTCTGGTTCTATCAAAGAGCTGTTTACTGGAAAGCAATACCGCAAGGCACTGGTTATTTGTATAGGTTAGTACGAGTACTATGATCTGTTCCAAAATTATTTAATCTTGTTATTTAGTCTTTTAGGGAATTAGTAACACTTTCATGTGTATTCAGAGAGTTTCAACTTTTATATCACCACTGTTTTTAGCAGTTATTGTTTGAATAACATTATTAAATTGTACTTGAAAAATCATAGACAATGTCTATGGTCCCTACGTACAATCCCCTAGGTGGTAGATACGTGATTTGCATGTTTTGTTTTCGTGACCTTCAGGCCAGCCTATACTATCGTTTAGTTTAACAACAATAAGTCTAAGATGGCAAAATGCGCTTTAAATCCAACATGACATTACATTAACTAGAACATGTTTGAAACTTTGAAGCCCTCTCCTGTAAATACGACTATAAGTAATCTCATGCAGTCGGAGGCATCTTGTTAAATTTTACAGTAAACACCTTTATCGTTTCCAACTGCATGAGATTGCTTATAGTATTCAGTCTAATAGTCATCCTTTTAAAACAAGTTTCTTGTTTCCACCTTTTTTAATTAAAGTTCATTTTTTAGGCAGTCGTGTTTTCTGATTTTGTAAAAAAAAGAAATTGACAATTGTGGTTGATTTTTTATAACACAAAACATCGACGGTCCCTACGTATAATCCCCTAACTACAAATGACAAATTTTACAGGAGAGCGCTTCAAAGTTTCAAACACGTGTATATAATTAAAGTTCACTTTTTGAGCAGTCGGGTTTTTTGATTTTGTAAATACTATTTTTATTTCACAGTTTTAGTTAATATAATTATTTTTGTCGTTTATGCGACCTATTTATGAAACCCTTTATTTTGATACCCCACTCGATAAGTTTTGAGAAAATAATATTTTTTTTTGAAGACCCAATATGGCGCCAAATGTCGGCCATTTTTTTCAATTTTGATATACCCAGTGTCACTCTCACAATTAAGACGAAATTAACGGCACCTCTCAAGCTGAAATCGATCATTGGGGTGCTTGGACAGGAAACCTCCTCGTGTGCCCGTGGGCTGGAGTTTCCCTTGGATGCGTCTGGGGGAAAGGCCAGTCACCGGGACGGTGCACCCTGGGATGCGGGCAATGTCCCCCCATTAGGTACGTGTGCCTAAGGGGTGTCGTTGCCCGTATGCCAATATCCTGTCGGAGGAACGCTCCAACGCGTGTCTCTTTGCGCTTATGCAGAGACGCACAGCGGCGGAGTAAGAGCGGGCTCGGTGTGCACTTACCCTGCCACCGGGCAGGCAAGAAGGAGTGCTCTCCTTCTGCCACCGTTAATCTCGTAGCCCCGAAGATTGTCACGGTCATGTCTCTGACTTTTGACGGGGGTCGAGGGTCTTGGCTTAACCGCCCGGGCCGCGAGGAAGAAATCCTCTATAAAAAATTACCCCAAACCTCCAAGCGGCGGCGCACCGTGAGGGAGGTTGATAGCTTGACTAATGGGTAGCTAAATTAGTCTCTAGTGCGAACCACTACTTTTTTGGGAATTATAAAGTTTTACACTCGTGGGAACAAAAATGGAAATTGAATTTAAAACAAAAAATCAGCAAGAGGAAGGGAGCGATGCGGGGTCGGAGTCCGACGCCGCATCGAGCGCGAAGGGCTCTTTCAAGAGTCCGGAGCGTGTAGTGGTGGGCGCTTCGAAGAGGACAAATGAGTTCCTCAAGGAGCGCTCAAAACCGAAGGATGGCCAGGGGTCATCCTCGGACGGTGGCATGACCTCGGCCCGAAAACTCGGGAAGGTCTGCCGACGGGGAGGAATCCGGTTGGGCAAGGGGCTGTCCACCAAGGAGACCGGCGTGCTGAGCCAAGCCGGCCCAGTCGAGGCGGCCCAGCGAGCCGAGGCGTCGGCCACGGAGGGGAGACTTTCTGAGGGGTCCAGCAGCAGGGCTCTCTTGGAGTCGTCTGACGGTGAGCCGGACGCCGCTGCCGGCTCTAACTCAGAGCGATCGGCCAGGCTCGCGAAGGCAGTGGCTGCTGCAGTGAAGGGTGTGGCCCTGAAGAGGCTTCAATCCTCTAAGGACAAGGCCGTACCCGCAGCCATAGCCTCGATTATGGCGGCAGCGGAGGTCATATACTCCGGACCCCCCCCCCCCCGTCGGACGGCATGTCCGAGATGCGGGCGGAGGTCAAACGCCTGACTGCCGCCATGGAGCTTCTCCGAAAGGAGAATGCGGAGCTCCGAGCGGACCTGGCCGGGCTCCGAGGGGCCGGGCCCCAGGTGGTGCCTCAGGAGGTGGCGCGGCAGGGGCTGGCTGGACCAGTGCCTGAGGGGGACCAGTTGCTGGCTCTGGTGCGGCAGGAGCTGGCTGCCTTCAGCAGCCGGTTCTCCGTCCTGGAGGCAATTGTCCTTCGCCCCCCACTGGCAGCGAGCCGGCCGGCCTCGGGCCAGCAGCAGAGGGGGCCACGTATGCCGTCACCACGGCTGCTACGGCTAAGCCGGCACCGCAGCCGGGACGGACCCCGGCGAAACCGGTGCCGCCTAAGACGGGCAGGGTGGCGGCGCAGGTGGCGACGGCCCCAGCCGTGGTCCCAGGACGGACGGCCCCGCCTCCCAAATCTCCTCCGGCCGACGCCGAATGGCAAGTGGCCGGGGAAAAGAGGAAGGCGGGTAAGGCTGCAAGGGCGGCCAGACGGAGGCAGAGGCGGCAGCGAGCCAAGAAGCGGAACGCCGCAGCTAGGTTACGCGCCCCAAAGTCCGCAGCTGTAGTGATTACACTACAGCCGGAAGCGGAGAAGAAGGGCGTGTCCTACTGCGACGTGATCGCGAAGGCAAAGGCGGCGGTGGACTTGGCAGACCTAGGGGTTGCCAACGGCCTCCGCATTAGGGTCACCGCGACTGGGGCCCGGATGCTGGAGGTCCCTGGTGCGGCTAGTGGCCCGACCGCTGACGCTCTGGCCGAAAGGCTAAGGGCGTCCATAAGTGCGGACGTGGCCAGAGTGTCCAGGCCCACCAAGTGCGCTGACATGCGCATCTTGAGCCTGGACGACTCCGTGACGGAGGGCGAGGTGGTGGCCGCCATCGTCAGGACTGGAGGGTGCTCTGCCGAACAGGTGAAGGCAGGCACCATTCGTCCTGACAACACGGGCTTGCGAACCCTTACGGTGAGCTGCCCAGTGTCGGCGGCCCAAAAGATCACCGGGGAGGGCCGAAGGCTACTGGTGGGCTGGGTATCCGCGCAGGTGAAGCTGCTGGAACCCAGACCTCTGAGGTGCTTCCGATGCCAGGTGGGGCATCATGTGGGCGTCCAATGCACCTCGGAGGTGGACCGCAGCGGACACTGCTTCCGTTGCGGTCAGCCCGGTCACAAGGCCGGCTCGTGCAACGCCACGCCGCACTGCTACCTATGTGCGGCAGCTGGCAAGCCGGCCGAACACCGGGCTGGGAGCAAGGCCTGCGCTCCACCCACCGAAACCAGGAGCCGGGGCAGGGGCAAGCCCTCCGCCACCGCCGTCACCGCCGTAGCTGCCGCCACCGCCGCCGACGCTGCCGCCCCTATCAACGCCGTCGCCGCCGCTACCACCGCGGCAGGGCCCTCTCAGGGGGCTCCGGAGGGGGCTGAAATGGAATGCCAATAACGGCTCCATTTCGCCTCCTCCAGGCGAACATCAACCACTGCGCCACCGCTCAGGATCTGTTGCTCCAGAGCATGGCGCAGTGGTCGATTAACATCGCCGTGGTCGCTGAGCCGTACTTTGTCCCGCCCAGGGATTACTGGGTGGAGGACCTGAGCGGCTCAGTGACCCTAATTTCGTCGGCCGCCGCCGGCACCCCGGCTCTCGAGGGTATCCAGAGAGGAAGGGGTTGCGTAGCAGCACGGTTCGGGGAGATTGCAGTGGTAGGGGTGTACTTTTCCCCGAGCCGAACTCTCGCCGAGTTCCACAACTCCCTTGCGGAGTTGAGAGACGTCGTCGTCGGGTTCCGTTCCCTCCCCGTGCTCGTCCTCGGGGACTTCAATGCCAAGAACTTGGCTTGGGGTTCCCGGTTGACGGATGTGCGGGGTAGGATGGTGGAGGACTGGGCTCTAGAGGTGGGCCTGGTCGTCCTAAACCGGGGTTCTGTCGCCACGTGTGTGTGGATGCGGGGTGAGTCGGTGGTGGACATTTCGTTCGCCAGCCCCGCTCTGTCGCCACGTGTCGTCGACTGGCGCGTCATGGAGGGGGTGGAGACGTATTCCGACCACCGGTATATCCGGTTTGACGTCTCCGCCCAGGCCTCGAGCGCGCCGGTCCAACAGGCCCCGTGTGGTCCGCGGTGGGCGCTGAAGCGGCTGGATCGGGAGCTCCTCCTGGAAGCCTCGATCGTGCAGGCCTGGGTGTCACCACCGGACAGGCCTGCCGATATCAACGACGAGGCGGAGTGGTTCCGGGAGGCCATGTCCGAGGTATGCGACGTGGCAATGCCCCGGGTCCAGCCAGGACGCGCTTCACGCCAGGTGTACTGGTGGTCGCCGGAGCTCACAGCTCTGCGCGAGGCGTGCGTTGCGGCGCGGCACCGGTACACCAGGCACCGCAGGCTCCGTATCCGCCCTCCGGATACGGAAGCCATTCAGGCGGAGCTGTACGAGGGGTACAGAGCTGCGAAGACCGCCCTCCGAGCGGAGATCCTGCGGGCTAGGTTACTGGCCCGCGAGGAGTCGCTGGAGACTCTGAACAAAGACCCGTGGGGACGCCCCTACAAAACGGTGCGGGATAAAATCCGCCCGTGGGCTCCCCCGCTGACCCAGAGTCTCCGGCCTCAGCTCGTGCAGGACGTGGTGAGCGCTCTGTTCCCCTCGCGAGGGGAGCATGCTCCCCCGCCCATGGCTCCGCCTCCTGCGGTGCCCGACGCGGACCACACCGACGACGACGACGATGCTCCAGAGGTGACCGAGGTAGAGTTGAGAGTGGCGGTACGTAGGCTGAATGCCAAGAATACCGCCCCAGGACCCGACGGCTTGCCTGGAAAAGCCTGGGTCCTGGCCTTGGAGGCTCTCGGGCCTCGACTAAGAGGGCTCCTAAGCGCATGCTTGGAGGAGGGCTGGTTCCCACTTCACTGGAAGACGGGGAAACTGGTCCTCATCAAGAAGCCGGGGCGCCCCGCGGACTCTCCGTCCGCTTACCGGCCCATCGTGCTGCTAGACGAGGTGGGCAAGCTCTTCGAAAGAGTCATTGCAGACCGCCTCGTCGGGCGGCTGGTGCGGGTGGGGCCGGATTTGGCGGAGAGCCAGTTCGGTTTCCGCAGGGGGCGCTCCACGGTGGACGCCATCATGCGCGTGCGAGCCCTCACGACGGGGGATGCTGTGGCCCGGGGTGGGGTCGTCTTGGCGGTGTCTCTGGACATCGCCAATGCCTTCAACACCCTGCCCTGGAGTTGCATAAGGGAGGCACTCCGGTATCACCGGATGCCGACCTACCTCTGTCGTGTGGTCGAGGCCTATTTGACGGACAGGGCCGTCATCTACCCCGGTCACCTAGGAGAGTGGAACCGGCGAGAGATGTCGTGCGGTGTCCCACAGGGATCGGTCCTGGGGACGCATCTGTGGGACATCGGATACGACTGGGTGCTGCGCGCCGATCTCCCTAGCGGCGTCAGTGTAGTTTGCTACGCTGACGACACGCTGGTCCTGGCGCAAGGGAGGTCGTACCAGGCGGCGGCCAACTTAGGGACACACGGGGTTGCGACAATCGTAGATAGGATCCGGCAACTGGGACTCGAGGTGGCCTTGAACAAGTCCGAGGCCATGTGGTTTCACGGTCCTCGGAATGCGCCACTGACGGGTTCCCAGATAACGGTGGGAGGGGTTCACATTGGCGTCGAGTCGACGATGAAGTACCTAGGACTCGTCCTCGACAGCCGGTGGAACTTCGCGGAGCACTTCCGACGTTTGGCTCCCAGACTGGAGCGGGCCGGGGCTGCCTTGAAGCGGCTCCTGCCCAATCTAGGGGGGCCAAACGCCTCCTGCCGGAGGCTCTACGCGGGGGTCGTGCGGGCCATGGCCCTATACGGGGCGCCGGTGTGGGCGCCTACATTGAGGCGCCAACCAGCACGCCGGTTGAAGGCGGCCCATAGGGTCATGGCCATCCGGATGATCCGGGGATACCACACGATCTCCGGTGAGGCGGCGGGCCTCCTTGCCGGATTACCGCCATGGGATCTGGAGGCAAACGTCCTCGCGCTCACTTGGGAGTGGTGCGAGGAGGCCAAACGCCGGGGCGTAACTCCGCTGCCGCGGGAAATCGCGGCACGGCGGACAGAGCTCCGGCAGGATCTCATGGCGACGTGGAAAGTGCGATTGTCGCAACCCAGTGCTGGGCACGCCGCGATTGCGGCGGTAAGTCCCCTCTTTGAGGAGTGGCTTGAGAGGCGGCATGGCGTCCTCACCTTCCGCCTGACACAGGTCCTCACCGGACATGGCTGTTTCGGGAGGTTCCTGTTTCGGATAGGGCGGGAGGAAACGCCCGGGTGTTTCCATTGCGAAGATCGCCCAGAGGACACGGTGGAGCATACGGTGGAGGTCTGCCCGGCTTGGGCGGAGCAACGCCGTGTCCTCGTGGAGGTGATCGGCGGCGGCGATCTCTCGCGTCCGACCCTGGTCCAGGCCATGGTACGGAGCGAGAGGGCATGGCTGGCAGTCGCCTCCTTCAGCGAAGCAGTTATGCTCGCAAAGAGGGAGGCGGCGCACGTGAGGGAGATGCAGTACATGCGCCCTCACAGCCGTGGCCTTCGCAGGAGACGCCCTGGGCGTCGGGAATCCCAGGCTGATTCCCGGCCACCGTAGGCACGGGCTTGCGGACGGCGAGTAATGGGTACCTCGCTTTCCGGTAAGGACCAAGCCCGGGTCGACGGCGCGTTGTGTTCCACGCGCGCCTCAAAGAGTTGTCAGCAACAGAGGGGCCCGCAAGGGCCGGTGCCTGCCGGGGGTGCGGGTTGTTCGAAAGAGATACCGCCGCCCCTGGCACACAGGCAAGTGAGGGAACACGGGTGGGTTTTAGTCAGTAAAAGTCTGACACGCCCTCCCGCTCCACCCAGAGCGGGAGAAGTTATTTGATGATTTCCCACCCAGAAAAAAAAGAAAAAAAAAAAAAAAAAGGGTACAGAGCGTGCCAAAGAAATATACATGCATACATACACTCGAAAAACATAACCCACCTTCTGGCGCAGTCGGGTAAAAACGTCTATAAGGTGATTTATATATACAGGGTGTCCCGAAACTCAACGTCAAGCGGGTACGGGGCAATAAGCTAGGTTGTACCAGTTCTAGCAAAAATAAAATAAAATCCATGTTACTTGGTTAAGTGATAATATTTTGTTTTGTTAAGTGATTCATTCATTCATTCTTTTGAAAATGTTGAAAATCAACACCCTAGATCAGATATTTAGGTACTGTGATCACAAATTTCTAAATTGTTCAGTGTTTTTTTTTAATGTAATCCTAAATAGCTATGCAATAGCATAGTTATTTCATAATAGCATAGTTTTTTTAATTATTGGTTTTGTGACTGCAATCAATAGATTGCAGTCACAAAACCAATAATTAATATTGTGAGTCTAGTACAAAAAAATAAAGTTTAATTATGTCATGGTTAAAAACGTTTTATTACGTAACTTTGACGCCTTGTCTTTAAAAAAAATGTACTAAATTAACATAGGCAAGTTGTTTAAAAAAATGGCCCATTTAATTAAGATTTCAAAATAGTACAACACTTGCTACTTATCGTTCCATACAAAATATTATTGCATATTTACTTCCAAAAGGACTTAATTTCAAAAAAAACTTTTACCTGAATAGTACTTTTGTGTGCAAAAGGATTTGCTTTATTATTTTGTAAACGAGACGGGCAGATGTGAGAGTGAGATACAGAGTGACGCTGTCCAAAGTGCAATAGAGTGGGATAGACTGACATTTTGTTTGAGAGAAAGCGAGATGGTTAGTGACGCCGATGCGATAGTCAAATTGATTATTAGTTATTATCATTCAGTACGCTTCGTTCCTTCTTTTACTGCGCATCTCCTCGTAATCGTGTAACTTTCGTAGTTTCGTACTGACAACTTTGGCTTGTGTTACCCTGGACTTGATATCGCATTTGTGTTGACGATTTTGGCTTGTGTTACCTGGACTTGATATCGCACTTGCGTTGACAACTTTGGCTGCGTTTCCCTGCACTTTGTTATTTTTTGTTCTGCTAAAATGCCGTATGTGTATACTGCGCAAGAATATGCGAACATGCATATTATCTACGGTGAATGCAATTGTAACGCCTCTGCTGTAGCTAGATTGTATTGGGAGAGATACCCACATGCGGCACGTCACCCAGATCACCGCGTGTTCATCAATGTGCACCTGTCTATTCGCAAGGACGAATGCCAAGTGTTCGTACGGCAGGTGGGACACCACGACGAAACGAAGATGACGTAGTTTTAAATGAAATTGAAAATGATCCCAGCACTTCAGTACGTGGAATTGCAAGAGACACTGGAATACCGAAAAGTATTGTTCATCGAATTTTAAAGCGATACGAATATCACCCGTACAACGTGTACGAAGTACGAGTACAAAGTTTGCTACCTCGTGACTACGCACCCAGGATCGATTTTTGCAGAACAATGTTGGCGAGAAATCGTGAAGATCCGCAATTTCTTAACAAAATTTTATGGACAGACGAATCGACCTTTAAAAAAGACGGTTATCTAAACTTACACAACGTACACGGTTGGCACATAGAAAATCCACATTTAATGCGTGAAGATTGCTCCCAATACCAATTTAAAGTGAATATGTGGACCGGAATTTTAAACGGACAAATAATCGGACCATTTGAGCTGCCTGAAAACTTAAATGGCGGCAACTACCTTAATTTTTTACAAAATCATTGCCGAACTTATTAGGAAGACGTACCACTCAACATCTACCGGGATATGTGGTTTCAACAAGATGGTTGCCCAGCTCATTATGCTCGTCCAGTACGGAATCATCTAAACACAGAATATCCCGGTAGGTGGATTGGACGCCTTGGCACAATTTTATGGCCTCCTCGTTCTCTGGACCTAAATCCACTTGACTTCTTTTACCGGGGCTGCATAAAAGAAAAAGTGTACTTGAAACCAATACAAAATTTAGAAGAACTACGGCGCAAAATAGCTGAAACAGCAGAAGAAATAAACTCAAGGAAATACGCACGATTAGTGAAAAGATCTTTTCTGAGGCGATGCAGAGCCTGTATTTGTGCCGAAGGCAAACGATTTGAACATTTAATTTAGTTTAATGAAAATAAATGTATTACAATATTTCCTAGTGTTTCATTATTGTTAACTTTTGCTATAATTCGACAATAGGGCATCATTATCATACTTTGATATGTTATTGTTCGAGTATTTTATGTTCTAAATCGCTGATAATCGTTACAATATTTTTATGGAAAAATAAGTAGCAAGTGTTGCACCATTTTAAAATCTTCATTAAAAGGGCCATTTTTTTAAATAAATTGCCTATGGTAGTATAGTAATTTTTTTTTAAAAGACAAGGCGTCAAAGTTTTGTAATGAAACGTTTTTAACCATGACTTAATTAAACTTTACTTTTTTGTACTAGACTCACAATATTAATTATTGGTTTTGTGACTGCAATCAATAGCATAGTTATAGATTACATAAAAAAAACACTGAGAAATTTAGAAATTTGTGATCACGGTACCTAAATATCTGATCTAGGGTGTTGATTTTCAACATTTTCAAAAGAATACCTTTTATTTTAGCTAGAACTGGTACAACCTAGCTTATTGCCCCGTACCCGCTTGATGTTGAGTTTCGGGACACCCTGTATATATGTTACGGCTAACGGTGGGTGTGAACAAAAACATAAGATTAGCCGGGTAAACTTAGGTTTATCTTCGAGGAGGTGTTAATGTTAGTTTCTTCTATCTTTATCCGGCTAAACTTAAGTGTAACGTGTGTGAAGGAAATGAAAAAGGAGACAATGTAATAATGTTTACTATTTTGACACGAAAACTTTTATTAAAAAATAATTACTCTCATTACACATACTTTAATGTACCTATGTAGGTAGTCAAAATTACAATTATTACAATTACAAAATATTAATTACTTAAAACAATATCTACCTAATCATTAGAATAAAATAATAAGGAACCATTTGTTCATAACAGGAGCAGAAATACGCAAAATTATTACTTTGAAGTTACATTACAGTCATGGCAACCAGACAACAAATAATGATAACCGTATCGAAATGACATACGTTTATCACGATTTGTTGTCTGGTTGCCATGACAACATCAACTATTACTAGCACTTTAATGTAACTTATATCAAAATAACAAAATAAAACTTCTGCAGTGTTAATTACTTAACATTCTAGTCATTCAAACAAAATAATAAGCAACCATTTGTTCATTACAGATACTTCTGTAGGTATTTAAAATTACAAAATAAAACTTCTTCAGTATTAATTACTTAAAACAAATCTAGTCACAATTATAAAATAATATGGAGCTATTTGTTGAAACATGATAAACTAGAATGGCATTTCGAATTACAAAGAACATTATTTATTCGGCAGCGGCATTTGCGTGGTGTACCACATTTTGTCTTGCAATGACATCTTTGAAAGCCTTGTCCACCTGATGTTGACTGTTCATTAGCAAGCTGGCGAATAGTCATTTTCACTGACGACACTTTTTCCAATTCTACGAATTTTTGATCACAAACTGTAAACTGATTTCGTAAAAAAAACTGTTCGATCGTACCGTTTTCGTTGCCCAATTTATAAAGTCCATCTTCATTTTTATCTAAGACTGTCAATAAAATGTTCCTAAAATCGCCTCGGCTTTGGTCTACTTCTGGTATCTTTACTCATACTGTATCGCCTATATGACATTCTGGAAACTTTGCAACAGAATTTTGTTTCATTTTAATGGCTTGGTACTCTAAACTTAATTTCGCTTCTGAACGATTATGTTCAATATCTGCTTCTTTTGTACAAAGACATGCCCTCATGTCGTCAATTAAAATGCCATGTTCTTCACAAAGGGTGCAGGTATTTTTTGAGGTATGAAGTTCGCAGGTCTGTTGTTAATCATTCAAGTCATTTTCTTTAAGGTTATCTATCACTTCTTGTAGGTCTTCTTCCATTGTTAGTTGGTTTGTTACTTCATGAGGCAAAGACGATGACTTTAAACCCACTTTTATTTCACTTCCAAACATCGCTTTGTAGGGTGTTCTCCTGATACCGTCGTGATAGGCTGGATTTTTCTTTAATTGTAAAAATTTAAGACCCTCCGACCATTTTGAGGATTTTTCATCACTCATCCACGTCATCAAGATGTTTTGAATATCTTGGTTGGCACGTTCAACACTGCCTTGCGATTGGCTATGTCGAGGGTTGCCGTGTACCATCTTCAAGCCTGACCACTTACTGCATAATTCTGCTATAACGCTCTTGGCAAACTCGCGACCATTATCAGATTGTAGAATTGATGGTGCGCCAAATATGAAAAATATGTCAAGAAGCACGTTTGACACTTCCACTGCCGTTTTTATACGTAGAGGTCGAATTTGAACAAATTTAGTTAAATGATCCTGGTAAACTAAAATAAATTTAAATTCACCATCTGGACTGCTCTGCATGTCAATTAAATCAACTTGACACCTGCTGTTAATTTCGGATGATATTATTGGTTTGACGACTATTCCCTTCTTGTTAGTTTTTAATTTCATTTGACAGGATTCACATAAACTTAAATACAATAATATTTCTTCTTGTGTCACATTCTTGTACTTTTTTAAAATTCGTTTATCATGCGATTCCGCCCACCATGACCAGTATCAATGTGAATGGTATGCAACACATCAAACAGGTCTGAATTTTTCACATAATACAAGATACTATTGCCATGTCCTGCCACTGGTGCTATTAGCTTTTCTACGCCGCCAATAGTGCAGACATCAAATCTTTTTAATCGTCGATACTGCAATGTTGAACGCTTAGCGGCGAGTTTTGCTGACCTGACTTCTTGAATTACATTATCGTACTGTTCGTCACTCAAATAAAAACTATTATCAGTTCGTTTTGATGTTAGTAACTCACGAAACTTACTGTCAAACTTCGTTTTAAGCGTTTCGAGATTGTGCGACGCCGACATTGCAAGTACGTGCAATCAACCGCAAGGAAAGATGACGCAATAATAAACAAAAACATTGCCACGTGTGCGCGCATTGTCTCCCTACCGCCCCCTCAAGCCCTCCGCCGGCCCGGCGCGTCCATCGAATACATTTTTAGCTGTTTCGTTTCGGTTAATGCGCACATTAGCCGGCTAAAGATGGAACGACGCAAACTAACATGATATCGAACTTTAGCTGCTTCTCGAAGATAAACCTAAGTTTAGCCGGCTAATCTTAAGTTTATGTTCACACCCTTATTTCTTTATTTTCGGACAACAATGATCCAGCGTGTTAGTAAACAATATTATAACTTATCACTAGTGTTAGTAGTTAAAAACAATAGAGAAGTCTGATTACATAGTATTGAGAAAAGGACATCCCCAAATTAACGATTAGTAATTGTCCTTCTCACAAAACCTTTAATAATCGGAGAGTCGATACTGTTGGCCATAGTTTTTAGAATGCTGTTGCCACTCGCCCGTAACCTTGACAACAGCGACGCGGTTTTCTTGCGAATGACGGCGTGGAAGCCGTCTGTTTGGTTTTGCGCAAACATAATAGACGTGCTGCACTATCGTGGCAGTCTCAACAGCATCCTAAAAATATTATTATGCTGTACGCGTAGGTCATCCAGCGTTCTTTTGGTATGGTTGGCTCAAAAGACAATGTATTCACACTTTTTAACATTGTAAATAAGTTCGTGTGAGGCAGCATACGCCTGACAGACCTTCAGCATTTCGTTCACGGCACCTGCCTGCCTGATTTAAATGTAGAATTATGGGTTGTAATATCCAAATAATCAAATCAAAGCAATCGATTTGTGGGTGGCACTATATATTAATATCCACCATCCAGATACTTACGTTTTCTAATTAATTTGTTTACATTTTCATTACATATTTTTAGAAAAGACATGAGAAATAAATTCAACGTTTCATGTAGCTGTATGTACGGAAATTCTTCAACAGGTTTGAAAATGACTCAAATTATGTCGGGAACGATTGCCATCCAACAGTACATCGGCCGAATTGTTCAAGAGAGCGAGACAAACGTCAATATTTCAACTGTGCTGATAATATTTGGAGCAGTCAAATTCTTTGTAGGTAAGTTAAGGCTATTTTTATACATTATGTACAAAATACGGTATTCATTAATCAAAAGAAAGAATCATAAACCACACTACTACGATATTTGAACAAAATCCAAAATAATGTTCTAGCATCTGTCAATATTCAAACTCCTAATTTCTTTGCAGGTATATTTTCATCAGCTATAGTGGACAAGGTTGGACGTTGTCCTCTTCTAGTGTTCTCCTACCTCAGCTCTGGCGTAACCCTCATCGTTGTTGGAGCCTATTTTTTTATACAACCCACTTCTTCCCCGTACTACAGTTACATCCCCTTCATTGGCATCATCTTCACTAGCATGCTATCCATTCTAGGCTACGAGTCCTTAGTCTTTGTTATCATTGCAGAAATATTTCCTCTTAACGTCAAATCATTGGCTATGACTCTCCAAAATATTTTGGGAGGGTTCCTTAATTTCCTATCAGTCAAAGGGTATCAGGAAATGAAGGATGTAGCAGGTTTGGCTGGAGTGTTCTGGTTCTACGCTGGTTCAGCAATAATTGGTGCTATTTTCTCATATTTTTTGGTGCCAGAAACAAAGGGCAAAAGTTTAAGGGAGATCCAGGTTGAGTTGCAAGGAGCTTTGTATGACAAAGTTGATGAGAAGTTGAAGAATGTGATCGTGAACGAAGATACTGAAGTTACAGAGCTGAATGAGCTAAAACGTGATTTCACTACAACGGTCGGTACCACGAAGGAGGCTAGTAAATGAAATCAAAGTGTTTAATCGTAGTGTTCAGCAGTTGTATATATTTCAGTATCCTCAGTAAATTGTTGACAAAGTGGAATTAAAAGTACTAGGTACTGCTTAAATAGTTTATGCAGAAGATCCAAGAATTGGATCTCAATACACAATATGTTATGAAAATAAAGAAGAAATGTGGCGGAAGCTTTATTATTATAATGATTACAAGCTGAAACAGTATTTATTTTGTATTATTTACTCGACATGACTGGTTAACTTCTACGCAAAAGGGATCCTTGAACTTTTTCGTCTCACAAACCAATGATGAAATTCAGTGACCCTTGTATCCCAACCCGTACAAAATCTACCAGCAGTGGCCGCACTGTTGGTAGATTTTGTACACGATTTTGTACGGTACCTAACCGATTCGCAAAACGTTACAATGATGCAGAATCTCATAGTCAAATAACGTCCTGTTTGTAAGCGGTAGATACAATTCGCAGAATTTCTTGTAAATCCAACATAGATTGGACAGTTTCCACGCTTTGAGATTGAGTATATATACCTGAATAAAATTGTGAAGCCACAAGGTCGGCACAGCATCTGAAAATTTATTGGTCTGACCGACATTTACCAACCCGCGTCCTCATCCGTTTGATTGATCTGAATGAATTATACCGAAAGTGCGCAACCCTTTGCACGACCAGAATTGATGACCTAATTACCTTACCGAATAATTCGATTACGATCCCGTTTATAAAAAGTACGGCGAGTAATTTTTACGAACCCATTTATCGGATTAGCTTTTGTTGGGAGACAGATTCGATTAATGCGTATGAGATCGAATTTGATGTAAAGGATATTGATGATGAGGCAAGGAAGGGTTGACAGTCTTCCTCACTTGATCGACAGCCTGTTAATTGCTATTTTGAATGTGTAAACACCGATGTGTAGCGGCTTATGTCCATTTATTTGGCAAGTGAAGAGATTAAATAGACATTCTTGAGGTTTATAAATCGTAATTTAAGATATGCTTTGAATCGTGTGCTGAAGTGTTTTATCTATGTTTATATTAATACAAGAAGCAGAAGCTTTGAACCCCTTTTTACGAAAATTATGCCGACAGAGGAGTATGAAATTTGGCACTGTTAAAATTTATTTATGGAGAAGGAGTACACAGAAAGCGAATATTTTTATACAGGATAAACTTTTAACCAGAGCGCAAACTGTAACCATGAATTCAGCAAATGATTCCAGACCCCCTAGCATAGAAATGAATCGTCAGTTTTAATTAAAAAAAAAATCAGCTGTTCAATACATTTTGAACGCGTAGATATTGCACTTTTCAATAAAACACCACATTTTTTTTAACCGACGAAAAATTTCTGCGCCACAGTGTCCAGAATTATGAATGCTGAATTCATGGTTACAGTTTGCGTACTGGTCAAATTTTATCCTGTACTAGCAGTTCGCCCGCAACTTCGTCTGCGTGGATTTCAAAGATACTGCCTATAAGTATTACTCGCTGATATTGTAGGTTTCTATAGATGACAGAATTTTATAAAATTTATTTTAGGTAGGTATCTAACTAAGTTAACTAGGTATGTTCGCGGAGGCGCGCACCGACTGCTTCCACGCAACATTGCGCAAGCGGTGCGCATCTCTGGTGCGCAGAGTGCGGGGCAGCGCCAACACCGTCCTGGCAATGATCGCCGACAGAGTGGATTGACCTTAAGTCCGGCAATGCTGCAGTAGACATATTGTTATCTTGTGAGTGTTCGTTTTTGTCTGTGCTTGTTATCCTATCTATATCCTTTATTGTCTGTATATGAGTCTTGTTACATGAATTAAAACATTTTATTTTATTTTATTTTTATTTAATTTAAAGCTTGTCCTGTATACAATTTATGAGGTTGTTTTATTTCCGGTAACAAAATAATCTGGTTTTCGGCTGATCCAACCCGTGATAAACCAACATTTAACTGTCCATGGGAAAAACATTATTTTCGTGGGTCAATGCCAACCAAAGAGAATGTTTGTCCCTGGGACTTGTTAATAGTTAGGGAAAATTATTTTTAAACGGGGATCTGGAATCGCTTGAACGATACAGGCAGCTCCGTGGGAATTATTGGAAGCCTCGGGATCTGCGCTAGCTGGCCAGCTCTTGGTCCGATGAGAATGGTCGCTGTAATTAAGTTGTCTTTTATTTAAATCTTTTATTAGTAGCCTTGTGCCATTGCATAGGTTAGGTGGGTTTAAATTTCTTAAAATCGTGATAAGCTTTCCGATTTTCAATAACAGATTGTGAGGTGGCAGCCCGGATGGATTAAGGGAGCTTAAAAATTCTTGCGGATAGTGGACTGCATCTTCGATATTACACACTGTATCAATGGACGTGTAAATTTTGACTTGGCCGGGGACTTTTTGTAAAATTAAATTATTGATTTAATTGACTGTATCGTTCCTAGGTGAGACGATAGCCCTTGAACAAAGCCAATTTATGTTTCTATTTAGTACATAATATCTGGATAACAGAGCTTTGCTCGTTTTTTTTTTTGGTTTGACATTTTCTAAAAACGAAACGTAGCTAGATCGCTTTATCGCCCCCGAAACCCCATGCATACAAAAATTAATGAAAATCGTTGCCGTGATGATCAAGAAATTTAGCTGTTTCCGAGATTCAGATTATATGTATACGTATATACAAGAATTACTCGGTTAAAGGTATTAGATTACGATATGTGCGGGTATTTAACATGAAGCGTCTGCCTGTGTAACCTTCATAGACTAGTTACAGGGTAATACGACACCCCTTCCAATGGGTTGTCAGGCTTTCAGGCTTCTGACTACCTCAATAAATGAAAAGATAAATCACACCAGTTTGTTCTAATGTGGGAGATGCTTTGCTCTGCAATATTACCTATAGATACCTATGATAGCGTTGTTTTTGCGTCGTTGAAACAAATACATAAATATATATAATCATTTATTTCGGATGAATCAGGTATCCATATTTGTGTTAGTATGTACTTAAGAGCTAAGTTAGTAACATTACAATACAATTCAACTAAACTAAATCAATTAGACACGTGGAGTGCAATCCAGTGTCTAACAAAAGGAGCGTCTAATCGGTCTGCTTATATCGTATAATAAATAAATAAATAAATAAAAACTTTATTCAATTTAAGCCTTAAGTGCTAGATGTTTATAAATGCCCTGGACCCCACACTAGGATTCCCTGTGTTGTGAGGTCCAGTCTCTTCCCAAGTAATTTAAACATTTTTATTTATTCGTAGAATTAATAATATAAAAAAAAAGAATTTATAAAAATACAAACAAACAGGTGCTTTTGGATGTGAGTGTGTGTGAAAGTGTGGAGTGTGTGTGAAGTGTGTGTGAGGTGTGTGTGGGGGTGTAGTTGTTGAAAATGGGTGGTTTGGTGCGTGCATATCTATATTTTTTTCTCTCGTTATGTCAGATATTATGACTGTATGTACAAAAGGTTTTCCGTTTGGTCATAATTTTTAGGATGCAACCATTTAAAAATAGCATTTTTACAGCTGATGTACGTTAAGGTGAGTATAGTTCTATTGTACGAGTAGAATTTAGAGTAGAGATATGACCCAAGAAATGCAAAAGATCTGCGTGCAAAAGTAGAATGTACTCTTGACCGATCCCACTTTAGCGTTCTAGATGATTGGCGGGCCAGTTCTTTAGCATGCCTATGGAAGCGTAGCAGTGTCGAAACAATGAACAGCTGCCTCACACGAAGGACGTTACATTCTGAGTACAGGGCATCGGTAGAATATTGCCAGGATTTTTTGTAGGCTATTTTTAGAATAACTCGCTGAGCTCGTTCCAACGCCAGCAAATTGGTTTTGTTTGCTGCTCCCCAAACTGATACACAATAATTTAATATTGACTGGCACAAAGTAAAGTAAACAATTCGGATGAGTTTTGGTTTAGCGACGGACCTCAATTTCTTGAATATGTGCGACAGTTTCCTTACACGTTTCCTGAGTGCATCAATTTGCGCTTTCCATGTTAGGTGTTTATCAATTAGTATCCCTAGGTATTTAATACTGGAAACCTGTTCAATTTTCGAGCAGAGACAGCCTTCATTACTGACACTGCCACATACATGGATCTTTATCCTCAATGCTTCATCGGGTGCAGACCGATCAGAAATGCTAAAGCACATCGACTTAGTTTTGCCGACGTTTAAGGTCAACAAATTGTTCAGCAACCAGATAGCAACCCTCTCAAGTCCCTCCTGAGCCACACAGACGACATCACTCCAGGTTTTTGCATGAAAGATTATTGCGGTATCATCCGCGAAGGTAAAGACGCTGGCATTATGGAGTTTAAGAGAGCATAGGTTGTCTATGTAGATCAAAAACAACGTGGGGCCCAGAACACTGCCTTGCGGTACGCCATAGCCAACATCCGCAAAATCACTGACGTGCTCACCAATACGAACGCGCTGTTTTCGTTCTCCGAGATAGGATTTAAACCAATCCAGAGCCAAGCCCCTGATCCCGAGAACCTCTAGTTTTTTTAGCAAGATCGGACGGGAAACTGTATCAAAAGCTTTTGCTAGATCCAGGAAGATGCCGACGCATTTTTGTCCTTTATCCACTTTACTAACGACAAAATCAACAAGTTGCGTGACGGCATCCTCCGTGGACCTACCAGCCCGAAATCCGAACTGATTCCCGCTCAATAAGCTATTTTGTTCAAGATACTTGAGTAACCTTACATTTATCACCTTTTCAACTACTTTAGAAATTGCGCTAAGAAGCGAAATGGGCCTATAGTTAGCTGGTTTGCATGAGTCACCTGCCTTTAATATTGGTATGACATTGGCCATCTTTAGGTCATTGGGTACCACGCCCGAGGATATGCTCAAATTACAAATGTATGTTATAGGGCTTGCTATAATATGTTTGGTTTGTTTGAGCATGTCGTTGCTAATATTATCATGTCCAACAGCTGTACTAGGTTTTAGTGTACTTATTAATTTAATTATTTCAATTTCATCTGTTGGCGACAAAAATAGCGAATCTGGTGAGGTGTTTCCTGATTGGCTCGTGTTATTTGCTAATTCAATTTCTGTTTGTCCTAATCTACTAAGTGCCGCACTTGCCAACTGATCGCCAACGGAGCTAAAATAGTAGTTCACTAGATTCAGTGACTCTGCAGAATCAGGTTTAATTTTGAGTAAGTCTTCATTTTTATTGTCAGCCTTTTTAATGTTACAAATAGTTTTTATTGAGTCCCATGTTTTCTTAATATTATTTTGATTTTGAGTTATGAGTTTTTGTTCGTATTGTCCTCGTTGTTGTTGTAATATATTATAACAGTAATTTCTGTATAATCTGTATTTTTCCTGTAAGTTGAGGTCGTCACGATTTTTCCTGGCTTTATTATGCAACTCATCACGGCGTCTGATGCACTTTAAAAGACCTGGTGTTATCCATTTCTTAACAATCGCATCAGCACTTCTCACCCTACATATGGATTTATTCCGGTTAAGGACAAAATTAAATTTTTCGATAAAAAGTTTAGTGGCTTCATTAATGTCAGTGGTATTGTACAGGTCGAACCACTCAATTTCTTTGAGGTCCTCAAGTAGGTTTTTGTAGTCAATTTTAATGTACGAGTGTTTTTTTTTGTCCTTAGGAAATGAAGAACCCATGATGCACAATATTGTGCTATGGTCTGTTATATCGGAATGGCAAACAATTGTTGTAGAGGCAAATCTGGATTTAATCATACAGTGATCCAAGCTATTTATACCACGCGTTGGAAAAGTGTGACCGGGAACATACCCATAATGAGTTATAAGGTTTAGGTACTCATCAGCGCGAGGATCAGTAGATGTTTCTTTGATATCGAGGTTAATGTCACCGACTAATGCACAGTGCTGGCCGGTGCAGTTACTCAGGACCTTTTCCAGGGAAGTCAGGAAGTTACTTATGTTATAAACCGATGGAGATCGATAGATTACTATAATTGAGTATGATTGACCAACATCTACTTGTAGACAGTTGGCATTATTGAAAGGGGGTTCAGTTATAAGAACGCAGAGTTCTGATTTAGAGAACACCACAATGCCGTCATTTTTGTTAATGTAGCTTTTTGAATAATTACAGTTGTAGCCTTCTAGATTAATACTATTAAAGGAATCATCAATCCAGCACTCAGTCAATATAATAAGATCGGGGTTAAATTTTAAACGTTGCAGAAATATTAGTAAGGAGTCAAAATTCTTATTTATGCTGCGTATATTCTGAGACAGGATTGTAAGTTTGCCATGGGCAACATCGAGATATTCCTTGCAAAGTTCAGGGGTATCGAGTTCAATACAATTTGAGAGGTGCGTGCTGTCAAGATCTTCAAGAAATGAGGCACTATCCAACATTGCGCTTCAATAGAAATATTACTAGTAATATGAAATACACTGAATCGTTATTATAAGGTGTGAACCAGCACGAAAACATTGACGAGGTTAAGTTTAGTTGCCTACAGGCCTTTAATTTAATAGCTAAACATGTTATGTGACAACTTAGTTCGCAGGGAATTAAATGATCTGTGCCTTCAGTGAAAAGTGATATAAGTGAAAAATCATAGTTTTGAGTAATTAAGGTTAAAGATTTAAAAAAATCTCGTTATTTTTCTAACGTTCTAAAATAAAAAAACGATATGTGGTACGTGTAGATAATATTATAAAGATTATAAAGAGCTTGGTTTGAATATATTATTCTGCACGGAATTTAAGTAATTAGTAAAAATAGCCAGTTATATCACCGTACACTATAGTTTTCTTTGCTTATTTTTGTGTATTTAAATCTATAATGAAATGAATTATTTTACACATTTACTTACCGTTTTGTGTGAAATGTTATAAGGCTTATGTTTTGGCATGTTTTGTCTACAAATAGTTGTTGTGAGAAAAAGTCGTAAAACTAATATAATCATTTTGATTATCAGCAACCTTTTTTCATTGTTTTATTTAAAATTCCTACGTAAATATTCAATTGTACCCCTAAACACCAATGTATTTTTCAAACTAGTAAGTGATTAATGCTACAAGCTAGAATTTATTGTGATACATTTTGTTTACATCGAAGTGTTTATTGATACAAGTAATAAGTATTTTCAAACGTTTTTGTCATAGAAAGGGTAAAACTATGTTAATATCATAATAAAATAATAACTAAATTAAAAAAGCGTTTCATTAATAAAGAATTCTTGAATATACACTTTTTTATGAATTACAAGTAGTAGCAAAACAATAAAACATTTTTATAAATCAAACTTAAAACATAACTTTTAGACCTAAGTAGGTATTTATCGTTAATCTGATTATCAGAGTAGGTATCGTCAGTCTTTAAACATATTAAAACAGGCTCAAAAAATCAAACAACAGATTTGTTGTAGCACTTCAACTATTCGCTATATAAAACAATATAATTAACATCCTTATAAAAAAAAACATAACTTTTAAACCTCTTTATTATTAATCTTGAACAGTCTTAAAGCGTATTTAATCAGTCTCAAAAAATCAAATAACAGATGTGTTGTACATGTAGCACTTCAACTATTCGCTATACAATACAATATAACATCCTTTTAAAAAAACACAACTTATAAACCTACTTATCGTTAATCTTAAACAGAGATCGAATTAGTCTTAAATCGTATGAAATCAGTCTCCAAAAATCAAACAACAGATAACAATATAATTTTCTTATAAAAAAAACATAACTTTTCATCCTTTTTATCATTAATCTTGAAGTCTTAAATTGTATTAAATCAGTCTCCAAAAATCGAACAACAGATATGTTGTACGAGTAGCACTGCAACTATTCATTATCCGAAACAATATCAGGATCTACTTCACGCAAATTGGAGTTCGTTATCAAATTATGATAAAAATCGTGAACACTTGGATCAATGTACTCTAACAGTGATATTAAATCCCTTTTCTTTAAAACACTTATAGGAATTGGTCCATTGTAACATTTTGGAACAGCATTAATACTAACTAAACTGTAGTCTTTATTCCTTTTGTCGTAAGACATCACATAATAATCATCACCTACGAAACTTTCTTTATATTCAAAAACCGGAAATTTTTCTTTACTAAATTTAATAACTCTTACATTCAACCATATAAACTTTTCACCCATAGAATTAGTTTTTTTAACTGTAAAATTATTTTTAGCAAACATGGCAAAATCGTAAAAATCTGTCCCCGCCATTTCAATTACTGAAAATTTATTAGTTCTAGTTGATGCACTTCTTACCAATTGACACCAATCGCGTGGGTGGTGAATATTCATTGATGTTCGTTTTTTTGCTCTTTCGATGAGCGCATGGTCACTATCAACTTCCATGTGTGTATGGCCGGGTACGAGAAATTTATTTTCTATATTCAAAAGTTGAGGCGAGTCTTTTAGTGCAAATAATAAAGCTGTGCAAATAATAGAATTTTTATTTTGTCCCGAACATGAATCTGAATACATGATTAAGGTTTTAGCATTTGGGTGAAGCAACAGAAGTCTCACAGTGATAAATTCGTACAAGCACGAAGCTATTTGATTGGCGCCCCTACCACCACTACATTCTGGCCACATGTAGCAATATGCGTAATCAGTCGTAAAATCGTGGATTGTCAGATTAAAGACCCATAGTTGTCTTTTATAAAATGCTGATTGAGTATTCAGCATAGGAGTAGGTAGACATTGTTGTAAATCGAATGCAATAACACAATTAATATCCGAGTTAGTTTTAGCCAAAGCCTTATCTTTGCGTTTTTCAGTGTAAGCACTTTCGTAGCTTTCCTGATGTCGTCTCAGTTGCTCCCGTATTTGTACAATTTGTTCAGCATCTTGTAAATATTGCAGCTTATTTTGTAACAAGTTACATTTATTGCATGTATCTATACTAGGTTTCTTAAATGATAAGTTCATATCTTTAAAAACTTTGCCATATACAGTTTTGCAGACGGGGTTACTATTTTCTTTACAATAAAGCTGATACATAGTATTGAGGGAAAGGTCAGAGCTAAGGTACTTTTTAGCAGTCTTGGCTCGAGAGTAATGGCTTTCGTACGCTGGGAATATATTGATATGCTGTTCTACCTCTTTCAGTCGCTCGTTAGAATTTTTTTTGTAGCTGGCAGCACGCCCCCTTTCGCTTTTAGTTACACGACCATACTTTTTTATTTTTTCACACACGGTCTGAAGAAAGCGATTACTCTCACCAAGAGTTTTCAAAAGACAACTTTTACATATTTTGTAATCCTCATTAAAATAAACTATTTTATATGTATTGCTGTATTCTCGTTTTCCTTTGCCTCCGATTGTGTGTGTTTTTTTATTATTAATTTTAATAAAGCGTTCAGTATATTTTGCTCTCTCATCGTACGAACCCAAACCCCAGTACTCCTTAAAAATAAATTCTCTTATATCATGGGATATACGACTATTGCATTTCATGCGACAGTCCGTTAGTGGGCCCAAATTTCTTCCAGGTCTCATTTTACCCAGTTTAGTAACATAACTCTTGCCTGCATTGCGTAAAATTAATCTAGAATCTCTATCTGCCCTTCTTTCCTTTAATGATTTTCGTTGTTTTTTATTTGAATGCGAGCATCCAGGCTCTGGTCCTGTGATCGTGCTATCTGAGTCATCAGAGCTTTCAGGAATTATCAGTTTTTTGGTATATCTTTTTTTTGGTTTACCAGTCGACGTGCTTGTTTCAGTTGAGTCGGTTTCACTGTTTGGTATAAAATCATCACTGCTACCCGAGCTGAAATCTAAAATTCTAGGTGATAATCCAGTTTCCTTACCCTCTGATCCACTGCTAATATTTTCTTCATATTGATCGTTTTTTTTAAGTGTGGTTTCTTCTATCTCCTCTTCACATTGATCCACTTCTTCTAAGGCCGTCTTTTTACAGGATTCTATTTCTATTGTCTCTCCGGGCTGATTAGATTTTTTTTCATTTATTATTTCTTCATGTACCATATTTTCTTCATCCCTCTGTAGCTGAACGCCTTCCATAATCTTATCTATTCGTTTTTTCATTGTAGCCTGTAAAAATAACAGTTCAAATTAATATCGAAGCGTCCCATTAAAACCATTCAAGGTAGAATTTCTAGCAGAGCGTCAGCGTCAGTCTGACATGAAAATGTATGGACGGTGGCACTCGGCGGCTGACGATAAAATTTTGTTATGCACTCGAAGATATTCTATGAATGAGGGCCTATGTAGGAATATTTTCGTTTTATTTTGCACGCAAGAGAAGTTGTTGTAATGTGTTGCAATAGGAAGTATGAATTGTGTAATTGTGTGTAAGTGTAGATTGTAAGTGTTAGCACCAATATGAATTTTTACTAAGTAATTTTCGTGAAATACATAAACATAGAAGAAAGAACAACAGAGTCTAAACATGCATAAGATTACTATTTTGAGCAATTGTAGTCAATTTGACTGTCTTAGTTTATTCAGTTGTACTTCATCGCTGATACGAACATATTCAGAGCCGTCCTGCTTCTTGACATACACGGTACCGTTAGATGTCCAACAATATTTGTATTTTTTAGTCCTTGCAAAGTCTCTTGCGAGGAAGTGAAGGCGCCTAGTTTTGGCGGTAAGAGATTCCGAAACATAAAGTGGCGACGAGTTATTATCTATCCCCAAGTGACTGACTTTTAACTCATTGTTTTTGTTGAAGTTTTTCGCAGATGCCAGGATATTACTTTTGATCAAGGTATTGGAAAGTTCCACAATAACAGTTGACTTCACTGGGTCTTTTCTATTAGGTACGCGATAGACATCGCGCACGTCACCAGGGCTCAGAACAATTTTAAGGGTATTGGATAGCTGTGTAACATACTTGAAAAGACTTTCTTTGTTTTCTTTATTCTTTCTTTGTTTTCTGACATGATCTACTCATAACAATATTTTCTATGATGAGTTCTTTTAGGCTTTATTTGGCCTCGACAGTTTTCATTTTATTTGTCGGTATATTGGTATGGCTAGCTGACATTTTGACTAATTATTTAATTAATATTTTATGTCTCGTAATGTTTATTACTTTGCCTAAGTATGTATAGAATCAAGTCTATCCGACTAAACAGACAGCTGTGCTGCTGGGGAGTTTGTTCCACTACTTCTTCTTCCCAGCTAAAGCACTAGGAAGTGGTGAAGGGTGGGCGTTTTGGGGGACTGTCTCATGTACTTTGACGTTCGAAAAGTGCTGATTCTCAGCCTAATTTGAATAAATGACTTTTGATTTTGATTTTGATTTTGATTTTTCTTTATCCGCTCTCGGAATATACTTTAATTCGATGCTCGTCTTTTTGAGGGATTTTTCAAAGAAGTCACATTTTTGCTCGATGTTCGATATTTGTAAAGTGAGATTGTTCCGTTGGTCTTCCAACCCATCGATTTTGGACTGCACGGACCGCAACTGGTCATTCATGGCCTCCAGTGCTCTCTCAATTTCTTGATTTGTACTACGTATCGAAGACGTTTGTGATTTAACTTCTTCCAAATGTTTGCTCAGCATGTCGAACTTTATGCTTTGGGTATCTTGAAAATCTTGCAACAGTTCTCGGATTTCCATTTTAAAAGCCGTTAGTTCATCACAATCATTATCAGAAAGTCGACGACGTTTGTCTCTCAAGGTAACATTTGACTGATTGTGATCCTCGGCACAAGTTTTAGTCATGATATCTGAATCAGACACTGATTGGGGTTTGTGTAATGGTGGAGAGCGCTGCATATTTTGTACGTTGACAAAAGTATCGGAAACTTGTAAGAACAACGGATATGTGTAGATTGATTCAATGCAAAAATACCAGGCGCACAGATGTAGGTGCAAGCTCAAATAGTCATTAAGTGGTGGTAATTAAGAATATTTTTGAAGTAAACAGTGAAATATGTATTGACTCACGCGTCTAATGAGCTTCCTAATGAGCTTCGTCCTAATTGGCTCGCAGCACTGGAAGGCAACGCCCGCGCAGGTGACAATCCTCCACTGGTGGCCGTAGTCTGTTGCAGTAGGAGGGGTTTTGTCTCAGGGTAGGCTGGTTTTCACTGCCGTGGGATGGGCTGTTCTTATCTTGTGCTTGTGCGGTTCTTATGTGGACGAAAACTCTTTGATTTTATGAACTCCGAATATTTCACTTGAATTTATTGCCTTTTAAAATGAAATAGAATTAAAATAATAAGCAGCAGCGGTTTAGGTAAACGTTAGCTCGTGTTCGAGGTCCGGGGGGAAGAGGCTATTGCTATTGCCTTTAGAATGCTACGAGTATTAGAGCTTGCTCGAATACGGTGCAATATGGAGGCTCGCTCGCTTTCTCATGATGGCATGAAAGCCATCAATCCGAGCTTCGAAGTTAAATAAATTATTTAACTTTTCTTTTCAGACATCATAAATAGGAGTACACCTGCCGTCTGGTGGTCTACTTTGATCGAAACTCGCAGATACTGAAACCACCTTTATTAAAATACACCCCGTATCTCACAATGCTTAGGTACTTAATAATCATAATGATAAAGTGGGACGAATGTACCATGACTCATAAAGCTCATGTTGAAGAAATGGATCGAACAACACTTAAGGACTTGAAAAACTCAGTCGCTGTCAAAGGTAGTGTCACTTTTGTGTCTGCTGATGACTTTTGGCAAACACTTCCCGTCGCCACAAAACAGACACGTGCGGACATCATCAAGGCGTGTCTAAAATCATGGCCCTTATGGAAGATTATTCTTGTTGGTTCTGTATGTGAAAACAATGTAAAAAATCATTAAAAAATCTAAACATAAGATTAAAAATCGTTATATGGAAGCCGGTTTGTATGCGAACTGGTATCATTTCTGCATCATAAACAACTTATGCAAAAATGTTAGCGGTTTTTAATTAAAATCAACTGTTCGACAAGATTCAGTGTAGGTAATAACAGATATAGTGTAGGTAATATTAGAAAAAACAATCTCTATGCATCCAATTTTAAACATAAATATTATTTTAAAAACCACACGTGAGTTTGTATAACTTCATTTGAATGGATCAGTTTTTTTATATGATGCCATGTTTGACCACTCATGCACGTGATTGAGAGTTATATACGATACGGTTGACGATGATGTCCGCTCCCAAGTTAAAGCAATAGTACAACTGTATGGCCTACGTAGGCCGGTGCAAACACATAGGCATGATTGGCCTATAATATTCCCACTGTTGGGACAGAGGCCTCCCCTGTAAGAGGGAGTGGACCAGTCCGGGTTGGCAGATGTCACATATCTTCTAATTTTTGTACTAGGACAGACGGTATTCTTATGACGTTTTCCTTCACCGTTTTGATAGTAGTGGTGATGAACTAATTTACACAAAGTAAAGCGCCTATCTGGGGTCGAACACACGACCTACAACTCGTAAGTCGCGGCCGTTAGCACTGGGCCACCACTGGTCCTCAGTGCTGCAAACACAACTTGACAAAATGGGGGCATATTGGGCACCCGTTCGACACCCAACGTAAGTGCGGTGCCCTTGACTAGAACATGACCACATGCAGGAGTAAGCCAAGTAACCAGCGCCTTAAGGATCTCATGAAAGCCACTGATACTTTGATTAACTTGGAAAAAGAAGTAAAAATGCGTCTATTTGCATTACACAGCAAAAAATCTTTAAAAATATAAAACAATGAGTATAATGCCAAAAGGGTCTCGGCTTGCCATAACGTCAGATGACAATACAAGGTGTACACAACCTGTCGCTGATTTTCAACTTCAACCCAAATTACCACCTACTAGGCCCCAGTAATTTAAGAATACCATAGACAGGAAAAAAGGAAGAAGAGTTATAACTGTCGGGAAACAGATTCTTATGGTTTATTTTAATTTGCCCCATCCCTTTAAACACCCTACAAATAATTCCCGGTGTCTGTCCTAGAAGCACTCGTGGTGTGCCGTGTGCCACAAATATTTATCGATAGTTTAACCACGGACGTGCACCGCTTAGCATTACTGTCACGTCCCGTCGCAGCGGGAATGCTATATCGTGCGCAACAATGCTACTGTGCCTAGAATTGTGTAATGGGGAGGATGAAATAGAACTATTATGTTCCTGGGACGGTTTTTGGGTGACTTGTTGAAATATTGAATGAAGGCAGGTTTTTTGTGTTATTTACCTGTCTGTTCCCCCAACGATAAGGTTAGGAGTACACTCAGTTTGCTCTTTTACTTGGACACCCAACGAAGAAGTACTGACACAATATTTTGGCTCTTGTGATACATGAACTCCTAGTATAAAAGCCAAGGCTACACTGATGTTTGGGACTTGAAGTGAAAATCAATAAATAATTATTAAATTAATATTCAATCTGTCAGAGTCTGAGGTCAATGTCAAAGTTTAGCCTTTGGAAAACGAGGATGAACGTCTTCACCGGTCGTAGTAAAGACAATTAAGTACCTCTTAGCCAGACTGACTGGTAGTGACCTGAACAGCTACAAAAAAAACCTATCAAATATACGAGAAGTCGTGAACCTTATCAAAAACATCTAGCAATTCAAGATAAAACGAACGAAGATGGACACCTTCCCCTACTTTATTTCCCTCGTGCCCACTGATCTGTTTTTTCGCAACGATAGAGAATATTTTTTTCCTTTTGTTGTTTTGAGAATAAATGCTCGATAGGTAGCCAGATAAGAAGCTTTGACAAATCACACTGAGCCCGGCGGCGAAAGAAAACGTGTGTGATCATCGAAACCGTTTACTAAATAATGTATATAGTGGAATGAATGAATGCCTAGTAGTCGGAAGCGCTACTGGTGATCGTGACGTCCGGGCGGGTTCGATTCCCAGGTCGAGCAAAGTGTTATAGGATTTTTCCTCATGATCAGGATCATTTGCAATATCTCGGCGGCAGAAGCAGCCCGTAGTCTGTAGATGGCAATAGGCTCACCGTTATATGAGACTTTAACATAACTAATAAAATGTGGGGTACTTTAGGGACACTTCTGGGCTAGAAGGGCCAGGGCAAGGGATAGGTAGAAGTGGCGAATATGGGCGTGATATTATGTTATGTGTATTTTGGAGACTCTGTTTCTAAGAATATAATTAGCTTGATAGCCGTCCATTGTTGGACAAAGGCCTCTCGATTCGCATTCTATCTTACTTGTTTCCCCGTACGCATTCAACTGATAGTGACTTAATATTTTTGAAGTAACCTATAGTGTGTCCCACTGTTACGCAGAGGCCTATTCTTTTTCCTTCCATACGGTCCATATCTGACTATTTTTTGCAATCTCTGGCCATGTTGGCCCCGCAAACATGATTAGATCGTCTTATGATAATGCTGGTTATTTTGTATCTGCTGGGATTTTTGTCTGTATCCCTAACTCCACCTTGTTAGTTTAAAATCTATCTTATTTTGTCTCCGCAACTAACACTTCAGGCAATATTCCTAAGCTCTCTTATCCCTACTCGTAAAATTATTTCTAATGAATAGTGGCAAGGTATATTATTAATTTGCAAGTTAATCGTCGGCTCTATATGAATTATGGCGTCGTGAAATAATTAGACATGTTCTAAGTTGTTAAATCCGGATTGAAATTTTTACAAAAACTTAATTGCTGGAAATGGACCTCTAGTATGACCTCAAAGATTACGAACGATTAAATTTCTCCGCTCAACTATATCTGTCAACAATTTGGTTAATATCACGGAAAGCAGATAGTAATATTTTTCTTCCATATTATTTGTCGCAAATCCAATTATCGTGAGCAGATACCGTTTTGGTGCTTAGTCATCTTAGTAGGAGCGTGCAAGCAAACCCGAGGAAATCAATAGTGCTTAGGGCTGTTGGAAGATTGGCTACCAAGTGGGTGAAGTGGGCGACGAGCTGACATATTTAGAGTAGTCAACACGATTGGTTTGTTTATTTTTATAGGACATAGGACGAGATTAGTAATTCTTTTTCATCTTATCCATTTTTTTGTTAACCATAATATCTATACAGGGTGTAACAGAAATCCTATTGTTATCCTTAAGCGCTAAAGATAACAGCTGGTGTAGAATCACTATATGTAGTTTCAGGTCAAAACAAAATACTCTAAGAATTGATACCAAATCGGTTTCATATGTTTCATATATTCAAATCATAACGAACGTGTCACCGCACTACGCAGGTCAATAACTTTCACGTGGAAAGTACTTGCAAATATCACGATAAATCTCTTCCGAATGATGTGTTTATTTCAATTTGAAAAGTTCGGTTTCTGTTATCAATGTGTCAAAAATTCTCATAACTTCCGAACATGTAGAGATAGAACTAAAAAACCCTTCGAATATCGTTTGATATCATCCAAAGATGCCGTGCCCTTGGTATGTACCCTTTCCGCTACACGTTGTATATGCTAGTATTTATATGGAAAAAAAAAACACATACTTAGGCGTCGAAGTATTCGTCCGCATCGCTGTCATCAGGAAACGTGCTCAGAAGACTGGCAGCATTGCCACGTTGAATGGCAATGCTAATTCTTTGGCCAAATAATGATCCAGCCTTCTGGTCACGTGAAGTGTCGACCAGCCGGCGAGAAATTTCCCGTGCACTGAGGCCCCATGACCCGAGCGTTTCGACCCCAAACGGCTCAAAACTGCAGTTACCCATAAGGTTACATATTTACGCCGCTTGAGGGTCTCAGTAGCCGCAGCAGCGACGCCAGCACAGGCCACCGTGCTAGGAACATATGCTTAGTTATATTGTAGGTTTAGTTCCACCTCGGCACCTGGTCATCTTGGCACCCATTAATTTATTTATCATGAACACGAAACATTCTCGTGGGCATGATGAATAAATTCATGGGTGCCGAGATAGGACCAAACCATATTATACTTGTGTTAGTAGTTCAAGTTCATATTTAAACGGATTGGGACCGAAGCGATAAGACATGAGTCTTATCACTCGCCTGCCGGGCCTACATGATTGTTGTATCTACGTTTGGTATAAGAGATAAAGATGACACGTCTACAATATATACTATCTGGTAGTAATGGCATACACACGAGATCAAGTGTTAGCTTAAAATTGTTACTGATAAACGAAAAAAAAAACGTTACAATATGCCTATAATATTCCTACTGGTGGGACGCAAGCCTTCTCTCTGTGAGAAGGAGCGGACCGTAATCCAACACGCGGGTTCCATTCAGTGCGGGTTGGTAGATGTCGCATGTCTTACACGGGCAATTTTATGAGCAATTATTGCTCGGCTACAATAATGGATCAATCTGGATCAGTTAAGTGGAGCAATTTGGAGCAACAACAATAAATTGGCGATGTGTTTCGGTCATATTTCATTCTCATTGCTCCATATATTTCATGAGTTGCCGAATAACCAATCGGTTTGGATTTTTTTTGTCAATTTTCTTTCTATCTCATTTGTACGTAAAACTATGTCTCTTTTTCTTTTTTGCGTGAGGAACCGGTCTACGGTGGAGGCGGCGGGGGAGGTGCACTGCCTAGATTTTTTAAGTGGCTCCATATTGTGTGGCCGTATCTCTGGCAACAGGTGGCTACATGTTGCCATTGCCCTAAACTGCTGGATGTAGTCGTGACGTCATAGTTAACGAGAATTGCCCAAGATGGAGTAATTTTAGTTGCTCGTGTAAGTGCACCAAAGAATTTTTGTTTTTGAGACATACCGGTACCTACATGCAACTCGTAAGTTTCAGCCGCGACCAACTTGGCCACCACTGCTCCCCAAAAAAGTAACTACGTCTGAATTTCAATAAAATGTAGGTAGCATTGTCTCACATAAACATTGTCGAACGATCTTTGTTTAATTTTCGATCCAACTTTAGTGAGACACATAGTAGATTATCACTAAGGGGATAAGGCAGTGTCTTATGTCACGCGAGCGTTAGTTTGAATACTGACTGGCACGAAGGATTGTATTGCTCCCGAAGCGTGTCTGGAGTTTAACTCCTGAGAGAAGCGAGGGAGATTCCCGAGTGCAGCGAGGAATTTAAGTACGCCCAAGACGAAGAAACCTTTATCCTAGAGGAGAATACTCTACTTTTACACCTTCTGCGAGGTAATAAAAAGCAGTTCCATTTTCGTTTTTTTTTTCGTAAACGTTTTCATTCATATCCGTTTTTGGTTTAGCTGCCAACTTCAAATCACATTGCAGACTAGCAGTTTATTATGCAATCAAGTACACAGTTACTGCCCGGTTGGACCCCTGGGCTGTAATGTCTTACTTTAATATTAAAATAAGACAACATATACCTGGGGTCTAGCGTCCTGGGGTCATGCAACCTAACCAGGTTTGCATGACATGTAATTTGACAGTATCGAGTAGGTGGTGTGAAGATTTAATTAGCCCAAAATTCCCCGTAGGTACTGGTTGTAGTATGTAGATTCAACGTCGGCTGAGACTAAGTAAACGCAATATCTTGCCTAATTGAATTCAATCCGCGTCTCGCAGGGACTGTCAAAATAATTCGATTACCTTCTAATTTACGTAGAAATTGGCTGTTATATTGATCGGACTTTGGTGCTTTTGCATTAAATTACTTTTCCACGATTTTATAATAATACATGTATTTCGTTCTATATGTCAATAATGATTGGGTAAAAAAATGAAAAAAGATTTTAATACTATTGTAATATTCGAAATTGGAATGAATGAAGTCTACGATTGAATGACATCGCCAACATGCCTTGCAATTTCTGAAAAAGGAACACAGAACACGAATAAAAAAAAACAAAAGATAAACGCATTCCATTCGCACTTTTACAGACAAATAACAGAAAACGATGAAGCAAAGATTGAAAGTCTTTTTCGTCACTTCTGCAGGTTGTTCCGTCAGTCCCAATCTTGCAAATGATAATAAATCTAAGAAGTTTTAAACTCGGTCCGTAATGAATTTGCGTAAATCGGCTCCTTTGTGGAAGGTCTTCCATTCCTCGTCGCACCTTTCTAAGCGAAAAATACTATTTTGGTATCAAAGGATACTTCGCATTCTTTCATACCTTAGACCCTAATGAACTCAGAAATATTTCGGCTATTTTACTACAAAATAATTTGTTTGTGTACGAAAATAAAGTAAGACCCTGTTTTCCTAGAAGATTTTTTCGCAATAACTGAAATATGATGAAAGACGTGCCAGTAATTAATTTATGAATGGTTTTCATTTAATTACATAACTACTAAGAGGGCGTAATAAGAAAAGTAATTAAATTAGAGTCTTTTAATATTTGTTATAGATGTTTATTCATTAATAATAAAGTGCTTGCTGCCTCCTACACTCTTGACATATGATGTAATCTGGTGAATTTTATGACAGAACAGAAATATTGAGCATGGCTAGCATTATTTTGAGATTACCGACTCCAAAGAAGATGCTTCATCTAGACTACTGATCTTTTGCAATAGCAAGTGCACTCTGAAAGACCAACACCCTAACTGCGTAACACACTTTCAATCAATGAGGGTTTTCTGAAATGATGTTCACGAGTGCTGCCAAGCACTGAGACGTCAGGTCTGGGAACCTGTCAAAAGTGTCAAAGCGCCTACGGACTGAATGGTGAACGAAAGAATGAAACGAATGACATCAAATATTTTAAGTTCATTGTCGAACTGGAATACTTCTCAAAGATCTTGTCAAAGTGGCGCGAACTGGTGGCTTGAATATTCATGAAAACCCTCATTCAATGGTTTTTGTCTTCCAATGCAAAAATAGGGGTAGTGGGAGTTTAATCGGTATGTGTGTCTGTCTACTTGTCTGTGTATCTGTCTGTGGCATCGTAACTCTTAAGCGAGTGCTTCCAACGATTTGGGTGCGGTTTTCTTTATTTAAAAGTAGGTTTTCTAGCGGTGGTTCTTAGACATGTTAAATCAAAATCGGCTCACTCGATTCATGGTCATCAGGTGTTTTGTGTGCTGCGGTAGGGTTGTTAGACGCATAATGTGTATTTATTTTACTTTCAAACATACGTGTGACCTAAAATTCTTAACACCCATGTATGCTATATAACTATGCAAGATTATGGAATTCTTGGTCTGAAAACGCCAAACAGACGAGGCCCAGCAATAATGAATGTAACTATGCTATTGTAGAAAGGAAAATATTTTCAATAACCGTCCCCCGACGTGACAATGACGACTTTGATCGTAATGTAACCTATAACTTCTTATTAAACTTAAAAGGCCGATAAATATTTTTTTTTAAACTTTTTGTAGGTTTTTGTTTTGGTCTGGATTTTTTAATATTTTAAATTTAACTAACGAAATTTCTGATCCACCACTCCAAAGTGCTGTGCCGTCTATATGGGAATAATCAGTACAAATTCAATCTTAGACTCTTACAACAAGACTGTAAACAGAAAACCAGGTACAGAAAAAAACATGAACACAACAAAAATACATCGGATTTATAATAAAAATAAAAAGTGAAGCGGAAAGCGAAGTACAGCCAGGCAGAGCTTGGATGCTAGGATTGTGCAATTGCCTATTCAAGCATTCAGAAACTTGTCCTGTGTGCGAACTTATTTTGTTTTTATTGTGTTGTATGGAGTTCTGGATAGCTGGGACACAGACGGCGGGATTTAGACGTGAAAAGTTATGAGGACTGTGAAAACTGTGGGACGTGTTGTGTAATTTTTATTTGAATTACTAGCTTTTGCCTGCGGCTTCGCCTGCGTAGTGGTCGAAAATTATCCCACGGGAACTGATTTTCAGGATGAAAAGTATTCCATGTGTTCATCCAGGTAATAAACAATCGGTGTTCCAAATTTCATCCAAATCCGTTCAGCCATTTATGCGTGATTGAGAAATATACAAATTATAACATTTATAAAAAAAAAAAAAATGTATTTTTTACACGGTTATTTCATTATTTTCATCAAGCCATTATTAACTGTGCCTGTAAGCCGACTGTCATAAGAAAGAACTTATTGGGAACGTCGATGTGCTGACGAAAGAGAGAGAGAGAGAGAATCCAGTCTTGCTAGGATTGTTTCTTACCCAAGAATTATTTTATCTCAGAAATAATCTAAAAAAAATACTTACGTCTACAGTAAAGGGAATTAATTGTCAAGCAAAGTGACATTCTACCTCAATTTGCCGTGCTTATAGACATTTAATACAACTGTAGAAAACTGACACTTGTGATTTGAATATACGGATAATGGTGCCGATTCTCTTGTACACCGAACTAAACTAACTAAACTATCACTAAAATTCCTCACTTTTGGCTATGAGAATCTTAAAGCTATTCTGCAAAAAATCTCTAAATTTAAAAATAATTTCGACACAACTAAAATCGAATTTGATAATCGGGACTCCACGTGGTGGCTTCGCAACTTCGTACTTGTTTGCCCTACCCCGTGATTTTTTTTAGAGCCGGAGGCGAACAGGGGTGGGGCAACTTCGACGTGTTTTTTATGAAATTTTTCACTTTTTGTATGAATGATGCTGATGATGAAAAATGATTACCTACATGTTGAGTTCTGGGGTCTAAGTTTTTCCTAAAGGGGGTCGAAATTTTCACTATTTTTGCGATAGGACACACCATTTTCGAGATATAAGCAAAAGAAAAGAAAACAAAAAAATATATAGTTCTGTTTTTGCACCTGCGGTCGAGGTGTTGGTGTGAATTTAAGTCTAATTTTATTCCACACCTTTTTAATCGCGATTAAAAATAGTCAAATTTTGAAAATTTTAGTTTGAATAGAATAATGAAATTGACAACAACAGAATAGTAAAAATTGCCATTTTCACTAAACTAATATCTCAGAGCAATCTCACTTTAGTCAATTTCAGTAATGGGAAATCGTCGTTTGACAGGAATAAACAAAATTTTGGTGATTTTTAGCCTAGTTTAGAGAATTTTGTGTCAAGAGAATCGGCCTTTACTAACATGTTGGTGCAGTATGTTAGTAAAGGCAATAAACCCTGAATTTCGGTATTTAAAACATTCTTGACTCAGGAACTAATTCCAAAAGATAATTTACTTCCGAAATAACTTCAGTTATCAAGTAGTTTTACGTACAACATCTGCATGTATGTTAGAGTAGAGAAAATGAATTAATTACCTCGCAAATGCACTTCCCGCGCTGGGTAGGTTGGGGAGCTAAGTTTTCATCTATTTATTAATGTCATAATAACAATTTCCCACTCGGGCGGTGAAATGGTCTCACTTTAATGCCATTCATTTCTCCCACAAAAGATGCGAACCATCTCGTAAATGCGTTGCACAGATTAATTACTTGATACAGAGACCGCGGGGATAAAAATATTAAAGCTGCGATGTTGAAGCGCTTGATTAAATTTTGAAAACGATTTTAGCTTTTCCTCAAATGTTAATTTCGTAAGTTGACTATATACTCGGTGCAAAATATTTACCTAGTACTAAGTACACCCAAAGAACTTGATTCATGGGCAATTTGAATAAATTGTTCGTAAATTCAATAATCACTAAAGGTTCATCTCTGTCCAACGCTTCGGGGAAACAAGGAGTGATGTTACGTTCGTAAATAGATTCACAGCAGCTGTCATTTCTTATCAGTCGTGTTAAACGGCTACAATACGGCAAATTGACGTAGTGAGTGTCAATCTGCCCAACCATAATGTTCCCTGAAACTGAGACCACCAATGCGTTTTTCGTTCTTTCTTTTGGTCTTTGATTTACGTATTCTTATATTTAGTTTCCGCTATTCTTTATGCAGAATATTTAAAGCAGGTTATAATTTACTACACATACAACAATGTCGACCATACCTGTGACCGTCCGTACCTCATAACAGATAACCAAAAGCGCTGTAAAACGCGATTCGCATAAACTTTTAAAGCGCTTAAAGTCGCTGAAAAACAAGCGTAACATTTAAACTAGGTCCTGTGTTTTGTTGGAAAAAAAGCAGTTAAGCTGCACATGTACAGACGTATGTAATAACGGTGCCTTTCACAGAGTGATTGGGAAAATAGCATTACTTGAGTCGCGGAGAGCTCAAAGAGAATTTAGTCATATGCGATAGGTACTTCTGCGAGTACGCTGAGTAAATAACAGCGCTACTACGAGCTCGTCGTGTTTAGATTTTTGAGATTTTTATTCGCAGTTCTATTTTCGAATGAGGACCGAAATTTTTGTTACGAGTGAAAAAAATAAAAAAATCGAACAAAACTAAATAAAAAAAAATACTTAACCGAAGTATTTTTTTTTATTTAGTTTTGTTCGATTTTTTTTTTCATTCTTGTATTTGGAAGTGTTTGAGCAGGATGTTCCTCAAAATTATATTTTTTCCACCGTTCTCTTGTTCTCTAGTTCTATGTCTATTTTATTTTTCTACAAGCCGTGTGCACGATGGAATCGGCAACTTGGATGGAGCTTTAGGTGATGGTTTTCCAAAAGATAATGCAACTAAATTTTGCCACAGAATTCAAAGTACCAACTTCAACGTTTCTTAATTCAAAAATAAAGAACTTCCACACACACTATCACACCCCCTATTTAAATACTTTAAGGGATGAATTTTCAAATATCTTGCCTTAGTTACTTGTAAGTATTTGAGTATTTGAGTGAGTGAGATGAGGTGTACCTCATCTCACTCACTCACTCACCTTCGTTACTTATTTTTATACATACATACAACTCTTGTATATTTCATGCTCCTAGACTCGGCAACTTAGGCTGTGCGTTGTCTGTTAAATAAATATTACTTATATAAATATTATATATAGAAAAAAAAAAAATTATAATTAAGTAGATACAATTGTTAGATTTTTTTAAAACGTTTAAGTGTTTTTGTTTTACTGACTTCGGAAAATGTGTTTTTTTACCCGCACGTTTTATAATTTTTTTAAACTATAAAAGCTGACACTGACACTGTACCTACCTATCCTATTCTTTTGCTTTTTATGAGTTGTCTTAACTGAATCAATCATCTTTTGGTTGAAAACAAGGATAATGGTCATCTTTAAGTCCTTAATGATCAAAAATACCTACATTCTTAGCGGAACTAGGCAGCTAAATGCTATGCTACAAAATAAATGGTCAGAGCAACATAACGCTGGTTCTCGGCAAAGGCCCACTTTCTCTCCGTATTCACGATACCATTTAGATTACAACACAACAAAAACTACGCAATATCTCAAATCTACATCAAACAATGAAAGTGCCTCCCACACATAGAATACGTAATACGCCATTTTCTTGGAGTTCCAATCCGTCACGTCAGTCAGAATAAGTCTGCGGTGAAAAGTGAGTGATGTTCACTGCACTTCGACTCGCAAGGAAAAGACGATTGTGAGGCAAAGGCAATAAAATACTTTGTTTATGTCGTTTCATAAGAGGTTCCAAAGAGGATTGTGCTGGCAGAAAATGACTTATATCTCATTTTAGTGGATTTATTGTGAAAATTGTCGTTTTTCCCGACGGCGAAGGAAAAAGGAGGGTTATGATTTTGACCGGTATGTATCATCTGCCTAGCCTTTTCTTAACTATGTTGGGGTCGGCTTCCAGTCTAACCGGATGCAGCTGAATAACAGTATTTTATATGGAGCGACTGCCTATCTGACCTCCACAATCCATTTACTTGATAATACGATACTCCTTGGTAAGACTGGTTGTCAGAGTTTCGGGCTTCTGAAGACCCGTTACGACTGTCACAGATCCACAAATGACAGCTAGGACCAACGGCTTAACGTGCTTTCCAAGGCACGGAGGGGTCTTGGTATGTAAAGATGGTCACCCATCCACGAACCAACCGCGTCAAGCGTAGCTTAACCTGATCAATCAACCCATGCGGCTGTTATTACTTAGCCACAAGCCCGTAAGACCGTTTTGTATGTATGCATGTTCATCTGTTCCCTCATAACTTTAAACTGCTCATCATATTCATAATAAATTTGACAAATGAGGTATGGTTTTAAGCGTCTTGATTGTCCGTGGTCGTATGCCATCTAAACAATACATTCTAACAGTAGTAAGCGATCATAAGCTTTAAGGCAAAGTGGCATACGACCAGCAGCGTTAAGATGAGAATATTTTCTTGTTTTTAAACGACTTGCAAAAAAGGAGGAGGTTCTCAATTCGACTGTATTTTTTTAAATGTTTATTACCTCAGAAATTTCGACTGGGTGAACCGATTTTGATGATTCTTTTTTTTATTTGAAAGCTGGTGCTTCCCGTGTGGTCTAATTTCAGTTTCATATAGATCTGATAATGCGTTTCGGAGACAGACAACGGAACTCTTCAAAAAATAACAGTAAGCACCCGCGATTGCAGCTATCGCATAAATATGCATTGTTTTGATCCCAAGGATGATGAAATTTCGAATTATTGGGGTAGGTACTATTACTAAAAAGTGAAAATAAAAACTTAAAAAAAAAACAAAACAACCGTCTTCTGAAAGACCATTACAAAGTGAAAAATAACTTTAATTTCGGAAGGTGGTGACAAAACATTTAAATACATGTCCAAAGTCATCGACTTCCGAAATTAAAGTTATTTTTCACTTTGTAGTGGTTTTTCAGAAGTCAGTTGTTTTTTTTTTATGTTTTATACTTTTTAGAGCGTCATTTTTCAGTAGTCGGGTTCTTTCACGATAATTATTATCACGTTCCCGTCCATTTTATGTATGGAAATATGTTTTATTTTATTTAGGTATGATAAAAAGGACTGAAAAAAAAATCTTTTAAAAGCGCACATTGGGCGAAAACATTGTAAGTACTACCTAGGAGTCTTGTAACTTATGCTTTGAAAGATGGATATTTTCGAGAGCCTGGAGTTATTTAACTGGAATTAATCGAATTTCACGTGGACAAAAAACATAAATATTATAGGAATCGTTTATGGAAATAATTTTGGAAATAAATGATGGAACTTGCCAAATGTGTTTGAACTTTCAAGCAAAATTATACTGTACTTCTCCATGATTCGAGAAGTAATGACCAAAATCACGTAGGACATTTGTCGCGTGTAGTATCGCGTCGCATTGCATCATGTCGTGTCGCGTCGCATCGCGTCGTATTTGTCGCTCACGCAGGACACCGCGTTAGACAATTTGACTCGATTATCGCTGCTAGGCCGTATACGTATGATAGATAACGAAGCAGTTAAGGTATTTACTTAACCTCAGAAACTATTCTTTAATGCTGGAAATAAAAGCTGAAATAACTCGTGTAGAAAAAACACAATTTTGACCAACACCTTTCGTAACACAATCTGAATCATTTGGACATTGCTTCATATGTTCCAAAAAAATGTCGTCTTAACATTGTAAATAACGCAATGAATGTTGTTGAACTGTCAAAATGAAAGCCACTGTTAGTGTGTAGGCAATTACCCCTCTGAGAGCATTTATGATTTGCTTTAAGAAAGTTCGCAAGCACTCCATAGACAACATTGGATCAAATTTATTGACTAAAAATGCAAACATAAAATTCTCATCAAAAAAATATTTACGCTATTCCTATGAAATCGTTTTATATTTGACGTAAATCGGTCGGTAACATTAAAAATTAGATTGCTTGGCTCAGTTAATGTATCTAACTGACGTCTCTCGCCTTAATCTTGGGCTTGAGAAGCTCGGTAAACAGTAATCTTTGCCGACGCGCTTTGGTTCAAAGAGTATATGAGGTGAAGAATGATTGGGGACAAGGTTTGTGCCTATTTTTATTCGACTCCGGCGAAGCAAAAAGGAGGGTCAGGATTTTACCTGTATGTATATATATCTGTTCTTTCAACATAACATAAAAACTACTTATCGTATTTTTGACAAAAAAACCTGCATGGTCGTATGCCAGCTAAACAATACATTCTAACAGTAGTAAGCGATTATAAGCTTTAGGGTAAAGTAGCATACGACCACGGCTTTCAGATGAGAACATTTTCTTGTTTCATAGTTTTTCTATAGCGTCATGTTTCAGTAGTCGGGTTTTGGTTTTTAAACTTACTTTTTGGTTTTTGCATTCAGATTATTTTGTATAATGGGTAAGTTTTGAAGTACTGCGTTGGTATAACAAGGCAAGGTGAGCAGCGGGGGCCCAGTATAATCGGCCGCGGCTTACGACTTGTAAGTCGTAGGTATGAACCCAGACAAGCATTTGACGTCGTGCATCAGCACTGTTGTCAAAATAGTGAAAGAAAATATCGTGATGAAATCAGAGATGTGTCCCAGAAGTGGGAACATTATAGGCAGATTATAATAATATAACAAGGTAAGAATCTTAAAAATACAGTCCTTTAAATAATCATATCGATAAATGATGATTTGAAAGAATCAGTGTTTCAAGTATATTTGAGTGGACAAGCGTAGCGTCCGAAAAAAATCGGCTTTAAAGTGTGTAATTTCTTTCACTGTGTCACCCAAATTGCGTAACACACTATTAATCAAAATATCAGTAATTTTGAAGGTTCCTGTTAATCCATTTATGATAAAATGGATTAGCACTAACCTGTTCGAAAAACATGTCTGCGTACGGATGACTTTTATGTTATAAGACGCAAGCGTGTGTCGTCACTGTTGGGCAGGGTACGTGGCAGCAGCAACAATATTCTGAAGATAGTTTCCACTAAGTATCAGTGTCCGATACACTCGCTCTGGGTAAGCATCGTGGTTGGGACGGTATAATAAAATGTTTAGAGTATTATTTAATGTTTTGATTATTACTTGTATTTTGATTATTGTTAAATGTTTTGATTATTACTTATAAATAATGAAATTCGTTGCCTACTAACATAGTTTATAAGCTCCTATTGTTACTAACCATTTTGGATCATGTTATCTGACAAATAAATAAATAATTAATTAGCAACGTAAACAACCCAACTAGCAAAGTAATCCTATAAAGAAAGATTATAAGTCTGTCACTACTAATAAGGTTCTTATAAAGGCATTGCGATAGACTATTTAACTTATAATAGCATTTGCCAAGCTTTAACATACTCAAGTGCATTAGTTTTTATATCTCGGTCTTATAGTGCGCTACAAGACTGACATATGAAACATGTATAGGACACTTTTACTAATAATAGCATTTCACAAGCGTTGATATTCTCAAGAGCATTTGCTTTTATATCTCAGTCTTATAGTTAACTGTAAGATTATCTTTTAGGACACCTTTAGGAATAAGTATTCTATAATTGTTTACCTTACTAGAGACTGGGCAGTAGCGTTCTCTATGCATTTTACCACCATACTACGATCGCCTACCCGCGTGCCTAGCGTGGCAATTATGGCAAATCCTCCCTTTTGGGGGAGGCTTATGTCCAGCAGTGGACGTCTTTCGGCTGATATGATGATGACGAATTGTTTACAGTAAAACTAAATTTAGCAAGCATATTTCAAGGGAACCCTAACTTGTGATTGTGGACAAACGGTAAATTTTAAGTTTAGAACACTTTTGCAAAAAGTGCAAATACAATTTAGACCAATAACGACGGGCAAATTAAATAAATTCAATAGGACCGTAAATAATAAGTTAAATGTTCTGGGCGTTCATAATATGAACGATGCAAATAAATTGTATGAGGACTTCTTTTCAGTAGTGCACACTGAATTCAGTAAAACTTTAGAAAGGAAAACATAAAATATTTACCCTCATTTTGTATTGAGTGACTGGGCTACTAGAGGTATTAGGATAAGTAGGGAAAGACTGTTCGACCTGTATGGTCTTAAGCCTTACATTAACACCGAAACTTTCATTTACATTAGCAACAAGATCAAATCAGCAGAGAATAAAATAAAAACAGTTTGGAAAGTTATAAATAACGAAACTAGTAGGAAAAAAATACGAAATACGGATTATACATTGGAGACTTAGACTTAGGAGTAGCGCAAGAATTTGTAAATTTCTTTACTAATATACCATTTAAAACGACGGAAGCTTTAAAATCGTCCCCCGATGTCTCAATTGAATTATTGTTAGCGAACGTTCCAGGTTACCCGGTTAAATTTCAATTTAAGCACATAAACCCTATGATAGTTTTAAATTTTTTCGGCAAATCAAAATCAAATTAACCGAAGATGAAAAACTGAAGATGGGGAATTTCTATAAAAGTTTGTCCATAATCGAGACTATAGTACCATACTTAGCTTTAATATTTAATTGGTGTGTAGATCAAGGAGTCTTCCCGGATTTAATGAAATGTGGTAAGGTTATACCACTATTCAAATCTGAGGACAGCAAAGACGCCAACAATTATAGACCAGTATCCGTGCTGCCCGTATTCAGCAAGGTGTTCGAAAAGATAATGCTCAATCAAATGCTTAATCATTTTAACACCCACAAAATCTTACATGATCAGCAATATGGTTTCACCAAAGGACGTTGTACGACTGACCGGTGTTACCTTATTAAAACACATATTTACACCGTGGGAGGAGGCCCAGGATGCCATTGGAATCATTTGTGACCTCTCCAAGGCATCTGATTGCGTTAATCACGAAACCTTGCTATTAAAACTTGAGCATTACAGACTCGGTAAACTTGCGCTCAGTCTAGTAAAATCTTATTTAAATGATAGACAACAAAAAGTTTATATGAATGGAGTCAATTCACTTGGTTTTAAAATAAAAATGGGTGTTCCACAAGGCTCAATATTAGGTCCTTTCCTCTTTTTAGTATATATTAATCATCTACCCATTTATTAAAAAATAACCACAAATGGTGTTATTTGCTGACGATACCTCCTTTATTTTTAAAATAAATAGACGTGCATCAAATCTTGACGAGGTAAATAACGCCCTACTGCTGGTACAAAATTGGTTCACTGCTAATAATTTAGTATTAAATGGAAAAAAAAACTAAATGCATAAGATTTGCTTTACCAAATGTTAAAAGTATTGATTGTGACATAGTATTGAATAAAGAGAAACTAGAATTCATCGATAAAACCGTTTTTCTAGGGATCACATTCGACTCAAGACTACAGGCTACAGTGGAGTTCTCATTTAACAGCTCTTGCAGGATGGCTAAGTTCAGCAGCATATACTGTAAGAAAAATCTCCCAATTCACTAATGTAGAAACCGCGAGGCTAGTCTATTTCTTGTTTTAAAATGGAGGCGAGATATCTGGACTGAAACTGCTACAAGTACTAATTTGCCTACAATGGTTCTACAAAGTACTTAATGAAGAGCAATTTCAAAATATGGCGAATATTCATAAAAATGATGAAATATTTTATTTACAATAATGTACAAATGTGCTATTTTTTGCTGGGGATTGTGAAACTAATTAAATTGCGGTACATATTTGCACTAAAAATTACTTCCCCATGAGTTCATACACTATATTTACATTATGTATTAATTCATGTTCTACAACAAACAAAATACCACAAAACAACCGGAACCACCAGCCGAAGCAACAACAAATGTAACATCTATTAAAATACTCTTATAATGACCAAGTACATTACTAGTGCGTTATAAACAAGATTGCTTTAGTCAGATACTAATAAGAGCGTTTGTGCTTGTAATTATGTAGTCTCGTATCATTATAGAAGCTATTGCGCTTCGTCCAGTACATTATAGGGATTAGTAACATTTTATAAGTTGATTATAAGATAGTTATAGAAATAAATGCTCCTATAACTGCGCCCACATTCAGCTTTGTAGCATGCTACAATTTTTTTATAAGTGAAAATAAAAGTAGTCTTGAGATCATTATAAGTAATGATTTTGATAGTTAGTACGCCATGAAAGTTGCTGAACAGCTAAAATGAAAGCATTTTTTACTGATAGTACGCAACTATCTCTCTTTATGTATCTACAAGATTGAGGCATAAAACAAATTTGAAAAAGTACACAAAGCCGCTCGGCGCAAATAGAGGCTTAACACAACTTCAGTCAAACCAAAACTAGATTCCAGTACGTTGTATCAGCTGGTTTTAGGCATAAAACGTATCCGCAGAGCAATATCTCATCTTTCCCATCATTTTCATCAAAGCAAATGGAACTCTATCCAGACTTATTTCCGGGGGCGCTCGTTTGGAATAAACAAACAGGCGACCTACCAATGGAAGCAGGGACTTGATTTTTCCTTATGGAGCCTCCGCACTAATCGATGTCGTGATCAAATATCAGTGCCTATTTTATTTATGAATATACAGGCTGTTCGGTAATTGATGGATAACCTTGAAATTGTTCATGGTAGAACTAATAGCCATTCAGAAAAAAACATTTTTTATTTATAGTTCTTCTGTAAAAAAAAATTGAAGTTTTTTCAACGGTAACCATTAATTACCGGACAGCCTGTATATTTGTGATCAGTGGATCATCTTCAGACTTGTGTTTTGTTGTGTTAGTTTTGATTTCTTCTGGCGGTGGAAGATGCAACCTTATGACTAATCTATACTAATATTTGGAATGCAAAAGTATCTCTGACCGTACATCTGCACGCCAGATTTCGATGAAAACTTCATACAGTACGCTTGTGTCCCCCGCCCCCGACTTACGAGTTGTAGGTTGTGGGTTCAAACCCAGGCGGGCGCTTTACTTTGCCTAAATAATTTCATCACCACTGCTCTCAAACGGTGAAGAAAAACATCGTGAGGAAACCGGCATGTCCTAGAAACAAAAAATTCGAATACATGTGACATCTACCAACCCGCACTGGGCCCGCGTGGTGGATTACGGCCCACTTCCTCTAACAGAGAGGAGGCCTGTGTCCCAGCAGTGGGAACGTTATAGGCTGCTTATGCTACATCGCCACATGCGAACTACATACCGCACTAACGCCACGCAAATCCTGCATCGCGCAAGCGGATTTTACAGCGCAACTAGCATATACAAGGTGTAATTTTAATCACCGTTAACCTCATAAGGGGTAATATGAGGATTTATGTTCGCATAACTCGTCAAAATGTAAGGAACTGCTGATTTTATTTTCGCGATTTCAGGTTTGGACCCATAGTAAAAGTTGTTTATAATGATGAGTACAATGAACCCTTATGAGGTTAACGATTATCGAAATTAAACCTTGTATACAACGTCCCGACATCAATCATGGTGGCAGTTGCAACAACAGACACAACACCCCTTTGGTTGGAGAATCCTCCCTTTTCTATGGAGGGTGACTGAACTTTAAACCCTATTCCTCGTACCTCTACTGTATTATTTATTCGTAGAAAATATATACTCATATTATTTCCAATACTCGGCTCGCATAAAGTCCTAACCTGAAAATCACATCCAGGTTTTCTTAAGTCGCCATTTTGTTCCAACAAGGTCCAATTCCGCATGCCATTAGGCACACAGCGCTAATCCAGGCATTCAACAAACACTACAGCTAAGCTAGAATATTGTCCGACGAACGTGGCTAATCTACAATTAGTTCGGATGTCAATTAAAGGCACAATTGTACACCAACTATATACATTGAAGGACCAAATGATGGGATATAGTTTAATTAAGTCGACCTTAATGAGGAGATTAAGGTTAGAACAAAGGAGGTTTGAATGGACTGGACGGAGGTTTTCTTGGGTGTCAGATATCTACGAGTATATCTTTTACAAGATTTTTCCCGCGGCTTTGCTTGCGTTAATTTAGAATTAGACAATCGATTCCTGCTGTAGTCTGATTGTTGTTTGGCCTTTGCAATCATGGGCTCAGAACGGAACATTATTCTAGGACCTGACGGTGTCCTTCTATTTGGCGCTGATACGTATTAATTTTGGGCATTGGACACACGCGAACATGCTAAATACAGCTGTCCATGGGAAAAGCGTGGCTTTTACACTTTTACCAGATTTTGAAGGGTTACCAGATTTTGACAAAAAAAGATAGTGAGGTGATGTAAGAATGAAGGAAATTGAATGAACTTGGAATGATGTACTTACACGCAATTTTTTAAATTATTTTAATAACTTGTCTTTGAAACATGGTATGCACTATGAACAATTGTAGAATTTGTTAGATTTTTTTTTTCAGTAGTGAGATAATATATGTAGTTTCTTTCTATTAGAAGAAGAAAAAAAAGAAAATTACTTTAATGAACAAATTATTAATTATTCTTATATTCCGCATCTTACAAATGATTTTTTTAAAGTTTTATTACGAATGATAAAATGGTTTCATTTGAAATTAAACCATTTTATCATTCACTTCTTTACGCTAAATCGTTCACTACCTCAACACTATTAGTTTTAATATGGTAACATTTTTTTTTAACTGTCTAGTTACTGAATACGATTAAAACTTCAAGTATCGGTAAATACATGGCAGTATTCAGTTAGAACTTTCCAATATATGGAGGTTTTCGATTACTATCCTAATCCTACCTAAAAATTCTACTAATATTATAAATGTGAAAGTTTGTACGTTTGTATGTTTGTTACTCAAACACGCGAAAACGGCTGAACGGATTTGGATAAAATTTGGCGCACAGATAGTTTATAACCTAGATTAACACGCAGGGTACTTTTTATCCGGGTAGTACGTTAATTTCCGACCTCCCGCGGGAGATGCCGCTTTCAAAAGCTAGTTATAAATGCGAAAGTAAGTTTGTTTGTTTGTTTGTTACGCTTTCACGCGAAAACGGATGAATGAATTTGGATGGAATTTGGGACACAGATAGTCCTGTTGGACCTGGGTAAGAACATAGGCATATCATCCATCCTGGTTAGCAGACAAAGTCAGGGGAAAGGAAAAAAAAAGAAAAAGGCAGATGGAGAGAAATGATTGATTTTCCTATGATTTTGTTTTTCCTGAAGAACTAAATTATTTTCCCTACCTGCCTGCCTTCAAACATTTATTTACTCATCCTTACCCTTAACAAAATATCAATAGATATTTATTATAAACGGGTACGGCTTCCCTGCGCCTAATGTAAAGGGAGTTTTCCTAGAAATGTATGTATTAGTTCCAGGATATCGAAATGTATTCAATCGAGATGATGTGCCAGATGTACCATGACGAATGTGTAAATAATAGATGGATATATGTAATAATAATATTCGTGACGTAAACAGAGAGATATTCGTATACAGGATGTATGTTTACTTGCGGGTAATATTAATATTAATAATGTTTTATTGACATAAAGAAGGTGTGACAATCAATTGAAGCCCTGACTCCTGAGCTAGGTGGTACCTGTGTTACAGGAGACAGTGTCTTCACCCGTTATGGAACATTAACAATTTATGTAACAAAAAATAAAAAATAAAATTAATAGAATTTAGTGCATGCGTGCTCTTGTGTGGGTTTGCGTGTGTGCGGATTTGGTGTTTACGTATGAACGTGTTGTATTGTGTGTGTGTGTGTGTCTCTGTGTGTGTGTGAGGGTGTTTGTGTGTGTGTGTCTTGCTGAGTGACTGTGATTGGTGGTTATACTTTGTGTTATATCAAAGACTTCGTTTGCGTACATTACTATTTAGTTATTACGAGTATTGTTCTTTAACTATGTTTTCCGTCTGTGAGTAATCCAGTGTTTTAAGCCATGTGTTAAGTTTCATTTTAGTTTCTTTTTTTGTAAGTGATTTGAATTTGAGAATTTTATTTGTTGAACATAGGGCTTTCGACTTTGAACTCAGTGTAATTTTCGAGCTAGTTATATAAGGTGGCCAAATAAGATGAAAATGCTAAAAAACGCTATACATTGGAATGGTCTGAAAGCAAAACTTTTAACATCATAAGTAGGTACTAGGACTCAAGCTATAACACCACATATCATAAATTGTATGTATAACAACCAATAATAAGGTTGACTTCAGAATACCTACGTTCAAATTATAATTTTGGAAGTGTTTATAGGTAACTAGCTTTTGCCCGCGGCTCCGCTCCACGTGGATGTCAGTTATCGCAAAAAAAAAGTAACCTTAACCTGATCGATCGACCCGTGCGGCTATTATTTCTTAGCCACAAGCCTTGAATTAATAAAAAGACATGGTCGTATTTCGACCACAGGGCGACCACTAGCATGTACAGATAGATATATATATACAGATGAAATAAAATTTCACCCTGTTTAGCCTTTGTACAGATTTCTTTTTCCGCTTGGTTGCGTATACCTAACGTAACGTATGTAAGGTTTCTAAATAGAGGGGTCTAGATTTATGTGTTTATGAGGCATAAACTTGTTTATCACGTTACATTTATTCCTAGGACATTGACATTTTTGGCTAGGACGTTGCTAGGGGATTTAGGTAAAACTTATTCAGGATTTGGTACCTTCTTATTGCTTCAATTCCTATAATTTACGGACCGTTGTTGGTTAAAATTATGACTCTTGTATCTTTACCAATAATGGAGCAAAGACCTCATAGCTTTGCATAGTGGACCCTCCCATATCTAGCTAGCATACCAAGCTATCTCAGGTAAAATTGGCTGTATCTCATGAACCGTGATAGTTAGACAGTTAAAATTTTCAGAAGAATTTTAAAATTCAGAGATGATGTATTTCTGTTGACGCTGTAACAACAAATACTAAAAAACAGAATGAAATAAATATGTAAGGGGGCTCCTATACAATAAAAGTGATTTTTGTGCTGCTCGTTTTTGCTCGATATTGATAACGGCAACAGGTGACGCTTGAAATATTCACAGAATATTTAGTTATATATTCACTTAAAAATAAATAATTAAATTAAAATAAAACAAATATTTAAGGGGGGCTCCCATACATGATTCTTTTGCCGTATCCCATACATACAGACATGATTTTTTTGCCGTTTTTGTAGATAATGGTACGAAACCCTTCGTGGGCGAGTCCGACTCGCACTTGGCCTTTTTTGTTTTTAGGAACAGAGCATTGGAGATTTCATGAATTTAGGCTAATAATTTGACGGACTCGAACGAGACACAATAGAAGATTTTTTGTTTACGTTAAGTGTCCCTGAATGCGTCAAGGAGTTCATTCTGAAAAAGATGATAAATAGCAATAGCAAACGTTGAACGCGAGTTTGTGTATTCAACACAATTAGTTGTATTGACGTAAATACTCACAAAGCTCAAGAAAGACATTAGAAGGTAAGAAAGCTATCACTTTGCCAATTAACATTCCAAAATAACTTAACACACTAAATAGTGTTTCTCTTTTAGGCTAAATCTACAAAATACTACCTTGCCTAATATAATGATTAGACTTTACAGCACATGACCACTAAGTTTGTTTCGGAATTTCTTCTCAGGGATCTGTCAGCTAGGAAATGCCGGCGCTATCTAGTATTAAAATATTGACCAACAAATTACTGACGCGTAAATATGACAAAGTTCTACGGGATCTAAATGTCCCTCGCGAATCATCGGATTTCCGAAAATAAACAAGCGTTCCTCCCATTTTTAACCGACTTCAAAAAAAGGAGGAGGTTCTCAATTCGACTGTATGTTTTTTTTAAATGTTTGTTACCTCATAACTTTCGACGGGGTGAACCGATTTTGATGATTCTTTTTTTACTTTAAAGCTCGTGCTTCCCGTGTGGTCCAATTTCAATTTCATAAAGATCTGATGATGCGTTTCGGAGACAGACAACGGAACTCTTCAAAAAATAACAGTAAATAAACCGCGATTGCTGCTATCGCATAAATATGCATTGTTTTTTACCCCAAGGATGATGAAATTTCGAATTAGTGGGGTAGGTACTATAACTAAAATGTGAAAAATAAAAACTTTTTCCAAAAAAACAATCAACTTCCGAAAAAACACTACAAAGTGAAAAATAACTTTAATTTCGGAAGGCGGTGACAATTTTTTTTTTTCAAATTAAATTAAGTGAAAAGAGTATTAACAACTCTATATACTTTCAAGTCGATTGAGAGCGTCCCGCCTGCATCAACTGCAATGGGCAACTGATAGAAATCCGACGACTGACAAAACACGAAGTTTACCGAGCGACATTAAACAAATAGTTGTAATATACTAGTATGGATGTAGTAGTAGTATGGACGCTGCTGGAAGTACCAACCTCATAGCCAAATTCTGAGCTGAGTGCATTTAGATAGATGGCTATCGACACGCTAAGAAGTAAGAGATACTACTAATTACATAAATACACATATCATCTAATTAAATTTTATAAAACTCATCTTTTACTGCAGAGTTAGGGTTAGGTAGAGGTGTACCTAAGTACCTACAACCACATCTCGCCAATTAAGTTAAACTAACAACACATCTACAGAGTGTCCGGTAATTAGTGGATAACCTTGAAATGGTTCATGGTAAAAAACAATCGACTTGAGAAAAAACACTACAAAGTGAAAAAATATTTTAATTTTGGAAGTCCTGTCTTTGGATATGTATTTTATTTTTTTTGTGACCGCTTTCTGAAATTAAAGTTATTTTACACTTTGTAGTGTTTTTTCGGAAGTCTGTTATTTTTTTTGGATTGTTTTTTTACAGAAAAAACATTTCTTTTTTCTGAATGGACATTAGTTCTACCATGGACTATTTCAAGGATATCCATTCATTACCGGACACCCTGTATATGTTAATATTTCGTTCCACTGCCAATGCCATACAATAATGCCAATAGAAACTGCTACCTACTAACAAAAAGCACACCGTCGCAAAACGAGCACTAACATAAGTAACATTTAAGCATCTTTCCGCTTTAAACATAAGTTTGGAACAAAAGACGCCCGCGTAACACAAGTTGCTCTAAAAACCGCTGCGACATTTAAGAAGCAGTTACGTAGCAACTTTTGAAAATCACCTGGCAACCAGAACATTAGGTAGGTACTTTCCATTTACATATTATGTTCCTATTGAAACTTTTGATGCAGCTGGATGTGGCTTGGGTGTTACAGAATTACTGTTTTACAGGAGATTCATATAACGTACGTAAATCGTATAGAATAGGTATACAGGATAAGTTTTTATCCAGTGCGCAATCTGTAACTATAAATTTAGCATATCATTCTAGACCCCCAGCGCAGAAATTTTTCGTCGATAGTACAAAAAAGTCAGCTGTTCCGGACATTTTGACCGCGTAGGTATTACACTTTTCTATGAAATAGCTGATTTTTTTTGTAAAACCGACGTAAGATTTCTACGTTAGGAAATCTCATACACTACTGGACCTACGAAGATGAAGTTTTGCACAGAGGTAGATTAGGAGTAGGAGACGTCAGCTAAGAAAGGATTTTAGGAAACTCCTCCCGTAAAAGGGTGAAATAGGGGGTGGAAGTTTGTATGACAAATTTTATTCCTTGGGCCAGAGAATTTAAGCTTGTTACAGATAATTATCAACATTGACGCGGGTGGAGCCGAGGGCAGCATCATAGTATATTAAGAAAATATTCTATTATGGTCATGTTCTTCAAAAAGGGCAGGTGCGTAGTACTCGCAACCGGCGTGTGTGTTTTTTTTTTCTTTTCAAAACGTTGCCCCACACTAGGAATTACTCCTGTATTGTGGGTGCGTTTACAAACATTTAAACTCACATACACAAACAGCCAGACCCGGAACAACTATTTGTAGGTCATACCAATATTTTTTCCGTACGGGAATCGAACCCGCGACACGCAGCGCAGCAGTCAATCGGTTAACCGCTGCGCCAACCGTGCCGTCGTGTACTACGCATGTCTGAACGTAAACTAAACAAAAGGAGTAAATGTGTAAAGATCGTAGCGGGTGGCGTTCTTTAGTTTCTGCCTACTCCCATTGGAAGAACGCGGGAGTTATTAGGTGTAGGTTTGTAATGTTAACAAACTTTTTTTAAAAACAAACTTTTTTCACTTTGTTGTGTTTTTTTGGAAGTCGGAAGTTTTTTTGTTGAAAAAAGTTTTTTGTTTTTCACTTTTTAGTTAAAGTAACTTAACCCACACAATTCGAAGTTTTATCATCCTTGGGGTCAAAACAATGCATATTTATGCGATGGCAGCAATCGCGGTGTGTTTGCTGTCATTATTTGAAGAGTTCTATTGCCTGTCTCCGAAACGTATAATCAGATCTATATGAAATTTTGATGGGATCATTTCGGAATAAACCCCTTTTGAACAAAAAAAGAATTTTGCAAATCCGTCTATATATTATTATGACGGAGTTATGCCAGAACATACATAAAAAATGTATATACAACGAGTAACGGAATTAACGCAAGAGCTCATACACCCCAAATAGAACTTTAAATTATAAGACTAAAATTACATCTGTAATTTAATTTAGTTAAACTACGTTTAATATTTTTTTATAAAATATTTGTACTGACGAAACATAAAACGCTTGAGCACACTACTCGATTTACGCACACTAATACCCCATCGCACACTTGTGCGCCAGCTGGTTAGGTAGGCACTGCAAGCGTACGCACTAGGTATGTACGTCAGTTCAATGACCGAACATTACGTACTGATCGTCACACGTAATTTGATTAACTAGTGTAACTATTATTGTTGTCCAGCTGGTAAAATTATTAATTCTATCTTTCCGTCACATTTCCACAAGCTTTGGACTTTTAACCGATTACACGTTTAATTCTAAGATATTAAGTTTAGTACAGGAGAAGCATTTTTAAATCAAGCAACTTTTGCCCGTCTGCAATCTTTCAGTAACGTAGGGTGGCCGCGCCCTTCGACGGGCTCCCGCGCCGTTGCAGTCGCCGCATAGCCGCCCCGGACCCGGCTCACGTATAATCTCTGATGCGTAACTAACTAACGTCGCGATATCATATTCAAAGTGGGCATGTTTAAAAGATTTTAATCATAATATTTACAGTAATTACAATCGATAACGATAAAGCTATGGTAGGTACTTACAGAACTGGACCAAGTATTTACACGACACTATTTCTTCGTCCCCTTTTCATTAAACTTTCGAAATGTCCACCGCCTTGCTCGATACACTTAATTGCACGCTTCCTTATGTTAAATTTTAGTTTATTTAGCACTTCAGTGTCATTTTTCACAAGATTGAATGAGTGTTCAATTTTTTGTCTGAGATTTTCGACACTTGTTGCCTCGTTTACGTATACGAGCGATTTTATTCGACCCCACAAATAAAAGTCCATCGGCGTTAGATCAGCTGATCTGGGAGGCCACTGCACTGGTCCTCCACGACCAATCCAAAGGGGGCCATATTCCGCATCAAGATGCCGCCGTACAATCCACGTGAAATGCGCGGGAGCACCGTCGTGTTGGTAATACACGTCTCTTAAAAAGAAGAGAGGCACGTCCTCCAATAATTCGGGCAATGTTTCCCGCAAAAACTGTAGGTAGGTATCCCCAGTCAACGTTGGTAGAAAAACAGGGCCGAGTACGCGTGTACCTATGATGCCCGCCCACACGTTCAAGGAGAACCTGTGCTGAAAGGAATCAACACGGCATGCATGTGGATTCTCATGTCTCCACAAATGTTGGTTATGCTGGTTGTAAATGCCAATCCGCGTGAAGGTGCTCTCGTCCGTCCAAATGATGTTTCGTTGCCAGTTCTCCAACAACCATCTACTAAATTCCAAACGGGGCAAGTAGTCGTTCGGCGTTAGTTCCTGACAACGTCGTAGGTGAAACGGGTGTTCACCATCAGCGCGTAACGTTCGCCACACGTACATGTGGCTGCAGTCGAACAGTGGCGCTGCTTCTCTCGTGCTGGTCTCTGGGTGTTCGTCAAAATAATTGAGTATGTTTGTTTGTAAGCGAGTAGTGCGCACGTTCGCCCCTCTATCTATTGCCGTGTTAGGACGAAAGGTACCGGAGTCCCTCAAACGCTGAGTTGCACTTAACATTGTCCTGGCGCTCACTCTGGTACCATATCTTTGGTTAAACTCTCGACACGCTAATTCAACATTATCATAGCACCGAGCCAGTGTCCTCACCATCTCCGTGTACTGAATGTTGGTGTACTGAAATGACATCGCGCGAGTTAAGGAACCCCAACCTACCAATATTAGCTTTGTCAGACAATAAGTATTTACTAGATTATTATTTCCCAATTTCCCCACTGCGCGATCAGCATTTATAATTATCTAGAACATGCGTCAATCTGATCACGCTGTGCAGGTACTACGTTAGCAATTAAGTTAGTATATAAGATCAATATTTTGTTAGATTTAATCAATTACTGTTTCGCTGTAACTCTGTCGGAATAAAGTTATTTTTAAATACTTCCGTTGTCGCTTACTTAATTGGCGCAGCCGGTAGGATCTCTGTAGTCAGTTTGCCGTGTATACAATTCTACGTGGAGTAGCCGACGTCCGTGTCTACGGTTTAGCAGAGATCGCCGAACAAATAAATTCATTAAGAAGCCACTTCGAGTTACGGAAGAGGACCAGCCACAGCAGTAATTCAGGGAGCATGGAGCTAGCTGCGGAATTGTGAGTAAATCTTTTTCACCTTCCTCTCAGCTCTTCCATCTATATCCCAACCTTGTAATAGTCTATGTGTTTGTGTATTATTAGGGATTGGACAACGCCGTAATAATATTTGCATAGATTTTAATTGTACTAATATTTTAGAGTAGTGATAGTTTAGTAGCACATTAGTGTGATTTTTTTTCTCCGCGTTGGTTTCTTTCATAACTTTTCACAATGGAAAACGTAACCCGTGTCCCACAGGAATTGGTTAACATCATACCAATATTCAGCGGCGACACTAGAATGTTGCCTTTATTTATAAAAAAATGTGAATACATTTTGTCTACGTTCTTAGGAACCGCAGCCCAAAATGAATATTTATTTCATGTAGTAACAAGTAGGTTATCAGGCGAAGCAGCCAGTTTGGTAGGCGAAAGAGAAGCTATAGGTACGTGGGACGAGCTGAAGAAGTTGTTAAACCAACACTTCGGTGATCCACGCACAGAGGATTGTTTAGCAATGGAGTTAGAATCGTGTAGAATAAATAAGGGTGAAAGTTATTTAGATTTTTGCCATAGAATACAGCGGATGAGAAGTGTTTTATTTGCTAAAATATCAGAAACTATCATTGATGAATCTCTACGTAAGGCAAAGCAAATCATTTATAGTAACAGAGCAATGAATGCTTTCTTGTTTAATTTACCACCATTTTTAGTTAGATTAGTTCGTTTGCGCGACGTCACAACGTTAGAGGATGCATTAAAAATAGTTTTAGAAGAACAAAACTTCCAGGCAGTCTATGAGTCGAAAACAAACGACAGACGTAATTTTAGCAGAAATAACAGACCCAATTTGCCAAATAACCAAAATGCAATTGAATCTAATAATCAAAAGAAAGATTCACATAGCATATCAAGTACACATGTACCGAATAGTGCTACAAACAGCACATTTACACCGAACAATTCGCATCAGCCCAGACATTATAAACAACATAATAATATTCAAAGAAATCAAGACAATTTTAATCGTACAAACAACAATAATGCGTCACCGCAGTCAAGTAGGTCATTTGTTCCGATTGCACAACCGAACCAACAGTTCGCGGCACATGCACCGAGCACGCCGTCTTTTGCAGCGCAAGCATCTACGTCGGGTGCGAATACTGATGTCACCATGCGTACTGCAAGTTCACGACGTGTTAATTACATAAATAATTCTAATAATAATGAACAGAGTTCAAGTTATTCGTACAATGAGTGCCAAGAATTTTCTCCTGAAGAACCCGGGGCGGGAAATTTTTGCATAACGGCCTCTACCCTAGAGAACGAATAAAAATAAATTGTAATAAACGCTTAAATTTACCACATATAGTTATACCAGAATTAAAGGCAGTTTTTATGATAGATACGGGGAGTGTTAGATCGTTTATAAGCCCGTATATAGCGAATAAATATTTTAAAAATTATTTACAGTATGAACCCTTCGAAGTTGTTAGCACTCACGCATCGAGTGTTCATAGTGAAACGGCTATTATTCCATTACCGGTTACCTTTGGAAGTCAAGAGTTCCATAAGTTTTATGTCTATAGTGTCGACGATAGGTATGATGGGTTAATAGGTAGCAATTTGCTGAAGCAATTACAGGCAAAGATTAATATGGAAAATCAGATACTACATTTAAAAAATACTGATATTCCTATCATATATTCACCGCCTATGAGAGAGATATATAATCTACCATCTCGTAGTGAACTTAGAGTAAGACTCCCAGTCAACGTACTGAACGGGGAAGCTGTGTTAGATTTTAAGCAATTTACGGAAGGGATTCGAATGCCCGCCGCGTTAGTTACGTGTATTGAAGGCTATGCAACAACTGTTATTCAGAATTGTAGCCATGAAAATAGAAAATTAGTAGTTACGGGACCTTTTCAAGTGGAACCATACATACAGGACCCATCTGTTAGTGTTAATTTCATAGATAATAATATAGAAGTGGACAGCTTGCTAACAAAGAATTTAGACAAATTACAGTTAGATCATATGAATTCAGAAGAACGAACGGTTATTGAGGGACTTTGTAAAGAATACAAAGATATATTTTATTGTGAAAATATTCCGTTAACCTTCACAAATCAGGTTAAACATAGAATAAGAACAAAAAATGAAGACCCAATAAACGTTAAGGCACATAGATTGCCACCTATTCAAACAAAAGAGATCAGTAGTCAAGTCGAGAAAATGTTAAGGGATAACATTATCCAGGAATCTCATTCTCCCTGGAGTGCTCCCGTACATTTAGTGCCGAAAAAATTAGACGCGTCAGGCCAACAAAAATGGAGGATGGTAGTTGACTATAGACGGCTCAATGAAATCACAATTGATGATAAATACCCTTTGCCCAACATTAACGATTTATTTGACATGCTAGGTAATAGTACATACTTTACAACTCTCGACTTAGCTAGCGGGTACCATCAATTAGAGGTTCAGGAGAAAGATAGAGCTAAAACTGCGTTTAGCACACCTTCAGGTCATTATGAATTTAACAGAATGCCGTTTGGGTTAAAGACCGCACCCGCAACTTTTCAGCGAGCGATGGATAACGTCTTACGAGGCCTTCAAGGCTTACATTGCTTAATATATCTCGATGACGTCATTATTTTTTCTAAAAGCTTGCCTGAACATGTAGAAAAACTTAGAGCAGTTTTTGACCGCTTCCGTCAAACAAATTTAAAAGTTCAATTAGATAAGTCTCATTTTCTTAGAAAGGAAGTACTCTACCTAGGGCATACTATTACAAGTGAAGGTTTGAAACCAAATAATGATAAAATAGACGCTATTCTTAGGTATCCTATACCGGAAACGGTTACACAGATTAAAAGCTTTTTAGGACTAATCGGTTATTATAGGAAATTTATCAAAGATTTTGCCAAAATAACTAGACCATTAACAGCTTGTTTAAAGAAAGGTCGCAAAATTGTAATTAATGGGGAATATAAAGAATGTTTTGAGACATGTAAAAAGCTTTTAACAAATGCACCTTTGTTACAATTTCCTGACTTTAGTAAAACTTTTATTTTAACCACGGATGCATCCAATTTTGCGATCGGGGCTGTATTGTCACAAGGAACGATAGGCTCAGATAAGCCTGTAGCCTATGCTAGTAGAACCTTAAGCGACACAGAAGTAAAATATAGCACTATCGAGAAGGAACTTTTAGCCATAATATGGGCAGTTAAGCACTTTCGACCGTATTTGTATGGTAATAAGTTTACCATATTTACAGACCATAGACCATTAGCTTGGCTGTATTCATTGAAAGAGCCCAATAGTAAACTCACGCGATGGCGGTTAAGGTTAGAAGAGTACGATTTCGAAATAAAATATAAGAAAGGCCCTCAAAACACGAATGCAGATGCTTTATCTAGGATTAAGATTAATGCAATTGACGACGATTTAGATTCAATATTCGTAAATATAGGAGATAGGCAGGAACGGATACAAAAAAATATAGAAAACGAATTGCAAGACCCCGAAACTCCAATAGAACTTTCGGATTCTGATGATGGGGTCACTGCCAACTCAGTTTCAAATAGAGAACACGAAGGCATTCCTAGTTTAAACGAAGCTGTCGATACTAAACCAAAACAGATTTTAATTCATTCATGGTTTAAAAATAAATTAGACGTAAAAGATATTTCAAATAATAAACAAAAAATTCTCGAAGTTCACTTACCGACAAATAACGATATATTAGTTAAAGACTTTTTGAAAGAGTATATTGATCCAAAACATAAGTACTTTATATACTTCGAACACACATCTTTTAGAAAAACTTTTTCAAACATGGTAATTAAGTTATTTAAAAAGGATTCAGTTAAGTTAACCGAGTGTACAGAAAGAGTTATAAATTTGACAGGATCTGAAGAAGATCAAAAAGAAGTTATTTTAAAATACCACGACGGGAAAACATGTCATAGAGGTATTAAAGAAACTTTAACCAAACTTAAAAGACATTATTGGTGGGCAAACATGAAAGAGACAGTCACGGCAATCATAAATGCTTGCGAAACATGTAAACGCATGAAATATGATAGAAAGCCGATTAAACCCCACATTCAGTTAACACAAACCCAGGATGCCCCTTTTCAGGAAGCTTTTATGGATTTATTATATATTGAAGGGAAATATTATTTAACTATAGTGGATGCATTTAGTAAAATAGCACAAGCCATAGAGGTACCGAATAGGAGTACACCAGAGATAGTTAGGGCATTGATTAAATATTTCAGCATGTATGGTCTGCCTAGGAAAATTAGTTGCGATTCCGGTACAGAATTCAACAATACTTTGATTAAAGAAATGTTAAGCTTTTACAAAATTGAACTTCATATTGGGACGCCAAATAATCCCAGTTCAATGGCAATAGTAGAAAGGTTTCATTCTACCATTATTGAGATTTATAGTATAGCAAAATACGATAAAAGCGATTTAGATGCAGCATCAGTTATGACTTATGCCATCATGGCTTATAACAACACCATACATTCAGCAACAGATTTTACGCCTTTTGAACTAGTATTTGGTCACACTTATTCCGATAATGTATTTAACGTGGATAGAGAGAAGAACTTAACTCAGAAATTATTGTTAGATCATAGAAAACGCCTTAAAATACTCTATGAATTCATAACAGAAAAATTAGAATCCGATAAAATTAAAATAATTAATAAAAAAGGTGGCGAAACGACACCGGTACTCGAACCAGACGATAATATTTACATGAAAGACACTAGGACTAGAAAAGCTAAAGAAAAACCTCGATATGAAAAAGCGAAAGTAATAGGTGAAGTTGAAAGAAATATAGTCCCAGTAGAAGTAAAGAAAAGGAAAACTAGAGTAGCCTTAAAAAATGTAAAACGTCCTCCACAGATCGTGCCTGGTACTTCTGGTACTAGTGGTGCCAACACTCACGCTGGACCTCCAAAACCTCGGTCAGAATCCGGGGATAGCAGCGATAAAGCGGGGAGTAGCAGTGAAGAGGAATAGTTATTGGACAATATACAAAAGTGTAGATTGAGAACCATTACACTTACAAATAGATAATAATATTCGGGATTTTATTAACTTGAAAATTAAAATTAAGGAAAATAGTCTTAGTAACGAAACTATAGGAATAGAAAGCCAAATAGAATATCTTATTAAACTAACTAAGGATAGATTTTTTCAAATCTTACCTTTCCATTATAGAAATAAAAGAGCTTTGTTTAATCCATTAGGCTCACGTGTAAAAGCTATCACAGGAAATTTAGATGAAGACGATGCAATTAAATATGATAGAGAAATCCAAATGATACAGAACAAAGAGCATGTGGTCGAACGTAAAGTATCATCAATGCAAAAAGCTTTTGATAAACTAGTAAATGACTCTGAAATAATAAATTCAAATATTAAAAACTTGGGTTTACATACCAATGAAATGGAAAAATTAGTTGAACATGAGTTCAGGTTTAACAAACTTTTCCAAATATTAAATACTATGTATCAAATTTTAAATAACTTTCGGACCTGTTACGAAAACATACAAGAGATTGAAACGGCAATAGCCTTTAGCAAACTGAATACATTGCACCAATCCATTATAAATAGTACAGAATAACGAAACATATAATTATTACAAGGTTATACCCATCCCTATATTCCATTCTCCAAATACCTTTACAATAATACCCAAATATCCTTACCTGATGGTGAATAGATTGAAATACATGCCCGTGGTAAGCCCATGTACTGAGATTGAAAATGGAAAATTTCTTTGCGCTGAAACTAATTTAGCCCAGTTTCCAACCGAGACCTGCATTGAACAAATAATGCTGATGAAGAACAACTACAAAAACTGCATACAGAACCATATTGAAATAGAAAAAACTAAGATACAGAAAATAACCGACAACCAATGGTTGGTTTACTCAGAGGAAAATCTCATCATCACCGAGAATTGCAATACAGAAATCCTGAAGTACACTATTCTTGGGACCTACATCGTGACACCTGGCCAACAATGCGAGACACAAATAGGCGAAGTCATCGTTGCCGCCACCACAAACACTACAGTTTCCAGTTTCCAGCTGCCATTGATCCAGATGCCAGACCTACAACAGGACATTCAGAGAAGATCAAAGAAAGTGGATTTAAGAAATGTGGACTTCAGTGATGTGAAAGAAGTGTTACAAAGTGCAAAATTTAGTGAAATAGACGATACGACACAAACAGTGTCAATAGAAATTAGTATATGGACCATCTTAGAGTATGTGGTTATTGTAATAGCAATAGTTATCTTTATAATGTATAAATTTCAGTTCATAAACTTTTGTCGAAATTCTCCGAAACCGTCTGCGACACCTTCGGATAATTCCTCTCTTAGGGAGGGAGGAGTTAAGGAACCCCAACCTACCAATATTAGCTTTGTCAGACAATAAGTATTTACTAGATTATTATTTCCCAATTTCCCCACTGCGCGATCAGCATTTATAATTATCTAGAACATGCGTCAATCTGATCACGCTGTGCAGGTACTACGTTAGCAATTAAGTTAGTATATAAGATCAATATTTTGTTAGATTTAATCAATTACTGTTTCGCTGTAACTCTGTCGGAATAAAGTTATTTTTAAATACTTCCGTTGTCGCTTACTTAATTCGCGCGTAATCAAAGCGAAATTCGGGAACACTTTCACTTGTCGCTGTCGGCGAATAACTAAACCTTTGATGTGGCGGCGCGTGCGTCTATGTCAAGCATCTAAGGGGTAAGTCCCTAAATTAATGCATCTCGCTCTTTCACATTAATCTTCCATTTACAAAAAATGTACTACAAAGTTTCTAATATTTCGGCGTTTCTTAACAAAAGAATGTGAAATACGGTCTACCAATTCAGTAGTGCAATTAAAATTACTTTATTACTTTCACATAAGGTCGAAATTTCCTTAAATTAATGATTTATTTTAATACATCTAGCTCAAATGTAATAAAAACGTTGTTCATGTGTGTGTAAAAAAAGCTAAACGCACTACCTACACATAGGAAAGCTATGATCGAATTACAAATCCGGTCATGCATTTGAATACGCTTTATACTTTTGAGATAAGGTTCAAATTTCCTAAAATAAAGTATTTTATTATCTTGTTAAGACGCGGTGGTTCTAATTTCAGTTAAATAAAAGATTTTCTCGTGAAAAATTAACGTATATAAATAATGATAGAAATCGATTCACATGCCGATTCTGAGCAAACTACTTTCAGGTCTTGCGCTTATTCTGTTACGCGTTGTATATAAACACGTCGAATTGATAACCTCCTTCTTTTTGAAGTCGGTTAAAAAGTGATAAGATAGCTCATTTCTTTCAGCAGTACAACGAAATTAAGGACTTAGTACGCGGTGCCAAATTTTAACTTTCTGTCAATAGAATAATTTTGATTGTGATGAAAATATACTATATAGATACGTATACATATTAATATTTTAAGACCAGTAGTATTTAATTATAATTATTCAATAATAATAAAGATTCACTGATATTTTGCAAATAAATACATAAGTAGGTAATTTAATTCACTTAAACAATAGAATTAAATATATTTCTAAAATTCTATAAAACCACGTTCAACGTTCATTTTGTGGCAAAAAATAAAATGTAATGTAACATTTTTATTCTAATAATGAGATTTATGTTTTAACTTAATAATTACGACTTAATATTGTCTATCGAAAAATAATTAGTTGATTGTGATAGTCATAAGTGAGTTATCCAAGGGAGCCTGGTGATCTGTAATACAGGTTTTACCTACAACAGACACCATGTATTTGTTATTATGATATAACAATAAAGATTACTATTACTATTGTATTATATTCACATAATTTAATTTGTCAATGGTTACCTTTAATTGACTGCAGTAATGCACATGCAATTACGTATCACTACAGCTGACTCATTTTGTAGCATACATAATTAAAAATACATATGTACAAATAAGCAATTGACATGGATAATGTAAACTGTACCTATACAAGCTCAAATGATGTAGATACTCGTATGGGTAATATGTAGTATTCTCTTGTTTGTAATCCTTCAATAAATAAACAACAGTCTGTAAATAATCTGTAAATAGTAAAAGAATTACGAGGTCAGAGTAATATTAATATTTCTTTACATCTACCTACACTAACTTCTGCCCGTGACTTCATCCGCGGGAACTATCTTGTCTTAACATATGAAATATAATATAGGGTCCCGTCAGTGAAAGAATTTTCGGAATTGGATCAGTAGTTCCAGAGATTACCGAATGGATACAAACTCGCAAATTTAACGACTTTTAATATTAATGCTCTTAAAATTCACATGTCTATGTTGTTGTATTGTGTTCCGTGTTCATTTGATTTTCGTTTCTTATTAAAGTTTTTCGTTTTGTTTGCGATTTTTTTTTAAATGTGGTTTATTGTTTTATTTTTACATAATTTTATGTTGTCATTTTATCTAAATTTAAATTTATTTGCACATACTTTTTCTTTTACATTTGTGATACGGCTGTTTCATGCTGGATTTATTCGAATGCAATGTGAATTGTAAATGAAAATGAATTTAATTGAAAATTGAATTGTTCTAAGTATATGTATATATATTATAAGAACTTGGTCAAACAATCTCCAATTTCAAGAAATGTTTGATTAATACTAGCTCTTGAAAAACTCCAATACAAAGCTACAATTATCTCCCTACTCATCTATAATTAGAATTAGAAAACTTCTTTAACAAAGAAATCTCTTTAATTCCGTAACATTATACAAAAAAAAACAGTAAACAGAATTTTATATCAAGTTGTATATTGTTAATGTCTAGGGGGCGCCACTAATGAGAATTTAAATATTTCAGACGAAAGCGGGTAGGAGGAAAAATCCACTAATCCTTAAAGAGAGCTGTAGCTATGTACTTAATGTAAGTTGTAGAAATAATTATATTTCCTCACTTAGTCTGAGCTATCAACGATTATATTTTCTCTCTAATCTATACATCTATACATCTATACATATAAATAAAATTGGAGTGTCTGTTTGTAATATTAAAATAATCGATTTTTACTACATGCATGTTAATATTATTTACGTTACATATACCAAAATAACATTTTTTTCAATTTTTGTCTGTCTGTCTGTCTGTACCCACTAATCTCTGAAATTGCTGGACCGTTTTTGACGGGACTTTCACTGGCAGGTAGGTGATGTAATAAGGAGTAACTTAGGTTACTTTTATTTTAGATTTTTTTTTTGTTTATATTGATATATAAATAATAGTAAAAAAACTATTCCGCGCAGACGAAGTCGCGGGCACAGCTAGTTACTTTATAAAGTTCTATTGAGGTTATAAGAAACTACATGTCAAAGTATAAAGGTTTTATGGACCTCATGACTGAGACAAGTAAGTGTCAATTGCAAAACTTGGATCCTTCATGAACTATTATCGCAAATAAAATATGAATATAACTGTATTCATTTATTTATAGTGAATACTGAATTATTTCATTCATATACATTAACATTCTTATAAACAATATACCAACCCGCAGTATATATGTATGCTATTTACAATACCTACATAGTATATTTATTTATTTAATACTTCACGCACAGAAATGTACAGAGGCAGAGAGAGTAAATATATGCAATATTATTATACCTAGTAAGTATATTGCAGAAAGCAATTGTTTTATGAATAAATATACATAGTATAACTAACTATTTACAGTAGGTACCAAATTAAAAGCCTATAGTTAGTCTTACTGGGTATATAAAAAATACAAAACAAAAGGACACTTAGGTGTCGTTGTACTCGTCCTCATCGCTGTCAACCAGAAACGTGTCCAGAACACTGGCAGCATGTAACTTAATTGCAATTTCCTGAATCACCTCCGCGGTAAAGATAAGGTGACCCATTTTCACCACACATAACAACAAATACTCCTTACCTACTTAATTTTCTTTTCTCATTTACATAATATTTTTAATAACAGTTACCTTCGAAGCCGACATAAGTACGAACAATATGTATTTACAGTATTTATATATACACTTTTATTACAATACTCGGCAGAGGTAACGGTATGTAACAATACCAGGCAAACATACATACAGAAACGTAACGCGTTTTGTTACTGTAAGAGGCGTTCCACACGATTCGTTGCGGCACAGCGCCGCAACTTTGTTACGCTGCCGTAGCGCCAGCGCTTGATTAAAATCTGATGTTAATAATGCTCTTGCTAGAATTTCGTCCACAGACGCCATCTCAGGCTGTTACTAAAAAAAATCCGTCTTGATACAAAATGCGATCTAACTTTAGTTCTATCCCTAAAGCTTTGAGACAGTTATTGCATTTCCAACTTTATTTCGATGTGGGTAAAGTTCTTTAACACGCCGACTTCATCTAGTTTTAAACATATGATTGACATGTAAAAGTGTTTGACAAACAAATCCAAATCAAAATCAAATCAAAATCAAAAGTCTTTTATTCAAATTAGGCTGAGAATCAGCACTTTTCGAACGTCAAAGTACATGAGACAGTCCCCCAAAACGCCCACCCTTCACCACTTCCTAGTGCTTTAGCTGGGAAGAAGAAGTAGTGGAACAAACTCCCCAGCAGCACAGCTGTCTGTTTAGTTGGATAGACTTGATTCTATACATACTTAGGCAAAGTAATAAACATTACGAGACACAAAATATTAATTAAATAATTACCCAGTCAAAATGTCAGCTAGCCATACCAATATACCGACAAATAAAATGAAAACTGTCGAGGCCAAATAAAGCCTAAAACAACTCATCATAGAAAATATTGTTATGAGTAGATCATGTCAATAACTAATGACTTAATAGATAGTTTTTAAAAAAATTGTTAGACAGGCAATAAAAAATAAAATAATCATTATATGAACGCATATAACCTGTCACTAGATACGCCGATTCTGGAGAAAGAACATAAACATTGTCTTGAGTTAATCACAGCGCCCAACTATTCTTGTCATTTGAATAGTCGTTGATGGAATAGTAAGCCTTTGAACAAAGGACGGATTTTACTTGAGCTTTAAACGCATTAAAAGGCAAATCTAGCAAAGAAGAGGGAAGCTTGTTATAAAAAGTTATACCAAGCCTAACAAATGAGTTATGAACCTTATGAAGCCGGTGAAAGGGAGCACGTAGTTTGTCCTTATTTCTTGTGTTAACGGTGTGAATATCACTGTTTTTAGTGTACAAGTGTATATTTTGCCTAACATATAAGATGTTAGCGAATATGAATTGTGATGCCACCGTGAGAATACCAACATCTTTAAAAAAGTCCCTCAAGGAAACTCTGGCACCTAGCTGGTAAATTGCACGAACAGCACGTTTTTGAAGGACAAAAATATTTTGAATATCAGCAGCTTTGCCCCACAGCAGAATACCGTAGGACATAACGCTGTGAAAATAACTAAAGTAGACTAACCGAGCTGTATCGACGTCAGTGTATTGTCTTACTTTTCTGACGGCGTAGGCGGCTGAACTGAGCCTAACTTATAGAAACCTACTTATAGAAATAAAAAGACATAAATAAAGTTGTCAGTTTTGTAAAAAATATTGTATTTCTATACATTTTGGGTTCTTAATTTAAAAACTGGCTTGGTGGTTTAGAACTTTCTTGGTCCGGCCAGGGATTCGAATCGCTGAAAAATAAGCTAGCCACTAGACTAACAAGTCTAATACATCTAATGCTAAACAGTCTGTTTATGGTTTGGCCAGCCACAAACGACCAGAACATTTACCATTGTTTAATTCTTTATTAATTCAATGGATTAAAACATAATTTCAAGGTAGCATAGTTGTTAAATCATTACGGGCGGCGCAGCAAAGTTTTGTGTGGCAAAGCTCTAACGTTTTTGAGAATTAAGCCAAGCCACAAGGGAAAATGATGGCTATTTAAAGTCGCTCAGAAAATTCGCATAGAAGATAAGCCAGTAATTGCGGACGATCTTGTGGGAATGTCGGAAAAATTCCGTCGAGGCCGAATTTTTATCAATACCTATCTGTCTTTGAAAGTAAAATAGTGGTATTTGAATTCTTTTGGTACCGTCGAGGTGGGTCATTATGGTTTACCGTGCGAGGTCTCGGTGGAGTGCTACCTAATGGTTATTTTCTTTGTATGTTTTAGGTATCTTAGGGGTTCAAATAGAACTGGGCGGGTTACGTTAAACGCAGGCACAGTGACTGCTGGGCAGTCTCCACACGGTGGGTGCCTGGGGATGGACGGCGCCGCCGAGATCGTCCCAAAAAGAGGTGGCGAGATGACCTAGACGCGTATCGCAAGGGTTTGATCGAGGTGGCCCTAGAAAAGGATGCCTGGAAGGATTTGAGGGAAACCTTTGCTCACCAGTGGGACAGTGCAGGATTATAATAATAAAAAATCCATACTAATATTATAAATTCAAAAGTTACTTTGTCGTTAAGTTACCTTTTCACGCCTAAACCACTGAACGGATTTCGATAAGATTTGGCAAGGAAGTAGATGGCATCCTGGACATAAGCTACTTTTTGTCACGGTAGCGCGTTGCAATGGGATAGTTTCCAACATCCACGCAGGCGAAGCCGCGGTCAAAAGCTAGTATGGTAATAAAATAGTACTTATCTACGTGTCTCGACACGTGGATGATGCTCTTCCAAAAATTGTCGTATTTATTTTTAGATAATAGATTAGATTCTGTCCTTGTATAACCTCCTGGGCTTACCCCCCGGGCTTACAAGCTAAGTGTTATGTTTGTCGGCTTTTTCTGTGTGCAACACTAGGTTGTTCCACAATATGACCTCGATAAACTCTTACTATTAGTCACCTTTGACGTCCAATTAGTGCGTTGTCATTCCCACACATTAATTAATTAATACCAATTGTGCTACTGTCCTCGTGTCTTGGATACGTCGGACATTTCAATAAGTCTTGATATTCGGAGTTAAGGTCAACTAAGGGATGATTTATGCTGAGGTGTTCCGGGTTTAAGCTTTGGTATGTAAAATCAAGGAAATTAATTTATTACCTAAGCAAATTGACTGTTAGAAATGCCTAATTGTCGTATGGTATCAATTGCTTTATTTATATTTTATTTTATCTAAGTAATGCTAATAAGAAATTTTTTCTCTTTATTTTTTGTTTTTATAAATACAACTTCTGTCTTCTTCTAATTCATGATTCGGATGTTGAATTGGTTTAGAAATTAGTCTTTTAAGATTTATCTCCATAATTTTTATTTTATTTTAATATTAAAGAATAATATTAAATCACAAAAGTTAATGTGAGAGAAGTTAAAGATTTATTCCTGACTAAGTATACCTATGACGTAAGAGCCGGAGCGTAACCTACCTTGAAATAATTATCATGTAAAATGAGTTCAATAACACCTAAGAATTCGACAAACCATTTTTGTAGAGCAGATAAAAGTTAAGTAGGTACCTAAGGGATGTTTCAGAGAAGCCACGTCCCTACCTCATTTGAATATTTTAGAAATAAAATAATGTTATTGTTATCTCCATGTTTAATTCTCGATGTTGATGCTGAATGCCGTCTCCTGCAAGTCTCCGGAAACTTTCGCTTTTATATTATTATTCTATTAAGCTTTTTAGACATGGAAGTAGAATAAATGCTGTGGAAATGCGCTCCTTGCGAAGCATGTGAGGTGTTACTAAAAGAAATAATACTTTATTTCAGATTTAGGTTCATATTTTTTTTCGTAATTTGTTGTTTTAGTAACAATAGTGCTTAGATAATAGGTTAATATTGTTGGATTTAACAAATCATTTATTCAGTTGCCACCCAGTATCTCTGAAAGGGTAAGTCAGCTCTAGTAGCGATAGTTTTAAGAATGCTTTTGTTATTACCATGTAAGCGCTGTAGCATGGAGGCCGCTTTCTTTCGTATCATAGCATGGGAAACAACTGTACTTCTTCCCGAGCGCTACTACTCCGCGATTTATGAATGGCTGAGGAATGATGTGATAATGCAACGGTACGGTTAAAAGAGGATGTGGTGAACAAAAATTGAAAAGAATATGCTTAGATGGTTTGGTCATGTTAAGAGATGAGTGAAAGGCGACTAACAAAAGGTTATAAGGCAGAAGTGGGTGGAAATGCTATAAAGGAACGCCCTAGAAGAACATATATAGTGAACGTATTGGTGATGTTTAGAAAACTCAGGTGTGTGGTACTCGCAACCGGCACTCGTGTATGGTCAGAGGGGTAATTCTCGTAATTTTAAGAACGTTACAGTCTGATCTCAGTCTTAATCTGTCAAAAATACCTCAAAAGTGTATGGAATATACTTTTGACACGTTTTTGATATTTTATTGTCGCCGAAATGAGACCCCGATTAGATTTTAAATACGATACGTAATTAATTAGCCTTCAGATGTATAGACGTCAACGAAGTACAAGGTGTATTTAAGGATTCTGTACATTCTGTTTATCCTCATGGGGACAAGGCGTGAGTTTTTGTATGTATAAACTTTTATTTAATATGAATGTTTTTTTTGTTAACTTGTTTATAAATTCTGAATTGAATAAGGAAATGTCGTACAAAGTTGATGGGACACGTCACACCTGAACTAATAATAAGTGTTGGGAAACTCCATTTCTGGAAAATTAATTGTGTTCACATAATATTATAATAAATTACTATTGTATCTACTGTGTTCTGTACTTAAATATGTGTGCTCATTACGTCTAAATCGGAAAAGACAGCGCAAAAATGTAATATAGTTTTTTGTTCGACAGTTTTTTCAATTATGCCTATTGTTTTTTTTTTTTTTGTAATATTTTATGAGTCATTAAGAAGTTATTTTAAGGTGAATCTAGTGCACATTTTTCCCATACAAACTTCGGGAGTGTATTACTGCACTGTTTGACAATGTACATCAAAAATTAAACATGGTATGGTTTTGTCTTGTTATTAATATTGTCTGTACGGAAACAGAATACCAAAATAAAAAGCCATTAAAAAGTTAGGAGCCAACAAAGATTCGTTTTTCTTATTAATTTAAACTAACTTTGGGCGTGTTTAAGTAAGAAAAGCTGTGTAAAATCTAAAAAACCAAGTCGGTACCAACAAAGCTCAAATATCGAAAAGTACGATAAACTTTATTGGTCATTGATTTATGCAGTGGTTTTTTCATAAAACCCGATCTTCCGAAAGACTGTTCTTAATTTTTTACGCGCCTGTTGTACTATAAATGATCCTGCATCTCACTAAGTCTACACGTACAACATTATAGAGTCTCATCACTGATACTACCTCTGTCGGACAGGATGCCTGGTGAGATAGCGTGCTTTTTAGCCAGGCCCGTCAGTGAGTTCGGCGACTAGATTCCCCTTAAGTTACTAAAAGGAGTTATTGTGAGTGTGTCATGTTTAGTTTTACATAATGTATTTCCTTCTACTGCCTCGTTTCTCAAGTGTTCGCACGCTACTACCGAGCATGAGATCCTGGCTTCGATTCCCGGGTCGGACATAGTGTTATTGAGTTTTTCGATCTGCAGGCTTAGCACGAGCACCAATTTGTCGACGGAAGAATAGACAATACTATTAACTAAATGATGTACAGTAGGAGAAGATAGCTATGTTCTTCTATTAATTATCACAGTTATGCGTTCTAAACGAATCATGATTTTGTAGATCGTATATACTTTGTGGCCGTTGAGTAGAAAGTTTGTTGTCAAAGTGATTTTGACAGTTTGGGAAGAAACATTCTCCTGAAATGGTCTACATTTTTAAGGACCTAGACAAAGATCGTTAGAAACGAAAGACAAAATGACAGATTGTAGAAGGATATCGGTGCGATGTCAAAATGGAGAAACGAAATGTCACTTTGTATGGAAAAAGCACTGTCTAGTGTCTATTTTTCGTAGAAACAGAAAACGTCATGCTAAGCCTGCTGGAATTTCTTAGTAGCAGCCCGGAGTCTATATTTGTACCCGCTTGATGACAAAAGGCTCTCCCCCTATTACATAGGACCAACCCCCTCCCATATTACATACCCAACTATGTTGGGGTCGGCTTTCAGTAAAACAGGATGCAGCTGAACACCAGTATTTCACATGGAGTGACTGCCTATATGGCCTCCACAACCCAGTTACTGGGTAACACGATACCCCTTGGTAAGACTGGTTGTGAGACTTTCAAGCTTCTGATGACCCGTTACGACTCAAAGATCCACAAATGACAGCCGGGACCAACTGCTTAACGTGCTCTCCGAGGCACAGAGAGGCCTTAGTATGTAAAGATGGTCACCCATCCACGGACCAACCCCAGCAAGCGTTACTTAACCGGATGCATCGAGCTCCCTTTTATAATGATACACATAAGGGAATTAAATTACAATTAAGTATTACCGACGGACAATGACCAATAATATATTGCAGTTGATGAAAGCCAATACAACATGTGGAGCGTTATGATTGCTTTGTAAACAGTTGACGATCAATTCGATATTGTGTATTCAGCAGTAATCGAATTATTATTATCTGTAGCTTATCGTATGGAATGTAGTAGGTTATTATTTATATGTATGCTTTTCCCAACTATATTGAGGTCAGCTCCCAGTCTAACCGGATACAGGTGACACTGTAAAACACTGGTATATATGGAGCTACTGCCTACCTCCATAACCCAGTTACTGGGTAACACCATACCCCCTGGTAAACTGGTTGTCAGACTTTCCGGCTTCTGACTACCTATAATGACTGCCAAAGACCTACGGATGACAGCTGGGCCCAATGGCTTAGCGAGCCACGGAAGGGTTGCTTATGTAATGATTACTGACGTATTGTCATGATTACTTGACAAATTAATGACCATTTACAGTGCTTATAACATGGCTCTCAGATTGAGAATGCATGTTTCGTGTATACTGAATGGGTGCTGTGTGTGTACTGAAGGATAAATATTTGTATAATATGAAATACAAAGGAAATGAGTTATATATTAACTGTACAAAAGCATAGTATGTAAAAAAAACAGTATTATAAACAAAATTGTTGCAGCCGAGGCACATTTAGCCCTGCGATTTTTATTGCGTAATGGATTTTCAGCTCATTGCTCAGGGCCGAGAGTTGAAAATCCTACAATGTATTCTTTTGATGCGCCCTGGGATAGGTAGGCTTTGTTGGATTCTAAATGCACGGTTCAACATCGAGAGCTAAAATCCAGAGTGCGATAAAAATTGTCGCGTTTAAAATCGCCCGTGTGTACCTGGGCTTACTCTCAAGGTACCATTAGAGTTCGGATACAACGAATTCGGGTTGCCAGCTCTGAAATTAAATCACCACGCTTTATTTATCAGTTCGATTATATATCTTTTGTTTTTTCCTTAGTCGTATTTTTCGTTTGATTTTTCCTCTTTTATTGTAAAACCGATGCTTAATGAAGCGGGTTTTGTTTTTTCTTTGAAATGTTTTCAAAAGGAATGTTTCAAAACAAATAGTTGAAAATGGAAAAAAAATGAGCTTTTCTTTCCTTTTAAATGAATTGTAATCCGTTAGAAACAAAACTGCTAGTTAGATCTGCTGCCACACTAACAGGGGTTCCTGTAAACAATCCGATAGATTGTGGAGTAAGATAAACCACCTAGGACTATATTTGCTAATGGTAATTGACTGGTCACTAATCTATTTGCTCAGTCTAGTCTACGGACAATCGTCTCAATTGTAGATAGAGGGTTTTCGAACATACAATACCTAGTACATTCTAGCTTATGACAATTACTTAACCTTTAAAAAATTAATTTAACTTCACTTACTTGTCGATAGAATGAATTGAACACAAAAATAATGTTTACTAAAACGTTCATAAGTTGAAGGCTACGACTCGTAGTAGCACAGCTACAGCTACGCCGTAGCGCTACGCGTAGGGCTTCTTTCTTTCCAGCACCGTTTTTTATAATTTCGCGAATAATCTAGATCATCATCTGCCTAGCTTTTTCCCAACTATGACCTCCACAACCCAGCTACAGGGTAATACGATACCCCTTGGTAAGACTGGTTGTCAGACTTTCGGGTTTCTGGCGACCGGTGACGACTGTCAAAGATCCAAGAATAACAGCCGGGACCAACGGCTTAACGTGGTTTCCGAGGTACGAAGGGTCTTGGTATCTATACAATCAACTCAGCCTATCGCAGTCCACTGCTGGACATAGACCTCTCCCAGGCTGCACCACAACACTCTATCCTCCGCCTTCCGCATCCAGTCTGTCCCAGCCACCTTTTTAAGGTCGTTGGGCCACCTAGCTGGAGGGCGTCCCACACTACGCTTGCCGATACGCGGTATCCACTCCAGGATTCGTCTGCTCCATCGGCCATCGGTCCTTCGACAAACATGGCCAGCCCACTGCCACTTCAACCTACTTACTCTGCAAGCTATGTCGGTAACTCCAGTTCTCTCCCCACTCTCTCCAGTTCCGGATAACTTCGTTTCTGATTTTATCCTTCAAAGAAACCCCAAGTATAGCCAAGAATAGGTATCTATACAAATAAATAAAATTGAAGTGTCTATTTGTAATGTCAAAATACATAATTAAACTTATAAAAAAAAATGTCTGTTTGTTTCAGCTAATTTCCGAAACGGCTCGACTAATTTTTGTGGGACATTTACTGGTAGATCGCTGCTGAGGGGTAACATAGCCTATGTTACCCCTCGGCCGGGTTTCTAACTCACGGTTTGGAATAAGAAAACTTATCAGAATAAATTCTTTTACTAATAAAAAACATTTTTTTTAGGAATCTATAAATTGCCTTCCTCGTATAAGTGGAAAATTCCTAGTCTGGTAACCTGGTCCTTAGGTGCTTCATCTCTAAATCACCTGAGGCGAATTTAATATTTTATTAAAAGCAGGAAGCGGACGTCAAACGGGGCGTAAATGCTCCTCGTGAGTAAATGGGCCTTACTTTTATGTGTGCTCGTTTCCTACAATATACTTAATAGGTTGTTTTTGAGAATGGTTGTGAAGACTTATTTAGTGTACGTTTTGAACTTATAGTAATTAAAAGCTTTTGTTTTTATTTCTGGAAAATGAAACAGCGGGGTGAATGCGTATCACTCATATATTGGCAATAGACCGCAATGCCTTTCATTTTGGAGCTCAACCTCGTTCAATGCGGTATTAACATTGCTGAGGAGATAATTTCTTATAACCTATATATAATTTCTTATAAGCAATGAATATTAAAATGAAAGGCATGACGAACGTATAAAAAGGCTAGCTGCACTTTCTTGAAAACTTGGATAAATTGTGTAATGTTGCTAAGTATCAATAAAAAATAATCTGATTAGGTTTTTACTCACCGTCACTCATATAATTAAATTTTAATTGCCCTTGATATATCCTAAATTAGGGAATAGGTGTGGTCCAAATTAGCCTCAGAAGTCTCACTGCATTTTCTAAAAAAAAACCAATATTAAAGCGTTTAGATCGTTCGATATTTTTTGTATGCCAACAGGCCGAATGTACTGGGAATATATCTGAAACTAACACCATTATTGTAACACCTGCATTCTATACAAATAAAGAAATGATCTTATCTTATCTTATCTTTAAACCAAAAAGAAACCAAATACTTTAAAACATTTTAAATCCGTTGTGCTTCTATAATAATAACTCGTAAAGACAACAAAGACAAATAACTATTACACTTACCTGAACACACGACATACATCAAAGTGAGCAAAATCCGAAATGGGACCGTAACTTTAAAACATGATGGCTTGCTCTGTAAGCCGAGGAAGATGTACGGAGATATTATTTGTTCAGCGCACCTGCTACACAATCGGATTGTCAAGTTAGTTGCGTCTATTTCATGGTCTGCGGATCAGGTCATGCGGAGTCTAGGACATAGTGTTTCTTTAATACGGTATCTATATATTAATACGTAAAGCAAAAACTTTGTATCCCTTTTTACGAAAATTTCGCTGGCAGAGGAGTATGAAATTGATGAAAATTTTAATGAATTATGGTCGAATTTTGACCACCATAAAATAATTTGTTCAAGGCGCGACTAGTCTTTTTAACAATTTTGGAGTAAACACCTCTAAAATGGGGTTGGTAGATTTTTTTAAATACATTTGAGAAGGCTAATTTTCGCTTATTTGGAAAACTTCGAATCATGACCAGAAATTCCAAACAAGTCAGTAAATTAAAAAATATGTGGCGGCCATCTACAATGCCACATACGAACTAAAAATCAACAACTTGAGAAACACAAAAAGTGTAGTGGCGCCATCTACAATGCCATATACGAACTACTTAAGACTTGACGTCACACCGTAACTACATCGCGCAAGCAGAGTTTACCGCACGACGCGCATATATACAACATCCCGACATCAACCGTCGGGCAGTTGCCCACCAGACACAACACCCGTCTGGTCGGAGGATCCTCTCTTTACCAATAGAGTATGAGTGAACTTTTCACCCTGTTCCTCATACCTCTATAAATATATCAAATTTGCTTAAGACATTCCGCATGACACTCATCAGCTGTAGCCTGGATCACCTCAGGCTGAAATGATGATAGGTTTAATTTTGGTGAGTGATCACACTGCTCACTTTAGGCCTTTCAATTCTGCCATACTTCCCGGTTCCAAGTGGCCGTTGTCCAGGTGTATTGAAACATGAACTCTTATTAAATGTTTATTTGAAATTGCTTACCAGTTAGAAGTAATTTTACCATAGAGGCCTTGAGGACCTTGAGAGTTGAGAAGTTGGAGTCGCGTCATAACATAAACATGAAGTCGTTTCTGTGGGTTCTAACTGAGTAAGAAGAAACCTTCATGAAGGAAGAGTTTCGGCCGAAAGATGTGGCGTAAGTACCGACGTTTTCGTAAAAGCGCAGCACGACCCACAGTCATCACTTCCTGTACAATAGTTGTGTTTATGTTTTTGTAATAATATTAAACATATATTGTATTTGTCTCTGGAATGCAGGAATCCGCTGGATGTGGGAAGCACAAAACCGGTCGAAGTGTCGGAACTTGAGTGGACGTCTTTTGGCTGAAATGATAATGATTTGTCTATTGGCCTGTGTCGCCTGAAATAAAGGGTTTATTTATTACTAGGTTTTGCCAGTGGCTTCGCCTGCGTGGAGGTCAGAAATTATCCCATGGGAACGTACTTACATGATAAAAATATTATTATATTAATAATTATTTATGTGTTAATCCAGATTATAAACTATTTGTTTGCCAAATTTCATCCAAATCCGTTTAGTAGTTTTGGCGTGATTGAGTAACAAATATCTGGCATGCTGGCAAAACCTGGTTTATAATTAGTAAGATGAAAAATGTGACTCGAAATAAAACAAATATTGGTCATCCCTGCTGTATTCGCTAGAACAAGGGTGCAGAGCTTATAGTGTCACCCGTCGTTAACGTTTACAGGAAACCTTTCCATGCATGGCGCACGATACGAACTGCGAGCTGCGACTCAAAGCCGAGATGTAATTGTCAACTGCACTGTTCACTTACCATGGAATTTTATCTGTGAAACATTTATGTTACTGTCTCGTACTGGTGGTCGTAACTACTACTATTGCGGTCCTGGGTTTGATTCCCAGGTCGGGTAGTGTTCAAAAATCAAATCAAATCAAATCATTTTTATTTGTGTAACATAGGTAAGTGTATACAGTTCTTAAATTAAAGTCATAGGTCGCTATGTTATGCCAAGAGGCGTGCAAATGTGGTTACATGCGAAATAAAATAATGATCATGCGAGAGGTAAACATATAATATTTTATTGGTATGTCATTAATAGAATTATAACAAAAAAAATAAAAACAAAAATTAAAAATGTCACTATGTGGAATGATTTCTACGGTCAATGCATAAATAAATAATCATAAATTACAAGTAGTCACAATATTCAGTCAAATAAATAAATCTACATTCATTTATTAGTTAGAAATTCATCAGTCGTATAATAACATTTTTCAATTAATAAGAGTTGTCATTTTTTTTTCAATTTAATTTCTTTTTACTCCATCAGGAATTTCTCAGGAGTACGGTTTCATGCCCGGTTGATGGGAATCGACTCGCCCGCTATAACATGGGACTTAATACACATGGCAAAATGTGGGTACGCCTCTCTTTGGCTGTTTGTGAATGTGAGTTTAAATGTTTGTAAACGCACCCACAATACAGGAGAACTTCCTAGTGTGGGGCACCAAAAAAAACGCTGCTACCGGGAATAACAGTCATGATTATAATGATTATTTATGTTAATTTATGTTTTGCCCGCAGCTTCGCCAGCGTGGAGGCCAGAAACTATCCCATGGACACGTCCACCAGGATAAAAAGTTTCCTAATTGGTTATTGGATAATTGCTTATAATAAGACTGGCGATTATATAGAATACTAGCTTTTGCGAGCGGCTTCGTCCGCGCGGAGGTCGAAACTTATCCCACAGGAACTTACTACCGGGATAAGAAGTATTCTATGTGTTAATCCAGATTGTAAACTATCTGCGTACCAAATCTCATACAGATACGTTCGTACGTAATCCGTTCAGCATTTTAAGCGTGATTGAGTAGCAAACTATCTAAACTTACAAACTTTCAAAATAATATTAGTAGCATTAATGTGAAAACCTAAGATGACATGTACTTCATTTTGAAATTGATTTTAAAGTGACAATTACTTAATGGTTTTCTTAGATCATGCCTAAATATTATTATTATATTAATTTTTGAATATTTGTACGTGTGTACGTTTGTGTGGGATGCCACCCTAACATAAGTAATGTCAATGCAAATGTAAAATGTCAATGTAATGTAGAATTTGAAATTAAAGTTCAATGCATAAAAAATTAGTGAATGCTCAACGGGATGAATCTAATAAAAATGCAAGTTGTCCGATTCAAACCACGTCTAATTGAACACTAAGTTTAATGTACATAAAATGCATAGAATAATGTAATGTGTCAGTATCAGTGCACTGCTAAATGTAGGTCGCGTCCAAAGTGCAAATCCGCGAGCCTACGGGCTAACTAATTGTAATAAAATATTTTAAAACCCATGTACGTGCACCGTACATACACCATGTGTTGTAGTAGAATGTATATAACTACATTCTAACAAATAAATATATTCCGAAATTGATTTTATGTCCTAACTTAGGGTATAGTCTACCTTAGTCAGTTATTAAGGCGTGAAAAGACAGACAGTTACTATTGCATTTTAATATTAGTACCTAGGGATTAGAGCTTTAACGTTTTGTGCTGTCTTTGACTTATAGGCTATATTATTTTTTCCATCTCGAAGTTTCCAAAAATCATTTGGGTAATTGGAAAAAAAAACAGCAAATAAATGACATACTCTACCTTTAAAAATATTTACAACTGCATTTTAGATGTACGGGAAATTAATTGTGAGGAATTAAACTCTCACTCATTATAACGTCAATTTGACGTGATTTTTATTTTTTATTTTTTTGTATCCATTGCATACAACTGTCAAAGAATAACATTTGTGTTTTGAATAAACGGCAATTTCAATTGATACTTAAGTACCAATTGAAATTGTCCGTTTGCTACAAAATTAATTTACGTACCGATACAGGTAGATTTAAAGTATAAAACCTGTATGAATGGGTTCCCAGGAGCTGGGTGTAAATGTTTTACTTAGTTTCTGGGAACCTATTCAAGTTGATGACAAATAGCATGTTAAGGGATTTGATTGGTTCTCGTTTCGGAGAATCAAGCACCATATCTAGCATGAAGTCTGATGACAATAGGCTAGCTTAATCGAGTAATCCGGCTTTTAGAAACAGAAATGTTCGGAAAATTTGAAAAATATCTACACGAAACAACTACAAAATGTCATCGAAGAAATACTGGGCTAACTAACAGGTATGTAGGTACACCAACCATCCTTCAAATCTAAATCTACTTACTGTACGAATATTCCTTTGACAGAGTTCACTCTATGTTTTAAAGTAAACTCCATTGAATAAATAACGTAGAAGCTTTGATACTCAAACAAACATAAAAAATGAAAGCACGAACATTATAATATTATTATTGTAGAAAATTTCACAGCGTTGTGTATTCCTTTTCAGGACGGCAGGCAATATAGTCAAAAAATATACACCAAAATGTAAAATCCCTATTCTTTATACATAAAAAAGGGTACACGTCAAACATATTTTTTTAAATCATCGTCATCATCATTTCGGCTGAAAGACGGCTCGTATTCCTGCGGCCTTTATCAGGTCATCTGTCCACCCTGTTTGAGGCCTTCCCACCGCTACGTCTTGCGGGACGCGGTCGCTACTCCAAAACCTTACGGTCCCATCGTGCCCACTGCCACTTAAGTTTAGCATTTTTTTTAAATACTTCACCTTCATTTAACATCGATTTTGTCTTCAAGGTGTTAGAAAAACGCAAGATACTAACGTACCCTTTATTCCATAATAAAGTAGGTATGATTACATCTTGCAGAATATTAATTTTCCAACAAACTTCGTAGAAGGAAGCCTTGAAGAATATTTCTTTTCTAATCTAATACCTACGGAGGAACTTGATACTAATATTACCGCCATACATTAGAAGCTGATATTAAATATTGTCTCAAGTTAAAAGTTACAAGTCTAAGTTATGTGTTCCGGGGTCAGATAGTAGGGAATAAAGTAGGAGTAGTGGTCGTACTATATCGCCTAGATATTCGTTTAGAGTATTAGCAGAGAATATACGGTTTAAACTTTTAGTTTTCAACTTGTTTTTACACTAAGCCATATGTTTGATTGCCTTCTATTGCGGGGACAATTTTAGTTGTTACTAATAAGTTTTTGTTGAAAATAAAAAAATAAAAAATGTATTGATAACGTCGTGATATCTTTCCTTTCATACCTTTGAATTAAACATTTATTTATTTTGTTCCTTAATTTTTGTACCCCTTAATATTAAAATTAGGGAAATTATTCGTGAATGGAATTGAACATGGCGTGGTGTGTCAATTCGATTAACAAATAATTTGTAACAAAATAAAGTCTACAATTTTTTATTTCAAGGGTATGTAAAGAAAGACAATATGACATTATCAATACATTTACAACACAAATGTTTTGTAGACAAATTGTCATGTTATAGCCATTTCGAACGATGTCAAAGAATTTACGGACAATTTAAGTTCGTAATGTCGATTTCCGAAAAAGTTAATTTCCCTAACTTACTAATACATCTAAGTTCATAAAGATTTAATTCACAATTTTTGCTGCTCAGTCTTAGACTTTGAACTCAAATTTAAGTGTAAACACTAAAACATTCAGGAAGTAGGTCAAAGTGAAAAATACTGCTCTACGTTTGAATGTTATTGGCAACTTTCCAAGTGTAATGAAGTCTGTATAAAGAGGGGTATACACACTTACTTGTTCATGCTAGTGCAATAATAATTAACTGTCATCATAATCTACCTAGCATTGTTCCAACAACCCCATTACTGGGTAACACTATGTATACCCCTCGGTAGACAGGTTGTCAGACTTTCAGGGATTCTGCCGGGACCAACAGCTTAACGTGCGTTCCGAGGTATGCAGGGGTTTCGGAATGTAAAGATGGTCACCCATATTCGGACCGACCGCGGCAAGCGTTGCGTAAACTGATCGGTTGACCTGTGCGGCTGTTGTTACTCAGCCTAGAGAAAATAATGAACAATATGTTTAAAAACTTACTTTGTCTAGCTTCGTAACTATGCTCATTCTCGTCACCATTTTGTAATGCCAGACTAGATTTTTTTGATTACCTGTTTGTAATCGCTATGTTGCTTTACTTTGAAAGTGTCATGAAGTCTGTATCGAGATACGAGAGAAACATACAGAGTTGTTTATGCTAGCGGAAAAATAAAAGTAGGTACCTATGATGACATTCTTGCTCCTTAATTATTTATTTATTTATTATAACTTAATGCACAAGTAAAAAATACTGTACATAGGCGGATTTAATGCCGGAGGCCTAATTAGTGTGCTCACTCTTTGCACTATTTTTAACCGACTTCAAAAAGGAGGAGGTTTTCAATTTGTGGGAAGCTTTTTTTAATTCTTTTTGTATGTATATTCTCCGATTACTCGAAGATGGCTGGACCGATTTGGATTTTTTTTTGTTTGAAAGGGTATACTTGCCAGGTGGTCCCATGATCATCAAGTCAGGATCTGATGTTGCGATCCTGGAGAAATAGAGAGAACTCTTCAAATTTTATAGGCACACTTGGCTTGCGATTTGGGTAGTTTTTGGAAGAGTGCTTTCTCGGAGTGGTCCCATTTCAATATGGTGAAGATCTGATGAAGAAATTTGGAGATAGGCAACGGAAATCCTCAATAAATGATAGCAAATGGACTGGGATTGCTGAAATCTCATGTCTGTCTAATGTTTACACTAGTTCATAACATAACATCACGCCGGTATGCTGTGAAGGGGAAACCACATGTGAACCACTAAAAAGTGAAAAATGAAAACTCAAAAAGAAATCAACTGGGTTCCAAAAAAAAAACACTACAACGTGAAAAATAACTTTAATTTCGGAAGGCGGTGATAAAAATTTAAATACATATCCAAAATTAAAGTTATTTTTCACTTTGTAGAGTTTTTTTGGAAGTCAGTTGTTTTTTTTTTTTTTTTAAGTTTTATGGTAAGACCAGATTTTCTATGTACCTATTCGTGTTTATCTTCTATTTTTAGTATTTTATCTACAAGCTTGAAATAAGCTTTGTAGACAAATAATTAAGTACTGAATATTACAAAACTGCACCTAAGTTATGCGGGTTGTTCGAAAGAGATACCGTGGCCCCTGGCACACAGGCAACTGAAGGAACACGGGTGGGTTTTAGTCAGTAAAAGTCCTCCTGCTTCACCCAGAGCGGGAGAAGTCATTTGATGATTTCTCACCCTCAAAAAAAAAAGAGAAAAGTTAATTCGATATACACTGCTTCCAAATTGGGCTCTCAAAAAGAAGACTACAGTCACGTCACGTGAGTGTGACACTCTGTCCTTGAGCTGATCTACCGTTATACGGACTTCCAACAGAGTGCGAGGCCATCGTACACTGGTTTTGTTACCCCTGTCATGCGGCCTACTATGCTTCGGGCCTCTTGATAATAAATACATGAATAAACCTGCAAATATGAAAATGCTAATCCAACAAGTCGATAATCCCCCCCAGTGGGGTTCCCGCATTGTCGTTGCGGGGGGGCTCAGTAACCGTGGTCACCCTCCCACGGTGAAGCGAAGAGGAACCCCAAGGTGGGGCCGCTCGTCAGGGCTTGTGCCTCCAAGCCGACGACGTAGCGGCCAAAAAGTAGGTTGCGGTGAGGTGCATCGCAACTGAGGCGGGCCGCGATGTCGAATGGGAGGCATCGCGGCTGAGGGTTACAGGCTGCGGCGGAGGAGGAGTGCCGGTACTTCTGAGTAGCGCTCTTCCCTTCCGTAGCCTGGACGGGGCCGCCACCGTTTGATGGCGGACGCGGTGGGGCCGCAGGGGAAGAGGAGTGTCGGTATAGCGTTGGCCGCTCTCCCTATCCCCTGCGGCCGAAAAGTGGTTGGCGGCGGGGCCACTATACTGGCGGTGGGGCCCGCAAGGGCCGATGCCTGCTAGGGGTGCGGGTTGTTCGAAAGAGATACCGCGGCCCCTGGCATACGGGCAGCTTAAGGAACATGGGTGGGTTTTAGTCAGTAAAAGTCTGACACGCCCTCCTGCTCCAACCAGAGCGGGAGAAGTCATTAGGGCTTAACGCACCATGTACTTACTATCCTACATATCAGACAAACGATTCAAAATGTAGGTAGGATCCCAGTTGACGTCCGTAACGAGCGGTACTCGATCGCGTCCAAACAAATGGAGAGTACTCGACGTCGCACACTGGTCCCAAATTAAAAAAAAGTGGACATTGATAGTAGACCGCTGATATTTTTTTTTATTGTTGATATAATGATAACAGATAAGGCAAAAAAATATTATTGTCCTACTTCAAATACTTTTCTCTATAAAAAATATTTCTTTTTTTTTTGTATGGGAGTGATTACATTTTACTCAATTTCTCAAAAACCTTAAGCGATGTCGAGATGGCATTCACATATGTTAGAAAACTAATAATTCTGAGTATTTGGCTCGAAAAAACTTATTGCTTATCTCTGCGTACTTTCGAGATAATAGTGACAGAAAATAACAATTTTTTTTAATGTTAATTGTTCGCTTTTTTTTAATCATAGCCTTACTCATATCGCAATAGGTCCGCTGGCCAGCAAAATGGAGCTTCGACGCGAGTTTGCCGGGATAACAAGATGGCCGCCTCTCATGACGTAACGTAATACGGTCACGAATCGCGCGAATTAAGTAAGCGACAACGGAAGTATTTAAAAATAACTTTATTCCGACAGAGTTACAGCGAAACAGTAATTCCTCAAATCTAACAAAATATTGATCTTATATACTAACTTAATTGCTAACGTAGTACCTGCACAGCGTGATCAGATTGACGCATGTTCTAGATAATTATAAATGCTGATCGCGCAGTGGGGAAATTGGGAAATAATAATCTAGTAAATACTTATTGTCTGACAAAGCTAATATTGGTAGGTTGGGGTTCCTTAACTCCTCCCTCCCTAAGAGAGGAATTATCCGAAGGTGTCGCAGACGGTTTCGGAGAATTTCGACAAAAGTTTATGAACTGAAATTTATACATTATAAAGATAACTATTGCTATTACAATAACCACATACTCTAAGATGGTCCATATACTAATTTCTATTGTCACTGTTTGTGTCGTATCGTCTATTTCACTAAATTTTGCACTTTGTAACACTTCTTTCACATCACTGAAGTCCACATTTCTTAAATCCACTTTCTTTGATCTTCTCTGAATGTCCTGTTGTAGGTCTGGCATCTGGATCAATGGCAGCTGGAAACTGGAAACTGTAGTGTTTGTGGTGGCGGCAACGATGACTTCGCCTATTTGTGTCTCGCATTGTTGGCCAGGTGTCACGATGTAGGTCCCAAGAATAGTGTACTTCAGGATTTCTGTATTGCAATTCTCGGTGATGATGAGATTTTCCTCTGAGTAAACCAACCATTGGTTGTCGGTTATTTTCTGTATCTTAGTTTTTTCTATTTCAATATGGTTCTGTATGCAGTTTTTGTAGTTGTTCTTCATCAGCATTATTTGTTCAATGCAGGTCTCGGTTGGAAACTGGGCTAAATTAGTTTCAGCGCAAAGAAATTTTCCATTTTCAATCTCAGTACATGGGCTTACCACGGGCATGTATTTCAATCTATTCACCATCAGGTAAGGATATTTGGGTATTATTGTAAAGGTATTTGGAGAATGGAATATAGGGATGGGTATAACCTTGTAATAATTATATGTTTCGTTATTTATTAGGGGAACTTCTAAAACAAAAACTAACTTGTTGTTATTTATATATGATTTAAGTATGATATTACGTTCTAATTTTATTAAATTATGTTTGCTTACTGGGTATATTGTTCTAGCATGTTTAGCAATGACTTCTAACGTATTATATAATTCTGTACTATTTATAATGGATTGGTGCAATGTATTCAGTTTGCTAAAGGCTATTGCCGTTTCAATCTCTTGTATGTTTTCGTAACAGGTCCGAAAGTTATTTAAAATTTGATACATAGTATTTAATATTTGGAAAAGTTTGTTAAACCTGAACTCATGTTCAACTAATTTTTCCATTTCATTGGTATGTAAACCCAAGTTTTTAATATTTGAATTTATTATTTCAGAGTCATTTACTAATTTATCAAAAGCTTTTTGCATTGATGATACTTTACGTTCGACCACATGCTCTTTGTTCTGTATCATTTGGATTTCTCTATCATATTTAATTGCATCGTCTTCATCTAAATTTCCTGTGATAGCTTTTACCTAATGGATTAAACAAAGCTCTTTTATTTCTATAATGGAAAGGTAAGATTTGAAAAAATCTATCCTTAGTTAGTTTAATAAGATATTCTATTTGGCTTTCTATTCCTATAGTTTCGTTACTAAGACTATTTTCCTTAATTTTAATTTTCAAGTTAATAAAATCCCGAATATTATTATCTATTTGTAAGTGTAATGATTCTAAATCTACACTTTTGTATATTGTCCAATAACTATTCCTCTTCACTGCTACTCCCCGCTTTATCGCTGCTATCCCCGAATTCTGACCGAGGTTTTGGAGGTCCAGCGTGAGTGTTGGCACCACTAGTACCAGAAGTACCAGGCACGATCTGTGGAGGACGTTTTACATTTTTTAAGGCTACTCTAGTTTTCCTTTTCTTTACTTCTACTGGGACTATATTTCTTTCAACTTCACCTATTACTTTCGCTTTTTCATATCGAGGTTTTTCTTTAGCTTTTCTAGTCCTAGTGTCTTTCATGTAAATATTATCGTCTGGTTCGAGTACCGGTGTCGTTTCGCCACCTTTTTTATTAATTATTTTAATTTTATCGGATTCTGATTTTTCTGTTATGAATTCATAGAGTATTTTAAGGCGTTTTCTATGATCTAACAATAATTTCTGAGTTAAGTTCTTCTCTCTATCCACGTTAAATACATTATCGGAATAAGTGTGACCAAATACTAGTTCAAAAGGCGTAAAATCTGTTGCTGAATGTATGGTGTTGTTATAAGCCATGATGGCATAAGTCATAACTGATGCTGCATCTAAATCGCTTTTATCGTATTTTGCTATACGATAAATCTCAATAATGGTAGAATGAAACCTTTCTACTATTGCCATTGAACTGGGATTATTTGGCGTCCCAATATGAAGTTCAATTTTGTAAAAGCTTAACATTTCTTTAATCAAAGTATTGTTGAATTCTGTACCGGAATCGCAACTAATTTTCCTAGGCAGACCATACATGCTGAAATATTTAATCAATGCCCTAACTATCTCTGGTGTACTCCTATTCGGTACCTCTATGGCTTGTGCTATTTTACTAAATGCATCCACTATAGTTAAATAATATTTCCCTTCAATATATAATAAATCCATAAAAGCTTCCTGAAAAGGGGCATCCTGGGTTTGTGTTAACTGAATGTGGGGTTTAATCGGCTTTCTATCATATTTCATGCGTTTACATGTTTCGCAAGCATTTATGATTGCCGTGACTGTCTCTTTCATGTTTGCCCACCAATAATGTCTTTTAAGTTTGGTTAAAGTTTCTTTAATACCTCTATGACATGTTTTCCCGTCGTGGTATTTTAAAATAACTTCTTTTTGATCTTCTTCAGATCCTGTCAAATTTATAACTCTTTCTGTACACTCGGTTAACTTAACTGAATCCTTTTTAAATAACTTAATTACCATGTTTGAAAAAGTTTTTCTAAAAGATGTGTGTTCGAAGTATATAAAGTACTTATGTTTTGGATCAATATACTCTTTCAAAAAGTCTTTAACTAATATATCGTTATTTGTCGGTAAGTGAACTTCGAGAATTTTTTGTTTATTATTTGAAATATCTTTTACGTCTAATTTATTTTTAAACCATGAATGAATTAAAATCTGTTTTGGTTTAGTATCGACAGCTTCGTTTAAACTAGGAATGCCTTCGTGTTCTCTATTTGAAACTGAGTTGGCAGTGACCCCATCATCAGAATCCGAAAGTTCTATCGTTTCTATTGGAGTTTCGGGGTCTTGCAATTCGTTTTCTATAATTTTTTGTATACGTTCCTGCCTATCTCCTATATTTACGAATATTGAATCTAAATCGTCGTCAATTGCATTAATCTTAATCCTAGATAAAGCATCTGCATTCGTGTTTTGAGGGCCTTTCTTATATTTTATTTCGAAATCGTACTCTTCTAACCTTAACCGCCATCGCGTGAGTTTACTATTGGGCTCTTTCAATGAATACAGCCAAGCTAATGGTCTATGGTCTGTAAATATGGTAAACTTATTACCATACAAATACGGTCGAAAGTGCTTAACTGCCCATATTATGGCTAAAAGTTCCTTCTCGATAGTGCTATATTTTACTTCTGTGTCGCTTAAGGTTCTACTAGCATAGGCTACAGGCTTATCTGAGCCTATCGTTCCTTGTGACAATACAGCCCCGATCGCAAAATTGGATGCATCCGTGGTTAAAATAAAAGTTTTACTAAAGTCAGGAAATTGTAACAAAGGTGCATTTGTTAAAAGCTTTTTACATGTCTCAAAACATTCTTTATATTCCCCATTAATTACAATTTTGCGACCTTTCTTTAAACAAGCTGTTAATGGTCTAGTTATTTTGGCAAAATCTTTGATAAATTTCCTATAATAACCGATTAGTCCTAAAAAGCTTTTAATCTGTGTAACCGTTTCCGGTATAGGATACCTAAGAATAGCGTCTATTTTATCATTATTTGGTTTCAAACCTTCACTTGTAATAGTATGCCCTAGGTAGAGTACTTCCTTTCTAAGAAAATGAGACTTATCTAATTGAACTTTTAAATTTGTTTGACGGAAGCGGTCAAAAACTGCTCTAAGTTTTTCTACATGTTCAGGCAAGCTTTTAGAAAAAATAATGACGTCATCGAGATATATTAAGCAATGTAAGCCTTGAAGGCCTCGTAAGACGTTATCCATCGCTCGCTGAAAAGTTGCGGGTGCGGTCTTTAACCCAAACGGCATTCTGTTAAATTCATAATGACCTGAAGGTGTGCTAAACGCAGTTTTAGCTATATCTTTCTCCTGAACCTCTAATTGATGGTACCCGCTAGCTAAGTCGAGAGTTGTAAAGTATGTACTATTACCTAGCATGTCAAATAAATCGTTAATGTTGGGCAAAGGGTATTTATCATCAATTGTGATTTCATTGAGCCGTCTATAGTCAACTACCATCCTCCATTTTTGTTGGCCTGACGCGTCTAATTTTTTCGGCACTAAATGTACGGGAGCACTCCAGGGAGAATGAGATTCCTGGATAATGTTATCCCTTAACATTTTCTCGACTTGACTACTGATCTCTTTTGTTTGAATAGGTGGCAATCTATGTGCCTTAACGTTTATTGGGTCTTCATTTTTTGTTCTTATTCTATGTTTAACCTGATTTGTGAAGGTTAACGGAATATTTTCACAATAAAATATATCTTTGTATTCTTTACAAAGTCCCTCAATAACCGTTCGTTCTTCTGAATTCATATGATCTAACTGTAATTTGTCTAAATTCTTTGTTAGCAAGCTGTCCACTTCTATATTATTATCTATGAAATTAACACTAACAGATGGGTCCTGTATGTATGGTTCCACTTGAAAAGGTCCCGTAACTACTAATTTTCTATTTTCATGGCTACAATTCTGAATAACAGTTGTTGCATAGCCTTCAATACACGTAACTAATGCGGCGGGCATTCGAATCCCTTCCGTAAATTGCTTAAAATCTAACACAGCTTCCCCGTTCAGTACGTTGACTGGGAGTCTTACTCTAAGTTCACTACGAGATGGTAGATTATATATCTCTCTCATAGGCGGTGAATATATGATAGGAATATCAGTATTTTTTAAATGTAGTATCTGATTTTCCATATTAATCTTTGCCTGTAATTGCTTCAGCAAATTGCTACCTATTAACCCATCATACCTATCGTCGACACTATAGACATAAAACTTATGGAACTCTTGACTTCCAATGGTAACCGGTAATGGAATAATAGCCGTTTCACTATGAACACTCGATGCGTGAGTGCTAACAACTTCGAAGGGTTCATACTGTAAATAATTTTTAAAATATTTATTCGCTATATACGGGCTTATAAACGATCTAACACTCCCCGTATCTATCATAAAAACTGCCTTTAATTCTGGTATAACTATATGTGGTAAATTTAAGCGTTTATTACAATTTATTTTTATTCGTTCTCTAGGGTAGAGGCCGTTATGCAAAAATTTCCCGCCCCGGGTTCTTCAGGAGAAAATTCTTGGCACTCATTGTACGAATAACTTGAACTCTGTTCATTATTATTAGAATTATTTATGTAATTAACACGTCGTGAACTTGCAGTACGCATGGTGACATCAGTATTCGCACCCGACGTAGATGCTTGCGCTGCAAAAGACGGCGTGCTCGGTGCATGTGCCGCGAACTGTTGGTTCGGTTGTGCAATCGGAACAAATGACCTACTTGACTGCGGTGACGCATTATTGTTGTTTGTACGATTAAAATTGTCTTGATTTCTTTGAATATTATTATGTTGTTTATAATGTCTGGGCTGATGCGAATTGTTCGGTGTAAATGTGCTGTTTGTAGCACTATTCGGTACATGTGTACTTGATATGCTATGTGAATCTTTCTTTTGATTATTAGATTCAATTGCATTTTGGTTATTTGGCAAATTGGGTCTGTTATTTCTGCTAAAATTACGTCTGTCGTTTGTTTTCGACTCATAGACTGCCTGGAAGTTTTGTTCTTCTAAAACTATTTTTAATGCATCCTCTAACGTTGTGACGTCGCGCAAACGAACTAATCTAACTAAAAATGGCGGTAAATTAAACAAGAAAGCATTCATTGCTCTGTTACTATAAATGATTTGCTTTGCCTTACGTAGAGATTCATCAATGATAGTTTCTGATATTTTAGCAAATAAAACACTTCTCATCCGCTGTATTCTATGGCAAAAATCTAAATAACTTTCACCCTTATTTATTCTACACGATTCTAACTCCATTGCTAAACAATCCTCTGTGCGTGGATCACCGAAGTGTTGGTTTAACAACTTCTTCAGCTCGTCCCACGTACCTATAGGAAGCTATAGGTACGTGGGACGAGCGAAGCAGGCGAAGCAGCCAGTTTGGTAGGCGAAAGAGAAGTCTTTCGCCTACCAAACTGGCTGCTTCGCCTGATAACCTACTTGTTACTACATGAAATAAATATTCATTTTGGGCTGCGGTTCCTAAGAACGTAGACAAAATGTATTCACATTTTTTTATAAATAAAGGCAACATTCTAGTGTCGCCGCTGAATATTGGTATGATGTTAACCAATTCCTGTGGGACACGGGTTACGTTTTCCATTGTGAAAAGTTATGAAAGAAACCAACGCGGAGAAAAAAAATCACACTAATGTGCTACTAAACTATCACTACTCTAAAATATTAGTACAATTAAAATCTATGCAAATATTATTACGGCGTTGTCCAATCCCTAATAATACACAAACACATAGACTATTACAAGGTTGGGATATAGATGGAAGAGCTGAGAGGAAGGTGAAAAAGATTTACTCACAATTCCGCAGCTAGCTCCATGCTCCCTGAATTACTGCTGTGGCTGGTCCTCTTCCGTAACTCGAAGTGGCTTCTTAATGAATTTATTTGTTCGGCGATGTCTGCTAAACCGTAGACACGGACGTCGGCTACTCCACGTAGAATTGTATACACGGCAAACTGACTACAGAGATCCTACCGGCTGCGCCAATTAAGTAAGCGACAACGGAAGTATTTAAAAATAACTTTATTCCGACAGAGTTACAGCGAAACAGTAATTGCTCAAATCTAACAAAATATTGATCTTATATACTAACTTAATTGCTAACGTAGTACCTGCACAGCGTGATCAGATTGACGCATGTTCTAGATAATTATAAATGCTGATCGCGCAGTGGGGAAATTGGGAAATAATAATCTAGTAAATACTTATTGTCTGACAAAGCTAATATTGGTAGGTTGGGGTTCCTTAACTCGCGCGTACACCTCACTCAGTGTACAACTAAATGTGGTTGCGATAAGACGTGTCCTTATTTTTTCTGTGCGCTTGAAGAAATGCTTGTTGTTTGTTTGTTTTGTTATTGTTGTATTTTGAATCTTTGGATTTTAAAATCAAATAATTTTTGTTTGTCTTTCTTTCGTCGAATTTGTTTTCGTAATTTTTTTTGTTAAAATCAAAGTCACTTTGTCTTTGATATCTTTGATTCTAATTTGTTTTCAATTTTCCTTAAAATTATAATATGTCCGCATTTGTCACCAACTTAGACTTCTACGTTGTTCTTAAATCAGGAGGTGGTTTTAAAAATGTCGAATTTTTATTTAATGCCCTTATTGAACGTATTGGTGTTGAATTGTCTTCCGAAGATTTGAGTAATATTAAATTATTTTGTCGTAATTTTTCAAGTAATATCTCAAAAAGATGGTCTGCTTCCAGTAGAGCTCAAAAGACCTTTCTTAACAAAAATTCAGACTGGTTACAATCCCAAATAGTTTGGCCAAAATGTCAAAATATCGATTTAAGCAGCATTTTTAAAGTTGCCGAGGAAGTAATTCCAAATTTCGAAACGCAAGTGGATACTCATCAATTAAGTTATGGTACAAGTAAAAAACCATTTGTTGATATATCTGATAAACAGAAGAAAAGGCGTTCTCTAACACTTCTAGATCACACAGAGGAGGAATTAGTTTATGCTTTATGTGCCAAATTAAAAGAGTCTAAAAAAACAAAATTAGCAGCTATATTAAACGAACTCAGCCAAAACAAGGAAAAATGTGAGATGGTATATGATGTACTATTCGCTAAAAAGACTGACAAACCGTGTTTACCAGATGATAAAACGTTAGCGCTTTACACCTCAACAAATTTGTCAAAATGGCAATATCGAAATTTAAGAACTATTCTTGCTTCAGAGAAAATGTATGGTCTTCCATCCTATCAAAAGCTCCTGGAAGCTAAAAAAACTTGTTATCCTCCAGAGTCAGACATAACTGTAACTGAATCTGATGCTAAGATAAGACTTCAATCGCTTCTAGATTTGACAACTAATAGGATATTAAAAACAATTCAGCACAACTCTGCCGACAAAAAATCGCTAAAACTAATAAGCAAATGGGGTTTTGACGGGTCATCTTCTCAAAGTAATTATAAACAAAAGTCACACTCCGACACTAAAATTGACGATTCTTCAGTTTTCATGATTAGTTTGGTTCCGCTTCGTTTGGAAGAAGAGAGTGGTACTATCTTGTGGCAAAATCCTGCTCCCTCTTCAACAAACTATTGTCGTCCAATTGGCTTTATATTTGCATAAGAAACAAATGAATTGATAAAGAAGGAAAGTGCATCCTTAGAGGAAGAAATTCGTAATCTTGTTCCCACAATTGTAGATAATTTTGATATTAAACATGATTTGTACATGACTATGATTGATGGGAAAATTTCTACTGTGATTTCCAATACTTCTTCTGCAGCTGTTTGTAATATTTGCAATACCCCACCTAGCAAAATGAATGACTTGGACTTTGTATCCAAAAGACTCATCAGAGAAGATATGTATAAATATGGTCTGTCTTCGCTTCATATGTGGATAAGATGTATGGAATGTATTTTACACATTTCGTACAACTTAGACTTCAAAAAGTGGGCTGCACGAAAAGAAGATAAATTGTTAAAAGAAATTAAAAAGAATTTGACACAAGAAGAATTCCGGGAAAGAACTGGTTTGTTAATTGACATAGTAAAACAGGGATTTGGTACAACCAATGACGGTAACACGGCAAGAAGGTTTTTTGAAAATTATGAAGTATCTGCTGAAATAACGGGTATCCACCCTGATTTAATCAAGAGATTTGCAGTCATTTTACAAACAATTTCATCTGGTCAACTTATTAATACCAACTTGTTTAGGGAATATTGTAAAGAAACAGCAATGCTATATGTAAACTTATATCCATGGTATTACATGCCTTCAAGTGTCCATAAATTGTTGATACACGGTGCTGATATTTGTGAAAATTTCTCCTTTATTCCGATAGGCATGCTTTCCGAAGAAGCTTCCGAAGCGAGGAATAAAGATTTCCGGAATGTTAGAATGGCACATACAAGAAAAATCGGTAGAGTTCAGACTAATTTAGACATTATCCACAGCTTTCTAATTAGCTCAGATCCTTACATCAGCCATATCAAACCAAAGTTTGCTCGTTTACATAAACAGTTGTTTCCAGAGGCTAGTGCTTTGATCTTGAACAATGAATTGCTTTCGTTGGAAAACGAGGAAATAGAGATTTCTCAAGAGAATATAGACCCAAATATTAATCTTTCACCATAATATTTTTTCAGAATCGTTTGTGAACATATTCAACTTTATGTTTGCAGCTTAATATGTGTCTTCATTTTGATTGTTTTTTAGAACTGATGAAAGTACTCCTTCAGAAAGGTCATAGCTTTTCAGTCATTAGTGAGCCCCCATAACCTCTTTTACAGAGAAGTCTCTTTTTACTTATTTGACATTACGCATACATTATAATTATGTGCTAAAGTAAGGCTATGATTAAAAAAAAGCAAAAAATTAACATTAAAAAAAAATGTTATTTTCTGTCACTATTATCTCGAAAGTACGCAGAGATAAGCAATAAGTTTTTTCGAGCCAAATACTCAGAATTATTAGTTTTCTAACATATGTGATTGCCATCTCGACATCGCTTAAAGTTTTTGAGAAATTGAGTAAAATGTAATCGCTCCCATACAAAAAAAAAAGAAATATTTTTTTTACAGAAAAGTATTTGAAGTAGGACAATAATATTTTTTTGCCTTATCTGTTATCATTGTATCAACAATAAAAAAAAATATCAGCGGTCTACTATCAATGTCCACTTTTTTTTAATTTGGGACCAGTGTGCGTCGCGGCGAAGCGCACTCTTTATCTGACAGCCCGACGCTTACGTCAGTCCAAAGGGTAATGAGTGGGCATTTTTTATATCTCCGTTAGCTATTGGAGCTCTCACCCTGTTTAAGTGGATCACATGATGATAGGGTTTAAGGTTGAAGAGTGTTTTTATTTAAAGGAAATAGGAATACTATCGTCGTTTCATAAATGATCATTATAATTATGGTTTATGACAGCTACATTGGCAGTTACAGGTACAATGGCAGAAGCTTGCCCAAGCTGGCGGCATATGAGCATCTGGGTGTGATTAGCAGCAAAAAGTACCAAGCAAATGCTGTTCTCTATTTCTAGACGTGATGCTTCAGTATTTAGAGGTACGAGGAACAGGGTGTATAGTTCAATCATCCTCCATCGAAATGGGACGATCCTCCAACCAGGCAGGTGTGGTGTCTGGTGGACAACTGCCCGACGATTGATGTCGGGACGTTGTAAAAATGGTAGTTGAGCTGTAAATTCCGCTAGCGCGATGTAGGATATAAGGAGACGTCAGTGTGCTGCGTAGTTCGTATGTAGCGATTAGTGATGTGCCGGATTATAAAAAATGTAGATCCGCAGACACGGATCCGGATCCGGATAATTGGCGTCAAGATCCGCGGATACGGATGCGGATCTCAACTTCCTTACTGAATTGGTGTCCGTGCGCGTGATCTTGAAACGATAGTTGACGATACTTGACGTTTTGCGTGACAGAACATGTTTCGACTTGCGTTGCACAGGTCTTTCTTTTGTTTTGTTTATAGTTTAGTGTGACACTGGGCAGCATAGATAACGTTTGTGTTTGCTGTACTAATAAAAAAAATGTCTACAAAGAAGTTTAGTAGTGCAATTTGAAATGATTAATAAGGTAAAAGATCCGTACCAAATTGTAACGGATAGGGATACGGGTACGGATCTTTTTTCTCCCGCGAATATCCATGGATACGGATACGGATATCCGGAACATCACTAATGGTGATGTAGATCCCGCCGGTACGAGTACATATATTAGGTTTTTAGGTTTTCCACAGCTGGGACTTATGACTGATTTGCGTTATTTATGTAGCAACTTAGACATCTACATATCTATACGTGACACTTCACAATAAAAGACAAGACTTTTGAACTGACGTTTGGACACATAATTCTTGTTATTTGAACTAAACTTGTTTTTTGTTCTTAACTAATACAAATGTAAATCAGCCATCATTTTGGGTTGGTCGATGTTACATGTCTTCAACTTACTGGTGCTAGGTCATGCCGGTTTCCTCACTATATTTGGTGTGGTGGTGCTCAATCTTTTTGATAGGTTTATTTATTTGTATTTTTTCAAACTGACATATCGATTATTCGGAACCATTATTTGTGTGGCAACACCAAGCAATGACGTTTGTCAAGTGGTCAAGGAAGGCGCGAAGCGGCAAGTAATTCGTTCACTTGGTTTTTGAGCAAGTTAAGGGTCAGACAAATAAAAGTTAGTGCAAAGTGAAGTGCTACTAACATAGTCTTAAGTATTATTTACTAACACAAATTTGTTTTTACAATTCTGTATGTTAGTCTCTAAGGTATTTTGTTATGGATCTTTGTTGCCTGAATTAAATGATTTATTATTAAAAGTAACTGTGTCAAGAGTTCTAAATAATTATTGTAGCTGGTTGATTGTAGTTATAGTAGAGATTTTTGGATTGGAGTAATAGTAAAAATATTATTATCATCTACCTAAGGAGTTTGATTACATTCCAAATCGTGTGGGTTTGAATCAAACAAACCAAATTGAAGCTTACCCGTGCGTCAATATCAAATCCCTCTAAATTATTGATTCCACGAAACCAGAAGATTACCATCTACGAAGCTGTGATTAACACAACAGTATACTAATAATGCTTGTTTATCAAATAATCGCTTTGTTGCGCACATCTCCGTGGTTTGAAATTCAAATGAAGATGTTCCAGTAATCCCGTATGGATTATTATTAATAGTAATATTAAGAAGGGTTAGTTTCTGTGGTGGTGTTGAGAATAATAATGGTTTGGGGTTTGAATAATGCCTATTCAACTGTAATGTTCTTGGGAAATACGCCTACTTACTTGTGAAAGGCGATGATAACGGAATCGTGTGATATACGTAGGTTATAGTGGAGGATTCGATCCAGGTAAGAAAAGAAGAGGCAGGTTTTAGAGCATATGGTATTTGTATCTGAGGCTTCAGGTAATAGTGCAAATCTTGGGGTTCATTCGATTAATAGATTCTGGGCCCTGAGATAAAACACTTTTCCGTTAGCGTTCACGCCAAACGCTACGCCAAAATGTATGGGAATGACATTACCTGCGGAAAGGACACGACGTAATCTTTCCGCAGGTAATGTCATACCCGTACATTTTGGCGTAGCGTTTGGCGTGAATGCTAACAGAAATATGTTTTGTATAGGCCTGCTGGTCAAACCACGCTGGGGTCGGTGCATTTCATTCATTCATTCATTAAAGTTTTAACTAAACCTCGAAATAAGAAGCTGTCCAAGGCTCCAAGTAAGCTGCTTAATTTTCAGTTTTAAGAACAATTCCCAGTGAATTAAACTTCGCTAAGATTGAAACTATTTTACCCTTACAAAAAAAAAAAAAAAAACTTTGTCGTTTTATGACGTGCAAGTATCTGAATGACACTTAGTGACCAGTTAGTGGCCTCTTTAAAGTGGCAAAGAATATACGGTCGACTACACTATTGCACCCATTTATATTACAATGACATTACATTTTACTGTCCCTACTAGTTTAGTGCTGTTTTATACAAAAAATAATCGCTAAAACCTTTACCTTACTGTAGCCTACTTAAGCACTAGACCTGAAGCGGTTACATTCACAGGATTTTTAGCCTTTTCATTCTCTATAGTGATCAAATAAGGTCATAATTAAATACACACAAATCAACCACACCCGACATCTAGCTTGTTAAGCAATTTCTAGTTCTGCCACCTAATGATAAGCAAAGGGAAGCATTGTGTTTCCAAAACCGGTGTACATAGGACGGTATAATATCTACGTGGAGTCTTGTTCAAGTTACCGTGTGCTTAGCAAGGTTTCGTTCATCGTGTGGGTGTAATATACGTCCTAAACTAACAATCAAGTGTGCATAACTGACGAAAATGCCGCCAACAACATAACAACCAGTGTTTTGTTATTGTGGCCACAATAAAGGACATGCCTGTGTGTGTTTGGGAAGGCTTAGCATACGGTACACTGATTGTGTTCGTGATAAGGTTATGCGTTTTAAGGGATGGTTTTCGGGATACATTTGTGTCGTATTTTTCCTACGGATGCTTTTAGCTGACTCAAGTGGTTTATAATGAAAAAATAAATACTGGTCCGTGGATGGGTGACCATCTTTACATACCAAGACTCCTTCGTGTCTCGGAAAGCACGTTCAGCCGTTGGTCCCGGCTGTCATTTGTGAATCTTTGACAGTCGTTACGTGTCGTCAGAAGCCCGAAAGTCTGACAACCAGTCTTACCAAGGGGTATCGTATTACCCAGTAACTGGGTTGTGGAGGTCAGATAGGCAGTCGCTCCATGTTAAATACTGGTATTCAGCTGCAACCGGTTACTGGAAGCCGACCCCAACATAGTTGGGAAAAAAGGCTAGGCAGGTGATGATGATGTTTAGGTGACGTAAACCCTCAAAAACATATCAAAGGATCAAATAACGGAAATGCACATACGTAAATCTTTAAAAATATAGGTACCGCCCGGTTCATGGCATTAGGCTTGCCCACTATTACATGGAACTTAAAACATAACTGGCAATATGATTTAAATTCAGGCGTGATGTCATTTATGTTGTGTACATACCTTCCATGAGTTAATTCAAATCATTTGAGCCTGGTTAGTGACAATAGACTACTTACAAGAGACTGAAATGTAGATGGAAAAATACACACTTTCAAGGAACACATATGTTATACCTACATACATAAACTCACACCTCTTCCCATAGGGGTAGGCAGAACTACCAGCTAGGATCCTTACGTACTCCTGATATACAACGAGTAACGGAAAGGGTATGTACATACCAAGAGCACGGCTTCTTTGGATGATATCAAACGATATTGGAAGGGTTTTTTAATCCCATCTTTACATGGTCGGAAGTTATAAGAATTTTTAGTACAAATTGAAATAAACACAACATTCTTAAGAGATTTATCGTGATATTGGCAAGTGACGTGGAAAGTTATTGACCTACGTAGTGCGGTGACACGTTTGTTATGATTATGAAATCGAAAATTTGGTATCAATTCTTAGAGTATTTTATTTTGAGCTGAAACTATGTACAGTTATTCTATAACAGCTGTTATCTTTAGTGCTTAAGGATAGCAATAGGGTTTCGTTACGCTCTGTATATGTGCCCAAGCAGCACAAATAGCTGTATAGCCACCGGACAACATAATTTTTGAAAACTCGAGGCTGTTAAGCTTTCTGTACAAGGGCTGTATATCATGCTACACAGCTTCTATAATTCTAAATTTGGCCCCAAATTAACCAGCATTCAGCATTATAGTAGCTTGTTAAAAGCTATCCAGGAGCATTGTAAGAGCTGTACCTGGGCTGTACAATAGCTTAGACAGCTGTCAATAGGCCACTAACCAGCTCCTTTAATTCTCTTAGACAGCCAAAATATGGTATATGGCTTGATAACAGCGATTGTTAAATCTACAAAGAAATAGCAACTAAAAACTTTTTGTGCAGTGCAAGTGTTACTTCTAACTATAATCTGTGGGTAAATATAATTAATTTCCAATTTAAGGTAAGTTATTTTTCACGTTCTTTTTTGTACCTCTGTCGGTGAATTATACTGCGGGTGCCACTTTACTGTTAATGTATATAGGTGATATTATCAAATATTACACGCGCCTTCGAAATAATCTTCTTTTGCTAAACATATTATACAAAATAAATAGGGTGTATGAATTATTCATGGATTTTTACAAAAAAAAACATTTTATGAGCATGCATATCTATTCGTAGAAATGAAATAATGTGTTTTTACTTTAATACCTTTGAAATATCATGAAAATTTAACAGATATCAGTGGTTTTTTCATATGTAATCGGTGTGTTTACATTAAAATGGCGTAAATTTGTTATCCAGCAATCATTCTAACTAAATTCTCTTGAACCTCTCTTTTCTGTGCAGTGGCCATATTTAAGTCCATTAATCAGCTGAGAACTGTACGTTAGCTGTACAGTGATTTTCAGTTATTCTAATGACTGGTGAAGGTATCAAAGTGAGAGTATACAACAGCGCCTTAGGGATCTCTAATCGTCATAGAAAACCATTTCGGGCGTTTCGTAATCCAGTAGCTTAGGTAGTTCACTTGATTTTGTGATGAGTAACATATTAGGTAAAGATGCTAATGTTATTGCTAAGTAATTATTCTTGTTTTCAGAAAATAGAAATGCCGTTCAAAATATTGAAGACAACATAAAGTGGGAAAGAAAAATTATTTATCATACCAAGTGATTGGGAAAAGGATGGATGGTTGAGATGGCCTATTAAAAGTGTCACTTCCAAATTGAATAAACAAGAATATTCAAACCCTCATACAGATTGGACAAAAATGCAATGAATAGTGAAACAGTCATCCATTGCAACATATAACAATGCAGTGTGGCATGTTGAACCATAGTGACACGTCAGATTACCTAGACGATTAATTGGACGATCTCTTTGACTACAACATATTTAGTACATATAATAACGTTATCTCATTACGTTAATCAAAAGTGTTTCGTTTACATACTTGGTTGATTAGTTGGTTATTTCAACAGTACACTGCTTAAATAACTAACTAATAGCTTAACATATAGGATTACCAAAGCCAAATCTGGAGTCTGTGATTAATAAAATAAAACGCAGTAAATGTATATCATTACTTTTATTGACCATTCCTTACCCAGCAACTATAAATAAAAAGACTTTTGAGAGCCACTGACATGTCTTAATTGTTTTGTAACGGCCAAACAATATTAAAATTTGTCTTCTTATAAAGACGTGGCGCTGAGGACATGAAAACGTACATACGGTTTATAAAAGCCTTTGCGGGTGAATTGCAGATAAAATATCTATTAATGACTGTTATAATCTAGCTGGTTGACAGAAGGATTCCATCATTCAATAACTGTTTTATTTCTACTACAAAATCTCCTTGATAAATATCAAGATTCTTCGGTTTTCCGACACCATACTAAAACACCAATGATAAATGGTTCGGCACTAGGTATTTAGGTACATAAAATCGGCCAGAACTCATATTTTGAAATTTTTATATAGAGGCAAGCCATCAATGCTTATGTTGAAAGTAACGCTCTTAATATTTTCTAAAACGTCTAGCCACTTGTTCAAAACTATAGTAAGCCGATTGATTAGTTCATTGTATCAGTAGTCACCACCAGATTCAATTAATTTTATAGTAATTTTTCTAGCTGTATTTAGAATCGTTCTCTGGTGTTTTGGTAAAATATCTGGAAATCTTTTATTCACAATTATTAGTAATTCCTTCAGTGCATCTTGAGCAATATTTCTCTTTATTGCCCATTCTTTTATATTTTCTTTGAGTAAAATGTTTTGTTATGTAAATATTTTCTCCTCATCTTCATATGTCTGGTTCGATTCAAAACTTTCACTATTTCTATTTACAATCATTGTTTTAGAAAGGTCACTAACGGACTCCATTAATTGTATGGAACTATGATTATTGGTAACAAAATCTATGTAATTAAGTCGAGTTGCGAGGTTATGACAATTGACGTTATCATAGCACTACTAACCTATGTCTACTCTTCAATAATTCTGGAGGCTGTGAAATAGCTAATATTTACACTATATGCTTTGGAATTAAAGTGGAGTAACACGACACTAATTTACAGCTCATGCAGTCATTAATTGCTTTGAACCAGCTAGTATTAAGGTGATTGAGGTAGCATTATAATAGAATTAGTGCATCCCCTAAAACAGCGAATGGTAAAATTTGATTCTCTAAGACAGTTCAAAGCTTAGAAGAGGTGTTACTTTATTGCGTTAAGCAGCTGTTTACCAGCTTTGGTCTTCTTAACCAGCTAGTAGCATTTTACATTGCCAAAGGCTGGACAATAGTTCTTTCAAGTTCTACTAAAATACATTTTCTTTTTTTTAATCCATTATACAGACATTAGTCAGCTGTGCTGTTTAACAGTGTAGAGATCACCCCCCATACAGTCTCAAGAATCGTCTTATCCATTAGTACAGCTACTTAAGAGCGTTTGACTGTAATATAGCTGGAAAAATCAACCGAAACACAAAAATGCGTAGAGGAAGGGAGCGATGCGGGGTCGGAGTCCGACGCCGCATCGAGCGCGAAGGGCTCTTTTAAGAGCCCGGAGCGCGTAGTGGGGGGCGCTTCGAAGAGGACTAAAGAGTTCCTCAAGAAGCGCTCCAAACCGATGGATGGCCAGGGGTCATCCTCGGACGGCGGCATGTCCTCGGCTCGTAAGCTCGGGAAGGTCTGTCGGCGGGGTGGAATCCGGTTGGGCAAGGGGCTGACCACCCAGGAGACCGGCGAGTCGAGCCAAGCCGGCCCAGCCCAGGCGGACCAGCGAGCCGAGGCGCTGGCCACGGAGGGGCAGCTCTCGGGAGGGACCAACAGCAGGGCTCTCTCAGAGTCGTCTGGCGGAGAGCCGGACACCGCCGGCGGCTCCATTTCGGAGCAAATGGCAAGGTTCGCGGAGGCTGTGGCTGCTGCAGTCAAGGGTTTGGCCTTGAAGAGGACTCACGCCTCTAAGGACAAGGCCGTGCCCGCAGCCATAGCCTCCATTATGGCGGCAGCGGAGGGCATCCGCACCGGACCTCCGTCGGACAACATGTCCGAGATGCGGGCGGAAGTCGCCCGCTTAGCAGCCGCCACGGAGCTTCTCCGAAAGGAGAACGAGGAGCTCCGAGCGGACCTAGCAGCACTCCGAGGAGCTGGCCCCAAAGTGGTGCCTCAGAAGGGGGCGCGGCATGGGCAGGGTGGACCCGTGCCGGAGGAGGACCGGCTGCTGAACCTAGTGCGGCAGGAGCTGGCTTCCTTCAGCAGCCGGTTTTCCGTCCTGGAGGCCATCGTCTTGCGGCCCCCGCTGGCAGCGAGTCGGCCGGCCTCGGGACAGCAGCAGAGGGGGGCCTCGTATGCCGTCACCACGGCTGCTACGGCCAAATCGGCACCGCAGTCGGGGCAGACCCCGGCGAAACCGGTGCCGCCCAAGACGGGCAAGGTGGCTGCGCAGGCAGCGTCGGCCCCAGCCGTGGTAGTGGTACCAGGACGGACGGCCTCGCCTTCCAAATCTCCTCCGGCCGACGCCGAATGGCAAGTGGCTGGGGAGAAGAGGAAGGCGGGCAAGGCTGCAAGGGCGGCTAAAAGGAGGGAGAGGCGGCAGCGAGCCAAGAAGCGGAGCGCCGCGGCTAGGCTACGCGCCCCGAAGTCCGCAGCTGTAGTGATCACACTACAGCCGGAAGCGGTACAGAAGGGCGTGTCCTACCGCGACGTGATCGCGAAGGCGAAGGCGGCGGTGGACCTGGCGGACCTAGGAGTCGCCAACGGCCTCCGCATAAGGGTCACTGCGACTGGAGCCCGAATGCTGCAGGTCCCTGGTGCGGCCAGTGGCCCGACCGCAGACGCTCTGGCCGAAAGGCTAAGGGCGTCCTTAAGTGCGGACGAGGCCCGAGTGTCCAGGCCCACCAAGTGCGCTGACATGCGCATCTTGGGCCTGGACGACTCCGTGACGGAGGGCGAGGTGGTGGCCGCCATAGTCAGGACTGGGGGGTGCTCTGCCGAGCAGGTGAAGGCAGGCACCATTCGTCCTGACAACACGGGCATGCGAACCGTCACGGTGAGCTGCCCCGTGTCGGCGGCCCAAAAAATCACAGGAGAAGGCCGAAGGCTCCTGGTGGGCTGGGTATCCGCGCAGGTCAAGCTGCTGGAGCCCAGACCTCTGAGGTGCTTCCGCTGCCAGGTGGGTCACCACGTGGGAGTGCAATGCACCTCGGAGGTGGATCGCAGCGGTCACTGCTTCCGCTGCGGTCAGCCCGGTCACAAGGCCGGCTCGTGCAATGCCGCGCCGCACTGCTATTTATGTGCGGCAGCTGGCAAGCCGGCCGAACACCGGGCTGGGAGCAAGGCCTGCGCCCCACCCGCCAAAACTGGGGGCCGAGGCAGGGGTAAGCCCTCCGCCACCTCCGTCACCACCGTAGCCGCCGCCACTGCCGCCGCCGCTGCTGCCTCCACCGTCGTAGTCGCCGCCGGTACCACCGCGGCAGGGCCCTCTCAAGGGGCTCCGGAGGAGGCTGAAATGGAATGCCAATAACGGCCCCATTTCGCCTCCTCCAGGCGAACATCAACCACTGCGCCACCGCTCAGGATCTGTTGCTCCAGAGCATGGCGCAGTGGTCGATTAACATCGCCGTGGTCGCTGAGCTGTACTTTGTCCCGCCCAGGGATTACTGGGTGGAGGACCTGAGCGGCTCAGTGACCCTAATTTCGTCGGCCGCCGCCGGTACCCCGGCTCTCGAGGGTGTCCAGAGGGGAAGGGGTTGCGTAGCAGCACGGTTCGGGGAGATTGCAGTGGTAGGGGTGTACTTCTCCCCGAGCCGAACTCTCGCCGAGTTCCACAACTCCCTTGCGGAGTTGAGAGACGTCGTCGTCGGGTTTCGTTCCCTCCCCGTACTCGTCCTCGGGGACTTCAATGCCAAGAACTTGGCTTGGGGTTCCCGGTTGACGGATGTGCGGGGTAGGATGGTGGAGGACTGGGCTCTAGAGGTGGGCCTGGTCGTCCTAAACCGGGGTTCTGTCGCCACGTGTGTGCGGATGCGGGGTGAGTCAGTGGTGGACATTTCGTTCGCCAGCCCCGCTCTGTCGCCGCGTGTCGTTGACTGGCGCGTCATGGAGGGGGTGGAGACGTATTCCGACCACCGGTATATCCGGTTTGACGTCTCCGCCCAGGCCTCGAGCGTGCCGGTCCAACAGGCCCCGTGTGGTCCGCGGTGGGCGCTGAAGCGGCTGGACCGGGAGCTCCTCCTAGAAGCCTCGATCGTGCAGGCCTGGGTGTCACCACCGGACAGGCCTGCCGACATCAACGACGAGGCGGAGTGGTTCCGGGAGGCCATGTCCGAGGTATGCGACGTGGCAATGCCCCGGGTTGTACTGGTGGTCGCCGGAGCTCACAGCTCTGCGCGAGGCGTGCGTTGCTGCGCGGCATCGGTACACCAGGCACCGCAGGCTTCGTATCCGCCCTCCGGATACGGAAGCCATTCAGGCGGAGCTATACGAGGGGTACAGAGTGGCGAAGACCGCCCTCCGAGCGGAGATCCTGCGGGCCAGGTCACTGGCCCGCGAGGAGTCGCTGGAGACTCTGAACAGAGACCCGTGGGGACGCCCCTACAAAACGGTGCGGGAGAAAATCCGCCCGTGGGCTCCCCCGCTGACCCAGAGTCTCCGGCCTCAGCTCGTGCAGGACGTGGTGAGCGCTCTGTTTCCCTCGCGAGGGGAGCATGCTCCCCCGCCCATGGCTCCGCCACCTGCGGTGCCTGACGCGGACCACACCGACGACGACGACGATGCTCCAGAGGTGACCGAGGTAGAATTGAGAGTGGCGGTACGTAGGCTGAATGCCAAGAATACCGCCCCGGGACCCGACGGCTTGCCTGAAAAAGCCTGGGTCCTGGCCTTGGAGGCTCTCGGGCCTCGACTAAGAGGGCTCCTAAGCGCATGCTTGGAGGAGGGCCAGTTCCCACGTCACTGGAAGACGGGGAAACTGGTCCTCATCAAGAAGCAGGGGCGCCCCGCGGACTCTTCGTCCGCTTACCGGCCCATCGTGCTGCTCGACGAGGTGGGCAAGCTCTTTGAAAGAGTCATTGCAGACCGCCTCGTCGGGCGGCTGGTGCGGGTGGGGCCGGATTTGGCGGAGAGCCAGTTCGGTTTCCGCAGGGGGCGCTCCACGGTGGACGCCATCATGCGCGTGCGAGCCCTCACGACGGGGGATGCTGTGGCCCGGGGTGGGGTCGTCTTGGCGGTGTCTCTGGACATCGCCAATGCCTTCAACACCCTGCCCTGGAGTTGCATAAGGGAGGCACTCCGGTATCACCGGATGCCGACCTACCTCTGTCGTGTGGTCGAGGCCTACTTGACGGACAGGGCCGTCATCTACCCCGGTCACCTAGGAGAGTGGAACCGGCGAGAGATGTCGTGCGGTGTCCCACAGGGATCGGTCCTGGGGCCGCATCTGTGGGACATCGGATACGACTGGGTGCTGCGCGCCGACCTCCCTAGTGGCGTCAGCGTAGTTTGCTACGCTGACGACACGCTGGTCCTGGCGCAAGGGAGGTCGTATCAGGCGGCGGCCGACTTAGCGACACACGGAGTTGCGACAATCGTCGATAGGATCCGGCAACTGGGACTCGAGGTGGCCTTGCACAAATCCGAGGCCATGTGGTTTCATGGTCTTCGGAATGCGCCACTGACGGGTTCCCAGATAACGGTGGGAGGGGTTCACATCGGCGTCGAGTCGACGATGAAGTACCTAGGACTCGTCCTCGACAGCCGGTGGAACTTCGCGGAGCACTTCCGACGTTTGGCTCCCAGACTGGAGCGGGCCGGGGCTGCCTTGAAGCGGCTCCTGCCCAATCTAGGGGGGCCAAACGCCTCCTGCCGGAGGCTCTACGCGGGGGTCGTGCGGGCCATGGCCCTATACGGGGCGCCGGTGTGGGCGCCTACATTGAGGCGCCAACCAGCACGCCGGTTGAAGGCGGCCCATAGGGTCATGGCCATCCGGATGATCCGGGGATACCGCACGATCTCCGGTGAGGCGGCGGGCCTCCTTGCCGGATTACCGCCATGGGATCTGGAGGCAAACGTCCTCGCGCTCACTTGGGAGTGGCGCGAGGAGGCCAAACGCCGGGGCGTAACTCCGCTGCCGCGGGAAATCGCGGCACGGCGGACAGAGCTCCGGCAGGATCTCATGGCGACGTGGAAAGTGCGATTGTCGCAACCCAGTGCTGGGCACGCCACGATTGCGGCGGTAAGTCCCCTCTTTGAGGAGTGGTTTGAGAGGCGGCATGGCGTCCTCACCTTCCGCCTGACACAGGTCCTCACCGGACATGGCTGTTTCGGGAGGTTCCTGTTTCGGATAGGGCGGGAGGAAACGCCCGGGTGTTTCCATTGCGAAGATCGCCCAGAGGACACGGTGGAGCATACGGTGGAGGTCTGCCCGGCTTGGGCGGAGCACCGCCGTGTCCTCGTGGAGGTGATCGGCGGCGGCGCTCTCTCGCGTCCGACCCTGGTCCAGGCCATGGTACGGAGCGAGAGGGCATGGCTAGCAGTTGCCTCCTTCAGCGAAGCAGTTATGCTCGCAAAGAGGGAGACGGCGCACGTGAGGAAGATGCAGTACATGCGCCCTCACAGCCGTGGCCTTCGCAGGAGACGCCCTGGGCGTCGGGAATCCCAGGCTGATTCCCGGCCACCGTAGGCACGGGCTTGCGGACGGCGAGTAATGGGTAGCTCGCTGTCCGGTAAGGACCAAGCCCGGGTCGACGGCGCGTTGGGTTCCACGCGCGCCTCAAAGAGATGTCAGCAGCAACAGATGGGGCCCGCAAGGGCCGATGCCTGCCAGGGGTGCGGGTTGTTCGAAAGAGATACCGCCGCCCCTGGCACACAGGCAACTGAGGGAACACGGGTGGGTTTTAGTCAGTAAAAGTCTGACACGCCCTCCCGCTCCACCCAGAGCGGGAGAAGTTATTTGATGATTTCCCACCCAGAAAAAAAAAAAAAAACTGTAATATAGCTTGTTTATGGATGTAATTTCCGCCAATGTGCTACTTGGGTGGTGGTATGTTCATAGTCTGTGACTATGACTGATATGCTGAGGAATGGTGTGATAAGACAACAGTACGGTTAAAAAAATGTAGTGACAAAAAACCATTTTAAATTTTTGCTTAGATGGTTTACTCATGTTGAGTTGAGAGAAACAATGAAGGGAACTAATGGTAATAAATGAAGGGAGAGAATTAATAAAAGGGTTGAGAGAACTAACGAAAGGTATTTACATGGCAGATGTGCGTGGAAACGCCGAGAGGGGACGTCCTAAGAGGACCACCATCACTACCATATCAGCCGAAAGATGTCCACTGCTGGACATAAGCTTCCCCCAATAGGGGGAAGAACCAATCATTGATCATTGCCTATAATTTAAAAAATGAGTTAAAATGAGTGAGTTATTCTACTTATCGTTGGTTTGCTGTTATTGAAAGTAAGATATTATTTCAATAAAAATACTTTTCCCCAAGGGGGATTTGCCATAATCGTCACGCTTGGCAGGCGGGTTGACGATCGCACTATGGTGGTCAAATGCATAGAGAACACTGCTGCCCATTCTCTAGTAAGTCCCTTAGTCGCCTTCTATGACACCCACGTGAAGAAATGGGAGGACATGTGATCTTACTGGTGATATGCCCCAAAAAGGTCAGGAGCGTAGTACTCGCAACTGGCGTACGAGTGTGAACATAAACGAGGCAAAAGGAGTATGTAAGGATCGTAACAGGTGTCGTATGGTGGTGCGTATGTTCTGCCTACCCACATGGGGAAATGGCGTGAGTTTATGTATTTATGTGATAGTGTGTATAAATATCCTAATATTAATATTAATTAATAAAAATCCTAATATTATAAGTGTGAAAGTTTGTGAGTATGAATGTGTGTATGGATGTTTGTTACTCTTTCACGGAATAACGGCTGAACGGATTTGAATGAAATTTGGCACATAGGTAGTTTGTAACCTAATAACACATAGGATGCTTTTTTATCCCGGTACTACGTTCCCGTGGGATAGTTTTCGACCTCCACGCGGGCGAAGTTGCTGGCAAAAGCTAGTAATGTAATATAGGAGCAGCGGTGGCCCAGTGGTAACGGCCGCGACTTACGAGTTGTAGGTCGTGCGTTCGAATCCAGACAGACGCATTACTTTGTGTAAATCATTTCATCAACACTGCTCTGAAAACGGTGAAGGAAAATATCGTGAGGAAACCGGCACGTCCTTGAACCAAAAGTTCTAAGACATGTGACATCTACCAATCCGCACTGGGCCCGCGTGGTGGATTACGGCCCAGTACCTCTCACAGAGAGCAGGCTTGTGTCCCAGCAGTGGGAACGTTATAGGCTGATTATGATGTATATATAATTCACTAAACCTCCAAAACATAAGCTTTAGTTTTAAAATAATCACAAAAGAAACGTATATTTTTACCACGAAAAATATAAACGATATTAAGGTACACACTCTATGAGTTCGGTAGCGACGTACGTCGGCGCCATGACAGCAGGAAATTAATTCTAATGCTCCAGTTACTTGCTCACGCGTCGCGTCGCGTCGCCGTCGCGGTTTTGACAATTTGACACCGCACGCTCTTTGACATCTGCAGTCGGCGAAACTGACTTATTGAAGTATTAAAGGAAATAATATGTAGGTCACATGCAGTTTTACATTTTAATTGTAAATGTTTCTGTGAGATTGGTTGTACGTGTATGTGGGAGCTTTTGATATTTTAATTTACTTTATGAGTTTTTAGTCTAAAATTACGTAGGTATTTTTAATTGTATATACACCAAATAGGGTGTTCGTGATCTAATTATTGACTACAACTATCAATTCATCATTTTTTTTGCGACATTTTTTGTGTATTTAAATGGAACGCTGGGGTTATCATCTGATACGCTTTTAAATCGTTTAATGAGTACGGTATATACCTTAATTTAAAAGCGTTAATAAAACCAAACTGTAAAAGAAAGGCTACTATACAATGTCTGATTACTCAGGACACAAAAAAAAACTTGGGAGACAGCTGCTCGCTCTGCTAAGCCTATGCGAAGCATTTTAACTATTATGCTAAATCAACATACCTTTTGAATGTACAATTTGACATCAATGAATATTAAAAAAAATTACATGTACCTACTTTAATTACTGTGAATGTGAGGACTATGTGGCCCACTTTTTAACCGACTTCAAAAAGAAGGCGGTTCTCAAATCGACATGTTTACATATTTAAAAAAATAATAATTTCGGGCATAACTCCGTCATATATAGACAGACGGATTTGGTATTGTTCGTCAAGTCGTTGAGCTCTTTAAGTTCTCAGTTGAGCTACCCGATTACTGAAAAATGCTTACTCGACAAGTCTGACTTGACAAGTTCACTCAAATCTGTGTGGTTCTTCCCTCAAAATACCATTTCAGACGCTAATTTTATTATACATGGGTCCGCCTCACATGTTTTGTCCAAGATTATATCTAGACTTTATAGAAACTTTGCTATTTCTTCTTCTAGTGTTGCTCGCCATTTCTTCTCAGGATAGTCAAATAGGAAATGTCGGCTCCGGATTCCAGCTTATTTATTTTTAATGACGTTTTAAAGTGATTCCAATGTCCCATTTACAGAATAAACAATATGATTTAATTTCAATAGGTACTGCATGATAAAACGAAATTGCGAAATTATAACTAATTCCAGTTTTCAAGGCACAAAATTAAAATAGATCTTTGACAAAGGTATTCATTGTAATAATTAGCTTACCAGAAACTTATTAACTATAGCATTATTAAGGGCCTTAAATTATAACTTTAGGCGAAATTCGCCACTTTTCGTCCGCGAATAAGTCACCTGATTAATTTAGATGGTCGTTCTGGCCCGAGTTTGTGACTACATCCTCAATTTAATCCAGCAGCTTGGGACTTGAGCTCATCGGATTAGCGAAAATTCACTAACAAGCGCCTTTCTAATTACGCTGCTCTTTCAAATATTTATTAAGAAGTTGGGCATCGTTTTTGGAATCATAAAAATATCTGATTGGTCATATTTCTGGAGTAAGATGTAGACTAAGATATCTCTTTAACGTCATTACGAAACATTTGAAAACTTTACATCGAGTGGATACAATATTTACTGATAGTGCGTGTGTCCACCGCAGCCGTCACCGGAACGTTACCGAGACTGAAATGACGTTGCGGAAGTAGTCATACATACATTTACTGTGGCTGCGTGTCCACCGCACGTACGTCACCAGAGCTCTGGCATCCCGGCCACCAGTTTCGAGTAGTTCGGTGCGATCGTTCGAACACGGCCCAAAACTGTGACGGGCCGATGTGCCGGTACGAAATAACACTTTGGGTCTTATCCAGACACTGTCGTAGAAGGGCATTTTTTGCTTTCTATCTTAACATATCGCCGATATTCCGTCGCGGTTAACAAACGATTGCCATCACCGTCATGAGTGGTTCGAATAATCTCGTTTCTCAGTAACGTCCCGGTGACGGCTGTAGTGGACAAACGCCTATTCTTTTTTCATAACGTGCTCCGGTTACAATGGCAGACTGGGTTGTCCCTCTCAGGTTTAGGCAAAGACGTATTCAATTCTAATTAAGTGATAACTAAAAACACGAACACAGTAGCACACCATTTATATTCGTCTAATTAATCCATAATTACTTCCCTCGTTGTTCATCTAAAACTCTTAAAGTAACGAATCAAAACGAAAATCATTAAGTTCGTTTGCAATTCAAATGATTCTTTGTGAACTAAGTTCGAACAGTCGTTAATTGAATTAGCTGAAATTCAAAGAACTTCAGCCATGTTTTGGTGAGTGACGATAATTTGTGAGAATGGCAATGTTTCGTTTTATTTATCGTTATTGCGATGTTCGCGCTATTTTTTGGCTTTGCGTTCCGTATTTTTTTTTGTTGGTATTCTTGTTTTTTTGCGTCGTAATGGTGTTAATTCTGCTTCTATTATTCAACGTTTACTGAATAGTTTATTTACGGGAAACACGTCCAAAATTTGTCCAGGCTTTTGTATAAAACTAGGATGGTATTCAGTATACATAATTAGCCTATAATATTCCACCTGCTGGGGCATAGACCTCCGCCCTATCTCTGTGTTATGTAGTGGGCCGTAATCCAACACGTAGGCCCAAAACTTGTTGGTAGATGTCACATGTCTTTGAGTTTTTGACTATAGGATATGCCGGTTTCCTCACGATGTTTTTCTTCACCGTTTTGAGAGCAATGGTGATTAAATAATTTACACAAAGTTAAGCACCTGTCAGGGTTTAAACCTACGACACAACTCGTAAGTCGCGGCTGCTACCACTGGGCCACCAATGCCACCATTGGGCTATTGGTATTGATTATAACCTTAGCAAAATACGACGTAGTTACGTGCAATGATTTTAAATGCCACTGTATGCAAATGCACTCCATACTTCAACTGCTAGTTTAGTAAAGGAATTTAATCGACACAGCGCGTTTACTCTCCAACAAAGTTTAACGTTTCACATACTAACTGTCAGTACAAATGTTAACCTAAAGCGACAAAACTTCACAAAGGAAGTTACGTACTCGGTCAACTATGAATATCATGACGCCAGTCTGTTTTGTTTAACTGTAGTTAAGGAGACAAAGAGACGGTTACCTTGTCGTCGTTAGCGTATGTGTTTAAGTGTTAACTAGGTGGCAGAGTTTAGAACATTGATTGGTGCAACCCAACCATGCTAATTTACTGTTTCGAGGAGACGAAGTTTGACATACGTTGTGAATTATACAGACGGCGGGTGATATTAAGTTGTTTTGTTTAGTATATTTTCATTACGATACCTACGTATCGTAATGAAAATGTGCTAAAAGTAACGAAGGAAATGCAGAAGGGTTTTTACATTTAATATACGATTTCAGTTTGTATGGTTCTGCCTTCTAGGTATCTACTGTTAACGTAAAAGGCGAGAAAGAAATCGCGCCACCTTACCAAAAATCACTACAACACCGATCCTGGAGTTAAAATGAACACACATTTTCCAGTATAAATATTTCTGTATTTAAATTGTTACACACATACTCGTATACATACCTGGTAATAGTAATATTTAACAAACATTTTTACGTAGGTACTATCATAATATCAATATAGACTTATAGAAGACGACCTTTTAATTTCGAAGCTCACAGATAACTGACTTAGAAAACTAAGCGAATGCCCCAAACATCATATTTCTGTTCAGTTTCGTTAAAAAACGAGTACTTTTTCGATAACTGTCAAATGAGATACTTTTTAAAAGTCGCTACAAGATACCAAATTATTTGAGGTAAGTTTCATTCTTTCAATTTTATAATTAGTGTTTAAAATCACTATAAATCTTAAAATTTTCATGATTTTCAAATATACAATTTTGAAATCATGACAGCGTGGTTGGTGATTTTTCCCTCTCTTCCCTTAAATATTGGATGTTTGCTGCGGCATTTGAAGAGTTAATTTGTTGGAATTTTGCAGATGGCTGGTGATATTAAGTTGTTTTGTTTAGTACACTTTCATTATGGTACCTGCCAGGCAACTGAGGGAACACGGGTGGGTTTTAGTCGGTAGAAGTCTGACATGCCCTCCTGCTCCACCCAGAGCGGTAGAAGTTATTTGATGATTTCCCACCATCAAAAAAAAAAGTTAATGCAGAAGGGATTTTTGCATTGAATACAGGAATATAGTTTGTATAGTTCTTAGTAGGAGAGAGACTAGATAATTTTCGATCAAGCATATTATACAGGTCAACAAGTTGATAGTTAAGTAAGTGCGGCATGAGGAGAGAACACCGAAAATATATTTGAAAAGTTTCAGATCCCCGTGGCCAGGATACCACTTTCAGATTTCGAAAATGAACCAAGAATAACGTGACCTTCAGTGCTATTGATTTTGGTATAATCGTGTGTGACCTAACCCACAACTACTTAAATTGGCAAATCTGATGAAGAAAGTGTGGGATTTCTCTAAATCTGACCACTGCTACTTTTACGTATCTAACGTAAAAAGCGACCTGCCAGGGGTGCGGGTTGTTCGAAAGAGATACCGCCGCCCCTGGCACACAGGCAACTGAGGGAACACGGGTGGGTTTTAGTCAGTAAATGTCTGACACGCCCTCCCACTCCACCCAGAGCGGGAGAAGTTATTTTATGATTTCCCACCCAGAAAAAAAAAAAAAAAAAACGTAAAAAGCGAGTAAAAACTTACGCCTTGAGAAAACAGCCTACCAAGAATCACTACTTGGTTGATGATTTTTGATTTCCACTCTTCCCTTCAACATTGGATGTTTATTGCGGCATCCAAAGACATAACTTGCAAAGTCTAGCACGATAAGAAGTGAGCAACTTGGCTCAGGAATGCTGCTCAACCAAGTGGAATTCTTAGTTTTATCTGTTTGTTGAAGTAGAGTAAGTCGAACTGTCTATCCTAGGTAAAATAGATTTGGTAGAAACTATTGCTTGTGACCTAGACGGAGCTAGCTGCACATTTGACTTGAGTGAATGATACAGGGCGTCTAACTTTGATAAAACGGGGTAATTGTGTAACACATTCATAGTAGAAATGGCTTTATTTATTTATTTATTTGTTCTCATGCACATCACACATTTTACAATAAATAACAGTCGGTTTTTTTAAATGAACCCTGTCAGGGCACCGCAAAGCGCAATGTAGGTTTGCTGTTGCGTTTATGAACATTTAATTTAATTAACATATCACCCAATTACCAACTATTAACGAAACTAATATTCTTATTACGAATTATTAAGTAACACAATACAATACATTTTAGTAATAAAAAGACAAAAGAAAAAAACTACATGTCTCAAAAAAAGAAAATTGACTGTCCATTTACGATGTTAAACAGACAGTTTTCTCGATCAAATTGAGCAATAGATAATCGAAATTATTCAGATTGCGATTGAAAGTGAGTTATGCAATTAGGGTGCACCAATTGATTGGTTTTTACACCTAATATCCGATTCTGTCCGTGCACTTTGAAGACACAACATTACTGCGTCATTGAACAATGGGGATTTGAAGTGACCTTCTATGAACGAAAATCTTCTTTTCAAATTAATTTATCACTTTTAAGTTTTAACAAGTTCGTAGCTTATTTAGGATTATATTGTTACATTTAAGAAGGTTTGAATGTTCTGATGTATGAAAAATCAGCTGTTCCATACATTTTGACCGCGTAGGTATTCCGTTTTTATATGAAACAGCTGATTTTTTTTATGTATAACCGACAAAAAAATTCTAGAATGAAATGCTGAATTCATGGTTACAGTTTGGACACTGGACAAAAACTTATCCTGTATACATTTAATTGAGAAATACAAACAAAGTAAGAAGCCGGATAGTGCAGCAACCCAGTATCCAAGCTATTCAGAAGCTTCTAAATAGCCAATTGCACTTTGCCCATCCTTTGGTTTGAACCCCGGATGCGACGGGCTAGTGATCACTCGACCAAGGCAGCTCAATGACGTAGAATTGGTGTTACTGATCAGATATGTAAGTACCCACCTATTTAAAAGTAAGAATTCAATGCTCTTTTACCCTTGCACACATTTTGAATACCAAAGCTGTTCTTGCAATTCCACTAGTTTTCATTTAAAGTTGATCAAAACTTGGAATCTGTAGGAGTTCATTCTGCAGAAACCTAAGTCCCATAGGAACTATGCATCTAGTCGGAATTAAACCGCACCATGTGTGAGTGTTGAGTGTGTTGAGTGAGTGTGTTGCTTTCGTTGGTACGATATGTTTATACGTTAAGCCCGGGTGGAGAACACAGATATTAAAGTGAACAAACGAAAAGCATGATTAGCCGTTTGTAGTTCTATATTTTCATGTACATATGTAGATAGAATACTCTTATTAGTATCAATCAATCTGCCTAGCCCTTTCCTCCTTTTCTCCTGTTGGGGCCGCCTTCCAGTCTATTTGGATGCAGCTGAATACAACCCAGTATCTGGGTTATGCGATACTCCTTCGTAAGACTGGTTGTCAGACTTTCGGCCTTCTGATAACCCGTATCTAGCGACTGTCAAAGATCTACGAATGACAGCCGGGACCAACTCCTTAGCGTGCTATCCGAGCTCTCGGTAGAGAGTATTTATATTCTTGGTTTCGAAGCAGGGTGGGGTTTCGGTATATGAAGATGGTCTCCCATCCACGTGCCAACCTCGACAAGCGTAGCTTAACCTGACCGATCAACGCGTGCGGTTGATATTACGTAGTCAATTATGTTCACCATAGAGGCGCGTGTGTCGCGTGGCGCTAGGGTGCTAGCACGCTGGCGCCAGCGACAGCGCGACGCGGCTGTAGTAGATAAATTTCCAATAAAGTGTTCTAGTAAAGACGCGTCGCGTCGCTTTGTAGGACCCTTAAAAATTACAGAGATAAAAGTGGGAATATCGTTAGTAAAAGTAAGTTACCTACACAGTGTGACGGCAACGGCACCAAAATTTTAAGCTAAAATTGCGAAATGTTGGGGTTTAATTATTAACGTTGATTAAAGTTATGAGATGTATAAACGTCGACAACGTATGGTTAAACAGTCGCTAATCAATACTTAATTTTAAGCAACGTTTATAAAATAAGCTTTACCATAAAACAACAACACGATTTTCCAGTACGCATAAACCAAACAAAGCTAAACCAGATTAAACGAAACGAGTATCAACGTTCAATATTAATAAATTGTAACCAATGGACCAGGGTTTCATGAATACCAAGCGGTGCCATTACATCGGGGACGATCCTAAGTAAACATGTACCGTCGCCAATAACGCACGCAGTATTGGTTTAATGACAATTCGCTTGTTAATTCAATAGAAAATCGACCCTTTTTTATGTTGTTTGTAAAGCATTAATTGATTCTCAGCATTTTGCGGAGTAATGCCCCTTTTGGGGACGGCACTTGTGAACAATGAGTGGAGCAATGTTTTACGTTAAATTATACTGCGTCCCTTCATTTTGTTTTGTGTTTTGCATACTGATGAAGTTAATGGTGGAGTACAGATATCAGATTAAGCAGAAGGATAAAATATTAGGAAAATCATCTACTTTTACAATATTTGTAAATATGTGAGCACCATGTATCCTTCCTCAAAGAGATTTCAGCACCAACTGATGGGTCCCGGTAGGGCCATTGCCTGCCAGGGGTGCGGGTTGTGCGAAAGAGATACCGCGATCCCTGGCACACAGGCAACTGAGGGAACACGGGTGGGTTGTAGTCAGTAAAAGTCTGACACGCCCTCCTGCTCCACCCAGAGCGGGAGAAGTTATTTGATGATTTCCTACCCAAAAAAAAAGCACCATGTATCCTATCACGCAATGTATTTACCTGTAATTGCTTTATTTTTACTAGCTTTTGCCAGCGGCTTCGCCCGCGTGGAGATCGGTGTATTATACATATAAACCTTCCTCTTGAATCACTCTATCTATTAAAAAACCCGCATCAAAATCAGCTGCGTAGTTTTAAAGATCTAAGCATACATAGGGATAGTGAGCGGGAAGCAACTTTATTTTATACTATGTAAGATTCTTTTTACCTATTGTGTATAGTAATTTTATACTAGGTGCATTGTGTTCACATAAATAATGTATGTGTCGCAGTCATCTGGTTAAATTAGCCAGCTAATTGGATGCCTAGGCCGATAGTTAATTGAACTAGAATCATTCAACGTGTAACAACTTGGCGTATTGAAAGTCAGCCCTTTGAAGATGACTGACCAAGACTCAGCCAACTGATTCAAATTTCGTACAGTTTTTTTTTCCCAATGCGACGCTAGTAGTCACTAAAACAAATATGATGTCAATATCGAAAACCGTGAATGTTATTTCGTTCTCGTGTGCAATTTTAAGTGAAATTAAAGTGTGATATTGCCAAAATAGTATGAAAACATGGAGGTGCCAAATAATACTACGTCTTCTGCAAGTTTTCGCGGAATGTTTGGGTCAAAAGTAAAATCAAAAGTCATTTATTCAAACTAGGCTGAGAGTCAGCTCTTTTTGAACGTCAAAATACATAAGACAGTCCGCCCAAAACGCCCGCCCGTCACACTTCCTAGTGCTTTAGCTGGGAAGAAGAAGTGGCGCAACAAACTCCCCAGCAGCACAGCTGTCTGTTAAGTTAGAGGAACTTGATTCCCTACAATAGTAGGTAATTAACAATACGAAACACAAAAACCTGACTTAATTATTATTGAGTAATATTCCTGTCATGTACTTTTTTGTGAAATAATATTTCACTGTTACTAGTTACTTAGTGGTAGGTTTTAGTAAAAAGTAGTCGTACATAATTTGTGAACTCATAGTCACCCAAACCAAACATCTCAAATTCATCAATATCCAATTTAACTAAATGACCACACGACATTCAGCCATCTTGTTAAAAGTTGCGTTCAATGACTTGGCGAGTTGTCTTTCACAAAAACAATACACAAAATTCAAATAAATATTGGAAGTCACCGCCTTCCGAAATTTTAGTTATTTTTCACTCTGTAGACTTTTTCTGGAAGTCAGTTGTTTTGTTTGGAAAAAGTTTTTTAATAACCGGTTCAGAATCATGAACAATCACGATTGTGCGTCGATCTGTCAGCCACCCTGTATAGTATAATACCCGTGAGAAAGATATCGATCCATTCAATTTACAATTCCGTAGCTTCCCCTTACATCAGGTGATAAAGTGCTTTATTCTTAGCTGAGACCCTACGACAAATAACAATTAAACTATAATTAACTTAACCTCAATTTAGCAGAGAGTTTCTGTTGTAATTGAGGTATTTTAGGGTATTCTGCTGTATTGGCAACTTTTGTATGGTTTGTTTTAGTGTTGGTTCAACGCTAGTTTGACGGCATCAGGACACTCGCGCGAAAAAACATTTCCGCGCATGGACTTTTGCGCGAAGGACATTTGCGCGAATCCGCTTGCGCTGAAAACACTTGTGCGAAGCCAATTGCGCGAACGGACAGTTGCACAAAAAAGTTGCGAAAATGAAATTTCCTCATAACATCACGCCTGTATTCTATCAAGGGGTTGAGCAGGGATGTAGCAGACTAGAAAATAAATAGACCAATTAGACGTCAATAGTGATCGTCGTAGTTTTTACAGCACATTTTTTCTTTCTTTATTGGGTAGGTACATTCCAATTTTCCTTCGGGGGTGTCGTGTTCATGGTTTTTGGGGGATCTAAAGCCGATGGTGGGTTAAAATGAAAATCCAAGATGGTGGAACTTTTTTTCGAATTTTCCATCAAGGGTGTCATTTTCAGGGTTATTGGGTGCGCCCACATTTCACCAGTTATGATTAAGTCCTATTTTATAGGGGGCGAACTACTGATAAAATCCCGATGGTAAAACCTTGTAAAAGTTTTCCCTACCTGGAAATCGAACCCAGCACCTCATGCTCACCAGTACCTAGCTCTTACAACCACTAGACTTACAGGTATGTAAGCAGGCGCGGTCCGAGAGGGGGGTCCTAGGGGTCATGACCCCCCGAAGCCGTAACCGTGAAGCTTAAAAAAGTAATTAATATGTAGGTTGACTTTGTCTGTGACCCCCCCAAAGTCATGGGCTGCGACCGCGCCTGTATGTAGGTAGGTTACATTAAATTTACACATAGATTTAGTGTGTACTAGCGTATCATCATCATCAACGTCATCATCATCATCATTTCAGCCGAAAGACGTCCACTGCTGGTCATAGGCCTCCCCCAAGCACGGCCACCTCAACCGGTTTTTTACGGGGGAGTTTGCCATAATCGCCACGCTTGGCAGGTGGCACAATGCATAGAGAACGCTGCTGTCCATTCTCTAGTAAGTCTCTTAGTCGCCTTCTACTACACCCACGGGAAGAAATGGGGTGGTGCTATTCTTTACGTTCGGCACCACACGGAACTACTATACTAGCGTATATGCTTCATCTATGATTTATTTACATCATTATTACAAACCCAGCAATGATTTTTGCTCAATGCTCCTTCGTTTGAAGTACTGACGTAGATGTCGGCTTGGTTATGGGTCTTTTTACACCTAGCTTCTCGTACATTGGGTAAGTATACACCGTGACATTTTAGTCAATATTCACACGTGTTTTGTGGTACCTACAGACGGTGAACAAGACGTGAATGTTACATACTTGGCCAATTGTGCAAATTTTAAGTTAAAAACTTAAATGACTAGACACTTTTACAGTACCTAATTAATTAATTAATTATACTCGGGTAAATAAGACTGTTAAGATGAATAATATTTTCACTTAGTGATAGGTGTAATACGTGTTAATACTAATATTTTATTAACATTTAATAGGGATGTGAATCTTGTTTCAGTAATTTCGCAGATACCATATCGATTTTAAAATGAAATACTTTGTGTAAGAAAACAGCGTGAACGGAAATATTTAAATCGGCTATTTTCTATTTATATATGAAGAGCCAGGACGGCCTCGAGGCTCTTCACCAGAACTCATCTTCTTCTAATAATGTGGGTAGGTGGGCGCGGAAATAGGAATAAATGGCTTCAGATCACAATCCACGTACTTTAATCAGTATTCACAGGAATCACAATGTAATTAGGTAATTAGCGATTACTACTATACGAAATCAACTTAATTAAATCTTGAAATAGCGTGATAGCGAAGATTCTGAGCGATTCGTCACAAACGTGGTGCGCGGGTGCCGTCTCATTCAAAAAGTGCGTTTCAGATGGCCGCCCGCACTACCATCGACAATGACGCTTCGCTAGGTTGACATTGACAGTCCTGTCAACCTGGCGTTTAACGTAAACGCCGTCACGGCCGGACTGACTTGCGACCGTCCTCGGGCGATTTATCTGAAACAAACTAAGATAACTGCACAGCCCGCTCGCTCATCCTGACTTAATCATTTTAATCAAGACTTGTGTGCTTGTGTGCTACTTATGTGGTTATCCACTAAAATCATTCAATGACTTGGACTAACCAGGCAATGTATCGCTTAGCCAACCGTCAGGTGTGACTCGGACTACACTTCAGTAAGACCAGTCGACAACGCATTAGATACCAATTCAAGCTATAATTTAGCCAAGACAACACATTTACGTCCTTGTAAACATCTAGACAAGCCAATCCTAAAAAGGATGTGACCCGGACGACTCAATTCGTCTCACAAATAGCAGGCGATCATCCAGGACAAGTCAGCACCTGACTCGGACGACAAATTTCGTCAGATGACGCTAAATAAACCACTGTGACAAGCCAACCAGACGATGACTCGGACGACATATTTCGTCTACCTTCTGTGACGAGTGAACTGTGCCCTCTAGCTACTCACCCTGGAATAGTAAGGACGACATATCTTCGCCCAGGATCGACCATTTGTACAATTTATCATAATTGTAGGAATGTTACAGTAACGATAGTTTGTACTATACCTACCTATGATGGTGAATTGTCCTGTTCCGTGTGCACTTCAACTTCATGAAGGACTTCCCATGTTTCAGGGTCTGAGTGTGCGCTCAGGGTACCTGAGCTTGCAGTGACAGTGCGTGAGTCAGCCGAAGCAGTGTCCGAGCATACGGTCAAGGTGTCAAGACGGTCTAATGACTTGTTATCATTATTTGAGCACAAAGTATTTTCTACATCATCAGACGCCGTCTCGGCCTCAACTTCATTTAAAAGACTAGACGTGATTTCAAGTAATCCATCATGTCCCCGGGGTACTGCACGTAAATTCTCGTGGGAATATTTAAGAGTTCGATTGGAAGCATCCACTATGCTTTTAAGTTCATAGCGATCATTATTTAGAACTTCTGTTATCACGAATGGACCCCTAAATTTCCTATCCAATTTTGTTTGATTACGTTCACAGTTTTTGATGAACACGTAATCACCTTTAGAAAATGGTTTAATTTTTGCGCGGCCACGATTGAATCTAACAGTTTCGGATTCAGCAGCTTTCTGGATGTTTGCTGATGCATCCTCCCTAACCGAATCAATATCCAAGCGTACCTCGTTGTCTTTATCAGTGCAGTTTATTTTGGACATACCCAGCGAATCGGAACGAATCCCGAACATAAGCTCTGATGGGGAATATTTGGTTACGGTAGATTTTGTACTATTTAGTGCAAGCTGAATATTTCCTAATTCATCGCGCCACGTCTTATTAGGATCGTTTTCGACGATAGTTAAAAGGCTCTTTAAAGTACGCATCACTCGTTCAACCTGACCATTGGCTCTACTTGCACCCGTCGCAATAAAGTGAAGTTTTATATTATGGTCGCTACAAAAACTTTTAAAATCAGAACTGATGTAGCAACGACCTTGATCTGCGATGATTCTTTTTGGCGCTCCAAAAAGGTAAACTGCTTTTTGCAGTGCATGTATTGCACTCTTTGCATCGACAGACGTGGTATGTTCGAGTAAAACGTATTTCGTAAAACCGTCAATAATTACTGAGCAATACTCCTTTCGGTCGCTCTTCCCGCTAAGCTTTCCCGAAAAGTCTATATGAACTGTGTGCCAAGGCACAGACACTTTAGGAATAGGATGAAGCTGAACGGGCTGAGCTCCCGACGGGCCTTTAGAAGCCTTACAAACTATGCACGAATCTATGAATTTCCGAACACATTTAGACATGTCTGGAAACCAATACTTCTCATAGAGCTTGTCTAACGTTTTATCCCTGCCTAAATGTTGCAATTCATTGTGAATATGATTTATGAGTGTCCAAATAAGTGATCGCGGAACTACTGGCAGCCAGGAGATCAGTTTATTACGAACAATTTTCCTATAAAGGATGCCTTCTCTGACATCATATGTTTGGGCTACTCCTTCAGGAAAACTGTTATTGTGGTATTTTGTGATGAGGTCTTGGATTTCAGCATCCCTTTTTTGTTCCACTGATAACCAACCTTGGTGGAGCTCAACAAATTGAACAGATTTAGTTGCCACCTTTTCAGATTCTAAGGGAGTAACCGTATCAGAATTTGAAATAGGATTTCGAGACAGAAAGTCAGCGTGTTCCATTCTGCTGCCTTCGCGATAAACGATATCAAAGTCGTAAGCCTGCAAATATGCCCACCAACGATATACACGGGAAGTTAAATCCTTCTTAGACTTTGACGCCTTTAATGAATTGCAGTCCGTAACAACTACAAAACTCCTACCATAAAGATAGTGTCTGAAATGTTCTACTGCTCTAACGACTGCTAATGTCTCCAGCTCATAAGAGTGGTAGCGAGATTCCGCATCTGACGTTCGACGGCTAAAATATTCTACAACGTGTGGAAGGTTGTCTTTCTTTTGTAAAAGGATCGCTCCGTAACCGTCCGAGCTAGCGTCTGTATGTAATTCTACAGGGAGTTCCGGGTCAAATATGGTAAGTACGGGTTCAGATGTAAGAATGTCTATTAATCTTTTGCGTATTCTCTCATGTACAGTAGTCCAAGTAATTCGTCCTTTTAATTTTGTAAGAGGATATAAGGGACCCACAACCCGGGTAAAATCGGGGATGAATTTCCGGAAATAAGACGCTAATCCCAGGAATTGTCGGACATTCGTAGCGGACTTCGGTTCAGGGGCATCTACCAATGCTTGAATTTTCCGCGAGTTGGGTCTGATCACACCAGATTGCACAGAATATCCTAAATAATCGATCTTTTGCTTCATGAATTTACATTTTTTTAAGTTTAATGAAAAGCCAACTTCCGATAATGCGGCCAATACATCGTCAAGACGCTGCAAACCCTCAGAGATGTCCACAGAGTGGCACAATACATCATCCATATAGATTAATGGTTTATTTTTTAAATGACTAATGGCTTTTATTATACATCTCTGAAAGACTGCAGGCGTATTTCGCAAGCCAAAGGGCATGGCAAGATATTCATATTGGCCCTCATTGGTGACAAAAGCCGTTTTCTCCACTGAATCGGGATGAACAGGAATCTGGTGGAACCCAGCTGCCATATCTAACGAGGAGAAGAAATTGGCCCCAACAAGCTGATCGATTTGTTCGTCTATACGGGGTAAAGGGTAACGTTCGGGCACGGTATTGGAATTTAGCTCCCTGTAATCGACACATAATCTGTCTGTATTGTCCTTCTTTTTAACAAGGACAATGGGGCTTGCAAAGGGGGAAGAACTTTCCTGAATCACTCCGGCATCTAATAATTTTTGGACCTGTTCCCTGATTATTTGTTTTTCTATGGGAGCGCGTTTAGTGGGACACCTATATACGACCTTTTGCGGATCTACTAATCTAAGTTCACATACCCCTGTCTTAACCCGTTTGGTAGGTATACCTTCTATAAAATGATTTGCATATTTTCTTAAGATTGAAATCAACATTTCTTTTTCATGCCCCTGCAGATCTGTGTCAATAAGACTTAAATCTGATGTATCTAAAGTCCTATTACAAAAATGAGATTGCTCTTTGGTGTATAGTACTAGGTTATCATTATCAATTTTCACGCATAGTCCTAAACCAAAAATATCCCTACCAATTATTATAGGATCTGATATATTACAATCGGGGACCACATGGAACAGCAAGCTTATTAAACGTCCATTGATCTTAACTTCGCTCTGAATTTGTGTAGTGCATTGAATGTCATTACCTCCTATACCACTAAGATAAACGATATCCTTACGCACAGTACCCAAGAGATTATCGCAAAAACTTTCCTTTAAAAGTGAACAAGACGATCCACTATCGAATAAAAAGGGCACAAGCTCACCGGATGATGTTTCCAAAGTACCCCTAGAAGGGCGGTGCTCACAGTGATGAACCTCCTTGACCGGAGCCTTGCTTCCGTTCTTCTTGTCGGGACAGTTAGTTGTCACATGCCCCTTTTGTCCACACGTGTAGCAGGTCACAGGAGTAATGTTCTCCGAAGCGCGTGATGAGCTCGGTGTGTCTTGAGATATAGGTCCGGAATGATCACGACGTTTTCTACATTCTGCGAAGCGGTGACCCACTATTCCACAGAAGTTACATCTACCTGAGAACCTTTCGGTTGGACGATAGCGCTTGATCTCAGGTTCGTTGATTTCTCCACCATCCGACCGACGCTTGAGAGTTACACCTCCCAGTATTCGGAATAATTGAGTGCGAGTGGTGATATTGTAAGCGTTTAACTCGCGACGTAACAGGCTGTCTTTTTGACAAAGTAATGAAATCACAAATCCAGTCACCACTTCTTCGGGCATCACGGTTTTTGGAATTCGTTCTATTAAGTTCCACAGCCGAAGTGCAGATTCTGAAGCTGTTTCTTTGGCTCCGATTTGGAACCGTAGAACGTCATCAAAGTAGTCCTGAAGTAATCTAGGTTTAGAAAACTGCGCTATAAGAGACTGCTTGACTACGCTCCAGGTCATATCTTGTAGGTTCAATTTGGTAATGCAAGACGCAGCTCGTCCTTTCAAAGCACCCGTAAGAGCCATGAGTAAGTCTATTCCATCCAGACCCCTCTTCTGAACGATGGCTTCTGTTATATTGCACCAACCATCAATGTCTGCATCAGGGTCGTCTGGATTGAAGGGTAGCAGTTGCGTAGGATGATTAGTGTTCAAAGTTGGTACTTGCTGAACCGCGAGAACTCGAGATAAAAGCGTCTCCATACTGTTGAGTAATTTCTCGGCATCCGTTTTGATCTTCTGGTCCTCAACTTGGGCCACGTCGCATCCCACTTCTGATGAAGAGCCAGGACGGCCTCGAGGCTCTTCACCAGAACTCATCTTCTTCTAATAATGTGGGTAGGTGGGCGCGGAAATAGGAATAAATGGCTTCAGATCACAATCCACGTACTTTAATCAGTATTCACAGGAATCACAATGTAATTAGGTAATTAGCGATTACTACTATACGAAATCAACTTAATTAAATCTTGAAATAGCGTGATAGCGAAGATTCTGAGCGATTCGTCACAAACGTGGTGCGCGGGTGCCGTCTCATTCAAAAAGTGCGTTTCAGATGGCCGCCCGCATATATATGTATATTAATTAATACGTGAAACAAAAACCTTTTTCATGCATTGGATCTTCAACGCACTTCTTAGCGCCGGGAGTTGAATGTTTTTTCGACGCGGTGAGTTTCACTCGTGCTGCACTTCAACACCGAGATTTGAAAATCGAACACTGTGTTGTTTCGTCGCGATGAGATTCACTCGCGCTGCACTTCAACACTGAGAGTTGAAAATCGAACACTGTATTTTTTCGTCGCGGTGAGATTCACTCGCGCTGCACTTCAACACTGACAGTTGAAAATCGAACACTGTGTTTTTTCGTCGCGGGGAGATTCACTTGCGTTACACTTCAACTGAGTTGAAAATTCAGTCTCCAAAAAAATCCCGCAGCGATTTTATTACGTCCGTCTGAACGTCGACTAAGATGGCAGGCCATCACACAAAACAGGATTTTGGAAAACGAATGGATGTTAATGAAATGAAATATGAATCCTAACCACTATTATTGTCGTTTTTAAAACGCCAATAATAGTGGTATTTAATAAAAGTCTTTTTTGGAATGGATACCGTTGTACTGTGTATCTATCTATCTACCTACCTATATATATACTTATACTGTTCTACAGTATGTAATGTAGATCAGATTTTCGGATCGCGTTCTGCGTGTCCTTATACAGGAGACACACTATTTATTTACTTTTAATTTTTTTTCTTCTTTGAGTTGGTTTGTATAAACTCTTTTACGTCCAACATATTTAAAATGTCATCCTTTCTAAAATAGCATAATTACATTAATTATTGCTGGGTATCGTCTGTTTGGCGTTTTCATTGACCGTCCCCCGACGTGACAATGCTTTGATAAAAATATTACCAACAACTAAAAAGGCCAATAATTTTTTTTTTTACTTTTAGAGGTTTTTGTATGGGTTGGGCGATTTTTTAATTTAAAATTTACTTTTATCGACAAATGTCACGCTTAAATCTGCGCAGTTTTGCCTATGTTTCCCACAGTGAAGTTTGTTACGAATTTATCCTCATTACTCATTCTGGTCACCATTTATCTATAACCTATTCGTTTAGACCTTTTCAATGAGCTCAAACACGATACTTCTGCTGTTTTTTGTTGAGTAACTTGGGTATGCTGGAAATTCCAGGTGATGCTCCAGCATCAGATCAAGCTTACTTTGTTAGTCTAATATAATTGAAGAAAATATAATACCAAATTTCGACTCGATTAGACCCGTGGGAGATACTCAAATCCCTTCATCAGCCAGAAAAGACTCTTCAAACGACTGGACCATTTTGATGACGAATGTCTACCAACCACCGCTAGAAAACCTTCTTTTAAATAAAAGAAACCGCACCCAAATCGATTCACCTGTTTAAGAGCCACGGTGCCACAGACAGACACACACATATAGCGGCCAAACTTATAATACCCTTCTTTTTGCGTCGGAGGTTAAAAACTTGGGTTGTACTATAAAGCGGATTAAATATCTGTCACATGGGACTTATGGAACTTAACATGTTTTTTTTGTGAGTGTGGGAAATCATCAAATAACTTCTCCCGCTCTGGGTGGAGCAGGAGGGCGTGTCAGTCTTTTACTGACTAAAACCCACCCGTGTTCCCTCAGTTGCCTATGTGCCAGGGGCGACGGTTTCGCTTTCGAACAACCCGCACCCCCGGCAGGTATCGGTCCTCGCGGACCCCACCAGTTTGTGCTGACATCTCTCTGAGGCGCGCGTGGAACACAACGCACCGTCGACCGGGGCTTGGTCCTTACCAAACGGCGAGCTACCCATTACTCGCAGTCCGCAAGCCCGCGCCTACGGTGGCCGGGAATCAGCCTGGTATTCCCGAGCACAGGGTCTCCTGCGGAGGCTAGAGTTGTAAGGGCGCATATACTGCCTCTCCCTCACGTGCGCCGGCTCCCTCTTTGCGAGCATCACTGCTTCGCAGGAAGAGGCGACGGCTACCCATGCACTCTCGCTCCATACCATAGCCTGGACCAGGGCCGGACGCGAGAGATCGCCGTTGCCGATCGCCTCCACAAGGACACGGCGGTGCTCTGCCTAAGCCGGGCAGACCTCCACCGTATGCTCCACCGTGTCCTCAGGGCGATCTACGCAGTGGAAACACCCGGGCGTTTCCATCCGCCTTATTCGAAACAGGAACCTCCCGTAACACCCTTGTCCGGTGAAGACCTGGGTCAGGTGGACGGTGGGGACGCCGTGCCGCCTCTCAAGCCACTCCTTAAAGATTGGACTTACCGCCGCAATCGTGGCGTGCCCAGCACTGGTTGCGACAATCGCAATTTCCATGTCATCATGAGATCCCGCCGGAGCTCTGTCCGCTGTGCTGCGTTTTCTTGCGGCAGCGGAGTTACGCCCCGGTGTTTGGCCACCTCGCGACTCTATCAAGTGTGCGCGAGGACCTTTGCCTCCAGACCCCATGGTGGCAATCCGGCAAGGAGGCCCACCGCTTCACCGGTGATCGTGCGGTATCCCCGAACCATCCGGATTGCAACTGATTGAACGAACGGATTGAACGAATTGCATGGTCAATTTATAGAAACTGGACAAAATAAGGCACACCAAAATAAGGAAAATAACAAAAGCAACAAATGTTAAGCTACTCCCAAAAATTCAAATGGAATGGCAGGCCATTTGGTAAGACTTACGGACCAAAGATGGACTGGTAGGACGACACTGTGGAGAGGCCCACTAGGTAAACGCAGTACAGGTAGACCATTGACATGCTGGGAAGATGATGTGACCAAAATAGCTGGCCCATTGTGGCCCAAAGTAGCACAAGACAGAGAGAGACACGGGCGTCTTTGGAGAATGCCTTTACCCGTAAAGAGGTTCTTGCAGACGAAGGAGAGAGAAACTCACAAATTAAAACAAAATATTAATACTTACAAAACTAACAATACTAAGCAAATAAACAACATCAACATTAGCATCAAGATTTTGTGTAACCATATTAATTAGGATAGTTTGCAAGAAATAAACGGCTTTTTTATTTTAATTTTATTTTAATGGGACTTAAACATAACTGGCGAAATGTGGGTATACTATAGGGTCACCTCTACCCACCCCTTTGGCTAAATAAGGCGCGATGTTATGTTTTATGTATAAATATGTATTTTTGGAGCTAACAAAAAATTACATATACTCGGTCTTATAATTGTATTCAGTAACTTGACAGTTGAAGGGTTACCAGATTATGACAAAAAAAGATAGTGAGGTGGTGTAAGAATGAAGGAAATTGAATGAACTTGAAATTATGTACCTATATGTAATTATTTAATTTTAAATTTAATAACTTGTCTTAAAAACATGATATGCACTATAAAAAAAAATTAGAATTTGTTATATATTTTGTTTTTCAGTAGTAAGGTAATTTATTGAGTTTCTTTCTATTAGAAGAAATAAAAAAAATGAAATTGCTTTTATTAATTAATTATAAATATTTTTATATTCCACATATTACACATGAATTTTTAAAGTTTTATGACGAATAATAAAAATAGTTTAATTTAAAATGAAACCATTTTTATCATTCACTCTTTACGCAAAATCGTTCACTACTCCATTGCTATTAGTTTTATTAAGGAAACTTTTTTTTTTGACCTGTCATATGTTACTGAATACGATTAAAAGTCCATGTATACTACAAACTGCATGGGACCACCGCGCGAGTTTCGGTACCAAATGAAAGAAGACTCACGTAGGCCCAGTAAGAACATCAACAAAGTATATAAAAACCCACGAAATGCATAACCCTTTTATTTTGAAGCCGGATTAAAAAAGAAAAAATATTTTAGCTATAGATGGATTTTGCGATATATCGACATTTGAAAGCGTCGACAACAGTCGAAATCCATCGATGACTGTCATTATGCTAATGAAACTGGATAGGTAGTACAAGTACCTATAGAACTGGAGAAAATTAAACACACGATTAATTGGTGTACATCTGTTAACAATGTCATCGAGGTGAGTTTTGTTTTTTAACTTGTTTTATTTTTGAACGTAAAAAAGAAAAGGAAGAAAAATGCGTTTGGCAATACAACATTAATAAACTTAAGATTTGTAAATACGATGATGTATTTTTGAACACAAACCAGTTCATAGCAAGTTTTTCTAATTCTAAATTTCACTGATACTTTTTCATCTATGAATACTTCATCATCGTTATATTTTTCAACCGTAAACTACCGTCTTTCTTACTATTTTTTGCTTTAAGAGCGTTCATTTCGCGCAGGCAGGCAATGTCTCCGCCAAGTCGTTTATCGTGATTATTTTATTAAGTAGCACTAGATCGATTAATAATTTTGTATGCAATTTTTAAATAGTTATTTTGATATTCACTTATAAAAATCGACATACCGTCAATTATTTTCTATGAGCAGTATTTATTACGATTAAATGTCTTTATTTAAGAGTAAATGTTTAAAATCAATAAAAATACAAACGATCTAGTGCTTGGCTGAAAAAAGAATGTACTTTGATTTATAAATAATAAAAACGCAAAACCACTAAAAATGCGACGTTGCCAGCCCGCGCGGGATGAACGCTCTTAAGCATTATTTGTTATTAGAGATCCTAAAATTTACTGGGCACAATCTTAACGCTAAAATATCCACACAACACACACAAAAGTCACTATTAGAGAGGGTTATTTTGTTCATAATTTCAGCGGAGAAGTATGCTTGACTTCGCCTTTGGGTACCGCCCAGGGCTTCGCAGCAGCTATGCAATTCTTTACGGCGGCACAGTGTTTACTTCAACGCCCTTTACTGCCAGAAGCTGATTGTCACGGTAAGTGTTAATCTTGAATTCACTGGCAGAAGCTAGATAGAACAATGTCAAGAATCGCCTTGTGCAATATAAGCACACGATAATTTATTATCTATTTTATTAAATTAGTTGCCAATACTTTTATAACACGGACTAGCTGCAAGCCAAAATGAACATTAAAGTACCTATTATATGCTGGGCTGGTTCCGTGTGTTGCCGGACGTAAAAGACTAGCATCATACCATTTCTTCCCGTGGGTGTCGTAGAAGGCGACTATGGGGCTTACCAGAGAATGGGCAGCAGCGTTCTGTATGTATTTGACCACCATACTGCGATCGCCAACTCGCCTGCCAAGCGTGGTGATTATGGCAAATCCCCCCCGTTTGGGGGAGGCCTATGTCCAGCAGTGAACGTGTTTCGGCTGATATGATGATGATGTTGCTAGGCACGCCACGATTGCGGCGGTAAGTCCCCTCTTTGAGGAGTGGCTTGAGAGGCGGCACGGCGTCCTTACCTTTCGCCTGACGCAGGTCCTCACCGGCTACGGTTGCTTCGGGAGGTTCCTGTTTCGGATAAAGCGGGAGGAAACGCCCGGGTGTTTCCACTGCGAAGATCGTCCTGAGGACACGGTGGAGCATACGGTGGAGGTCTGCCCGGCTTGGGCGGAGCACCGCCGTGTCCTCGTGGAGGTGATTGGCGGCGGCGATCTCTCGCGTCCAGCCCTGGCCCAGGCCATGGTACGGAGCGAGAGTGCATGGGTAGCCGTCACTTCCTTCTGCGAAGCAGTAATGCTCGCGAAGAAGGAGGCGGCGCACGTGAGGGAGAGGCAGTACATGTGCCCTCACGGCCTTAGTCGTCGCAGGAGACGCCCTGGGTGTCGGGAATCCCAGGCTGATTCCCGGCCATCGTAGGCGCGGGCTTTCGGACGGCGAGTAATGGGTAGCTCGCTGTCCGGTAAGGACCAAGCCCGGGTCGTCAGCGCGTTGTGTTCCACCGCGCCTCAAAGAGATATCAGCACCAACTGATGCGGCCCGCAAGGGCCGTTGCCTGCCAGGGGTGCTGGTGTTGTTCGAAAGAGATACCGCGGCCCCTGGCACACAGGCAACTGAGGGAACACGGGTGGGTTTTAGTCAGTAAAAGTTTGAGACGCCCTCCTGCTCCACCCAAAAAAAAAAATATATATATGCGACTACTATTAAAACGTTATGTCGCGTCCAAGAGGATTAGGGATGCCCAATAGATTGTTATCGATGCTCTGATTTTTTTTAAACTGTTGCTTATTTTTAATCTGAACCACATTTTGAATTTATTTCGATTATAGTGCAAATAGAAGCTGTAATAAAAAACATTCAATCACCATTCCATTATTATTATTCAGTAAAGGTATAATTTTAACAACCTACCTACCCAATGAATGAGATCACACTCTATCATAATTAAATAGGTAGTATGAATAATACGGAAGTGAACAAAATCTACATAGTTCATCATGATCATTGTTCACGGTTTTCTAAGATCGTTTAGAAAACTGTGTGGTTTATTTATTTATTTATTTATATATACTTTATTGTACACCACAAAAAATACACAACAAAAAACAAAGTACATTACAAAATATTCAATGGGCGGCCTTATCGCTTTCCGCGATCTCTTCCAGGCAACCTTGGCATGGACAGTGATTGGTCTGGACATAAAATGGGGATGTTGTTGGCGCAAATAATAAAAATACAATATATTAAAATAGATACACAGATATATACATATCCTATATAATAGATACATAAATACATATATACTAAATATAAAAAGAAAGAAAATAAATGATGACTTTACATTGAAATGGAAATTTACATGAAAATTATAGCTAGGTATGAGAACCAGATAACAACGACAGGTAATGATCCTTTACGAGTCTTTTAAACACATATAACGATTGCGCGCGTTTAATTACAAATGGCAATGCATTCCATAACCGAGCGGCTTACTTCTAATTAAACCATTACTTTACTAAACTTATCGTTACTCGATGAATTATAAATGTTTTCTTTCATAAAATGCAATATTGCTGATTAGATACAGACGTTATTATTATTTCTACTAATATTATAAATGTGAAAGTTTGTGAAGATGTTTGGATGTTTGTTACTCAATCACGCGAAAACGGCTCGACCTATGTAGATGTAATTTGGCACACAGATAGTTTGTAACCTGGAATAACACATAGGATACTTTTTATGCCAGTAATACGTTCCTGCGAGATGATTTCCGACCTCGACGCGGTCGAAGCCGCTGGCAAAAGCTAGTTATTAATATTGTTACAAGTATAGAAGAAGTACTCGTTGGTCTAGTGGTCGCAGCTGTACTGCTGAAGTCCTGGGTTCGATTCCCAGGTCGCGAAAAGTAATATTAGGTTTTTCTATACGGAATTTCTCAGTAGCAGCCCGGACTCTGGATTTTTGCCCGGTTGATGGCGATAGGCTCTCCCCTTATTACATGGGACTTAAATATAACTTGCGAAATGTGGATGTACTAATAGATACCTCTTTCTAACACTTTCAGGATTATAAGCCTGATTATTACATATGTTATGCTAAAAAGTACTAAATAAAAGAATTTTAATATTTTCATGAAAGCTTAATCTTTACGTCTAAGAAGGACGTTCAAAGACACGGAAAATGACTTTGTTTTCTACCAACTACCGTTCACTTTTCAGTCGTCGATACATTCTATAAATGTGTCCGTATGGATTGACGAGCCATGTCTCAGATTTAAACGAGGGTACTACCAATATATAGTAGTAAATTTGCCAAATTTGTAGCCCCGATCCTGGAATTTGTAGTAAAACCCTTCAAAAGGGTGCTGCTCATTCGCTCTCTGAACCCCAAAATACAAGCCCTGCTTAGTTTGGGGGTCAACGGTCAACCAAAAATTGTGATGTATAATTACCTAGTGTTTAATGCTAGATTTCTGTCGGTGAACCTTTGAAACCTGAAACCTTTTCCTATTTGCTAATAAAACTTAATGTATTTTTGTTGTATTAAAACGTGCACCATGTCTTTTTCAAAAGTATGTGAATGTAATATAAGTACATTTCCACCAAACCGTTCATGGGAAACAGGTGTCATGTAATGTCAGATGGTTCAGGTAGTCATCAGGTAGCAACAAATTTGCTTTTTGTTACAGATAAAGAGAGTTTTGACTTCATAGTGGTTGGAGCTGGGTCTGCAGGAAGCGTAGTCGCCAGCCGGCTTAGTGAAGTTAAGGATATGAAAGTATTGCTCATAGAAGCTGGCCTTGATCCTCCACTGGAAGCTGATGTAGGTTTGCCCATTATTATAGTTTAGTAGAATTTGAAATAAGTAAATCTAATAATCACTTTTGTTACAAATTTTAACTCAATTATTGTAATATGACTTTTTCCAGATTCCTGGAGCCGAAACGGCTTTAATAGGTACAGATTATGACTGGAAATATGTAGCAGAAAACAACGGAATAACTAGTCAAGGCCTCATAAATGGTTCCGTTGGATGGCACAGAGGTAAAATGTATGGCGGCTGCAGTAGCATTAATGCTATGATCTACGTCAAAGGAAACAAGCAAGACTATCAGACTTGGTACGATGAAGGCAATGAAGAGTGGAGTGTCGAAGACGTATGGAGATGTTTCAAACAACTTGAAAGTCTTCAAAACGAAGAAATGTTAAAAAATTCTACAATAAGTGAAAATTATGGCCATAACGGGATGTTATATATAAATAAATTCAACAACACGTTCAAAAGCCAATTGGATCTGGTAATCCGTTCGTGGGATGAAATTGGATTTAGAGAAGTTCTAGATTTAAACACAGAAAATGTCATGACTTCCGGATATATAACTGTTAATGCAGCTAACGGAATAAGACAAGGTTCAGACAGAGCATTTATAATGCCAATAGCAGATAGACCGAATCTGAAAATATTGAAAAACACTTTAGTTACAAAAGTTTTGATTGACAAGGATTTAACAGCATATGGAGTTGAAGTTGATAAAGATGGTGAGAAGAAGACATTTTATACGTCTCGGGAAGTTATTTTAACTGCTGGTCCAATAAATTCTCCACAACTTCTGATGTTGTCTGGTGTTGGTCCTAAAGCACATCTTGAGGAAAATGGCATTCCATGTGTTGTAGATTCACCAATGGTAGGTCAAAACCTTAACGATCATAGTTGTTTCACAATATTTATATTTGCTGATGCGATGGAGCAGCAGCCCAGTGTAGCTGACTCACATCTTAATTTTATTAATTATCTTGCCAATCGTCAAGGACCTTTATCTTATAGTGATTTTATATCAAATGCTGTGGCATTATATTCAACAGAGAGTAACCCAACTTACGCAAACTGTCAAAATCATATCACGATTATTCCGAAAAAGACAACGGGTTTTAAGCATAATTTCATGAAAATATTCCGACATAATGAGAGCATTATTGATCCTTTGGTTGAACTTAACCAAAATTATGATCTTTACGCTTTTCATTTTCACTACCTACACCATAAATCGAAAGGGAATATATCTTTGCGTTCTAACAATCCTAAAGACTTACCTCGCATATACTACAACTACTTCGAAGTTCCAAGTGATTTAAAAAATTCTGCAGCTGGAGTCAAAATGGCTACAAAAATTCTTAACACGGAGTTCTTCAAATCAAGAAATGCTTTCTTGGCAAGAATGAACATACCAGCGTGTGATGATTTCGAATTAGACAGTATAGAATATTGGACATGCGCTCTTATTCATTTAGTAACAACAGTATATCACCCTGTGAGCACTTGTAAGATGGGAAGTGATATATCAATGTCCGTAGTGGATAGTCCATTAAGAGTCCACGGAGTGAAAAACTTGCGAGTCGCCGACTCTTCAGTAATGCCCGCTCCAATCAGCGGTAACACAAATGCTGCATCCAACATGGTTGGAGAAAGAGCAGCAGAGATAATAAAAGAAGATGCTATGAAAAAATAATGTTCTGCATTGGTATCGATTCCCGTTAAAACTGTGATTATAGTAGTTTTTGAAAGTATTTAATAACAGATTTAATTGTTTGGTTCGCTTTTTTTGTTAAAAAAATAGGTTTTATGAGAATATACTTTGAGCAAGGGTTTAATAAGTGTTTCTATTTTTTTACGCAGTACCTCTTCCATTCTTCTCCTCTTCTGATGACATTTTTTTTTATGAGTGTGGGAAATCATCAAGTAACTTCTCCCGCTCTGAGTGGAGCAGGAGGGCGTGTCAGACTTTTACTGACTAAAACTCACCCGTGTTCCCTTTGTTGCCTGTGTGCCAGGGGCCATGGTATCTCTTTCGAACAACCCTAAGCCCCGGCAGGTATCGGCCCCTGCGGGCCCCTTCAGTTGGTGCTGACACCTTCTCGACGCGCGCGTGGAACATAACGCGCCGTCAACCCGGGCTTGGTCCTTACCGGACAGCGAGCTAACCATAACTCGCCGTCCGCAAGCCCGCACCTACAGTGACCGGGAATCAGCCTGGGATTCCCAACTGCGGAGGCTAGGGCCGTGAGGGCACATATACTGCCTCTCCCTCACGTGCGCCGCCTTCCTCTGCGCGAGCATCACTGCTTCGCAGAAGGAGGCGACGGCTACCCATGCACTCTCGCTCCTTACCATGGCCTGGACCACGGCCGGACGCGAGAGATCGCCGCCGCTGATCGCCTCCACAAGGACACGGCTGTGCTCCACCCAAGCCGGTCAGACCTCCACCGTATGCTCCATCATGTCCTCAGGGCGATCTTCGCAGTGGAAACACCCGGGCCTTTCCTCCCGCCTTATCTAAAACAGGAACCTTCCGAAACAACCGTGTCCGGTGAGGACCTGCGTCAGGCGGAAGGTGTGGACGCCGTGCCACCTCTCAAATCACTTCTCAAAGAAGTGACTTACCGCCGCAATCGTGGCGTGCCCAGCACTGGGTTACGATAATCGCACTCTGCATGTCGCCATGAAATCCCGCCGGAGCTCTGTCCGCTGTGCCGCAATTTCTCGGGGCAGCGGACTTAGTCCCCGGCGTTTGGCCTCCTCGCGCCACTCCCAAGTGTGCGCGAGGACTTTTGCCTCCAGATCCCATGGCGGCAATCCGGGAAGGAGGCCCGCCGCCTAACTGGAAATCGTGCGGTATCCCCGGACCATTCGGATGGCCATGACCCTATGAGACGCCTTCAACCGGTGAGCTGGTTGGCGCCTCAATGAAGGAACCCACATCGGTGCTCCGTATAGGGCCATGGACCGCAAGACCCCCGAATAGAGCATCCGGCACTTCTTATGACGTTATTTGAAATTATATTTTGAACAGATTCGAAACATGTTTTAGACGCGTGAGTACGATTACAGGACATAATGGAGTCAATTTTTCAAGTGTTACATAGCCAAATCAGAATTTATAAGAAATAGCGAAAAAATACTTCAAGGAGTACCGGGCTCGGTTTGGTGAAAACCGTACCCGTAACCGTGGTGTCGTTGCCCGTATGCCAATATCCTGTCGGAGGAACGCTCCAACGCGTGTCTCTCTGCGCTTATGCAGAGACGCACAGCGGCGGAGTAAGAGCGGGCTCGGTGTGCACTTACCCTGCCACCGGGCGGGCAAGAAGGAGTCCTCTCCTTCTGCCACCGTTAATCTCGTAGCCCCGAAGATTGTCACGGTCATGTCTCTGACTTTTGACGGGGGTCGAGGGTCTTGGCTTAACCGCCCGGGCCGCGAGGAAGAAATCCTCTATAAAAATTACCCCAAACCTCCAAGCGGCGGCGCACCGTGAGGGAGGTTGATAGCTTGACTAATGGGTAGCTAAATTAGTCTCTAGTGCGAACCACTCGTTTTTCAGACAATATAAAGTATAATACTCGTGGGAACAAACATGGAAAAATTACATAAAAAAACCCAAAACCAAGATGAGGAGGTGAGTGATGCGGGGTCGGAGTCCGACGCCGCATCGACGAGCGCGAAGGGCTCTTTTAAGAGCCCGGAGTGTGTTGTGGGGGGCGCTTCAAAGAGGAGGAATGAGTTCCTCAAGAAGCGCTCCAAACCGAAGGATGGCCAGGGGTCATCCTCGGACGGTGGCACGATCTCGGCCCGAAAGCTCGGGAAGGTCTGTCGGCGCGGGGGGATCCGGTTGGGCAAGGGATTGACCACCCAGGAGACCGGCGAGTCGAGCCAAGCCGGCCCAGCCCAAGCGGACCAGCGAGCCGAGGCGCTGGCCACGGAGGGGCAGCTCTCTGGGGGGACCAGCAGCAGGGCCCTCTCAGAGTCGTCTGACGGGGAGCTGGACGACGCCGACGGTTCCAACTCGGAGCGCAGGGCGAGGTTCGCGAAGGCTGTGGCTGCCGCGATCAAGGGTGTGGCCTTGAAGAGGATTCAGTCCTCTAAAGACAAGGCCGTACCCGCAGCCATAGCCTCCATTATGGCGGCAGCGGAGGACTTACACTCCGGACCTCCGTCGGATGGCATGTCCGAGATGCGGGCGGAGGTCGCACGCTTGACTGCTGCCATGGAGCTTCTCCGAAAGGAGAATGCGGAGCTCCGAGCGGACCTGGCTGGGCTCCGAGGGGCTGGGCCCCGGGTGGTGCCTCAGGAGGCGGTGCGGTAGGGGCTGGCTAGACCAGTGCCTGAGGAGGACCGGCTTTTGAACCTGGTGCGGCAGGAGCTGGCTGCCTTCAGCAGCCGGTTTTCCGTCCTGGAGGCAATTGTCTTGCGGCCCCCACTAGCAGCGAGTCGGCCGGCCTCGGGTCAGCAGCAGAAGGGGGGCACGTATGCCGCTACCACCGCTGCCACGGCAAAATCGGCACCGCAGCCGGGACGGACCCTGGCGAAGCCGGTGCCGACAAACCCCAAGACGGGCAGGGTGGCTGCGCAGGCGGCGACGGCCCCAGCGGTGGTGCCAGAAAGGACGGCCCCGCCTCCCAAATCTCCTCCGGACGACGCCGAATGGCAAGTGGCCGGGGAGAAGAGGAAGGCGGGCAAGGCTGTGAGAGCGGCCAAAAGAAAGGAAAGGCGGCAGCGGGCCAAGAAACGAAGCGCCGCGGCTAGGTTACGCGCCCCAAAGTCCGCAGCTGTAGTGATCACACTACAGCCGGAAGCGGTACAGAAGGGCGTGTCCTACCGCGACGTGATCGCGAAGGCGAAGGCGGCGGTGGACCTGGCGGACCTAGGAGTCGCCAACGGCCTCCGCATAAGGGTCACTGCGACTGGGGCCCAGATGCTGCAGGTCCCTGGTGCGGCCAGTGGCCCGACCGCAGACGCTCTGGCCGAAAGGCTAGGGCCGTCCATAAGTGCGGACGAGGCCAGAGTGTCCAGGCCCACCAAGTGCTCTGACATGCGCATCTTGGGCCTGGACGACTCCGTGACGGAGGGCGAGGTGGTGGCCGTCATCGTCAGGACTGGAGGGTGCTCTGCCGAGCAGGTGAAGGCAGGCACCATTCGTCTTGACAACACGGGCTTGCGAACCCTTACGGTGAGCTGCCCAGTGTCGGCGGCCCAAAAGATCACCGGGGAGGGCCGAAGGCTCCTGGTCGGCTGGGTATCCGCGCAGGTGAAGCTGCTTGAACCCAGACCTCTGAGGTGCTTCCGATGCCAGGTGGGGCATCACGTGGGCGTTCAATGCACCTCGGAGGTGAACCGCAGCGGACACTGCTTCCGTTGCGGTCAGCCCGGTCACAAGGCCGGCTCGTGCAACGCCACGCCGCACTACTACCTATGTGCGGCAGCTGGCAAGCCGGCCGAACACCGGGCTGGGAGCAACTTCTGCGCTCCACCTGCCGAAACCAGGAGCCGGGGCAGGGGCAAGCCCTCCGCCACCGCCGTCACCACCGTAGCTCCCGCCACTGCCGCCGCCGCTGCCGCCCCTACCATCGCCGTCACCGCCGCTACCACCGCGGCAGGGCCCTCTCAGGGGGCTCCGGAGGGGGCTGAAATGGAATGCCAATAACGGCTCCATTTCGCCTCCTCCAGGCGAACATCAACCACTGCGCCACCGCTCAGGATCTGTTGCTCCAGAGCATGGCGCAGTGGTCGATTAACATCGCCGTGGTCGCTGAGCCGTACTTTGTCCCGCCCAGGGATTACTGGGCGGAGGACCTGAGCGGCTCAGTGACCCTAATTTCATCGGCCGCCGCCGGCACCCCGGCCCTCGAGGGTATCCAGAGAGGAAGGGGTTGCGTAGCAGCACGGTTCGGGGAGATTGCAGTGGTAGGGGTGTACTTCTCCCCGAGCTGAACTCTCGCCGAGTTCCACAACTCCCTTGCGGAGTTGAGAGACGTCGTCGTCGGGTTCCGTTCCCTCCCCGTGCTCGTCCTCGGGGACTTCAATGCCAAGAACTTGGCTTGGGATTCCCGGTTGACGGATGTGCGGGGTAGGATGGTGGAGGACTGGGCTCTAGAACCGAGCCGAGAGAAACCGAGGTTCTGTCGCCACGTGTGTGCGGATGCGGGGTGAGTCGGTGGTGGACATTTCGTTCGCTAGCCCCGCTCTGTCACCGCGTGTCGTCGACTGGCGCGTCATGGAGGGGGTGGAGACGTATTCCGACCACCGGTATATCCGGTTTGACGTCTCCGCCCAGGCCTCGAGCGCGCTGGTCCAACAGGCCCCGTGTGGTCCGCGGTGGGCGCTGAAGCGGCTGGACCGGGAGCTCCTCCTGGAGGCCTCGATCGTGCAGGCCTGGGTGTCACCACCGGACAGGCCTGCCGACATCAACGACGAGGCGGAGTGGTTCCGGGAGGCCATGTCCGAGGTATGCGACGTGGCAATGCCCCGGGTCCAGCCAGGACGTGCTTCACGCCAGGTGTACTGGTGGTCGCCGGAGCTCACAGCTCTGCGCGAGGCGTGCGTTGCTGCGCGGCATCGGTACACCAGGCACCGCAGGCTCCGTATCCGCCCTCCGGATACGGAAGCCATTCAGGCAGAGCTATACGAGGGGTACAGAGTGGCGAAGACCACCCTCCGAGCGGAGATCCTGCGGGTCAGGTCACTGGCCCGCGAGGAGTCGCTGGAGACTCTGAACAGAGACCCGTGGGGACGCCCCTACAAAACGGTGCGGGAGAAAATCCGCCCGTGGGCTCCCCCGCTGACCCAGAGTCTCCGGCCTCAGCTCGTGCAGGACGTGGTGAGCGCTCTGTTTCCCTCGCGAGGGGACCATGCTCCCCACCCATGGCTCCGCTACCTGCGGTGCCCGACGCGGACCACACCGACGACGACGACGATGCTCCAGAGGTGACCGAGGTAGAATTGAGAGTGGCGGTACGTAGGCTGAATGCCAAGAATACCGCCCCAGGACCCGACGGCTTGCCTGAAAAAGCCTGGGTCCTGGCCTTGGAGGCTCTCGGGCCTCGACTAAGAGGGCTCCTAAGCGCATGCTTGGAGGAGGGCCAGTTCCCACGTCACTGAAAGACGGGGAAACTGGTCCTCATCAAGAAGCAGGGGCGCCCCGCGGACTCTCCGTCTGCTTACCGGCCCATCGTGCTGCTCGACGAGGTGGGCAAGCTCTTTGAAAGAGTCATTGCAGACCGCCTCGTCGGGCGGCTGGTGCGGGTGGGGCCGGATTTGGTGGAGAGCCAGTTCGGTTTCCGCAGGGGCGCTCCACGGTGGACGCCATCATGCGCATGCGAGCCCTCACGACGGGGGATGCTGTGGCCCGGGGTGGGGTCGTCTTGGCGGTGTCTCTGGACATCGCCAATGCCTTCAACACCCTGCCCTGGAGTTGCATAAGGGAGGCACTCCGGTATCACCGGATGCCGACCTACCTCTGTCGTGTGGTCGAGGCCTACTTGACGGACAGGGCCGTCATCTACCCCAGTCACCTAGGAGAGTGGAACCGGCGAGAGATGTCGTGCGGTGTCCCACAGGGATCGGTCCTGGGGCCGCATCTGTGGGACATCGGATACGACTGGGTGCTGCGCGCCGACCTCCCTAGCGGCGTCAGCGTAGTTTGCTACGCTGACGACACGCTGGTCCTGGCGCAAGGGAGGTCGTACCAGGCGGCGGCCGACTTAGGGACACACGGGGTTGCGACAATCGTGGATAGGATCCGGCAACTGGGACTCGAGGTGGCCTTGTCCGAGGCCATGTGGTTTCATGGTCCTCGGAATGCGCCACTGACGGGTTCCCAGATAACGGTGGGAGGGGTTCACATCGGCGTCGAGTCGACGATGAAGTACCTAGGACTCGTCCTCGACAGCCGGTGGAACTTCACGGAGCACTTCCGACGTTTGGCTCCCAGACCGGAGCGGGCCGGGGCTGCCTTGAAGCGGCTCCTGCCCAATCTGGGGGGGCCAAACGCCTCCTGCCGGAGGCTCTACGCGGGGGTCGTGCGGGCCATGGCCCTATACGGGGCGCCGGTGTGGGCGCCTACATTGAGGCGCCAACCAGCACGCCGGTTGAAGGCGGCCCATAGGGTCATGGCCATCCGGATGATCCGGGGATACCGCACGATCTCCGGTGAGGCGGCGGGCCTCCTTGCCGGATTACCGCCATGGGATCTGGAGGCAAACGTCCTCGCGCTCACTTGGGAGTGGCGCGAGGAGGCCAAACGCCGGGGCGTAACTCCGCTGCCGCGGGAAATCGCGGCATGGCGGACAGAGCTCCGGCAGGATCTCATGGCGACGTGGAAAGTGCGATTGTCGCAACCCAGTGCTGAGCACACCGCGATTGCGGCGGTAAGTCCCCTCTTTGAGGAGTGGCTTGAGAGGCGGCATGGCGTCCTCACCTTCCGCCTGACACAGGTCCTCACCAGACACGGTTGTTTCGGGAGGTTCCTGTTTCGGATAGGGCGGGAGGAAACGCCCGGGTGTTTCCATTGCGAAGATCGCCCTGAGGACACGGTGGAGCATACGGTGGAGGTCTGGCTGGCTTGGGCGGAGCATCGCCGTGTCCTCGTGGAGGTGATCGGCGGCGGCGATCTCTCGCGTCCGACCCTGGTCCAGGCCATGGTACGGAGCGAGAGGGCATGGCTAGCAGTTGCCTCCTTCAGCGAAGCAGTTATGCTCGCAAAGAGGGAGGCGGCGCACGTGAGGGAGATGCAGTACATGCGCCCGCACAGCCGTGGCCTTCGCAGGAGACGCCCTGGGCGTCGGGAATCCCAGGCTGATTCCCGGCCACCGTAGGCGCGGGCTTGCGGACTGCGAGTAATGGGTAGCTCGCTGTCCGGTAAGGACCAAGCCCGGGTCGACGGCGCGTTGTGTTCCACGCGCGCCTCAAAGAGATGTCATCAGCAACTGATGGGGCCCGCAAGGGCCGATGCCTGCCAGGGGTGCGGGTTGTTCGAAAGAGATACCGCCGCCCCTGGCACACAGGCAAGTGAGGGAACACGGGTGGGTTTTAGTCAGTAAAAGTCTGACACGCCCTCCCGCTCCACCCAGAGCGGGAGAAGTTATTTGATGATTTCCCACCCAGAAAAAAAAATTAAAAAAAAATGACGTAGGATGAATTGACCATACAAAAGGAATAGTTAAATCATTTGCAATTTGAGCATATTTGCACTATATTATGATGATATTCGGATTCAGACAGTATTTATCTAGGTTCGTAGGGGTTTCTTTTCCAAAATAATTACCAAAATGAAGTTTAAGCGAATTGCATTTCGCACATTTTTACAGCGTTTTCTTATTGTTTTTTTTGGTACTATAATCAACAATATCTGTAATATTGTTAATTTAGAAACATAGCTCATGTTATCAAGTTTTAAAATATCGAAAAAAATATTAAAATACAAAAATTTTTGGAATTACGGTACACATCTAAATTCATCATAAATGTTCAGTAGCTAGTAGTGCTATCACGTCAAGCAACTATCAATGTGTGAGTGATCGTACTGCTCTCTTCTATAGGCGTGTATCGCTCGGACAGGCAGTAACTAGAATCATGTACTGAATGCATGGTTGTAGTTTGCGCGTCGATGTCCCTGCCACCCATAGGTATATCTTTTCTCTTTTCATTATGCCAGTCCTTTTGGCGTCCATACTATAAAAATAAAGTATACGCGTATTGTTATTTTGTAATTGTCCTTGTACAATCAACAAACTTTAAGCATGCACACTTAAGAAAATAACTCTGCGGCAGCGCAGCTAGTGACAAACCACACTCCTTCGTGTTTTCGCCCAATTAGAGTCAATATATATTTGTGTGAGTGTATTCACACAAATCCATATTGTCTTATTGTGTTTGTTACACGCCCTGCAGGTGTAACAAAAACATTTAGCCAGTGCCAATTTGCACTCCGCTAATTGCTACCGCTTCCCATTTCTATCGCCATTTCATTTTACGACCTGTTTATTTCCATCGGACTGATTTCCTGGCTAACCTCGTGACCTCTGCTTGTATACCGCTCGTACATACTATATACTGCTCGTATATACTAGCTCGTATCCTGGACTGTCTGTGTGTATTGTGCTTACTGTGGACTGTGACTAACTTTGTCGTTAACCATGACTACCCGAAACCTGATACGAGAATAAAGAAATCAAATTATTGTCTTGCATATACAAGGGTTGAATATATGCCAAATCGTGGTGGAGTTGAATCTACAAGTAAGTTATGTTTTTTTATTAAGATAGAGAGAGAGAGAAATAGAAGTAAATAAAGTGCTTTTAGTAATTATATATTATACTATTATAATATATTTCCTAGTGCCCATTATTATAAATATCAAATGTTCCTTATATTGTAATTTACAGACAAATTGTTAATTCTAATTAAATAATATAATATATATTATCCTAACTTATTCTAAATAATATTATAAATGCAAAAGTGAGTTTGTTTGTTTGTTATGCTTTCATGCTAAAACGGCTGAACGGATTTGGATGAAATTTTGTACATCGGTATACCATGACCCGGAAAAGGGCATAAGATATCTTTTATCCCCATGTTTCCATAATATCGAGACTTACGCGAGTGAAACTGCGGGACGTAGCTGGTAATTCATATTATTTTTCGTCCAGAAAATCATCCTAAAAGTGCTAAACCTGAAACTCGTAACAAAACTTTGCTAACAACGCTAGTAATTCAATTTTATAAATATTTTATTTGAATGATGATTACTTATTACTTATTTAATACTAGCTGCAACTGCAACCCGCGGTTTCATCCGCATAAGTTTCGATCCCCTAGGAATTAGGATTAGTTAGGATATTTAATAAAATCACCTAGAATTCATTTCCTACATTTTTTATATTTTTTCTTTGTTGCTGTTGTTATTGTGAGTTTAATGCTAATGGAATTATAGTCTATGTTACTCAATAATAGTATAGCATTCTACTGGTGATAGAATTTTTTAAATCGGTCCAGTCGTTTTTGAGTTTATTCATTACAAACAAAAATAAAAATATTTTCTTTTTATATTATTAGTGTATAAAAAATATTATTAACTGCCGCTCGCAAAAACGTTTTTACGGGCTGCAGTTATTCATATTTTACTTTATGATCAAGTAACAATAAAATACGTATATAAATAATGCCTTGATAACAACATTTAGTTAATAAAAATAGTTTTAACTTATAAATCTCAGCATGAGATAATAATATAGTAACGCAGTCAAATAAGTTTTTTTTAAATTTCTTTTGCCTTAGTTCAAAGACATTGTTTTTATGACCCGCTAATAAATCTATCACTTAAACAATGGTGCTTCATTTCACGTCGTCAACGAATTTTATTGAAAACGGCGATAACGCACTTAAGTAGTTAAGATAAAGCACAAATTTGCTTGGGAGAGTTTCATACAATGTTGGAATTTAGGCTATGCCGTTTTTCTTACCCATATACACCGTGACATTTTAGTCGTCTTACAAAGGTGGTCCACTCAATGTATCCGTCATAAAAAACCTCTAGGCGCGATTAAAACATTGTTACCATTAATTAAGATTATAGGTACAAAGAAAAAAATCCTTTAGGATTATGAAACACCAGGTAATGTTTACGTATCAAACGTTAGAAGATAATCTACCTACCAACCATTACATTTCATTATTAATTCCATCTCCATAACTGGGTGTTTCAAACTACGTAATGTGTCTTTGTGAATGATATTTTCATTTTTTAAATAATGCAAATATTCAAAAATATTTTTTTTTAATAAATCACTAGTAGTCATTGGATACATGAAGTAGGCTGCCGTTGTAAGACGACTAAAATATCACGGTGTATATATTATATAATAATTAATAATTTAATAGAATAATATTATAAATAGGCAAAATTTGTAAGTTTGTATGTAGGAGGTAATCTCTGGAGTTACCAGTCAGATTTGAAAAAATCTTTTTGTCAATACAAAAAGATAGCCCAATTCTTGAGGAAGGTTACAGGCTATGTAACATCACGTTACGGCTCTTAAGAGCCGAGTAAAAATAAAAAAGTCAGATAGAACGCTAAGCGAAACCGAAGTAATAGCGCGGGCTGGCGATGGGATGCGACGCGGTGGGCGAGGGCCGAAATTTCACGCGGACGAAATTGCGGTCAGAAGCTAGTATTAATTTTTTTCCAGAGAACAATGGAGCGAAGATATGAAGAAGAAGGAGAAATTACCGAAAGCATTCATGCACCTCGACGTCGGGCTTTAAACAAGGTTCAACTAAGCAATATGATAACCACATATCAAGAGAGCCCTTTCACACCTACTCGCAGTTTCGCACGAGAGGGAATATGAAGTTGCGATGCAAACAATTAGAAAAGAGTTGCATAGAGCTGGAGTCCATCACAGACGACCCGCAAAAAATATATTTTGACGTAGCAGCAGAAAGATGCTCGCGTGCGATTCGCTCGTGACTCAGAGACTTCGATTTTTCTAACGCTACATTTTCCCATGAAAAGTGCTTTAAATCTAGCCAACATGCCGTCGGAATTTATGGCGTAGATATAGATAACACAAGATACGAACCTCGAAATGCGATCCCAAATGCAGAATCGGGAAGAATTGTTGTAAATATGTGGGGTTGGATGAGTGCTGTTGGACCCGGCAAGCTCGCTTATATACCCGGGAGGGCAAATGGCCATACGTATTTAGAGGTGCTAGAAAATGTCATGGTACCCACAGTGCGCACGGTGTATCCACAACTGGACGTGCCAGAATTTTATTTTTTCCAAGATAATTGTCCGATACACCGTGCGCGGGTTGTTCAAGATTGGTTGCGAGGGCAACCACAAATTAAAACAGTGCCGTGGCCTCCACGATCGCCAGACTTAAACCCCATTGAAATTGTAAAGGGTTTAATGGTCCAGAAATGGGATAACAGGGCAGAAAGAACGAAGGAAGCATTAGTTTTTTTTTTAAATTTATTTATTTAAAAGTAATTATACTACAGAGGTGTTACTAAATTCTAAACTCGCCAAACTTTTACGTTTGATGGCGAGAGGCGCTCTTTTTCAGAACAATGAACCACCTTACGAACATAGCTACTACTTATATTTATACTGTTACGGTTTACTCTTGTACAATGTATTTAATTCTGTTTGCTATCCTGTATAAAGTTTTTCAATTTCGTTTTAAGTGATCCCTTACTAATTTTTACTTTTTCTCGTAATAAATCTATTTTGTTAAACACTTTAGGTACCAAATACTTCGATGTTCTCTTACCATAATAATTTGTTATCTGTGGTTGTACTAGTCTGTTCTCTCTAACCCTACGTGTGTTGTACTTGTTTTTAATATTAACTTTATACTTATCACTATAATAATATTCCAGACCTACCAAATATTCCACTTTTTTTATCTATCGGCATAATTTTACAGATGGGAAATAACTTATCATACTCTTTGTTACACTTATCTTTAACATTTTTACTGACTAGAAACTTTATCAGTCTTACTTGTATGTCTTTAATATCTCTTAAATATGTTATAAAGGTTCGCCCGTACACAAGGAGTCCATAGCTTATTAGCGAATCGGCAAGTGCGAAATACACAATTCTTAAAGTCTGTTTGTTCAATACATTTTTTAAGTGGTAAAACTTACTTAGCACCAATCTTAGCCTATTACAAATGGAATTTACATGTAGTCTCCAATTAAAGTTCTTATCTATTGTTAGACCCAAATATTTAAATTTATCTACAAAATCCAATTTTGCACAGTTACAATTACATTTATTTCTATGCAAACATTCGTATGTATGTCCTACCACTGTGAGATATTCATTCTTTACAGATTTAGCATTTCGATTATATGGCGAGTATATATGCATACATTTAGTTTTAGTGAGATTTAAAATAATTCCATTGTCGTGTGCCCACTTGCTAATATTTTCAAAGTCACCTTGAATACACTTTTGTACCTCAGCTATATCTTTGGAGGCATAAACAAGACACATGTCGTCAGCGTACATGAACATCTCACATTTACGTACGACACTTGACACACTGTTCACATGCATTATATATCCTACAGGGCCGTATACCGATCCAGTAGGCACACCCAAGTCGACATCTGCCTCTTTCCCAGCCACACGGGAGATAACGGTGCTTATTTTCCTATTAGTGAGGTAGTTTTTAAACCAATGATTTGTAGGACCGCGTATTCCGCATTCGTCCATTGCCTGTAATAAGATGTCATGGTCTAAAGTGTCAAACGCTTTTTTATAGTCAATGAATAGTGCTATAATTTGTTTGCCAGAGTCTAAGCAGTCATTAATATAATCTGAAAATCCTAACAAGGCAGAGATAGTGTTGCGCCCTCTCCGGCAACCGTGCTGAGTGTCGCACAGTATGTTATGTTGTTCTAAGAACGCACTAATCTGTCCTACAATATTTTTTTCGGTTATTTTATCTATAACAGATAATATTGCGATAGGCCTATAATTACCATATTCTAAATGACTTCCTGATTTGTATATAGGACGTATAATTGCATTTTTCAACTGGTCTGGATAACTACCGTTAGTTAAGGACATATTCACTAATGTAGCTAAAACAGGACTTAATTGCTTACGTAAATATACAATGTCTTGCACCCGTATTCCATCTAAGCCGGGTGCTTTTTCACAGGACAATGTTCTTATTACCTTTTCTACTTCCGACGAGGTCACCTTATTGTATCTATAGCTTACCTCGCTCGGTTTTACATATTCATTTCTATCTAAAAACTTTAAGTTACAAACATGTTTAATTCCCTTTATTTCTTCCGTAAACGTTTTAGAAAAGTTTGTACAAATCTGTTTTATACAGTCTGTTTTCCCTAAATGCCTTAAAATAACATCGTCCAAGCTAGTTTTGTTTCGACCTAACCAAACGTTTATATTTATCCATATTTTCCTAAAATCTCCATTGCATTTTACAATTTGTTCCTGTCTATATTTATTTCTTGTCATAATTATTTGTTACTTTATTTACTTTGTTTCTATATTTTGTATAGTTTAATCGTTTGTTCATGTTCTTTGGGTCCGATTTCCAAACTCTAAATAAATAATCCCTTCGCAATAACATTGTATATAAATCCCTATTAATCCACGGCTGCCTTATTATTACTTTTAGTCATCCATTGCGAACAAGCTTGGGACACATTACGAGGTTCGAATTTGTGCGAAGTTCTGGTTACGTCCATGAGTAGCCGCTGTGATGCTGTGATACATGCGGGAGGAGCTGCGACGAATTATTAGTTTAACCCTAATCCTTACTAATATTATAAATGCGAAAGTGAATTTGTTTGTTTAATTTTAAAACACTGGGTAATAACCTCGCAGGACTATATTAGTAACATCATAAACAACAACTTTTGCTCTATTCAGTATCACAAAACATATAAGTTTACCAAAAAAACTAACGTTTTTTGCAATAAAACACTTTTTAGATCTGTATTTTGTTGTAAGTACCCCCCTGCATTCGCAACGCACTGTTTCTTTATTTATCTATTGCTTTCTTTTGGTACCGCGTAGAGTTGTTCGCATTTAAAGCGATCAATTTAAATATCTTTTATTATATTATGTTTAACAAATTGATGAATTCAAAAAATCATAAAACAAAAGTTGTTATTTATGATGTTAGTATTATATCCGGGAGGTTACTAATGTTTTACAAATATGCCTGTATAGCTATTTATATAAGAGTTTATTTTAATTATATATTAGTAAAGCTATTTATATTCGGTTTATTTTAATTATTAAGTGTTCCAATTTGTATTTTTCTAATTCGTTGATCAATGTCATCATTGTGTAGACTGTAGTCATAGTTAAAATATTGCAAACGGTTTCGAAATCTTCCAGAATAATCGGTTTAAACCATCTGTTTATTTAAAAGACACTGTTTCACACACATTGACATTCATTCTGAATGTCATTAAATAATAGTTTAAAAAACTGAAAAGCATGCTATAAAAACCAAATTTCCTTGATATCAATTGATTATAAAAAATACCCGAAAAAGCACCGCGTGCTTTTTAATAGAATTCAATTATTTTATATTTTTTTATAGGGACTTACAGGTGAAACTATACAGGTGAAGCTAATAAAAGCGTGTTAAAAATACTTGTCATATGCAATACGGTCAACGCGCTTGTCACTTTGATTATAGCAAGGTTTGTCAAACTTTTATTAAAAGACGATTACTCACTGGTTTGTTTAAACTCCAGTCTTAACGTGCTGCCTCTTTCAAGCCGTTGACCTAAACATTTTCATTATATGTATTTAAATGCAGGTTGTGAATGTGATAACTCCCATTCGACGTTGGAGTTCACCCTGCGTGACTCTTCGTCAGCCTCGACATTGTCTTTTGTGTTTTTATACGAAGCAAATAAACCTTTTACCACCGTTGGACTTTGGAGCTACAAATGTACTAGAATTAACCTGATCTGAATTGGGCTCAGCCTGTGAAATAGCACCTAGTTCACTTAAATTCTCGACAGCTAATGACATGTCACGCTGTTCACTCAATGACCACGTAATTCGAGGGATACAAGTTTGAAACGGCTCACATAATTATAAGCGGAATAGGTATTCCCTTCATGATCCAATTAAGAATACTGGTATTATTAGTATTACATATTAGGGTCCAACAATTATAGAAGTGTTGTACCCTACATGCATGTACCTGTGTTACTGGCGAGCAGGGGCACGTGACCTGTTCTGGTGCGCCTTGGTTAGCGACGTCGCTGTCGCCGTTGCCGCTGCAGATCGACGTGTAGACGTGGCGTGACCTCCTCTGACCCCCTTGCCCCCCCTGTGCGTTGGGTGACGAGAAGGTCCGGCCCAGTTTCCCTGGAACTGATGCCGCGCAGACATTGTGTTTTGGGACTGGGCGTTAGTATTAAATTTCACTGGCAGTGGCACAGTCTTCTTTATCTGTAGACCCTGTTTTTCAGTGGTTTTAGACGCAGCCTTTTGTCAAACAGAGATAGCAATATTCCGGCGTAATTTAGTCTTCGCTTCGGATCATAGTTGCGAGCTTGACTCGTCGGATTCTTAAACGGTATTATTAGAATTTTATAAGGACATTGTTGTCCATACATCGTTTTCATAAGAACCAATAGAAACGTGCATTTACTTTCTGTGTTCTAAATCACGTGGTTCTAAATCACTACATACGGGGGACACTCAGAAAGTTTTGCTAAAATAAAAAAAAATGTTTTATAGGTAAATATTTTTTATTAAATCTTCAAAGTACTCTCCACTAGCCTCTATAAAAAGTTTTATGCGTCTGGACCAGTTTTTGAAACACTTTTTTTAGTCGGCCGCAGACACCTCGTTTACAGCCTGCTCGAACGCTGACAGCGCATCTTCCGGCGACGAAAATTGTATCCCTTTGAGCTGATATTTTATTTTCGGGAATAAAAAGAAGTCACTTGGTGCTAGGTCAGGGCCGTAAGGAGGGTGACCCAGGAGTTTGACCGGCGTGCTGTCCAGGAAGACCCTCGTTTTGAGCGCGGTGTGCGAAGGCGCGTTGTCGTGGTGAAGCAGTAGCCCGCGGAGCCCTGTGTTTGGTTGCTTGTTGCTCACAATAGAGAAAACTTCTGTCACGAATTTGGTAGTATACCATTCAGTGTTGATGCTTCTTTGGTTCCGTAAAGGAATTGACACCAAGTAGCCAAACAACTTGAAAAAGCTCGCGATTATAATCTTCTTTCGCTTCTAGATCGCTTCACTTTGGTAGGCGTTGATTTGTTTTGAAACATCCACACTGTCGACTGGTGCTTCGTTCCTGGATCGTATTGATAATTCCAAAACTCATCACCTATAATGATGAAACTTTTTCCAAAAAAAAAAAAATCAACCGACTTCCGAAAAAACACTACAAAGTGGAAAATAACTTTAATTTCGGAAGACGGTGACAAAAAATTGAAACACATATCCACAGTCGCCGACTTCCGAAATTAAAGTTATTTCACGCCAAGTTGTTAGATACAATCGGAACTCAATACCAAGAAAATGCAATTACACAAACGAATACACTTATACAGATTATTTCTTGCATAAGTTTAATGTATGTGATGTGGCTGTGTTTTTTTTAAAATAAATAAATACACACAACTAACGCAGACCAAGCACAGACATGAATGAAAAAATTTCGGGACTGTCATATCACCATCACATGTCAAAATGTTATCTGTTCATTCATCGACGTCGATGTTGCTTGTTACACACAGCGCTTTCAATCACTTTATTCTGTTTGTAACTAAAAACCTTATTCATAGCTCAAGCGCTGAGAGTGCTGAGTTTTGTAATTATGATGCATACTATACCTGAACTACAAAGACTTGGATGTATGAGCTACAATACCCTTTACCTCTTTATAATGTCAAATTGAAGCAAAAAATAAAGGCGCCGGGGACTAAGACCTATCTGAATGACTTTTTAAAATGTTTTCGAAATTATAGACAGGACAAGACAATTATTACAATAGAACGAACACTCCGTTTTATTGTAACACCTAATTGTAACGTAAATATGTATAAAAAACTAATAAATATGGTTAAAATTTCATACGTGTCCATTCATAGGACATTATTAACATATACATTTCCTTTCCTCAGTAGTAATATTGATCAAAATTGTGAGCATCGTCAGAAATATATTAATGATGACGAAGAGTTGACTCTGGAAATTACTACGTAATAAACAAAATACTACCTAATACTACTACTAGATAAAGTACTAGCTTCTGCGTGAAATGTATTGATCTCCCGACCCACCCTATCGCATTGCATCGCTTGCCCCACGGTCGGCTTCTCTTGAGAGAAGCAAGCCAATTACCTAGGTGTGATCCTGTGAGCACATAAAAACTACTCGTTTGCGCGCCGCCTTTGCTCTCAGTAGGCTTCACTTCATCTTGACCGCCCCATCATGACTTATACGTGCGTCGTCTTCACACACGCTAAAGTCCAGCATCTCCATAGGATGCAGGCGCTTCAGAACCGTTTCCTTAGAAAGGTTAAGGGAGCCGATGTCCTGAATGAGAATCTTCTTCTAGATTTTAGAATGCCCACCAGCTGTTCATGAAACGAGTTTCTAAGCGTTTCTGTGATTCTGATAAAAAGCACGCCAATCCCCTGAATGCGGAAGCCACCTGCTACACTTCCCACCCGCATTAGTAGAACCACCTAGCCTGAGGGCGTCCTACCTTACGTTTGCCGATTCGCGGTCTCCACTCAAGAACACATCTACTCCAACGGTCATCGATTCTATGGCTAATGTGGCCGGCCCATTGCCACTTCAGCTTGCTAATTTTGTGAGCTATGTCAACAACTTTGGTTCTCTGCCGGATCACCTCATTTTGGATTCTATCCCTCAGAGATACTCCAATCATAGCTCGTTCCATAGCTCCCTGAGCAATTTTGAGTTTATGGACAAACAGTACGGTGACAGGCAGAATGCACTGGTGTTGAAGACTTTAGTCTTTAGGCTCTGCGGAATACGCAACTAGAAGACTCGACGAAGCTTCCCAAACGCTGCCCAGCCCAGCTGAATTCTTCGGTTAGCCCCTTCTTAAAGTTGTTCTTACTAAACTGCAGAGTTTGATCGAGGTAAACGTTTTCCCGAACAACCTTGACAGCACCGCCATTTACAGCAATCAGTCCCGGAGTAACGTGGTTATTGAATATATTCTGAGTTTTATCCCTATTCATCCGGAGACCAATGCGTACAGAAGAATCAACTAGGCCGTTCAGCATCTGATGCAAGTCCTGCAGCAATCCACGCAGTATGTCAGTAAATGGAATGACCGGTCGTTTTATATTTAAATGTTAGTTAATTTAGTTTCCAAAAATTAGCGCGTTCAAAGAAACAAACGAAAAACAAACTCCTCAGCTTTATTATTACTATAGATAGTATAGATTGATTGATGAAAATTTAACAAAAATCTAAAGGACTAAATCGTTGGCCGTCTCTATATTTTATTAAATTTTAAGAAATCGACATCAGACGATTTGCGATCCAGCCACAACTTTTTAGCAACAAAATGGAGCGACCAGCGGGAAGCTCTGACCTAAAACCTATTGAACATGCGTGGGACGAGCATGGCAGGCACACTTCATGCCCTGAAAATTGAACGTATTGAAGAAGATGAGAATACTCCTCAGCATTTGCTGCGGGATCTGATTCTACACGAATTGGCAAACTGACTGTATGCGAATTCGTGTAGAAGCCCTATTGAAGCCCTATTGTATATTTTGTAGTGTACTTTGTTTTTTTGTTGTGTATTTTTTGTGGTGTACAATAAAGTATATATAAAAAAATAAATAATAAATAAGCACGCATTTAGTTTAAATTTCGGTCCAAATGTATTTTGTTTTTGATTTATTTATACACTAAATTGTTATTTTTTTGTTTCAATTTGGTATCTTTTTATCTGCGTTATTAAATACATTTGAATGTTGCCTTTCACTTCCTTCAATATTTCATGATAATTTAGTGGCTTCTTGTCACTGTATTAAGATTCTAAAGATACAGAAACAATTGGGAAACCATTACCCAATTATTAATAATTGGGTAATGGTTTCACAATTTCGGTACGGAATCCTAAAAAATTCATTGTAATAATTATCGAGACGACTTTGTGTTAAATATTGACTCCTGCAGTTAATATAAAGCTAAACTGCCGAAATTAAAATACATGAATAAGCAGTTGACATCTGTTAGCAATGTCATCGAGGTGAGTTTCAATTTTAAGTTCATTTTATTTTCAATTAAATAATTTGGAATCGATTTCAGCTGTTTAGTATAATATACCTAGACTAAACAGCTGAAAACTATATGAATCATGAAAGAAATGGATAGTTCAAGAGGGTTGTGTTGCTCTTTATATCAGCGCAGAAGCATGCTTGTCACCAACATTGGGTGCAGTTCCTCAGACTTTCGCCGCAGCTCTGCAGTACTTTGCAGCTGCACAGTGTCTTCTCTCACGCCCTTTATTGCCCGAAGCAGAAGTGCTCGGTAAGTCAAAATTACTACTACATATTAACGACTTCAATACTCGCGTTTCTCTTCAAATGATGTACGTGGTCAAGTGTTTTGTTCAATGTACGTAATTATATATGAAATATTGGAGATTATGTTACATGAAAGACGTCCAACTAGGTGCATGTGCCGACATGGACTTTCCCATAAGCATCCGCTCAATGATTGGTCCGATGTTTCCCGCATTCAGATGATCCCCATGTCCTTCACTGCTTCTGGTACCCTGTCGCCACGAATTTCCGCCAATTCAGCCATCTGTTTTTGCAAATAATGTGTTTAAGTTTTTTAAGTCTTCAAATTACCTTGATTGTTCCAGACTGGGAAAGTTTTGACTTCATAGTAGTTGGAGCGGGGTCAGCAGGGAGTGTAGTCGCCAGCCGACTTAGCGAAGTTGAGGATTGGAGCATATTGCTTATAGAAGCTGGACTTGATGCACCTATGGAAGCTGATGTAGGTTTTTCCAAAATGATAGTGTATCTATCAGTATTGGCAATCGGATTCTAGACTTTTCATTTATTGTTTTATGAATTTTTCCAGATTCCCGGTACTGAAGGCGCTTTAATAAACACAATTTATGACTGGCAATATTTAACGGTGAACAACAGAAAAACTGATCAAGGCCTTATAAACGGGTCCGTAGGATGGCATAGAGGTAAAATGCTTGGAGGCAGCAGTGGCATTAATGGTATGATTTACGTTAAAGGAAACGATCAAGACTATCAGAATTGGTACGATGCAGGAAATGAAGAATGGAGTGTTAAAGAGGTACGGAGATGTTTCAAAAAGGCAGAAAGTCTTCAAAACATGGACATGTTGAAAAATTCTACAATAAGTGAAAATTATGGCCATGATGGGATGTTATTTATAAATAAATTTAATAACACATTCAAAAGCTATTTAGAAAAGGTAATAATTTCATGGGATAAAATTGGCTTTAAAAAAGTTCTAGATTTAAACACAGAAAATGTCATGTCTTCCGGATTTGTGCCTGTAACAGCAGCTAACGGATTAAGGCAAAGTACAGATAGAGCATTTTTAATGCCGATAGCCGATAGATCGAATCTGAAAATACTGAAAAGCACTTTAGTAACAAAAGTTTTGATTGACAAGGATTTAACAGCATATGGAGTTGAAGTTGATAAAGATGGCGAGAAGAAGACATTTTATGCGCGTCGGGAAGTTATTTTAAGTGCTGGTCCAATAAGTTCCCCACAGCTTTTGATGTTGTCCGGTGTTGGTCCTAAAGACCATATTGAGGAAAATGGCATTCCATGTGTTGTAGATTCACCAATGGTAGGTCAAAACCTTAAAGATCATAATTTCGTACCAATATTTATTTTTGCTGATGTGCCGGAGCAACCGAGCGAGGCTGACACATATCTTAGTGTTATAAACTATCTTGCCAACCGTCAGGGCTCCTTATCATTTAGTAATTTATTGACAGATGCTATAGCATTATATTCTACAGAAAGTAATCCTACTTATGCTAATTGTCAAAACCATATGTCTATAATCCCCAAGAATACCACGACACTTAAGCAAAGTTTTATGACAGCATTCCGTTATAATGAGAGCATCATGGATTCCATAGTTGAACTGAATCAACGACACGGCATCTTCTTCTTTCATTTTAATTTGTTACATCCCTTATCAAAAGGAAATATATCTTTGAGTTCTAACAATCCTAAAGATGCTCCTCTCGTGTTTCCGAACTACTTTGAAGATCCAAGAGATTTGGAAACTGCTGCAAAAGGAATCAAAATGGCTACAAAAATTCTCAACACGAAGTACTTCAAATCTATTAATGCTTTTTTGGGAAGAATGAACGTTCCTGCATGTAATGATTTTGAACTAGATTGTATAGATTATTGGAAGTGCATAAGTGTTCATTTAGTAACTACAATATTTCACCCTGTGAGCACTTGTAAGATGGGAAGTGATATCAGTCTATCTGTAGTGGACAGCCGGACGAGAGTCCACGGCGTGAAGAACTTGCGTGTGATTGACTCTGGAATAATGCCTGGTACCACCAGTGGTAACACAAATGGACCAACCATCATGATTGGAGAAAGGGCATCCGAAATAGTCAAACAAGATTATTTAAAAGAGCATTAAGAAGTATTAGTATTAATTGAATAGATTATTACTGTAGATCCGTTTGTTTACAAAGACCTGTCAATATCTTGTTTTCTTTTGTTCGTCTTGTTTGTATTTTTTTAAGAAAAAGGCAATATACTACGTCTTCTAGATTTTTTTGGTATATCCTTTAAAACTCGGCTGCTCTTGTTTACATAGGAGCGGAACCACTATAATTATCGCCTATTTTTATACTAAGTGCTTGACAAGATTTCAAACCTTGAACCCGCTAAGCCGGCTTCAAATGACAAACCATACAGTAGCCTACTGACCAACAGGCTAGAATGTTTCTCTGATCCCAACGGCCACAGCAGGATTGAGGGAACCAGAAGAATGATTTTAAAAATCTACAGGCTTTAAAATGATATAATTTAAAGGCACACCACGCTATAATAAGTTACATATCTTAATAGTTAAGACCTTGAGCGAAACATATGCCGTGCGTCATCAATAATAAATTCATCATTAAAGATAATTCGTGCACAAGACGGGATGGCAAACAATTGAAAATGTTAAAAACAGATGTGATGTATATGACAATGGCCAAAAAGTGTTTATAAAATACCTAACCAACAAAGTTTTTTTTTTACTTTTACTAAGTATTTGTAATAGATAGGTTATCCTTTTCATTTTTAACTGACTTCAAAAAAGGAGAAGGTTCGCAATTCGTCTGTATGTTTATTTTTATTTTTTTATGTTTGTTACCTCAGAACTTTCGACTGGGTGAACCGATTTTCATGATAATTTTTTTATTTGAAAGCTGGTGCTTCCCGTGTGGTCCCATTTCAATTTCATCTAGAACTGATGATGCGTTTCGGAGACAGACAACGGAACTCTTCAAAATATAACTAAACGCTAACAAAGCGTAAATATGCATTGTTTTGACCCCAAGGATGAAGAAATTTCGAATTAGTGGGGTAATAATACTATAAATTTAATTTCGGAAGGTGGTGACAAAAAATTAAAATACATATCCAAAGTCACCGACTTCCGAAATTAAAGTAATTTTTCACTTTGTAGTGTTTTTTCGGAAGTCGGTTGTTTTTTTTGGTAAAAGTTTTTAGTTTATTTTCTTTAGATATCGATATTCAACAAGTCTGTGAACTTTACAAAAAAAACCACTGATTATTCAAAGTGGCTACAGAAATTGCGGTACATGACGCCAATTTTTTTTAAATCCTTGCATTTATTGTTTCATCACGTTTAGATATGGATATCCACCGTCTGCGGATTTTCGATGATTAATTTAATTTGACCTTGTATTCATGTACCACTACGGGTCGGGTCGATCGATCAGGTTAAGCTACACTTTCCGCGGTTATTCCGTGGATGGGTGACCATATTTACATACCGTTACATACCAAGACCCATTCGTGCCTCGGAAAGCACGTTAAACCGTTGGTACCGGCTGTCATTTGTGGATCTTTGACAGTCGTTACGGGTCGTCAGAAGCCCGAAAGTCTGACAACTTGTTACTAAGGCGTATCATGTTACCCAGTAACTGGGTTGTGGAGGTCAGATAGGCAGTCGCTCCATGTAAAATACTGGTATTCAGCTGCATCCAGTTAGACTGGCAGTCGACCCCAACATAGATGGGAGAAGGCTAGGCAGATGATTCATCTACCACTACCTACCTTTTTACTATTTGAAGGTAACAACCAGATCAACTTAGAAGCTAATATTGAGACGAACTCAAAACTACTTAAGTAATGTTAATAAAATTGAAATTATGTTGATTCTTTGTAAATGGGAGAGAGAATCATTGAAAAATCTTGTTTCATGCTTCTTTTAATCCGAATCTTTATTTACTTAACCATTTATGAACAAACATAAGAAAAGACAAGAAGAAAGGAATAAAGAAATACGTAGAGGTGATTCTTATTTCTAAAGAAATCTCTATCAGCATACCTGCGAGAGAAATGTACATAAAATGAGATATAAACAACTTGTGTTTGTGATTCTTAATCCGAATCATCATTATCATAATCAGCCCATCAGATCATCAGCATCAGATGTTCCCACTGCTGGGCCACAGGCCTCCTCTCTGTGAGAGGGAGTGGGCAGTAATCCACCACGCGGATCCAGAGCGTGTTGGCAGATGTCACATGTTCCCAATTTTTGGTTCCATCACATGTCGGTCTAGTCACGATGTTTTCCTTCACCGTTTTGATAGCTGTCGTAATAAAATAATTAAGAAAATCAAAATCAAAAGTAATTTATTCAAATTAGGCTGAGAATCAGCACTTTTCGAACGTCAAAATACATAAGACAGTCCCCGAAAACGCCCACCCTTCACCACATAATGTTTAGTGCATGACTAGCTTCGAACCTACGACCTTCATCTTGTAAGCGCGACTATTACCACTCTGCAACCCCTGTTCGGCTGACTAATGATGCGGATTTTCGTGAAACTGTACTATATGAAACCGCTGCCACTGCCATTTGGTATGTAATGCGTGCGTTTTGGCGCCTGCCAACTGGTGGGGTCCGCAAGAGCCGATGCCTGCCAGGGGTGCGGGTTGTTCGAAAGAGATACCGTGGCCCCTGGTACACAGGCAACTGAAGGAACACGGGTGGGTTTTAGTTAGTAAAAGTCTGACACGCTCTCCCGCTCCACCCAGAGCGGGAGAAGTTATTTGATGATTTCCCACCCAAAAAAAAACCATAGAAAACTACTTTGGAAATCGACACTCTATTCACAATCATCTTAATCTGAATAATTTCGAAGGATATTGTTAATCCATTGCTTCAAATGTTCGAAAAAATCGTTTGCTCAACAACAACATGTTGTTGAACTGGCAAAATGAAAGTCATTCCTACTTAACAGTATTCTAACATTTATTATGTGACGTTTTACATCTACTAACCAAAAATGATTTGTCCTTTTTTAGCATGGGGATCCATGGATGCCACCGCTACAAACACTGATCAATAGTTGTGTAACAGTTTACGATCATTACTTTCTCATACCTTGACATTGGTAAAATCATTGAACGTTACCGGCGGAGCCAGAACCTCTAAAAATAGAATAGAATAGAATACTTAATATTAGAAATGTGAAAGTTTGGTGGTGAAGATTTTCGAATGTTTGGTACTCAATCACGCCAGAACGGCTGAATGGATTGGGATGAAATTTAGCAAACAGGTAGTTTACGATCTGGATTAACACATATGATACTTTTTATCCCGGTAGTATGTCCCGTGTACGATTATTTTCGATATCTACGCGGGAGCAGCCGCTGGAAAAAGCTAGTGTCAAAATATATTTCTTGTAAAACCGTGTCACGTTTTCTTAACAATGGTCGATTTTCTTAATGCCTGTTGTGCAAATACAAAATAATTAAATAATTGTAATCGTTCATGATTCAGATGGCTGAATACTTTTAGACATTATAAGTAGTGAAACAATATTCTTCGAACAATGTCGTGGTAAGTTCGTTTGTTTTTTTACATTCTACGGGCAGTTTTTTTAAATCTGAATCTGAATAAAAATCCTCTTTCCAAATATAATACCTATCTGAAATATAAAAGCAGTAATGGGGAGAAAAAAAAAACCATTTAGTTGCATATTCCGATCCGATCTAAAAACCTGTAGGTATACCGGTATGTAGTTTGATTTTGATTTTGATTTTTTGATGATTTCTGTAAGTAGGTTTGTACAAACACTTTTAGACGTCAATCATATTTTAAAGTACTACGTGAGTGACGTCCTGTCTGAATATGTTACTATATTTTGTATTCGATATCCAAAGACTGATTGCGTCAAGGAAATTAATTACTACCAATATCACAGCTGTCATTCTTTTATAGTTTTGTCAAATGACTATTTTTTTTTTGAGGTTGCGAAATCTTCAAATAACTTTTCCCGCTCTTGGTGGAGCAGGGCATGTCAGACTTTTACTGACTATAACCCACCCGTGTTCCTTCAGTTGCCTGTGTGCCAGGGGTGACGGTATCTCTTTCGAACAACCCGCACCTCTGGCAGGCATCAGTCCTTGCGGACCTCACCAGTTGGTGCTGATATCTCTTTGAGGCGCTATAGTCAGAGGTCACGTCAATCAGGTCTACGTCAATTAGGGTTGGGTTGACTCGTGACCTCTGACTATACAATAAAACACATCTGCCCTAAAACATGTCTTTTTACGTTAATTTTTAAAATACATGTTGTCTCTAGTTACGACAACACATCATGCCTGACTCCATCTACAGGAGCTTCTCCACAGACGTTTTCAGCAGCGCTGCAGTTCTTCGCGGCATCGCAGTGTGTCCTAAACCATGACATGCTACCAGAAGCTAATGTTCCTAGTAAGTCTATCAAGGCAAAGTTACAGTCAATGTACTTCCAAGGTTAAGTCATCCTTCAACTCAACTCATGTTGGCATTGCCTTAAAGTAACCAGATGTGAGTCACTACCTGAGAAGGAATGACTGCCATTTGATCTCCATAACCATATTGCTTGGATATACCCACCGATGTTTCAAGAAGCATTTGTCAAAGTTTCGGGCTGCTGTATATTTTGTAACAATCGACACCGATTGTTTCAACGTGGTCCTAAGATATTATGGAATTTTGATGTGCATGTGCAAAGCAAGGGTTGTCATCAGTTCATCAGGAACTGACTCACTGCAATGTTTTCACACAGATATATCGATTTATGTTTATTTATTTTAAAACATTGTTATATATACGGGTTAGGATTTGTAGTCCACTCCAAAAAAACCGTGTCAGCGGTGTGAGTGTAGTCCTGATACTTCAAGAGCTGTGCGACAATTTTGGTGTTTGATAGCATATTACAATGAAAAATATTGCTGCTTTTCGTGTGGCAGTTTTGTAGTACAGTATCTTTACTTGTGATCAAATGAATTCATTAACCGTTTTCAGATTTTGCGGTATTTGACTTCTTAATAATTGGTGCTGGATCAGCAGGAAGCGTGCTTGCAAACCGGTTAACTGAAGTTGAAGACTGGAACGTATTGCTGATTGATGCAGGAGAAGACCCGCCTGTGGAATCTGATGTGAATAACAATTAACTGGATTAGTATCTAGATATCTAAAGAGACCCTCATTTTTAAGCTTCGTCATCATTTTGCTTTCCGTTTTTGCCAATTATCAGAAAACTACAAAATAACTTATTCAAATACAGTTTTATAATAAGCATCTAATAGGCCGTAGGTAGGCAGTATATGCGCCCTTACGGCCCTGGCCTTCGAAAGAGACGCCCTGGGCGTCGGGAATCCCAGGCTGATTCCCGGCCACCGTATGCGCGGGCTTGCGGACGGTGAATAATGGGTAGCTCGCTGTCCGGTAAGAACCAAGCCCGGGTTGCTTTCTACGCGCGCCTCAAAGAGATGTCAGCACCAACTGATGGGGCACGCAAGGGCCGATGCATAGGCACGCAAGGGCCATAAAAAAAATAGGCCGTAGGTAAAATATTGCAGCAATTGTTTATTTCTGCAATATGTTCTCGCATGGAGTAATTATAAGGTATTTACACAATTTCAGATTCCCGGATTGGTAGGATCTTTATATAACACTAAATATGACTGGCAGTATTTAACAGTTAATGATAGATTAACAGATCAAGGATTAATAAATGGCTCTGCAAGTTGGCCGAGAGGAAAAGTTTTTGGCGGTAGCAGTAGTATTAACGTCATGCTTTACGTGCAAGGAAACGATGAAGACTACAAGAACTGGTACGATGCAGGCAATAAAGAATGGAGTGTAGACAACGTGAGACGATGTTTCCGGAAAGCTGAAAGTCTCCAAAATCAGGATATGTTGAATCATCATGATCCTACAGTCCGTGAACACTATGGCCAAGACGGTCCACTTATTTTAAACAAATTTAACCAAACCTACGATACTTTATATCAAAAAGTAATTGAGTCATGGGATGAGATCGGATTTAGAAAGGTTTCTGATTTAAACGTGGCTAATGTCATGGGCTCTGGATTCATAACAGCGACAGCTGCAAAAGGCATAAGGCAAAGTACAAACCAAGCGTATTTACTGCCAATTGCATCTAGAAAGAATTTAAATATATTAAAAAGAGCCTTAGCAACAAAGATACTCATAAATGAAAATTCTACAGCTTATGGTGTTGAAATTGAAAAAGATGGACTAAACATGACTATTTATGTATCTAAAGAAGTTATATTAAGTGCTGGAACAATTAACTCTCCACAATTACTGATGCTATCTGGTGTGGGGCCGAAAGAACACCTTTTGTCAAAAAATGTCAAATGTTTTGTTGACTCCCCAATGGTAGGGCAAAACCTTCAAGAGCATACGATAATGCCCATTCCAATATGTAGTGATGTCCCTGAACCACAATCAACTGTCGAAAAATATTATGGTACCATCGACTACCTCGCAAATCGTCAGGGCTATTTAACAGAAAACGCTATATCATCAGGTGCTCTATCATTTTTCTCTACGGATGATAACGCTACCTTTCCAAATTGTGAAAATCAGATTTCAATAATACCAAAAAACTTCTCCACCTTAAATGATTCTTTATCCTCGATATTCCGATACAATGAAATAGCTCGTCATTCTATACTTGAACTTAACAAAAACCATGCACTATATTTTCACTTTTTCACTCTGCTACACCCTTATTCTGTTGGAAATATTTCTTTGAGTTCAAACAATCCTAACGACCCTCCTCTAATATTTCCCAACTATTTTCAAGATTCTAGAGATTTAGAAACTGCTGTGAAAGGAATTAAGATGGACACAAAAGTTGTGAACACGACTTTTTTCAAATCTATCAACAGCTTTTTGGGTAGGATCAGTCATCCTGTTTGTGATGATTTTGTATTGGATAGTGAGGAGTATTGGAAATGTATTTGCATCAACTTTGTGACGACGGGCTATCACCCTGTTGGTACGTGTAAAATGGGGTCTTGCATAAGCATGTCGGTAGTTGATAGTCGGCTAAGAGTCCACGGAGTGTCGAACCTGAGAGTCATAGATGCTAGTGTAATGCCCAACACTACCAGCGGTAACATTAATGCACCGACTATCATGATTGGAGAAAGAGCTTCAGAACTTATCAAAGAAGATTACAGAAAGGTTTAAGGTCCAGCTAATATTAAAACAGTACTCTTTCTCCTCGTAACTACTATTCCAATAAATTTGATAGTTAAAACTAAAATTCTGTTATTTTATTTTGTATATTTTAAAATCTTACGTATACTTGTTATAGCAAGCGAGTGTATACTTGAATTATTCCTTTCTGCATGAAGGCAAAGAAAATTAATCATTGACCAATCTGTTGAGCCGTTTCAAAGGAACATTGCCAAATAAACTGAAAACGACTATTTATTTACTTCGTAAAGGCGTACCTCCCGCTGCTTCCTTGTTTTAGATATTTTTAACTGAAAACATCATTCAAATAAGTTTAGCTTCAATGGACAGTAAGAATTATGGACCTATTCAGAAGTCTAAAAGCAGTTCAAAGTGCAGTTAAAGTTAGTTTAATCTGGGAAAAAGTAATCCAATGCAGTCTGCGAGTAAAATAAATGACTGGGCAATATTTTCCTTCGCATTTGCTTTCATGGATTTCTTGATAATGTTTGTTCGTTCCTGTAGTTTTTTTTACGGTTATGATATAGGGTCGTTCGAATCGTCAAAAGCCCGAAACTGTGACAACCAGTCTTATCAAGGGGTATCGTATTACCCAGTTACTGGATTGTGGTCAGATAGGCAGTCGCTCCATGTTAAATACTGGTATTCAGCTGCATCCGGTTAGACTGGAAGCCGACCCCAGCATAGCTGGGAATAGGCTAAACAGATGATGATGATATAGGGTCGTTAGCTAAGCACTATCATCGATCTTTAATCTATCAAGGTCCGACAAAAACCAAGGACCTCTCATTTCTGTACACTCATTTGTACGAATACTTAAGACGTTTCTTCGATCAAACATGATTGCTAATCAACTTATTGCATGCTTTCGTCGTAAATTATCCGTCGGAAATTATCCAATGGGAACCTACCACCGGGATAAAAAGAATTGTATGTATTATCTAGGTTATGTACTATGTGTGTACCAAATTTCACACAAATCTGTTCAGCCGTTTTTGCGTAGTAAAAAACATCTAAAGATACAAAAAAAAAACTTCACATTTATAATATATCTAGGAAAGAAGGATCGCTGTTGCATGGCAAAACACAAACTCACCTACAAACAATTGTTTTTATATTGCAGCTAAACGACCTGAAGCTACAAAACAAACCAATTTATCTCCAAATTAGCGACACGAAACAAAATATCTAGAGAATCACATATAAATAATGCAAAAACAGTACGGTTTGGTTGTAAATCCCCTCTAATCGGTCCCGCAAGAGCACTGACCCAAATTCCGTGGTACCTTTGGCAATTTTCACATGGTTACAGACCGAAGATTATATATGGCGATGTTTCGGGGTCCATAGCTGAGTCAGGAACTACTGGTCCTAAGTAAACGGGCTGGTTAGCAGTAAATATTTTAACAACAGAGAATTGCGCACGTTGCCTAATCCCTGCAAACATTGAATGACAAACGTTTGTTTGGCGCAGAAGTTAATTTTTGGTTCGTTTGTTCTGCGATGTGGCCCACAGATCGTGTACTGTGGCTATTATGTATTGCGGCGCTAGTTGTAGACGTAATTTTGTTTTGGTAACAGGTAAGCATAATAAATTAGAAATTAATAGAGCAGTATGTGTTTTGTGGTGTTGTTTTCGTAAATTAACTACTAGCTTTATTACTGAAAATAATTTTGAGATTGTGGAATTTTTGGTATACAGGGATGGTAGGTTACTATATTCATGAATTCGGCACATGAATCCAGGGGTGTTCAGAATCATTTACTGAATCTATGGTAGCATTTTGCGGGTCAATGCCGATAGGAACCTGTTTTTTTTTCAAAAAAACTATAATAACTCTGAATGGCATTTAATCCGGTCAAAAGTTTAAACAAGCAAGCTGACAGACAGCAAAGTGAGTCCAATAAAAGTTTTAAATACCAACAGTTCTTTTTAAATGCAGCTAGCTGTCTACCCGCATAGTTATTTAAGAGCACTGAGTGATAAACAGCTGTTTTCCCCACGGCAGTTAGGCTTCTTCAAACAGGCCCGACGCGACGCTTGTAAAACAATACCCATGAAGTTTTCATAGAAATTGTTCTACGATTGTCGCGTCGCGCCTGTTTGAAGAAGCCTTTATCCCCGCCACAGTATGAAAGAAACACCGAAAATACAATAAAATGTAATTACATAACATCGCGCCTGTATTTCACGAAGCGTTAGGTAGAGGTGCATCTATAGTACGCCCACATTCTGCTAGTTCAACTGCACTTATGTAAAAATGTGTAAAATATTGTGATAAATAAAATGTTTTGCTTTTTTTATATATTTGGAGGTGAGTGGAACCCAGTTACTGGGTTATGGAGGTCAGATAGGCAGTTACTACATTAAAATACTGGTATTCAGCTGCATATGTTAAACTGCAAGCCGACCCCAACTTGGTTGGAAAAAGGCTAGACAGTTTGAACTGCTGTGGCAATGGAACTGCTTCTCCATAGGAAGCGACAAATTGGAACAGTGCACCTAGCTTCTGACGTTTCATAAGTGCCCTTGCAGGTTTATGTGAAATAAAATATTTTGATTTTGATTTTAATTTTGAATGTTAATATGAACTAAGGTACTGCGTTCGATCTGCGTATAGTGACGTGATATTTTTACGCCGTTTTGTTCCGTGTGGTGCTGGACGTAAAAGAATAGCACCATCCCATTTATTCCCGTGGGTGTCCTAGAAGGCGACTAAGGGAGTTACTAGAGAATGGGCAGCAGCGTTCTCTATGCATTTTACCACCATACTGCGATCGCCAACCCGCCTGCCAAGCGTGGCGATTATGGCAAATCTCCCCTTTTGGGGGAGGCTTATGTCCAGCAGTGGACCTCTTTCGGCTGATATGATGATGATGATTTTTACGCCTCTGGGAAACTTTGTGCCTCATTCGAACGATTGTCTGCTGCTATTCGAGTAGTCCTTACAAAACCAAAAGCTTGTCTTACAACCTTACTTTATATCCAGGGTAGGGAAAGCATGTGACTTGAAAATTACTCCTTAGCTTAGTTAGCGAAATCTAGGTTATTGGTTGTAGCATTTTTGTGTTTATTCAACGTCCACTTTTTAACCGACTTCAAAAAAAGGAGGAGGTTCTCAATTCGACTGTATGTTTTTTTTTTAATGTTTGTTACCTCATAACTTTCGACTGGGTAAACCGATTTTGATGATTTTTTTAAAATTGAAAACGCGTGCTTCCCGTGTGGTCCCATTTTATATAGATCTGATTATGCGTTTCGGAGACAGACAACGGAACTCTTCACAAAAAAAACAGTAAACAAACCGCGATTGCTGCTATCGCATTAATATGCATTGTTTTGACCCCAACGATGATGAAATTTCGAATTAGTGGGGTAGGTACTATAACTAAAAATTGAAAAATAAGAACTTTTTCCAAAAAAAACAACCGACTTCCGAAAAAACACTACAAAGTGAAAAATAATTTTAATTTCGCAAGGCGGTGACAAAAAATTTAAATACATATTCAAAGTCTCCGCCTTCCGAAATTAAAATTATTTTTCACTTTGTAGTGTTTTTTCGGAAGTCGGTTGTCTTTTTTGCAAAAAGTTTTTTTGTTAACCTAATTTAACAAACCGCACTGCATTATAGTGTTAATTTTAAATTAACACTTTAAAATACATCTTAAATGGCTCAGTCAATCAATCTGCCTAGCCTATTCCTAACTATGTTGGGGTCGGCTTCCAGTCTAACCGAATGCAGCTGCATCCGATTAGACTGGAAGCCGAAAACACTGGTATTCAGCTGAATACCAGTGTTTTACATGGAGCGATTGCCTGTTTGACCTTCACAAAATCAAAAGTCATTTATTCAAATTATGCTGAGACTCATCACTTTTTGAACGTCAAAATTACATATTAAGACAGTTCTCTAAAACGCCCGCCCATCTAGTGATGGGCTAGGAAGTGGTCTTCCTAGTGCTTTAGCTGGGAAGAAGAAGTGGCGCAAAAATCTCCCTAGCAGCACAGCTGTCTGCAGCACATTGTAAATGCAGCTATGCAACCTGGGTAGCACAATACCTCTTGGCAAGACTGGTTGCCAGACTTTTGGGGTTCTGACTGCCTATATCGACTGTCAAAGATCTCCGAATGTCAGCCGGGACCAACGGCTTAACGTGCTTTCCGAGGCACGGCGGGACTCAACATGTAGTGGATCATCCATTACAACGTGCACCCACGAACCCTCACGTCTTAGCTTACTGTGGCTTGAAAATATTTATTAAACCAGAAAGAAGCACGCACGTGTATAGCTCATGTCGATACCAAGTCAGGTAAAACACACAACACACTACCCGAGAAACTTCTGGCCGAAGTAATTTTACAACACAACATGACCCCCAGAATATGTTGAATAAAGTTTAGACCCACGGACGCGGTCGGTCGCGACCACACGTAACGTAAGCGATACGTGGTTGGCTAAACCCTTGCGGGATGCCGCAAATCTCTGAAGCTTACATCCACTCGCGCGAATTTCATATTAAATTGTTTTTAGTTACATGTCGGAGAAGCTTTTGTTTTTAACTAGCTTTTGCCAGGGGCTTCGCCTGCGTGGAGGTTGAAAATTATGCCACATGAATGTACTACCGGAATAAAAAGTATCATAAATGTTTGCCAGGTTATAAACTATCTTTGTGCCACATCGAAATCTGTTCGGCTGCTTTTGCGTGATTGAGTAAGAAACACAAACATTCACATTTATAATGTTATAGGTATAGATATATAAGGTGTATCTATTCATACACGAAATATCTGAAGGGGTCATTGTACTCGTCATTATGAACAACTTTTACTACCGGACCAAACCTGAAATTGCGAAAAAATATCAGCTGTTCCCTATATTTTGACGAGATATGCGAACATAAATGTAGGGAACAGCTGATATTTTTTTCGCGATTTCAGGTTTGGGCCCATAGTAAAAGTTGTTCATAATGATGAGTACAATGACCTTTTCAGATATTTCGTGTATGAATAGATACACCTTATATAGGTATATAAGTAGGATTAGTTGAATATAATATCTTGTTTACCTATGATATAAAAAATGCATTTGATTATCGAAATCGAAATTTTGTTTTGGATTTAGGACGATGTTTATCATGAACGGTAGGCATTCTAAAAATATTTTTAGTGCCCACGGGAATCGTAACTTTGGTAAAGATTTGATAAAAATGACTTTTTTACGCACTTTTCGAACGAATCAAAAGGAGTAAGTATGTAAGGAATCTACTCTGTAAGTTTCTACCTTCCCCAAGGGAAAAGGCGTGAGTTTATATATGTAATGTACGTATGTATTAGTAAACTTATACATTCAATTCCTTAATTTCAAACAAAACTAGGGCCATTCATATAGCAACTATATCAATGACTATAGCGATCTCAGATGACCAAAGTTTAGACAAACGTAAAGTATCGAGTATAATTTAAACAGATGGCCAAATAACAGAACATAACCCTCATGGTCACGCAGAGGTCAAAATTATGATCAGTGCTGGGGCCATTCGGCGCCAAACGATACACGATGACTATCACACGATTTCGGGTCACCCTTGCGGGACGCCGCAAGTCTCGGAAGCTTTGGTATAAGCTATATGATGTTCGTGACCTCTGGCGCCAATTTAGATATTATATGTATATTGTAAAGTTTTGGGTGCTTTTTGATTATAATAACCATACTAATTAAAGGCCTCCGCGTAATCAGAAACTAGGTTTATATTGTTCGAACTAATTTTTTTCATTAATTGCTGGAGGCTTTTATTTTGGTGATAAGCTTTGTTTAATTTTTTTGTTGCTTGACTTAAATTTTCATCGTCTTTGGTAAACTGGCATGGCTAGCTGACATATGGCAAATGATATAATTTAATGTTAAGTGTCTCGTAGTGTAAATTACTTTACATATCTACTATTGTATAGAATCAAGTTTATATAACTGAACAAACAGCTGAGCTGGTGGGGAGTTTGTGGTGCCACTCCTTCTTCCCAGCTAAAGCACTAGGACATGGTGACGGGCGGGCGTTTTGGGGACTGTCTTACGCAATTTTGACGTTCGAAAAGTGCTGATTCTCAGCATAATTTAAATAAATTACTTTTGATTTGATTTTTGTTATAATTTGTATGATAACAGTGGAAGATTAATTGTACCAATAGTTATGTTGGTGTCCTATGGTGTAATTTTTTCTAGAATCATATACTACCTTCAATACTAGGATTGCTAAAGGTAGATCAAGGATTGCACATATTATGATTTTGTGGTTGTAGGTAGTCTTAGTACAAGAGTTAGGGCAACACAGACGTTTGTGTCTTGGAGTGTGTTGTCAAAACAGAAAAGTTATGAAGATGGTGATTGAATTATGCTCCTTTTTAATTCACGACTGCCATTGTTCATCGGATATTTTTTTAACCCCACTGCTCAAAACGAGGGTAAAGTTCTTTCAGGATAACACAACATAACCAACACAATTAACGAACAGCCACACGTCCCCAAAAAGGCTCAACACACAACTTTCAATACTGTTTAACTTTATTTCCGGACAATGTCCGTGTGTCCTCGTTTGTCTAATCCAGATTAATCTTTGGCATTCCTCGATATCTTAAGAATGGCGTCCACAAACTTGTTGTTAGTACATCGCGGTGAGAATACACGTGCTTATGCCCTGTTGGTAGAAATATGTCTGTTATTTAAAGCTGGGGTTCTGTTTTAGTTACTTTTTACGACGCGGATAGTTCCTGGCTTGTTATTTATATTCAAGTTAATATTGAGCGCTAAATCAAGGCAACTCATGTCTGTGATCTCAAGCATTTTAAGGACTCGACATAATCTTCGTTGCTGTTATGTATCAATGAAGTTGTTTTTACTATTAGTAAGTACCTTGACCAACAGAATGCTACAGTAAGCAAGTTCGAAAAAAATACACCTTTTGGGATCAAGCGAGCACTACTTACGAAAGAAGCAGCATTTTCACTTATTGGAGTGAACTTTTTTTATCGCAAGCATATTTTAGTTACTTGGAAAGCCTTACCTGAATACAACCTATAGTAAAACATAAATTAACAATAAAATTACATGTACTGTTACATCAATTATAAACATAAGCCATGCCAAGTACCTAAAATGGTTGACTTGAAAGACTGAGGGCAGAAGCATAAGGATATTCAGCCTTTAATGTTACCACTGCTCTTATTTAGTTGGGACGGAGACCTGGTGGCCTGTAAAACAGACTTCGGCTAAGCTTAGGCACCAGTCTACCACAGTATTTTACTATGAGCCTGCGGCGAGGGGTCAATTTTTCTAAGAGAGAGGCCGAAGTGAAGCCGGTTTTAACTTACTTACTTATAAATAAAGTAAAAATACTATAGTTCTAAAATTAATATAGGAAATACAATAAAGTTGAACAGCTGAAAACCAAATAGAATGTGCGATATTCCTCTATCTCGTTCTCGCATTTTTTCTGTATCTGTCAGTATCATAATCCGCTGTACAGCAGCTTGCCCTCGTCCGTATCGAGCGGTGCCTCGTGAGTTCGTGACATAAAGTGACATCATTACAGGATCGCTGTTGTATGAATTTATAGTTCCCGATTATGACGTTTTGGCGCCGGGTTAACTTAGATTTTTGTAATACAAAGCTATAAATACGCGTTTTTGTTGTTTGAATGTTACGGTAAATTAAATGCTCGTAGTGTTACTATATTTTTTAGCAATAGTAGACTCTATTGACGTGCCATTTTTCAAAAGCGAATCACCGAAGGGAAACAAGTAGGAATCGTGTTACATGGTGCTTTCGCTATTGCTATAAGCCTATGACTGGACAATATTGTTCTTTGTAATTATTTTATAAGGATATTGTGGTGAAATAAATTGCTGCTGGGACACAGATCTCTTCCCTTCTGCAGGCTTAGCACGAGCACCGATTTGCCAACTAAAGAATAGACATTACTATTAACTAAATGATGTACAATAAGAGAAGATAGCTATGTTTTTCTATTAATTATCACATTTATGCGTTCTAAACTAATCATGATTTTGTAGATAATCGTATATACTTTTTAGCCGTCGAGTAGAAAGTTTGTTGTCAGTGTGATTTTGACAGTTTGGCAAAAAATATTCTTCTAAAATAGTCTAATGATCTTTGTCTAGGTCCTTACCTAGACAAAGATCATTAGAAACGAAAGACAAAATGACAGATTGTAGAAGGATATATACGATGCGATGTCAAAAATGGAGAAACGAAATGTCACTTTGTATTGAAAAAGCACTGTCTATTCTTCGTAGAAATAGAAAGCGTCATGCTACATACACCGGCGTGCGGCGTGGTAGATGTCACATGTCTTCGAATTTTCGGTTCTAGGACATGCCTCACGATATATTTTCCTTCACCGTTAAGAGAGCAGTGGCGATGAAGTAATTGAGGTCCTGTCCGCACAGCGATTTGTCACCGCGCTATTTTTAATTCGCGCGGATTGTATTCCGTGACTGGAATTACACCTAATACGCACTGCGAATAAAATTTCGCGCGATTTTCGCCACTTCGCTGCAGTTCCCGGCTTAGACGAACGTCTAAAATGAACAACAGATTTTTTTTTAATTTACCTGATACTAAAGCGGTGGCGTGACAGACGTATCAAAAGATGTCATGAACATTGGATTCACCCATTTACGGCCCTGAGACCAATGAAGAAATGTTTCTACTTAAAACATTAAGAGCTGCGAAAATATGGCAACAAGTTTTTCGGATATTACAGAATGTCTATAAAAACATTCGATAATTTAATACGACTAGTTGTTCGGGTATTACCTACCAAGACACGACTTGGAGAAAAGCAATTTCAACTGAAGAGATACTCTCGATAACTCTAAGGTAAGAAGTTCCATACTTAGAGGTACAGACTGCACAGCAGTGTAAAGTCAAATAAATGTAATTTAAGTATTTAAATAAATCTTGAGAGAGTAAGGTGCTCTTTTGTTTGTTTCACGCGACATCCTGTCGTGCCTGCTAATAACAAGACCGAGCTAAACGCGCGAATATTAATTCGCAATGCGGACGTATCTATAACTACTTCATACTGTACAAAATATTCGCGCGGAAAAACATCCGCACCGCATCGCGTTGAATTTGCATCAAATCACAAATTTTTTCTGCGCGATTTTTTTTCGCCAGTGCGGCTACTCCCATTAGATTCAATGTGTTCCAGAATTGCGATAAAAAAATCGCGCAGTGAAAAATCGCGATGCGGACAGGGCCTTACACTAAGTAAAACGCCTATCTGGGTTCGAACCCAACCCTTTTGGTATATGTATCATCTTTAAGGTGAATCTAGTCCACATTTTTTCCATAAACAGTTCGGGAGGGTATTACTCCACTATTCGACAATGTACGTCAAAAATAAAACACGGTATGGTTTTGTCTCATTATTAATATTGTCTGTACGGAAACGGAATACTAAAATAAAAAGCTATTAAAAAGTTAGGAGCCAACAAATATTTGTCTTTCTTGCTAATTTAACCTAACTTTGGGCGTGTTTAAGTAATAAAAGAAGTGTAAAATCTCCAATACCAACTCAGTACCAACAAGTTCAATAAACTTTATTGGTAATTGATTTATGCAGTGGTTCATTCATAAAACCCGATCTTCCGAAGGACTTGTTCTAATTTTTTACGCGCCTGTTTTACTATAAATGGTCCTGCATCTCACCCAATAACATTGTGCGTATCTAACTAGTGTCTACCTGCTCATGACTGATACTACCTCTGACGGACACAATGCCTGGTGAGACTGCGTAATTTTTAGCCAGGCCCACCTGTGAGTTCGAGACCGCGACTAGGTTCCCCTTAACAATAACAACTGTATCATGAAAGACGATGAAATGTCAACGACCAATTTATAGGTGTATTTTATCAAGACATCTAAGATCCTCAACTGTTTTGTATTCCTACCACGTTTTCCACGATATTGACTCTGGTCTGTCTCGGTGAACTCAGTCGAGCGCCGCATGAATTATGTTTAGCATAATGAAACAGTTGATACAGATAATAGATCTTTTGTTAAGATAAGAGGTAATTTTCTATTATAAATAAAAAAGGGGATACCTACTGTAGCGTTCTTGGATCTGTCTGCTACTGACAACAGTTTGCGGTCACAAATCCTCCAGCGAAGCGTGGTAAAACCAACTTTAAAAATGGCTTCTTTTCTAGGTTATTTTATACGTTTTCAATCCACATTGTGTATTTTGATAATGATCTAATACGTCCTGTATTAGAACTACTTAGTCGGTGGCAAAAAACTACAATATTGATCCAAAGACAACGACTTCTGAAATTAAAGTAATTTTTCACTTTGTAGTGTTTTTTATGAGAGTCGATTGTCTTTTTTTTGTAAAACGTTTTTTTAGATATCTATACTTATACTTACCTAATAGCTAATTTATGAATAACATGTTCAGTAATTATTTTTTTTTTTTAAGTACTGAGCTTTTATTGCTGACTGTACTATGCGAGAACAGTTCATAGCGTAGTTAAAAATATTAACCAGTCAGCAAGCTACTACATTCGTATAAAATAACCGATATAACCCAATAAACAAGTCTATAACCCTTTTTCATGTAGAAACGGTCAGTCAACAATAAAGTCATTCATAAAAATAATAGAACGACATTACTCATCATTACCATAATAAACCACATAGGGGAAGCAAATAAAAATAGGGGGAAAAAGGAGAAAAAAATAGCGTACGAAAACGCACTGAGCAAACTTGAAAAAATTCTGATCATTTGTCTTTCACCCCGACCGCCATGATAGCCATGATCGATGTCAAAGCGGAAAAAACATGGCCGATTTTCCGTAGAGCTTTCATCGGCAGGTACATAATCTTGCTAGATAGGTCAATTGGAAATGATATGCTTCAAGCTTGACTGTTATTTTCATGTCTTGTTGTAAGGCATCAAAACTGATATTTTTGCTTACTATTCTCTTCAACCCTTGGCCACCCAATGCTGAGTGTAGATCTCTTCCAAATCTCTCCACTTTTCTCTCTCGGCCCTTGCGGGCCCCACCAGTTGGTGCTGACATCTCTGTGAGGCTCGCGTGGAACACAACGCGCCGTCGACCCAGGCTTGGTCCTTACCGGACAGCGAGCTACCCATTACTCGCCGTCCGCAAGCCCGCGCGTACGGTGGCCGGGAATCAGCTTGGGATTCCCGACGCCCAGGGCGTCTCCTGCGAAGGCTACGGCCGTGAGGGTGCATGTACTGCCTCTCCCTCACGTGCGCTGCCTCCCTCTTTGCGAGCATCACTGCTTCGCTGAAGGAGGTGACGGCTAACCATCTCTCGCTCCAATCTGCATTCGGTTAGACTGCAAGCCGCTTCGAAGGTAGTTGGAAAAACGCTTGGCAGATGATGAATGACAACAACGTATGGTGCGGTTTCCATAAAGTAAAATATTTTATCCACTAAATTCCAATTATAAACTTCAAAACGAGTTTATTTTGACATACTTATGGTGTGTCCAGACCTGGCGAATGCGCCGCCCGCAAGCTGCTTGCGAAACGCTTGCGAACTGTGCTCGTGCATTTCATGTACGTAGGCTACGAAAATGAAATGCACGCGCGCAGTTCGCAAGCGGGTCGCAAGCAGCTCGCGAGCGGTGCATTCGCGGCGCTTTCGCCAGGTTTGGACACACCAAAAAGTTAAAGTTTATAATTATAGAGGAGTGCAGAAAGCTAATATTTTTGCATAATAATGTTTTTCAATTAAAATTCACTATGTTCATGCACTAAAATTCGAATTTCTTCAACCACTGTGCGACCACTAATAATAATAATTGTATCGTGAAAAATAAATTGCCCGACCGCTGTCGAATAGTGTGTACGTGACTTTATGTTATCTCTCTAGTCTATGCATAAAGTATAGTCTATGAATAAAGTAGCATGAAACAACAACAGTAAAATATCTAGCGAGATTAGCGATTACGGTTTTATAGGGGTCAGTGACAACTAAATCGACAATCCCTTAGTAACTAGTGAATATGTAATAAAGTACAGTGCTTGTTGCATAATATTCAATGGGTAATATATAATTATTCCTCTAAACATTTAGTGTTCTTCTAATGATTGACACTTGCATATTAATGAACCTATACAATCTTTATGCGCTTCTAATACTGCACAATTTTTTCAATAAATGAGCCTCTTTTTAACTTTATAGCCATTTGTGACTTAACCGACCAAATAGGTTGTGGTTTTAGTCTGTAACAGTCTGACAGACTCTTCTGCCCACCCCAGGTCGAAAGACTTCCATGAGGAATTCCATCCCGTCACAAAACAAGTTGGTCGCAGTTATTTGAATTAGCTATTTCGTATTTCCAGGAGCGCTAAATGGGAATTATTAGGTCGATTAAAAACATACCAGAATCAATCAATAGCAGATTGCATTTTATTTATTGTATTTTCTTGCATAAACATACACACCAAGAGACGTTACATGGTTATTAATTACAACGTTAATTGGGCCAGAACAAGATGTTTTATAAGCATTTCCAGATTTGTTACGAAAAACTTCTGTAAAGTATAAGTTACCTTTCTTCATAAATTCCCGAAATAAAACCGGTATTTTAAGGGTTCCTTAAACAAAGAGTTGTAGTACGTACTTCATGCTTTTGTTAGGAAAAATAAAAACGCAAACAATAATAGAACAGAATAAAAGTAATTTTTAGCGTTTCGCTCCGAAAGGTGGAAGTTGAAAATTATTCATTGTACGCACTTCATTATCGTTACAATGTTCCAGGAATTTGAATAAAAAAACTTTAACAATGTTTACAAAATTTATTTTTGTAACAAAATGTTTTTCCTTTTCCCTAAGTACCTACCTAATTGTACTTAATTGTGTAATTAGCCCCGTGTTACAAAATCTTTGCAAGATTTTGTGTAACGTTCCTTTCAGTTTTTTTTTGGTAAAGATGAATATCGCATTATTTACCATAAATTAAAAAAGTAAAATGTTAACATTATACTGTTCATTGCTACTGCACTTATTTTACTTAAAGATCCGGAGCAAAGAACCATCTTAATAAAAACTATATCTTCAATGAATACTTCAATAAATATATTTACAATATTATCTTTGCATTCAAAAACGTAATCGACTCAAAATATTTTCAAAAATTGTTGTATTGTTCTTTTATGAATTCTGATGCCCTCTCTGCTATCATCATACTAGGTGCATATATACTACCACTAGTTATTTCTGGCATCACACTTGCATCGACCACTCTTAGGTGCGTTACCCCATGTACCGTCAATCTACTATTCACAACTGATGTCTTCGGATTAGGTCCCATCTTACAAGTCCCTACAAGATGACTCATTGAAGTTACCATGTTAGTACTAACACATTTCCAGTATTTGTCACCATTTAATTCAAAACTGTCGCAATCTGGCCAGTTAATTCTTCCCAAAAATCCTCCTATATTCTTGAAAAATTTGGTTTTTACAACTTTTGATGCCAATTTGATTCCTTGAACTGCTGCTTCCAGATCTCTTGTGTCGTTAAAGTAATTTGTGAATACTAGCGGAGAATCGTCAGGGTTATTTGTACTTAAAGAGATGTTGCCTGTTGAAAATGGGTGTAAAAGGCTTAATGCAAATAAAAATACTGTGTGGTTTTTGTTTAATGTTACTATCGAGTCCACAATAGAGTCATTATATCTGTACTGTACTTTCAAGAATTTCTTCAAGTCAAGAGTGTTCTTCGGGAAAATTGAGAGATACAGTTGGAATTCTGGATGAGATGAAACATTCTGGGTGGAATAAAATGCTGTTATATCTGTGAACATACTACTCTCGGCTAAAGTTCCTGTACGGTCTAAAATGTAATTTACCACATCCCGATGACTTTCCTTTGCAGTCTTTTTCTCTGGTCCATCACCATATACAGTTATTGGAACTGAGAGATGATCCTGCAAGCCTTGCCCTACCATTGGAGAATTAACTAAACATGTAATATTCTTCGAACTAAGATGCTCTTCAGGACCAATACCTGACAGCATTAGAAGTTGTGGGGTATTCACCGCTCCAGCACTCAAAATAACTTCATGTGTTGAATAAAAAGTCAGAATTCTACCATCTTTTTCTACTTCAACACCAAAAGCTACTTTTGAATCCTCTGTTATTAATATCTTCCTTACGAAAGCATTTTTAAGTATTTTCAGGTTCCATTTGTTCTTTATTGGCTCTAAATATACTGTGTTTGTACTTTGTCTAACTCCATCAGCTGCCGTTGCTGTTACAATGCCAGAACCCATAAGACTAGCGACATTCAAGTCAGGAACATACTTGATTCCAATTTCATGCCACGCTTTCAAGATTCCGTTAGTAATATCTCTTTTAGTGCTGTTGAATCTATTTATAACTATTGGTCCTTCTTTACCGTAAAACTTGCTAATAGTGGGATCTTTAAGTAATTTCTGGTTTTGCAGACTTTCAGCATTCTTAAAGCATCGACGTACGTCATCTAAACTCCAGTCTACATTACCAGCGTCGAACCATTTTTGGAAATCCTTGTCATGTCCCCGAATATAATGCATTTCATTGAGACTGCTGCTTCCTCCGAACATTTTACCCCTCGACAGGTTTATAGAACCGTTAAAAACCGCCTGATCTATCGCTCCATTGTTCGTTGTTACAGATTTCCAGTTGAATTCACTATCAGCCATACTGTTGTCTAGGCCTGGTATCTGAAAATTTTGAAGTAACCGTATTAGTGTTAAAAAACGATTAACAAGAATATTTTTAGAAACGTGTAGTATTGCTATGATTTTATTAAAAAAACGATAATTGTATGAGTTTTTAATTAAGTGATAATCTTTTGTATAAAAAAATATAAGGTTGCAGAAGTATGATTTAATGAGATTGAATTTGCTGACGGTAATTGCTTAGCAAATCATCATCATCATCATCATTTCACCCGAAAGACGTCCACTGCTGGACATAGGCCTCCCCCAAGGAGGGGATGGGGTTGCCATAATCGCCACGCTTGACAGGCGGGTTGGCGATCGCAGTATGTTGGTAAAATGCATAGGAAACGCTGCTGCCCATTCTCTAAGTAAGTCTTTCAGTCGCCTTTTACGACGACACCCATAGGAGAAAATAGGATGGTTCAATTCTTAACAAAGAAATCTTTAGCTAATAGAATATTTGTAAAGTAACACCTTTATTATATCAACGGCTTATGTCCTGCGACCTAAGTCCTCTTTGGTACTTACATAAGACTCAACAGGCGGGTCGCCTCCAGCCTCCAAGAGTAATATTTTCCACCCTTTAACTTCACTAAGTCGTTTCGCGACCACACTCCCTGCTGTTCCACCGCCGATTATTATGAAGTCAAAACTTTGGAAGTCTGAAAAATAAATGTACTGAGGTATGTTATAAAATCTTATGTAGGTATTACTGGTTTTTATCAATGGCTTCGCCCTGGTGGAAGTCGAAAATTATCCCACGGAAACGTACCACCGGGATAAAAAGTATCCAGGAAATGAACTATACATATGTGTAGCAAATTTCAAACAAGCATTTATAATATTATAGTGGGATAAATATAAATTAATGATTAATGTAAACGTTAATTTTCTTTACAGTTTTTACCAAAGTGAAATTTACATGTAGTTCCTTAGTAATTCGGCAGTAAGTGATCAAGACTTGTGTTAATGTTCTGAAACAGGATACGAGAAACAGATCTGAAGTGGTTGTTTGTTGTCATTGTAAAGAACCCGGCCAAGTTTGTCTCGGACCTCGCACAGCAAAAGGCTCCGTATTTTGGATAGATTTACCCTTCACGATACGCATGACTCGATTCTATCCAAAATCTGCTATATCGTTCAACGCTCAGTGTCCCACGATTTGCACAGCGATAGTTGGGAATTTTTTACCCGACTGCGCCAGAAGAAGGGTTATGTATTTAGAGTGTATGTATGTATGTGTGTATTTATGTATGTATGTATGTATTTTTCTTGGGCACGCCCTGTAGCCTAAACGGCTTTATCGATTTCAGCTTGAGAGGTGCCGTTAGATTCGTCTTAATTGTGAGAGTGATACTGGGTATATCAAAGTTGAAAAAAAAAGTGGCCGATTTTTTGCGCCATATATCTTCAAATCTTTTTTTTCTCAAAACCTATTGAGTGGGGTATAAAGGCTCGTGCAGACTAGCGCGACGCGACGGTCGCGTCGCGGCTGTTTGTAGAAGCCTTACGGGTCTCATAAATAGGTCTCATTAACGTCATAAAAATTATATGAACTAAAAACTGTGAATTAAAAAAAAATTACAAAATCAAAAACCCGACTGCCTAAAAAAAGTGAACTTTAATTAAAAAAGATGGAAACAAGAAATTTGTTTTAAAAGGATGACTATTATACTGAATACTATAAGCAATCTCATGCAGTCGGAGGCAATAAAGGTCGTTACTGTTAAATTTAAGAAGATGCCTCCGACTGCATGAGATTGCTTATAGTATTTAGTATAATATTCATCCTTTTACAACAAGTTTTTTGTTTCCATCTTTTTTAATTAAAGTTCACTTTATTAGGCAGTCGGGTTTTTTGATTTTGTGAATTATTTTTTTAAGACTTTATTTTTCACTTTTTTGGCGTGATTAATGTACACCCATACCAAATTACAGCCTTCTACTACTAATAGTCTCTGAGCTAAGCCGCCGACAGGTAAGCCGTAAACAGGCATACGGATGGACACGGCGAAACTATAAGGGTTCCTTGTTGACTACGGAACAATAAAAACAACACTAACAAAGGGTATGCAAATACCAGCACCAAGGGAACCTTAGATACTTATAAAAGACGAAAAGTAATCTGTAGAACATTGCAATGATAGTAGTACATACTTAGAGCAAAAATAACTATGCCGATGGTGATTTCTGGGCCGAATTCTGTTACCATGTGTATTGTTTGCATTAGGATTATCAGTCTATAATATTTCCGCTGCCGGGATATAGGCCTCCTCTCTGTGAGAGGGATTTAGCCGTAATCCACCAAGCAGGCGAACGGCCAAGTGTGGTTGTTAGATGTTACATGTCTTTAATTTTTTTACTCTAGGACATGCCGGTTTCCTCACCATGATTTCTTTCACCGTTTGGAGAGAAGTACAACTCGTAAGTCAGCGCCGCTACAACTAGGCCACCACTGCTCCCGTGTTTTGTTTGGCAGTCTTAGACATAACGTAGGTACGTACTTGCAACATTCGATTCCGGGATAGTCCCATGATTGAGAAGGCATTGTGCGGCCACAAAGTACTGCAGTGTGGCAGCGAACATCTGAGGACCTGCCCCAGTCGAGGGCATCGGGCATGATGCATTATTGAGGCTGAAGAACACAACACGGACAAATTAAATTTAAAATACGGCTAGCTACTTAAAATAGAATGGATAAAACGTTTCTCTCATCCAATGTTACTTTCATGATTATTAGCAACATTTTACTGAATTTCAAAATGTGGGTGTATAAATACGTCCCTGTCTATCAATTTGGAGAATACAGGGGTTAAAGTTTGGAAACGTGTTGCTCGCTAGAAAGAATTTGAGACTATTTGGGGGCTTCTAAACCCTCCACAACATTTTTTTGTTGCCAGAGTTGCGTAATTTTTGAAGTAAAAAGAAGTGTTTTTCGGTTAGGAACGTAAATATTTACGTCAAAACTCTTTTCTTTTAATTAAAGGTTAGGTTAGAGCTGTGACCAATCGTTATTACCAAGGCAGATTTCTCATCTACTAATTCCAATTTGTTAAACACACGTAACTGCGTTCAGTAATTTTTCTGCTTAGGTAAACTCAATTAATGTAAGAACTAAATGGCCAGTTAAAATGTTGGAATGGACAGTAAGGTAAACAGTTCGGCAGTTTATTAATATTTACGTTCCTAACCTAAAAAAATTACTTTTTATGTTAAAAAATGCTGTTGACAACCCTCAAAAGACCCTCTAGAAGTCCCAAATAGTATAACATTTTTTCTAGCGAGGCAGCACGTTTCTAAATCTAACCCAATACAGGCGACATGTTATGTATTTACAAAATCTTTGTCCAATTGGTTACGTTTTATAGATATTCTGATACCTAAAGCTCTGAAGCAGATATTTTGCCGTTGCGATGCATATAAATGCGTGGTTATGGTAAACGACGGAGTTATGACTAATAACAAAAATCTTTCAAAGAATATTAAAACCCAATGCAAATTTGTTTCAAACTTTATTTAGTGATATTTTCAAAATGAATATAATGTTGCCGCTGGTTGCCGCTGTGAAACATCTTAATTTAGGAGGCGATGTTTTCAAAATGAAATGAAAACTTTTTCCAATCGACATCGACCAATCGAAACACTACAAAGTGAAAAGTAACTTTAATTTTAGAAGTCGGTGACTTTTTTTTTTGAGGGTGGGAAATCATCAAATAACTTCTCCCGCTCTGGGTGGAGCAGGAGGGTGTGTCAGACTTTTACTGACTAAAACCCACCCGTGTTCCCTCAGTTGCCTGTATGCCAGGGGCCACGGTACCTCTTTCGAACAACCCGCACCCCTGGCAGGCATCGGCCCTTGCGGACCCCACCAGTTGTTGCTGACATCACTGACGGCGTGCGTGGTACACAACGCGCCGTCGACCCAGGATTTTTTTTTTGTTTAACGTGGAGAAATGCCTACTGCGCTACCACGGAGAGGTAGCGCAGTTATATGGGACTGTAACCCACTGAAACTCCACGGTGTCCTCCAGTGCCGCTTGAGGCGGAAACACGGAAACGCGCAAGCCATCTGCGAACCTGCCGCGGCTGTCCGTCACCGGGCCCTCCTCGGAGGGGAATAACCCCTATCACCGGCGCACCAGGACACATGGCACGCCGTGACCACCCCAAGAACCAAATAGCATAAGGGCTCCAGACGACCCCGTGTCTGGCACCCTTGGTGCCCCTACGACGGGTCAGGACAGTAGGCCGCCTACCACTTTTCGGCCGCAAGGGATGGGGAGAGCGGCCAACGCTATACCGACACTCCTCCTCCCCTGTGGCCCCACCGCGTCCGCCATCAAACGGTAGCGACCCCGTCTAGGCCACGGAAGGAAAGAACGCTACTCAGAAGAAGTCGTTGTCTTTGAATCTATTTTTTAGTTATGGTACAGACGCCAGCACAACAAGCTACCTCAAACTGTAAAATTTTCCCATTTGAACCTGAATTTTGAGAAAATTTGACAGATTGTTAGCAGCTGATGTTGGTAGCTGATGTGTTGGCGTTGGTACCTACCCCACACCAAATCGTATACGACTACTTGCTATGTAAAGAATAGTGACACGAAGTAGCAGAATGTCATTAAGATACACAAAAATTAAATACGTACTATCGAAGCTAACGTAAAAACTTTACAAGAAAAGTTAATAAAATTAGTATGGGATCACCCTTGAGGGATACCGTTTACCTAAATTAAAACAAGATTGTTTGAAATCGATCCACAATAACCGGAGATGTCGTGGCACATACATACAATAAAACAGAAACTTACAGACGAATTGAGAACCTCCTTCTTTTTGAAGTCGGTTAAATATAGCCATAAAGTTACTTACTCAAACATTTTTCACAAATGTATTCCACAGCAACAACCTGACTTGAAGGATGCACAAACAACAAATGAAAGGCAATGATTTGATTGCGAACTTAAAATAAATGCCTTTCTTTTAAAAAATAAATATTATTTGTTCAAGTATTATATTCAAATAAGGCGCACAACTACGATTTAAAAAATCGCTTACTTAATTAATTTCACAATGCAACACTAGTATTTTCAAAGTAGTAGACCACATTGCCAATAGTTTTATTTTAAAATCAATTAAAAACGGAATAAATGTCCTACCGCTCTAGTTAGTAAACACAAAACTGGTGGTTTGCCAATTCAAAAGGATTGTTGTTGTTATTTTACTCAAAGTGACTGTTCGACCTTCGGTTACTAAACGAGTTTTAATGTTATTGTGTATGATAATTGTGATTCGAAACCAGACGAAAGATCTGTTCAGACCAAGGAGGGTCACAGAGTAGAAGATAGTTTGATGACTTTTGGCTTTGAATATTAAACTTTATGGACAGTATTATAAAGCGCAAATGAAGAGGACGAGCTTATAATGTCCTCGTTGGTGATGTAAACGAAGACGAGGAGCTTACGAATTTTACGTCGATGATGGTAGAACTTTGCTCCTTAACAACAATGTTTATTATTGAGTCATCAGAAAATTTTCTGACTCCTCTTAGTCTGCGTTGAACCTTAACCCGAAGCCACGAGCTATACGTTGAAGCGACACGCGTCTCGCGACCCGACAAACAGCCGCACGCCGTATAGAAACAAAAGACGAGCGCGTGTCACTTGATGCATGTCGTGTCGCAAGTCGCATAGCTCGAGGTCGTGAACGGGGCCTTACAGGAGTAGTCACTACAGTTAATTTGCTTACCCGGTGATAACGATAAGGTGCCTACAGAAGAGATAAGGCAGATAAAAGAGCAATCAAAGTCATGAGATTAGAAAAAAAAATACATTTTCATTACCTGTACCGTATTTTTGTCGCACCAAACCACTGGATGGCTTTGGCTGGAAAACTAATGTCAAAAACTCATAATCGTCAAACGTGAACCTCTTCTATCAAGTGTCTTTTGTTTTAAGAGTCGAACTAAAAGATGTCGATGTAGGGGAAAGGATTCGATTTTGTAAGCTTTTGAAATCTTGAATTATCCTAATGAGCAACATCATTGTTGCTCATTAGGATAATTCAAGATTAGTAGGATAATTCATGGTTAGTAAGTTACCTGAGAACCTGCTAAAATTAATGTCATAAGTTTTATAAGTAGAAACTATTTTTGGTAGACTTCAAAACTTCTAGAAAATAAAGTCTACCCAGTGAGTAGCAAAACTTATGTAAACATCATATAGAAGGCTCTACAGTCATAATAATTTCAGTATGTATGTGTTAAGTAAGCAAAACATAATAATATTATTGTAAAAACAGATGTTTTTGCATATGGCAGCAACCAATCATACTTATATAAAAAGTCAGTGAAATGCGATGCTGAGTTTTGAGCAAAAACTATTTTTCTTTCGTGTTATTTATGCCATCGACACGCTGAGAAGTCTCGTAACTTCATCTCCAAATGTTAATTTTTTAAATTTTGAATAGCTCGAACCGTCGTTAAGAATAAAAAATATATTTTCAGTTAGTCCATGTTTAAAAAATGGCTACTCTTAATATTTAAAATGTATACTCCCGCACTCTTTACTCGTACCACTCTTTTTTTTAACACGCTATTATTAGCTTCATCTGTATGTTTGTAAGCATGTTTGTTTGTAACCGACTCCTTTGGACTTGATTTTAACCCATTTCAAACGGCCTGATTTCATTTAAACTTTGTAGACTCATCGAGGACCGATGGCAATTCAATAATTTTATAAATTTGTTCTATAATGTTACAAAACCGGCCAAGTGCGAGTCAGACTCGCGGACCGAGGTTTCCGTACAAACCTGTAGGTATACAACGTGTAACGGAAAGGGATATACATACCAAGGGCACGGCTTCTTTGGATGATATCAAACGATATTGGAAGGGTTTTTAAATCCTATCTCTACACGTTCGGAAGTAATGAGAATTTTTAATACCTACGTTGGGACCAGAAACCGAACTTTCCAAATTGAAATAAAAACATCACTTGAAAGAGATTTATCGTGATTTTGGCGAGTAACGTGGAAATTTAAAGACCTACGTAGTGCAGTGACACGTTTGTTATGTTTTGAATTTAAGAAACAAATGAAACCGAAAACTTGTTATCAATTCTTAGAGTATTTTATTTTGAGCTGAAACTATGTTTTGTGATTCTATACCAGCTGTTATTTTCAGTGCTTAAGGATAGCAATAGGGTTTCTGTTACACACTGTGTAGGTAAAAGTTATGGTATTTTTATTGTTAAATGACATCCATAACATTACAATGTGGAAAGCTGGAGGAGCATACATTTAAAACAAAGCACTGTCCTCCCATACCTAATATCACTGTAATTTGAAAACATTATAAAATCCAATTATTTTTAAAAGAGTAACCGTGGAGTTTCTTGCCGGCTCTTCTCCATAGGAAGCGACAAATTGGAACCGTGCACCTAGCTTCTGACGTTTCATAAGTGCCCTTGCAGGTTTATGTGAAATAAAACATTTTGATTTTGATTTTTTGAAAGGTCTCTGTATCGTTTCAGTAATCCTTTATTTTATATTAACACATATAATTTATTTTGCTTTTTTTTTTTTTTTTTGGTTTTGAAATCATCAAATAACTTCTCCCGCTCTGGGTGGAGCGGGAGGTCGTGTCAGACTTTTACTGACTAAAACCCACCCGTGTTCCCTCAGTTGCCTGTGGGCCCCATCTGTTGCTGCTGACATCTCTTTGAGGCGCGCGTGGAACACAACGCGCCGTCGACCCGGACTTGGTCCTTACTGGACAACCCATTACTCGCCGTCCGCAAGCCCGTGACTACGGTGCACACTGGTCCCAAATTAAAAAAAAGTGGACATTGATAGTAGACCGCTGATATTTTTTTTTATTGTTGATACAATGATAACAGATAAGGAAAAAAAATATTATTGTCCTACTTCAAATACTTTTCTGTAAAAAAATATTTCTTTTTTTTTTGTATGGGAGCGATTACATTTTACTCAATTTCTCAAAAACTTTAAGCGATGTCGAGATGGCAATCACATATGTTAGAAAACTAATAATTTTGAGTATTTGGCTCGAAGAAACTTATTGCTTATCTCTGCGTACTTTCGAGATAATAGTGACAGAAAATAACATTTTTTTTTAATGTTAATTTTTTGCTTTTTTTTAATCATAGCCTTACTTTAGCACATAATTATAATGTATGCGTAATGTCAAATAAGTAAAAAGAGACTTCTCTGTAAAAGAGGTTATGGGGGCTCACTAATGACTGAAAAGCTATGACCTTTCTGAAGGAGTACTTTCATCAGTTCTAAAAAACAATCAAAATGAAGACATATTAAGCTGCAAACATAAAGTTGAATATGTTCACAAACGATTCTGAAAAAATATTATGGTGAAAGATTAATATTTGGGTCTATATTCTCTTGAGAAATCTCTATTTCCTCGTTTTCCAACGAAAGCAATTCATTGTTCAAGATCAAACAACTGTTTATGTAAACGAGCAAACTTTGGTTTGATATGGCTGATGTAAGGATCTGAGCTAATTAGAAAGCTGTGGATAATGTCTAAATTAGTCTGAACTCTACCGATTTTTCTTGTATGTGCCATTCTAACATTCCGGAAATCTTTATTCCTCGCTTCGGAAGCTTCTTCGGAAAGCATGCCTATCGGAATAAAGGAGAAATTTTCACAAATATCAGCACCGTGTATCAACAATTTATGGACACTTGAAGGCATGTAATACCATGGATATAAGTTTACATATAGCATTGCTGTTTCTTTACAATATTCCCTAAACAAGTTGGTATTAATAAGTTGACCAGATGAAATTGTTTGTAAAATGACTGCAAATCTCTTGATTAAATCAGGGTGGATACCCGTTATTTCAGCAGATACTTCATAATTTTCAAAAAACCTTCTTGCCGTGTTACCGTCATTGGTTGTACCAAATCCCTGTTTTACTATGTCAATTAACAAACCAGTTCTTTCCCGGAATTCTTCTTGTGTCAAATTCTTTTTAATTTCTTTTAACAATTTATCTTCTTTTCGTGCAGCCCACTTTTTGAAGTCTAAGTTGTACGAAATGTGTAAAATACATTCCATACATCTTATCCACATATGAAGCGAAGACAAACCATATTTATACATATCTTCTCTGATGAGTCTTTTGGATACAAAGTCCAAGTCATTCATTTTGCTAGGTGGGGTATTGCAAATATTACAAACAGCTGCAGAAGAAGTATTGGAAATCACAGTAGAAATTTTCCCATCAATCATAGTCATGTACAAATCATGTTTAATATCAAAATTATCTACAATTGTGGGAACAAGATTACGAATTTCTTCCTCTAAGGATGCACTTTCCTTCTTTATCAATTCATTTGTTTCTTTTGCAAATATAAAGCCAATTGGACGACAATAGTTTGTTGAAGAGGGAGCAGGATTTTGCCACAAGATAGTACCACTCTCTTCTTCCAAACGAAGCGGAACCAAACTAATCATGAAAACTGAAGAATCGTCAATTTTAGTGTCGGAGTGTGACTTTTGTTTATAATTACTTTGAGAAGATGACCCGTCAAAACCCCATTTGCTTATTAGTTTTAGCGATTTTTTGTCGGCAGAGTTGCGCTGAATTGTTTTTAATATCCTATTAGTTGTCAAATCTAGAAGCGATTGAAGTCTTATCTTAGCATCAGATTCAGTTACAGTTATGTCTGACTCTGGAGGATAACAAGTTTTTTTAGCTTCCAGGAGCTTTTGATAGGATGGAAGACCATACATTTTCTCTGAAGCAAGAATAGTTCTTAAATTTCGATATTGCCATTTTGACAAATTTGTTGAGGTGTAAAGCGCTAACGTTTTATCATCTGGTAAACACGGTTGGTCAGTCTTTTTAGCGAATAGTACATCATGTACCATCTCACATTTTTCCTTGTTTTGGCTGAGTTCGTTTAATATAGCTGCTAATTTTGTTTTTTTAGACTCTTTTAATTTGGCACATAAAGCATAAACTAATTCCTCCTCTGTGTGATCTAGAAGTGTTAGAGAACGCCTTTTCTTCTGTTTATCAGATATATCAACAAATGGTTTTTTACTTGTACCATAACTTAATTGATGAGTATCCACTTGCGTTTCGAAATTTGGAATTACTTCTTCGGCAACTTTAAAAATGCTGCTTAAATCGATATTTTGACATTTTGGCCAAACTATTTGGGATTGTAACCAGTCTGAATTTTTGTTAAGAAAGGTCTTTTGAGCTCTACTGGAAGCAGACCATCTTTTTGAGATATTACTTGAAAAATTACGACAAAATAATTTAATATTACTCAAATCTTCGGAAGACAATTCAACACCAATACGTTCAATAAGGGCATTAAATAAAAATTCGACATTTTTAAAACCACCTCCTGATTTAAGAACAACGTATAAGTCTAAGTTGGTGACAAATGCGGACATATTATAATTTTAAGGAAAATTGAAAACAAATTAGAATCAAAGATATCAAAGACAAAGTGACTTTGATTTTAACAAAAAAAATTACGAAAACAAATTCGACGAAAGAAAGACAAACAAAAATTATTTGATTTTAAAATCCAAAGATTCAAAATACAACAATAACAAAACAAACAAACAACAAGCATTTCTTCAAGCGCACAGAAAAAATAAGGACACGTCTTATCGCAACCACATTTAGTTGTACACTGAGTGAGGTGTACGCGCGCGATTCGTGACCGTATTACGTTACGTCATGAGAGGCGGCCATCTTGTTATCCCGGCAAACTCGCGTCGAAGCTCCATTTTGCTGGCCAGCGGACCTATTGCGATATGAGTAAGGCTATGATTTAAAAAAAGCGAACAATTAACATTAAAAAAAAATGTTATTTTCTGTCACTATTATCTCGAAAGTACGCAGAGATAAGCAATAAGTTTCTTCGAGCCAAATACTCAGAATTATTAGTTTTCTAACATATGTGAATGCCATCTCGACATCGCTTAAGGTTTTTGAGAAATTGAGTAAAATGTAATCACTCCCATACAAAAAAAAAGAAATATTTTTTATAGAGAAAAGTATTTGAAGTAGGACAATAATATTTTTTTGCCTTATCTGTTATCATTATATCAACAATAAAAAAAAATATCAGCGGTCTACTATCAATGTCCACTTTTTTTTAATTTGGGACCAGTGTGCGGTGGCCGGGAATCAGCCTGGGATTCCCGACGCCCAGGGCGTCTCCTGCGAAGGCCACGGCTGTGAGGGTGCAAGTACTGCATCTCCCTCACGTGCGCCGCCTCCCTCTTTGCGAGTATAACTGCTTCGCTGAAGGAGGCGACTGCCAGCCATGCCCTCTCGCTCCGTACCATGGCCTGGACCAGGGTCGGACTCGAGAGATCGCCGCTGCCAATCACCTCCACGAGGACACGGCGGTGCTCCGCCCAAGCCGGGCAGACCTCCACCGTATGCTCCACCGTGTCCTCAGGGCGATCTTCGCAATGGAAACACCCGGGCGTTTCCTCCCGCCCTATCCGAAACAGGAACCTCCCGAAACAACCGTGTCCGGTGAGGACCTGTGTCAGGCGGAAGGTGAGGACGCCATGCCGCCTCTCAAGCCACTCCTCAAAGAGGGGACTTACCGCCGCAATCGTGGCGTGCCCAATGTAACACATTTACAATCGGAATTTTTCCTTTATGTGTGCTATAAAACGTTGCTTCATGCCAAATTTCAAGATTCTAGGTCAACTGGAAGCATCCTTTAGGTTTTGATTTCCTTGCGAGTAGTTGCGATTTTCAAAATATGTGGCTTAAATTTATGTTTCGTTGCTTCGTATCAAATTTAAATATTCTGAGTTCACGGGAAGTATCGTGTAGGTTTTGATTCCCTTGCGAGTGTCGAAAATTTGCGGTCTGGTGGTATAAGCTGTACGAAGATATCCTTTTTTAGACATTTTTAGAGACTACCATTAAAGGTCTACTTCGCCAAAGGAAAACCAAGAATAGAACTCAATGAAACGTTACGAATAAAAGTCACGAAAAGAACTCGACTTACTCGAAATAAATGGCAACATAAATTAATTGGTTCCCCCTTTTACTTGGAAAATATCTTTGAAAGAAAATATGACTACAAACCAAAATAATTATATTTCAAGGAAGTATTCTTCCTTACATTTCCTGAACATCAATCAATTCTTCCCTCGAAAATCCAGGAAGAAAAATTGTTTTGGCCATAAAGCGAAGATAATAAAGGGGTTAAAAGTTATTACGGGAAAAGACAAAAGGCTGAATAATGAACGAAACAAAGGCGACGTAGGCTAGCTGTAAATATGATTATGGGAGCCCTGCCTACCTTTTACACCATGGAGTAGGTATGAAGAAATGGAGCGCTCATTGCTCATTCAAATATTTGTAGCTAGAATCTTCACACCCATTCGATACGCTTCCGTACCGAATCGAACATCAATCAATGTTATCGTAGGAGTCCTATTAAATGAGATTCACAAATTCAAAACCTGACATATTTTTCATATCAAATCAAATCGATGGGCGCAATTTTTCGGGCAGGTCTGTGCTCTGCTGTTGGAGGCAAGGCAAATCAGGTTATCGAAATGTGTAATTATCGATACAATGCCTGTCGAATGCTTGTGAATAGCTTTGCTGGAATATTTACGAAAATTGTCTAACCTCACTATCACGTTCCGCTACGCTACGTAGTTACGCTATTTTGATAGTTAAAAAACAGTCATTAAGATAAAAAAATAAATCTAGTGCAGGTTTTGAGACTAATATTTATCAAACCGTTTCTGCTTTGATATTTAATATCAGTGTTTATCATCTTTTTATGTATATTCATCAAATATGGCATAGTTGATCAAAATTGCGACATTATAATAGATTATTTAGGAGTTTTAAATGCGGTTAAAGATTTATTTATGTCTCAAAAGAATTACAAAATTATTTGTAGAGAAAACATAGATAGGTTTAAATATTAAATGTGCCATCATCCATCAAGCATTGCTTATAACATATTTTTTGTGCCACACATCCTACGTATCTTAAAACTATCATTATAAACACTTTGACTAAAATAGTTTGTACTAGCAGCACTCTGCGGTTTCACCCGCGTATTTCCCGATCTCGTAAGAATACAGGGATAAAATATAGCCTATGTTACTCGGTAAAGATGTAGCTTTCTAACGGTGAAATAATTTTTAAAATTGGTCCAGTAGTTTTTAAGTTTATTCGTTACATACAAAAATACAAATCTTTCCTCTTTATAATATTATTATTGTAGATAAATTAAATAAAACAGATCAGAAGTAGGTAGTTACACGCAATAAACATAAAACAAATAAAAAGTTATACGCAACAAATAGCAAAATTGTGTATATCAGGTAGCACTCCATTTATTCCTGCTCCATGTTTCCTACGGATAAATTATGACCGCCTACTAACAAAGGTATAAAGGTGTTGGTAATTATTAAATTCATTTTCAAATTGTACAGTGCTATCACTTTATGGGGGTACCTGTACCTATGGTTTAACTAAGTTACATATTAAGTACCCTCGTGTATACAGGATGTAAGGGGAACGCTTCCGAAGCCAGAACGTAGGTTATATACAACCTAAATGTAAACGGATATTAATAACCTTTCGCCTCAAATTCAAAACGTTATTAATTTAAAACGTTTGACGCTTCTGTAATGTTTCTACTTATTTTATTTTGGCGGCGCTGTATAAAGGATGCCTAAACCTAAAGTCGCCGCTTGGACTTGAGGTCGTTTTTAAATGTGTTTAAGGGTCAGCACTAGGAAATCGTGTTATGGGATTTCGATAAGTTTATATAGAAAACTTAAAGTAATTGCCATGAAAAATATATCTAGCTAGCTCAAGAGTTGTACTATACCGTGAAACAATCGGATTGGGGATAAACCTTGTAGATGATTGTTAAAAAAATATTGAAAATCACTGAAAACGTGTAAAAAGCACTGCCGTATTTTGATAACTTAAGGCTTAAGTAAGAAGGCACCTATTTAATTTATACTTAAAAATAAAAACTACATAAAACAATGAACCCAATACATTTTTCAGTTTTCCATAATATTACTTTTGTTTTGCGTAAAAAATTCGCAAACTTTCTCAATTTTGACGCCCGAAATCTCCATACAATTTACTATGACGACGCGTATTACCCGCTATATGACTGAGTCCGAACCGCGGAGCTCAGTCGACCGCACGTTTTCAAGGTGGGAGCACGTCGCTCTTCAAGTAAAAAATACGCGGCAAATAGTGGCCTGTGCGTACACGAGATTCCCCGCACAGTGGTCGGAAATCCCGGAGTCAGAACAATAATTTATACAAGGTAAGTACTAAAATGTAAGATTTTTACGCTCGAATCTTTTTGCACGTATTTTTTATATTGTGTCATTTATTATTTGTTGGTTATTATTTTTACGTCTCTTATTATTACAAGCTTGCTTCGTTCGCAGGTAGGTATCTTTCCGGTTCATAATTGTAATCTTATTTTCAAGTACTTGGTGTGACATAATTTGTTCTAGGTGGTGAAAAAGACCTAGATGGTGTCCAGGGTCTGAAGATGAAGCCATCCGGTGGCCATAGGATCTCTTTAACTACACAACATAGCCCAGTCGCGTTTGGGCTCGTAAGATTTGTCTCGACAAGTACTATATATCTGGAATAATATCCAGGGTCTGATGATGGAGCCAATCGGTAGCCATAGGATCTCTTTAAGCATACAACATAACCTCGTCGTGTCTGGGCTCGTTAGATTTGTCTTTACAAGTACTATAGATCTAGACGGTGTCCAGGATCTGACGATGCAGCCTGAAGATGGCCATAGGCCACCCCGAACTCGAAACGCATGTTTAAAGATTTTAACGTTTATTGGAACGAACTTCTGCGGCTTACGGTAGGAGTTGACTAGTAGAAATCGTCACGCGAAAGCGTTCATACTTGTATGTCCCCACCATGCGACTTTCTTCTTTACACTCTGAACCTCTGAAAGTGTGAATTTGGTCAAAATGTAAATCCAAATGGCGGCTGCGAAAATTTTCAAATTTTTCGCCATAGGTGTCGATTTCATAGTTTTCGAGGGTGCTAAAGCCGATAGTGGGGTCAAAATGAAAATCTAATATGTCGCCTGATAGAATTTTGTATATGGATTTTAAACCATACGATACGTAAGAAGGAATCTTTTCCTGACGGGTCTCCCGACCGCACAGGTTTTTTTATTAGGTGCATGCATGTTGTGTGCTCGTAATCGTAAACAATTATATACCCTATAAAAATAATGATTGTTTCTGTAATAGTGAAGTAACATTGGATTTTTTATAGAAAAATATGAGTACGGCCAAAAGCACAAAATACAAGGGCTTTTTTGCCAGCCAGAAACGCGTGCATTGGAGTAAAAAACGAAAAAGGTGAGGAGTGTGAGAACCTACCTACATTTTTCCAAAAACAGTATCGTTGACTAACGAAGAGCGTTCCCACTAAATTTTCAGTAGCTGCCGGCCGGTTTTTTTTATAAATTGTTAGCTATTGTACTATATACCTACTTATGTTTTTTGTCAGTAACGGGTATAAAATTGTATCTTATTTGTTTGGCGAAATCAAAAATGTTGATAATAATTGTAATACAGAAGTTAGCACCTATTTACGTTTAGTTTGAAACAGTGAGCGAATTGGAAGGCGAGTAAGTGGACGAATGCTTGAGCGAGTGATACAAGTGAGTGGAGAAATAAATAAGAGAAAGAAATTAGTCTCGACTTTGTTTTTTAAAATCATAATATAACAGCTAATTGATACCCACATAGAAAACTGTGCGATAAACCACCCCCTCTTCCATCCTTCCTTACTAAGTATAAATGCAATGAAAAGAACAAAATAGTATCCACTTATATTTTTAATATTGTCTTCACGCTTCCCGCCGTTCGAACCACTATGTAAGCATTTATGTGTGCGTAAGCGGGGCGCACGCGTCTATTGCTGTGTGAGTAGCGCTTCAATACCTAATTTTCTCTCGCGCTCGTGGTGTATGCGGCCCTTAATCTCAAATAATGGTTCATTTAACTGTTCTCACAGCATAATGTACAAAAAATACTAAAAAATTAGGTTTTTGGAGTAAAAACTTCTTTAGGCACGTTGAGCACTTTTTGGGTGAACACAAATCATGGAACTCGCGTCATCAACACCGATCGCTTGAGTACACGGATAAGTCGCGCGTTGATGCTGTATTTTGGAAAAGTCCTTTTCTTTAAATAGGAAATTCTAACGATTTTATCCCTTTCTTCCCCTTGGTATTTTAATAGTAAAAATCTGTGCTGTTACCTTTAATGGCTGAAGTCGATCGATCGCTTATATTTTTTTCCGAGATCAATCAGAACCCAAGGACTCAATGTGAAATCCTGTATTGACTTCTGTCGGCACTCACGGAGTGTTTCTTTTTTTAATCTAGATTTTTTGATGGCGCCTACTGTATTAAGAATCACTAGCCCTATCACCTGTCTTCGTTTCGGAAGCGTATCCATTACACCCTGTATACACGTGTCCGCGTACGTGTACTTTCTGCCCGCGACTTCATCTGTGTGATGTTTTTTCCCTTGACTCACCTCGCGCATCGCTTGCCCGTGGTGCATTATTTCTTTTGCACTTAGCTTTCTTACTGACTTTTTTTTCTTTTCGTCGGCTTCTAAGAGTCCTAGTGTGATGTAATTAGCTTCTAGCCATTCTGAAAAATTGGGCTATCAAGTGCAACAAGATTTTTTCAAATCCAACTGGTAGTTCTAGATATTAGGGCGTTCAAACCAAAAAAGCAACAAACTCTTCAACTTTATTATTAGTATCAATTAGTATTTTTTTTTTTAAAAGAACGTTGCGCCACACTAGAAATTTATTCCTGTATCGTGGGTGCGTTTACAAACATAGAAACTCACAAACACAAACACCCAGACCCGGAACAATTACTTGCAGATCATACAAATATTTGTTCCGTGCGGGGATCGAACCCGCGACACGCTGCGCACCAGTCGATCGCTTAGCTATTACGCCAACCGTGTCGTCATTTAGAATGATTATAGTATTTATATTCTTCGATTGAGATACTTCTTCTGATTTATTATTGGTATGTAGTAATGTCATTGTTTATTAGTCAAACAAGAAATTAGGCATTTCATTAACAAAAATAATTTATTTCACGAAAAGTGAAATTCCCCGACGACAATTTCAATTCGTATAAAGTTCCAACGTTTCTGGGCCAAGTTAAGTACCTACATGTCAGGTGGAAGGTATAGAGAAAGAATTCATTCTTTAAATAATAGAAAATCTACGCTGAATCCGTGACGCAAAATTGCAACCAGCTCAATTATAAGTCTTTCATCACCAAATTAGCGAGCGAAGCAAAACTGAGTTTTTTCAAAACGTCAAAAAGAAAATCATTTTATAAGTATACCGGTAAATGTAAAACATGTTCCACTACTTCCGACTCAAAGGTGTTGCCATTTCAAAAACACCCTTTGCTCGTAGTTTTTGAACGAGCTCGCTAGTTCGCCATTTAGCGTGCGTCAACAAAGTAGTATATTCATGGGCGAGGCTCATTCCGTGTCTAAACGTTGTTAAAATCTATGTTTTAGCTCAGACTTTACTCAGGCCACGTAAACAGTCTAGTACATGAAAACAAGTTGAGGCGCGGCTTAATCATAGGCAGGGAGATCTACAGCAAATTAGGTGAATACATTGCCTGTATAAAATGTATGCGTTTAGTTTCTAACTCTAAGATAACCAGGTCTTACTCAGTTATAATTGAATTTGAAGATGCCTGACGATGGGTATCACAGCTTGCAAGAAGACAATATCATCCGTCTTAGTACAAAACGCGATCTAACTTTAGCTCGAATCTAGTTTTTGCATTTCGAACTTTATTTCGATTTGGGTAAAGTTCCTAATACAAAAATGACAACTTAGCACCAGACTAACTTGTCAGTTTTGTTTAAAGAACTGTATTTCGGGTTCTGATAGTTCTTATTTCAAAACTAGGCTCGATGGCTTAAACCCTACCTAAAGAAATATCTGCCAGGGGTGCGGGTTGTTCGAAAGAGATACCGCGGCCCCTGGCACACAGGCAACTGAGGGAACACGGGTGGGTTTTAGTCAGTAAAAGTCTGACACGCCCTCCTGCTCCATCCAGAGCAGGAGAAGTCATTTAATGATTTCCCACCCAAAAAAAAAACCTAAAGAAATATTTTGTATTGTTACAAGACCGAATATGTTTTATTCATATGAATAAATAACAGCTCATGGAACATTATTATTGATTTACTTAAACTTAATACTAAAATAACAAAAGAATGACGCACAGTAAAAGACCAAAAATAAATGGACCACATTTAGTTAACAGTTGATTAAATACATAGTAGCTACTCTTTTGACAGTATTTTATTCAATTGTTTTAATTTAATAAGCCATTTAAGTTAATTATATCTATATATACTTTATTGGCGAATGCCGCTACGACCAAATCATATGTATGTAGGTACGTAGCTAGCTATCTTCATTAAATGGTACCCAGTTATTATTACCAAACTAAAAGTCAATGGGTGCACAACAAACACTTTCATAGGTACACACGGCTACACATCAAGCTATACATTTCTAGTATAAGCTGATCTCGCCTTGTATAGAATTTCCGTACAGTGCGAGATCAGCGTAAACTGGAAATGTAACGCTTGATGTGTAGCCGTATGTACAACATGGTTAGAATAATTGAATAATTAATATTGTTTCCTATAAAATTGACGGTCTCCTAGCCTATGTTCACGATGCAGACCCTCCGCGTCGCATCGCAAGAGGTGTGTTCTGCACGGCAACCATTAGGGAATTGAATTGACTATCTACTGACATTCGACATGTCTGTATCGCACTTTATTTCTTTCAATTCGAAGTTCTTAATGGTTGTAATGGTTGTTTTACTCGGGCCTCGCCCCTTTTTCGCATGGTTTTTACTAGTTGACAAAACATATTTAAAAAATAAGTTTACATATACACATAATCAGTCTAAAATGTTCCCACTCAGGCCTCCTCTCGATGAGAGAGAATGGGCTGCAATCCACCACGCAGGCCAATGCGGGTTGGTAGATGTCACATGTCTTCGAATTTTTAGTTCTAGGCCATGCTGGTTTCCGCACGATGTTTTCCTTCACCGTTTTGAGAGCAATGGTGATGAAATAACCCACACAAAGTAAAACGCCTGTCTGCATGGGTTCTCTCTAATGTAAGTTTAATTAATTCATAAATAAGGTCAAACTGACAGCGATGCGGAAAAAAAATTAGATGCACGAAGAGCATTCTTTTTAGCATATATACTTGTACATTGTATTTTAGTGTTTTAGATTGTATATTGTACTTAAGATTTCTTATAATAATGTAAATAAAACTAAATGTCTTTATTCAAACTTGGCTAAAAATCTGCACTTTTTGAACGTTAATATTATATGAGGCAGTCCCCCAAAACGCCCACCCTTCACCACTTCCTAGTTCTTAGGTGAAAATATTAATGTAAACACAAACCTTCCGGAATAAACCTACAATACAATCTGTTGCGTAGTTTGGATGAACAACGCACAGACAGACAAAAAGTGATTTAAATTATATTATGCAATCTAGAAGATAGATTTGTTTCGGATACGATAATTACTAAAAATGCAAATTGGAAGAATTCATTGTTTTCAGAGGCGTTTAACTGTGTCCTTCACCACACAATCCTCACCTTTGAAAACTTCATGAAAATAAATTTTGAGAACGTCAAAAAATAGTCAATAAATAGTCATAAATAGTCACCAAGGTAACAAAAATAGTCGCATTAAGATTCCGAAGTTATAGCTATATGTTGGTTGAGGATTGTGGGTGAATGTCACCACACAATCCTCACCTCAGTACGAGCAAACGGCTGGGAGTATCGACTTGGTTTCTATTCCAAAAAATAGTCAAAAAATAGTCGTAACACTATGCCAAATCTCAAAAATAGTCATTAAGGAATTCCAGAAATATAAAGGTGTCTTGGTGAGGATTACGTGGTGAGCCTTTCTCGCCACAATCCTCACCTTATTACCGCGGAACGCTTACGTTTTTTAATTTGAATTTGGTGTCAAAAAATAGTCAAGAAATAGTCGTCTCCAACCATGAAAATTTGGGCCTAATTTACTATGTAGAAGTATGTTAAACTTCCATGTAAACTTCTACATACATTATATTTTGGTACAGTCGCGAACACTAAAATTGCAAACTATTTTATTTACTTAATATTGATTTATATTAATTTAAAACGCTGACAGAATACTGTAGTTACTTACATTGTTTCTTGACTCTCTAGACATTTCCTTCCGGTGGCTATGTAAATATTTTTTTTACTAATATTTAGTAATGTTTTAATTGAAATTAAAAATCCTAACATCATAATGCATTTTGATTTTTCATTCGATTTAACCATCATTCAACATAAAACATGTCATGAATCGAGTATTTTCCTCACATCGCTTTTATGACGTCACCGAGTCTCGCTACACCTCGTTTTTATGTTCATTAAGATCCAAATATTTTTTCACCTCACAACCTCGGAAAGATTCTATTTATTATTCGAAATCTGCGTGCAAAGTGAATTTTATCCTCTAGCGTGGAGAGAGTTTTGAAATTCGAATCTTTCTATTCGATGATTTTCTATACCGTCAGTCCACTGAAAATGCATTAATACTTATTTCATGTCAGTGCGCCAACCTTCTTTTTAGAATAATCGCACTCAGTGGCGTGCCTAGGCGTCAAAATCAAGGCAAGCCAACAGATTTTTTTCCTATTAAAAAACAGCTAAGGGATTGGCTCATGTTCTCATGTTTGCTAGTATTACTAACACCATTATCATAATTTTGGTTAGAAAACCGAAGATAACTAAATATAATAATTCCAATTTTATTAGGGCTAGCTGGGCTTTTCGGCTTCTACGAAGGTACCGCCACTGATCGCACTGGCCAGCACGACGACTGCATGAAAAAACTAAAAAGTAAAAAAAAAATATTTATTGGTATTTTAAATTGTAGGTAATATTTTAATCAACGTATTGTCAAGTCGGGGGATGGTCAAAGAAAACACCAAACAGAGGTGGCCTAGCATTTGCATTAGCTGTCTCCAGACTTGACAATACGTTGATCAAAATATCACTTAAAACTTATAAGACCAAAAATATTTTTTTTTTGTTACTTATTAGAGTTTTTATTTTTGGGTCGGGGGCTTTTTAAATTTTAAATTTAACTTTTACTCGCTTAGATTTAAGCGAGACATCGCAGCGTTGCGTATGTTTCCCACAGTGAAGTTTGTTACTAATTTATCCTCATTCTTCGTCCTGCCCACCATTTATCTATAACCTATTCACTGAGACCTTTTTAATGAACCCAAACACGATACTTTTGCTGTTTGTTTAGTGAGTTACTTGGGTATCCTGGAAATTCCAGGTGATGCTCCAGCATCGGTTCAGGTTACTTTGTTCGTCTAATATCATTGAAGTAATAGAATACCAAATTTCGACTTGATCAGACCCGTGGAAGATGCTCAAATCCCTTCATCAACCTAAAAATAACTGATAATCTTCAGCGGCTTAACCGATTTTGATGAAACATGTCTAAGAACACTCTCGACTAATTCACTTTTCAAACAAACAAACAAAACCAAAATCGGTTCATCTGTTCGGGAGCTACGATGTCATAGACAGACACACACACACACTCACACGTCAAACTTATAACACCCCGTCGTTTTTACGTCGGGGGTTAAAAAAGGCAACTTTTAAATTTATCGTATCTATTCTATCTAAAATGATAGCGAGACTACCATAGGGTCATGTTTGGAACATGAATTGACATGTCGATAATTTTTTAAACAAATGAATATTTAGTGTTGTTTTAATAAAGAAACCAACTGTAATTATTGTGATACAAACAAATATTTTATTCCTTCTTATATTGTTTTTTTTTTATCACATCCGCTACACTTCATACCATTAATAAATCTTATATATTTGGTAAGTATCATTCATAGATAAAGATAAAAAAAACTATCCGCCCGACAACCTCGCACGCATCGCGGCCGCAATGGCAATTCGAAAGTCAAAATGCCGAACAATCAGCCGCGGAACATTCAGCACTTTGACAGAGAGCATGAGTATTTGGTATTCGGCTAAATCATTAAAAAATACGTACTTAATAATTTTGTGCTCGACTGTACTCGACTCGAAAATGTATGTAGAAGTTTACATGGAAGTTTAACGTACTTCTACATAGTAAATCAGGCCCAAATTTTCATGGTTGGAGACGACTATTTCTTGACTATTTTTTGACACCAAATTCAAATTAAAAAACGTAAGCGTTCCGCGGTAATAAGGTGAGGATTGTGGCGAGAAAGGCTCACCACGTAATCCTCACCAAGACACCTTTATATCTCTGGAATTCCTTAATGACTATTTTTGAGATTTGGCATAGTGTTACGACTATTTTTTGACTATTTTTTGGAATAGAAACCAAGTCGATACTCCCAGCCGTTTGCTCGTACTGAGGTGAGGATTGTGTGGTGACATTCACCCCACAATCCTCACCAACATATAGCTATAACTTCGGAATCTTAATGCGACTATTTTTGTTACCTTGGTGACTATTTATGACTATTTATTGACTATTTTTTGGCGTTCTCAAAATTTATTTTCATGAAGTTTTCAAAGGTGAGGATTGTGTGGTGAAGGACACGTTTAACTTTACCTACATGAGCCTCACTTAATCTGACCAAGATTATGTTTGGACTTTAAAAGAGACTTTGACCTCTGAGTTTCTTTCGGCCTTTTCTTCTCAGGAGATTTTTTGTATCGGCATTCTTGTTCAGATAGAAATATAGAGAAATGTTTAATCCATCTAGCTTTTTTTTTATGACGGTCAAAAGTGCCGGTATCCTATTTACAGAACAAGCAATTTTATTTCGAATACTTTTAGTTCCATAACACTCAAAAAGTGTGCAAATAAAGATGATACTATGATAGTGCTTAGGACAGTCTTAAACTTTTCTTATTTATAGTTAGTGCTCATGTAGGCTCACTAAAGACTGGCTCACTCTAAGGTGCCTTAGGGCGAGCTAAAAATAAATTACTTGACATTTGAGTTGTTTACCAGGTCAAAATATGTTTAAGTTAGAAATGTTTATTGTTTAACTTTGAGGAATGAAAATAACCTAGGCTTAGTTGGACGAGTCTTTTGTTTAGGGTCTAAAATAAACGTTTTAATATTAATTAATTCAATACTATAAAGGGTGACAGGGACATTCACGTGCAACCTTTGGTACATGATTCTGAACTCTCTGAAACCTGTTGACATTTTTCTTCGGTTAGTATAAAATAAAAATGGTACCTATGGTTAACATTATGTAATTGCAAAACAATTTTTTATGATATGTTTAAGGAGTATTTTGACAAGCGAAGTACGGAAAAGGGTATCAGCAGGCTTAGCATGACGCTATTTATTTCTACGAAGAATAGACAGTGCTTTTTCAATACAAAGTGACATTTCGTTTCTCCATTTTTGACATCGCACTGTGGATATCCTTCTACAATCTGTCACTCTGTCTTCCGTTTCTAACGATCTTTGTCTAGGTCCTTATAAATGTAAACTATTTCAGAAGAATATTTCTTCGCAAACTGTCAAAATCACACTGACGACAAACTTTCTACTCGACGGCCACAAATTATATACGATTATCTACAAAATCATGATTCGTTTAGAATGCATAACTGTGACACTTAAGGTGAATCTAGTCCACATTTTTCCCATACAAACTTCGGGAGTGTATTACTCCACTGTTCGACAATGTACATCAAAAATTAGACATGGTATCGTTTTGTCTCATTATTAATATTGTCTGTACGGAAACAGAATACTAAAATAAATAGCCATTAAAGAGTTAGGAGCTAACAAAGATTAATTTTTCTTGCGAATTTAACCTAACTTTGGGCGTGTTTAAGTAATAAAAGAAGTATAAAATTTGAAAAACCAAGTCAGTACCGACAAAGCTCAAATCTCGAAAAGTACAATAAACTTTATTGGTCATTGATTTATGCAGTGGTTTTTTCATAAAACCCGATCTTCCGAAGGACTGTTCTAAATTTTTTACGCGCCTCTTGTACTATAAATGATCCTGCATCTCGTTCAATAATGTTCTACGTATAGACGACTAGCTTCTAACTGCTCATTAATGATACTACCTCTGTCGGACACGATGGCTGGTGAGACAGCGTGCTTTTTAGACAGGTCCATCATTGAGTTCAAGCCCGCGACTAGGTTCACCCTAATAGAAAAACATAGCTATATTCTCCCATTGTACATCATTTAGTTAATAGTAATGTCTATTGTTCCGTCAACAAATCGGTGCTCGTTCTAAGCCTGCTGGTATAAAACTATACAATATCAGCCTCCTCGAATACCGTAGTTTGCTTTGTAGGAAATAAGTAGGTAACATATTGTTCTGCTTCATAGTGACCACACTACCCATCCCGCAAGTTTGGTTATTTGATGAAGAAAGTGAATTCTCCCAATTGTGAAACATGTGGAACGGTTGAAGATGTTCACCGTCTACTTATGGAGTGTACTAAGACAAAGAAAGAAAGAGAGACTGTTGAGCGGAATAAAAGTAAACGAATATGATATTGGTTCATATGTAAAAGGTTTTAGCGCAACCTTCACCTGAGTTAGCAAACTTATTAACTGATTTGTTTAAAAATTAATAATGTATAAATTGTATTGGTAGGTGTAGTTTAGAACAGTTCAAATTATGATGAGGCTGACATGCCATTGTGGATAAAAGCCTCCTTCGAAAATTTTGAATAAAAAAATTAAAAAATCTGCCTTTAACTTTTAACTGTTTCATGTTTAGGAAAACTTGGATATATCTAAATGTTTGACAAGGCATTACGGATCCAACAGAGGCAATGAAGGTTATTCGATTTGAGAGTTTGGAGAACAGTGATAGGTTCTAGTGATGAATTCTAAATCACTTTCAAAACACTACTAAAAAATTGGGTTCCTTCGAATCCCATGAATTTTTGACTAGGGGTTGTAGGTTAATTGTTGCAAATAGGTCGCACTATCACGTCCTGGAAGTAATATTTACGTGAAAATACAAGTCGCCCTGTATATCTGATTACTTGAAATATGTTTTCAAAACGAACCGATCTCTTTTCTGATTTTTTTTTGTTCGAATTTCATTTTACCGAAACTATTACCCGACGTCTTTTTTGCTATACTAATGCATTATTTGACATATTTTTAGATCATCGAAGTATCATGTGTCAGAGATATAATTTTACCGAACTATGTTTCGCCGATTTACAAAATAACTTTTTGCTATTGGCCGAAGCCTCTTTTGAACATTTTTTCATTTGCCAAATAACATATTTGCCATATTTTCACCACATCGAAACAACATTTTATGGGATATTATTTGGTCACAAATATATAGCTGGTTTCTTGGTAGCATTTTCAATGTTAAATTAATATAGAGTCCTAAAAAGGCAATATGTTGTGCTACAAAATTTAGTGAGAAACAGATCGCTGCAAAACCGACTTCACACAGTCTTGTCTGCCCTGCCCCTAGAGTGTAATTAAAGCTTGCGTAGGCGCAGAGGGTGGGGAACCACGCAGTGCCGGAGCCGTGACAGTAACAATGCTTGCTTGCATGCGGCATTCCTGCCTTGCACGCTGCATGCTTGAAGCAAACATCCTTTTTTTCACGCTTCTTATTGGGACCTCTTAAAACCACTTTTGTTCATAATCAACTATTTTATTAAGTGCCATTACATTTAAATAATTAATTAAACTATATATATGATGAATGTTCGGAAACATAATACTTTGAACAAATGTTATTTCGGCTAAGTGTAACTTCGGTAAAAAAAAATTCGACTAAATAAAACGTCGGAGTAACTAAAAAAAACGAATTGACAATAGGTCAACTGATAAAGTGGCAGATGTGACGTCAATGAAGTAAAAAAATCGAAACGATAATAGTCAAATATTTTTCGAACTTATGATAGGTAACCGTTTTCAAAAATAACTCTAGTTTGAGTAAGAAACACGGACCACAAATTACTGAATCAGTTTCTTCAACAGTTTTGTTAATTTGGACAGCCGCTAAGAACCGATTTTTGAAAGAACCGATCAAAAAATGATCAAATCTATTATGTACCTACTTTTATTACTCAGCTGTATAAGAGCCAAGCGCAATACGTTGGGTTACCTTTACCTACTTTAAAACTTCGCTTAATACGGCAATTCGGGCAACTTTTGAAAGTAAACCAATTTTTTTTCAAGGATTTCTTTCCACTTTGCATGTAATTCTGTACGTCATATATTTTACATAACCACACCGGAGTTTTAAAAAGGCTAAACAGTAACAATGTTGTTCAAACAAGTCCGGGTTGTATTCGCACAAGTTTGGTTCCGTACAAAATTTAACAATACATACATGCATTCAGCCTACAATTTTCCCACTGATAGGACACAGGCATGCTTTTTGTGAGAAGGAGTGGGCCATAATCCCCCACGCGGGCCCAGTGCTGATTTGCGGATGTTACATGTCTACGAATTTTTCGTTCTAGGACACTACTACAATAGGACTAGGCCGGTTTCCTCGCGATGTTTTCCTTCACTGTTTTGAGAGCAGCGGTGAAATTAAATACACAAAATAAAGTCTAAGGGTTGTAACTCACGACTTACAACTCGTTAGTCGGGGCCAATACTACTGCTCTTTAAAATCTCTGACAAAAATCGTTTTCTTCTATTATTGTTCGTTGTTGAATAATAATATATACAACGTGTAACGGAATGGGTATATATACCAAGGGCTTCTTTGTATGATATCAAACGATATTGGAAGGGTTTTTTAATCGTATCTCTAGACGTTCGGAAGGTCTGAAATTTTTTAATACATTGATACCAGAAACCAAACTTTTCAAATTGAAATTAACACATCACTCGGAAGAGATTTATCATGATATTGGCATGTAACGTGGAAAGATACCTACGTAATGCGGTGACACGTTTTTTATGATTTGAATTTAAGAAAAATGTGTGTGTGGTCATCTCCTAACTTCCAGGACTTATTTTTAATCTTGTATTTAGAATTGTTTATATATTTTTTTTACATTGTTATCACATATAGAAGCAACAAGAATAATGTTCCCAAGATTTTGTAATATCCAACTTTATTTTAAAAGAGTGTCCGTGGAGTTTCTTGCCCGTTCTTCTCCATAGAGATTTACGTTTTGGAATGGGCAACTAGCTTCAACTATCCAACTGATCGACTTTTTGACAATTCAAAAGTGCCTGGAAATGGTTTAATTGAAATAAATGCTTTGAGTTTTTTTTTTGAGTTTGTGAGTTTTGTGAAACCGAAAATTTGGTATCAATTCTTAGAGTATTTTATTTTGAGCTGAAACTATGTGTAGTGATTCTATACCAGCTGTTGTCTTTAGTGCTTAAGGATAGCCCTATAACCCTATTGGTTTCAGTTACCCCTGTTTAATGGGCAGAAACTTGAAAATTTTAAGTTTCTGCCTATTATGATTTAAAAGATACAGCCTTGTGACAGACGTACAGTGGAGTTCCAGTAATAAGGTCCCGTTGGAACCCTTTAGGCACGGAACCCTAAAAACACAAATTCGAACATAAAGTTCGGTGGCGAAACTTAGTCGTGACTACGAATCTACGATGAATCTTGCTCCGACATTCTTGGGAACAGCAGACAACTATTCAGTACACTGCAGTTGGTGCTGAGTTCACCTGAAACTTAGTTTGTTTATATGTTAAGGTAGTTTCAATCTAGGAGACTGATTGCAATGCTACTGTTGTACTAGGGAGGTGACGTCATCGCGTAGAACTGTTGTGTACGGACAGTCAAGGGCAAAATTTTCTGGTTCATCATCATCATCATCACATCAGCCGAAAGACGTCCACTGCTGGACATGAGCCTCCCCCAAAAGGGGGGCATTTGCCATAATTGCCCCGCTTGGCAGGCGGGTTGGCGATCGCAGTATGGTGGTCAAATTCATAGAGAAAGCTGCTGCCCATTCTCTAGTAAGTCCCTTAGTCGCCTTCTACGACACCCACGAGAAGAAATGGGATGGTGCTATTCTTTTACGTCCGGCACCACACGGAACTGTTATGTTCTGGTTGTTGCAAAATAATGCCCGTTTGCACTAACATTGGCACAACTAAATGAATGCCTAAATAAAAGCGTGTTGTTGGATTTACAACTTTCGGCGCTACATCGTGCGTTGAAAATAAATCGATCAACACGATTTTATTTTGCCAGGACTTTTAAAACAAGCAATACATAGGTATAGTGTACTAGCTTTGTTAGGACATAGACCCGGGGCATCAGCCTATTGTGTGACTTGTACCGGGGTCGATTCCCGCATATACAAATATTCGTTCTAAAGGCCATCCCGTACAGGGTGTTAGAGATATTGACGCCCAAACTGTAACCATGAATTTAGCACAAGATTATAGACGTCGGATATAAAATTAAAATCTGTTGTTTCATAGAAAATTCGTTTTTTGCATAACCGAAGTTCATGTACTGAATCCATAGCAATAGGTTGCACGTCGATTTCCCTGCCAGTCTGTATAGTTCCTGACCAAGATGTTTGTGTATGTGAACGTTCCAATGATACAGGAGAAATACCATAAAAAGTATGCAGATTTTAAGGGGCCACGATTAAAAATCTAAAATTTGATATAGCTACTTGATGACGTTAAAAACGCCTTTTTTCGCCGCAACTTCTAGTCGATTTAAAACCACTAAAAGCCCTAAAATAAATACCTAAATATCTACCGTGTTTATTGTACCATTTATGTAGATATTCTAGACTCAGCGAAATTTACCGCAATGCAGTTAATAAGGTCTTCAGAATGGATAAAAAAGATAGCCAAGTCTGAAGTGTCACTAACAGATTTTCTAGCAATGGCGGCGTCGAGAAAAATATTAACCAACAAACTAGGATTTATATTTTTACACTGTCAGTTTACCAGGGAAAATTATTTGAAGTGGGATTTTACTGAAAAAGATTTAAGTTTAAACGATTTCTTTTTTAATGGGTGCTTCGTTGTTAACACACATACACAGATAAACTCACGCCTTCTTTCCATGGGGGTAGGCAGAAACAAAAGAACGCTACCTGCTACGATCCTTCCATAATCCTTTAACCTCGTTAATGTTCATACATCTCTGGTCATATTGGTTACGACTACTAGAAAGAAAGAAAGAAAAAGTATTTATTGTGACTCATACAGGAATACAAAAATTATAAAAAACAAATTTCCTGGAAGTAAAAAAATAAAAATAAAATAAAGTCCTGCACGAGGCCGAAAGGCTCACATGATACTGCGACATTTAAAAAGTGTTGCAGCGCTGGTATTCTGATAGGGCCCGAGGGATGTGATGTCACGGGCAGTTACAATATAAATACTTCGCACATGACCTATCTGAAGAACATCACCAATAAGGTCACTATTTGTCTTCCTATGGCGTCCCCTCCCGGCGTTTGCGCACACATCTGTCTTAAAGGTCTCTCCTTTTGTTGGTAAATTTTTGTATTAGGCATGTTATATAATCTTTGTATTAGGCACGCCTACCTGCCTGCTGAGTTGATGAGGACGATTGTTGTGCCTATAATGAAAAACAAGACTGGTAACGTCTCAGACAAGGAGAACTATAGGCCAATCTCATTGGCTACTATAACTGCAAAGGTGCTTGACAGTATGATTGAGCGTGTGATGGCTGCACGGCGGACAGAGCTCCAGCAGGATCTCATGGCGACGTGGAAGGTGCGATTGTCGCAACCCAGTGCTGGGCACGCCACGATTGCGGCGGTAAGTCCCCTATTTGAGGAGTGGTTTGAGAGGCGGCATGGCGTCCTCACCTTCCGCCTGACACAGGTCCTCACCGGACACGGTTGTTTCGGGAGGTTCCTGTTTCGGATAGGGCGGGGGGAAACGCCCGGGTGTTTCCATTGCGAAGATCGCCCTGAGGACACGGTGGAGCATACGGTGGAGGTCTGCCCGGCTTGGGCGGAGCACCGCCGTGTCCTCGTGGAGGTGATCGGCGACGGCGATCTCTCGCGTCCGACCCTGGTCCAGGCCATGGTACGGAGCGAGAGTGCATGGCTAGCAGTCGCCTCCTTCAGTGAAGCAGTTATGCTCGCAAAGAGGGAGGCGGCGCACGTGAGGGAGATGCAGTACATGCGCCCTCACAGCCGTGGCCTTCGCAGGAGACGCCCTGGGCGTCGGGAATCCCAGGCTAATTCCCGGCCACCGTAGGCAGGGGCTTGCGGACGGCGAGTAATGGGTAGCTCGCTGTCTGGGAAGGACCAAGCCCGGGTCGACGGCGCGTTGTGTTCCACGCGCGCCTCAAAGAGATGTCATCAGCAAATGATGGGGCCGATGCCTGCCAGGGGTGCGGATTGTTCGAAAGAGATACCGCGGCCCCTGGCACACAGGCAACTGAGGGAACACGGGTGGGTTTTAGTCAGTAAAAGTCTGACACGTCCTCCCGCTCCGCCCAGAGCGGGAGAAGTTATTTGATGATTTCCCACCCAAAAAAAAACAAAAAGCGTGTGATGGCTGGACAGCTCAATTTATATGATGCGCGGTTCGGCTTGAGTTCTGGGCTGTCCACAGAAACTGCTATTTTGACGCTCAAGCACACGATCAGTTACTATACTAGCAGGAATACACCGGTATACGCTGTTTTTTTGGACCTTTCGAAGGCATTTGACCTGGTTAATTATAACGTCCTATGGACTACGTTGCGTGAGCGGGAACAACCCGAGGAGATAGTTGAGCTGCTCAGGTATTGGTACAACCATCAAATTAACCAGGTCAGATGGTCGAGTGCGTTATCGGAGACGTATGGGCTGGAGTGTGGCGTAAGGCAGGGAGGTCTGACCTCCTCAGTACTGTTCAGTCTGTATGTCGATCAGTTGATCGGGGAACTCAGCAGCACAGGGGTTGGATGATCCATAGATGGTAAAGTTGTAAACAGCATATCTTACGCAGATGACATGGTTTTCATTTGTAGGGCGGGGTTTTCATATTTACGCTTTCTTTAGAGAAGGCTAGATCATAGGACTTTAATAGGCAGAATTTGTTGTTACTTGATTTATGGGGCGGTGATTTAGTCACCTGCATTCGTCAAAGGGGTAATTTTACCCATTATGCTGAAACAGTTTTTCTACTCCAACCCCAAAGTTTTTTCATAGTATGCATCATAGTTTGTCTACAGTAAGTATATGAATTTGTTTTTATTTCACAAATCGGATAGAGTTTCATTGCGAAAGTTGATTAATATGAAATTAAACGATTATTTATTTATTCATGTAATTATTATATTTTTTTTACGTCTCAATATTTTGTTGGTCAATATTTTAAAACTAGATGGCGCTGGCATCTCCTATAGCTGACTGATCCCTGAGAAGAAATGCCGAAACAAACTCAGAGATCATGGTCTCTTTTAAAGTCTAAACATTATATCATTAGAATTTTATATGATCTAACCATGCGTCGCCATTATCTGGAAGGGCCTTTTAAAGACAGAACTCTTGCAGTTTTGATCTGACCTGTCCCAAAAGACGGCATGTATGCATCAGTCATCGCGTAGCTTATGTCGGATAGGACTCCTTTGACGGGTGCAGGTGCGGCACTAAATCGCCACCCTGTATGACATAATTAAGTTGAATATATGTACTTACTGACAAGTTTTTAGCCAAAAATCAACATCGCCATACAACATACAAATTGCTATACTGGCAATGCTGCCAGCCTTTTGGGCACTTTTCCTGTTGACAACGATGCGGAAAAACTTTTTGATGCCCTGTGATTCTTTTCTTTCTTTTTATGTACCTGTACGTGTACATATTATTTTAAGTCTGTTAACTTATACAATACCAGCTTTTGCTAGTGGCTTCGCCCGCGTGGTGTTGGAAATTATCCCGCGGGAACGTACTACCGGGATAAAAGTACCTATGTGTTTATCCAGGTTATAAACTATCTGTGTGCGCAATTTCATCAAAATCCATTTAGTCGTTTTTGATTGAAAAAGTAACAAACATCCATCCACACATCCTCACAAACTTCACATTTATAATATTAGTAGGATAAGTACGATATATATTCTATAGTTTATCGACAAACGTCATTGACTAGTCTTGAAACCTAGGTTCACCGAAAACTAGTAAATACATATTCATGTTTTAACTAAGCGATGGGGAAGTCGGGCTAAGTTGTAACCAACTTTGCGTAACTTCACTGCTATTTGAAACACCTTTGCAAAGTGCTTGACTTTTACTTCGAATGGCAGCTTTCAAACCGAAATTAAAAGAATTCAAAAGATTCTGGCGGTTACGGTTAAACTTGTCTGTAAAGAAAACTAGTATCTCTTTGGCGTTTCTAAGCGCACTCATTAGCACTCTCGAAGTTTGAAACAGGTAATTATTTCATTAAGCAAGTGTGGGATCCTTTTCTGGTGAATGATATGTAAGGCGTTATGTGGGTGTTCTATTATAAATCTATATATTTATATTATGATATGTTCGATGAAATACAGAAAGCTCTGGATATCGATATTTGATCGAAGGCTCTGTTTAGCTTAATTGTTAATGGTGAAGGGCGCGGTTCGGGCGACTGCCTTATGAAATTTTGACGTTTGAAAAGTGTTGATAATCAGTCTAATTATAATAAATGACTTTTGATTTTGTTATTCCTTCTACGTATAAAATGATTTTAAATGGGTTCATTTCCCTCCTGCTATAGTCACTTCCATTTTGCCAACACATAAAACCAAATAACAGACCGACAAAATGAATATAGTGGTTCATTTCAATTCATAGCTTATTAAATTCACCATATAAATGGTAGTTTACGAGATGGACGCATAAAACACGGCACAATTTATAATCACCTTGCACCCGAGGGATGCAAGCGCGTGTTAATTTTATCCCATCTCTCCTTTGGGAGGTAGAACCTGAATTTATCATAATTATATTCAATATTTTCGCCTGGAATATAAACATTTAAATAATTAATATTTTGTATTTTTAACGCGTGGTGATTTAATTAAATGACGTTGGTTATTATTCTACTGCCTATAGATGTAATGCATAATCTACCTATACCGTTCCCACTGACGATGATAAGTGGATAAAATGAGTTTCACATAATTATCTATTTTGTCAGCCCAACAATTAGTGTTCATCGATTGTTTAAGTTTAATATACCTCAGTTGTCTTTTGGCCGATTCCTATACTTTACGGACGGATATTGGTTAAAATTAAGATTTTTGTATCTTTACCAATAATGAAGCAAAGACCTCATAGCTTTGCATAGTACACCCTCCCTTATGGAAGTAGGTACCACAGGCAAAATTAGCTTACGAAACTATTTATATGCCAGTTTGGCAATAAAAATGCTACTATTGGTAAGCAAAACGACTAGTTATTGTTTATGGGAACCGAGCATAAAATAAGCGTGGTTATGGAGTGTCACAAGTCTTTGACAGCTAGTCCGTAGCCTGCCAGGGGTGCGGGTTGTTCGACAGAGATACTGGTGCCTGGGGCCTCTGGCACAAAGGCAACTGAAGGCACACTGGTGGGTTTTAGTCAGTAAAAGTCTGACACGCCCTCCCGCTCCACCCAGAGCGGGAGAAGTTATTTGATGATTTCCCAACCAAGAAAAAAAACAGTTAGTCCGTATAGAATAGTGGTCCAATTTCTATTAGTTCTACCTAAAGGCGTAACCAGGGTAGGGCAGGCAGGGCACGAGCCCTGGACGCTTATTGAAGGGGGGCGCGAAACGTTGCCAAATATTAAATACAAAAATGTGAAAAAAACTTCAATAAACCATTTCATATCTAAGAAATCTGAAGAGCTACTTGAATTTGTTGTGCAGTACGGAGATGAAAGCGTATTTTGGAAATATGCTTTCAATCTGCCCATTTCTATTTAAATTCTGCTTAAAACTCTGAGCATTGCAAGTTATGAGTGATTTTTTTGCAAGTTGAAATTAATACCTTCGTTATTGAAGGCTATAATTGATCAGGAAAGGTTATGCGACCTAGCTTTGCTCAATGTAGACCAAGAAGATAATTTACGAAAGGGGGCGCAAATGTGGTGCGTGAACTAGGCGCCATTTTCTATTAATACGCCCCTGGTTCCACCAATTAACATAGCCTGTGCTAGATTTTGATGTACCATCATAGTATGTCTGGAGCGGTTCAAACTCATTATCTTTACTTTGACAGATCGAGACAGTTCAGACAGCAGGTTATTAACAGCTTCAAGAGTATGGTAGGCTTCAATATAATTAAGTGAAAAGGATCAATTTAAGTAACAGCTTTTCCAGCCACTTCGCTCGCGTGACGGTCGGAAAAAAATATAAGAAATTATCCTACGTACTACCGGGATAAAAAGTATTCTATGTAATATTCCAGATTATAAACTATCCATGTGCACAATTTCATCAAAATCCGTGAAGCCATTTTTGCGTGATTGTGTAATAAAACACAAACTTTCACATCACTATCACTACGTATTATAGAATGAAAACCCGAGTCTGTCTATCGTTTCTTTGTCTGTTCGTGATTATCTCAAAAACTCAAAAACTGCTGACCGGATTTTCGTGTAGTTTTCACCAATAAATAGAGTGATTCATGAGGCTTAAGTGTATAATTTGTTAAGGTTTCGTGTAAACTGTTTACTGCGGGCGGAGCCGCTGGCAAAAGGTAGTTTATAATATTAGTCGGTTTAAGTATTATTTAATCATGTTCTTCATAACATTTTGCTTGAAAACGCCATAAAATGACAAAAGACCAATTAAGTTGAGCTAAAAGACGGGCAACGAACTGGCCACTATGAAATACATACTATACTTAACTATTTATTTTAATTATATTTTATAACGCCACATGTGACCTAGGTGTCACCTAAGAGTTCATCGCCCTGGGCGTACGGCAAGGCGTGTCTGGGACCTATTTAATTAACGTTTCTGCTAACGTAGGCAATGTTATATAGATAAACGTAATACATACCTTTGATGTTAAGTCTGTTTGGTTTCTAGTCTAGTAGGTACACGCACCTATGTCAGATCCAGGAGATATTTGCTGCAGGTCAATGGCAATGCTGTAAGGAAAGAACGAAACGTTGGTCAAATATTTGTATCAAAATAGCTTGAATGAATGGCAATACTTCAATAGGTACGGTCTACAGGTCCGTCGTAGCGAAACCATTGCAAGCTCGCCTCTTCATGATCATCATTTCAGCCGAAAGATGTCCACCAATCTCTGATAAGTCCCTTAGTCGCCTTCTACGATACCCATGGGAAGAAATAGGATGGTGCTATTCTTTTACGTCCGGCACGACATGGAACTCGCCTCTTATTCTATTAAAACTCTTTATTGCACGTTCACTGGGCTTCCTTACATCGCGGCGATTTAATCGTTATTTATTATTTTATTTTATTTTATTTTTTGGGTCTAGGACATGCCGGTTTCCTGACGATGTTTTCCTTCACCGACTTGAGAGCATTGTTGAAAAACATCGGGCGGAAAATATCGTGAGGAAACTACCATGTCGATTCGAAGACATGTGACACCTATGAAACCCACACTGGGCCCGCATGGTTGATACCCAGCCTTATATACCCAGACCTTCTCACGATGTTCATCATCACCGTTTATCGGTGATTTCGTTAACTAAATAAGAAAGTTCAAAATCGAGACTTCAAGAAATAAACATAAACTTGTTAGTAACAACAGTGTTTTACAATCTTGGGAGAAGATTGAGTACGTAACATTTATTTTAAAAGTAGCCAGTACACGAGTACAGGGTGTTAACTTTTAACTAGTTGTAGCTCCGTTTACGAGCGGGTCCCAGAGGCTTCGTTTTATATCGGGATATTCTTATCACTAAAAAAGATTCAGCAAAATGTAAGAAGAGTGTTCCGTATTTAAGTATTTTCAAAAATATCGCAGCGTATGATGGTTTTATTTTTAAGTGTTGGCAGAATTCGTGTCTAATTTAAGTATAGGTACACGATAATTGCAAACGGTTGGAGCAAACCATATACTGTCTATGAAATAGATTTTTCCACATGAATTGTAATACGAGTCTTTTCTATTTTGGTTTAAAAATAATAGATTGTCCTGCTTTTTATTTTCGCCAATAAACCGTAAATAGCAGACATTGAGGTGTTAAAGTGATAACTGTCAAAGTCTTCAAACAACACATTTCTGAAACTGTTGTTTGAAGACTGACAATTATCACTATACCTGATGTATCTGTAAATAAATATCTATAATATAGTGCTCTTATAATCTGACACACTGAACCCTATTGTTTTGGAACGATATATAAAAATTAACGAAAGTGCGGGAAGCTAGGACGCTATTAATTTATAGCTCCACTAAGAAGATAAAATATATATTTTTTTTTAAACTAAATTATGTTTATTTTATTATTTTTTTAAGTTGCTTGGAGGAAAATTATAAATTGATAGTGCAAAAATCAGTCATTGTGCGTCGGAAAGCACGTTTGGCCGTTGGCCCCGGTAGTCATTGGTAGACCTTTGAGAGTAGTTACGGTAGTCCGAAACCAGTATTTTCAAGGGATCTGCCAGGGGTGCGAGTTGTTCGAAAGAGATACTGCGGCCCCTAGTACACAGGCAACTGAGGGAACACGGGTTGGTTTTAGTCAGTAAAAGTCTGAGACACCCTCCTGCTCCACCCGGAGCGGGAGAAGTCATTTGATGATTTCCCACCCAAAAAAAAAGTAAGATACAGGCCTGAATATTGATTGTAATTTTAATTGGAAAACGCATGTAACTGATATCTGTAACAAGCTGAGTCCTGTGTTGGGGAAGTTTTATCAGTTAAACAGTGTGGTGAATAAACAAACGCTATTGATTGTATAATAAGCACTTGCTGACTCACTAATTATTTATGGGCTTGTTGTGTATGGGCGAACGTTTAAAACGTACTTGCAAAACATAAAACAACTACAGATAAGACTCATCAAGTTCCTAGTTAGCAAAAAGGGTAAGAAAAATGTAACAAAAAGAATATGAAAAATTATTCCCTATTTGTGAAGTTCTACCAATAGACAGGAAAGTTGAACCTATAAAGTACCTGTTAAAAATAAATATAATACAAGAACTGTAAGATAAAAAAGACTAGTTGCACCGAAAATAACAAATTACTATGGGAAAGAACTTCCAGATATCTAGTACCAAAAGTATTTAATAAAATAAATATGTTAAGACAAACCCCTAAACTCAGTAAAGGTATTCTAAAATCGAAACTAAGGAGTTTATTTCTCGATAACGAAGATTCAGCCACTATCGAGAAATGAACTCACTTCGAACCTTATTATTAGTTATCTGTTAAGTATTAATTAGTTAGTAATTTTATTTAAGGTTGGCTTCATATAAGTTTAAAATAACATTGAACATGTAGTAAACAACAAGCGTTTCTCGCTGTCAAAGTTTGACAAAGTTTAGCGAGAAAAATTGTATTGCTTTGTAAAAAAAAAATTCAGCTTCCTCTGGTTAGACTCTGGAAGTAGATCGCAATATAGTTGAAGGCTAGGGCGATGACGGTTTTCTAAGTCAGTCATTATGACTATGTTTTATTTAGGGATTTCGTCATAGCAACTTACGTTTCGTTAGAAGCAAAAACTTATTTTGGCCCGATATTAGCAACACGGCGACACCTGCATGACTACCCTAATATAAATAAAATGAACTACATTTATTACCTTATCCGGAATCAATACGTTATTTTATTCAAGGCAAGTCAAGCACCTAAGTATAAAATATGGGAAGCGTAAAAAGCGATTTGTCATCATCGGCCTATAACGCAACTTTTTTGATCGAACAATGATTTTAGTCAAATTGTTTTGTGTAGTTATAGAGATCGCAGTAAGTATTGCCAAAGGACCATAAATATGCTTAAAACATTAGCTTTTAGCTTTAGATCTTGTACGGTCTCATCGCCGTACATTTTTTAGCTTATTCGGTAACCTACTTTAGGCCAACGACGCGCGTCATAATTTAGCATTATAAAATAACTTGACTAACGAATTTAAATATAGTTTACTTAAAACTGTGTAGCTGTCAATAACTGAGAGAAATAATCACGTTCCACTCTGCTACTGTTACTTACTCTTAACTTAAATAAACTTAACTACTTAGTGCATCTTAGTGGAACGTGTTTCTCTATCTAACTTTGACTTAAAAACCTTTACGACAAATCAGTGTACGGAGTAAACTACTACAACCCGTACAGATTCTAATAAAAAAAGGCATTTTATCATTATTTCGTTAGCTTAGCCATGAAAATACTTTTACAAGATGAAAATTTTATTTAAGTTTTCTCAAGTCACCATCAATGACACCTTTAGAACTACCCAAAATATGAATAAACGAATCTACATTTATTACTTTACCCTGAACCAATACGTTATTTTATTCAAGAGAAGTAAGGCACCTAAGTATAAAGCACGGTAAGCGTAAAAAGCGATTTGTCACCGTCGGTCTAAAGCGCAACTTTTTGCTCAGGGATTTCGGAGAGCCGCCGTGTTAACACGGCTCGCGACGGCTTATGACGATATAACTTGCTGGGTAGTTAAAACATTATTATTTTTAGTCCTTTTTTGGGTAATATTGTTTAGGGGCATATATATTTTGGTCCTCAGGTAATTTTCTAAAAAAACAACAGCCTATATTTTGGTCTTCAGTAGGTACCTGTTTAAAAAGGTGTGTTTTTTTGCCATTGGTACCAAGATCCTCTTAATTTAATCTTTGTAATTTAAAAGAGCTTTAATACCAGATATCATTTAGTTGGCTGACGTATTAACACAAAAACTTTTCTACAAAAAATACGTATTATTGAAGCTAATTCAAAAACTGCGCAAGTAAAGTTACTAAAATTTAAATGAAACCACTCCTGAGGCACTTACCTACTTTGCATTAAAAATAAAACGAATTCGATCCACAATTTGCCGAAGATATCGCGTAACATATTATTCAAAATGTTTTATTCATCAAATACATTTGGAAAATTGTCTATTGGTAAAAAACAAACGTATTTTATACTTCTTACAAAAATAAGTAACTTCCTATCTATTAGTATCTACAAATACTCACTACTAAAGATACTCTACTGACTCATAATACGAAAAATACCTTTTAAATAAATATGAAGAAGCATACAGTAAACAACTTACCTTAGAGATAATAATAAATAAATATTAATTACGTAATAAATAAAAATAATAATAAGTAAATAAAATAATAAATGAATGTATATTATTTATAAAACAATAATTACAATTCTTAAATTGAATTCTGTGATAATAATACAGTATAACTTACTAACACTTTACCTAAAAATGCAGTTCCCCCTCTCTCCTACTTGATCTATGCTGTCCCCGACAGGGTCCATAATTGTGACTAATATTTTTTCCCTGCCAACTTTATGCATTATGGTATGCAATAAAGAACTGAGAATTGAAAATACACCGCAAAGCAACGCTATGTCGTTTTCCCGGAACCTATAAATCGCTCTCAATCATTTTTCTGACAACATCATCATTATCGTCATTTCAGCCGAAAGACCAAAGCTGTACATAAGCCTCCCCTATTTATGTTTCTGACATACCATCAAAAATTAGGCTGACCACAGCCGAATACACTGAGGACAAGGGAAGATTAATTTCATAGTGTAGAGGTGCACATAAGAAACGATTTTCGGAAAAGCAACTATTAGTATAAGGATCATACGGAATATCAAGTTTTTTTAACGTGGTTAAAAACATACACGGGCAAAGTCGGAGGAAAAAACAGGTTCAGTTTAGTTTCCAGACCGGCAGCTGAAGTCAATCACACTGATATCTCCCGAACCACTGAACACGAAACGTCTAGTTTAGCATTGTGAAAAAAAATTCTGTCGTAAAGGTTTGAAATACGACGTAGTGCAAATTACGTATGTATGTGATATTTTTTTAAGCCTGGAGCAGTCGTGGCAATATGGGACTTGTAATTAGCACGAGGACATCAGTCTTCCACTTTATAATTGGTTTTTTAACTAATATTCGTCCGAGGTTTGACGTGCCTCTTATTTCTTTTACCGGTAGGTTTGTTAAATATGGTCGTGGGGTAGGTACTAGTATTTCCATGATCATGGATAGATAAAAGGCTGTTGATTAAAATGTCGATATTTATGTTAAAAATCGTCCAAAGGAACCCACTAATCGGTTTGTCAAACAATCACGATTAACAAGGTTTCGCCGTGTTTTATGTTTCGGTCGCGTAGAGGTCGGAAATTTTCCCTCGGGAACGATACTACCCAGATAAAAAGTATCCTATGTGTTATCTAAATCAGTTTGCCCGTTTTTGTGTGATTGAATTTCATCAAAATCCGTTCAGTAGTTTTCAATTATCTAAGCATAGAAACTTTCACATTTATAATATTAGCTTTTGCCAGCGGCGGCGCTCGCGTGTAGGTCAGAAATCATCCCACGGGAACGTACTACCGCAATGAAAAGTATTCCATGTGTTAATCCAATTTATGAATTATCTGTATGCCGAATTTCATCCCAATCCGTTCAGCCGTTTTTGCGTGATTGAGTAACAAACATCCACGCTTTCGCATTTATAACATTAAGTAGGATAGTAGGACTAGCTCTTGCTAGCGGCTTCAATTCACCGCTGTATCCTGTTGACATGTGTGACATAACAACTGTTTGACATTCGAACGCAGGTTGACAAGAAGTCATGGATATGTAACGTGGCTATTCTTAGCATGTCGCATGTAAACCAGAGCACGTCGGGTGGCTTTGCTGTGAAAAATGCTCGAATCAACGTGGCGAGCATAGCTCAACTTGATTTTCATGAGAGAAAAGTACGAATCGTATGACAGTAACGAATGCGAGATGCACAAGAATTGCCTTCCTGCGTTGCTGTTTAGAAGAAAAGTTTACCAAAACCCTATTCGGTAAAACCCCATCGGCTCCTACGAGAAGTTTACTCGCAACGTTTCTATGCTACAAAATATTATTCTTTTCTAAACTAATAGTATACAATCGATTCACCAAATCCCCAACAGATGCGACTTTACCGTATTTATAAGAGAAAAAAACCCTATTATAAGTTTATACCTACAATGTTTTCGAACACTCTCAAGTTACGAAAGGGTTCCAAAGTTTCTGTTCAGCGTCGCGTCATTATTTATGAGTAGTTGGACAGAAAATATGAGTAAAATGTTTAACTGACAGGTTGATATTATTTTGTTTTTATACTGAATAGGGATTTACGCTTTAATATTTTAGTATTTGCTTACTTACGGAGCTAATGCCTGCTTGCTATCCATATTCGAAGCCAAAACCCGGTTCCTAGGTCTACTTAGAAATCGGCTTTTCCCCTGCGAATGAAGTGGTTTTCCCTATAGTAACGTAGGTAAGTATAAAAAGTAAGTTCAAAAACTAAAACTGACTATTGAAAAACCACGCAGGCAAATTGGCATAAGTACGACCACCACGGCTTTCAGACGTCAATATTATATACCTTTTATTTTGAAGTATCTTTATAAATAAAATATAAAGCTACCAATATATTTTATTTTATGACTTTATGCCGTCCAGAGGACGCCATATTCAATTTAATAGACGTTACATAGCCCATAACCAGCGAAATTGTGAAAAGTCGTTTAGAAGTTATGAGAAACAGATGAACATACATACATTATTATCTGCATGCTGGTCAAAATCATAACCCTCCATATTGCTTCGCCTTAGTCGGGTAAAAACGGCCTATACTACCGCCTGTTAGTAGTAGGTAACTTTTGAAATATCAACTGTCGAACTCTTTATCAAAACCTGATGATGAATGGTTAATATTACGCAGCGGTTAAAGAACTCACAATTTGACGTACCCTTGTTTATGAAAACAGATTCAAAAAATTACACCCGAGTGCGCTCAAACCGTACATCACATAATCCGTCCCGACCCAACGTATCTAATAAAATCCACATCGTTCACTCGAACACATCGCTTTAATAAGGTCAATTTCATCGGCGTCCCAATTACTGAATCATTTCGCGTTGTACAAATAAAAGGGCACAAAAAGGCACCCTTTTCATGCGGCATGGCTGAATAATTTGTTGTGACAAATTGTCGGCCTATTCAAAACAAGCGGCCGTCAGTGCCTGATTTACGTGGCTTTTGTGAGCCTCCCGCAATTCAGAAGACATTTTTCTGCGCTTATAAGCAGATACTGGGCTTTTTGTATTCGTTTGTAGATAGAATTGTAGCGGAATTCTTCAGCAATTTCGTGTCGGCAGCTTATCGAGTCGTGCAAGTTAATAGTCGGGTAAAAAAGTTGTTAAGCGAAGTTGTATTAAGGTTAAGGATAAAAATTGTCTATCAGATTGTTTTCAGTGAGTTAGTTAGGACGTTATTATGAAAACTTGTTGTTTGCAAATGGATTTCAAGGTAGAATAAGATAAGTAAATGTAAAAAATATTAAAACTTTATTTGGCATCTTAAAGCTAGGAGTCAAAAGGATATCATGATAAGTACTATTAATTAAAACATGAAAAATCTAAGCAAGACAGATTCGAACTCTTGACCTCCAGATCTCCATTAAGACGCCACAACACCCACAAGGTTAGATGGTGAAACTAGACTTTTACCCAGAAAAAAGGCAAATTCTTCATTTTTAAAATACCATTCAATTCAATAAGATTTATTGTAAAGGTTAAAAACACCACAGCAGAGAGATCAAATGCTTACACAGTAACTTTGTATGTAAAGCCATAATTTGAAATAGCATACGAAACTGGAAAGTTTGGAGATGCAACCCTCTGCCAGATTGCTAATAAATTATTTTGGATGCCCTCCAAAACGGCAACACGACGTATATTTCAAATTTGTTGAATGTGCCCGTGCGATGGTTTTGTGGAATCGATAAATTTGAATCAAGGGGACGGGTAGGTGCGTTCTTCTGTTCGCCAGTGCTCCTGGTAACATATGATCGTCAATCTGGCCGACAATTGTTCTTTATTGTGACAAAATCTTTGGTAATTCATGGTTCAGAGATTCAGACAACTTGGGTTCCGTACAACCGAAATGTGTTTTGTCGGCGTTTTTGCTTCGTGGTACGGAACCCTTCGTGTACGTGTTCAACTCACACTTTGTCGATTGTTTTTTGCTTAAGAAGACGAAATATATATTTTTGCAAGGATTCCAAACAGATTGAAAACTAACATAAAATTAAAATATTATGTGAACCACATGGCCGCTCCAAATAGGTCTATGGTTAGGTCTTCTCCCTCTTAGAAGTTTAGCAACACGTTTAAAAGACTCCTCCACATCAACAGCCGCGGAACTGGTCCAATTCAGATAGTTTTCGGAATATGCGCCTTAACTAAATTCAGCGTGTTTAACCGTTTCAGGACCGAACGGTCAGTCAGTCCATCGCAGCCTATTTATTACTGAAAAGAGGTACAAGCTAGGTATTAAGTAAAAAGTATTTCAAGAAAACCATTCTTTTGAAAAGCTGAAAATCTGCTACATGGATAAAGTGCTATCCAAAGACTTGCTTCACTCCCTTTGGCAAAGACAAGACGCAAGGCAAGACGTCTACAAGTACCTTTGTAACTAATGCATTTGTCTTGGATTTGTCGCATGTTTATGTCGAGTACAAGCCGTTCTAATTGAGATGTATGTGTACTCGTGTACTGTGTTATAATGGCTGGGTATTGCTGTGTATTACGGAGTATTGCTGTTTACTGGGTATTGCTGTGTATATGCATGTGTACTAACTTGCGTTGCAGCTTCGTTCTTGTAGAACAACAGATATTGCTGTTGAGGAATGCTCGTTTGTTTATTTGTTTGTTGCTGTGTGCAAACTCAAAACTAAACACGCGTAGGTACACTATGCGTGTTTAGTTTTGAGTTTGGTTATGGAAGCTATAGTTTCGAGTGTATTTGCATAAGTGTAAGTACTCAAGATGTTACTTTGACGAATAAGTGCTTTGTAAAACATATTAAGCTGTGTCTTTTTGTTGACCTTTAAGTTGAGGATAAATGAAAGACTGGACGTACTCCGACTGAGATCATGAAGGTCTCATTAAGCGGTCCCACGGCCCGTTAACTGACAGGCCGCGCCAAGCGTTGCTACGCCTATCGAGGTGTGTCGCGGCCCGTGCCGAGCATACCTGTGGCCCACAGCGCCTTTAAGCTCGTGGCGGATTGGACGGGCAGTGATGGGCTGTTGCAGACCTCATCGGATGTGATGGTTCGTACGGCCTGTCGGTGTGGCCCATGGCGGCGCGGCCCGTCAGTTAGCGGGTCGTGGGATCGCGGCATAATTACGACACTTCGTAATTGGGTCAATGATTATGTGGCGCCTTGTAAGATAATTACTTCTTCCCTTTCACTTATCTCTATCTACTGCTGTCTCTGTTTCTGTGGTCCATTTTATTTTTTTTCGACGATTATACGGAGTTCGGCCCTGCTTCATTTGCCCTAAAAAGTCGTTATTACATAAGCTAGCCGTCAATTTTTTGTATTAAATTAAATCTACGTTTAAATTCTCTTTTTACACTAGGCTTATTTCGTTATTAAACGTCCCAAATCCTGAGTGATGTGCGTCGTTGGACATAAAACCGTTTTGTTTACGAGTTTGCCTTCGTATTAAAATTTCATCTTGCCTAGAAGATGTTCAGGCTTTGCGAAGTCTTGTTGTTAGAGTAATGTTCTTTTTTTTGTTGTTTCTTAATCGATTTTATTTTATGTCTCACTCGTGTAACAAAGGTCGGTTTTTATTGGGAAATACGTTTTTGCTACTTATTTCAAGCTACTCGTAAGGATCATACGGATTTGTTCAATTTCGGAACAACATTCATTACCCAATCCAGCTCAATAGATGGCGTTGTTGTCACACAGTTGGGGTGTTTTACTTGAGCATTCTTTTCGGTTCAAACAGCCATTACTTATTTATTGAAATGTTTCCTAATACTAGTTTATAAAACTATCGCATAGTGAAAAACACGCACTCGTGTTTTAATACCTAGTTATATGCTACTTTATCTACTCTCATATATTGGGATTGAACCTTATTACTAAAAATATGAAAGTTAAAAGAGTGGAGGTGTTCTGACACGGGCAATTTTTTGAGTAATTATTGCTCGGCAACACTAATGGATCAATCTGGATCAATTAAGTGGAGCAATCTGGAGCAACAACAATAAATTGCCGAAGTGTTTCGGCAATATTGCATCTGATTGCTCCATATATTTCATGAGTTGCCGAATATCCAATCGGTTTGGAAATTTTTAGTCAGTTTTCTTCCTATCTCGTTGGTACGTATACGTAACTACGTCTCGTTTTTGCGAGAGGAACCGGCCAGCGGCGGAGGCGGCGGGGGAGGCTCATTGCCTAGTTTTTAAGTTGTTCCATATGGTGTGGCGTATCTCTGGCAACAGGTGGCTTGATGTTGCCATTTCCGTAAGTTGCTGGATGTAGTCGTGACTTCATAGTTAACGAGAATATCCCAAGATGGAGCAATTTTAGTTGCTCGTGTAAGCGCACCTTAAGAAATAGTTTTGTAATGCTTAAGAATGGCTCGCCACACCTAAGCCTTCCATTAGAAAAAAGTAATTGATGGAAACTCCTTGGTGATATTAACTTCTTGAATTTGCTTTGTACCGTATTGATAAAAAAATATTTTTAACATTATTTTGTTACAGAAAAACTGATTTAGTATGATTCTATTTTTAAATATCGGTATTGTGTTTTTAAAAGTATGTCAACATAAACTCATTTGAAGTTTATGATTAGAATTTGACAATATGAGAGTAAATAAAAATCTTTAAAAACATAACGTACTGTTTACAACAAAAAGCCCCCTTTCAAAAGACACACAAATCCTCCACAACCACGGTAATGAGTTTCGCCAGCAAAATTGCCAAAATAAATCAACCCAGGACCATATTTAGCATAAGATAAGAGCAACATTAGATGACACCATAAGATTGCATTATTGCAATAAATAATGAGACTGCTATCTTAGAGGGAGACTTTGAACGCAGCCGGCAAGCTTGGGTCCGACAATAAATTTCACTTGTGGAAACTACCACGAAATATGTACCAAGTTTGTAGTTTGTTAAAGCGCTAGGTAATATTTTAGAGATTTCTTGATGATATTGTTTGGAGAGGAGGATACTGTAGGTACATTATCTACTAGTACTGGTCTTTATTCTGAAGGTATCTAAATATAAATTCTATAATAAACCCTATTTGGCTCGGTAGAGAATCCTGATGTCCGTGCAGTTTTAATCGAGAAATGCCTACGTCATGATATCAAGTTACTCGATGAAGTCAAAGAGGCTTTCCTAGCGACTTACAGTTCATCTTACTTGATTTTTTCTTTTATTACATTAATTGCTTTTACACCGAAGCGGGACTTTCATTGTCTCTTCTGTTTCCAGGCTAAACAAACAGAAATCGTCTAAGCCTTCACGATAGAAAATTACTCTATATTTTCTAAAAGCATAGATTTTTCGTGATATTTTAGCACAAACACCTTTTTAGTTTTCGGGAAACGGATCGTAAAGCATGTCTAACGACTTGCTAACGAGAGTATGAGAGAGAAAACGCGAGAAAAACGGATAAACCCAGGATACAGATGAGTACAAAAGATTAAGGAAATAAATGTGGTTTAACGTCCCTGACCCGAATTTAACGGCAGAAAGTTTTTACAATAGATAATTAGCTATTTATCTCGAAATATTTTTGGTAAAATTTTCTTTACTGATAAGTTTTGATGTGTGACTTTTATTGTAAAGATCGTATTATTTTTATACGCAAAATCTTGTATTTTGAATTCAATGTTCACCAAAATATCAACAGGTATGTTGTATTTTGTCTGAAATGCTCAAAATTGATTTTGTATTTCGCAGACGTTCTGTGAAATATAGGTAACTGTGTCATTTGTAACACTTGATTGACTATAAATAAATTCGTAGGCCTATACTTATGGCTCACCTACTCAGGTTTCTTCGTCAATACATCTACAAGCTCCCAAAAAAAGTTATTGACTGAAGAAATTTGATTTTGCCACTTGTGATCTCGGAATAGTCACAAAATAATTATTACAATTTTATGAGTACTCCGAGATCAAAGGTTAATGCATAATTATTATTTACTAGCAAATAGCCTACTAAAGGAACCTTTTCCAGGAAAGTCGAAAACTTTCGATAATCGAAACCTCATCTATTCAGGACCATTGTCAGCTTTCGTCAGCATCTCGCAGTTGTCAGAAAGTCCAGTTATATTGAAAAAGTTCGCATCCACGCCGTTCTATCGGTGATATATCAACGGTCCTCAAACTTTTTTGACAGCTCAGCAATAGCCGAATTCCTATTCATTTTATTGGATCCCCCTTTTAGTATAAGTTTGGGCAGGGATGGCGAACCTTGTAACATTTGGGTGACATTTCATTTAATAAATGTATACATAGGTATATAGGTACATAAAATAAATAAAATTTTATGTCTATTTGTAATGTCAAAATAACAGCTTTTTACTATAATTTTTACATAATTATGACAGTATATACGTTAATTAAAAAAAAAAAACTTTATTTTATATGTTTGACCGTCTGTCTGTTTATGCTGGCTAATTTACGAAACGTCTGGTCCGATTTTGATGGGACTTTCACTTGCATATAACTGATGTCGTAAGGAGTACTATAGGCTTTGTCTCGGTAGGACGTTTCCGTGGGATAATATCCGACATCCATGCAGGTGAAGCCGGGGGCACAGCTAGTATTTAATAAAAAGACAATATATGACACAGAAAATATAACTATTATTTATATGATATATATTAAAATAAACATGTTTGTAGGTTTTACGTGTTTTTAACAAACTTTGATTTGTTTTGTGCGATCATTGTGGCGGTTTTTCTTTTTTTTTTTTTTCTGGGTGGGAAATCGTCAAATAACTTCTCCCGCTCTGGGTGGAGTGGGAGGGCGTGTCAGACTTTTACTGACTAAAACCCTCCCGTGTTCCCTAGTTGCCTGTGTGCCAGGGGCGGCGGTATCTCTTTCGAACAACCCGCACCCCCGGCAGGCATCGGCCCTTGCGGGCCCCATCTGTTGCTGCTGACATCTCTTTGAGGCGCGCGTGGAACACAACGCGCCGTCGACCCGGGCTTGGTCCTTACCGGACAGCGAGGTACCCATTACTCGCCGTCCGCAAGCCCGTGCCTACGGTGGCCAGGAATCAGCCTGGGATTCCCGACGCCCAGGGCGTCTCCTGCGAAGGCCACGGCTGTGAGGGCGCATGTACTGCATCTCCCTCACGTGCGCCGCCTGCCTCTTTGCGAGCATAACTGCTTCGCTGAAGGAGGCGACTGCCAGCCATGCCCTCTCGCTCCGTACCATGGCCTGGACCAGGGTCGGACGCGAGAGATCGCCGCCGCCGATCACCTCCACGAGGACACGGCGGTGCTCCGCCCAAGCTGGGCAGACCTCCACCGTATGCTCCACCGTGTCCTCTGGGCGATCTTCGCAATGGAAACACCTGGGCGTTTCCTCCCGCCCTATCCGAAACAGGAACCTCCCGAAACAGCCATGTCCGGTGAGGACCTGTGTCAGGTGGAAGGTGAGGATGCCATGCCACCTCTCAAGCCACTCCTCAAAGAGGGGACTTACCGCCGCAATCGCGGCGTGCCCAGCACTGGGTTGCGACAATCGCACTTTCCACGTCGCCATGAGATCCTGCCGGAGCTCTGTCCGCCGTGCCGCGATTTCCCGCGGCAGCGGAGTTACGCCCCGGCGTTTGGCCTCCTCGCGCCACTCCCAAGTGAGCGCGAGGACGTTTGCCTCCAGATCCCATGGCGGTAATCCGGCAAGGAGGCCCGCCGCCTCACCGGAGATCGTGCGGTATCCCCGGATCATCCGGATGGCCATGACCCTATGGGCCGCCTTCAACCGGTGTGCTGGTTGGCGCCTCAATGTAGGCGCCCACACCGGCGCCCCGTATAGGGCCAAGGCCCGCACGACCCCCGCGTAGAGCCCCCGGTAGTAGGCGTTTGGCCCCCCTAGATTGGGCAGGAGCCGCTTCAAGGCAGCCTCGGCCCGCTCCAGTCTGGGAGCCAAACGTCGGAAGTGCTCCGCGAAGTTCCACCGGCTGTCGAGGACGAGTCCTAGTTACTTCATCGTCGACTCGACGCCGATGTGAACCCCTCCCACGGTTATCTGGGAACCCGTCAGTGGCGCATTCAGAGGACCGTGAAACGACATGGCCTCGGACTTGTGCAAGGCCACCTCGAGTCCCAGTTGCCGGATCCTATCTACGATTGTCGCAACCTCGTGTGTCCCTAAGTCGGCCGCCGCCTGGTACGACCTCCCTTGCGCCAGGACCAGCGTGTCGTCAGCGTAGCAAACTTCGCTGACGCCGCTAGGGAGGTCGGCTCGCAGCACCCAGTCGTATCCGATGTCCCACAGATGCGGCCCCAGGACCGATCCCTGTGGGACACCGCACGACATCTCTCGCCGGTTCCACTCTACTAGGTGACCGGGGTAGATGACGGCCCTGTCCGTCAAGTAGGCCTCGACCACACGACAGAGGTAGGTCAGCATCCGGTGATACCGGAGTGCCTCCCTTATGCAACTCCAGGGCAGGGTGTTGAAGGCATTGGCGATGTCCAGAGACACCGCCAAGACGACCCCACCCCGGGCCACAGCATCCCCCGTCGTGAGGGCTCGCACGCGCATGATGGCGTCCACCGTGGAGCGCCCCCTGCGGAACCCGAACTGGCTCTCCGCCAAATCCGGCCCCACCCGCACCAGCCGCCCGACGAGGCGGTCTGCAATGACTCTTTCAAAGAGCTTGCCCACCTCGTCGAGCAGCACGATGGGCCGGTAAGTGGACGGAGAGTCCGCGGGGCGCCCTTGCTTCTTGATGAGGACCAGTTTCCCCGTCTTCAAGTCACGTGGGAACTGGCCCTCCTCCAAGCATGCGCTTAGGAGCCCTCTTAGTCGAGGCCCGAGAGCCTCCAAGGCCAGGACCCAGGCTTTTCCAGGCAAGCCGTCGGGTCCTGGGGCGGTATTCTTGGCATTCAGCCTACGTACCGCCACTCTCAATTCTACCTCGGTCACCTCTGAAGCATCGTCGTCGTCGTCGGTGTGGTCCGCGTCGGGCACTGCAGGTGGCGGAGCCATGGGCGGGGGAGCATGCTCCCCTCGCGAGGGAAACAGAGCGCTCACCACGTCCTGCACGAGCTGAGGCCGGAGACTCTGGGTCAGCGGGGGAGCCCACGTGCGGATTTTCTCCCGCACTGTTTTGTAGGGGCGTCCCCACGGGTCTCTGTTCAGAGTCTCCAGCGACTCCTCGCGGGCCAGTGACCTGGCCCGCAGGATCTCCGCTCGGAGGGCGGTCTTCGCCACTCTGTACCCCTCGTATAGCTCCGCCTGAATGGCTTCCGTATCCGGAGGGCGGATACGAAGCCTGCGGTGCCTGGTGTACCGATGCCGCGCAGCAACACACGCCTCGCGCAGAGCTGTGAGCTCCGGCGACCACCAGTACACCTGGCGTGAAGCACGTCCTGGCTGGACCCGGGGAATTGCCACGTCACATACCTCGGACATGGCCTCCCGGAACCACTCCGCCTCGTCGTTGATGTCGGCAGGCCTGTCCGGTGGTGACACCCAGGCCTGCACGATCGAGGCTTCCAGGAGGAGCTCCCGGTCCAGCCGCTTCAGCGCCCACCGCGGACCACACGGGGCCCGTGTCATTGTGACGGTGATGTGTCACCAGTGTCAGCAAAAAACAATTGAGAAGGTACCTCTATTGGTTTTTTACTTAGTGTCCTTACATTCAAATCATATAAAAAGGTTTAGAAATAAAATGATGTAGAATTAAATACTGCAGATCTGTATCGTCGAAAAGGTGATAAAAACAATCACCTATTTTTACTTTTATTTTTGACGTGCCCCGATCTCGCGTGCTACTAACGCGGCATGCATACCACAGGTTTGCCATCCCTGAGTTAGGGTTTTGTCAAAAATATTCTACGTAGCGGAAATGTAATAAATCTAGGGTGCGTTCATTTAGTTTATTGAGCCATTCGTGGTTTATGTGCGTGGAGGAACTCGTTTGTGCGAACCCTGAATACGCCAGTATTGTGGTGGGAGTTGAGATTAATACTTGAATAGTTACCGTTACTGCTGTAATAAATCAGAATGTATTATGGCAGAATAGAACTGCATACGCAGGTATTTGTGAAACCGTGTCGGTTATAGTACAGGCCATTTTTCTAATTACAGTTCATCATCTGCCTAGCCTTTTCCAATTATAATGGGCTTCCAGTCTAGATGTAGCTGAATACGGTATTTTCACGTAGCGACTGCCTATCTGACCTCCATAACCAGATTTCTGGGTAATACGATACCTCTTGGTAAGACTGGTTGCCACGCTTTCGGGCTTCTGACTACCCGTAACGACTGTCAAAGATTCATGAATGACAGCCGGGATTCGATATCTAAAGATACCTAGCCACGGACCGACCGCAGCGTGCGACCGACCTGTGCGGCTGTTATTACTTAGCCAAGAGCCCCTCTTATCATTCATAATATAATAAGTAGTCATCAATTATTTGAAACTTTTACCTTCCTCATATTGTTCTTAACAATACAATACAATATAATACAATAAGTTTTATTGACATAAAAGTATACACAATTGTGAATCCCGTGTTTTAGTCACATTGTCAACAATAAATAAATAAAAAAGGTAAAAATTATTAAAAATGTCTTTAAAATTGTATATTTATTGTACAATTGAAGCTTGCTGCATCGTGTGAGCCTGCTACATTTAATTAAGGCGCACTGGTGTGAGCTCTCCATATTGTGAGCTGAAATTGACATACATTGTGTTGATAACCGATTTAATATACATCGTGGGACATTCCCCTTAAAAGATGCATTTTAATGGAATATTGAAAATGCTTTAGAAGGGCCATATCGATGATATCAAAAGATAATATGCCCAGTATGCAAGCCCAGCAAGCTGAAGTGGCAAGGGCCAGCTGAGCTGCCGTTTGCCGATTAGCGGTCTCCACTAAAGACTTCCAGCTAGGTGGAGCGAGGATCTTCAAAGGGTGGCTGGTAGCAGCTGGATGAGAGTGGCGGAACTTCTAGTCGAATGGCGTGCAATAGGAGAGGCCTATAGCCTAGCAATGAGGAACGTTGTAGGTTGCTGATGAGTTACTTAAATAATAGGTATTTTACATTGTTGTAAGAGGGAGCGAGACATGATCCACCACGCGGACCCGGTGCGAGTTGGTGGATGTCTTCCAATATTTGGTTTTAGCAAATGCCGGTTTCCCTCACGATGTATTTTCTAGAACACAAAGTTAAGTGCTTACCGGGGTCAATGACGAGACCAAAACCACTACGCCAACATGGTCTATGCATGGAATATACCAACGTAGATTTGGATTCCATTTTGACAAACATTTTGAATTGTTGCGTTTTTTTCTTCTTTTTGTTCAATGGTAGCAATTTCGCTCAGCCGCAAAACGACCAGCGGTGGCGAAGCGGCCAATCCACGGAATGCCCAATTCGCACAACGTACAATTCGCAGAACGTTAGTATTGGTATTTTGCGGTCGAACGTGTGGCAAAGTAGATTTGATTTCGTTTCCAGTTGTAACTAGGAATACTGGATCCAATACAACTTTGGACTTCAGCTGTGCCACAATCTCTTTTTTAAACAGTGATAAATAATCTATCTACTTTAATTCCTCTTCAAAACCGCTTTGATCATACCTTTTCTAGTATAAATATTTCTGTATTTAAATTCTTACACACATACAAACTGGTTTACAGCAATATTCAACAAACTATTTAATAAAGTATTCAACGTATTATCAATAAAGACTCATTCAAGACAGCATTTAAATTTCAACGCTCGAAATGAACTGACTTAGAAAACTACGCGATGGCCAAACATCATATTTCCATTCCGGTTCGTTAAAAATCCAGTACGATTCCGGTAACTATCAAAATCATTTGAGACAAATTACATACTCTAAATATAATTAGTATTTACAATCACTACAAATCTTATTAATATTTGGAAATCATGACATTCTAAGTTTTGATAATTTTGTAAATACTATTCTTGAAACGGTTCACGAATAGTATTTACAAAATTATGAAAACTTAAAATGTCATGATTTCCAGAAGAACGGTACGGTTTGAAGTAACGGTACTTCTACTATCTGTGTATTTCTCATTCAGTTTTCATAAAACCACACACACAGATAGTACCCAGTTAATCCGAAGAATCGCAACATGTCTCCATGTTGTATTTGGTTTTATTTTTCTTTGTGTTCCATCCAGTTTCCAAGTTTTTAATTATTTACAAAAGTCATAACAACAAACAGAGTGCGTAACCACTGAAATAAATGTCCCCAGACTATACACGGCGGAAATTAAACTTTGTAACAGCGTGACAGTTTAATTAAACTGTTTTCACGTAATATGCACATACGAAATATTACATATTTCGTAGGTTTACTTTGTGTTTAAGAAGTTTTAAAAGTTTTTTTGGAGAGTGAATTCTTTATTAATAAAACAGCGGACGCTTAATAATCTGTCAAGCCGATGAAGTTAATTGGGACAATCACTATCTTGACATTAAATTAAGACATTTGAGTTCATATTTTAATATGACTGCGTTGGAAAGAGAGTAATGTTGATTAATGAAATTTATTAATATGTTATGTTCGGAGCCACGAAGTTACTGGAATCACCGATAAGGTCAGATAAGAGTGACCTAGGCTGGTGACAGTCACATTAGCAGAGCGTCGCATTGATGGTTGCGTGGTGGCTGAAAGAGCAATCTTATATACTTATCAAGGTTCTGATTGGAACTAACTAGATTCTAATAGGTTTATTTTTGTATTTTTATTTCAGGTACATGACTTACATAACTACAACTAAAATAAGGTACAATTTGGTATGGCAAGGAACATAGGACTTCATCATTCATCATCATTTCAGCTTAAAGACGTCCACTGCTGGACATAGGCCTCCCCCAAAAGGGGTGTTTTGGCATAATCGCCACGCTTGGCATGCGGGTTGGCGATCGCAGTATGGTGGAAAAATGCATAGAGAACGCTGCTGCCCATTCTCTAGTAAGTCCCTTGGTCGCCTTCTACAACACCCACGGGAAGAAATGGGCCATAGGACTTAATCTAATTTAAATAAGCTGTTATTTACAGTGGCTGTCTTCTGATGGCAGATGATGTCAGGGGAGCCGCCATAGAGTAAAGTAATAGATTGGGAGCCGCTGTCGTACCGCACCCACGACGAACTGCCACAATCCTGATATTGAAGCTGCTGAACGAGATACAATGACTACTTTTGGTAAAGGCTACCCCGCACCGTTACCCCTCTTGTGACTAAATATTATTCTCTTCTTTTGATTTGTGTTTATATCATTTTTTTTCCAATATTAGCACAGTACGTATATTACATATTACGCCAATGAGGAGCCATTTCTTCTCCATTATCTTACCTTGTCACTTTGTCATCAACTTAATAACATTCGTGGAAACAAGGCTTTACGTCGAGCCACCGGAGCTTCCCTCTGCCACATAGTTTTCAAGATTAAACCAACCGTACAAACACACGCGGTCAGAAACTTTGACGTCATAACTTATACAAGTCTCTACATTATACAGGCTGTTACATTTTCACAAACAAATGCTGGTTCAGTTTCTAGTAAATGTGTGGAAACTGTATGATCATTATCGTGACAGTTTTTATAATGTCATAATCAATTTGACCTATTTATAAAATTAATAATAACTACTGACATACTTGCTTTTTCTCATTTATACATACATTTCTGTAAGTAAGTTTGTACAAACACTTTTATACGTCAATCATATTTTGAACTAGATGAGGTCGGCGTTTCCTATCTGACTACTCTGAGAAGAATGGCCGAAATAAAGTCAGAGGTCACAGTCTCTTTTAAAGTCCAGAAATAATCATGGTCAGATCATTTGAAGACCAAACAGTGTAGATTGGGGTCTGAAATGGTGTTTTATGAAAAAAACCTCAGAGACTGAGTGGACTTGTCCAGTCAGTGCGCGGATTTATCAGAAATCATGCAGCTCAACTCAATACTTAATAAATATTAGTTTAAAAAAAACTAAAAAACACGCTTTAAAAACCAAACTAAAAAGTAGAAAATAATTTAATTCTATTAAAAAGCGTGGGGTGCTTGATATTAATTAATTGATTATAAAAATACCTCAAAAAGCACCCGAGATGCTTTTTAATAGAATTACATTATTTTCTACTTTTTAGTTTGGTTTTTAAAGCGTGTTTTTTAGTTTTTTTATATTATTTATTTACTATTTGTTAGTTCTGCTAACTACAAAAGCGTGATTTTTACGTTTTTATTTTTATTTTTGAATTGTCGTCGGTCCTCGATAAGTCTACCAAGTTTAAATGAAATCTGACCATTTGAAGTGGGTCAAAATCGCGCCCTAAGGAGTCGGTTACAAACAAACATACAAACATACATACAAACAAACATACAAGTGAAGCTAATATAAAGCGTGTAAAAAGCTTAACGATTTTACTGAGTATTAAATTTATTTTTGAACTAATAAAATAAACCTTGGTTAAATTAATTATGCAGGCACTGTTTGAAGCTCCTAACCACAAGGCAGTGACAGCTCCGAAAAATAAATTTCCACTTATTGCATTTTGTCCCTAATCCTTTGGTGGTTGCTGTGGTACAAACTCACTTTCAATTTAATTAAATATTGAAAACTGCGCGGCTTACTGCTGAAATAGTTTCACATGGAATTATTGAAACTGGAAAAGCTGAGTCTTGCAGTTTAAATACACAGGTTTGTGCTACAACTGTAAACCTAGGTAACCTGTGTCCCTGGTTAATTACTTAACAATAGAATGTCATTACTTAATAATCAAATAATAATATTCTATTATTAAGTAATTACTAAGTACTATGTTAATAGTTTTTTTTTGATTACGCATTTATTCAATCTGTTTAGCCTTTTCCTAACTAAGTATGTAAGGTTCGGCGTCTAATTTAACCAAATGTATCTGGATACCAGAATTTTGAAAGAGCCCTTAGATTGACTAACTAATTTTCTAATTCTCCTGAATTTAATTCTCTTCATAAATTAAAAAGCTCAAATAAGCTCATCCAGTACAACTCGATCCTTCGTACTAACTATTTGTACAATCTGTTTTCGTCAATCAAAACCGCAGGAGCAGAGGGATATTGAAACTTTTATCTACCAACATTTTATATGGAAATAGTAGGTATACACACGTACTTCTTTTGCTGTTTGCTTTTTCTTGTATACCACAAATAAAGCTATTTTCTTTTTTTCTTTCTCACGTTCATACACACACGCCGATAGTACTACGTACCTAACCCTTCTGAAAAACATCACCAATAACTTGTACTTCTAGGGCGCCTCTCGTTTCCACTCACATGATCCTTATAAAATACCTTTTGTTACCCGCCTTGCATTCATTCCCTCAACATATAAAGATCGTAGCCGGTGAAGTTCTGCAGTGGCTACCTACCTCCTCCCTACCCTCGTGCGAAGAAGGCGTGAATTTATGTACCAGGCCACTCAGAAAGTATTGCAAAAAAAGCTTTTATGTATGAGAGAATGGCCAGTTATAGTCTATTTTGAAAATATGATGATAAAAAAATAGGTGCGTTCCAATTTCAAAATTTCCCTTCACATTGTTTGCGAGCTTATTTAAATTATCGTGTCTCATTAATAATGGATCTGCGCCGGAGCATTTTCGCACTATTTTTTTTTACCCTGCTAAGGCAACCGTGTATCGTTGGTAAACGAATTCAAGCGCGGTCGACTAACTTTGGGGGATGAAGAAAGAAGTGGTCGCCCTTTGACGGCTGTTACGGAAGAAAACGTGCTAGCAGTGAAAAATTTAATCCATGACAATAGGCGAGTTACGTATCAAGTGATTCAGCACGTACTGCAGGTTGGATCGGAAAGCCTTCACGAAATTCTACACGTGCATCTTCGCGTGAGGAGGATAGTTTCACGCTGGGTACCGCACAACCTTACCGATGCTCAGAAGCAGGCCCGGGTGGAGTGGTGCCGTGATATGACAAACAATGTACTACCAAATGCTTGGCAGAAGTTTTTTTTTGTGTTGGGAGCAACAAGCGACCAAACACAGGGCTCCGCGGGCTACTGCTCCACTGCGACAACGCACCTTCGCACACCGCGCTCAAAATGAGGGACTTTCTGGACAGCATGCCGGTCAAACTCCTGGGTCACCCTCGTTACAGCCCTGACCTAGCACCATGTGACGTTTTTATTCCCGAAACTAAAAAATCAGCTTAAAGGAATAGAATTTTCGTCGCCGGAAGATGCGCTGTCAGCGTTCGAGCAGGCTGTAAACGAGGTTTCTGCGGTGGACTGGAAAAAGTGTTTCGAAAATTGGTTCAGACGCATGAAACTTTGTTTAGAGGTTAGTGGAGAGTACTTTAAAAAGATTTAGTAAAAATGTTTATCTATAGAACATTTCATTTTATTTTCGTAAAACTTTCTGAGTGTCCCACGTATGTAGAAGGAATATCAATTACTTAACATAAATATTTACTAAACTTCAGAATTGCACTGAAATTGAATTAAATATCGCTCCCATGGCGCTACTTGAAACTTTGTTTGGTGTAATTATTCTTGTTGGTTTATTGCAGTGTTCCATTGTCTGTGAGTCGATACAACTTAAATTGTAGTTTTATAATTGGTTTTGTATACAAAATATTACCTAGTTAGTGACATTATTTTCCATCCTTATCAGTTACATTGTAGGTATGTTGGTTATTATAGTCCTTTTACAAAACTTAGTACCGTTTAACAAATTGGGAGTTATTTTGAAATAAATGCTTTTTTGTACAACAAAATTTTAAAAACCTTGTTGTACAAATAACATTTTATTTATATCAATCTATCAATGTTTATACGGTACTCAGTGTGATCGGAGATGAAGCTACGCTTGCCGCGGTCAGTTCCTGGATGGGTTACCATACGTTACATATCGAGACCCCACCGTACCTCGGAAACCAAGTTAAGCCGTTGATCCTGGCTGTCAATCGTAGATCTTTGACAATCGTTACGGGTAGTCAGAAGCCCAAGTCTTGCAACCAGTCTTACCAAGAGCTATTGTGTTAACCAGTGACTGGGTTGTGGAGGTCAGATAGGCAGTCGCTCCATGTAAAATATTAGTATTCAGCTGCAACCGGTTAGACTGATAGACCTCTACATAATATGGACAAAGGCAAGGCAGATTGATTAAAAATTAAATTAAATTCATTTATATACAAGGTGTTAAAAAAATAATGTTTAGAAATTTAAGGAGTTGTTTAAAATGACATTCAAAACATAATCACGAAAAAAATACTTATACACAACAATCAGTTTCAAAGATATGCAATATTTTCTCCACGTACTAATCATAAAAAAATGCACATGCGCACCGTACCTACACCGTGTAAGCACAGACAGCCGCGCGAGCGATACGAGCGCGTTGTCAAATACGTACGTAAACAGCTGATTCTAATTTATCCATCACATTTCCCAGACTTTAGACTGGCAATTTATCGAACTTACCTAAAATTAAAATCATTCAATTTTTTTTTTTTGCTATGTGTTAGTTTTTTTTAAACCGAGCAAGTACACGAAATTTGGAACATTAATTTTTTAACACCATATACATATACGAGTATGTACATAAAATAAAGGTAATTGCTTATCGTACTAATAGAAGAAATGGCTTTCATTTTGACAGTTAAACAACATTTATTGCGTTAATTACGTTGTCAGCACACAACGGCACGGTTGGGGCAGTGGTCGCGGGTTCGATTCCCGTACGGAACAAATATTTGTATGACCAACAAGTAGTTGTTTCGGGTCTGGCTATTTGTGTATGTGAGTTTAAATATTTGTAAACGCTCCCACAATACAGGAGAAATTCCTAGTGAGGGGCAACGTTTTTAAAAAAAAAAAGAAAAGAAAGAAGAAATAATGATCGCAATTGAAATTTAAATTATTGTTTGAAATTGAGATTTGTGATTACGAAATTAGGTTGCTGGCCTATGATAATTCATTGAGGTTAGTGCCCACGTTGCCTCTTTTATCATTGAACGTTAGTTCGTAAATATTTTAGCCTATACTAAAATAAACAAATCCAACTAATACAATGTAAACAATACGAACAAGTAACAAAATTATATTTCAGTTGTGTTTAGAGAGTGGATGATTCAAATTCAGTAAGTTTTTGTTTGACTTGCTTGCTTTCTGTTCGCATGAAAAGTTCACCAATTGTTGGAGGTTTCTTTGCTTTAAGCCCATTTTAACCTGAACATGGTAGTTCTAAACTCTTTCTTTAAAAAAAACGTCATTTTAGTAACTTTTTCATCTATATCTTTGTAATAAATAACATTCGTCAGACATTATCCACTTTGCCCCACCGAGCCGCCCCACTGGTGGGGTAAAGTAGAATGTCTAAAATTTTGTTGCGGAATCTGCCCCTATAATTCGATTTTGTGGGTCAGATTCCACTATGGCGGATTCTGCCCTACTAGGGTTCGCAGTTGGCACTTTAGAATAAAAGTATTTTTTTTTGCAATTTTTATTTCCTATTTCTTTCTGAAAGGAAAAGGGTTGTAAATCATAGATTACTTACAAGATTTGTTACAAATAAAACATAACTACACTAAACTTTGAAAATAGAAAAAATGAAGACTCATTGTGTGTCATATTTTTGTTTTGTTTTTTTCTTTCTCAGTTAGTTGTAATCATGATCTGGCAGTTTGAATAATTAATGCAGCCTACCCAAGTCTTTCTACTTTTATTATAGAGTGTTGTATACAGTGCCAACCCTAGTGTGGCAGAACCCACAAAGATTTTAGAGAACTGGAATCTGCCCCACTAAATCGAATTAGTGGGGCAGATTCCACTGCAAAATTTTTGGCATTCCACTTTGCCCTACCAGTGGAGCGGCTCGGTGGGGCAAAGTGGAATAATCCTCGAAAGCTTATGCAGAGTTTCTTAAAGTACAACCTCATTTCGCCAATTATAATAAATTCCTATGTAATAGGGGCGACCTTATTGCCATTAACCGGACACAAATCTAGAATCCGGACTGCTTCTGGTTCTTCTCCATTCCTGATCGAAAAGCCTAATAAAACTTGCCCGACCTGGGAATCGAACCCATTAGTTCATTTTCAGCAGTAGCGCTTAGACCAACGTATAAGCATAATCGGCCTTTAATGTTCCCACTGCTGGGACACAGGCCTCCTCTCTGTTAGAGGGAGTGGGCCGTAATCGACCACGCGGGCCCAGTGCGGGTTGGTAGATGTCACATGTCTTCGCATTTTTGGTTCTAGCACATGCCGGATTCCGCACGATGTTTTCCTTCACCGTTTTGAGAGCAGTGGTGATGAAATTATTTACACAAAGTAAAGCACCTACCTGACCAAACCCATGACATAAAACATGTAAGTCGAGGCTGATACCACTGTCGCTTTGTTCCGGGAGGCCTTCCAACTCTACGTCTAACGGTTCGCGCTCGCCACTCCAGAACTTTTCGGCCCCATTGGCCATATATTTTGCGAGAATCGTGACCTGCTCACACGTTTGGCATTTCTTCGGGCTATGTCGGTTACCTTGGTTCCTAACCTACCTTGGTTAATTCTAGCCTAAAAACTTAAATAAAAATCAAAAACCTATCCGGGCACATCAAGCTGAAACGATCCAATATTTCCATGAATACATTCAAAAAGATAACAAGTGTTAAGTGTCAGTTGATTTGCATTTCATCAACATAAAACGCTTGAGCGAGATTTTATAATTTATCGAAGGTATAGGCGATCCTTTTAAAAGCCTTTTGAATAATATATAAAGGGATGAAGGATGGAGGGAAATTAATATTTTATATTTTGTTTAAGTATTATGTGGGTAGGCTGGGTTGGGGACAGTTAAAAGATAGAGTACTTACGTGCGTGTTAATGGATAAGCTTTTCCTATTATTTGGGTCAGTAGGTTACGTAATTAAAAGTTTATTAAAAGAGGTGTGTGGAATTTCCAATCATCAGTAAATTCATTTATTCCATGTAAACGTGGAGCTATTTGATATTATCGGGCCACCATCTACCTGGCCTTTTCCGAACTATATTAGGGTCGGCTTCCAGTGTAACCGGAGGCAGCTGAATACCAGTATTTTACATGGAGCGACTGCCTATCTGACCTCCACGACCCAGTTACTGGGTAACACGATACCCTTTGGTAAGACTGGTTGACAGACTTTCGGGCTTCTGACGACCCGTAACGACTGTCAAAGACCCACGAACGACAGCCGGGACCAACTTTTTCACATGCTTTCCGAGGCACGGAGGGTCGGAGGTTGGTATGTAAAGATGGTCACCCATCCATGGACCAACCGCGGCAAGCGTAGCTAAGCCTGTTTGATAAACCTATGCAGCTGTTATTACATAGCCACACGTCTCTCGTCTAGTTAATCGGGCTATTGTATAGTGTTTTGTTGTTCTAAACAAGGATGTTTCTAAGTGTGCATCTTCTACGACAATAAGGGCAGATTCTTCAATCGTCTGGTAACTTTCATCTGGAGAAGAAATATGAGGGTTTAACAATTTTACATGATATTTTCTATACAAAAGCTAAGTCGAAATAATTATTTCTCAGATACTCAGTAGTTATATGAAAATTTGAAAAATCAGTACTGAACCCGTTTCCCATCTAATTAAAACGCGACGGGAATTTTTCGCGCACTCGATCTTGTTGAGAGTTGAAAATCGAACACTTTGTTTTATTTATAATGCTCGGTTCTACACCGAAAGTTGAAAATCGAATGCGCGATAAAATCCCGCCGTGATTTTATTACGTCGGCTGATGCTCGCAGAAACGTGCTTAGGAATCAAACAAAAAAAAAGAATTAGGTGAAAAGAAAATGGGACAGAAAACAATCTCTAAAGTAGTGAGGCCTACCTACATAATAATATTTTACTACCAAAATAGTGTTAACAGTTTCACACCCCATTGATCAGGTACAGTCAGCGTCAAAAACATCGGGACGAACAGACTGTTAAAATGATCTCAACAACTAGGTAAATTGAACTTTATTTAAATCGGATAAAGTTCTTGTCAGAATGACAGTTGTCGTACCCGATCCAGCCTGTCCTTGGCTGCACTCTCTCTACCAGCGATGCTTTAAGCCGAGTTCCGTGCCCCACAGGGGGTGCCCTTAGCGAGGATAGCTCTTGTTTTATATTTTTAAAGGCCCGGCTGTAACCCTTAATTTATTAAGGTAACCCCAAGCAAGTCCAGTTAAGCAGCTGACAACCTCATAGGTAGCCTACAAAATATCATTCCCAAAAAATAAGAAAACAGTTGTCGTGTACTGTCTACATTCTTAAACATTCCTTGTGGCATTGGTTCATATTTAATTTTCATAGTTGTTTAAATCATTTTCAACAGTCTGTTCGTCCCGATATTATTGACGCTGACTGTGCTTACACGATTTTCGTAAATAATTAAATAATGAATCAATCACACATAAGCTTGGATATCAAGTTATTTATTAGACCACAACCGCACAGCTGTGATTGATACTGCTACATAAACCAAATCAAACGGTGTGCAATGAAATTAAGCATTATTGTTAATTGAATTAGTTCATTCTACTGTTTTGATGTGTGTTTGACACTTGGTTTAAATTTGTTGGTGTTTATCCGTGAGTTTTAAGCTTATTTTATTAAATGATTTACAAATAATTTTATTTCTGTAAGTAGGTTTGTACAAACACTTTCTTACACGTCAATCATATTTAAAAAACTAGATGAGCTTGGAATTTTCTGTATGACTATTCTGAGAATTCTTCCCATACCCACAAAAAAATCAGGGGGCAGTCTCTTTTGATGTCCCGACTTAATCTTGCTCAGGTCATGTGAAGACCATGTAGATTGATTGATTGGTCTTTTGAGGAAAGAACCACATGGATTGAATGGGCCAGTCCAGTAAGAGCACACATTAGTCAGTAAACATGCAGCTCGACTCAAAACTTAAGGAGCTCAACTATATTGAGGTATTCCTTTAATCTTTTTAGTAAAAACTTAGCTTACAGAAATGCTTATGATTGATACAACAAGGGCAAGAGAATAAATAATAAAAAAAACACCACTGTCTAAAAATAATTAAAAAAAACATGTGTTACCCTCTCCTGATCCACTTGTCAGAATTTCAAAGATTGTAATAGTCTGACAAAGTAGTCTGATGATTTCCGCACGTGATATGTGCTAAATTAATTGATTTTTGGGATGATATTATAATACTACATGATGAAGATAACTAGTCATTGCCGTTAGTCCGTGCCGCATATTTGGCAAAGTTAGTGGGATTTGCAGTCCATAATACGCACTACTTAAACTCATTACTAATGCATAGGTTCTTTTTAGTAATTTAAAACAAGTGGGACTACCGGCCTAATTAATCTACATAATAAAACTTCTCAAAACAAAAACTCCATAATCTTTTGTCCATGAAAATTACTAGCAAAACAAACGACGGTATCTTATTTCGGTCAGACGCCAACGTCGGGACGGGGAGCGTTTCCTCAGCCAAAAATTGTAAAGTATTCACGAAAAGACACTGATAAATTACTCCGTGTTTTACAGACACATCTGACGATTTATTACGGCGCCCACATACAAATATACCAATATATGTACACGATAAATACGTAAATATACGCTTACGCACTGGCAAATAAATCTTGACAGCTCACGGTGGCGCTGCTTGCCAAGAAAGCTGTCAATGATATGTCAAATTTGATACATTTTGAATTTAGTTCAATATTTTCCCGCGTGTCAAGTTACGCTGGTCTCTTTACGTAAACGTATGCTTACATGGACATGCGTGGAGGAAGGAAAGATCGATTGCGCTGTACAGGGCACGGGAAATGTTTTATTCTGCCTTATTTTATTTTCATTAGACGTGATTTTTTCGGTGACAATTTATTGGGGTATGTTTATGGTGATTGGGGATGTAAGATACCTAAAACAATTTTGTATTTTATGCCGTCATTGAATGGTTCAGGACAAAAGAAACAAGGTGAACATTTCGAAAGGTTTGTGAGAAGGTATACTATGTATCTTTCCTAGTTCCTAGAAAGGTTAAAAAAGTAAATTTACTGTGACAATTTTATTCCTGTAAAAATATCAGTCAATGGACCTAGACAAACAATATTCAATGAAACACTTCCCTCTCCAAAAGTCTAAAGTCAGAAAAAAAAAGGATAATGTTTTCCACACATTCACAACTTCACACCTGCCATTTAGAAAAACAAACATTCTTATTGTGAACGAGACTAGAAAACGGCAAAAAAATGCCTCCATTTTTCTCACTCATTTTCACATTTTGGCGCGCCAAGTTAGTTCGCAAACAAAATACTCTGTGGGGGAGGACAGGATCATCTGTCAAGGTCCAATCCACACTTAGGTCCATACTAAACCCTTTATGTTCCGTTGTACCACAGTAAATACACTATATAGATAGATACAGAAAGTTAGATCTATGCAAGACACGCACACACACGAGTCACGTACACAGAGTTCAAGCGCATTCGCGATTAGCATTTCAAACTCAAAACATTTATTTCAATTAAACCATTTATAGACAAGTTTAAATTGTCAAAGAGTCGGTCACTTAGAAAGTTGAAGTTTCCCATTTAAAAACATAGATTTCATTTGTTTGAGATAGTGACATCTCCGTGCGCGTTTATGTGTGCATCCGCCTGTCTTCGCTCGTTGTATGAAACCGACCTTCTGGACCTACTTTTTTGTGTTGAATAGTTACCGGTCTCTCTTTATGCTTCAAAAGAAAAATAACCGAACACAGAAAGGCCTTTTCTACACCCGGATGCGTCTGAATAATTTATTAAGAAGAATTCTCTAAACAAAGGAGGTTGAAGTGTTTTATGGCCTATTTGCATAATAGCCTTATTATGTGTGTGTGATAATAAAGTGTTTGTTTGGGTAGCGTCACAACAATGGGGGCATTGGACTGTAGTAGTGCACGATTTTTCTCAAGTAGGCTAATTTGTTGGTTTGAAAAAAGGATTTTAGAGTACGGGTTTATGAATAATGGTTTTTTTTTAAACATTACATTTTCGGTTCAACTGTACGTAAAGGCATGATTCTTTTAGGGTTGATAGATATAAGCAAAAACTACCATATCAAAATAATGTTTTTTTTCGAAGATAATATGGTGCCATTAATGTTTTTCATAACTTTATTGCATACAATTCATAACGTGCCAGTTGTCTAATACATATTTTTGGATTTGTCGATCCGACCACAAATAAATTAACTTCGTGCAAATCGCCTATTGAAAATAATATAATTTTGGAAAGTGACGATTCGCACGTTTCGGGCGGGTAAATTGACGCCAAGCGACTAATGAGCAATGTAGGTATTTAAAATATAATGTTTGGTTCAGGGTTTCAATCTGTTATTTTAATAGCCTGATGAATTAACGGGGGTTATCCGAAATTGCTTGTTTCAGAATCAAGATTAAATGATCAAATTAGTGTATTTAGGCCCTGAAAAAAATATATGTCATAGATAGATTCTTGTTTGAGGGAAATTAAAAGTTCAAAACACGATGAATTGCAATTTGCCCGATGAAAAAAAATATCCGAAACAGGGTCGATTTAGAAACCATTTTCCGTCTCATTTCCTAATAATCGCACAAACTAATGTGGAAATTGCATGTAAAATAAGGGAATCGTATTTAGGAGGAAATTTCAAAGTTGAAGTTTTTAGTTTAAAAGTTTTTTTTTAATAAAGTCAAAAATAGTAAATCGGGCTAAATCGGCTCGCGCTCAGAGTTAAAGAGTATAATAATGTTAATAGGAGCTCAGTCACAGAGTACATTTTACATAGGGAGATTTTGCTCAGAGTCCTGCGGTAGGTACGTCATGGAGGGACCTGTGTCAAAATTTTCAAAAACTCGTTCACCCTGCGCCTGTACAAAAAATCTAATAAAATAATAACAAATGAAATTATGAAATCGCAATGACTCACAAAAAATGTCTTGTAATTATATTATAGTTTTAATTCATTTTTTTTTTTTGAAAATGTGATTATTTCTAGGCAATAGGATGACGTTTAATTGTCATCTTAAAATAGTGTTGACACTTTACAAATTATTATCGATAAAATAATAGTCAAATGAGAGTCGTATATAATGTTTTATCGTCGTTTATGAAGAAGTTTGTACAAAACACATTATTCTAAGATTTTTTAAATCAGATCCATCTATATTATCTATGATACTCTGCATCGAACTGTCTTCGCTACTATCATCCTACATTAATATCACATGGTAAACAATTTGTCCGTAGTGTGTAGCAACACAATATTTTTTCTCGGATCGGTGATTTTATCATATTGGCTCTGAGTGAACAACTTTCAGTTTTGAATACCAAAAGTAACTGTCACTATACGATAAAATATCATAACGTGCTTGAAAAATGGCGCCGTGTGAAGGCAGTGGTTATGCGCTAACAGTATAACTTGGTGCTCACATTTCCAATCAAGTTCGTCAAAGACGTATCGTCGTATCTATGCCATATACTTGCATCTATGCCACTTTTATCTTGGTAAATGGTCCAATGGGTCAGTAATCCGACAAGACCGGGGATGGATAAAAAATATGTACAAAATTAATTTTGATGTACTAAAATAATAGATTCATTATATTGTAGATAGGAGCAGTAGGTACGTCACTAGACAAAAAAAACGGCAATTGTTCCTTCATATGAGCTCACAATATTTATGGTTCTTTATGGGCGGTGGTAAAATCTGAAATTCAGGATCTTTGAAAATTAAATAGTGGATGAAAATTGGTATGGAAGTCTACCATTTTTGTCGAAGAGAAATACAGTCGGGCACATGGCTTGTCTACTTGATCAAATTTTTGAAGTTACTGATAACTAACGCTTAGCCTTAATCTCTGGGTCTGAGAAGCGTGAATTCGATTTAGAGATATTTATTTTCTCAAAGAGAAAATTGCAGAAGGGTTTTTTTTTGTTTTGGATGGGAAATCATCAAATGACTTCTCCCGTTCTGGAGAGTGTATCAGACTTTTACTGACTAAAACCCACCCGTGTTCCTTCAGTTCAAATTCAAATTCTTAAATTCACTGACAACTAACACTTGTGTGGAAAGCGCTGGTTGAAGAGTCTGGAAGCATGATTTCGGTTTAAAGACATTAATTTTCTCAAAGAACACATTGCACAACGGTTCCTATTGCAATGGTAAAACCATTGCAATTTTTTATTTTCACCTTACAACCGAAAAACCATGTGTTTCTGTAACTACCTTCTGCTCGCGATTTCGTTCGTGTGGATGTTGTAAGACACCTCAATTTACTAAAGTATGTTGTACGACAGTCACATTATATAAAACTTCCCTGTACACAACAACGTCACATAATTTGTAGTTTTGCTCTCAACAGCCTAAATATACAGAAGAACAGGACTGGTGACGCGGGAGCAATTGACGTACAGTTGTCCGTGTGATGAGCACCTAGTTCTGAGTTCGAAACCCGTAGCAATCATAATAAGAATAAAGCTGAAGGGTTTGTTTTTAGGGTTCTGTACCTTTTTTTTTTTTTGTAGGTGGGAAATCATCAAATGACTTCTCCCGCTCTAGGTGGTGGAGCAGGAGGGCGTGTCAGACTTTTACTGACTAAAACCCACCCATGTTCTCTCAGCTGCCCGTATGCCAGGGGCTGCGGTATCTCTTTCGAACAACCCGCACCCCTGGCAGGCATCGGCCCTTGCGAGCCCCACCAGCTGCTGCTGACGTCTCCCTGCGACGGGTCAGCAGTGGCCCCGCCGCCTACCACTTTTCGGCCGCAGGGGATAGGGAGAGCGGCCAACGCTTTACCGACACTCCTCTTCCCCTGCGGCCCCACCGCGTCCGCCATCAAACGGTGGCGGCCCCGTCCAGGCCACGGAAGGGAGGAGCCCTACTCAGAAGTACCGGCACTCCTCCTCCGCCGCAGCCTGTAACTCTCAGTCGCGATGCCTCCCATTCGACATCGCGGCCCGCCTCAGCTGCGATGCACCTCACCGCAACCTACTTTTTGGCCGCTACGTCGTCGGCTAGGAGGCACAAGCCCTGACGAGCGGCCCCACCTTGGGGTTCCTCTTCGCTTCACCGTGGGAGGGTGACCACGGTTACTGAGCCCCCCGCAACGACAATGCGGGAACCCCACTGGGGGGGGGTTCTGTACCTCAAAAGGTAAAGAAGGAACCCTTATAAGATCACTCTCTTGTCCGCCTGTCCGTCTGTCTGTCCGTTTGTTACTACCGATTTTCTCAGGAACGGGTGGATCTAGCAAGTTTGAATTTTATACCAGATACTGAAGTCTATAGTCCCTATTAGGTGTATAAAAATCAAGGTCCTGAGTCAACACGATAAAAAGATATGGACAAATTTAGATTTTTGCGAAAACTTGTAAGTACCAAAATTTACCTTAATTTTCAACTCTTTTTTTTTTCGGAATTTTCCCTTTGTTTGTGCTGTAAGACCTTGCTTTTAACCAAAATTGACAATTCTCGGTCAACCGGAAGTACCTTATAGGTTTTGGGTCGAAAACCTATACGGCAGTTCCCGTTGACCTAGAATCACGAAATTTGGCAAAAAGTAAGATCTTACAGCACAAATAAAGGAAAAGTTGAAAATTAAAGTAAATTTTGGTACTTACAAGTTTTCTCGAATATCTAAATTTACCCATAACTTTTTTATTATAATACGGTACCTTCAAATTTGTACGGAACCCTCGGTGGGCGATTCCGACTCGCACTTGTCCGGTTTTTTATATATGTTTGAAATCGATATCTCTGGCAAAGCCTTAGGCAATGCTAGTTTTGAATAAAATACATTTTTGCTTTTGTTTCATTCAAATCAAATCAAATCAAAATATTTTATTTCACATAAACCTGTAAGGGCACTTATGAAACGTCATAAGCTAGGTGCACGGTTCCAGTTTGTCGCTTCCTATAGAGAAGAGCCGGCAAGAAACTCCACGGTTACTCTTTTAAAAATAATTGGGTTTTACAGTGTTTTCAAATTACAGTGATAATAGGTATGGGAGGACAGTACAGGCCTGTGAATAAGTGCCAGGTACTTAGAGGAATGAAAATAAAGAATAGAATATCGTCTATAAATCTAGTCTGTAAGGCCTACAACGTTCTCCCATTCACAATATGTAAAAGAATCTACTTTAGTAAGATCAACCTATTTAAACCAAGTGACATGATTTTCATGAGAATCACTAATAAATAGTTAATATTAGAAGTGATGTATAATGTCAAAAAATGACCAGAATATGTCAGAAAGTGTAAAAAATAAAAATAATAAAATTAACGTTGTAATTTTTTTTTTAAACTTAATTTACTTAATTTGGGAGCAGTAAATAGACTTTAACATTAATAAAAGCAGTTGATTACATCACATTAACAATTACATTAAATTACAACACAGCACATTAGCCGACTACGACACCGCCACAATATCGGCGGTCAGATTTTCGCATACGTTTAGTACCTACTAAACGCTTTTACATAATTAGTTGTTATTGTCACCATTGCCGTCGCAGACAGTGACTGACAACGATTTCAGGACAATTTCTACCGGCGAAAACGCCGAGCGGGGTGAGAGAACCAGCCATTCTCTCACTTGAACACGCTTATTCACACGGCCGACTTCGAGACGTCGATACTTACTGTATTGTAGTCGTTTGGTGACTCGCAATTGTCATCGATATTCACCAATGTCATCGGGCCTATAATAATTTGGTTGTGTATAGCTTTGTTTGGTTTGTGTATAGCTGCTAACATATTGGTATCGGGTTGACGTCGGTATCTGATAATTTGAAAACGCTCAATAGGTAACTTGCAGGACACTTACCTTACACATAGTATTTTAAGTAATAATTTTAGTTCTACCATAAAATGTATCTAAAAGTTAGGAAAAAATATCGAACCTAAGCAAAAATAATTCATTTGATCAACTGCCATTCGTTTTACTATGACATGGATTTTCCGCAAAATGATTGAGAGTTTATCGTAAATAAATACGTCGCGCTGCATTTGGGGGAGGTGGAAGTAGCATTTCAAAGGCCCACAGGCCGTAACAACGTAGCCTGTAGTCAATATTACAAATACCAACCTATCTAAACCCCATGATATTTCAGTAAACAAAAACCAAAACGTTACAATATGCCAGTAGCCTAACGTATTGATACGCATCAATACAGGATTTAATGATCAAAATAATTGTGTAACAATGCGCAGTCAGCCTGAAGCAACAATTAGATGCTGCATGGTCTATAATTAATGGACTATTAAGACGATCTGATTAATTGTATCTCTGAGCTGAAACAACAAACAGGCAACAACTATCGACCTATTCTGTTAAAATCTCACCGTGAGAACTTAGGTGAAGTGAGCTGTCATTCCATCTGACACAAGGGATTGTTACTAATGACAGCTCACTTGAAGCTTACTTCACCTAGGTTGTCACGGGGAGATATTTACAGAATATCACTGCTGCTTACAACAAACGCGGTCATGTAACGTGCGAGTGAGACGGTGATTTTGTTTTACTGTCTTGTGCTGCCTCTTTTCTGCTTTTACTGACCGTACCTAACACAAACGTCAGGGTTTGGTATAGACCAGCAGTCGGCAACATGCGGCCCGATCAATTATTTGTTAGTAGTTACTTTGTAGTTTTTATTTAAATTTTTCGGTGATTATTTTTCTAGCTATAAAGCCCAAACATATAAACATAATGTAAGTATTACGTATACGAATTAACTTCCCTGTTTTAACAATTTTAATAGCATTTTCATTTTTTCTATGGGATATGACCGATATGATACGTAGGTAAATTAAGCCCAATTTAATATCACAAGTGCGGCCCCGCCTTTAGTTTATTTTTCCACCTTGTGGCCCTTGCCTGCCAAAAGGTTGCCGACCGCTGGTATAGACGATTGTTGCCCATCGTGGCCACACCACTCACCGCAAGTGGCCATAGAATATTTCATACAATTTCTTTGTTTTTACCGCTTCGCCGATAACTGCTGTCACATCTATTCACCAGTTGAATCATTTACGATGACAGTCGTTGGACAGTAAGGTGAAATAGAAACCTACATAATATTGAGCAAGGTAAATGTCGCACACTTCGTTCAACATAATTTTAAATTCATCTATGAGGCACTCAATTGTATCTTTGCAACCAGTCAGCCAACTTTAATTTCACGCATAGCCAAGCCATGCATAGCCTATAAAGCAAAAGTGAACAGGCATCTTCTGGGTTTGCTCGTTCCATCGTAAACCTCATCCATCACTTTTCAAATTTGGTACAGAGACCATGATATGAGTAAAGACCTAGGCTAAATTTCATCCTGGATTATTACAAAACCTTCCCTGTGGGACACCATACATAACTTCAGATTCTTGCGACTTATGTGACTCTTCTCGTTTTGTAGTAATGATTATCCTACTGACTAGCTTTATTCCCTTTAATCAGTAATGTCACTGGAGGTAATAACCTCCAATGACATTATTGATTGGAGTTTTTAAAGTAGGACATTGTGTTACACATACACAGTCAAATGCCTTAGTCATGTCACAGAAAATACTGCACACCGGTTTATTTTGATCCATATTCGTCATCACTGGGTGTAAAAAATGAAAATGTTTATTTTTCTCTGAAACCTTTTTGTTAATTTCAGATGTTCTTGTTGTGTTCTAAATATGGGTTCAGTTGTTTATGAAATAAATCTTTTAAAGATTTTGGAAAAATAGATCGAGGTCAAGAGTAAGCCGATTTCACAATAAAAAAAATGTGCTTGCCTACACCTGTCTAAGCAAAATCGTATACAGCAAGAAATCTGTTGGAAATGTCTGTGCTTATGGGTTGTTCGTCGAATAAGCTACCTTAAGTAGGGTTGAGCTCCGCGATGACTTATTCATGCATTCCATCTGTCGCAGTCTGACCTGCTATTCCTTTAAAAGCTGGTTTAGACGTATATTACATTACTGTCACGTAATCGGGGACTACCGTAAATGTCTGGCCTTTATGGAAATCTTGACCTTGGTGAAATTTTTGGTCTTGGTCGTCCCTTTTTTAACGCGGTTGGCTTACAAATTGTGTAAGGTGTGTTTATTTAGCTCTATTTATTTACTTACTTAAAGGTTCAAACACAGCACATACATATACATACAAATATTATATCATACGGTTAAATTCTAAAATATATGCCAATTACAGGTAAATTCATCATTGACAACAGACGACGTTGCTAACTTAAGTCTAGGTGTACAATTGTTTAAAAAAAGTTATAAAATAAAAGACAGAGTTACTAATTAGATTCGATTGAATTGGATTTGTTTATTAATCAGAAATGTTGACTACGTTTCATTGGTGTGTAAAGAGGCCAAGATTTTAGAGCTCTATGTGATATTGTAGCGATCTTTTTGGCTATTTGGTCTGCCTCTAAGGGTTTCAGCGTGATGTTAAATAGCCAATGACCTTCCTCACTATTTGGGCTATCAAATACTAACAGATTTTGATCAAATCCGGTCGTTCGCTCCAGAGGTTAGCGCGTTTTAAAAAAAGAAACAGACCATGGAGGTTTTCGAATAAAATTCAATTTGATAAATGAACTGTTTGTTTTCTATTAACTAAATTTTTATTAGAAAACTTCCATCAGTTTCTTACAAAACTTCAACTACATTCGACGACCCTGGTTAATTGTCTCTTTTGGTGACGGTACACAAACTATTCAGCACAGTGAACTATTTACATGTAGCTAATCGCACGTTAACTGTCCACTCGACTGCGCTAAGCGTCCTCGATACTGCACTGTCGCGAACACTACACTCTCGAGGATATTTTTGATGGCATGTGATGTGAAACATAGTCTACTAGCCACAAAGGTAGTTTGTCGGTGATGCTTATCTGCGGTTCTATTAGGTTACAAAGATTAGAAGATTATGGTAGTAAAGGATGACCATTGAAACATTTTAGCAAAAAAAAAGTATATTGCACTAAAAATGTATCGTGTAGTTCATAAATTAATGGACTATATGACACATAGTTAAAGACTGTTACATCATAGTAAATATGTTGGTGGTATGCTTTGCTTAGTAACTAATAAATGTAAATTATTCCACCAATAAGATAGATCCTAGGCTAGTAGTTAATGCTCGCGCTACGCAATAACGTAGCGTATATGCGTAGCAATAGGTGTGGTGTGCTACGTTCGTAGCACATGCGTAGCGCCTTGTTTCTTCGTCTGTGTGCAGTATATTGCAATCCAAAAATGCTGCGTGCATAGTTCATGCTTGCTGTCATCTTGTTAGTACATGAGCGTAAGTCTGTATGTACAGTTTATTTATAGGCTTCTTATAAATAACTAGCGATCCAACCATGTTTCGCACGGTTTTACGGCTTGACAAAACATTGACATTTCTTTATTGAATGTACAACGTGGTAATACCGCCAGTCTCTTGGGAACATTACTAGTCGACAGCGATGCGGGTGAATTTTTCGACGCCATTTTTTTATTTGTGAATACGTTTAGTTAAATTAGGATTATATTTGCCTTTTTATTTTATTAAGTAATTCGCTTTATTTAAATATAAACGCGAAAGTATGTTCTTTACATATACGTAATTATTGTGGAAGTGATACCGATATCCTAATTTACAAAATAAACCATTATGTAAGTGTAATACCAATGTATTATTCACACAATTCTTCCGGAATATATTTCCTACATAATGTTGGAAACCACATCAAAATCCTTTGCGTTGTTTAGAAGAACAACGCAGTCACATAGACAGACACGAAATGCGACTTAAATTTATAATACATATGGATATACAAATATAAACCGACGTCTACTTAACATTTAGACCACGTTCGCATGGAAGTAAAAATATCACGGTGATATTTATCGCGCACTGTATTTTGACCTCTCGGTGTTGAACTGAGAATTGAGAATCCCACAGAGTGCATTCCAGTGCGTTGTAAAAACACACTGTTCGATTATAATTATCAACTCTCGGCGCTGAGCAGTCCGTTGCATAAAATATCCAGTGCACAAAATATTTCGCAAGTTAGGATTTAAGAGCATTAATAATAAAGCGCTGCATGTCCTTGCTCCAATGACTGTTACAATTAGGCGAAACTTTGAATCACGACCAAGTCTGATTAACCAACCACGAAAACTATATTCCCAGTACAGTTAAGACTTCAAAAATTAAAAAGCAATTTCGTTGCGAAACGAAACGCGCCTCGAAGGCCCAGTCTTTGGCGACAGCTAATCATAATAATGAGATAAGAATTTAATGGACTGCCTATCTGGCCCCGAAGCTGCGTCCCTAACAATACCAGTATAGCTTGACCTTAATAAAGTGGTAATTTTGAAGAAATACAGAGGTCTTTCTTCTTGGCGTTAAACAAGTTATTTAAGAAGATTACGCAGTTTCATTGACCCTATAAAACACTAATGTCTTGTCGCCTGTTTCGCAGATACTGCGAAATATAGTGAGGGAGCGGTAGCCGTCGTTTTAATGATGGTAGATGGATTTTTTTCATGAAATATTTTATGTCTGACATTTAATGATTGGTTAGTAGCTTGATTATGAAGTAAAACAATTTGACTTTATATTAAAGTCAAAGCCTAATTTGTAAAAAATATACCATGACTAGCTTTTTCTAGCGGCTTCGCCCGCGTGGACGTCACAAATTATCCCACAGGAACGTATTATCGGGATATAAAGTATCCTATGTTGACATAGGATTCTTTTGATCCAGGTTATAAACAGGTTATAAAAAAACATACCTGTGTGTGTCATAGAGATATGACAAAAAAATGCCTTCTTGATTTTAAATGGTACTTGTTTACCCGTTCCCAAAATAATATGAATATCAAGACGTGAAATATGTTTATGTCTGACCTGACAGAATTATCAGGAGATGATAATTTTCATTTGAGTTCGACCTCCCCACCGAGGACCAAAATTCATAAGCCTAGACTGCGAAGTCGTGATATTTTAACTAATTACATTTAGTACAAAGCCCTCATGAGCTGGCTGTAAATCTTGTGGAATAATTAACGGAACTCATTTAATAGAAACGCTAAGTAATATTTAGTGGAGGGCCCTTGAGTGTTGATTCAAAAGGAAAATGTTTACTTAGGCTCCTTTTATTATTAGTACTTAGTACCTACAAAATATGAACGTAGGTAATTTTCGTGTATTCAGACCTTAATGTAATAAGTAAGAAAAGTAATCTGAGTTTTAATAAAAATAATACTTCAACGTTTTATAACGAGTTTAATAAATTAGGCTGATATATTAAAGTATTAATATGAAGGGATAAAATTAAAAGCCTTCAGGCAAAACTGGCGTGAAGTTATGTTAGGTTTATGTTAAGATTAATAATATCAGCCTATTATTCTATCACCTTGGCTCTTCTCATATTGAGAAATTTGTGAATTGTAAAAATAATTAAAAAGTACCAATGACAGATGATATGACGTGATTGCCTTGAAAGGTGGGTAGACTCTGGTGTGGGATGCTACCTGTGTCGACACCCTTACGCCATCTCATGTTTCTAGTTCTGCGGGCTGTGCTGGTGCCGCTGCAGCAGCTGCTGAGACCCTGAGGTGGCGTAAATACTGTAACCTTATGGGTAACTACAGCTTTGAACCGTTTGGGGTCGAAATGCTCGGATCATAGGGCCCGATTGCACGTTTCCTCTTTAAGGAAATTTGTAGCCAGTTAGTTGACACTTCACGTGGCCAGAGGGCTGGGTCATTCCTTGGCCAAATAATTAGCAACATTGCACGTTGAATGGCAATCATTCAACGTGCAATGTTGCCAGTCTTCTGGGCATGTTTCCTGATGACAGCGATGCGGACGAATGCTTTGACGCCTAAGTTTCCTTTTATTTTTGTATTTATTTGTTTAGTTAGTTAGTTTACATTCTTTATCCATATCAATAGAGAAATACCTATTGAAAATTTATTTTAACAATGGTTGAAATACATTTTTAATAGGTATTTTTTATTAAAAAATTAAAAATTAATGACAGATCAATTAATAATGTGATAGATACATAGAGAAACATATAACATTTTAAAAGTATACAATTTTCTTTAAATTTTATAAAGTAACTAGCATTTCGCCCGCGTGACATTTTGGCCCCCGACCTGCCGCGTCGCATCCCATGGCCCGCATGCACTCAGTTTTTTTAATTTTGCTCGGCGCCTAAGGTTTGTAGCGTGATGTTAGATAGCCTTAACCTTCCTCAAGTATCGGGCTATCAACAAAAAAGATTTTTCCAAATCCGACTGGTGGTTCCAGAGATTACCCCCTACATACAAACTTACAAACAAAATTTTACCTCTTTATAATATTGGTATAGATAAGTCAGTTAATGTGTGAGTCTAAAGAAACTTGCCCGAGTTTGCACCCACATCCTTGTGTATGACAGCGAGTCGCCGACGCGCGCTGTTAAGACTAAAATAGTTGAAAAACTACATATTTGCTAATTCTATGTGGCAATCAATGTTTTATATGAAATGATCATAGTAGTTCGGAGTCTCGATTTGTCCCTTGTAATGAGAATAAGCTGGCACCCTATATATATAATGTTATGGCATATATCTGGTGAAATGTTGTACTGTAATAAACAAGTCTACTTAACTTTCCAGTATGTTGTGTATGTTCGTATGGCCTGGCTGCTAGGAATGTTCTGTTAGTCTAATATACGGCCCTGGACGACGTCCAGTTGGACGGTAGCTCACGGATTCTACGCTTTACGAGGTAACAATATGGGCCGGTGACATGTTTGGTTAACCCAATAGTAGCTACTATTCTGTATAACTATAAATCATAGTTCTATCTGCGGTAGAATCAGACCTTGCACTGGGGGGTACGAAAGAACTTTTGATAGTGATTTTATTAAATTACATTGTTGTCTCCACTCTCTAAATACACACTTGATTAAGTACCTAATGAAAGAAAAAGCATAAAATTCATTTTGCAACAGATCATGCAAGTGAAATGTTTTAACTATTTAGCATTGTGTGCCTCACGGCTTCGCTAAAAAGGTCCATTTCAGCATGAATGTCAGGCAGATGCTATCCGATGCCGGTTTTCTAAATAATCTTTACTTTACAATGCTTTCACCCAATGAAAAAACCGTTCAAGTGCGAGTCGAACTCGTGCGCCGAGGGTTTCGTACCTACCCATTATACCGCCATAATAAAAAAAGATATGGGTGAATTTAGATTTTCGCGAAAACTTGAAGTAGGTACCAAACATTAAGATTAATTTTCGAGTTTTTTAGTTTTTGGAATGTTTCCATTATTTGTGCTGTAAGACCTTGTTTTTGCAACACCATGCCAGATACTGATATCTGGTATAAATTTCAACTTGCTAGGTCCACCCGTTCCTGAGAAAATCGGTGGTGACACACGGACAGACAGACGGACAGACGGACAAGAGAGTGATCTTACACGGGTTCCTTTTTTACCTATAACGCCTGGAGTTCCCCATAATATATTACATATATAATGGCGAACTCCAGGCGTTCCTCCAACTTTTAGTCAATAAATAACCCATGCTCAGAGTGGTGGCCCAGTAGAAACTGCCAGGACTAGTGGTGGCCCTGTGGTTTGAACCCAGACATGCCTGTCTTAACTTTGTGTAAATTATTCCATCAACACTGGTCTCAAAAGGTGAAGGGAAAAATCGTAAATCGGTAAATCGGAAATGTCCTAGAACCAAAAATTCGAAAAGACATGTGACATCTACCAACTCGTACTGGGCCCGCGTGGTGGATTACGACCCAGTGGAGGCCTGTGTCCCAGCAGTGGGAACATTATAGCCAGATTATACTCAGAGTCAGGCTTGTGACAACAGACCAATGAAGAAGTCATTATTTACACTGAAGAAAAATACAATCTTCATAAACAAACCGTGCAATACCGACAACTTTAAAACACAACTAACTTTTTTATCCTTATACCAAGCTGTCAGTGTAAATCTTTCATTACTTGCAGTGTACATTGTGCAGCGGCGTATCTTTCCTGTCTGGCGTTCGTTCAGCGCCACCAGCCGACCGTGGGCTGCGCTGACATACACTTTCAAGCACCACAGAATTTGAGTTAACGTTTATACAGTGATTTTATTTGTTATGTATTGTACCTACTTCACAAACATTTATATTTTATTCCATCTAACGTGTTGACGTCATTGCTTAGTCCATAGCATACATGATTTATTGGCACAATTAGATCAAAAAACCATAATACATAATCAGCCTATAAAGATCTCATTACTGGAATACATGCCTCCTCTCGGTGAGAGGGAGTGGGCCGTAATCCACCACGCGGGGCCAGTACGGGTTAGTAGATGTCATTTATCTGAAAATTTTTGGTTCTATGCTAAGTTGGTTTCCTCAAGATGTTTTCTTTCACGGTTTTGTGAGCAGTGGTTATGAAAATAATTTACACAAAGTAAAGCGCCTGTAATACCAAACCTACGAATGGATTCAAACCTACGAACTACAAAGTCGCGGCTGTTACCACTAGGCCACCACTGCTGGACATAAGCCTCCCCCAAAAGGGGGGTTTGGCCATAATCGCCAAGCTTGGCAGGCGGATTGGCGATCGCAGTATGGTGGTAAAATGCATAGAGAACGCTGCTGCCCATTCTTTAGTAAGTGCCTTAGTCGCCTTCTACGACACCCACGGGAAGAAATGGGATGGTTCTATTCTTAACGTCGGGCACCACACGGAACTGCTCTATTATTAAAAAGGAATTGTTAAGCAGAACAGTGTGTTAATAGTTCCACGTTATCATTGTATCAAAGTCGTCAAATCAGAGTTTGTTCCCTATGGTAGCTGCACTAGTTCTTAAATTGTTGATTTTCGATTATGCCTAATTCCTGCATCCGACACACTATAGTTGTACTTTATTTTCCCATAGCATTAACTTTTTCTATTTATATTTCTTTTCCTTATATCTGGATCTGTGCCCGGCTGATGGCAATAGGCTCGCATCCTATATGGTACTTAAACATAAGTTGCGAAATGTGGATGTACTATAGGCACCTCAACCCACCCCTTCGGGAAACAAGGCGTGATGGTGGACTTTTATTAAAATTAAAATATATATTATATCCAACGCAAAAAACTCAAAGCAGAGGGATTTATTATGACAGCGGCTGTAATTTTTGCATTCGGCGAGCCACTAATTTACGTCTCCCGCTGTACCAAATGAGATGTTATTACGGTTCCTGGTTACCTAGTCGGTGGCATACCTTGCGCTTCCTGGATACCTGGTCGCTGGGATACTGTGTACATTACATTAACGGTTGAGTTAAGGTTAATGAACGGGATTGCGTTGATCATGGTAATAGGAAGATGTGTCAAAAGCTCGATAAAAGCCGGCAGTTTTTGAAAAAACTATTACTGTGAACATTTGAACTCCAATGTAAATTGTATGATTAATGGACTTAATTTATTCTCAAACAGGATGTTTACCTCATTTCTGTGCTAAAATTATCATCAACCTAGCCTAATAATAATATTTCTAAAAAGATAAACAGGTTGTCGACATGTGGGATGTGGATACAGCAGTCATTGTGCCGATTTTTGTGACGGCCAATGGCATTATAGCCAAGAGCCTCGACCGACACCTCAGGAGGCTCTCGTTAGGCAACTGGATCAAGAGCTTGATTCAGACAACAGTACCACTGGACACTGCGCGTAACGTAAGGAGGTTCCTCTCTCAGCAGCCCTGACCACTTGTAGCTTGAACCCTGTGCCCGATACTGGTGGGCTACTACTCGTATTTTTATTTTTTCAAATGTTTTACATATTTCTTTTTATATTCTAACTAGCTTTTGCCAGCGGCTTCGCCCGCATGGAGGTCGGTGTATTATACATATAAACCTTCCTCTTGAATCACTCTATCTGTTAAAAAAACCCGCATCAAAATCCGTTGCGTAGTTTTAAAGATTTAAGCATACATAGGGATATAGGGACAGAGAAAGGGACTTTGTTTTATACTATGTAGTGATATTTAAAAAATGTAACTTATACGTAATTCGAATGAAATAAAGGAAATAATAATATTCCCAACTACGTATGTTGGGTTTGGTTTCCAGTCTAAATGGATGCAGCTGAATACCAGGATTTTACTTGGAGCGATAGCCTATATGACCTCCAAAATCCAATTACCGGGTGAGACTGGCTGTTAGACTTTTGGGCTTCTGACTACCCGTTATGACTGTCAAAGATCTACAAACGTCAGCCAGGACAAAGGCTTAATGCCTTCCGACAAACAAAGGGGTATGTAATGATGGATGGTCACCCCGAACGTATAGCTTACCTTCAATCGACCCGTGGGGCTGTGATTACTTAGCCGCGTGTCCCTCATTTATAAGGTCGTACATGCACAAAAAAGAAACATAGGGCATTAAAAAATTTGTTCGCATCGCTGTCAACAAGACAAATGCCCAAAAGATTATATTAAAAATGAGTTTAAAAAAAAACGAAATAAAAAAAAAAACAGTGGCACTCCGGGAGCGCCGACAGAAGTGAAAACTTGAACAATTACGTGTGCATTTTTTGAACAGTGTCGCGAGCTTAAGTGCTTTTTCCCACCTCAAAAAATGCCCAACGCGGCTAAAGAAGTTTTCACTTCAAATTCGTGTCGGTAACGGTGACGGTAAGTGTCGCGAGTTCAATTGTTTTTCCCATCTCGAAAGATGCCCAACGAGCCTAAAGAAGTTTTCACTTCAATTAAGTAATCACATACCACCTGACACATTAGGCGTTGTCCACACTACAGTACATTTCTATCAGCAAGAAGTATAATCAGTGTGACATGAATTGTGCCGTGGTGGAGACAAGGCCTAACATATAATTCAATGTGTGTCTTTCCATCCGGATACATGGGGTCCATTACGGTAATTAATAATCCATTAACGGCCCCCACTTTACTTTATACGAGTATGAAGCCTTGCTTAAACATTACGCTTTGATTATGGACTTTGTGATGAACTAAATGTGCCCGCGGCTTCTCCCGCGTGAATGTCGAAAATTCTTCATTCTTTAATTGACAATAAAATTGGTATTAATTTGAAGTTCTAAAAGCTTGAAATTTTATAACGAAGCCATGAAGGCGAGTACAAATGACGTTTAAAAAAAATCATCCTCTACAGAGGTTAAATAGGGGGATGAAGGTTTGTATGGCTGTTCGTTATATTGGAATATTTCATCGGGCACAAGGCTTGTCATTTTACATGTATTTTCTATACACGTTTTGATACCGCGTTTTTCAATTAAATTAAAAATACCATAGGAACATTGCTACCGGGAAAATTGTCAATAGCTGATATACATTATAAAATCAGCTATCTGTCAGTAAAAGTCGCGTTAAAACTGGTCCAGCCAAAAAATCATCAGTGTCTAATCGCTAGCGGTGTGATTAAGACGTGTCTATTGCACACTCGTGATCGGTCCGATACTTTGCTATAGTATTTCAACTCCGGCTACCCGGCGGCGGCGGCACGCACGTGTGCGTATAGCCAATTGCCAACATTCGTGTTGTGAGGAATGAAACATCTTGTGGTGACATGAATGAAGACGCAATGGTGAATGACATGGACAGACATATACAGATCGATATGGACGGTAGAAGGGGAACTGAAGAGAACTTAATACAAAATGTCGAACAAGAACAAATCGATGCCGAGATTGACATGATTGAGGATGTGAATGGTGGAGACAGACAAAGTGAACAGTGGACGGTAGTGGGAGTTCAGAAAAAATCCAAGGTCAACAAAATTGATGTCAGTATAGCTTATAAAGATAAATTACCAAAACAGTTCGCCTTGGCTAAAATGTTTAAAGCACAAGGAATTTCTGGAATCAATTATGTGAAATACATAAATCCATTTAAAGTTTTAGTTAGTTTTTCTGACGAAATATGTGCGGAGAAGTTAATGAACTGCCAGGAATTTGAAAAATTCGGTTGGAGAATCTTTATGCCTTGGGAAGTTAATGTGTCCTATGGAATAATAAAAGATATTGACATCGGATTGTCGGATACTGAATTAATGAAAAGTTTATCATGCGATGGACCCGAAATCCTTTCAGTCAAACGATTAAATCGCAGAGATTTTGAGTCTTCTGGTTGGCAAGAGAGTGAGACGATACGAATTTGCTTCAAAGGGAAGTCCCTTCCTCAATATGTTTTCGTTCATAACCTGAGGATTAAAGTGGAAAGTTACATATTCCCCGTTACACAATGTTCAAGATGTTGGCGTTATGGGCACACATCAAAATTCTGTCCTTCTAATAAGGTTATTTGCCCTAAATGTGGTAAACATCATACAAATTGTGAGACTACTTCCTATAAGTGTTCTAACTGTCACGGAAATCATATGGCTTTAATAAAAACTTGCCCGACATATTTAAAGGAAAGGAAAATTCGGGAACTAATGTCTCAATTTAGTTGCAGCTACAGACGTGCACTGACATTATACGTTCCATCTTTTTCTCAAAGACGCATTGAACAGACTACTATAGCTGAACGCCAACAACTCCCGCAGCGTAGTAGTTCCCCAATATTGCCTACATCATATGCAGCAGTTACAACACCTAAAATCAACCTTATACAAACAAAGCAAACAAAAAAGAAGAAAAAGAGCAAAAAACGGAAGAAACATGCAAGTATATTAAGCGGGTCATCAATGAATGAATCATCTGATTCCGAAACACACACTAGTATGAACAATGAGGAAGGCGGAGCCACGGAGCCGATCGCTGCATCGAACGACAGCGGCGCTGACACAGTCGCAGGCGCAAAGACTGACCGCGCTCAGTCCCGGACGAGACGAGCCGATGTGAGGTCAAACAATGTTTATGACGATGCGCACCCATTCAATTCTGATACGTATGACACGCCTCTTAATAGTTTAAATAGCAACAATACCTCGTTTAAGCGACTGGTTGGTAAGTTGAGTCGAGTTATGTTTGCTAGTAAAAATACATGGAAGGTTAAAATCGAAAAAGCGTTTAAAATGTTTGCCCAGTGGTTTATATCGTTTATAGTGACAAGTTTTGTGGACTTATCTGGTTTAAAAAATATGTTTAATTTTACTCCTGCTGCTAATGAATAGTTACAATGCTGGTAAGAACGTTAAAATTAATATATTGCAATGGAATTCACAAAGTTTACGACCTAAATTATTAGCTTTTGAGAACCTTTTACTTCAAGAAAAAATTCATATAGCTGTAGTGAGTGAAACTTGGTTGGACTCTGGGAAGGCTTTAAGGATCAAAAACTATAATGTGTACAGGGAAGATCGGGGTGATAGTTATGGTGGGATTGCGATATTAACACATATATCAATTAAGTCACAGTTGTGTCAAATGGAAAATAGTAATCCTGATATTCAAGTCATAAATGTTAAGATTTTAAATTGTACACATTTGGAGAATATTGTTGGTATCTATTGTCCGCAATGGGTTCACACTAGGCTTCGAGATTGGGAGGTAATATTTTCTCAGTTTACTAATAAGTGTCTATTTCTTGGAGACTTTAATGCTCACCACTCCAACTGGTCACAAAAAACAGACACAAGAGGATCTCAAATCTACGATGTTATAAGTGAAAATAATATTTGTACACTTAACGACGGTACATTCACTCGTATTAAGTTAGTGATTAATCATTTACAACAAAGCAGCCCCGATATTTCTATGGCCACCTCTGATATTGCGCATATGTTTGACTGGCAGGTCACGAATGAGTTTTTAGGGAGTGATCATCTTGTGATAAAACTTTCTTTTGCTATGATATTGACATCATCATTTTATAAAAAACGGAATTTCAAATCAGCCAAGTGGTCGGAATATTGTAAATATTTAGAAGAATTATTTATGGATTTCCACTATCACGAGGACCCTCAAATATCTTATGATCAATTCATGGATAAATTGAATAAGGCTGCTGACAAACACATTCCAACTGTTAAGTTTTGTTTAGATCCTACAAATAAATTCAAACCAAAACCGTACTGGAACTCTGAGCTGTCCCGTACAGTAGCTAGAAGAAGATTGGCGTTGGCAAAATTTCGAAATAATCCTACCCCCAATAATTTAGATTTATTAAATGAATGCAATTCGGAAGCTCAGAGACTTATGAGGGTAGCTTCAAATAAAAACTGGCAGGAAGTTTGTGATTCGCTGAGTGAGGTGTCTTCCTCTGCAGAAATGTGGAGAAAAATGAGATGGCTGAAGGGTTACAGATGCCAGAGAACCCATGTAGATGAAGTTAAAGCCCGAAGATTACTTAATTGTCTCTGTCCTGACTTTGCACTTCCAGCCCAGCCGGTTTTCACCTCGAACAACTTAAAATTACAGCTACCTATCCATATGCATGAACTAGAGGTATGTATAAAACCAAAAGACACTGCCCCAGGCCATGATGATATTTCGTTTTCGATGATCAAACACCTCCCTCCGTCAGTAAAAACCATTCTATTAAATTTATATAATGATTTCTTGTCCTTGGGGTTTATTCCTACTCAGTGGAGAGATATTAGCGTAGTCCCTATTCCCAAACAAGGCCGCGACCCCACTTTAGTTTCATCTCTTCGACCTATTTCTTTGATTTCTTGTGTTTGCAAAATCCTACATTTAATCCTCAATAGAAGGTTGGAATGGTTCTTTGAGAGTAATCGTATGTTTTCAGAAGAGACAGTTGGCTTTAGAAAGTCTAAATCTAGCTTAGATAGTTTAACACGTCTGGTTTCCCGAGTCCAATCAGGATTTTCAAAGAATCTTAATACCGTTGCATGCTTCCTTGACGTGGACAATGCCTATAATAATGTTGACTTAAAAAAACTTTTATTAATTTTAGATACACTGGGAGTTGGCTCAAAAATATGTACTTATTTGTGGAATTTCCTAAGCTTAAGATTTCTCAAAATTAAATTAGATAACTTGGACGTCACCAGAAGTACCGGTCGTGGTTTGGCTCAAGGTGACCCTTTATCCCCCTTATTGTTCAATGTTGCGACACATGCGATTTGTAATTCAATAAATAATGCGTATGTTTCACAATATGCTGATGATTTTGCTATTTATGTTATAGATAAAAGTATTGAACCCGCTTGTAATGTTCTCCAATCAGCTATAAATATAATGGTTAAGTTATTGGAGGAATTGGGTTTAAATGTCTCACCCTCTAAAAGTAAAATTTGTGTTTTTAGTAAAGGTCCAAATAGATCCCAAGTTAACGCTGTGATTAATGGCGTGCAGTTACAAAAAGAAGTAAATGTTAAATATTTGGGGATTTGGCTTGACCGGTCTTTACGGTGGGGAAAGCATATAAATGAGACATCAGAAAAATCTATGAAATTTTTAAATATTTTTAAAGTGTTGGCTGGTCCGGGTTGGGGAGTTCACCCTAAACATCTACGACGATTATATATTGCAATTTTGAGAAGTCGCTTAGACTACGGTAGTTTTTTGTTCGATAATAGCTGTCATTCTAAATTGTATAAGCTGGACAAATTACAAAACCAAGCTATGCGCATTATCGGGGGATACATAAAAAGCACCCCTATCCACGTCATGGAAAGCGACCTGTGCTTGCAGCCGCTACATATTCGCCGAATGTATCTAGCTGGTAAATTTTGGGTGAAATCCAAATCATTGACTAATAACCCTACCATTTTAGTATTGAACGAACTAAGTTCCCTTGCAAATCAAAGATACTGGAGGCGAAAAAAGATTCCCACACTTATAACGATTCACAATACGTTTAAAGACATTGTTATTCATTCTACTGATTTGTTAGACATGTATACATTAAGCTATTGGATGACTTACTATAACATCACAGACATAATACATCCATGTATAGACATCATCACCTGTCCAAAGAGATCTTGTGATACTACAACCTTACTCAATAAATGTATAAACTTCCTTGAACGTCAATATACAGGATACTTTAAAATTTTTACTGACGGTTCTAAGGAGGGCAATAACATGGGATTAGCTTTTTTTGACCCTCAAACTGATACCTTCATGAAATTTAATATTTCTAACAATGTTTCGATCATGTATTTAGAACTTTTAGCAATTAGTGAAGCATTGGCATACATAGAATCTATTGAACACTCCAATTTTATCATTTTAACAGACTCTAAAAGTTCAGTCCAACATTTAGCTCGATGTACCTCTGGCTTCAGAGGAGCACCGATAGCTTACAAAATTATAGACTCCATTATCAGATTGAGGGCCTATTCAAAAAATGTTATCGTACAGTGGATACCGTCGCACGTGGGCTTAGCAGGTAACGAAAGGGCAGACCAATTAGCAAAATTAGCTTCAAGTGACGGCATTCCATTAAACATCCAGCCATATTATACAGATTGCATGAAATTTATACGGGAACATTGTTTTTTAAACTGGAGGGAACACTTTGATCAGAGGTCTGTGGAGAAGGGGGTGTGGTATAAAACAATACAAGGAGAACCATGGAAATGGCCATGGTTCGATTCATGTTTTCTAGGCAGAACAGAAATTGTGACAGCTCTCAGGCTTCGTTCCGGACATATCCCTTTAAATAAGTTCGCATATTTAATGAAAAAAGTTCCTTCCCCCAACTGTACAGAATGTGGGAAAGTGGAAGACGTTCTTCACATCATGGTGGAGTGTGCCCGGAACGAAGATCTCAGAGATGAGTTATTAATACACTTCGGTGTTGATGTTAAAGAGGTAGGAAGATGCAATAATATTTTAGCATCTCCCTTGTCAGAAACAGCGAAGTTATTGTACAAACTTGTGAGTATTGGCATCCGTAGAAGATAGTTATTCATTTGTAAGTACTGTATTATATTTATAAAATGTTGTATTACTTATATATTTTAAGCAAGTCTTACGGAGCGACTTAGTCTTGTTGACCAAGCTCCTTAAATAAAGAAAAAAAAAAAAAAAAAAAAAAAAAATCATCCTCTACAGAGGTTAAATAGGGGGATGAAGGTTTGTATGGCTGTTCGTTATATTGGAATATTTCATCGGGCACAAGGCTTGTCATTTTACATGTATTTTCTATACACGTTTTGATACCGCGTTTTTCAATTAAATTAAAAATACCATAGGAACATTGCTACCGGGAAAATTGTCAATAGCTGATATACATTATAAAATCAGCTATCTGTCAGTAAAAGTCGCGTTAAAACTGGTCCAGCTGTTTCCGAGGTTAGCCGGAACAAACGGCCAGACGGAAAAAATATTAGCAATTTTTTTTTTGTTATAAGTACCGTATACACTTTCTTTTGACATCACAAGCAAACACTTTAATTTAATATTTTTGCATAGAAGATGGATAGTTTTAATTATTACCGCCTACTAAATTTACTCAATGTTTTCGTAAAATTCACACTTGCATGGTGAAAAATGAATAACTAATACGGAATTTGTGTGCAATAGGCTGGTCCCTATTACATCGTGAAGAAACCGGCATGCCATCCACCAACCCGCACTTGCCCCACGATTGCCCACTCTGTCTCATAGAGAGGAGGCCTGTATCCCAGCATTGGGCACATTATAGGCTGATTATGAAACATTAGCCGAAAGACGCCCACTGCTGGACATAAGCCTCCCCCAAAAGGGGCAGATTTACCATAATCGCCACGCTTGGCAGGTGAATTGGCGATCACAGTATGGTGGTCAAATGCATAGATAACGCTGCTGCTTATTCTGTAGTAAGTCCCTTAGTCGCCTTCTCCGACACCCATGGGAAGAAATGGGATAGTGCTATTCTTTTAAGTCCGGCACCACACGGAACATAACTTGCGAAATGTAGGTGTATACTAATAGGTGCACCGCTGCTTAACCCTTCGGAGAATACTGGTGTGATGGTATGATATTTTATTAGCTAGAGTTAGCCAGCAGTACAAAAACTTGCATGAACAAAGCCATGATACTAATTCAATAAACTTTTTGTATGAACTTTATTCCGTCTGAAAGTAGCTACCCACTGCATGCAATATGCATGTTGCATAGTCGATATTCAGTGATTCCATACAAATGAGACTACTTATGTATAAACGGAGAGCTCGCCAGACATATCGTGTGTACTTATCTTACTTGCAGGGGCTTGCAGGCATACTCTTTGCATAACTTGAGCAAAACACAATATTACGCTTTTATTCCTGGAAGGCGAAGGCAGAAGTGTTTACATATCTCAAATTTTGCCAGTTATGTTGAACGTTACGTTAATCCAGTCGTCAGGCTTCTACTAAGATATAAATACTACTAAAACATATGAAAACATACTTTTTTCCCTTGGGGATAAGCAGAAACTACAAAACGATTCTGCTACGATCCATCAATACTTCTTTTGCTAATGAGATACTGTATAGAAACACAGCCCAACTTGCCTTACTCTTTGCCAACGCGACTGCTAATAAGCCTTACCCAAGGCTTACTAGCAGTCGCGTTGACTATGCGACCATAAGCCCCATGAAGAGGTCAATCAACTTTTCTATCATCATTCAGTCAAAAGACGTCCACTGCTGGACATAGGCCTCACCAAGCTCTGCCGCTTGGACCGGTTCTGTGCTTCCCGCATCCAGCGGATGCCTGCGGCCTTCACAAGGTCATCGGTTCACCTTGTTGGGAGACTTTCCAACTCTACGTCTTCCGGTACGCGGTTACCACTCCAAAACTTTTTGGTCCCATCGGCTATCTGTTCTGGGAGCAATGCGCCCAGCCCACTGCCACTTAAGTTCGGCAAAACTCTTCCGTTTACGTTAAAATCAAGTCGTATGAACAAAAGCCACAAAATATCTCAACGGCTAAGTATGAACCTATTCATTTTATGGAAACGACCAAGAAAGTTCTCCATTTTCTCCACCGTAAAACACAACTATCAGATAATTTTAATTGTCCGAGTTCATTGTGAAATTTCCACAAAAAGTTCAAATAGATTTCCGAGCGAACGAGGCGCTTCGTAGCCGTTTTGCATTGTTAGATAAATTCCTCGCGCCGATGCCTTAAGTTCTTTAGTTCTTCCCCGCCATTTCTTTTACTAATTATTGCTCCGCAGAGGCGGTACTGCGGGAAATGGGCGTAATAAGATCTTTTGTAATCCCATTTATTAATTTTCGTCTCTCATTATTCTCTTCCTTTACAACGGCGGTTGGTTCTAAACAGCCGTCGTGTCGGTCGTGTCGGCTATGTCGGTGAACGTAATTATATTTCGAAGAGATTTCCATGTCACCCGGATACGATGTTTCGTTTTAAAGCCGTGTTGTTTGCGAGGTAACAAATTGTTATTTCTTAAGACTGGTGTAGACGACCGAATAAGCTGTGCTGTGGTTGTAATAGCTTATGGCTGTGATCTTTCGTTATACTGCTTATTTGAGCAGTGTTTACTTGATCGTTTGATACGTATTGGGAATATAATGTTTTTGTTTCTTGAAAACTATTTTAGAGTAATTCCAATCGTCACCAATGATTGCCGTTCTCAGAGATGTGACATAAAAATGATCAATCATGTATGTAATTGAGCGAGGAAGCTGTCCTTAACAATATTTTAACATAATTTGAACTAAAACGTTGCTAGCTTTAAGAATTTTAGAAATAGTCACATGTAAATCTAAGCACATGTCAAGAGGGGCTCGTGGCTCAGTAATAAAAGCCGCACGGTCGATCCATCAGGTTAAGGTACGCTTACCAGGGTTGGTCTGTGGATGAGTGACCATTTTTACATACCGAGACCCCTCCGTGCCTCGCTGTTGGTACCGGCTGTCATCCGTGGATCATTGACTGTTGCCAGAAGCCCAAAAGTCTGACAACTAGTCTTACCAAGGGGTATCGTGTTACCCAGTTACTGGGTGTGGAGGTCCGATAGGCAGTCGCTCCGTGTAAAATACTGGTATTCAGCTGCTTCCAGTTAAATTGGAAGTCGACTCCAACATAGTTGGGCTAGGCTGATGATAATGATGATTTGAGATAGTCATATGTAAATCTTAGCACGTGTCAACAAAGTTTAAATTTTCTCATTCTGTCATGTTTTCGATTGACAGCCTTCACTTCTGCCCTGCTAATTGTAAATGCAGTACTTGCAAAAAAGAGGTTTCGAGAAAAACGCGGAAATCTGAAAGTAAAATTTTCATGCAAGTGCCGTGAATCTCGTTATCAAAAAAACATACTTCCAGTACCCAAATATTTTTATTTTTCCCCATACAGGTTTGCCCCTAAGGATGCCATTTTTGCAAAAAAGTGAAAACCCATAAGTATCGATTACTGCAGATACAATTAGCAAGGCAGACTTCATGTGCACTTGTCGAATAAACTTACTTAATGGTTTGATGAGTTGCCAAAGTATGTATTCTTTATGAAGATTATAATCTTCATTATCACTTTTTATTTTGTACTAGTATTTTCCCATGGCTCCGCCCGCGTGGATGTCGGTTATCGCGTAAAAAGTAGCCTATGTCCTTCTCCATATCCTAGGCTATATATTTGCCAAATTTCATGACGTTCGGTTCAGCGGTTTAGGTGTGACAGCGTAACAGACAGACAGTAACTTTCGCATTTATAATATTAGTAGGGATTACGTGTTTTACGAACTGTGTCCAAATAAACTTTATTATTTCTTTCTTTGTTTTACTATCTATAGAGATAGTAAAACAAATATTTAAGGCGAAAGAAGACAGTCAAACAGTCCTCAATAAGTTCTCAAATCTATCTCTAACTACTCAGACGATATCCGACCAAATCCAAATTCAATTACGACTAGTCTGTCTGTAACTAAACTGAAACTTCAGATACAAAGCACAATCCACCGCTATCATTGTAAGCGACTAATTACAGACTAACTTCACCTATCTTATGTCGTACTAATCTACAGTATTCGCTACTTAAGGATCAAGGCGGTGCGGTGTGTTGTATGGGTACTGAATGAACTTGGAGTGATCGTTAATTTGGAGACTGTAATTAAGTTTGGTTGATGTTGATTTTGGTAGTTTTTATATGTTTTATTATTATACAGTGTGTTATGTTAAACGAGGGGCATACTTTAAGGGAGTGTAGAACTCATGAAAATGCAAATCTTTTACTAAGGAAAATCGCGAAAATAAAACCAGCCGCTCCATACATTTATGTTCGCATAACTGGACAAAATGTAGGGAACAGCTGATTTTTTCTTAATATTTTGGTGTCCACTCCATATTAAAAGTTGTTTATTTTTATGAGTACCACACCACCTTAAAGTGTGTCCCGCGTTTAACCTAACATATTGTTTAGTTCATAATCTGCCTAGTCTTTTCCCAATTATGGTGAGGTCGGCTTCCAGTCTAACCGCATGCAGCTGTATACCAGTATTTTACCTGGAGCGACTGTCTTTCTGACCTTCATAACCCAGTTACTGGGTAACACTATACCCCTTGTTAAGACTGGTTGTAAGACTTTTGGTCTTCTGACGACCTGTAACGACTGTCAAAGAATCTACGAATGACAGCCGGGACCAACAGCTTAACGCGCTTTCCGGTCTAGGTATGTGAAGAAGGTCACCCATCCACGGACCAACCGCGGCAAAGGTAGCTTTACCTGATCTGGTTAAGCTGTCATTCGTGATAGTCGTTACGGGTCGTCAGAACAACTTGACACGACTATCAGTCTTGCCCAGAGTTATCGTTTCACCGTTTTCGAGTACTGAATTAAATTAAAATTTTAAATTTTATTTCTCCATAAAACTTAGTAATGTTTTACAGAAAAAAAGTTTAGAAGTATTAATTTCTAATAAATGGATGTAGCCACTGCAACCGAACTAGGCAAAGCCTGTATTTCGGTTTTCAGTGCCTTTTCCCTCGATATTTTAACAATAAAATGCCGACCAAGCAAATATGACTGGTTGTACTACTAATTAATTTTGGATGGCAATTGCTCCATATAAAATACTGTCATTCTGCAGTATCTGGTTAAACTGGAAGTCGACCCCAACCTTACATCTCCCACTTTCACCGTTTCAAATTCTTCAAACTTCGTGCCATTTTGGATTGAATGAAACACTTAATAGATAGGTACGACACGCATTCTAAAATAAAACACACATTCTCGTTATTACCAAGATATTATGTTAAACCGTAAAGAGATTTAAACCAACAATTCCGTATCATTACGTCTCCACCACCGAAATGAAAAGAGAATGAAAACGCCCATATATAACCGTGAGTGCCAATTAATTCATGTGAGTAAAATGTAATGTACCTAATTATCTGGATTGTCTCGCGTTGCCTTGAACTGCCGCCTAAAATACGAGGGTTTTGAGGCAAAATAAATAACAGGAGTAAATCCTTTCACAGATTGAACAATTTGTCATTATTTTATCATTAAACATAGCCTTTCCTTCTTTCTGAGTTTGCCATACATGAGTGAAAATAAGCCTAATGAGACTGACTTATGTAGAATGCGTTCATTCTTCGACGCAAAAATGATAATAGTCTTAGAATGAATGTAACATACAGATATGGGCATATGCTTACTTTTAGCGGACTCCTTTCTGTCACTTAAAAAGAAATCATGCAAAACACTGATATCATCATCATCATCATCATTTCCGCCGAAAGACGTCCACTCTTGGACATAGGCCCCCCAATTTGGGGGGTTTGCCGTAATCGCCACGCTTGGCAGGCGGGTTGGCGATCGCATTATGGTGGTAAAATGCATAGATAACGCTGCTGCTCATTCTCTAGTAAGTCCTTAGATACCCACGGGAAGAAATGGGATGGTGCTATTCTTTATGTCGGACACTACACGGAACTGATATAAAAACTGGTATGAACCGGGGTAAATAAGGAAAAAATTACGTCGGCATTATTCAGTAACACACTAACAGTAGGAATCGATTTTATTTTGGCATTATTTACGTTACTGAGCAGACAAGTTTTTCGAACATTTCTAGCAATGTATTAGCAATACGCTTCTAAATTATTCAGATTCTGAATGATAGCGTGTTAAAAATCAGGGTGCAAACAAATCAGGAATAACAATGTTATACGCGTCCAAAAAATAACAAAATAATATGAATAAGCAGGTAGGTGAACAAGAACATAGAATTATCAGATCAGTAACCAGTCGATGCTTGCTCGTCCAAATGTTGCACAAAAATCAAGGTGTGCAACCGACTGAACAGATTCAATTTTTTAGTTTATTCTGTTGAATGGTCGATTGATACGTAAGTAACAAGCGATCGAGACAAGTATAAATCTGGAAATTAAGAAACCTTATATGGAGTACCTCATTAATAGGTTAAATAAAATATTAAACTGGAACATACACAAACAACACAATTAAAGGTGAACAAATCGCCAAATACGAGACTCAAGCCAGAATTTCCTTTTTAATGTTAATTTCCTATAGATAAAATTCACTAGAAATCTAAAAGATATTGTTCAGTGACAAACAATCGCAAAATATAGTAAGTTGAAAATGTTGGGTGCGATTGGAAATATCCAGTCGTACCCAACATTATGAGGAGTGGGTCCTAAGACAACTCCTTGTGGAACACCAAACAACATTTCTCACCATCCACATGCTCCCTGATCCAGATCAATCTCGTTTGTGTACCAATTAGGCCCTGATAACGATGAGGGATTCTGTTATAGTTTGAAGATTCCAAGACACATAAATAATGGTCTGAAAACGAAAACCCACATTGGGCTAGTACTGTCAGTAATATATGCTGATGACAAATTCTAGTTATTTTTCTTCGAGGGAACACGTTTTTTTTTTAGATATTATAAACGTTATACATTAAAAACGTTCATCAGGTCAGAATCGAACATCTGATATTCTAACCCTCTCAACATTTTACATTTCAAAGTAACCTTCCAAGTCCTCTCTTTTCATATGAAAATTACGCAATCTGATAGAAGTCAGTGTTGCGGGTAACTCAATCGTCATATGCTCAGCAGTTGTCTGGACCAACGTTTTAAAGTAAGCTTATGTGTGCACACAGGCGATATGTGGGGCGACAGGGGTGACCAATATTTGTAATTGGAAGAATATTACGCCATCTGACAGTATAATTCCGTCTTATGAATATGGAAACCTCATACTCATGTGACAGAATTATTAACTGATAGGTCCCGGAAACAGCTGCACGGTTTAAAATGAAATTTGGCACGAAGTGCCGTTAACATTGCACAATTTACATCCTTCTAAGTGGAAGCTGGAAAAAAAAGAAGTAGACTACAAAAAGCGTGGAATGACGACATCGGGGAAGTAGCAAGAGTAATGTGGAGCAGTGTGGCCTAAGCGAGATTGGAATGGCAAAGGTTGGAGGAGGCCTTTGCCGAATCGCAAACAGATTTGCAAAAAGTAAATAAGTTCTAGAATTAAGAATAAGCTTTGATGGACAGTAGTTTAATATATAAGCTTAAATTTCTATTTATTTTGTATTAGGTTAAATCTGAATAAAAGTCTATATCATTATTATAAGTGGAAGCTTAACACTTGGAATCCTTAAGCCCATGGTTGGGTTATAAATGAATCGTTTTAAGAAGTTGAAGAAAATGTGTGTTACTATTGAGATTCAACCAGTCGACGCCCAATAACTTACAATTTTTTCTCCTTACCCAATATGCTAAAGGATGACTAATAAAATCTTCCAATACTCCAAACAACAATAGAAATACAACCACCACAATAGTAATATATTTCGCCCACCAACCCTGCATGTAATCCACCGAGCGGACGGAGACGTCAATTGGGTTTGGGTTCCCCGCTCGATATGCAGATGGCCCCTCGTTAGTTGTTCGCTCTTATGTACCCACCTTTACAAAGTCGTGGCGCCTAATACATTTACTTGGAGCGAAATTGAAACATGCTGAATGTAACTGGCCTAAAAGTGACTGTCGAGTGTGGCCAGTGCTTAATTATGGAATTTGAATGTGGAATGACGATAGTGGAATTGCAATTTCGGTCTTTGAATGGTCACTGATGTGGAGGTACTAGCTAGCTTTGACACAAGCAACATTCAATTATTCCTCTTTCTGAGTTAGTTATATCAGCATAGTGACTTAGGATCAGTAAATAGGACACTTTACAGAATTAGCGTACATAACGAAACACAGTCATTTTCTCAGCACATAACTATAAATAGAGTTCCAACACAGGGTGCCATTTTGCAACATAATTAGTACTGGCTGCATACAAGACTTCCCAATTTTGATTAATTTATGTTTTTAATAGCTTTTGCTACCGGCTTCGCCCGCGATCGAGAATTATCCCATGAGAACGTATTACCGGGATAAAAAGTATTACATGTGTTAGTCCAGGTTACATAACAAATGATCACACATCGACGATACGACCGCAGCAAACCCAGCAGAACCAGCAGATTATTAAAAAAATAGAAGCAATAATAAAAATCTGTGTTCTTGCTACTTGCACCACAGCCAAAAGCCGTGGTCTGAGTCAGCGTTTATTCCGTAATTTTGTTTTGTTATTGGACATAAAACAATATAGTGTTTTAATATAATTACCGCCGCCAACTGAGAATATCTTCACTCAAACCACCTGCTTACAATGTTATCTGCTAACTACATTTTCAGATTATTGTTGTTGAAGCAATTTAATTCATAGTTTTGGAGTAGAAGGATCTTTAATTAATTGTTTTATTCTGGAACTAGCGGTAGAAACTAGAGGTAGGTCAGTTTGATTGGCTGAAAGATGTTATAGAGGTAAGAGAATATAGTATAGTAAACCCTATAGATTAGAATATTCAATATATCGTACACTCAATATATCGAGTGTTCAAAATATCGAATGTTTGTTTGATCGAGCGTTCAACGCATCGCATTTTCATTCTATCGAAATATTAATATACTGTTAACGTACTTTTTTATATGGAATCACATTTTAATCTTTAATTATTGCCTTTAATTTATTGTCTTTATTTATTATCTTTAATTATAAATATGTAAAAAGTACCAACACAGTAAATTGATATTTCAATGTAATGAAAATGCGATGCGTTGAACGCTCGATCAAACAAACATTCGATATTTAGAACACTCGATGTATTGAGTGTACGGTATAATATATTGAATTTTCGATTTATTAACTATTCGATATAATGAACATTCGAGTATTTAGACGTTCGATTTATAGTGGTCGATCAATTGACATTCGAATATTTTGGCATTCGATTTGGCATAGTACACCCATGAGGAAAAGGGTGTAAAGTTCACTCGTACTTTATTGTTTTTGTTTTGGGAATGACATCTCTCAGTTCAACCTATGAGGTTGTTGTCAGCTTTACCGTACTTGCCTGTGACAATCTTAATAAATTAAGATTACATGCCATGGCTTAAAAAACTTAAAACTAGAACGACTGCTCGCTAAGCGCATCCCCTGTGGGGTACGGAGCTCGGCTTAGGGCATCGCTGGTAGAGGGCAGCAAGGGACAAACTGAATCAGATTTATTATTATTAGGGGACGTACTTAATACTATAGCGGCGCGTGCTGACGTGAGAAAAGGACGGCACGGAGATTGAACGTGACGTCGCACATTGGGGATAGAATGTTCAAATCCACCTAGAAACCTGAAATATTAACCAAATTAAACCATTTTTGCACAGAAATGTTTGAAATCAAATTCCAAAGACACTCACGATTTGCGAAATTAGGTTGTATTTTTTTTATAAAAATGCATATGAATTGAATAAAAATATTATGACTGATTTTATATTATACTCTTGTGATCATGAGATTTTTTCCTGATACGAAATAAACAATGAATATATTAGAGAAATTAATATTTTTTATGAATAAAAGGGTTGGTTCCACCCTACGATAGATAGGGGATGTTTTTCGGTTTATTGCATTTTTGACATCAGATCCGTTTTCAGCGACGAAAAATACATCGGAAGCGTATATTTGCACTTCGATACAATTGCTAGTTGAAATGCGTGACTGAAAGGGTTAAAGAACAGGGTAAAACTCGCTTTACCTTGGTTTTAGTGGGTTATGAAGTTTTTAGATTTAAGGAATATAAGAAATCCGGCTTCGTCAGTCTCTTTACAATTTAATTACAAACATTTATGTCCAAAAATTGTCTCATTTGGTTTATTTTTGCGATCTCTAGGTGGTTTTGAACAAAAAATTCGCTCTATCCCCAATGTGCGTCGCGACGAGCCTCCCAGTCTCTAATGTCCCCAGTGCTGGGACACAGGCTTCCTCTTCATGTGAGAGGGAGTGGGTTATACTGCACATCCTGCACCGTTTTGAGAGCAGCGGTGATGAAATAATGTACTTACACCAAGTAAAACTAAGTTAGTTTTAATTGAATAACGATATTTTCTGTTTTACGATTTTGCATACATACTATAACTTTTTCATTTTCCCATTGGGATATGCAGAAACAATGCCACGTTACTTACTCCTTTTCCTTCGTCCTCTTTTATACATCTGGTAATGCACAATGCATAATCATCTGCCTAGCCATTTTCTGATTATGTTAAGGTCGGCTCTAAGTCTAACGAGTGACTGTGTGATCTGACCTCCAGAATCCAGTTACTGAGTTATACGATATATAGATATGAAGAATTAAGTACATCATAAAACTACAGATAAAGGTTTAGAAATGTTTCAAAGGGTGACACAATGGGCAGTCTTATTGCTAAAAGCGAACTTTTCCAGACAACCTTTTGATGGATTAAAGAGAGAATGAAAGACAATACTGCAGGTAGTCAGTGGTGTGTTTCAGATACCGCTTGGTAAGATTGGTTGTCAGATTTTCGGGCGTGGACGATCCGTAACGACTATCAAAGATATTCGAATGATAGCCGTTACCAACGCCTTAACGTGCTTCTCGAGGCACGGAGGGGTCTTGGTATGTAAAGATGGTCACCAAACCACGGAACAACCGCGGCAAGCGTTGCCAAACCTGATCGAACGAACCGCGCGCCCATTATTTCTTAGCTTAAAGCCCCTCCGTGTTATGCCAGCTTTTATTTTCGTGAAAAATTATTGAATTTAAAAACCACGCTGTCTAAATAAACCTTCATTATTTACTTCTTAACCCTTGAAATGCTCACGCGAGAGTGGAATACCCACGTCACACGATAAATCGGATAGTTCTGACATGCCATCAGCTACGAACGAAATAAGCTCCTTTGTAACGACGGACGCTTAATCCCTAACACGTAAGCGAAGTAAAATGAAAAACTAATGGCTTCGATCAAGGTTATAATCTGATGGGTGATAAAGTGTAACAGTAATAACAGCCAAACTGGTCAATCGATCAGGTTACGCTACGCTTGCCGCGGTTGGTCCGTGGATGGGTGACCATCTCTACATACCAAGACCTCAGAAAGCATGTTAAGCCGTTGGTCCCAGCTGTCATTTGTGGATCTTTGATAGTCGTTGCGGGTCGTCAGAAGCCCGAAAGTCTGACAACCAGTCTTGCCAAGGGGTATCGTGTTACCCAGTAATTGGGATGTGGAGATCAGATAGGCAGTCACTCCATGTAAAATACTGGTATTCAACTGCATCCGGTTAGACTGGAAGCCAACCCCAACATAGCTGGGAAAATGATGGCAGATGATGATGGGTGATAAAGTGTTAAATCTTTAGCATGTTTCAGATTAGTTTTCCGTAACGTAGTTTCAAAATACGCGTCATTCTGCAGTTCGGCGTGGATCGAAGCTCTCTGAAGCGATCACCTCATGCTGATTGGTCTATGCAGGTGTTGTGCGTGTATCGCATTGCATCGCTAGGGTCGCTACACAGGTAACACAGGCGTTTTCTATAGGCGACTCGCACGATATTAATTTATTGGTGGGGAATCGACAATTCCAGAAATTCGTATTAGGCAACTGGCACGTTTTGTATTTTATGTAATAAAGTTAGTGTATTTTGCCTTAACCTTTTGTTGTTTTCTTAAAGTTTTATTCAAAACGTGCCAGTTCGTGCGAGTCGCCTATAGAAAATATTACATTATTTTAAAATTACACTATTCTCCGCTCATTCGCACTCTGTCCCCCAAGATACAAGCCCTGCTTAGTTTGGGGGTCAACGCTTAACCAAAATTGTGATGTACTAACTTAACTTGTTTTATGTTATATTACTGTCTGTCAACCATCACCTTTTCCTTTTTTGAAAATTTTTGTATTTTTTTTTTTTGTATTTTTAAAAAGACGATTTGCTGATTTGGGTGAGTTAGTTCGTGTGAGTCGACTTGTAAGCCATGCGTGCGTGTGAGTTACCAGATGTATAAACGTAAACAAAGTAAAGCATGTAATTATCGTAGCATGTGGTAATCTGTAGTTACGTATGTACGTATATTTACATCAGTTCCTTCGTCACTTCCGTCTTGTGTCGTTTTATTTAATGCTTTACTTTACAACAATTTAAAAACGGAAATATAAATAACATACATTGTTCTTCTATTACGCCTAGACCCCTTGTAGTGCAAACTTCAATGTCTTACAAAAGCTAAGTACAATTTAAACTTACTCCCGTAACGCAGTCCTATTCGGAAACTTTGTTGACAATGCAGTGCAAATAGATTAAACATTCCTTAGGTGCATTCAATTACAACGAAGTCTGTGTTCAAGTCTTTGTTCCAAGACGAATTGAACCACAGCACTGAATATTTTACCCCGTGATTTTGTTGACACTATAACTACTGTGTCATCAGTTCATCTTCAATTAAATTTCTAAACTGTTGTCTTGGCTTTAAGAAAAAGCTCCATCTCCATCGATTTTTCGAAATAAAACGTTTTATGAAGATTTTAGACACGTAAAACGTCAATAATCTCACTAATAAAACGTCAGTAACCTCACTATAGTCAAAATTTTACATCATAAAAATCTAAATTATATTCAATAATTAGCACACAAATATCAAAATAACATCAAATCAAATCAAATCAAATCATTTATTTCTTTGCAAACATGGGTATAGTACATAGATGTTTTATAATCAAATTCTCCATATTTTACCGCCAGGGCATGCAAAGGTGGTTGACATTACCTAATAAAAATTCAAAAATAAACATTGGAATTACAAATTAAAAAAGAAAAAAGGAAACGTACAAATCAATGTCAATCAAAAAAATGTCAGCGTGGTCACAGCAATAAAAATTAAGACTTTATAATAGAATGTCAAACAGAAAATAAAAACTAGGATCAAAATAATAATGTCAATCAGAGTAACCGTATGTCAGTCAGTTAGTGCATCGTCATTAAGAAAATCGTTAATCGTGTAATAGGTTTTCATAATTAAAATTGCTTTTAGCGTCCTTTTCAATTTTACTGTAGTCATGTTTTTTTATAATATTAGGTACTTTATTATATATAAGTGGAGCAATACCAAAAAAACTTTTTTGCATTAGTGCGGTTTTACATTTTACTTGACATAATTGATTAATGTATTGAGCCCGTATTGGATTTTTCATGATCTCTGATAATTGTTTAAATAGATGTGGGTTAGACTTCACAAACAAAGCAGTTTCCATTACATATAAACACGGCAAAGTTAGAATTTTTTACGATTTAAAATAGGGAACACAGCTATCAGTTGACCTAAGGCCGCACATTGACCTGATGCATCGCCTCCGCAGTCTAAATACCAGCTCCCTATCAGTCGACTGCCTCCAGAAAATGATGCCATACCGCAAAACAGAGGCAACCAGTCCGTGGTACGCCGTCGAAAGAGCCTGACTGTTAACTTTCTTTGAGAGTTGAAAAAGAGCATATGCAGATTTGCTGAGTTTCTTACATAATTCTTCAACATGAGGTTTCCATGTAAGTTGGCTATCAATAATAATGCCTAAGAACTTAGCCTGATTAGCTTCTTCAATATCACAACCCTTGTAGGAAATGCTAATGTTTGGGTTTTCACGACGTTGATAAAAATGCATGACTTTTGTTTTGCTCAAGTTTATAACCAAATTATTATTTTCTAACCAATCTATAATGTCACCTAAGCAAGTATTAATGTCATTCTCATAATTATTTGCATTAGTACATTTTATTACAGCGGTCTGTCATCCGCAAAAAGAACCATTTTGTTGGTTATTGCTTTCGGGAGATCTTTTATATATATCAAAAAAAGTGGCGGACCCAATACACTACCTTGTGGGACGCCATATTTTACATGTCTTGGTTTTGATACATATATGGTTTCCAATTTAGTTTTAGGACACATCCTAGATATTTCCGTGCATTGAAGCCTATTACTCAGATATGATTTTATTAGCTTTAGGATGTTCCCTCATAAACCATAACTATTTAATTTCTGCAACATAATCTTATGGTCTACATAGTCAAAAGCTTTGGTCATGTCAGTGTAAATTGCACAGACTGGATTTCTTTTATCAACAGACGAAATGATGTTAGCTAGCTACTCAAATAGAGCCATATTAATAGTAGTGTTTTTACGGAATCCCTTTTGTTCTGTGCAAAATAATTTATACTTTTCGAAATAGGCATGTAAAGAGTTGTAGATTACTTTCTCGAAAATTTTGGAAATAATTGGTATTTTTGCAATAGGTCTACAATTCTTAAAATTTGTTTTATCATCTTTTTTATACAGGGGTTTCATTGTTACTTTTTTAAGCTTGTTCGGGAAAAACTTATGAAACATAAATATAAAATATAGACGGATTTTTGCAAATCCGTCTATACACCGTGAAATTTAAATGGATGTTTTCCCGCGGCAGAACAACTTGCCATAAGGAGTACTTTCGAAACATAGAGTAAAAGTTAAAAAAATAAGATTTTTTGTTTTAAAATAATTTAAAAAATATTCATTAACTCGATAAAATACTACTCGATAGCAACGCTAGAGGTAACTTGTACGTACTACTCGAATCGCACGCACCTCCGACAAAGGTGACAGCGATGCATAAATGTTCAATGCAAAATAAAATCTCGCACGTGGTGATTTTTCACAATGGTTAATCTGCCATTTTTTGTTTCTAATATTTTATTTGTTTATAAAACGATTGTATTACCAAGACAAAACCATTTCGCTGCGGGAAAACAACCATTAAATTTCACGGTGTATACGACGGAGTTATGCCCGAAGATCCATGAAAAAGAAAACATGTCGAATTGACAACCTCCTTCTTTTTGAAGTCGGTTAAAAATATTGAGAAATTTAAAACTTTCCCTTCTAACTCACTTTAAAAATATCAGGTTCAGGGTCATTTACAGATCTAATGTAGAGCCAACCTTTGAGGCTCGATCGTTTAACACGTTCCATTGACTATTGCATGATACAAAATTAAAGAATCTACCATAACCCTATAGGTGTGTCTTTGGGACGGCCGCGAAACGGCCAAGCCGTACATTTTGACCTTGGTTTTACATAAGGTCTGAAAATTTTAACTGTGAAAGCATTATGTAACTCTTAGCAACCCACTTTGCATGAAAAGTTTTTTTTGGGTAACATAGCCGACACAGCACCTGCACAGGTCCTCACCGGACAAGGCTGTTTCGGGAGGTTCCTGTTTCGCATAGGGCGGGAGGAATCGCTCAGGTGTTTCCATTGCGAAGATCGCCCTGAGAACACGGTGGAGCACACGGTGGAGGTTTGCCCGGCTTGGGCGAAGCACCGCCGTGTCCTCATGGAGGCGATCGGTGGCATCGATCTCTCGCGTCCGGCCCTGGTCCAGGCCATGGTACGGAGCGAGAGTGCATGGCTAGCAGTCGCCTCCTTCAGCGAAGCAGTTATGCTCAAAGAGGGAGGCGGCGCACGTGAGGGAGATGCAATACATGCGCTCTCACAGGAGACGCCCTGGGCGTCGGGAATCCCAGTCTGATTCCCGGCCACCGTAGGCACGGGCTTGCGGACGGCGTGTAATGGGTAGCTCGCTGTCCAGTAAGGACCAAGCCCGGGTCGACGGCGCGTTGTGTTCCACGCGCGGCTCAAAGAGATGTCAGCAGCAACTGATGAGGCCCGCTGAGGGAACACGGGTTTAAGTCAGTAAAAGTCTGACACGCCCTCCCGCTCCACCCAGAGCGGGAGAAGTTATTTGATGAATTCCCACCCAAAAAACAAACCGTCTCCACGCGAGTTCAACTCGCACTTGTCTGGTTTTTACAAGTATTTATTTACTTTGAACACTGTGATAATTATCTATCTTGTCACCGCCGGCGTACCAGCGGTATTAGAACCAAACGGCTTGGTACGTGACGATGGGAAGAGACCAGACGGTATAACGTTATTGCCTTGGAAAATGGGTAGACCTCTGGTGTGGGATGCAACCTGTGTCGACACCCTTGTGCCATCTCATGTTCCTAGCACGGCGGGCTGTGCTGGTGCCGCTGCTGCGGCTGCTGAGACCCTCAAGCGGCGTAAATACTGTAACCTTATTGGTAATTACATTTTTGTGCCGTTTGGAGTCGAAACGCTCGGGTCATGGGGCCCGAGTGCACGTCTCCTTTTTAAGGAAATTTCTCGCCGGCTGGTCGACACTTCACGTGACCAGAGGGCTGGGTCATTCTTTGGCCAACGAATTAGCATTGCCATTCAACGTGGCAATGCTGCCAGTCTTCTGGGCACGTTTCCTGATGACAGCGATGCGGACGAATACTTTGACGCCTAAGTTTCCTTGTGTTTTTGTATTTATTTGTTTAGTTAGTTAGTTAGTTTAAAGCCCTATAGATACTGAAATATATGTGATTTTATTAATTACATTGTCAGATGAATATTATATTGATTTATCTATGTAAATATTATTTCTGCAAATATCACTGTAAATAGTCATAATTGCGTTTCTTGAATATGCCAAAACATATTGTGGGAACTGTAGATATATGTAGTGAGTAGATGTAAGGTACTCTGTTACACCCTCTCAATGTCTCTGAGTATCTAAACACATTAATCAATGGGTATATGAATCATAATATTAGTCAATAGCATGATTAATTAATAACGGTATCAGTAGCTGTCATAGCTCAAAGCTATTGGAATACGAAATATATTGGCCCTGCGTCCTTTCAGTGTATGGTACTCAGTATTTCCTATGGCTTTGAATTTATGATGTAATCCTGGTTCCGGAAAATGCTTAAGAGAATCTGCAAGAAATTATAATACCACATGATAAATAAAATAAAAATAAAATATGTTTAATTCAAGTAACAAGACTCATATACAAACATACGTAAAGGATACAGACAAGATAACAAGCACAGACTAAAACGAACACTCACAAGATAACAATATGTCTACTGCGGCATTGGCGGATATTTCGCAGGAGACGCCCTGGGCGTCGGGAATTCCAGGCTGATTCCCGGCCACCGTAGGCACGGGCTTGCGGACGGCGAGTAATGGGTAGCTCGCTCTCCGGTAAGGACAAAGCCCGGCGCGTTGTGTTCCACGCGCGCCTCAAAGAGATGTTAGCAGCAACTGATGGGGCCCGCAAGGGCCGATGCCTGCCAGGGGTGCGGGTTGTTCGAAAAAGATACCGCGGCCCCTGGCACACAGGCAACTGAGGGAACACGGGTGGGTTTTAGTCAGTAAAAGTCTGACACGCCCTCCTGCTCTACCCAGAGTGGGAGAAGTTATTTGATGATTTCCCACCCAACAAAAAAAAGCATTGCCGGACATAAGGTCAATCCACTCTGTCGGCAATCATCGCAGCATTATGGTACAGTAGGTCGGCTACATACACAGAAACCAGAGCAGGCAGACATAGATCCCAAAAAAATTATGCGCTTCGCCATGGGTATCGTGTTTACAATATTAATTTTAATTATTAATAATTTTTATGTCATTATTACGTTGGCAAAATATAGCGCACTACACTTGATATACAAAAAACCCAAAATGCACAGTCTCGAGCAAAAGTAACACGCAAAACTGCCCCAATTCAGTCAGTGGTTATAGTTACGATAAAACACATTTTTTCAACCTTACACGGATGATTTAAAGTGGTTTTTACAAAGAACTGGCTACTACGAGTATTTGACTCCTGCGCACATTGCGCCCATTTATGGGGACGTTTTTGAGACGCTGATTGTGAATATTAGGTTTTTTGTTTATCAATGCGCACTATCAATTTTTTTAAGATATTTTATTTGTCTTCGTTGTTTGTATCTATGTTTCAAAAATAAATTATTTTTAATTATGAAACTTTTGCATAATTTACTTTTCACCACTCTCTGCCTTGCATATACTGTCCTACTTTCAAATCCAGCCGTGTGTGGAACATACTAACTTTATTAGTTTTTAACACGCAAACGCGAAGTCAAATTGTTAATAAATCCACATACTTGGACTTTTTATGGACATAGTAAATTAGACTTTTTATTTCCGTGTATGAAACTGGAACGATAGGTGTATTTTATATTAAATTTTTACCATGCGGATATGCTTTGGGTCCTTATAACATAAGTGAAGTATGAAAAGTTATAGGAAAAACGTTATTTGATTCAGTGTAAATAAGAGGGATTTCAAATCATCATCATTTAAACTGAAAGACGTCCACTGTTGGACATAGGCCTCCTCAAGCTCCGCCACTTCGACCGGTTCTGTGCTTCCCGCATCCAGCGAATTTCTGCGGCCTTCACAAGGTCATCGGCCCACCTAGTGAGAGGCCTTCAACGCTACGTCTTCCGGTAAGCGGTACACATATGCGCAGAACCTTTCGGTCCCATCAGCCATCTGTTCTGTGAGCAATGTGCCTGCCCACTGCCACTTAAGTCATTTCAAATTATCTATTTAAAAGGTAAGCTGATGTTCTGCCTCAGGGAGCCCACAATTTGCTGACAAGAATTGCACTAATTTGGCACCACACCCTGGGACGCCATCCATCGAACTGTGCATATATTTATGTGTTAAGTGTTTCGTGTTTGTTAGAATGTCCATGCTCATTTAACTATTCGTCCCTTTACTAAATATATGCAGTTTTTGCCCTTACAACCAATGTTTGAAGATAATGAAAGATCTGCATTTTAATGGTCATCTTTTGTGACTATGGCCATTAGCAAGTATATTCTCAGCCAACATAAATTCTGTTTGAATTATCACTCTCCTACCATTATTCCAATCCAGGGGTGCGGGTTGTTCGAAAGAGATACCGCGGCCCTTGGCACACAGGCAACTGAGGAAACACGGGTGGGTTTTAGTCAGTAAAAGTCTGACACGCCCTCATGCTCCGCACAGAGCGGGATAAGTCATTTGATGACTTCCCATACAAAAAAAAAAAAATCCAATTAATTTCCGTGCAACATGTCTTTTTTCCGTAGGTACTTCTCTATTAGTCGTGAAGATAATTTTACTACTATTATACACACACAGTCACTGCACACACCGCTATATGCTCACCATGAGAGAGAGAAAGAGAGAGAGCTCTCTTTATTCTACTTACTATAATTTTACTTTGTTTATTTGAATGTAATTAGGTAAATTATGTATCTTTTTAGTTTTATTTTTACACACAAACACACACAATATTAGTAACATTGTTTCCTCTAAATATATACGTCGCTATTACGCACAAAATATAAATACAATAAGAAGCTTATGAAACAAACAATACGTAAAAAGCAATATTTACGCGTAATCGCATTTACGAGGGCACGCCGGAGGAGGTCACGATACCTAACGAGGATTGAGGGAGACAACGATAGGTACGTACCTACCTATGTATGTGTCGCTCCGTTAAATTATATTAAATAACGAAACGTGTTGACACCGAGACGTATTTTCACGGAATACTCTAATAGGAAGTTTTTTTTAGCCAATCAGATAATGTTTTGCAACTGTTGAAATATGCCTCGTCATAAAACATTGATTTAGACACATCAATAAGAGGATTTCTTTATCATTTCAGCCTGCGATCAGTATAGGCGTCCTCCATTTTCCGCCATACTTCTGGGTCCCTTCGTCTCTCATCCATGTGTTTCCCGTGACTTTGACGATATCATCAACCCAACGCTCTTTTGGACGGCCCTGGTTTCTGTGGCCTGACCTTGGCCACCATTCGGTCACAGCTTTACTCCATCATTTCTTTATCAACGAAAATAAAATCTGTTTAACATTTCGTTTGTATCACATAAACATAACATAACTAGGCTAGGCAAATGTTTACCTACAGTACACTCATATTTTGCCAGCTATGTTTAAGTCCCATGTTATATGGGCCAGTCTATTGCCAGCAACATTTTTATTTGTTATTCGGCATAAACCTACGCCAAAGAACCTAAAGCTAACCGACAGCTGGATGGACGAACATGAAAAGGTATCCACTACCTTTTTATATTCGTCCATCCAGCTGTCGGCAGACTGAATGCTGAAGGCAGGGCAGGGTGCTGTGGCGCAGCCTGGGAGATCCTTGTCCAGCATTGGACTGCGATAGGTTGACTTGATATCTGGCAAAGAATACTCTAATCTCTTCTCTCTGCTTGGCTTCCCTCTACCAGCGATGTCCTAAGCCGAGGTCTCCCCACAGGGTGCCGTTATCGAGCAGACGCTATAGTTTTATGTTTTTAAGCCCTGGCTGGAAGCCTTCATTTATTAAGGTCGCCACAGGCAATTCCGGCTAAGCAACCAACCTCTTAGGTTGATCTGCGAGATGTCATTCTAAAAAAAAAAAACGATTTTATTTATAACGCAACACCAAAAGTCATTCCCTTTTTCAATAGTAACAAACGATGGTCAAAAATCGATCGTGTCCTAAACCCTTACTTGCCGTGTTTACGCACACGGTATGCTCAAATTAGGGCGGACAGTCACATGATTTGTGTTCCAAGTTAACGCGGGACAATATTCCATTTTTTCGGTATATTTTTAAAGGCAAAATTGGGGAACGCCACGTTGCGTTTCGTTGTCTATAATTCGGAGGGGAAGAACCTTTAACAATTCCTATACCTACTTATTTTTTGTTTATAAAAGAAAATGAAAATGTAATGTTTTTGCTAGAATGTTTGTAGAAAATGTTCGATTTCTGTTATATTTTGAAGCGTCAGAATGGAACGAAATAATAGTAGCTGCAGAGGTAGATGCTGCGAAGGTTAAGCAATGCTTTGCGATGTTGGTCGGTGAATGGGTGACCTATTACATACCGAGCCTCGGAAACCATCCGTGCCTCGGAAATCACGTTAAGTCGTTGGTTCCGGCTATCATTTCTAGATCTTGGACAGTCGTTATGATTCTAGGAATCTTACCAAGGGATATCGTGGTACCCATAACTGGGTTGTGGAGATCAGGTAAACAGTGGATTTGTGTAAAATACAGATTTTCAGCTGCATCTGGTCAGACTGGCGGTCAACCTCAACAAAATTGGGAAAAAGGCTAGGCAGATGATGACGATGTTTTGACTGGTTCAAACTCTAACTAACTTTTGTAACAATAACGTTCGTTATTTTTTAATAACTCATTATTTTATTACCCTTAATTAGGAAACAAATCATGACTGATATCGACTCGTGGTAATTCAGTCCGGATCGGGCAAACCGCTTATTCGTGTGAAGTGTCCTGAGAGTGACAGCCACGAATACTATTGACAACTTCGGACGTAATATAACCGTAATATAATATGTTGACCTGAATTCGGATATTATCTATTTGTTTTACTAGCGGACCTAAATTTTACATTTATGTACCCGCGTGCGAAGCAGGGGCATGTGCATTCGAGATATTACAAGATCAAGATTTCCGTGCTGTATGTCTGCCCTGCTATATCTGCAGTAATCGACACTTATGGGTTTTCACTTTTTTGCAGAAATGGCATCCTTAGGGGCAACCTATATGGGAAAAATATAAATATTTGGGTACTGGAAGTATGTTTTTTTGATAGCGAGATTCACAGTGCTTGCATGAAAATTTTACTTTTAGATTTCCGCGTTTTTCTCGAAACCGCTTTTTTGCAAGTACTGCATTTACAATTAGCAGGGCAGAGTTCAGTTGAATATTAAATGGCACATGCAGACACAGACGGGCACTTTACTTTGTGTAAATTATGTCATCACTGAGGCTGTCAAAACGGTGTAAAAAACATCGTGAAGAAACCGGGGATTATTCCTAACCAGACCCGAAATCCTAACCCGGTCGCAGGTTAGGTTAGGAACTTGAAAAAATTTATAATATTTGTTCCGAACGGAACCTTCTTCCTAACCTGACCCGACGTATCATTCCTATCATAACCCGAATTGCGATATAGGTAGGTATTATACCTCTCCTCTTTCATAAAATAAAAAGCTAGCCTAACCTAAGCCGCGACCGGGTTAGGATTTCGGGTCAAGTTAGGAATAATCCGAAACCGGCATGTCCTAGAGCCAAAATTCGAAGACATCTGACATAATAAACCCGCATTAGGGCTGTGTGGTGAATTATGGCCCATTCACACTCACCGAGAGGAGGCCGAGTCCGAGGAGTGGGAATATTATATGCCAATTATGATATAACATGCACTTTCTGGAAGAAATTTTCATCATTATGATTAAAACTTCATCAACATCCATTGTGTAGTTTAGAAAAAATTAAGAGAATACGGGCACAAACATCAACTTTTGTTTTATTGTTTAAAGTTTTCAATAAAATGTCTGTTATTTTTCTTAAATAAATATAATACATAAGAACAATGCTTGAGTTCTAACCAATCCGGATAGAATTTAAAAAAAGTTCGCATTTGGGTTTGACAAAAATTTTAATAAATATTTTTTGTGTTCCTATAACACGCTGAAATATATACAGTATGTGTTATGTGACTGAAAACCGTCGCTCATTTGTGTCCAACGTATGATATTGAAATTAAATTACAAAGCTTCAAAGGCTACACAGGGGACAGAGTTGCGGATCAAAATTAAATACCGCAAAAATTGTAGATGTGAATGAAAATTCCCGGCTTTGAAGTTACACAATAATTACAACCACCGACCGCTAAGCTTATGCCGTGGTCAGGCATCGCGAGGTATGCACTGCAAATGCTTTACCTAGTCGGTATGCCTCAGGCTCTAAGGACGGGGAACTATGAGCATCCGTAGTTACAGTGAATTTGATTAGCTATGTGGCGATTCCTTGAGCCTGTGACGTGCCTGGTAAACCATTCAATCGGGGCGCAGCTCAATGTGGTGAGGCTAATCTGAACAGGCCGAGCAGCGTCACGTAGGAGGTTGATATACCACCGTTTTTCTTCCAGTAGTCGTCAGCCATCTGAGGGCGATATAGGCAGACAATATTTTTCAAATCGCGGGTAGAACTCGGATGAGGCTGACACGAAGGGACGGTGGACCTAGGGACGACCGCCTTTCATCAAGCAGGACCCGAGGCACGTAGTATGCCACGTGCATCCCTATTGGACGTTGCGGTGGAGTCTTAAACCTGACTTGCCTGAATAGTATCGTGGAAAGTGCACAAGTTCCCATGATCCCCGGTCCAAGTATATGAAGGAAACACTAGGGTGATTTTAGTCAGTCAGAGTCTAATAGACCCCTCCGCCCGACCCTGGGTGCAGGAAATCCAAGAGGAATTTCCCACGCCGGGAAAAAAAAAGCAGCTGACACAGGAGTGTTTTGGCTGTCGTGAGTCCGGGTGTTTCTTTTCGAATTTCTTGTTCTCATGACCTGCCGCGTCGCACCGTTTTGCCGCCCGTGGTATTATATACTTTGTTTTCGCGTAGCGTTCTTTCGGACTTTTTACTTTTTGCTCGGCGTCTTAGGGTCGTAGCGTGAGGGTAGCTGTGTATGAAAGCTTACATCATTCTTCAAGAACTGGGCCACCACATTAAAAATCCATCATCATCATTTCAGCCGAAAGACGCCCACTGCTGGACATGGGCCTCCCCCAAAAGGGGGTTTTGCCATAAGAGCCACGCTTGGCAGGCAGGTTGGCGATCGCAGTATGGTGGTAAAATGCACAGAGAACGCTGGTGCTCATTAAATGATAAATGATAAATGATGAATGATTTTATTTCTGTAAGTAGGTTTGTACAAACACTTTTACACGTCAATCATATTTTTTTTAAACTAGATGAAGTCGGCGTTTCCTATCTGACTACTCTGAGAAGAAAGGCCGAAACAAACTCAGAGGTCACAGTCTCTCAGAGGTCATTCTCTAGTAAGTCCCTTAATCGCCTTCTACGACACCCACGGGAAGAAATGGGATGGTGCTATTCTTTACGTCGGGTACCACACGGAAATATAATAATATACTAGTAATAGCCGACTCCAACATAGTTCGGAAAAGGCTAGGCAGATGATAATGATGATGACTTGTAGTATAGATATGCTATGATACAGGACGAGTCATTAAATTACTAACCACAGAGAAAATAATCACAATGAAAAACACAATTCACCCGCAAAACCATATTTCTTTATTACTCTTTATTACCCGTATTTCATTGGGTCTAGATAAGGGTACTTAATAAATACATTTTGTATAGGTAAGTTGTTCCAACAACGTATGTCAGCCGTCATAAGCACTTGTCCTCCGCGAGTACGAGTAGTGTAAGAACATAAAGTATTAGTATAATAATCCTCTTTTGTTTTATTTTCGTACTACAGAATGTTTGGTTTTCCTACATTAATGTCAGTCTGAGAAGAATGTTTGAGGCCACTCATAAATACGAAAGTTTGCTAAGACATCTGAAGATTTAGCACAATGAAAGATTGTGGTTTATAAAGGCCTAAACAATAACGAAAATAAATTGATCAGCTTAAATTTATAACATAAATAAGGCTTCCAAATACGTGCCGAAAACTTCGAGTTAAGGGGTCGTAGCCTCGTAGCGCAGTGCGAGCTATGCCGTTAGCCCTTGGGTGAACCTACGGGTGATTCTTTTGCGCATTGGTTTTTCAGCCGAAAGCCTGAAAGGTTCGGCTGATATGATTGGTTTTTTAACGCACAGCATATATTTTGACGGGCCGATAACACACAGCAACCATTTTTATTTTTAACATATTCTTTAAAAAATGGGTTATTTACGAGGCTATTCTAAATATTACAGCATTAATCCTTATCCAGTTAAATACGTTATGCATTTAATGTAGATCAAAATTTCCCAATTCAGTATATCATTAAAATTAATATCTTGGAAGATATCACAGATTTAAAAAGTTGTACGACCTCCGTCACATATGCTGTACACACATGCGAAGCCCGGGTGGATCGCTAGTAAATATTATATTATAAATTAAAGCCCCTTTTCATGTCTGCCTGTGAAGAACAACGCAGTCACAGGACCGCGTTGTTCTTCTAAACTATTCAACGGGATTTGATGCAGTTTTCACTATCATTTTGAGATTTTTTCCGGAAGGTTGATGTGTTTCCTAGTAGTGTAGTGTTTCCTTCTTCTTACTTCGAGAAGGTTGATACCATGGATTCAGTATATGATACCGATGTGGAGGCGATCGGCGGCGGTGATCTCTCGCGTCCGGCCCTGGTCCAGGCCATGGTATGGAGCGAGAGCGCATGGGTAGCCGTCGCTTCTTTCTGCGAAGCAGTGATGCTCGCGAAGAGGGAGGCGGCGCACGTGAGGGAGAGGCAGTACATGCGCCCTCACGGCCCTAGCCTCCGCAGGAGACTCCCTGGGCGTTGGAAATCCCAGGCTGATTCCCGGCCATCGTAGGCGCGGGCTTGCGGACGGCGAGTAATGGGTAGCTCGCTTTCCGGTAAGGACTTAGCCCTGGCACACTGGCAACTGGGCACTGGGAACACGGGTGAGTTTTAGTCAGTAAAAGTCTGACACGCCCTCCCGCTCCATCCAGAGCGGGAGAAGATATTTGATGATTTCTCACACAAAAAGAAAGTATACGATACCGAACCATTTTTTGTTAGTTGTTTAAAAAAAAAAGTTCTGTTCTGTATTTTATATAAAACAGTAGATTTTTTATTTTAATCAGTGGCAGGTCGCTAGTGATAACATAAAATAGTAAATAGACATAATATAGTTAATATTTATATAATTTTAATAAAAAATGAAAGAAACTATTCTGCATTTATCAGCTTCCAATAAAAAATACACAAAGATAACATGCTTTTCCAAGACGTGAATTTTCCACGCTTTATTGAAGCGCCCTAGTCTACAATATACTGATTTTTCTCTTGTTTGCCTCAGCGGAAATTGTTAAAAGGGCTTCAGCAAATATTTTGTTGATGCTGAAACAACAGACTTCGCCTTTTGTTATGTAAATCTGTGTGTAGAGTTAAATTGCAGACAGCTTTTTGTTGTGACTGAAACGATCGATTGGAGGAACGGCTTCTGATGTTATGATAATACAAATGTTAGATTTTCTTTTGTTTTTTTTCTTGCCGCCTAGCTACGACGTAGTGATCCGGTGTGAAGTTTACAGGTGTCACCGGTTTAATAGAGAGCTCTTTTAATTTATTTATTGATTTCAGACAACATTAGTCCATAGTTTCACACTCATATAAATAACTTATAAACTATTTTAAAATATAAAATCGGAAATAAAATTATGTTTAACTAAATTTAAAATATTCTACGACTGGAAAAATTAAATTGTCAAAAACTTACGGAAATGTCAGAATCCAATAAAAATAAATAAATTAGAGAGCTCTTTGTTTGCTTCAAATGATAACCATAAGCCAAACCGCACTGGGCTTGCGTGATGGATTATGGCCCACTCCCTCTCACAGAGAGGAGGTCTGTGTCCCAGCAGTGGGATAATTAGGGACTGATGAAATGAAATGAAATGAAATGTTTATTTATGTAAGTAGATCTTAAAAGACACTTTTACACGTCACTATTTTGTTGGTCAATATTTTTAAAAACTAGATGGCGCCGGCATTTCCTAGCTGACTGTTCCCTGAGAAGAAAAGCCGAAACAAACTCAGAGGTCATGGTCTCTTTTAAAGTCCAAACATTATATTATTTAAATTTTATATGAGTCTAACAATGCAGGGTAATGTCTGGAAAGGCCTTTTGAAGAAAGAGCCATTGCAGCTTTGAGCTGACCTGTCCCAACAGACGGCATGTATGTAGCAGTCACCGTGTAGCTCAACCCTATTTTAGGGAGCTCAACGACCGGTCACAAGACGCTACCAGATTTGCAGGACATTTGCGTAGGCCATTTACAAAATGCTCAAAACCACCAGACGAGTTATAAAGTCATGTGTTCAATCTAGCCTGCATAGTACTCACATTCACAGTTAGTTTTTTCTTAAACTATGATAATGATAAATGATTGTATTATTAGTTTTATACAACAACTTTTATACGTCAATCATATTTTAAAAACTAGATGAGGTCGGCGTTTCTTATCTGACTACTCTGAGAAGAAAGGCCGAAACAAACACAGAGGTCACAGTCTATTTTAAAGTCCAGACATAATCTTGGTCAGTTCATGTGAAGACCATGTAGAGTGGTGTCTGTTAATGTAATGGTATTTTGAGGAAAGAACCACACAGATTGAGTGGACCTGTCCAGTCAGTGCACGCATTCGTCAGTAATCATGCAGCTCAACTCAGAATTTTCTTCTCAGTGTCTTCAGTTAGAAAACACTGAACTCATCTAGTTTTATAAACATAATTTAATTTCGACGTGTATAAGTGTTTTTTTACCAATTTACGAAATTAAATCATCTTCACCATCATTCCAGCCGAAAGACTTCCACTGGTAGACATAGGCCTCCACCAAGCTCCGCCACTTTGACCGGTTCTGTGCTTTCCGCATTTAGTGGATACTGCGGCCTTCCAGCGCTACTCACGGTACGCGGTCGCCCACTCTAGAACCTTTTTGCCCCATCGGCCATCTGTTTTGCGAGGCCCACTTGCCACTTAAGTTTGTCAATTCTTGTCAGCTACCTTGTTTCTCCTGCGTTACAAAAATAAATATAATTTATCAATAAAAGACATTTCAGGTTTTTCATTGCGATAGCAACACATCTGCGATGCCTCTGGGATTGTTCATGTCTATGGGCATATGCATATTAAAAATTAAAAAAAATATGTATTTGTATCGCAACTATGAGAGTCGACCACTTAACGACGTCAAAAGCACTTACAATTTAAGGTCTAGTTACTATTAAGAACCATGAAACAATAGTAATTCCAAGTAAGTTAATAACTTTAATTATTGCGTAAAATGTTCCTAGTAATAAATGCGGGAACTTTAATATTTTACTTGGGAGTTTCAACGATCATCGAGGGATTACCGCGGGTTAATGAGTAGAGGGTTTTACTTGCTCATTATTAATATACATCAGCCAATGTTTAACTATTTGAGGTGGATAAAGGTTTAAGCAATTATGCGGTAAAATTAACGAGAAATTCATTAAATCATTTTTCTACATCTCTTTGGGAGTATTAACATACTACTGTAGAACATAATTACCATGCTTTGCGGGGGTTTTCTATTTCTAATTTGCGCTTTTAACATTTTTAACTTTAAGATAGTAAGACTTCCGCAGACCAGTGCGACGCGGCTCTAGTAGATTAATTTCCATGGAGTCTCCATCGAAATTGCTCTCGTCGAGAGGCATCGCGTCTATATGCCTTTATCTTGGGTGTCCACATCGGTACGATAACACAGGGAAGTAAAATGTATGGAAATATTATGAAGACGGCTTAAATTTCCTTCCAAGGCAACGTTATATAATACACGTGACTACATTCTTGGTGGAAGTCAACCATATTATCATCCCGTTAAAAATTATAAAAGCATAGATTAACAGAACAAAGGACGCTTCTGCCTATGTTTTCGGTTAAAATACGTCATGTCAAATACAGGGGCAGGGGACATCGAGGCGTAAACAGTAACCATGAATTCAGTACATGCTTTTTGACCCTAGCGTAGAATTTTATCGTCTGATATCAAATAAAAAGAAACTTCTGTTTCATAAAAAGTGCAATACCTACCTACGCGTTCAAAATGCATGAAAGATATTTTTTTTGACTAAAAGTATCAATGTAGGGGGTTTAGAATCTTGTACAGAATTCATGGTAACAGGATGGTCAACAATTTACTTGCCAGCCTGTAATATACAAACAGTCAGGAGTAAAAAAAGTATCTTACCTTTTATAATAATAGATGTCTCGACAGAAACTTAAGTTACAACGTTTCTTTAATCCTATTCTTATTGGAAATAATATATGTTACAGGTTACTTTTTCTTCGTCGGGAATACGGAATCCAATCATCTGTACAACGCACTCATCTATACACCTGATTGGGAGACTCTTCAAAAGTAACGAGTGCTTAATGCCCGTAGCATCGTGAGTCAAATTATCCATTTCTTCTGACTGCTTTTCACTTTTCAATTTGCCTAATTTTTAACTATGTTGGGATCGGCGTTAAGTCGTTACGGGTAGTCAAAAGTCTGAAACTGACGACCAGTCTTACCAAGGGTTATCGTATAACCCAATATCTGGGTAATGGAGGTCAGATAGGTAGTTACTCAATTTAAAATACTGTTACTCATCTGATTACACCGGAATCCGACCCTAACATGTTTGTCATTTTTGTAAATCGGAATTCTTGCACCTCTCAAAACCTTAATTATTCCTTATTTCTCTAATTGCCGTAAATTATTTGAATTTCAAGACTGTCGTAACACTTTTAAATATAATTTCGATGAGATTTCCTATTTGCTTTTGCCGTCATGCGCCTGCGTCTCATTACTTGTCACAGCGATGCCGTAGAGTGTCACAGACACTAAAGGCATAGAGTAATAGCTGCGACATTTTTTAAATGTCGCAGCATCATGCTGAGATAAGGGGCCTTTTGGCCTCGCACAGGGCTTTGTGAGATTGTGTTGTTAAGTTTGTGATATTCCTGTGCGAGTCTGATAAATACTTCTTCTTTCTTTCTTGACCTAGTCTGCCAACCAGTCTTACTAAAGGGTGTCATGTTACCAAGTAACTGGGTTATAGAGTGAGCTCCTCAACTCAGTTACTTTTCACTAATGTCACCAAAAAAAAACATCTCCTAAAATGAACCAAAAAAGCTCAAAGGGAGAAAAAGTTCGTTCCAACATCAATATTTAAATGTTCGTACATTCGACCACACATACGATTTGAACATGTTCAGTGAGTTTTAAGCTGTGAATAGAAAGGCATGAACTACTTCAAGTCTCAACTTTTTGTTTAGTCTCACTTCACTTGCATTGTTAACAGCTTTAATACCAAAGAGAAACTGTGTGGTGGCTTTTATACCTTTTTAGGGTTAGAATGCAAATGAACGTGTATTTTGACTGGCTTATATGTATTTTTTGTTCAGCCATGGAAACTTCAGCACGATGAACTAGTTTTCAGTGGAAAAAAAAAATTCTTTACCTTTCTTTGTCTTTTGGCAGCTGGGCCCAACAGCCGAGCATTCCGAAGCACGGAGAGGTCCCGATATGTGAAGTATCTAGTATATAGTTTATGAGGGGCTAAGTATTTTAAGCCACACGGTTCAATCGATTAGATTAAGTTATGCATGTCGATAGGTGACTATTTTTACGTACCAAGAACCCTCATGCTTCGGAAAGGACGTTAAGCCGTTGGTCCCGGCTGCCATTCGTGGATCTTTGACAGTCGTTACGGGTCGTTAGAAGCCCGAAAGTCTGACAACCAGTCTTACCAAGGGCTTTCGTATTACCTAGTAACTGGGTTATAGAGGTCAGATAGGCAGTCGCTACATGTATACTACTGGTATTCAGCTGCGTCCGGTAAGACTGGAAGCTGACCCAAACATAGTTGGGAAAAGGCCAGGCAGACGATGACCTTTCTTTGTCTTTGTTCATCATAGTTATCATTCAATAACCCTCCTTCTAGCGCAGGCGGGTAAAAAGTAGAAGGCTTTTCAAAAGAGCAAGACTTAAGCTATAGATGCATCTAATCTATATATGTATGGTATCTACCCGACTATATATACCCATATCTTCGTCTGTGCTCGGACGCAACGATCGAAGTTGACCGATTAGAAAACTAAATTATACTTTCCTCTGCTATTCGTTTTCCTCTAGCTAAACTTTGACCTGAATACATTTAGTTTATCTGTCAGATAGCTGGACTTAATTAATTTTTATTTAGCATTTAGCAGGTTTAGCACGAGGCACCGATTTTTCGACGGAAGAATAGTCATGACTTTTAACTAAATGATGTACAATAGGAAAATATAGCTATGTTTTTCTATTAATTATCACAGTTATGCGTTCTAAACGAATCATGATTTTGTAAATAATCGTACCTATATACTTTGTGGCCGTCGAGTAGAAACTTTGTTGTCGGTGTGATTTGATAGTTTGGGAAGAAATATACTTCTGAAATAGTCTACATTTATAAGGACCTAGACAAAGATCGTTAGAAACGAAAAACAAAATGACAGATTGTAGAAGGATATCTACGGTACAATGTCAAAAATGGAGAAACGAAATGTCACTTTGTATTGAAAAAGCACTGTCTATTCTTGGTAGAACTAGAAAGCGTCATCTAAGCCTGCTATAAGCAACCTCGTTAATTTTAATTTGATGAAGTCGCCCCAAATAGCGGGGCATACCCACAGATTGTAGTAATGCACGGCACTAACAGTTTGTTGCGAGCGGTGCCAACGCCGTGTAACCTATTTCCAGCTGATGGACACTTAATATTTTTGTATTACCTATATATGGCTGGGTTTCATTTTCGTTGGAATCTAAATTTTGAATGCTGTTTTTGTAGTGGTTTGCGTTTTTGCTGCATTGTAGTTTTTGGTTTGACCATTTTTCTTCATAACTAGCTTTTGCCAGCGGCTTCGCCCGCGTTTCCCAATTTACAAAGTTTAACAATTTAAAACCGCATGTAAATCCGTTCAGCACTTTTTGAGTTTATCGCGAACAGAGAGAGAGACGGACGCGGTGTGGGACTTTATTTTTTACCGAGTAAAAAAAAAAAAGAGGTTGTCAATTCGACGTTTATAAATGTTTTTTTTATGTATGTTCAGGCATAACACCGTCATATATAGATGGATTTGCAAAATTTTTTTTTTTCGTTCGAAAGTGGTTTATTTCGAAATGGTCCCATTTAAATTTTAGATAGATCTGATGATGCATTTCGGAGACAGCAAATGGAACTCTTCAAAAAACGACAGCAAATCAACCGCTGCTTTGGCATAAATACGCATCGTTTTGACCCCAAGGATGATGAAACTTCGAATTGGTGTGGGGTAGGTACTATAACTAAAAAGTGAAAAAAAACATTAAAAAAAACAACTGACTTCCGGAAAAACATTTCAAAGTGAAAAATAACTTTAATTTCGGAAGGCGGCGACAAAAAATTAAAATACATATCCATAATCAGTATCACCGACTACAATCCACGATCACTTTGTAGTGTTTTTAAGGAAGTCGGTTTTTTTAAGTTTTTGTTATATCTACTTTAAGTGAATGTGCTAAAGTAAAAATTTGTTGTTAAAAATTTTGTTCCGTTTTTTCACTTTTTCACGAAATATAGTCATTCAATGGGATTAAATGAAATAACTTCTTCTTCTGATGGTTCTTTTGATGATTCAATTATTATTACTGTGAAGTAACCAATATTATCAATCCATCTTTGACATAATCCGTATATACAGCAACATATTATTGCTACGATGATAATTTTAATTGACATTTAATATTTTTTACGTAATTATCATGACGAAATTTAAATATTTGTACGCCACTAAGGCCAAACATGACTGATCTAAACTATAATGTAATTTAATAACTTGTATGTGTACTCATGTTTCCACAAATAAAGAATCTTGAATCTTGTACCTTTAATCTATAATTCTGTATATCTATATTTGCTACATGACATGCAAATTACAAAAAACTGGCGCTAACACCTTATTATTAATCTTAAATTTACTGACAGATAACGCACAGCCTAAACCGATGGGTGTATACTCCATTTATAATAGCATTAGACAGTACTTAAAAAAGGTTCTTTTTAATGTACACTTTGTATCAAAAGCACTTGCATTAAACTTTTTGGAATATTGAACAGTTACAATTAGCGCCAAATTTATTAAAATCTATTTATAGGTATACCAACTGTCAGACTTTACTATAATAATTTTATCGTCAAAAAATCAAAATCAAAATCAAAATATTTTATTTTACATAAACCTGCAAGGGCACTTATGAAACGTCAGAAGCTAGGTGCACGGTTCCAATTTGTCGCTTCCTATGGAGAAGAGCCGGCAAGAAACTCCATGGTTACTCTTTTAAAAATTACAGTGATAATAGGTATGGGAGGACAGTGCAGGCCTGTCAATAAGTACCAGGTACTTAGAGGAATGAAAATAAAGAATAGAAACTGTAGGCTTACAATGTTCTCTCATTCACAATATGTAAAAGAATCTACATAAGTAAAATCAACCTATTTAAACCAAGTGATATGATTTCCATGAGAATCACTAATAAATACTCGACATTACAAGTGTTGTATAATGTCAAATAATGACGAGAATATGTCAGAAAGTGTAAAAAATTAAATTAACATTACTTCCCTGTCTTCAACGTAGTTTTTATCTTATAATATGCTTTTTTGATAAGGACACGTTTGATGTGAGTTTTAAACTTTCCATCGCTAAGTTCTGTAACCGATTTTGGCAACTTGTTATAGAAGCGGATACTGTTTATTGGAAATGACTTGCTAGTTTTAGTTAATCTAAATCACAATTTCATCTTTATTACGTGTATTTAGGTTATGGAAATCGCATCTTTTTTTGAAAAGACCTAAATTTTTGCGAACATACAAGATATTTTCTAGGATATAAAGAGAAGGCAGAGTTAGTATGTCAACTTCGTTGAATTTGTTTCTAAGAGACTCGCGAGGCCCCATTTTATAGATTGCGCGAATTGCCCTCTTTTGTAGAATGAAAACTGAATCTACGTCAGCTGCCGACCCCCACAGCAGAACGCCATAAGACATAATACTGTGAAAATAAGCAAAGTATACTAACCTAGCTGTGGCTACATCAGTCAACTGCCTTATTTTTCTTACTGCGTAAGCAGCTGAGCTTAATCTACTTGAAAGAGCTCTAATGTGGGCACCCCATTGCAATGTTGAATCTAAAGTAATTCCTAGAAATACAGTTTCCGAAATAGCATCTAGTGTCTTGCCATCAAGTTCTAAATTTAGCCCTACTTGGGGTCTATTTGGTAATGAGAACTTACGACATTTAGTTTTGTTCGCATTGAGTAAAAGATTATTAGCCGCAAACCGTCATTTATATAATTATTTTATTCCAATATAAAATTGAAGTGTCTATGCAAAAAACCTACAAGAAGCAGGAGTGCACAATACCGAAGACGTTTCACCAACGTAGGTATAGTGTGTTGTAAATTTTTATTTACAATAATGTAGGTATTGTAAAAAAGCAGATTTTATTTCCTTTAATATTGTTTGCTTCATTCATTCGTTTTGTTGTATGTTTGTAATATGACATGAAGATGTTATTATAAACAAAGCATTATTTAAAATAAAATGACTCGAATTTTTATCTCAGTATTTCGTCCTGTCTTAAATCTACTCGTATTTAAAAAGTTATAACTTAACTTTGAAATAAAATGCTTTGCACTTCTGCTTATAAGAGCCTCTTTCTTCTAATGCTATAATAAATGTAGTATAGAAGCATGAAATTACCTTACATGACGGAGGTGAGCACTAAGGAAGGAAAAATTCATCCCCTGAAGAGGTTAAAAAGGGGATGAAAGTTTGGGTGGAAGTTCGTAATTTTTTTGCCGACGGGTAATCCCATCAGGCGCAGGACTTGTTACATAAACAAGTGCGAGTCGGACTCGCCCATGCATAGTTCCGTAGCAGCAAGTAACGCGCGAATTATAATTATTATTTACTTAGGCACCTATTACAGATTTATTATTAGAAAACAATGGTCCACGGTTTATGCATTAGGTTTATGTTTATTAAATTAAATGTTGCATTTTATTTTTATATTTGAGTTGATTGAATGAAAGGTAAATTGCGGTTTACGATTTATGACGTATTAAAAAAACTATTTACTAGATCTCGTTCAAACCAATTTTCGGTGGAAGTTTACATGTTTACATTTAATGTACACGGTTAAGGTTTAAGCTTTAAGGCTTCTTCAGACAGGCGCGACGCGACACTGAAGTTTCATAAAAATTGTTCTACGAGAGTCGCGTCGCGCCTGTTTGTGGGAGCATTACGCATATCTGTGTCGATAGACTACCTACATATTAATAAAATTAAGTTCGTACACAGTAGGTATTGTGTCTTGAAAAATGATATATTTCTATTTCAGCAGAATATGTGATGTTCAGAAATAGTCTTTCTAAATTCAATTACATAGTCATCCCTAAGGAGATAAAACGGGTTAGCAGAAGGAAAATATTGGTCTTCCTTTCTGTGTATTCTTTAACTTTAATCGTACATTATTATTTTTTCTTTTTCTTGAGGGAATATCACAAGAAATTTATTTCTTACTTACCTTTGCATTACGTCTGAAATCCTTAGTGACATAAATTACCACTGTCATATTTTCTGGTGGGGCCCGCAAGGGCCGATGCTGCCAGGGGTGCGGGTTGTTCGAAAGAGATGGCCACGGTATCTCTTGGCACACTGGCAGCTGAGGGAACATGGGTGGGTTTTAGTCAGTAAAAGCCTGACACGCCCTCCTGCCAAACCCAGAGCGGGAGAAGTCATTTGATGATTTCCCAACCTCAAAAAAAAAAAAAATATTAAGTAACATTTTCATGCATTAATGATTGAATAGGAAGATTACATACGATCACACTCCTATTCCCCGAAGAGTTAAGCAGTGGTACTTATAGTACCTACACTCACATTTGGCCAGTTATGTTTAAAGCTGATGTAATAAGGAGCGAGCCTATTGCCAACAACCGATCACAAACCCTGACTCCGGAAATAGAAACAGCCCAGGTAGGTTTATAAATGTAAAGTCATTGATCTGCAAGAATGAGCTGCTATATTATTAGGTACTAGTCTCTGCTCGCGACCTCATCCGCGTAAAATTTTTTTGTTTCCCCAACTCACAGCGTCGCATCACATCGCCTGCAAGTTTTTATACTTTTTTCCGATTTCTCTGACTTTTTTTCTTATTGCACGGCACCTAACGGCCACAGCTTGATGTAAATAAACATTTACCTTCTTCAAGAAAAAATATTTATCAACACTGACTCGCAGTTCCAGACATAAACGTGTTTGAACAAATAAATAAAGTCTTCAGCTTATTATTCGTCGTAAAGATATGATACACCGCCCTTCCATCCTTTGAAGAGAGCAAGTTAATAAGGAAATCCTGAATGGTACAGACAACAATCTACGTCAGAAGTCTGAAACTCTGACAATCGACCTAACCTTGTTTGTTGATATCGTATAATATCTAGATTCTGGAAGCAATATGTTGTGTTGTATACACTGTGACATATTAGTCATCTTACAACGGCAGCCCAATTTTTGGAAATATGAATAATTAATAAAAAAAATATCATTCGCTAAGGCGCATGATGTAGTTTTGAACACCCTGTTATAGATATGGAATGAATGATGAAAATGTAATGGTATTATTGTAGGTGGGTAGAAATTTTCTACCGTTTGCTAATGTAAAAATTATTAACAGGGAGGGTGTTTCATAATTCTAAAGCATTTATTTATTTATTTAAGCATTATTTATTTTTCTTAGTACCTATTGTCTTAAATAATGGTAACCATTTTTTAATCGCGCTTGTAGGTATTTTATGTCGGATACATTGAGTGGACCACCTTTGTAAGACGACTATAATGTCACGGTGTATAATATAAGGTGCAAGTCTTCTGGGCACGTTTCCGGATGACAGCGATGTGGACGAGTACTTCGACGTCTTTAGTGCTTACGAGCGATACATGGCAATGGCAAGGGTAACTGCAGCCGCCGACACGTCTACGGCTGCCTTCGACAACGCGCTCGTGTATTTAGTTGAGCACTGCATTCAAATACACGATCGCTGTACTCAAATACACGATTGCTGTACTGAAAGGAACGATCGCTGTACCTACTCGAATACATGAACGGCATTTTGTGGACGCTCATTCCGATTCAGCCTGATCATTGCTGCTCTCTTCCAGCGATGCCCCAAACCGAGGTCCGTACCCATAAGGGGATACCCTTAGCGAGAAGTCGCTCTAGTTTTAAGTTTGTAAGCCTTAGCTGGAGGCCTAAATTTATTAAGGTAGCCACAGGCATGTCCGGTTAGGCAGCCGACAACCTCATAGGTTGACATGCGAGATGACATTCCCAAAAAAAAAAATTGTCTACGGCTGCAGTTCCGCGTGCCGCTCGTGTTGGTATATGAGCACTAAGTCTGAACTAAGTCTATCCTTTTGTTTTGTATTTATTTGTATAGTTAGAACAAGCCATTTAATTTAGTACCTAGTAATTTTAGTATTTGTAGGTAGTGCGTTCGAAGCCAGCCAGGTGCATTACTCTGTGTAAATGTTTTCGTCACCAGTGCTCTCAAACGGTGAAGGAAACATCGTGAGGAAACCAGCATGTCCTAGAAACAAAAATTCGAAGACATGTGACATCAAGCAACCCGCACTGGACCGCGTGGTGGATTACGGCCCACTCCCTCTCACGGAGAGGAGGCCTGTGTCCCAGCAGTGGGAACGTTTTAGGCTGAGTATGTAATATTTGTAAGTTGTTTAGTAATATTTGTATTCTAGAAGACGACAATTTGGTATATTTCTTAGCTGAGCCACATATTGTATGTAAATACATAATCCGGTAAGTGACTTTTGACATTGACCGCAAACGTGTTGATAAGGGTGCGATATGAAACAATAATTATAAATTAAGTACTTACTGTGATTAATGTAGCATTTAGTTACGTAAAAAATATGTAATAAATACTTTATTGAAACTTGAAAGATTTATTTGAATTAACATAAATAAATGTAGTATTTGTAATTTCATATGAAAAACTAGTGCGTGATTACCAGAGGTCGGAGTAGGTAGATTGATTTTATATACTTGCGTCAAGATATTATAATATGGACATGCCATTTTATCCATAATGTGCGGGAAGTACCGGAAAAAGTTCCGGAATTGGAATTATGGAATAAAATAAAATAAAAAACATACAGATAGGCTAACAAAATCGTTTATTATATGAATGATTGATTGAATTCAATGAACAATTATTTCCACCATTAGCTAACACTGGTAGCGTAGATTAATATTATTAATACGTTTTTCACCTTAAACACAAATTCGTGCTAATTTCAAAATTCCGGAACAAATATCACAATAAATATGAAGTTCCGGTATTTCGAAGGCATATCCATATTCTCCTCTACGTTTGACGTCAACGACCTTAAATCAATCTACCTACTCCGACCTCTGGTAATTAAATATACAAAGTCAAACTCAAATAATTTATTTCAAAAAGGCACATAAAAGGCAATTTTGATAAAAAGAATATACAAAACTAAATTCCACTTGCATCATAAATGACTAAATGCATTTAGCACTAATAAATTCAAAATATAATTTTGTCACTGACATCACTCACTGACATCTTCAAACGATTAACAGAAACAGAAAGATGTTTTAAACACGTTTAAAGATACCCGTATTAGTGATTTATGGTGCAAACGGGCTTATAAACCGTGTTAAACCTCTTTTACCGCAACAAATAAAATCATGAACGTAACGGTATCTACAGCTAGGTACACAGTCCCCCATACGTACAATTGTTCCCTCTGAACCCTCCACCCTTTTACACAAAAGATTACGTCATATTACGTATGTTTAGGGTGGCTCGAGTCGTTAGGGCTTCGCTCGAGCACCGGAAAGACTCGAGCATTGACTTGAGGAGTATTCAACCCTCTGAATATGATGCCTATCTTCTTAACGGGTCTCGATAAGGTAAAGGTGAAGGTTACTTCATAATAAAAATTTAGTAGTTTGGGGTATTTGTGGTTATTTTTTTGAGAATGGAAAATCAGTTATTTTATGGATAACTGCCCACGGCTTCGCCCGCGTAGATGTCGGTAATTATCCCCCATGAAATTGCTTTCCGGAAAAAAGTAACCTAGGTATGTTAATTCATATAACATCAGTTATCTGCCAGTGAAAGTCCCGTCAAAATCGGTCCAGCTGTTTGGGAGATTAGCCCCGACAAACATACATACAGACAAAAATGTTTTAATTAATAATGTATGATGATTTGTTGATATGTTGTAGGTTATTACGAAATTGAGACACATTAACAATTTTTAATAACTGTATGCGAATAAAATGTATATCGGAGATAAAATACACAGTTGCTCTTTATAAAATTTTCAGTTCAATATAATTAAAGCCACAAGCGTATGCTTTATTCATTGCCTTTATTTACAATGCAAATAAAGATTTTCACGGCAGGCGTATCAGACAAACGGAAGCTTCGCCTGGGGCCACGAATCATACACGTGAACTTTCAATGCAGGCATCCCATTTTCACGTTTCCCTTTGCAAACACAAATTGATTCCATGGCAGGAGCCATAGTTGCTGGGATCTGCCTTCTGTGGTGTTTGATTCACCGTGATTGAGAGCCAGGCTAGATACACGAAAGCTCTCTCTATTCGGTTGATGAAGACCCAGGCTAGAAAACAAGTGCTTTCTAGCCAGGGTATTTCCGATTAAATCAGAATTTTGAATTGTGTAATATAATTTTATATTTTAGTATGCATGTATTTTCTAAAGCAGAGGTGTAATAGAATAAACGCATGTCCTGACATTATTTTGTTCATAATTGACTACTGCATCGATTTCAATAACTTTCAATATAGATTTTTTTTAATATGGTAATTTATTTAAAACTAATACTATTGTGACCTTGTCACTTATAGGTGCGCACAATTTTTGACATTATGTGATATAATGATACTAGATAATAGTGAAAATAGTGGACAAAGCGTTGTAGGATCATTGAACAATAACATTGACATTCCAGTAACTTTGGTAACAATATGGATTAAGTACCTATCTAAACATAACATGATCTTATAAGAAAAAAAAATGTATAAAAGATGAAAATATTTTTGAAAAATAACAATATTAAAAAGAGAAATTAATAATAACAGAAGGATATGATATAAGCCAGAAACATATTTATGCCGAAGGCACACGCGCATCTGCTAGATGCGCACGGAACTGAGCCAGAATGTCGCAAAAGATGTCGATGCTGTAGTGCGCGGTTAATTGGAGCTAATCGACCTAGGTTTGTACGAGTGCTACATGGTTTAAAAATAAAAAATAAATAATAAATAAATATATTTGAAGCGCGCTCACGTCTAAGCAGAGAGAAGCGGGGTACTGATATTTTACCTTCATCTAGGAGTTTTGGCACGACAACGAGACCATTAGCAATTTTGAAAAGCAATATTTGGTCGGTTATTATGACGATATTCCAGAGTGGAGACAGTCTATTTGTATAATCAGCTTCTAGTGGGCAACTTTTATATCTGTAACGTGAGTATCTCGTGAAACTTTTTTGAACTCGTTCTATTCGAGTGATATGGACTCGGTCTGATGGATTCCATACGCGAGGAAGCATAGACCAAAACGTTCCTGACGAGAGTGCTGTAGAGCAATTTTAGAGGGGACTGAAAATCTTGGCAGACACGTTTCATAAAGCCCAACATTTTAGCTGCCTTAGTGACGATGGTGTCGATAAGTGATATGAAGGTAAGCTTTTTGTCGACGTGTACTCGTAAATCACGAATAGTGTCAACTTTCTGTAGCACAATGCCATTTAGGGAATAAAAGATAAGGGTAAAGTTATATGTTTTTTAGTGAAATGATAATATTACATTTTTCGACATTAAGAGCCATCCTTTTCACGTAGCACCAAACAAGCCAAAACAAGTTTATTGCCATACTGACGGCTGTTTGAGCAAAGATAATTAAATATTATGTTAAGGCTATTGGACTCAAATTTAAATGCACGAAGCATTGCTACGGTCAACACATTTTTCTCAATCATAATAGTTAGCTTTAAAAATAAGTTTTGGTCATTGAATTCTGCATTTAACTCAATACTTTAATTGGGTTGTATGAGGTGTTGCTTGAATTATGTAACACGTGTTATACTCAGATTACGCCAGTTACAAGCCTATTGCTTTTATTTGAGACTAGCTTGTGTCGGCGGCTCCACCCGCGTGGATGTAGGCTGTATGGCTGTATATACGGTTATATCGTTAAAAAGTAGCCTATGTCCTTCTCCATATCACAGGCTATACCTCTGACAAATTTAATGACGATCGGTTCAGCGGTTTAGGAGTGAAAGTATAACAGACAGACAGACAGAATTACTTTCGCTTTTATATTATTAGTAGGGATTTTGTCCGACCCCAGTAATCGAAAGCAGGACCGCATAGCAGCTGCGCTTGCGACTCCTATAACAACAACACAGTCAGAATTTTAAACAGTGTCTTCATTAGTCGGTTCGCATTTGATGCAAATGTCCATAAGTTTCTTAAAGGTAGACCGTTGAAAATAATTGCCGCCCATTTTCTTCGGATCTAGTTTGAAAACTTGTGAATGACAAACATTTAACAGCCAGAGCTAACGATCGGCTCAACTTTCTTGTCTTGAAAGGAACAGTTTTAGTTATTCAAATCTTGTGCGTATTGTGCGAAGTTTTTAGTAATGGCTCAAAATATCTATCTTATTTCCACGATCAAGCTCAAATTGTCATCATGGAGTGTGTCCGGAACGAGCCGGAAAGACGAGATTTTTTATTGTTGTGTAATAGTAAGTGCGAGAATGGACTATGTAACAGCGTCCTTACTGCTCCGGTTTCAGAGGCAGCCAGGATGCTGTACAGTGTACAGACTCGTAAACATAGGTATTTTCATAATCTATTTAGATTAAAACCCTCTTTAAATAAATAAAGAAAAAAAGCTCAAATTAGAATTAAGGTGGAAGCGTTTTTCTTGGTTTTTTTTTTCCAGTTATCAGGTCAGTTTGTATTTTGATTAAAATATGATTCACGACCGCAACACATATGTAATTACATTTACTAGTGGTCGCCCGTAGGTGGAAATGCGACCTAATTAAAAATATTAGCTTTTTGAATTCCTTTGCGTAGAAAGGCCTATCGATTTTTGCTTCACGTATTAATATATAGGTTAAAACGATCAATATAACCCTCTAAGTTAATCTAATCCTACTGAATGACTATTTATATAAATGCGAAAAACGTAAGATAATTTTAATTTCGCGGGCTAATCCACCTGCATCCACCTTAAGTCGCTTGTAAACCCACATAAAATCCACGTCTCAATTAAGTATTGGAAAGCTCGCCTTCTACATGGAACTTTAAACATATCTGGCAGAATATAGTTGCTATACACTACTGCCCACCATCCGTTTGGTATTGATCTTATACCCTATTTAGATTTATTATACAATCCACGGAAATGCCAACACTATTCGATATTTATTGGCCCATGAAGGTTCAACCTAAGCCGTAATATCCACATTTATGTCAACCCAAAGGTACGAAAATAAACAAAACTTTCCTTTTTACATTCCTAGCTTATAACACGACTAGCGACTCGCTTCGCACGGTTTTTACAACTTGACAATTCGTCTATTAATATGTAAGTTTAATGTAAAATGTTTTTTTTTTCATCATCATTTCACTTCACTTTCTCACATTTCATGTCCACTGTTGGACATAGGCCTCCCCCAAGCACTGCCAATTCGACCGGTTCTGTGCTTCTCGCATCCAGCGGATTCCTGTAGCCTCTATCATGTCATCGGTCCACCTTGTGGGAGGCCGTCCAACGCTACGTCTTCCTGTACGCGGTCGCCGCTCCAAAACCTTTAAGCCCCTTCGGCCATCTGTTCTGTGAGAAACGTGCCCTGCCTACAGCCACTTAAGTTTGGCTTCAAATGTAATGTAAAAGTTTTAACCTGACTGAATAAATTATCTAAATAGTCCTGAAAACAACATCAAAACCCGTTGTGTAGTTTGAAAAAACAACGCAGTCACTCAGACAGACACAAAAGCAACTCTATTTTATACTATTTCATCTGCCATCATCTGCCTAGCCGTTTCCCAACTAAGTTGGGGTCAGCTTCCAGTCTAACCGGAAGCAGCTGAGTACCAGTATTTTATATGGAGGGACTAGCTATCTGACCTCTGAAACCCAATAACTGGCTAATTCGATACCCTTTGGAAAGACTGGTTGTCAGATTTTTGGACTTCTGACGACCCGTAACGACTGTCAAAGAGCTATGAATGACAGCCGAGACTAACGCCTAAATTTGTTTTCCGAATCAGGGAGGGATCTTGGTATATAAAGTCACCCATCCACGGACCAACCGCGACAAGCGTAGCTTAACCTGATCGATTGACCGTGCGGTTGTTATTCCTAAGCCCCCCATTTATTTTATTCTATTTATACATACTAAACTTGGTCGACATTTACCGCCGTTTCCGTGTTAGCTATGAAAAATGTAGGTGTGTGTATGAAAAATATATTTTGATTTCAGTGAAGTAAATCCGGGTTTTATCGCTAGCCCCGTACAAAGTTAGAAGGGATGATTAATGAGCTGTATAACAAGTCAGGTTCATATGTAGCAGAATCGATTACCCTTTGGCGAACTGGAAAAATTGCTTATACGTGCAATGTGGACGATGTTTTATTACCTAGGCAATTTTTTTTATCAAATGAAAATCATTTAGATTTAGACGTCATTCGTATTTTGGATTGGCAGTTTTGTCGCCAGAAAATTTCTGAATTACTTTTATATTAGATTTTTCTGTCACACGGTCGTTACGGGTCGTTAAGACCCCGATAGTTTGACAACCAGTCTTCATTATTTCAGCCGAAAGACGTCCACTGCTGGACATAGGCCTCCCCCAGTCTCCTCCACTTCAACCGGTCTTGTGCTTCCCACATCCAGCGGATTCCTACGGCCTTCACAAGGTCATCGGTCCACCATATGGGAGGCCTTCCCACTCTACGTCTTCCGGTCTTACCAAAGGGTATTTACCCAGTAACTGGATTGTTGAGGTCAGATAGGCAGTCGCTCCATGTAAAATACTGGTATTCAGCTGCATCCGGTAAGACTGGGATCCAACCCCCACAAGGTTGTAAAAAGGCTAGGCAGATGATGACTGTATCACAGGGTCATGACGTGTCAATAAATATCGAATAAGGGCTCTGGTCGAGTCCAAAACTTGTCAGGCATACCTAAAAAATTACTGTTAGTACCGATTTTTAACTACGTATATTTTTTTTAGGGTTTTACTGAAGGTTTTACTGTTAGTATCTCAGGGTGAAATCACGTGAGCATCTTATGATAAGGGCTACTGCTACTGTCAAGTCTCAAACATGTCGGGCATACAAGAAAAAAAATTGCCATTTTTATCTAAAATCAGAAAAATAGGAAATACTGTTCGATAAATAGAAATCTCCTTTATCCTAGGCACTAGTGTGTATCTGTTATAGTGATAACAAAGTTAGACATTGTTGAGGCTTTCTTTAAGTGCTGAAGTTCTATATTTTCAATTGTACCCTGTAAATCGTATAAGTTTGTACTACTCAGATCTTTAGGTGGCAACTTTGGACATTACGTGTCACCTGTGGCTTTATTTACGCCTTTACACCTAAGGGGAGCTAGAACATAACACTTAGGAATACATACTAGGTATTTCTGAGAGGAATAGCTTTAATAAGACCGTTTATTAGTTCAATTTGGTACATCGAAAATGCTATAAAAAAATAACATTTTACTTGGGCTATTGCCCGCGGCTTCGCCCTTGTGGATGTTGGAAATTATCCCACGGACAAATGCTCCCGGGACAGAAGTATAAGCCAGTCTAAGCTATCTGCCAATGAAAGTCCGTCCCGTTAAAATCGGTCCAGCAGTTTCGGAAGTTAGCCGGGACAAAAAGACCGACATAAAAAAAATCGAGACGTTTTTTTTTTGTCATAAGTACCGTAGGTATATACTTTCACATGTATTTAGAAAAATACTTGTATTTTGACGTTACAAGCAGACACTTCAATTTTATTTATTTGCATAAATGTATAGACGAATCTTACTTTTTTGGTAGGACATCACTTCTCTTTCCTATACATTGATCATTGATATAGACAGACAAACAGTGAACAAAATGGCACCCCTCCTGGTGTGATGTGATGCCCAGACTATAATAACTATAATAACAAATACCCAAAAAGATTCACAAGTAGCTTATGTATTCTGTTTCCCAGAATAAAAAGGAAGTATAAAAGTACCTATGGATTCTCTTTTCCGAAAATAGTATCATAAATAATAATATATATCATTACTATAAACAGTTTCGGTTGTTTCTATTTTTTTTTTTGTGAGAATCGTGTTTGGCTTGTCATTATTTAATACGTTTTTGTCCGAAATTAGGTCCAAACTATCAAATGATAAGACCTTCTTTCTGACAATAATGATTAAATATAACATCACGCCTTATTTTCCCGAAGGTTTGGGCAGAGGTGTACCATAGTACACCAACATTTTGTCAGGTTTGTCTAATTCCGATGCAACAGGGGAAAATACCTAAAAAAACAAAAGCCATATAAAAATCAAGCAATATATTCAATATTACCCATCTTATAATTCGCATTATTTGTTATGCACTACCATTAACAAACTGAAAATAATAATAATTTTTCAAAGTGAATTTATATTCATTTTGAATACCTGCTACTATTACCCTTTAATTCAGATAATTTATTTCAATTTACTTGCTCTCAATTTCTATCTACCCACCAACCTATTTTGTTTCCATTTTATATGCCTTCTCTATCAATCGAACTCGGGTTGTGCCTTAAGAACTCCCCAAAGTACGCAACGTAATGGATTTGGTAAAATAATACGAGAATTTGTGTGTACTTTTTACTCAGAAAGGGTTTGGATAGGTAGGTTCCTTACCTACCTACTTGTTTTTTTGGGTTGGTTTAAAGATGTTATTGTCTGTGACAAGTTTATGGTCCTAAGTAGAGTGCTTTTTGATGATATTTTAATTCGAGCTCTAAACTCCATCCTTTTGGTCTCTAGAGTAGTAAAATCTTACTCATTAATTTGTCCTTCGATTCGATTATACACCGACGACGGTACGGTTCGTTATAGAAAAGTTTCTGAATAAGGAGGTCGACCCGGTAAATGAATTGTGGTTATACGATAGTACGATGAGAATGCCTCTGTCCCTTTCAAGATATTATATGGGTTCGGCAATTATGTCATGTTCGAAATTTCCCGTTTCTAGTACATATGTAACAGCCAAGAGTATCCAACCTACCGTGTCCAGTTGTATGCGAGATGTCAATAGCAATAGTTAGCCATCTATTTGTATACGTGAATCCGATCGAAATTGTCACCAAGTACTTGAAACATCAAACAAACAGTATCTGTCAGTGGTGAATACTGGCCACATTTGAATGTCCATGTTCGTTTTTCAAAAGTTCAGGTTCATTCGATACAGAGGTTTTATTAGGGTTTTCAAAGCGAAAAGAAAAATGGAATGTTATTTTAATCAGTCCAGTTCATGAATTTTTAGCAAGTTTTGTGTATACACGAGTTTATGTAAAAACAAACTGAAAGTCCATTTCCTTTTGTACGAATGCCCCAACATTTCCACTCGATGTGATATTATTATTTACGGCGCCTGCTCGCGTGTAAGGAATAATAATGTGCTGTTGTAATAATTTTACGGACGACACATTTATCATTTCATTACTTACTATTTTAGGTGTTTAGAGGCGATAATATAACTATAAATACCTGTTTGGCAAATCCTGGAAACTTTCTGTAAACTAATTAGGTTTGTTATTAATAGTATTAATAAAGTATTTAAGTCACACTATTATAATGTTAACTTTGCAGTTTGTAAAGGAGTAGATTTGACACTTAAAATATTTAACCGCCATTTAAATTCCGTCCCTAAAGTTCAATAAGGTCGATCTCATCGATAAACATTTTTAATTATAACAAGACTCTCCCTAATTTTACTCGAGGGAAAAGTAGGAAGGGTTTTCATTGAAACGTCAAGCAAAATTGATGGCCTCGCCGTGTGCCGTGACCAATAGTCGTGGGGCGTTTGTATCGTTGGGTCGCGTCAGTCGAACGTCCGGAGTCAGTGTGGCCACACGCTTGTTTACCGTGGACACGTCCTGTCACGCGGTCGCCACGTGGATACCGCACGTGACACAACAACTTTTAAATTTAAAAAAATCGAACGCGTTTCCGACCTTCTTGCTTTGAGTTTTTTTTTTTACTGTACATTTTTGGCGCGAATTTTTTATCTGTCAAAGTGAAAATAGTGATGCTAACTTTTCTCATGAGAACAATAGTGATAGTTTTGGATTACGTTTGTACTTTTTGAGTAATGAACAACATGTGTGGTATTAGGTACCTCGTTCTCTGCTTCCTGGCGCTCCCGGGCCCTTCCTGCAGCAACTCAGATAATTTAGGTTGGTGTTAGATTTATTACTAACATAATTACCGGGGTATCCGCAGCTTGTGGGTAATGGCGCTTTACTTAATAACACGCGTTGACAGCGTTTTAATGCTTTTAGATATTACTATGTATGTTTGTAACGACTATTAGTGTTATCGTGTTCTGTTAATTACCTCATTCGATGAGCTTATTATTTGTAGTGACGTTTTTATTAGTTTAATGTGTTTGTTTTACATTAATTTAAAGTTATGGCATGCAATTAGTTTTATTTACTCAATTTAGTAACATTTTATTAATTCAATAAATAAATGTTTAAATAACCTTTATATCGTATTACGTAGAAGATTGTTACTATAATTTGATGCAATTATAGGTTTTATTCTCTTAGTTATAAAAGTTATAATTGCTTGTTTGGTTATTTGTTTTAGTTTAGGCATGAACAAGATATGTTGTGCTAATGTTGTTATCTAATGCTCATTACAGAGGAGTTAAGACTAGTATGAGATAATCTTAGTACTTATCCAAGTACTCTATTCTTTAATGACCTAATTTGTATTGTTGCTTAAATTCTAAAGCCGATTAGAATTGCTTTTCTTTCCTCAATTTCAGCTTCAACATCATAACTGTTGAATAATTTAAATTCACTTTGTGAATATTTTTGATATTCATTTACTTTTGACGTAGTAGAAATGTTTTACATTTTAGTAAGATAAACTTGTATTTTAAATTACTACATGTGTTTCAAGGATAATGCTTTGTCGGACCGTACACAGTTTATCATGGTCCAGAAAAAGCGAGACTGTTCCCACATACTAATTATACAAACATGTGTTTTAATTAAAACAGTTTCCATAATTCTAGCAACCCTAGTCTAACATATGCTCCGTTATTTAGCTTAGTTAACAACATCGTGTTTTGGCAACAGAAATTACGCAAACAGCCTCACTCGCGGAATTAAAACGTTTGCCAGTAATTCGCAGCAAAGCCTTTGGATAATCACAACATCGGTCGCTACGAGCGTAGCGCTACGAAGCTACGAATCTTTACTACGCCGTAGCGTTCAATTGGGCGGCATGCGAGTTACGATCTTGCATAATACTCAAGTTCCATTAACTCGAGTGGAGTTCAAGTTTGGAACTCAATTAAACTTTTCTTCTATTATGTTAATGAAGCACGCATACAAAAAAGTGGCCAGTTCCCTCTTCAAAGTTAATAAATTATAAGATAAGACGTTTTATTCTGTTCCAATGCTAATTGTGAGGAATATGTTGCATTTTTATGAGCAAGCGGAATAATAAGAGAATACCTTTGCCGTTTAAAAGATTCTCGGGAAAATTCCTTTGAAATCAATCTTTCGTTGACGTGATTATATTAAAGTTAATTGAATGATCAATTCGGTACGTTTCCTAGAAACGATATTGTTATTCTTTTGAAAGGAAGTGGGTAATAAACAGCTCGGATGTAACAGTAATAAAAGTAAGACGATTCACGTGAAGTTTTTGTTACATTTTGTTGTTTTAGCTAGTGGGAATTGAATCTGCTTCAGCTATCTTTAGACAAGCCAATCTAGAAATTGGTAGGTAGCCATATATTTTTCTTATTCAGTACTTAGAACAGCTGGTAAGTACCTACGTTACTGACGTACTTGATCATATTCCCAGGTCTTAGGCTCTTATATGTTAGTTTATTATTATTGTTTAAGATTATTTTGTGTATTGTATCTATGGGCCATAGTTGCCTGATAATAAAATGATGATGATTATTATTATAATATAATAGCAAGAATAGAATCAGCCTTGAATGTACCAACTGCTGGGACGCAGGCCTCCTCGCTGTGAAAGGGAGTGGGCCGTTTTCCACCACGCGGGCCTACTACGTGTCGGTAGATGTCACATGTCTCCGAATGCTTGGTTCTAGGACATGCCGATTTCCAAACGATGTTTACCTTCACCGTTGTTGAGCGCAGTGGTGATAAAATTTACACAAAGTAAACTGCTTGCTAGTTCATTGTTCTGTGTGCAGCAGCAGCAGCGTTCTCTATGCATTTTACCACCATACTGCGATCGCCAACCCACCTGCTAAGCGTGGTGATTATGGCAAGCCCCCCCAAATTGGGGGAGGTCTATGTCCAGCAGTGGACGACTTCCAGCTGAAATGATGAATTGCTTGCTTGGGTTCGAACTTATGACTTATAACTCGTAAATTGCGGCCATTACCACTAGGCCACTACTGCTCTCTGAAGCTCGTCCATGTCAAGTTACAATCTGACATCGACAGCGTCTTTATGTTGTAGCAGTAAGGCGTATTTTCGTAATTTAAGTATTACTACTGAGTTGTGTTTGACAGTACGTGTATTATTGATACTTAGACAATATAAACACTAATTATTTAACCTATCTGTTTTAATGAGTTTCTGCTTCAGCTTAAAGCAAGTGATTAAAGCGCAGTTTCCTTTGAAATTGATAGGTTCTATAAAGTTGTGGGCAAGCTAGCCGGTGTAGGCTGTGGCAAACAAAGCTTTGATGTTGCCGACAAAATCAACATGTACGGTAGTTGCAAATACTCATGAATTGCCAATTAACGCCAGGAGCTGTTCTTTTGTTTAATAAACAATTGTTTTGTTACTTAACTAAAGTGTTGAAATCAATTGTTGCTAAAAACAGTGAAATTCTAATGGGATTTATTGAATTGTTTTGTTGTTCCTATTGTTTGTTGCTGTTGAGGTGGGCTCTAATTTAAATTGCTTTTTGGTGGTTTCTATGGACAGAGAAGTAGTTGGTTGCCTTTTGAAAGCTATTTGTATTGTTTAATTTCCGTTAATTTCCTGAAGTTATTGTTCGTTCAGTTAAGTTAGACTGTGGCTTGGCTTACGCTTCAGGAGAGATACAGTGTTGCCTTGTTAAGTTACCATTAACAAAAACATACGCCGACGACTGAAAATGAAATATCATATATGGTGGTCTACTACGTTTGAGACTTCTTATGTTTAGATATTTTCTTAAAACTCTACTTTCTTATGATTTCTTAAGAGCGTTAATTCCTTGAGGGCTAGCAACGTCGCATTTATAGCGATTTTTCGTGCTCATTTTATAATATTATTTTTCAGCCAAGCGCTAGATCGTTGTTATTTTTATTTATTTAAAACATTTACACTTAAAAAAAAAACATTTTATCGGTGTAAGTACTGCAAATAGAAAATCATTGATGTTATGTGGATTAGTTTATGTAAATACCAAAATAACTGTAAAAAAATTGCACACAAACTTATATATACCAACAATCCATTGCTTGGCTAAAAAATATATAAAAATATACTTTGATTTAAACCTAATAATATAATCACGAAAATCACTTGAAATGCGACGTTGCCAGCCTGCGCCGGACGAACGCTCTTAACCTTCGTGGATGTTTTCGCAAAAAAAAAAAAACGTTATAGTCTAGTCATGACCAGTCAGTAATCGAACCCGCGACAGTAGCTCATCGCTTGCCTACTGACCTATTCAAGCCATCTTTTTGGTGAAATTCTGTGGATGCGCATTATAAGGTTGGTAGGTGTTTCTTTAACTTAATAATGCAATGTGTAAGTATAACTGACGTTGTAAGTTCATTGTTTAGAAGCTCTAAAGTTTCTTTTGGCTTTCAAAACTTTAGCGAGAAAATACACTGCAGATTTTCCTCCCATTCCAAGTTTGTGCTTCAGACGTAAGCCCAAGTGGGTAGTAACATATCTTTGCATTTTACTAAGAAGTTTTTGTATTAAGGTACATGCCTTATTTTCTATGGTAGGTTTTTTCCATGAAAAGGTAACGTGTTCTTGTTTCAATTTACTTGGTTTGCACGTTGGATACCAGAAGTGAAACTTACTCTTTTTAAGGTTTTTTGCCAATTTTTGTACAACTGCACTCTGTGTGTTCGATATTGCAATGAACATAAAACGCCCTCAGAGTTCAGTACAATAATGCTTTCAGAATGTTATTGGAGCTTCCACGTTACTGCAGTGCATCAGGAATTTTGCCGAAGCACATACTGATGGCTGTAATACCATCTTGCGAAAAAAGATTGCGCCCATGATGAGCAGAGTGCGTGGGAGCGTCAACGGCATTCTGAAGGTCATCAGTTATAAGCCTTGTTGCACCATTATAGCGCATTGGGTGCATGCACATGTGCATGTACCCGGTACGTCAGGTGAGTGCAACAGATGTATGAACTATTTTTTCATTTTTTACTAAAATAGCATTTATGTAGTGTGTATTGCTAGCATCATAATAGGGTCATAGTCTGAATTAAAGTACTTTTTTTTTACTTAGTTTAAAATTCCTTATTTTTCATAGTACGTACCATTATTGTAGAAGTTACAGAATTTCTAAAACGTAACGCCTGTTTCTCCCAAAGAGTGAGGCATAGGATACCTACTCATAAAAAATACATTACAAAAAGAAACACAAAAATGCTAAAAATTTACAAAAATAAGCAATTTCGCAATGCTCCAGTTTCATCTACGTCTAAAAATTCGAACTTCCCACCCGACCGATTTATAGTCTCATAAACTGGATCAAACTAGTTACGCCCTAACACTATTTGTACAGCTAATTTCGGTTTACAATGATGAAAATGTAAATGTAAGTGCCCGCAGCACTAAAGCCACGTTAATTGATGAATTTCACATAAGCGGACAAAGGTTATGCGTGATACCCGGGCCTCACCCACTCGTAAATTAATTAAAAACGTGACAACCGCGAATTTAGCCCTTTTCATGCCGTGACTGAGTGGAGTAACGAAACAATGGAGGAGTGCCGAGGGCAAAGTTTAGCGGGATTTTAATGTTAATCATGTTCGATGTGACGCGAAATATGCTGTCAAAGGTGGAATTTTTGTTTGCGTTTAGGTTTAATCCTTAAATAAAAATAAAAATTTTTTATTTCACATAAGACTACATGGGCACTTATGAAACGTCAGAAGGGTATCCTGCCTTTTCGCCGAAAATTGTTTGGCAGATTATCACTTGCCAACTAACGTTTCGCCGATGTTTCACTTTGACAACTAACGATTGCCAAATTTTTGTATAACAACGTTTCATTTGGTAGAATTATTGTTAAGTTGATTATTATAATGACACAAAACGTTTGGGACATTTATTATTTGTCAAACATTTCACTAGGCCACACAACTATAAGACGAATGACGTTGTTCAGATTCCTCTAGAAAACTGAGTGCTAACAAACACTTTACCTCTTTATGAAACTGTATGTCGCTTGCGTATCTTTTGGCGAAACCCTGTTCTTAAACTTGCCTAAAACAAGTAAGTTTTTTTTAATAAGTATAGCAACAGAAATTTAAAGTTACGATAGGTTAGGTTCGGTTAGAGTATGACAAACAACGAACGAACCGAGCGAGTGAAGCGAGCGTGCCGCGGCAGCGGCCGGCGATGTGCCAGAAGCGAATCGCTTTTGTAAAACAAAACAGTTAAGTTAGGTTAATGATGAAGCGGCTGGGGCGCTGTCAACGCTGCTTCCCAACCTGGGGGGCCCGAGCGCCGCCTGTAGGTGGCTCTACGTGGGGATTGTGCGATCGATGGCCCTGTATGGGGCCCCGATCTGGGCGGCTGACCTGATGCCCGGCAGCATTGCTGTCCTGCGAAGGCCACAGCGAGCGATGGCCGTCAGAGTCATTAGGGGGTATCACACGATCTCCTACGAGGCGGCTTGTGTACTAGCTGGATCCCCGTCCTGGGACCTCGAGGCGAAGGTACTCGCGTCACTGTATCGGTGGCGCGAGGACTCGAGGGCGCGAGGCGAATGGCTGACGCAGTGACATTTGGAGTTGCGTCAGTCACAGCTTCGCGCAGCTCTGGTGGCGGAATGGCGGGACAGGCTTTCATGCCCTGCCGGCCGCGCCACTATCGAGGCGGTCCGGCCAGAGCTCGAGCGCTGGCTCGGGAGGGGCACGGCTCCCTGTCGTTTCGGGTGACACAGGTGCTCTCGGGGCATGGTTGGTTCTGGTACTTCCTGTACCTGTGTCGCATAAACATGGAGCCGGACGCTCGGTGTCACCACTGCGTCGACTGTCGGGAGGACACAACGTGGCACACGCTGGCAGAGTGTGCCGCTTGGGAGGTGCCGCGCCGTGCCCCATCTCAGGAGTCGGCAGTGACCTGTCGCTGCCGGCCGTTGTCGACTCGATGGTCGGCAGCGAGGAGTCCTGGGATGCGGTGGTATCCTTCTGCGAAACGGTCATGTCGCAGAAGGAGGCTACGGAGAGGGAGCGGGAGATTGCTTCCGCTAACCCAATCCGCAGCAGACGCACCGGGCGTCGGCGGAAGGCGGACAACGCCCTCTTCCAGCCCCCCTAAATGGGTCCTGGGGTGACAAATCTGGGGAAATCTGTCACCCCCTACTTCTTAGGACCCGAGATGGCGGCGCGTAGTGTTCCACGCGCGCCTCTTTATGACGTAAGGGGGGAGTTTTGTTAAACTTTTTGGAGGGGGGAGTTTTGTTAACGTTTTGTTAAACCTCGCGACAGGGGGAGTGAGGTGTTCCTCACTCCCCCTGTCCCGAGGTGGCCCGCAGTGGCGGGCCGGCACTAGCTGGGGATCGCGGAAGTCACACTAGTTCCCGTGATCCCCGGTGCAAGTGAGAGACGGAACACCGGGGTGGTTTTAGTCAGTAAGGGTCTGACAGACCCCTCCGGTCTCCCCGGGGCGGAGGACATCCATGACGATTTGGCCCCGCAATCAAAAAAAAAAAAGGTTAATGATGAAAGTTGGCATTTTAAAAAGTCTCATTATGAAAAGCAGACCAAACGTACAGTTGGTAACTGTGAGGTTGGGAAATAAAACAAAATTATATGGTAAGTTGGTTAATGATTATTCGGCGAAATAACATTCTGCGAAACGTTAGTTGGCAAGTGAAAATCTGGCAAACAATTTTCGGCGAAAGGGCAGAGTACCCGTCAGAAGCTAGGTGCACGATTCCAATCGGTTGTTTTCTATGGAGAAGAGCCGGCAAGAAAGTTCACGATTATTCTCCCAAAATAATTGGCTTATACAATGTTATCAAATTTTGTAAACACAGTAATTTGATAACTACACCTTATACGTATTTCTGGAATTGTCGATTTGCACACAAATAAATTTACTGCGTGCGAGTCGTACATAGAAAATATTAGTCGAGCGAGTAATTTTGCGCGAATCGACTAATAAACTGATCAAGCACGTAAAAATTATGTAAATGTTTGTCCTTCATTTAATCTGATAAGTGTTAATGTGTTCAATATACCATGTGTCGCCGAAATGTGGTGTTTAAATTCAGACACTTATGCCTTAATGTTTTTAATCCTCCATGTGTCGAAAAATATGGTAAAGTCTGAAGGTTATGGGAACTTATGTATGCGCGTTACATCGATCCTTATTTCGATTTAGATCAAACGCGCAATAACGGTGAGGTCAAACGTTCGATTGCATATTCATAGAAATCCAGATACCCATATTTCTTATATATATATATCTGTGTGTGCTATTTGTATGTGGTTTAATCCAATATCTGTATGTTTGTTTTAGACAATTTCCCAGAACGCAATTTCAATATAGCCTACACGTGTATTTGTCAACGTTAGGAATTTAGCCCGGTGATCGACATTCAATTAAGCATTTCCGCTCGGTTTGACCGTGAATATGTGACTAACCTGATATCTACCAGATCGACTGCTACTTAATCCTTATCACCAAGTAGTTTGGGCGCCTGTACTTTTCATAGGATACCATTTTTTTCCATTCTCAGCGATAAAAACATTACGCCGTACAAAACGTTTCGTTTCACCAAAAAAACACGTATCACTATCGCATTTTCCTTTCATGACTAAACAGATTCGAGGAAACGACCTGAAGCAAAAACTGCGATAAATCTCATTCCATAAAGATGGTTCCGTAATGGACAGAGCGCGAATCAAACAAAATATCGCGCATAAATAATTTAAACTTTAGCTAGATTAGCATAACTCTCATTTTTAAGAGAAGACGGCTCTTAGCTGTTGAACAAAATTTATGACAACCTCATTTCTTGACATTCTACTTTAAATACAACAAAGGCAAAGAATACAATAATTTGTTGAAACAGCGACATACGATGTAAGATAAACAAACACTTACGCGAAACGTGACAATTTGATTACGAATATTGCGCTCACATTAGCCCCTTTTATACAGGGTGTGTTACAAAAACATATTCATTTTTTGTTTTACTTTAGACGAGATGTCTGAACAAAATGCTCGTCAAATCTTAGAAATATTCTCGTGTCTTTGCCAAAACTTTTATGTCATACGTTGCTTCTGTGATATTAGTAGAATATTTTTGCTGTATTCTACTTTTTGTCATTAATTTTTTTATATTATTTGCGAAATTTCATTTCGTCTTGTGTTAAGTGTCATTTCTAGACTGGGTTTAATGACGTTCAGTCTTTGTGCTTTAAATTAGATTAGAAGTAGGTACCTAACTACGTCTAATATGAGTACATTAAAATTTCAGTCATAACTTTCTAACTTTTATGACTAAAATGAATGGAAGAACTTTGTAACTGCGGTTAGTAGTTAAAAATTATGATGTTGTGGACACTAATGAGCAGGTTTGTATGATTCTTACCTATACGTTGGTACGTAGGTAAGTTTTCACCCTTTAAAATGTCGAGTGTAGTGTTTCATTTACTAAGTTAGCGTGGCACACCCTGCGGCTTTTGCCGCGCCTTATATATTTTTAATAAACAAGCCTACAAATAGTTCTTTCACCTTAATGCAGTAAGCCTACGTAGGTATGGGCACTTTTTTATAGCGATGCTTATTCACCGTAGTACAATGCTTAGTGCCGAGAGTTGAAAATCCAGAGTCCGCTAAAAAAAAGCCCGTGCAAACGTGGGAACTTTAGCGTTTAATAAGCGGTGCCCACTATTAACAATATTCACAGCATCACTTCACTGGTTGCTTGACAAACTGAATTGTATCTAATTAAAATGTATGGTGATTGTATTGACGACTTAATAATAAAAAAATACAGGTAAAAACCAACACCTAGTGAGCGAGAAACAGCAACCATTCTTTGCCGTCCATTTCCGCTCGTTCGCATAATAAATAAGAGCTACACCATTCATTATTAGACTCTATTGCAAACAAAATAGAGTAAAAAATATAAAAGCAGAATACATAAGCTTATAAAGGTCGGGACTGCGGTGTCGGGATTATAATACGATCACCAATCCACTGACTAAGTGCGATGTTAATGGCGAAAATGCATCAGAACTGGGGTAATCCTAGGACTAACATAGAAGAAAGCTTTGACTTTGGAGAAACATGAAAGCTTTCTGCACTATTTAAGTTGGTTTAAAATGTGTGTTTTTTATATCCTAACATTCCCAACGATGTTACGGTTTTTTGTGGAGCTTGTTAAAGAATCGGATTTCGAATTTCGTTAACTCTTCAGTTTTATATATTTATACAATTATAATAAAATAGTAAGAAGATAAAACGACGAAGTAACGATTCTGATGCCGAAAATATAGGTTTTATTAAACATTTTGTCCGTTTGTCTATATAAGTATATGTTTCGGTTTGGCGCAAAAATGGCAAACAGATTTGTATGTTTCACATACAGTTAAATTAGCACATAGGGTACTTACTTTTAATCCCGGTAATGCGTTCCCGTGGGATATTTTTTGACATCTACGCAGGCAAAGTCAGTTGCAAAATCGAGACATTTCTAAAATTCTTCCAAAAAATTATGACAGCATGCACACGCTACCTTCAAACGGGTTCCAATAAAAAGAATATTGACACTAGAGGTGACACACAACCACTGAACTTAATTTTAGCTTAAAATCTAGGGAAACTGCACCATCTAGTAGGCACATAATAAATATAGCTATGTCGCTTTTGAGTTTAGTTCGAGGGGCTTGTGGTTAAGCAATAATAGCCACATGGTTCGAAAGAGCAGATTAACTACGCTTGCCGCGATTGGTCCGTGGATGGGTGACCATCTTTACATACCAAGCAAGACCCCTTCGTGCCTCGGAAAGCACGTTAAGCCGTTGGTCCCGGCTTTCATTCGTGGATCTTTGACAGACGTTACGGGTCGTCAGAAGCCCGAAACTTTGACAATCAGTTTTACCAAGGGGTATCGTATTACCCAGCATCTGGGTTGTGGAGGTCAGATAGGCAGTCGCTCTATGTAAAATACTGGTATTCAGCTGCATGCGGTTAGACTGGAAGCTAACCCTAACATAGGTGGGAAAAGGCTAGACAGATGATGACGATGTAGTTTTTAAGTTACGTGCAGAAATATTTTTCGTTATCCATTGTTTACTTCTGTTTATATGTCCATAATACATTAATTTTTTCGTTAAAACACACAATATTGATCGACCTACCGCCGAGTCGGTTGATAAATAGAAACTATTAATAAATAACTGTGTGACCTATATACATAATTATACGGAGAGGGTTAACGTCGACTAGGCATTAAGGGGGATCAGCCATTGCTCTGAACGACCGAGTCTCCATAATCCATCATGATAGAATCACTTTGTGCATTTTATGTTGATTGATATGACACTAACTGATTGATTGGGTTCGATTCCCAGGTCGGGCAACTGCAAATGGAATATCTCAGTAGCAATCCGGAGTCGGTTTGCTCCCTGATGATGGAAATAGGCTTGCCTCCCAGTACATTGGGCTCTAACATTACTGGCTAAATGAGGGATTACTATAGGTACCCTTCGAGGAAACCAGATGCAATGCAAGAACTGTAGGTATAACTGTATATTGGCTTCTGAGATACAAGTATCTTTTTACAACCTGATTTTGTCCACCACTTGTATAATCAATCAATCAATCAATCAATCAATCAATCAGTTTATTTGTGAAACATAAGTGTTTACATAGGTGTTTACATTAATAGTGGGTGCGCTATGTTTTGTCATAATTAAGACATACAAATTCTATGTGACCCATTAGGTGTCATTAGGTTATGTGACTTAGAAAAATAATATTTTGAATTAATTAAATACATGAAAAGAGAAAAAAGAAACATCAAATCCAATATAATTAATAAATAGTCATAGTAATAAAAAAAATAAAAAATAAAATAAAAATATTATCAAATAGTAAAAAATGCATCATTAAAATCATGTTTAGTGTATGACTAATACTTGTGTGTTTCTTTTTGTACAATAAAATTATTATTTATACATTTTTATATTAATATAACTTGGATCGGTTACTAGACTGTTCTTTTTCCTACTAATTTTTGTAGGGATGACAGTATTGAGTGAGTGAGAGCGAGAATGTGTGAGAGAGAAAGGGGATTACTGAGTTATGTGAGGAGAGTAGAGTTTGACGTAAGATGGAAAAGACGTAAAGATTTTTGTAAAGACTATATATTTCAATAAAATAGCTCAAAGTTATTAAAAGTGTTTTGATTTCCCACATATTATAAATGTGAAAGTTTGTGAGGATGTTTGGATGTTTGTTACTTAATTACGTAAAAACGGCTGTACGGATTTAGATGAAATTTGGCACACATATCGTTTATAACCTGGATTAAAATATAGGATACTTCTTATTCCAGTAGTACGTTCCCGTGGGATCATTTACGACTCCACGCGGGCGAACCCACTGACAAAAGCTAGTTAATTTATAAAAATGAAAATACTTGTTTTATATGCCACATCAGTCAACACAATCATAACAGAGTATACCTAGAAAACGTAATTTTGATTACAATATGTCCTTATTAACAGACACGACTATGCTACTGCTAATACATTTACGTTTAATTCCATATACTCGTGAACGACACCCGAGGGAATCTAAAGGAAAACAAAAGAGTGGTTGAGCTTTTCCTTTTAGAAAAAACACACAAATGTACCTTAGAGAAGTCAATGACGTATACTCATATGTATAGTCTGATCCAATAGCATCTGACGAAAGTGAAAACAAATCTTGTTCAGGTTAAATTATGACGCAATGACTCAATAACGTGAATTAGTATTTTAAAGGTTCAACTTTATATCTCGACTAACTTACTAAAAATGTATTCTTAACTTTTGCAAACATTTATTGTTTGACTACCACTATAAAATTGTTTTTGAAACTTATCGACAAAAAATTTAAGTTTCAAAAGTAAACCTCAATAACATTGTCAAATAAAAACTGTCTCTAAAAATTATATGTTCTTATTTCTGCATTCTAATAACCAACCTAAAGCAATCAATTTATAAGTAGCACTACAAATTTGTGTCCATAGGTACATGTTGTTTAAATTTTCGTCAGATACATTTGGAACACACTGTAGCTACACATGTCCATATATATTTAGAGAATTTAAAAAGAAAATTTCGCGATACATTTGAAATGTGCCCTCTGCTCCTACCATTCCCTCTGGGGCAATAAAACCCGGCTAAAAGTAAATAGGTATTCTGTTCGGTCGGTATGTTAACATTCAGGAGCACCTTTGTATCCCTTGGGATAATACGTGAGGATAATGTCAGGCACTGTTATTATATAACAAGGATGATTCCGGACTTGGTTCGCGAAAACTTCAGCGGTCGGTAAGGTGAGCGGGATATCTTCCATAGTTTTTTTACCAGCATTTTTGTATTATGTATTGGCTGTACGTTATTTTTTTCGTGAATCTTCAGACCTTTGACATAGTAAGAAAGTATCTCAGTGGAATTGATTTGTCCGAGTATGCATCTTTTTATACATACTTACTTTGTTAAGTAGGTGTTGTTATTGGTTACCTTAATTAACAACGTCCATTCATTGACGTTTGACAGGAGTTTTAACAATATATTATATTAAATAAAAATAAATTTTAAAAAAAATCTGAAAAAATTTGGATATCATCTTTGTTTTTTTTTCTACATTATTTCAAGATTTTTAGTACACTCGTTACTAGTAAGTACCTTATCAACTTTTCATCGAGTATAGATAAAATACTTTACGTATATTTTTACGATCATTGCAATGAAAATGAGTATATTTACGACAAGGTTTTGTATTTGAAGCAAAATTCAATAGGCACGCATTGGCTACAAGCTCCGTTTAAAATCGACGATGAGTCGAACACGGGCCCTGGTAATTTATGGCTCTTCAAAAGCGATAAATTAAGGTTGGTCCAACGAGGCCCTGTTGAGTAATAATCTAGGGTTTGAAACCATTTAAAGGCTTTAGGGTTCAATTATTAACCTACCGGAATGACAACATAGGTTATTCACAGTATGTTATATTACAATGCGGGAATGATCCTTTTCTTTTACACCAAAAATCTTTGACCCGAGCTCCGTTGACACAAGCCAGAGGTACAAACATTTACCTGTGTACAAACCCAAATAAACCTGCCACCTAATACCATTCCCGAACATATATTTGCCTTCTTACGTCCTAGACCTCATTAACACTAGGAAAACCAACCAACATACCGCGAATAACAAACATTCTGATAAGGGCAAAACAGACCCAAATATACTGTTGGTAAAGTGTCCTTTAAACTTGGTATTTCGAGTCCCTTACCCAAATTCCACTCCAATTAACCCCTAAAAACTGTTAGTTGGCACCGAAATCCTAATTTTATTTATATTTTTTGACCTTCAAAGTTTTAGAAGCCTTCTCGTGTAAGCAAAAGGGAACTATAATGTTTAGAGTAAATAAGGTACGGAAGGATTTTCTAAAGTAAATTGTAGGTATATCATACTTATTGTGACAGTTTTAGGTGTCCTAACTAAACAATTTTATGTAAGTTAAAGTCCCTTTTGTTGTGTCAGTTTGTTGAGTATCTTTGTTTGTTCGGGAGCCTTGGAATTGGAAAAAGAAAACAGTGTTTATCACCTGTTTATTGTTCCGCGCCAGTTGTAAGATTTAATGAGGACGTTGAAAAGGGAATATTATTATCTGCTACAAACAAAATAATCATTATTTTGTCTAGCTTTAGAATTTACAGTTATTATCGTTAATATTTTTCTTCGCTGGCTTTTTTTCATGACTTTCTAAGTCACGGAAAAAAAAAACATTTATTAAAACTTTGAATTGATTTGGAGTTTAAAACAATTCTGCGCTCGTTTTAATCCCAAATTAAACGTGCCAATTGTGATTAGTAGAATTTCGAAAAACAGTTTCAAATAAGCCTTCCAGGTATTTCCTTTTCCATGTTCCACTTGAGACGGGTCTCGAATCCGGCACGTCAGTTCCCGTCAATCACGCACGGGTCGGATATCAAATAGCACCTAATTTGATTGTTGGGAACAGTTTGTAACTGAATTGAGAAGGAGTTTGTTAAATATTTTGACTTTTAGTTTTAGAGTTATACGTTAACCGACTCACACAAATTATTCTGTTATATTATAACGGACTAACTTGTGTGAGTCGGTTTTTAAAAGATAGTTGAATAAATGTTATTCATCCTCACTAAGAGCAGTGGTGGCCCAGTGGTAGCGGCCCCGGCTCACGAGTTGTAGGTCGTGTGTTCAAACCCAGGTAGGCACTTATACTTCGTGTAATTTATATCATCACCACTGCTCAGATCTGTGAAAGAAAATATCTTGAGGAAACAGGGCATGTTCTAGAACTAAACATTCTAAGAAATGTGACATCCGCAAATAAGCGCGCGCGCCGCGTTAAGCGATTGACGGCTTTTTTTTTTTGGGTGGGAAATCATTAAATGACTGCTTCCACTCTGGGTGGAGCAGGAGAGCGTGTCAGACTTTTACTGACTAAAACCCACCCGTATTCCCTCAGTTACCTGCGTGCCAGGGGCCGCGGTATCTCTTTCGAACAACCCGCTGCCAACCTGGCAGGCATCGGCCCTTGCGGGCCCCATGAGTTGCTGCTGACATCTCTTTGAGGCGCGCGTGGAACACAACGCGCCGTCGACCCGGGTTTGGTCCTTACCGGACAGCGAGCTACCCAAGCCCGTCCGCAAGCCCGTGCCTACGGTGGCCGGGAATCAGCCTGGGATTCCCGACGCCCAGGGCGTCTCCGTCGTGAGGGCGCATGTACTACATCTCCCTCACGTGCGCCGCCTCCCTCTTTGCGAGCATAACTGCTTCGCTGAAGGAGGTGACTGCTAGCCATGCACTCTCGCTCCGTACCATGGCCTGGACCAGGGCCGGACGCGAGAGATCGCCGCCACCGCCCTATGTGAAACAGGAACCTCCCGAAACAGTCTTGTCCGGTGAGGACCTGTGTCAGGCGGAAGGTGAGGACGCCATGCTACCTCTCAAGCCACTCCTCAAAGAGGGAACTTACCGCCGCAATCGTGGCGTGCCCAAAGCGATTTACTACTGCGATGTGTGTCGCGGGTTCGATTCCCGCACGGAACAAATATTTGTATGACCTACAAGTAGTTGTTCCGGGTCTGGTTATTTGTGTATGTGAGGTTAAATGTTTGTTAACGCACCCACAATACAGGAAAAATTCCTAGTGTGGGGCTACGTTTAAAAAAAAGTACTCACTGGGCCTGCGTGTTGGATTACGGCCCACTCCCTTACACACAGAGGAGGCTTGTGTCCCAGCAGTGGGTACTTTATGGTTGATTACAAAGATTACTTACATTACATTATCAGCCTTTATTGTTCCCACTGCTGCGATATACCGAGAAGCAGCCTTTATTACTTATCCTCACTAAATAGGCTCACTGACACTTGAGTGTAATTTTTTCCTTTGTGTGGAATACTTTTAGTAGAGAACTGCACAGTGTACATACCTACAGAGCCTGCGTTCTGACCTGAAGCCACCTAACGCCACTAGTCAATATCCACATCTTGGACTCAGGAAACTATCCACTCAGGAAAGTTGAAAGCCACTTTTCATAAGTATCTGCCCGATTAGTTTTAATTTTAGTCAGCAATATATTATTATAAGTTAGTCCTAAGTGATGCATGACGATTTTCAAGTTTTAAGGATTAAGCATTTTTTAACCTAGTTTAGTTAAGTTAGTTTATTTTGTACAACTTCCTTTATATGTACGTGGAGTTTACTCATAAGTGATTGTTACGCTACTGTATTAATTTATCTTACATGTTATCTTTAGCATACTACCAGTGTCAACAATTGTTGTTCACCAACAATTGTTGACACTGACACCTAATAAATAAACAAATAAATAAATAAATAAATCTTGCAAAAATCAATGATCCTCACTTTCCCATTGACCCACATCCAAAACGCAATAAAATCTAATAAATATTTACAGATCCATTTTCAATATCGTGAAAAAGTTCATCTCAAATAAAATGGAGTCCCATTGAATTGAAAACACTCATATTATAATATTCTGCCTATTATTATCAACAGTAGGTATTTAATAAACAACACAATGGGTGGTAAATATCCATTCCATTTTGTGTAGTGTTATTTCGTTTATTTCGTTAATAAATTTTGATAAAAACCCATTCAAATGGACCTAGAGCGTTATGGATTTTGGAAACTGTTCGATTCAAGTTGTTTAATGTTTTGATAGTATTTTATGGGTTTGGTTTTAGTCTTTATGGTGGTCATTATGGCTTACCTATGTGGAGAGTTTTCCAAAATGGCCGCCACTCGCTTTTCTATTGCATCGATGCGGTGGGGATGTGCTGTCTTAAAGGTATTGTTACTGATTGAAAATTTTAGTTAAGATTGTTTACATGTCGACTTGATATAGCGTCGAGGTCTATTACGGGGCCGAAATACGAGTTGCAGGTCGTGGCTTCGAATCCAGGCAGGCGCTTTTCCTTTTTGTAAATAATTTCATTAAGACTGCTCTTAAAATGGTGAGGGAAACCATCGTGAGAGACCGGGATATCCTAGAATCAAAAATTAAAAGACATTTGATGTCTACCAACACGAACTCGAAGAGGGGTGGCCTGTGTCCCAACAATGGGAACATTAAACGCTGCATTGCATTACATTAATTACAGATCGCTCGTGGTTTAGCATGTAGGTATACACCGTGACATTTTAGTCGTCTTACAAAGGCGGTCCACTCAATGTATCCGTCATAAAATACCTCTAGGCGCGATTAAAACATTGTTACCATTAATTAAGATAATAGGTACAAAGAAAAATAAATAATGCTTTAGAGTTATGAAACACTCTCCCTGTTAATAATGTTTACGTATCAAACGGTAGAAGATATCTACCTACCTACCATTACATTCCATCATTAATTCCACCTCGATAATAGGGTGTTTCAAAAAACGTCATTCGTCATAATGAATTATATTTTAATTTTAAAATTAAGCAAATGTTCAAAAATAACATTTTTTTTTAAATAAATGATTAGTAGTCATTGGATACATGAAGTGGGCTGCCGTTGTAAGACGACTAAAATGTCATGGTAAATAAAAAAAAAAAAAACATTGAAAAATTTATAAAAATTTTGCCAGCCAATCCAATGATGATTCTTGAAAAAATAGAACAACAAATGAGAACCGTCTCTGGATTGTCAGAGGTGTCTAAACAACTCAAGATTTACCCACAGATTCAATTGCATAGTCTCTAGTCTCTCCAAAACCTGGCAGAGGTTATATATTCTCCACATTTCAGCTTGGAAGCCTGTTTCCGAAGTCCGTTTGGCTGTAACTATAACATCTAACCGCTCGCTTCTCATATCAGTCGACCTAAATGTCTGTGAGGCTTCCGCATGGATGTCTGCGCATCTGATCTCAGGGTAATGGCGCCCAAGATACAGGAATACTAATGTTAGATGTTAATGCAATTTGTTTTGGTAGGTAACTACTTGAGGTTTGTTTATCTTATACTAGTTTTTGCCAGCGGCTTCGCCCTAGTGAATGTCGAAAATTATCCCACGGGAACGTACTATCGGGATAAAAAGTATTCTATGTGTTATTCCAGGTTACAAACTATATGTGTGCAAATTTCATCCATATCCGTTGAGCCGGTTTTGCGTGATTGATTGGTAGTCAATCAATCAAAAACATCTAAACATACAAACTTTCATACACATTTAAAATATTATATACAACATGTAACGGAAAGGGTATTTATACATACCAAGGGCACGGCTTCTTTAGTTGATATCAAACGATATTGGAAGGGTTTTTTAATCCTATCTCGGAAGTTATGAGAATTTTTAATACATTGATACCAGAAACCGAACTTTTCAAATTGAAATAAAAACATCACTCGGAAGAGATTTATCCTGATATTGGCAAGTAACGTGGAAATTTATTGACCAACGTAGTGCGGTGACACGTTTATTATGATCTGAATTCAAGAAACATATGAAACCGAAAATTTGGCATCAATTCTTAGAGTATTTTGTTTTGAGCTGAAACTTTGTATAGTGATTCTATACAAGCTGTTATCTTTAGTGCTTATGGATAGCAATAGGGTTTCTGTTACACCCTGTATACAGGGTGTCCGCCAATCAATGGATAACCGTGAAATGGTTACTGGCAGAACTAATGCCCATTGAGAAAAATCATTTTTTTTTGTATTTTTTCTGTAAAAAAATCCAAAAACAAAAAACAACCGACTTCCGAAAAAACACTACAGAGTGAAAAATAACTTTAATTTCAGAAGGCGGTGACAAAAAATTGAAATACATATCCAAAGACACCGACTTCCAAAATTAAAGTTACGAGTATTATTCACTTTGTAGTGTCATTTCGCCGGTTATTAAGTCCTATGTGCGCAAATCCAAACACCGGGCTGCTTCTTTGAGATTCCATATGGGAAATGCCAATAGCAATTGCCCAAACTGGGAAGCGCAACCAGGAGCTCTTGCTCAAGAGTAGCGCAATAAAACCAGCCAAGTTGCAAGTCGGAAACACACTCAAAGGATTCTGTACCAGCGTGCAATAATATGTGACACTACTTATTAAAAACCACCTTTCTTGTATGGGGACCTCATTTAATTTTTAACTTCATTTTATTTTTATTATTTTTCGTTAATAAAAACGCACACTGTGGAAATGCCAACTGTCTACCTATTATTGTTCATGAGATACAGCCCGCTGACAGACAGACCGAAGGACAGCTGAGGTTTGGTAATCGGGTTCCGCTGGCCCTTTTGGAACCAAACCCCAAAAACAGCACAGCGCAGTAACAAAAATGATTTCAAAAGAATATGAACATCGAATCAACAAACCATAATTTTATTTGCCTGTTTCAAGCAGCCATTGCACATAGATCTCAATATGCCACATAGACAAAATGCCTCATGCCTCGGCATGGAAACGAGGCATAAATATTCCAGTATATTAAACTGAACGGGGTCGGAACACAAGCCCAAACAAAACAGTGGCCTGTAAAGAGACGAATACACAAATAAATAACAACCCTTGTGTTTTAACCGACTTTGAAATAGGTGGAGGGCGTTTTTGGAGGTTGATAATGGAACTCTTTCATCTTAGTCGTGATTGTTGCAATCTCGTGATTATTATTCTGCGTTTGAGGGGTCGATTAAGGCCCAATTTGTGACCAAACTCTGTAAGATTGTTTTCAATAAACGTTGTTTAAAGTTAGGATCTGCCTAGCCATGTCCCAACTATAGTTAGGTTGGATTTCAGTCTAACTAGTTGCAGCTGAATACCAGTATTTTACGTGGTGCGACTGCCTATCAGACCTCCACAACCGTTACTGGGTCGCGATACCCCTTTTTAAGGCTGGTATTCAGACTTTCAGGCTTTTTTCGACCCGTAACGACTGTCCATGGAAGATATTTTTTTTGACATTTTAACGTTTCTTCTATTCTATCGTTATTAAGGCAAAAACGTCTCTTAACTTTAAGCTACGTTCATAAATGACCATAAATGTCGTGTTAAATATTTTGGCGGACTGTTTTCGTAGTACGTGCTTCAAAAACCGTTCATCAAAATACAACGGAGGCATTTTACAAGTAACTGAGTTTAGTGAAACTGGACTTTTTTTTTGAGGGTGGGATATCATCAAATAACTTCTCCTGCTCTGGGCGGAGCAGGAGGGCGTGTCAGACTGTAACTGGTTAAAACACACCCGTGTTCCTTCAGTTGCCTGTGTGCCAGGGGCCACGGTATCTTTTTCGAACAACCCGCACCCCTGGCAGGCATCGGCCGTTGCGGACCCCACCAGTTGATGCTGACATCTCTTTGAGCCGCGCGTGGAACACAACGCGCCGTCGACCCAGCTTGGTCCTCACCGGACAGCGAGCTACCTATTACTCCCCATCCGCAAGCCCGCGCCTACGATGGCCGGGAATCACCCTGGGATTCCCGACGGCCAGGGCGGATTCCCGACGCCCAGGACGATCAAACTGGGGTTAAGTTATCACCATTCTCATGTCCTTATCCCAATCTATTTGCGGTGAACATGAGCTACACGACATGCCGCTACAGCTACACAGTGTACTGTGTCAATCTTGTAAGATTGAGTGGGTATCGGCGAGATCTTTGCTACCGTCAAAATATGTTGATAGCTGTGAGTCCAGAACACACACCAGCGCCTTGTTTTTCTTGTGCATGGGCAAACGAGGTAAACGTGGTCTAAATTCAGGGGGAGTGGAACGATACTCCCGGAAAGCATCCTCCAAAGCGCTCCTCAATCTTGCATTGAATTGGGAACTCACGGATATAGCCTTTTAGACATCACGTCTTTTTTTTCCACACTTCTCTATTAGTCATCATTTTTGTAGTCACGCCCTTTCTAACCATAACATCAATCACACAAACAAACTGGGCTTAAGGCTCTGAAGGCCAATTCTCGGAATTAAAAACGTTCAAAATCTAGTCGCAGTGTCATCTCGGCGACAAGCAAATGTCATTAACTTGTCAAAAATGTATGGAAACTCGTGGTATTTTTGACAGAATGAGACTGAGATATGACTGTGAACGTTCTTAAAATTACGAGAATTGCCCCTCTGATCAATATTAAATATCACGGTAGCTGTCAGTTGTTATTGGCAACCGAAACGACAAAAGCCAATCAAAAACACCTGACAAAAGATTCTTTTGAACAGGCTTTTCGTAACCTAAACCAAAGGCACCTTCTAAAACTGTATCACACAACATTTTATAATTTATGAAAGCATTTTTTACTTTGACGAAAACATAGTAACGATTGCAATCTATCCCGTCGCCAATCTAATGGCGTATTACTTTTCAGGCTCAACGTTCTCGTAAAAATGGAAGACTTTGTTATTTTTTACTCCTAAGTTAAATAAAATAGGCACTTTCTTTGAGCACTAAGCCTCAAATTATGCCTATGAATTTAAATGTGCGTGATTTTCTTTGTAAGATTATTTAATTTTTGGTTTCTGTTGCGTTGATAGGTGTTTTAAAATATGAATTTTATCTGCCTAATGTGTGAAGTTGGATACCTTAAATGTATTATGTAAATGCTACAGTTATAAGTAACCCGTTATTCGTTAGAACTCGTTTTCTCTGGTTAAAACTAGTTTTTACTAAATGCTTTTGTTAAAACTAGAAATACCTAGTCAAATCTAGAATTTACCACTGATATATTTGAGTGTACGACTAAACGTCGACAGACACTACGCCGACAGACTGAACACCGACAAGACTACTCTTCGCTGACAAGGCTCATCCTTGCGCTATAACTAAATAGCCAAGTAACTGCCACTAACTTGGAAATAAGGCTCGCCGGCCGCTGCCGCGGCACCGCTCACTTTGCTCGCTCGGCTCGCGCGCAGTCACAATTCTAACCTAACCTATAACCCACCTGATGAGCCTTGTCGGCGAAGAGTCCTGTCGGCGAAGAGTCCTGACGGCGAAGAGTGCTGTCGAACCAGTTTTAACAAAGGCACTTAATAAAAACTAGTTGTAACTAGGGAAAACGCGTTCTATCTAAAAACTGGTTTTAACTGTGACATATATATTGAAATACGGAGTTACTTTTTTTAAGTACTGTAAAGGTTGGTTGTTTACCGAAGGCCAGCTTATCTCTGTACGGGCAGGCAATGAAATGGCTTTGTCATATTCAAACTGTCAAGGAGATCTAGAACAATCTTTCAAATATTCCAGCTTACGTTTTTGCTTCGGAAGAGAACAGATCATTGACAGGCGCGGAGCTGTAAAGACATAACCACGGGATAAACGATATAATTTATATATGCCTAGGGCACCAGAGACTTCTCTGTATCAAAAAAAACTGTTATCATATGTGTGGACTTACCTATAACAAAATACCGAAGAATTTCAAAGAGTTACCTAATAACTTATTTTTTATTAAGTTAAAATTATTGCTGCTGCAAAAACGTTTTTATACTATGAATGAATTTATAAATAACTAGCTGACCCAGCAAACGTTGTTTTGCCTTATAAATTATTTAGGGGTGGACTACCCCTAACATTTAGGGGGATGAAAAATAGATGTTGGCCGATTCTCATAGATACCGTATAATCAAAAAAAAATCATCAAAATCGGTCAAGCCGTTTCGGAGGAGTATGGCAACGAAAACTGTGACACGAGAATTTTATATATTAGATAGAAGATGTTAAATGCTTATGCTCAATAATGTTTTAAATTAATGCGACGATAATTAATAATTATTATTGAATGTATAGTAAAAAATAATGATAGAAAGCATGCCATTGAGCGTAATATATAATAAATGTAACATATTGTTTTGCATGTCTAATTATGTCTGACTATGTATTAGGAACTCAATTACCTACTTTAAGACCAACACTGTACCAATACTTATTGCAAATAAATGATTATGAATTATGATTATGATTATGATTACCCAGTAACTGGATTGTGGAGGTCTAATAGGCAGTCGTCACATGTAAAATACTGGTATTCAGCTGGATACTGGTTAGACTGGACCACAACATTGTTGGAAAAAACTAGGCAGATGGATTGACTAATGTGTCTACACGTTACTGGGGGCTTACTCTCTAAGCACGAAATCCGTAATCTCGGTCGAAGTTACGGGTGTTTTCTATTCCGTATCACTCACGGACCTATGATTAGTTTGGGGCCCAAACTAAGAATGAATTACTACACGATTTGACAGTTGTCCCTACTCCCTATATGGTTTTACCCCGTCCGAAAAAGTTAATTAATCAGCTGTAGAAGTCACTTTAAAGTTTCGAACTATTTTCGGACGGGCCCGTATTTTCGTTGACGGAGTTAGAGAGTAGTCCCTCCTACCTACTTCTATCCACGTCTTCGGAGAATACATGCATGATGTGATATTGCCACATTCCCCGGCATTGGTAGGTATTATTTCCTTTGTAGGTAAAGGCCGGGGGGACGTGTAACGTAAGTTCTAATATACACTGTGTTCCTCGCAGTAGTTATGTTATTCTGCAACATTGTGTTTATTTTTCTTGATGCTTTGCAAGTTCATTATGTGATAAAATAAACAGCACCCTAATTCCATAACCCGCTATCAATCAAAATTTAAACAATTTTGAGGGGTATTGCTAATCGATTGCTTCACAGGTTAAAAAAAGATCTGCTCAACGTCGTAAATAACGCAATGAATGTCGGTGAACAGTCAAAATGGAAGCCATTTCTTCTATTAGTATGTTACGTAATTACCTCGCTGTTATTTTATTCAGAAGAAGTAAAGCCTAATAGAAAGATACGCAAACGTTATCTAATGGATACCAAGATACAAATGTAATTACAGTTAGTTCAGGTAAAGTCGACCATATGTCGGTGGTAACACTTTTACCTTACGCTGGTCTAGCGTAGTACGGAGTTTCAATAGAATGAAGACCACCGCAGACAGACGCGACGCGACTCTAGTAGAAGAATTTGTGATGATTTTTTTTTTGCTAGAGTCGCGATGCGCCTGTTTACCGCTGCTGGTTTGTTACCACTGAAGTGTGGCCTACTGTATTGTACCTGACAGAAAGAAAACGACAAAGACCAAGGGTTACAATAAAAAACTAAAAAAAAAACACAACCGACTTCCAAAAAAACACTACAAAGAGAAAAATAACTTTAATTTCGGAAGTCGGTGACTTTGGATATGTATTTTATTAATTTTTTTGTCACCGTCTTCCGAAATTAAAGTTATTTTTCACTTTCTAAGTGTTTTTTTGGAAGTCGTTTGTTTTTTTTTTTAAGTTTTATTATTTTTCGACTTTTTAGTTTTACTACCTACCCCACACAATTCAAAATTTCATCATGCTTGGGGTCAAAACAATGCATATTTATGCGATAGCATCAATCGCGGTTTGTTTGCTGTCATTTTTTGAAGAGTTCGTTGTCTGTCTCCGAAACGCATTATCAGATCTATATGAAATTTTTATGGGACCATTTCGGAATAAACCTCTTTCGAACAAAAAAGAATTTTGCAAATCCGTCTATATATGACGGAATTATGCCCGAGTATACATAAAACAAAATATAAACATCTCGAATTGATAACCTCCTTTTTTGTAGTCATTTATAAAGGCAGAAAAACGCCGAAAGGAACACATTTTTGGCATCGCTTTATTTTTATTATTTGTTAAGCGTCATTGGAAATACACGCTCTGTCAAAATGTCAACTGTCTACCTATAACTGTTCTTGAGGTACTACAGCAACGGATGGCCGGGTGGACCGACGGACAATGGAGGCGTAGTAATGTGCATTCCGAAACCCTAAAACATACCGAGTTTTCGTCATCATACTGTCATTAATAGGTGTTTGACAGTATTTTTCTATACTTAGCTCAAATCTGTCTTATTCTACGCTCGGGTGCTATGTAACTAACAGTAAAATTTGTAGTTAAGCAAATTAACACACTACGTTAATTTGCCGGGTTATAGCCAATTTATACAACTGTCTTAGAATGACAATTGAGATTTGAATATATGGACAATTCAAGTTATAGTAAGTGGTAAATAATACCTGACAATAATTATCATAATAACAAAATAAAAATTGTAGGAACAACCTGTATTAATTTTAAAACATTCCACCACCACTTTTGTTCTAACGATGTTCGAGGTCTCGCGTTATGTAGATATTACGTTTATACCCGAAGTACTTAATTTTATTTGTTGTTTGTTTGCAACGAACTACTTATTTAAGTGGTTTAATCAATATTACGTAGTCGATGACCTTGGTGCACATTAACTCTAATGAGTTTATGTTGGCACCAAATTAAATGTTTAATAATGTACGTGTACTGTAAAATAAATAAATTAAAAAAAAGAAAGCCAATTTGCCAAACAATAAACTTTCCTAAATATTCATGATATCCTGGTGAAATAACGTCGAAAATGTTGGTTTATAGCCACGGTAACAGCCCGTAGACGTTCACTGATGAACTAGGAGCACCTAATTGAAATGAACGGCAGTGCAGGCGGTGCGAATTCTCCATATTGCAATCATCGTCTGTTCGGCTAGTAGATTGGAGTAACAGGAAAGGTACTACTATTCGTTATTGTTCCTTTGAGTGAATGTAGCTGTGCTTATTTGTTTCTTCGTGAAAAATGATTTAGGCCATGATGATTCATTTCTCATTCGCTGAAAATAAGTCAAGGGGCGCTTGGTAAATAATCACTACATATTACAAAATATTGTCTTATTTCGCTATATAATTGGTGCCATTAGGCCAAACATAATTAAGTGTGCCGAAAGGGCACACTTAATTATGTTTTTTTTTTGGCTGGGAAATCATCAAATAACTTCTCCTGCTCTGGGTGGAGCGGGAAGGCGTGTCAGACTTTTACTTACTAAAACCCACCCGTGTTCCCTCAGTTGCCTGTGTGCCAGGGGCCGCGGTATCTCTTTCGAACAACCCGCACCCTTGGCACTTAATTACGTTAGTTGACACTCTTTTATGTAACATAAACGACTGTGAAGTTTTTAGCGCATAGCATAGCGTCTACAGCTATAGCCACATAGCCGATAATAATATTTCGTCTATCTGTCTATTCGCAATAAACTCAAAAACGACTGAAAGGAATTTCATGCTGTATTCACAAATAGAGAGAGTGATTCATGAGGAAGGTTTAGGTGTATAATTTGTTAAGGTTTCTTGTTAATTGTTGACGCGGGCGAAAGCTAGTAATTGAAAAATATAAATATTTTTTGGATATTGGTTACAGTGGATACGCTAAAATGGCCCGCGAAATTCATGTACCTAAATGTTAATTAAGTGTAACGGCTATACACTAAACCAAAATTTTAGTTAATCAGCGTCTATGAGTCGCTTTTAAAAAAGGAAGTAAGGGCGACTGAAGAAAAAACCTCAGGTCACTTTGTTTCTTTATTTATCAACGACAAATAAGGTCACTGGTCAAATATGAGCCGGGCTGGCCTATTAGTAGCGGCCACAACTTAGGGGTTGTAGGACGTAGATTCGAGCCTAGGCAGTCGCTTTACTTTGTGTAAATAATTGCAACACCACTACTCTCAAAACGGTGAAGGAAAACATTGCAAGGAAACCACCATCTTCTAAAACCACAAAATTGGAACACATGTGACATCTACCAACCTGCACTGGGCTCGCGTCGTGGATTATGGCCCCCTCTCTCGAGAAGGGGTCTGTGTCCCAACAGCAGATCACTTTTTGTCACCTATCTGCTGCTGGACCAAGCCCAGCCATTTCTCTATCTCTTGCAATTTATGTTCACGTCTGCCCTCCAAACATGTCCATCTCACAATTACCTATCTACTTAATTGAATACTCAATAAGTCCATAAAACCTATCCTCCTAACCTTAACATAGTTAAGTCTTACAAAATAAACAAAATGGCGTCTCTACATGCAAGTTTATAACAGTAATTTCAGTAAACATGCTACCCGTAATTATTTCCACGCCGTTTATTCGGGATGCATTAAAATGCGGCGTCGTGTTAATTTAAGCTGTATCATTGCCCTATATTTTGTTGTGGAAATAATTTTGGGTGCTAATTATTGTTACTGTGTAGTGTTTGTGTCTGTATGTTTTAAAGTTATTTAGAAAACACTTGATAAGGTTTTCAGTCGTAGTTAACGTTTTACGAAGCTTGTTTGTTGTGATAAATGTGAGGCCATTTATCCAAAAATTCGAGATACGTTCTGTGTTTGGTTGATAACATTCATCTGTCTAAACTGAGCGTTATACATACGTCATGACGATAAGATAATGTCGAGCAGCTCAATTCATTTGTGTTATTTTATTTTTTTCATAAATTAATTTTGTTTTAATTGTTGAATTATTTTAGTTATTTATTTTTTGGTTTTAATTGTATAAGTACCTAGTAATAGTTTAGTAGAAACATATCTTCGTATTCATTCGTATGAAGCATTGTAAGAGAAATGAATAAACTTTTATTATTATTTATCGCTTATTTTCTTTCGTACATATTAAGTATATTTAAAAATATTTTTACACAAATCATACATCGGTGGCATCAGGAGCAGGGTCCAAGATGTCGGTGGTCAGGGCTCTAGAGAAAGAAACCTCCTGACTATGTGTGCCGTGTCTAGAAGTACTGCTTTCTGAATCAAGCCCTTCATCCAGCCGCGCAATGAGAGCCTCCTGAGGTGTTGGTCGAGGCTCTTCGCTATTAGGCTACTTACTGTAACGATTATCGGTACAATGATTGCTGAGTCCACGTCCCATATGTGGACAACCTCGGGAGCTAAGTCAAGATACTTGATTTTCTTATCTTGCTCAGCTTTTACGAGATTCTCGTCATGAGGGACAGCGATATCAACAATCATTGCACAACGTTCTCGTCGATCTATCACCACGATATTATTATTATTAATACTTTAGCTACCTATCTATATTTTACCACCCAAACCACAACGCTAATGGCGTTTAACCATTTTCAATACCATTTATGCAAAGCGTAAAAAAACTTAAACCCGACTAGGTACTGAATAATCACGATCTGTAGTATGAAACAAGACAATATTTTGTGTACCAGTGGTCGTTTTCTACATTAAAAAAACACAATTAAATTTTGTTCATCACTTAAGTCCTCTAGACCATCTTTATATACCAAGACCCCTCCGTGCCTCGGAAAGCACATTAAGCCGTTAGTCCCGGCTGTCATTTGTGGTTCTTTGACAGTCGTTACGGGCGTCAGAAGCCTGAAATTCTGACAACCAGTCTTACCATGGGGTATCGTATTACCACAGTTACTGGGTTGTGGAGGTTATATAGACAGTCGGTTCATGTAAAATACTAGTATTCAGCTGGATCCGGTTAGACTGGAAGCCGACCCCGACGTAGTTGGATATTGTTAGGAAGATGATGATGACTTATGTCCTCTAGACGGCGCTATATTTAATGTAACGTCAAATAGCTTATAGCCAGCCGACGATCAAGACGGTTCCAACCATACCTTATTTGTCAAATTATGATAAGTAATTTGGAAGTTATGACGGAACAGATTAACATCCATATAGACACACATTAATACATACATACGTACCGTTCAAAATAATAAATCTCGTTTTTTCTTTGCCTTAGTCGGGTAAAAAGGCTTCACGTCAGGTTTTAAACTTAAATATAATTTTATTTAGGTGCAAAAAACAGACGTGAAGCCTTAAATGGTAACGATTCAGTAATTAAAAATGAAAAACGTCTCACAATTTATTCTATTTATAAATCTGCAAGCTACAAATTAATTATTTTAATTACAGCACTCCTATTACAAGGCTTGAATGGTGCAAAAATAGATCAAAGAAAAGCTGCTAAAAAGAATGTTTAAAGATGAAAATAATAGATGAAAGGTCTCATAAATTCTAGTAAATAAAATCTATTGACAAGTTACTGACGAGACTATGCTTTTAATAATATGTATTCATATGGCACACAGTCATCTGTAAAGTTTCACAAATATCAAAGAGATTGAGAATATCTAACATTTTTATACATCTCGTCGTATGCATCGATTTACCTACACATACTTGAAATGTAAATCGTCTTAAATTTTTTCGTCGATGTTATTATACCTTGACTTCTATATACGAATAGATAGATGGGTATAGTTTGGTTGGTACCAACCAATACAGCTTATAATGTTAACATTGCTGGGACGCAGGACTCCTTTCTGTGAAAGGGATTGGGCCGTAATTCACCACGAGGGCCTAGTACGGGTTGGTGGATGCCAGCAATCCGAACTAGAAGTGTTAGCTCGAAAACCGCTCTTTATTATTATGTGGGTACATCCCTACATGATAACATTATCATACATTATGACGTTCACAATCATTGCCAAAACAGTGTTTCAAACCGCATTAGTTGTTTTGGCATCGAAACAGCTAAAATACAGTTTAACAATGAAACAAAATCCTATTTAGTAGCCTTAAATACTAGGCCACATATTAGTTTGTAAAGAACTCTCGATCTAAATATGACCTCGTGGTTACAAGTATGATAATCAGCCAGTCTATTCTGTGTAGAAACTGAATTACATCCTTCACATCACACTACAGGTCCATTTGACAACTAACGTCAGGCACTAGTTGTCTGGTATTCTTGCTGAACTGGGCGTTTTCGGCCCAATCGTGAGACACACTTTAGTCTTGTGTAGTTCGTGAACGATGAACGAATAGGAACCGTTTCTTAGCACTGTACTAAAAGAAACGCGTCCGAATGCTGACTTGTAATAGGTCTGTTAGTTCTAATAGCTCCTCGTATATTTAAAAAGAGCCGTAGCGTATGTCCCAATGAGAACGAGAATGACAGCGACTGATTTGACTGATACGATTTCAATTTTCCGTCCAATGTTCCGTGTAGTGCCGGACGTAAAAGAATAGCACCATCCCATTTCTTCCCGTGGGTGTTGTAGAAGGCGACTAAGGGACTTATTAGAGAATGGGCAGCAGCGTTCTCTATGCATTTCGCAAGCGTGGCGATTATGGCAAATACCCCCTTTTAGGGAGGATTATGTCCAGCAGTGGACGTCTTTCGGCTGATATGATGATGGTGATGATGATTTCAATTTTCATTCTATGTTTTTGAACGAGAACGAGAGAGATTAGCCGACGAATGATAAATGCACACTTTCTTGCTAATTGCTTAGATTGCATTTTACTCATTTTATTTCGTTTCTAGGGTTTCGTACCCGAAGGGTATCCAACGGGACCCTATTACAAAGCCTCCGCTGTCCGTACCTCCGTCCATCTGTCTGTCAAGACAGTTAATGCAACGGTAGACAGTTGCAATTTTCATGGAATGTGTAATTCTGTTGCCGCTATAACAACAAATAGTAAAAATAAATCAAAATTAATAATTAGAAGGGTCTCCATACAAGAATAGTGTTTTTTCGGCTTTTTTGTCTTGTGGTACAGAAAACCCCTCGTGTGTGAGTGCGAATCGCACATGGCCAGTTTATTTAAATTTTTACCTGTATGTATATTGAGTACCTTTTAGTCTGTAAATCTATTTTCTTTCTGTAACTTATGTGAAGTGAGCTGTCAATAATGTCAATTACTAAAATTACTAGTGCTATTCTGTTAAAATTTCACCGTGAAAACTTGGGTGAAGTGAGCTTAAAGTGAGCTGTCATTAGTGTGAATCCCTAGCCTCAATCATCAGGTGGAATGACAGCTCACTTCAAGGCCACTTCACCCAAGTTCTCACGGTGAGATATTATCAGAATAAATCGGCTGGTCACCTAAGTTTTGCGCTGGAATTTTTACGAAATAAATCGGCTAGCCAATTTAGCACCAATCTTACACCTATTTCACTCCGTTTTAACCAGCCTTAAACGTTACTTAATTATGCAGGCCAGGCTGAGCTACACAGGGTATAAATGACACGGATGTGTGCGAAGTTGATTGGCCGACCGTCGTCGATTACGGACATTTAACCAGCCGATGTCGCCGTTAATCGAGGCCTGGACTTGGAACCTCGTTAGATAATTATTAATGAACCTGCGATGCCCTAGGGCGTTGTGTCGTGGACTCGTGGTCGATTTTAATCTTTGATTATTAAACGGTCGGTTATTTGATGCTGGAGATTTTCGTTTTTGATGTAATTTTGGTAAAGTGGTAAAATATTATAGATTGATAGGGAAAGCGGTTTTGACAAAATAATGCCCCGTTATTCATAATTTGTAGGATTTTATTACTGCGAATGAGTTTAATGACTACATAATATAATTATATAAAGTAGATCAAGCTTGACAATAGAAATCACCCAATTATAACCAGAATAATTGACAATGTTTTCAGACACGAAATATTTTTAATAAGCAAAAGTGCAACTTTCAGTATTTAATATTATCATCGCGAAAAGTAAAGTGTTTCTGTCAGAGTTGAAACGAAAAATATTAATTACACATTTTAAAAATAAGGTTAATAGCTTTCAACAGATTCAGATATCTGTTCTTTGAAAAATACTTCTGCTAAAGATTTAAAGGGTTTTCGTTTTCTTTCAAAATCAAGACCAGTAATTATTCCTGAGAGTGTTATTATTTCTTTAGCTTAAAACGACTTTGATCTCGGAGATTTATTATTTTACTGTGCAATTAGAATATTAAGCTTTATTTTCTTTCCAGACGGTTTAATGTAAGATTCAACTTTTGACGCCAATATTAATATGTTCAGCGAACTCTGAACTATATCTTTACTCGCCGTGCTGGATCATCATCATCTATCTGCCTAGCCTTTTCCCAACTATGTTGGGGTTGGCTTCCAGTCTAACGGGATGCATCTGAATACCTGTATTTAACATAGAGTGACTGCCTATCTGACCTCTACAAGCCTGTTATTGGGTAACGCGATACACTTGGGTAAGACTGGTTTGTCATACTTTCGGGCTTCTGACGACCCTTAACGACTGTCCAAGATCCACGAATGACAGCCGGGACCAACGGCTTAACTTGCTTCCCGAGGCACAGTGGGATCTTGGTATGTAAAGATGGCCATCCATCCATGGACCAACCGCGGCACGCGTAGCTTAACCGCGTCGATCAACCCATCAGGCTGTTATTATTTAACCAAAAACCCCTGCCCCCCGCCGTGCTAAATACGATTCATAATAGCAGACGTTTTGATAGATCTGCCTAAGTTACTATAATGAACAAAGTATTAATTATGTAATTTAATGTCAACATGCAGCACATGACATGCATGAACATGCATGTCAATATCCTTAATTCAATAATACTAGCTTATTAAACTGTTGCATAATGAGGGATATTAAAACACGAGTGAGTGTTTAAAAACCGAACCCTAGGTGAGGTTTTGAATAGTAAGTTCGAGTTTTAAGCTTTAATTTCTTCGCAGATTGTTCAACGTAAGATTCAATTTTTGACGCCAATTAATATGTTGAGCGAATTCTGAACTACATCTTTACTTGCAGTGATACGATTTATAATTTTTGACAGAACTGCCTACGTTACTATAGTGAATAAAGTATTAATTATGTAATTACAAGGCAACACACAGATCCTTAGTTAAATAATACTAGTTTATGAAAATACTATTGTTGGAATGTGTTTTAATAGTATCACACGACTGTTTTTAATACCCAGTTATGTGCAGTTTTATACTATCTTAACAACTCTCATACATAGGGTTGGAACCTAAAACATAAAATATTAAACTTAAAAGAGTAAGAAATAGTTTTGTGATGCTTTAAAAATGGCGAGCGCCACATATGCGTTCTACTAGATAAAAACAATTAATGGAAACACCTTGGTGATATTATCTTCTTAGATTTGCCCTGTATAGTATTAACGTGTTAGAGAAAAAGTGATAAATAATGTAAGTAAAAATTATTTTTAAGTTAAAACCGTTTAACTTAAAAAAATAACTTATTTTATTTTCAAGTTTTTAGTTTTTATTTCGTTACTTAATATTTTTCATACCATTTAGTTTTTTTTTAATTTCACATAGTGTACAGTATTTTAATAGTCAAGCCCTTTCATTTGATACCCATATTCATGGGGTTGTAAAAATTTGTATTCCGCCATTTTGTAGCGGCGGCCATCTTGGATTTACAATTTATTTTTTTGTTTTAAAAACGATGCACCACACTAGGAATTTCTTCCTGTGTCGTGGGTGCGTTTACAAACATAGAAATTCACAAACACAAACACCCAGACCCGGAACAATTACTTGCAGATCATACAAATATTTGTTCCGTGCGGGGATCGAACCCGAGACACGCTGCACAGCAGTCGATCGCTGAGCCATTACGCCAACCGTGTCGTCCGACAATGATACTGATTAAATTAAATTGTATTGTTATCAAAACTTAAGGTGTGTACCAAATATCAGATCAATTTGCCAACAGGAATGGGGTAAAATTTCAAGTACTAAATTTGACTCAAACAAAAAACAACAACAACAAACAGGGCAAGCTAAATAAAACCGTTTATGTAATTTAAAAACGGTGTTATTTAGCTTCCAATTTTTTTTAATAGCATCATATTATGATTCTATTTAAAAATTTCCGTATTGTGTTTATAAAGTATGTCACGATATTATTATGACAGTTGATAAAATATCTTACACCTTTCAGCAAATAATAGGCTTAGACTACAACGGATGACCAAGCAAAACAATTCCTTTTTCTGGCATCCTACGAATCTATGATCATTACGCGATCCCCGTACAGTTCCCATTATTTATGTTATTATGTGGTACAAAAATCGCTGAGCAGTAAACAATGTAGTGCTCTTATCTGCTGGGAGATTCGCAAACACCTTTTATATGTAACATCTGTCCAACTATTTGTTTCGCACAATTTCACACGAGACTTGACGTGTGAGTGTGACAGGTTGTCCTTTGTCTCTTTCGGGCTTAATTGTTTTAAAGGGAAATGTGTGTTACTCTTATGAGGCTTCCTTGTGTCGTTATGAGCTGTAAACGCGCGTTTAGTGGTGAAAAGTTTTACAGTGACTGCCTCGTTGGTCTAATGGTTAAGCGCTCTGCTGACTATGAGATCCTGGGCTTGATTGCCAGGTTGGGCAAAGTTTTACTAGGATTTTTATCTGGAATTTTTCTTTAGCATCCCGGAGTCTGGATTAATGCCCGTATGATGGCAATAGGCTCGCCCCCTATTAAGGGACTTAAACATAACTGACGAAATGTGGGTGTACTATAGGTACCTACACCTCTGGCCTACCTTTTGGGGGAAACAAAGCGTGATGTTATGTCATGTAAGTTTCACAAAACAGTTTTTGTGGGCAATGATACCTATGTATACCATGTAAAATCTGCAATTTAGCCTATAACGGTTTAGTTTTGTTACGTTTGTGTGGCCTGACTATAAGTACCTATTTAAATACTGGTAGTATAGGCGTAATCTTTTACTACGAAAAAATACTTACTATCTCGACTTGTAATTTCTAAGTAAATCTAAAAAAAGTGCGAAGTGCTCAAGATTTAAAGTGGATAAAATCTTGTATAAAATATACTGGAATAAGCTCTTGTTTACCTTATATTTTTGTGTTTAAGTTAAGACCGTAATATTATGTGTACGTTTTAATTAAATGACTTAGGTCTTGTGACAAACGTGACTGTTTCGTAACACGTATAGTAAGATAGTGTTGATGTAGTACCTATGTAAATGCAAAGCAATAAACTCCAAATTTTATGAAACACTACACGTAATTGGAGCTTAAATAACATGATTATTTTACAGATTTACGATGAAACGAAATTTGTGCTAACTCAGGTAATGGCTAACAAATTTAGCCGTAATTAAAAACTAGTGCTAGGATATTACAGTTTTTCTTTTAATTCACCCTTGAAATGGTAAAATGACCTAGTTTTTATACAAGACCATAAAAGTCCTCAACCTGCCTTACATTTAATAAATCTCCCAGTACGTACCTACAACAGCTCATGAAGACAAATTGATGTCGGCATGTCCTATGTCCCAATTAATAGGGTTGGTCGTAACGTCTATCACGGCCTAATGTCCAATGCCACACGTCCTAATGACATCAGAGAGAACCCTGCGGTTTGTACTTCTGAGCCTACTCATTTTCCTAATTGTTATTGAGCGATTCGACTTTAATGCTCGATTGAACGTTGTCGCACTCACTACTATTAGAGTTAAGTCAAATTTAGAGGTAGAGTAGTCGTGGGCTTGCGGTAACGGCCGCGACTTACTAGATGTAAGTCCCAGATAGGCCCTTTATTTGATGTAAAACGCCTGGTGCATAGCTGTAGGCGCTATGTTATACGCTAAAAACTTCATTATCGCTTTTGTTACATATAAGAGTGCCAACTAACGTAATTAAGTGCGTATGTATCAAATGGCATCAATGTTATAACGATATAAGTCTAATAGTTTTAATCGGCTATGTGGCTATAGCTGTAGGCACTATGCTATAAGCTAAAAACTTCACTGTCGCTTTTGTTACATATAAGAGTGCCAACTAACGTAATTAAGTGCGTATGTATCAAATGGCATCAATGTTATAACGATATAAGTCTAATAGTTTTAATCGGCTATGTGGCTATAGCTGTAGGCACTATACTATAAGCTGAAAACTTCATTATCGCTTTTGTTACATATAAGAGTGCCAACTAACGTAATTAAGTGCGTATGTATCAAATGGCATCAATGTTATAACGATATAAGTCTAATAGTTTTAATCGGCTATGTGGCTATAGCTGTAGGCACTATGCTATAAGCTAAAAACTTCACTGTCGCTTTTGTTACAACTTCATCACTACTGCTTTCAAAACGGTGAAGGAAAACGTGAGGAAACTGGCATGTCCTGGCAAACTAAAACTTCCAAGACATGTGTCATCTACTAACCCGCACTGTGCACGCATGGTGGGTGACAGCCCATCCTCTCTCAAATAGAGGAGGCCTATGTTCCAGCATTGGGAATATTATCTATACTAATAATAAAGCTGAAGAGTTTGTTTGTTTGTTTGCTTGAACACGCTAGTCTCAGGAACTACTGGTCCGATTTGAAAAATTCTCTCGGTGTTGGATAGCCCATTTATCGAAAAAGGCTATAGGCTATATAACATTACGCTAAGACTCATAGGAGCCGAGCAAAGAGAAAAAGGAATAACGACTACGAAGTACTCGCACGGGCAGGCGGTTCGAAGCGCCGGACGGGGTAGGTCTGGGGAGCAAGAAATTCGATGCTAACGAAGTCGCGAGCAGAAGCTAGTAGGTTTATATTTATGTTTATGTTACGTAAGAGGTAGTTCGTCTCGTTGGTCTAGTGGTCGAAAGCGCTACTGTTGACAATGAAGTCCTGGATAAGGCAAAGTGTTATAAGGTTTTCGATCAGAAATTTCTCAGTACTAGCCCGAAGTCTTGAGCTGTGCTTCGTTGGTAGCAATAGCTTCACCTCCTATTACATGGGACCTACACATGACTAGCGAAATGTGGGTGTATAGATACATCTCTACCTAACCTTTCGGGGATTACAGGCGTGATGTTATGTTAAGAGGTGATTCTGTTGCTATCAAAATAAAACGATTCAATCGTGAATCTGATGTGCATACTCCCAAAAACATTCGTTTTTGATACAAGCGAACCGCACACTTGAGTACAACAAGTTTTTCATTATACACCGTGACATTATATTCGTCTTACAACGGCAGTCCCCTTCATGTATCCAGTGACTACTAATCAATTATAAAAAAATAATGAACATTTGCATAATTAAAAAAATGAAAATATCATTCACTAACGCCTGACGTAGTTTGAAACACCCTGTTATGGAGATGGAATTAATGATGGAATGTAATGGTAGGTAGGTAGATATCTTCTACCGTTTGATACGTAAACATTATTAACAGGAGTTTCATAATTCTAAAGTAGGTATTATTTATTTTTCTTTGTACGTATTACCTTAATTACTGGTAACAATGTTTTACTCGCGCCTAGAAGTATTTTATGACGGATACATTGAGTGGACCACCTTTGTAAGACGACCAAAATTTCACGGTGTATTTATAACAACTTTGACTATGATACAGTTTTCTTGCGAGTGTGCGTGACATTATTATTTCAAAATAGTGATAAACTATCTTAAGACCACTTCGATTTATGTCTGCTCACAGCAAGGGTAAGGGCTGATTTTTTAATAGTCCGATATATTTTATCTGAGGAATTAATATTGTAGTTTGACACATTGTATATAGAAAATATGTCAAACTGTCAGACTGTCTGTCTGTTATCTGACTATTGAAATGTATGTTCTAAGTCAAATAAGAGGTCATTGTGTGTCTATCAACTTCAAAGTATTGATAGAAATAACCGTGAAATTGCGGAGTTATTTGATTTGATTTAGTGTGTCTTCTAGGTCAAGTTTTTTGCTATTTGTTTGATTAAAATGATCAATAAACCTATTTGAACAATTTTTTTGGAGTAAAACAGTTTAAACTATAGTCTCAGCAGTTTATTAGGGCTCAAACAGCAGAATCTTACAAGCTACAACACGCAGGGGAATAATTTGTGATAGTAGTTCTAAGACATTAACTACCCATAACTCATTTGTTTGATTTAAAGTGGAACTTTATGCTTTAGAGCTTTAAAAAGAGACTGTGACCTCTGATTTGGTTTCGATTTTTCTTCTCAGTAGATGACTCTCAGGAGTAGTCGGATAGGATACACCAACCACATCTATTTTCTAAAATATTATTGACGTGTAAAAGTGTTTGTATAAACCCAATAAAAATCAATATATTTTTCTGTGTTATCATTAAAGTTACCTCTATTACACAGGGATATTCGTAAACCTGTTCACATTACAACAAACAACCAGCCTATAACGTTCCCACTACTGGAACATGGTGGGTTAAAGCCCACTCCCTGTCACAGAGAGGAGCCCCTCTCTGTGACATGGAGTGGGCTCTAATCCACCACGTGGGCCCAGTACAGGTTGGTGAATGTCTTATGTTTTTGAAAATTTGGTTTTAGGACATTCTGGTCTCCTCACGGTGTTTTCCTTTACCGTTTTGAGAGTTGTCGTGATGAAGTTAAATACACAAAGTAAAGTAGGCCAGGATTCGATGGGGCGATAAACTAAGCCACCACTGCTCTTCGAGAAAATAAACCTCTGAACACCCAGAAAATAAATACCAAGCCATTTTTGGATATCTCGGAGCTAGCAGATAGGCACCTACTTCAGGATCAAACAAGTAATTCGATGGCATCCAAAAGTGGGTGAAAAAAGTAACATCCACTTAACTTGGATTAAGTAACAAGCAATTACAGTGTGTAGTGATTCCGGTTTGCCTCTCACTTGCTTAGATAAGGATATTCAAACAGTACATTGAGCAAAGTAATGATTACAGAAAAACGACTTTTGGGAGCCCTTTTTCGGGATACGTATACGATGTTGATAGAGTTACTCTTTTTGTATACTGAATTGGACAGAGTTAAATAATAATCAACTAACATTTACCTACAAATTTCTCCTCGTGAAATTTCAGGTATTTTAATAAAATATATCCTACGATACTCGGCAATACTGCAGCTTCCCATTAGTAAAAGAAATTTGGAATCCGGTCAGTAGTTCCAAAGATTACCCCTAAATACAAACTCGCAAATGATATCTCGAAATGTTAATATAGTATAAAGATGGGCATGTGAGACGGAGGAATAAGGAAAATGTCGTGAGGAAAGTTTTGAGTATGAATGTCGCTGGCTATAATAGTAGGAGGAGACCAAAGAAACGATGGATGGACTGTGTTAATGATGATATGGTAAGATGATGATATGGTAAGAAAGGGGGTGACTATCGAGATGATGACTAAAACGGAAGTACGGAAGAAAGAGACATTTTGCGCCGACACCACTGGCTGAAAACCACTATACATCTACTGGATTCATCTTTTTGATATCGTCTAATAATGGTTTTGCTAAAAGGAAAATATTATCAGCAAGATGGAAAGCTCATTTCGCTCAGTAATTTGTTAACGGAGCAAAATTTGAAACCTTTGACGAGTCTGTGACCTTCTAGACAAGCAATTAGGGAATACAGGCTTGAGATTTTAATAGTTTCAATGTTTTTCATTTTTTGTTGAATATTTTTATTTATTGTTGTCAAGAAATATGATTAATTAGGTGTTCAGTACACAATGTTTTCAATTATTTTATTATTTGAAAGTAACTTGTTTGAATTTAATTGCCACTCTAGAACTTATCGGCCACATCGGCCATCTGTTTTGCGAGCAATATGCCCTGCCGACTGCCGCTTAAGTTTGGCAATTCTTCGGGCTATGTCGGTTACCTTGGTTCTCCTGCGGATCTCTGCATTCCTGATTAGTTGCGAAACTTCCTGAGCGCTGCCCAGCCGAGTTGGATTAGACGATTGACCTCTTTATCGACGTTGAACCTACCAAACTGGACAGTTTGTCCTAGGCAAACGTACTTGTCCACAACTTCGAGTGCAGTGCCTCCGACCGTTATGAGAATGGGTGTTACATGGGCATTGGACATGACCTTTGTCTTGTCCATGTTCATTTTAAGTACCACTCTTTCGGAAGCTCTACTGAGGACATCGAGCATTGTACTGAGGTCCTCCATGGTCTCAGCCATGACAAGTCGACATTCACACAGATGTTATAAAATCGCGGCGGGATTTTTTTGCGTACTGGATTTTCAACGCACTGCATTGCGCCGGAAGTTGGAATTGTTACAGTAAAACACAATGTTCGATTTTTGACGCGCTCACATGCACTCTGTGGAATTCTCAATGCTCACTTTAAGAGAATTCATTCCACGCGGGCTGGCAAGAACGCATATTTATAGTAGAGGAGAAGGTGGTAATGTGGTCCCCGCAGGTATTATGGCCCCCTTTGATATTTCTTATTTAAAATCACTCCATCTAGTGAAACTTTTTTTAAAGGGAACATTAATATGACAACTTTGAAATAATACCAAAAAATCTGAGAGAGGACAGCACGTCATCGTGTTTTACGAACTAGTTTAAACCTGCACTCGCCAAAACTTTGTTATTGTGCTGCAATAAATTAAATTATTTTGTAAATATCAAGTCATAGCTGCAGAGAGTTGGAAAATATGTTTAATTAACGTTTTCCTACAGGATTTTTAAGGTAAATATGCAAAATATTCGATGTTTTATATTTATTTAGGTTTGTTTATAGATTTCACCATATTCGTAATTTGGCCCCCTCATGTTGCTTGCATTATGGTCCCGGGGGCCATATAACATACAGGAATGGCATTTTAATTAATTTTTGATTACAGCAAATTTTGTAGTCCCCTAGCATCGAAAAAAAATTAAAAAAAAAATTGTGCGAATCTTTATGCTCAGTAGAAAATCGTAGACGTGGATGCGGACGCGGACGTGGACGCGGCCATCGAAGTAGCCAAGATGATAGAGAAACTGACGCCAGCAGTTGTAACCGGTACCAAAGAGACGTGATATCCAGCAGTAGCTCCGATAAAGAAATAGTAAAAGAAGTCGTAGAAACCGACTCGTCTGAATGTGATGAAAATGTCTGTCCATCACTAGTACCCGAGGAGTCAGATACAATTTGTATATATTGTGTCACCAGTTATTCCAGCGACAGACGTGGAGAAGAGTGGATTCAGTGTAACTTATGAGCTCATACCGACTGTGCAGATCCTGAAGGCAAATATTATATCTGAGATTTTTTTCGTTATGTTCGATACATTTAATTTGGCCCCTAGGGTGCCATATAACCCTCACATCATCTCAAATTGTTAAATTACCGTTTTTTTAGAATACATATATATTTTAATATTCTGTCGCATTTTTTTTTTTTCCATAGTAAATAATTTATAGGTAAATAAATACGAAAACCGGTGATGTATTATTTAGATTTGTATTCCTTTTACTTTTTACACTAGACCTCAAAAACAATATGCCCCCCATATTGTTTTTGAGGTCACATTACCACCTTCTCCTCTAGTTTTTCGTGATTATTTAATTAAATACCAACAAAAGTTAAAAAAAATCAGCCAAGCACTAGATCGTTGGTATTTATAATTATTTTAATATTCACTCGTTCATAAAACATTTAATCGTACTTAGTAATGCAAATAGAAAATAACTGATGGTATGTCGATTTTTATAACCAAATACCAATGTAACTGTAAAAAAAATAGCATACAAACTTGAAAATACCAACGATCTAGTGCATAGCTAAAAAAAATGTTTACTCTTGTTTTATTTAATGAAATTAACACGAAAAACCGCCATAAATGCGCCGTTGCCAGCCTGCGTGGGGAGAATGCTCTTAAAACCTTAAAAGAAAGGTTGCAAAATCAAGTGCTCACAAAATCCAGCCGCGATATTATCCGTGTGAATGTCGACTTACGCGATACTCGCACCCACAAACACTCGCATAATACAAAAAAGACAGAGAAAAAACGTTGCATGATGGGCATAAAAATTTTCCTTACGTGACGATTTCTAGCAGTCAATTCGTACCGCAACCCGCGTTAAGAAACTTCGTTCCAAAAAAAAAAGAAACTTAGAATAAATTACATTGAGTTTTTCGTTCTCTGAGAGCCAGAACATATTATGCTTATTGGATAGAATTTAGTAGAGAAACAGATGTATGTTAAGAAAGGCATCGTCAAAAGGGCATAGGGCTTAATTTCCCAAAGGGGCAACCGAAACTAGTTTTGAATAGTTCTTGGTAAAGGCTTTCCTTTTTTTTTACTTGAATTAGGGGTAGCCGTTCCTTCGATGTTTTAAAGACAGCTCCATTACCATGCCTTTTTTTTGAGGGTGGGAAATCATCAAATGACTGCTCTGGGTGGAGCAGGAGGGCGTGTCAGACTTTTACTGACTAGAACTCACCCGTGTTCCCTCAGTTGCCTGTGTGCCACCACGGTATCTTTTTCGAACAACCCGTGCCCCTGGCAAGATTACCATACCTTGATATTGCTTTCAATTAACTAAGTTAAGAGAAAAAGCTTCTCTTAATCTTAAAATATTCTACAGTTGTAATCTTGGTTGGTAGACTTATTAGGATCTGAAGCAGAATCCTTTGATCTGAAACACAACAAAAAAATGTTTAAGACCCATGATATTTTTGCCGTTAACCGTGTACAAATCCAGACTCCGGGCTGCTACTGAGAAATTCCAGACAAAAAACCCAATAACACGTTGCTCGATCTGGGAATCGAACCCACGTTCTCATGTTTAGAAGTAGTGCTTGTGACCACTGGACCAACGAGAAAAAAATGTACATTTAAAAATAAACCACTGGTTGCTAGATACGGGCGATAGCCCGTGACATCAGCAAATGAACTCAATTAGTCAGTACCTACCTAAGTCACGCAATTGATTCATCTGTAGATATACCTAAAGATATAGATAGATAGATGGTTCTAGAGATAGTAAAAGCACATAATTGGACATGACTGCCCAATTTTGCCATTGTTCGTCGAGTCAATGCGCTAATTAAGTTATGAGTTGAGCTAAACGATTACTTACAAATGTGTGTACTGACTAGCTAGGTCCATTCAAATCTGTCAAAAGACCATCTCAGACACTAATCTACATTGTCTACTTATGTACTGATCAAGATTATGTTTGGACTTGAGACTACGTCGAATTTCCAGAAAAAAATATACCTACCTACACAAATTTTAGGAAGATTTATTTTCATCACATCTTAATTATATGAAGTAAGCTACACTATGTTCCTTCTGCGATCATAGTTCATTATAGTAGCATTAATATGCATCTTGACTTCTTGAGGCTCACTCAAAGTGAGCAGGTAATGTAACTTTTGAAGACGTGTCGTACGTGGAATACACGAGGAAGTAAATGAGGCCCGAAACGTAGGTTTAACTTACCATAATCTTCATCTTGCTACATATCATGATAATAAATGACGTTGATAGACATAGTGAAATTGTTTAAGACTTGATTTATGAAATTTATATGACCTTACTGTAGAAAGCAAAGAAAGTCGCATCGACTGAGACAAAAAAGGTGCGAAGAAAAAATATGTGGGAATATTTTTTTTTTGCATCTAATGTAAAACAATACCAGCTTAATATTTTCCCACTCTAGGGCATAGGATTTTTCTCAGACAGAGAAAGAATGAGTATTAATCACCACGCTTGATCAAGACGGGATTACGATTTCAGACTTATACATGGCCATCTATAGTCCAGGTTTCCTCACGATGTCGGTAATGTCTAAGATGACCAAAGATAGGTACTGGATTGAATATCTCAAATGTACTTAGTTTACGAAAGCTTGGGATCGGTCCATCATTATCATTATCCAACAAAAATATACTGCTGGACATAGACTTCTCCAATTGCGTGTCATACGGCTCAATCCCCGGCAACTCTCATCCAGCTACTACCAGCCACTCTGCTGAGATCGTCGTGTCGGTTATCTCGATTTTTTTATAAGAAGTTAGTCACCAGATAACGTAATTTCTGACGAAAGCCTGTACTTGTAAATGGATCTTTAACATTTTGGTATACCAACAAGCATGTAATAATTTACCTCAATTTTCAAACTAAAATATTACCCTCATCTTGAACATCGTCCTCATTACAAAGTTCAAATTTAAAAATTGTATTAAAACTTTGAAAAATAAAGTTTCTAAAATTAAACACGTGTAAAGGAGCATCTTTCATTGTTAATTATGATTCAGCGAGTGTTAAACTTTTGAGTGGGTTCACAAACTTCTATAAGGCTTAGACTTTAAGTTTCTTACTTGAAGTTTCTAGAATTTTCAAGTCTCAAGTTCTAGACGGTTCTAGTACACTTTTCGGTTTTATTTTGTGATATTTATGGCTCACTCTTTCATAGTTTTCAAGCCTTTTTCTTCTATTGGTTCTTCAATATAGAAGCAGAAAAGCAAAGCAAAATAATGAACAAGCTTAAAGCAGTAGGGTTTTTGGGAAAAAATTGTTTCATCTTCAAGCGGGCGCGCGGTAATTCGTTACGGCAGCGGTTGCACGTAACCTAAAAGAAATAAGGGATAAACTTGGAGATTAAAACACTAAATAAACATTAATCGTTTATTTCTCCGTAATTAAATGTTTGTACGTCTATCATTATCTTAACACTCTCTATTTGTCGAAAAAAAAAATACTTGTACCCTCCAATAACGTAACACAAATCTTGCCCTTGGTGTTGCTTTCGACGTATGTATCTCATCTAAAAAACTGCGATCTGTGCATTTCCGGGGGCGCAGAGAGGGCGTAAACTGTTTATTTCGTACACACTGAAACAAGGACAGGCTACTAAGGATGGGAAACGCATACGACGAGAGATAATAAAGCTATAACCGAAAGCATATTGAGTGCGGTCGAATCGACGTCGTGCGACTGCTTGAAGGTTCATTGAAGATATTGTTTAAATTTAAGGGCCGATTTTTTAATTTCCAGCTACTTTATCCGAGGGATAAAAATTGCGGTTTGGCAGTTTTGTATACCAATGATGCCAAACCATCAATTTTTTTTTTTAATAAAAGAAGCTTTTAAAAAGTCAGCTCTAAGTAAATTAAAAAAAGAAAATAACATTTTAAGAAACTTTGTATAAAATGTCCCAGAATAATTTGGTGTATTTAAATCTAACTGGCCGATTCCGAAAGTCTGGTTTGAGTTTGCCTTTGTAACATGGATTACCTATGTATGCATACAATAATATATGCAATATTGTAATAACAAATCACGGCTGCTTTTCCCAAAAGGTAGGTAGAGGTGCACTATAATAATTTTATAATTATGTATGTACATGCAGGGCGATTATAGGCTTCTTCAAACCAGTGACACGACAGCGCGACGTGACACTTGTGGAACAATTTCCATTGTTCTTTGTGAGTCCCGTCGCGCCTGTTTGTAGGAGCCTTAATGTTTTATCAAATTGACAGAAATTCTTATTTTAAACGCTGTCTATAACCAGAAAGAAGATTCTAAATTTAAAACAATCTTCTTAAATCTGAACCAGTGCAGGGAAAATATTTTATCGAAAGCCACGCGATAATAACAGCTTCTAAGCGCATGAAAGTACCTAAGATCGTAGATACGGGTGCTACCTGTCAAGTGAAACATATACTACCGGCAACGTCGATACATCGAAGACTCGAAACACGATTAAATAACTGGGTGCATGCACTCTAAGAACGACAGCATGATTCATAAGGTAACAGAAACAACGCTATCGGTCTCAAAGTTATCCGTACGACTATTAATTTGAAAAGCTTCTCGATAATCTATGTATTCCTTACTAATAATGTTATAAATTTAATAATTATAACCTGGATTAATACAGGATACTTTTAATCCCGGTAGTACGTTCCCGAGGTATAATTTCCAAACTCACGCGGGGAAAGCCCCTGACAAAAGCTAGAATTTACTATATTGGTAACATTTTTAAGTTTGTATATGGGGGCAATGACTATGTGATTTAATTCTCTTTGATAGGGGGTAATATTAGGAACTTACATACATTACCAAAAAGTCTGTCATATATATATAGCTGCAGTATTGCCGAGTGACGTAATATATATTTTATGTTAAAACAAGAAAAAAACACGGTGACGAAGTCGCGGGCTGGAGCAAGTAGTTAATTAATATTCAAGTAGTTCAACGGCACCCACACCTTTCATGAACTAGTAATTATTTTTTATTTTTTTAACCAGATTCCTTGCAAAATGCAAAAAATAATGGGCTGCTTTAGCGCATCCTCTAGTAATGAAGAACTATGAGCAACGTATAAAATTAGAAGGCCAATTCTCGTAAATAAAAGCACTTAAAATCTAATCGTCTCATCTCAGCGACAAACAAATGTCAAAAGTGTATGGAAACTGGAGGTATTTTTGACAGATTGAGACTGAGATAAGGCTGTGAACGTTCTTAAAACTACGAAAATTGCCCCTTTGATATCGTGGTCTGAGATCGTCGCGTCGTCTTCGCGTCTGCATTGCCACTACGACTGTATCTTAAAGCTCTTAATGCCCTTAGCACTTAAGCTGTCAGCGCCAATCAGACTTACCTTGATGCACCATACCCGTCATAGTATGCTTGGCCATTTGGGTTAACGGAAACGCAGGTGTTTGTCGGTATGGCAAAGAGAAAAGTGATGCTTGTAAGTATACAAGCATAGTAATGAAGCGTTAGGTTGTGGCGTATGCAATAATAGCTACCCCCTTACATTTTTGTGTAGGGAGTAGCTATTACAGCATGCAATTTATTATCGTTTCATTAGTTTTTGATGTTTATACCCAAACATGAGCAAAGTATTGCCAGCTAATTCAATCTGGCCTGTCTAATTATGGCTTTTTTGTTTTAACCAAGTAATTCATACTGGTGCAGCTAGAAGTTTTCCGTAGCTTCATAACTTAACTTTGCCATTCAAATTCAATGAATGTACAGTCTCCTTAAAAAAAGAAATTGTTTCATCATATTCATCATTATTTCAGCTGAAAGACACCACAGGGCACGCTACAATTGCGGCGGTTAGTCCCCTCTTTGAGGAGTGGATTAAGAGGCGCCACGGCATCTTCACTTTCCACCTGATGCAGATTCCTCACTGGACACTGTTGTTTCGGGCGGTTCCTGTTTCGGGTAAGGCGGGAAGAAACACCAGGGTATAACCACTGCGTAGATCACCCAGCGGACACGATGGAGGTCTGCCCGGCTTGAGTGGAGCTCCGCCGTATCCTCGTGGAGGCGATCGGTGGCGGTGATCTCTCGCATCCGGCCCTGGTCCAAGCCATGGTACGGAGCAAGAGTGCATGGGAAGCCGTCACCTCCTTTTGCAAAGCAGTATTGCTCGCGAAGACGGAGGCGGCGCATGTGAGGGAAAGACAATCTATGCAACAACACGGCCCTAGTCACCACAGGAGACGCCTTGGGCATCGGGAATCCCAGGCTGATTCCCGGTCATCGTAGGCGCGGGTTTGCGGATGGCGAGTACCTAATGGGTAGCTCGCTGCCCGATAAGGACAAAACTTGGGTCGAAGGCGCGTTGTGTTCCACGCGCGCCTCAAAGAGATCTCAGCACCAACTGGTGGGGTCCGCAAGGACCGATGCCTGCCAGGGGTGGGGGTTGTTTGAAAGAGGTACCGTGACACCTGGCACACAGGCAACTGAAGGAACATGGGTAATTTTTAGTCAGTAAAAGTCTGACACGCTCTCCCGCTCCACCCAGAGCGGGAGAAGTTATTTGATGATTTCCTATAGTCAAAAAAATAAATAAAAGACACCACTGGACATAGTTTCTGTGCTTCTCGCATCCAGCGGATTCCTATGGCGTCGTTTACTTATTAGTGAAAGGTTGTATTCAATTAAATCGATTAAATTTACAAATGTTGATACAGTACAGATGTAACCCCCAAATAAAGCTTTCCTTTGGGGGAATAAAATAAATACTCCTTTTAGTAGCCTATAAATTGTGCCCAAATAAAACACTACACTTTTCACACCTAAGAAATTTACTTTAGGCGTCCTACCAAAATAAATGTTGGCAATACATTAAATATGTATTGGGTACTGTCTAGTATCTGGTAGGTACTGTTTCACTATTATTTTATTTTCGCTATTTTACTTATTCGTGTTTTCTTTTGGCAACCATTTTGAAGCCACATAGCGTACCGACACGTATATTTTGACAACTTTAGGAATATACGGGACATTTGTGTAACTCAATTTCTTAAACCCTGTTTTTTTAATACGTTTTATTATCTTTTTTATAATCGGGGTTATTAGAACACTGTTTTACCTAGCGAAGGTTTTTAAGGAGTTGTGACGGTCAGATAGGCAGTGGCTCCATGTAAAATGCAGGTATTCAGTTGCATCCGGTTAGACAGGAAGCCAACCACAACATGTTGGTAAAACGCTGCGCATGATGGTGTGAGGTGCCCATTTAGAAATAGCATTTAAAGGCACGGTTTCATGACATCAAATAAAATTAGTAGCTTTCAATGAATATTGTTTCCATTCTTGTTGCCAATTGACATATTATAATTATATCTACTTAGCCACTTTTATTTACGAACATATCAAAGCCCGGTAACAGTGCCCGGGCATTAAGCTCGCTCCCTATTTCATGGGACTTAAACATAACTGCCGAAATATGAGTGTGCTAGTGCACCTCTGTTCAACCTTTTGGGGATTTCAGGCGATATGTTGTTATGAATGACAGAAAATATATATTAATAAGAAAAAATACGATTCGTTATTGTTTGTACCTGTACATAAATGACAGCTACCGGACATAAATGAGCCGTATTTTTTGTAGCATCGTATTAGTTAACATACATAGAAATAGAGGGTGTGTCGCGTATATTATTTGAGGTAATTTGATGTACGTATACTTAATGTCTACAGTTAACACGCAAGCTTTTTATATAAAAAGTGTCATCATTCAAAGGGAATCTAATTATATATATGTTGATCTAATAAGGTTCTTTCGTTGTAGCTTGGCAAGCCCTTTGCTGGTTTTTATGAAACTGCTAAAAATGTAAGTCAAAGACTTAGGCTTGTGGGTATTATTGAAAGAGACTTAGACATGATTCTCGATTTGAAACTATCTTTGAATCGAGGTCAGTCGATCTAGTTGGTAAAAATTCACAAAGAAACTAGCTGAAGTGAGGTGTCATTCCACCTGATGCTAGGGACTGACAATATTGACAGCTCACTTCACCATAATTTCTCACAGAATTTGATGCATGACCCATACAAGTTAGTATTTAACAGAACAAAGCTATGGATTCAGGATTAAAAGTATTTCAAATTCGAAATATCTACATTGTATCCATTATATGGTTTTCTAAGAATTGTCTAGCACTGGAGGCAGAACAGATATTTTATAAGACAACGTCAAAAGGCACAGATTAACCATAACACTCTACTCCGAAATTGCTTTTTCCGAATAATAAAACGAACGAACGCGACAATAACCGAGCAACTTACATATAAGCATCAAAACTTCAACTGTGAAAGTTCCGAAGTTAATCTGAACAAAACATATGTCATTAGAGTATCAACATCTTCTCAAGTGTGACGCAATCAGCGTGTTGAAGGTTCTTATTTGTTTTGCCTTGTTTACGGAGACTATGATTACTGGTATTTCTGAATCACGTGACTGTTTTTCCACGTGTATCTATGTGCCGAGCCTCATGTATAAGGACGTGTTGTACTGCTCTTATTTGTGTTGTCATATATCGGAGGAAAAAGTCTGGATTTCTGGGTTATACCCTGTTTTCTATTGCCTTGTTTATGGAGCGAACACCTGAAGTATATTGGGATTTGTGCGCATAGCCAAGGGTTGTCAGTTAAGTGTAACTTTTTTGGATGTTTCCAGGTAATTTCAGTATGTGGGTGATGTGACACCCACCTACACAGGTTTCTTAGTATTACATATTTTCGTAATCCGAATTTTGTTGCCATAAAAAGATTACCGTTCACCTGAGTTTAGAATGTATTAAGGTTTGTGAATAATTTACTGGAGAAGAAAAAGCCTCTTTACATTCCTTTACTAAGGAATTTTTCAAACGAAGCCGAGCCGAACGATTTCAGTGAACGTTGTTGATGTTAGAATAATATCAACAGGCAGATTACTTCATCGGTGAAACTCTTCCGAATTGTCATGATAAAAAAATATACACTAAGAGCTGATAAATTCCACATCTTTTATGTAAGTAGTAAGTAGTGTTCGGCACTATGGTGCATTAGAATAACTTTCTCGTTTCTATAGGATATAGTATACATGCTAAAAGTTAAAGTCTCGAATTATAAGGTAAATAGATATGTTGAATCACTATATGACACTTAGTTATAAGAATAGGCAAAAAGGTAAAACTATATAACCAACTTAAAATGTAATAATAAATAATAAATAAAATAGATTATTTCCAACAGTAAATTACAAAGTAATTATGCGCAGCATTTACAGCTAAGGACTTACAAGTGCACAGAAATTTGATCAATGACCCCCATGCTAGGGGGAACCTGTGATACAGGGGTCATCTATCCGTCTATTATACAAAATTACAGGTAAGTAAGTAGGAGGTACTTATATGTTTTTTATTCTAGTTTGAAAAAGATGTGGTAATTGCGTGCGTGTGTGTGTGTGTATGTGTGTGAGTATGCGTGAGTGTTTGTGAGTGTATGTATAGAGGGGTTGGCCATGTATATTGCGATTTAAATAGGTCTTCTGTTTTACTGTGGTCAAGAGTTAAAAGATATTCTTTAATTTTATATTTACAATTAAAGGTGTTAAAGGAATGTATAGAAATGGGAAGTGTCGTTTAGCAAAAGTTGTGTTCGTGCTTTTTAACCGACTTCAAAAAGGAGGAGCTTCTTAATTCGTCGGAACCTTTTTTTAAATGTATGTTCCCCGTTTACTCGAAGATAGCTGGACCGATTTGGATTTTTTTTTTGTTTGAAAGGGTATACTGGTATACTTCCTAGGTGATCCCGTGATCATCAAGTCAGGATCTGATGATGGGATCCTGGAGAAATAGAGATAACTCTTCAAATTTTATAGGCACACTTGAAGCGATTTGGGTAGTTTTTAGAAAAATACTTTCTCGGAGTGGTCCCATTTCAATCTGGTGAAGATCTGATGAAGAACTTCGGAGATAGGCAACGGAACTCCTCAATAACTGATAGCAAATGGACTGAAATTTCAGAAATCTCATGTCTGTCTATTGTTTACACCAGTTCATAACATAACATCACGCTGCAACGCCGTGAAGGGGTAGGCACATGTGAACCACTAAAAAGTGAAAAATAAAAACTTTTTTCAAAAAAAGCAAGCAATTTTCTTATTGCTGTGAAAGGATTACTAATGTTTAATGGTGAGATTGGGTGTTTGCGGATAAGTGCATGATAGATGAAAAGTTGTCGGACTGTTAAAATCTTGTACTCCATATAAAGTAGTTATGTGGGAAATCTAAAAGGCCTACCAAGAAGCACTTTAATCCCGCTCTACCTGTATAAACCCAGTCTTCACTGCTTCTCCTCAGGCTGTAATGCAATAAGTTAAGATATATTGACAAAAAGCACAGTAAGCCATATTTAGAACGTTTTGTAACGCGCGCGGACAGAGTCCCAAGGTGATTGTGCCAAAATAGGCAGGCGTCAACCTGTAGGCCTAGATATTTAACTACCTGGGCTCGGGATACAAAGAAGCATGCGCATTGCGGATCACTGAGAGCGCATACATGTGCTTTAAGTACAATTGAGTTTACTGGTGGCAGGACGGAACGTCTGAAGCCAAAAGTGAAAGAGTGAGTTTTGCTAATATTTAATGTAAGACTGTTATTAGCCAACCAGAACATTGTCTCGCGCAGTGCTTTTTCAGCAGTCATATTTGCCGTGGCTCAATCATTTCCATAACTATGAATCACCGTGTCATCTGCGCATGTCAGGATTTGGGTGGAGGGCAGAGAGAGGGAGCAGTGGTCATTCACGTATATCTGAAAGAGCAGAGGACTAAGGCGGCTTCCATGTGGGATACCGTAATTTGAAGATTCTTCGCTTCTAATGTTGTCCCCTATCTTCACACATTGTGTGCGGTTCAGTAAAAAGCCTTTGAATATTTTGTTGACAACACCGCGCACCTCTTTTGACTCCAGCTTGGCGAGACGGACGGGAACAGAGACGGTATCAAATGCTTTAGAGAGGTCCAGGAAGATGCGTAGGCATTTCTGTTTACTGTCAAGTTTATCCACCACATACTTATCCAACAACGCGGTCACTGCATCCTCCGTAGATAAATATTTTCTAAAACCAAATTGGTTATTGGAGATTATTCGGTATTTGTCGAGAAAACTGCTGAGATTTTTGTAGATAATTTTTACCAGTATTTTAGAGATACTCAATTCAAGACAATTCAAAGCATTTATTTCAAATAAATCAATTACAGGCACTTTTGAATTGTCAAGGTTGGTAAGTTAGAAAGATGAAGCTATTTGCCCATTCCGAAGCGTAGGTACCTATGGAGAAGAACAGGCAAGAAACTCCATGGACACTCTTTTAAAATCATGGTATTGTTAAAAAAGTTGGTTACATCATTATGTTGAAATTATCAATGTGAGAACGATGTAAAAAGACGTGCACATTAAAACGTCCGTAATTAAAACAAAAATAAAATAACAATTCAGAAATTAAAATAAGCCGTAGGAGCTAGGAGATGACCAGTCCCTATAACTGGTAGGACTGAAATAGGGCGGTAATTAGTGACACCGTCTCTGTCCCCTAACTTGAAAATTGGGTATACGATTGCTTTTTTCACTGTCTTTGGAAATGTTCCTGTAGACAGAGCTAGGTTGCAGATATGCGTAATGGGTTTAACTAAAGTATGACTGGTAGCTTTGACACATTTTGAGGGTATACTGTCCCAACCAGGTGCACTATCCGCACGGAGATCCTTAATAATGCAATCTACTTCATCCTCACCTGTCTTGAGGAGACTCAACAAATTGACCATGGATTGGTTATTGTTTGTGGTTGGTTGGACAGACCTTGCACTTGGTGGTATTTGATTGACCAGAGTTTGACCCATGTTTGCAAAAAATGCATTGACAGAGTTAACAGACTTTAAGGGCGAATGTTCTATTTTCAGGAGTTCAATGAGTGTAAGCGATGCAGGTCAGTCACAGTCAGTCAGCATTCCACATTTTTTTTGGGTTATTTTTAGCTTTAAGAAATAGTTGTTTCTCGTGATCGTTTTTTAGTTTTTTCAATAAATTGTTGCAGAAATTCCTATACCGCTGGTAACTTAATTTCAGAATAAAGTTATGGGGTTCCTTATTTGTTTTCCATCATCATCATCATCATCATCATCATCATCATCATCATCATCATCAACAGCCTATAATGTTCCCACTGCTGGGACACAGGCCTCTTCTCAGTGAGAGGGAATGGGCCGTAATCCACCACGCTAGCCCAGTGCGGGTTGGTAGATGTCACATGTCTTCGAATTTTTGGTTCTAGGACATGCCGGTTTCCTCACGATGTTTTCCTTCACCGTTTTGAGAGCAGTGGTGATGAAATAATTTACGTAAAGTAAAGCGCCGGTCTGGGTTCAAACCTACGACCTACAACTCTTAATTCGCGGCCATTACCACTTGGCCACCACTGCTCAGTACACTCATAGAATGCATCTCAGTAGTCAGGGTGTAATCCACGGCTTGATTATTCTAAGTTTACATGGGAAGCATATGCGAATAGTGCTCCTGTGTATAATGACATCACTTCCAGTAATCGGTTAGAGGCGTCATTTGAATCATTCAACGCGATGATGTTGGAGAAATCATACCCTTCAATGTCTTTAATAGCGTCCGGGAGATTGAGCAGAGATGTATTGAATTTGTGAGTAGCATGCGAGGGGTTTCCAGTTTCTATGCTGAGTATGACAGCCGAATGGTCGGTAATGGTAGCTTCCAGGACGAGTGTGATTGCATTATTGTTATATTTCAGGAGAATATAGTCTAGGTAATTGTTTAAACGGGTGGGGAGAACATGTGCAGGCAGAAACCCGTGAGATGCAGTCTTTAAATAGTTATGAGAGCGTTGCTCATAATAACCGGGACTTAAGTTTAAGTCTCCTATCACAGCAGTATTGTTGTATGAATTGTAAGTGGAAAGACAACTATTTCGACTATTCAAAAAGTTGTCAATTTTCCGTTGTAATCGTGGTCTATACAGCGCAACGATGACAAACTTGTTGTCTATAGTACATACAAGACAGCTAGATTCAGCGAAATGTATGGGAACATGTTAATGGTTTTGAGTACGGGACGATTTGAATTAATTCTTTTTTAATGTAAATGTTGACGTACAGAAGTGCCTTTTAAGTGCCTAAATGCTTTTGACTTTGACTTTGAGTTTGAGCACATGGTGCCTCTAAAGAGAGCGTTGAGTGTTCAATAAAAATTCGAAAAGTTGATTATTTTATGTTTCGAAAGTCCCTGTAACGAGTATTTTTTATTTGTTACAGCACTTCTCCTTGATACTCTCAAGGTCGTCTATCGTGCAGTCTGCAACGACGAGACTGTATCCCTAGCATGTCCCAGAGGCACCACCATCAGCATACAAGTAGCTCAGTACGGGAAGGCTGGTGTGGAGCAGGGATGTCCTGCTTTAAGCAACGAGGAAGTTGAAGAGAGCAAGAACTGTAAAAGACCTAATGCTATGCAGGTTGGTAACTTTACTTATTATTTTAATTGTAGCGTATATTGCCTTGGTACATTGGCTTGTGGCTAAGTAGTACCAGCCGCACTGGTCGAACAATCAGATTAAGCTACACTTGCCGCGATTGGCCCGTAGATGGGTGTCCATCTTTATATATCAAGACCCCTTCTTTTTTTTGGTGGGAAATCATCAAATAACTTCTCCCGCTCTGGGTGGAGCGGGAGGGCGTGTCAGACTTTTACTGACTAAAACCCACCCGTGTTCCGTCAGTTGCCTGTATGCCAGGGGCCGCGGTATCTCTTTCGAACAACCCTCACCCCTGGCAGGACATATTAATGGTCATGTGCGAATTCCTATACCATTCATATATCAAGAACCCTTCGTGCCTCGGAAAGCACGTTAAGCTCGGATATCATTTGTGGATCTATGGCAGTCGTTTCGGGCTGTCAAAAGCCGGAAACTCTGACAACCAGTCTTCGTATTACCCAGTAACTGGACTGTGGCGGTTGGATAGGCAGTTGTTCCATGTAAAATACTGGTATTCAGCTGCTTCTGCTTAGGCTGATTGATATCATATTTTCATATAAGTAGTAGTCATAGTAATTTTATTGGTTTGGGATTCCTACTAGTGTGACCCTTATTATATATAGTTACAAGTAAAATATACAAGTGAATAGAGCTTTAAGGGATAGGAAACAGCTAGGCAAAAAATGATGATGCTGATGACAATATAAAGTAGTGGTTCCAAATCTAAGGTTTGAATACCATCCATTATACAAGGTGTAACAGAAACCATATTTCTATCCTTATGCACTAAAGATAACAGCTGGTATAGAATCACTATACATAGTTTCAGCTCAAAATAAAATACTCTAAGAATTGATACCAAATTTTCGGGTTCATCTGTTTCTTAAATTCAAATCATAACAACGTGTCACCGCACTACGTAGGTCAATATCTTACCACGTTACTTGCCAATATCACAATAAATTTCTTCCGAGTGATGTGTTTATTTCAATTTGATCATTTCGGTTTCTGGTATCAATGTATTAAAAATTCTCATAACTTTCGAACATGTAGAGACAGAATTAAAAAACCCTTCCAATATCGTTTGATATCATCCAATGAAGCCGTGCCCTTAGTATGTATATACCCTTTTCGTTACACGTTGTATACTTTAGACAAATCAGTTTCTTTCTCGAATACAATAAACGTTTGGTCCAACCGCTAAAATGAAATTGAAACCAAATCTCGATCTAACTTTTAGTCTTTACTGCCAATATACTGTCATATTCCCTCAAATTCCAAATCAAGTTTCGACACAGCTGTGCATTGATTCCATTCAGTTATCATCTACAAACCCCTTATTAAAACGTTAGAATTCGATTCCGCTCTCCGTTCGTATTGTTGCCGGCCCACGAATCATTGGTTGGTCATATAACGCATTCTGATTGGCTGGTGCAGCCTGAATTCTAATTAGGTAATGTATAGTGTCAGCTTGCATGCGATGTGTATGTGGACAGCAAACAAATAAGACTTCCCTTTATGTTTAATTGTATTTGATTTTTTTAAAGTTTGTTGGATTTGAATTCGAATTAGAGGTTGCAAATAAAGGAACAAAAATGTGTGTGTTCTAATTAAAAGTGCTATCGAATCTCACCGTACCTCTGTTGTTGAACCGCTGTTGTTTCTACTTATTAAAACGATTTTTTGACGCAAAATGAGGTCTTCTTTTGTTTCGTTAATTAGATACGTGTACCCAATATATTTTAGTGTTGGCTTGTATATATTGTACTTCAGGATTGTCAGAACATAAAATCATCATGTCATCCGAACGACATCCACTGTTGGACAGCCTCCCCCAATTTGGGAAGGTTTGCCGTAACTGTCACGCTTGGCAGGCGGGTTGGCGATCGCAGTACGGTGGTAAAATGCATAGAGAACGCTGCTGCCCATTCTCTTAGTAAGTCCCTTTATGGCCTCTTACGACAACCACGGGAAGAGATGGGATGATGCTATTCTTTACTTGTCCGGCACCACATGGAACATGAAACGGGCAGAAAAAAAAACAGTTTTAGTAACTAGGGGAAAGTATGTAACAAATGTATACAAGTAAAATAAGAGCTCAATTATTTTTTAAGAGACGCATTGATTATACCTAAGCAAATTGAAAAACAGCATTTAATTACTTTTACAGCACATTGACGAATAACTTATTAAAAAAGTATATCTCCTGAAATCTAATATACACTACTTTTCACGCTAATGTTCCAACCCTCAGCATTATCATAAAAAATGCCTTAAAATTTCAGGGAGAGTATTCAAAAAACCATATTTGCAAAGGTTTGCGGATGTCCACAGACTATAACAAGCTCTTAACATCAGGTGGGCCGATGGCCCGTTTGTCATATTCTGACATAAAAAATGAAAGATGACTTTAATAGGAAACATTAGATCCTCTTTGGCACTTAAAGCGATATTCTTCTTAGGGTTACTTCCTAAAGTTGATGATGTATGTCGCGTCCTTTAGGGAAAGGATGATTTATTTTCTTTGAATATTTTTTCGAGATTTACTGTTTGTTGTTGCGTTGCGTGTCTCTTAAACTACGCAACGGATTTAAATGCGGTTATCATAAATAAATACAGTGATTAAAGAGGAAGGTTTATATGTATTATACACTGAATTCCACGCGGGCGAAGCCGCGGGCAAAAGCTAGTATATAATAAATTAATAATAGAGTTCGACATCATCCTGGAGTTCAACATAAAACTGACACTGGACACGCGTTGTACAAGTGTCTAAGTTATTGTGGTTAAGGCCCTAAGGATTAAACTTCATTTGTAATTTTTTTCAATTACGGCAGTTGCTTCGTGATATGTATGGTTGCAGCTTAACGTGCTTTCCGAGGCACCGAGAGGTCTTAATATGTAAAGATGGTCACTCATACGCGGACCAGCCGCGGCAAGCGTAGTTTAATCTGATCGGTCGACCTGTGCTGATCCTTGACAGTCGTTGGGCATTTGACTACCCGTCAGACCACCAAGTCTGCCAACCAGCTTATCAAGCTGTTTGTGTTACTCAGTAATGGGTCGTGGAGGTCAGATAGGCACTGGAAGGCGAGCACAACAAAGATAAGAAAAGACTAAACAAGTTGACTTATTGATATGAATAAATAAAGGTTGGAAAGAGTGGTGAGTTTTAAAGTTAAAAACGTCTAAATACCTACAGCTGAATCTGTTGCTAATTCTCTTTAGAGAGTGATTGCGTAAGAATTTAACCGGCACCTCAATTGCTTAACAAACGATTAATCAGATTGTGAATGATTTTGAAGGTAATTGCTAGTCCACTGAAAGCACTAGGAAGTGGTGAACGGCGGGCGTTTTTGGGGACTGTCTTATGTTATTTTGACGTTTAAAAAGTGCTGACTCTCAGCCTAGTTTGAATAAATGACTTTTGATTTTGATTGCTTCATATGTTCGAGTGTCTGCTCAACATCGTTATTTATAACGCAATTAATGTTGTTGAACAATCAATTCATTTTGAAAGTTCAACAACATTCATTGCGTTATTTACTCATTTAGCCATTCCTACTTTCAGTGTGATACGCAATTAACCCACTGAACAGGCATTTTAGCGTTTTCTTCACATAAGTACTTGAAGAACTGACGTTAAGTAAACAGGCATCGCCCAGTAGGTGACTGACCAACTCATTAAATCAAGTCTTCTACTGCGGCAAAAAGTACCTACGTAGATATCTACAGCATGTTCAAATTGATTAACTAAAATCTTTTTCTTCTAGTACTCATTACTGCAGACGGTGGTGGAAGCTTGCCAAAAGAAACCTCAGTGCAAGTTCAGTACCCTGCCAATGCCGGGACTCGTGGACCCCTGTCCGAGGCAGAGCAAGTACGTCGAGGTCACGTATAAGTGCCGTCCGTGTGAGTATTGCAATTTATAGTATATTTGTAGGATAGTCATACATTAGAGGGGCTTGTGGCTAAATCATATTAGCCGTACGGGTCGATTGATCAGGTAAACCTAGGCTTGCCGCAGTTGGTCCGTGGATTGGTCACCATCTTTACATACCAAGACCCCTCCGTGCCTCGCAATGCACGTTAAGCCGTTGGTCCCGGCTGCCATTTGTGGATCTTTGCGGGTCGTCAGAAGCCCGAAATTCTGACAACCAGTCTTCGTATTACCCAGTAACTGGGCTGTGGTGGTCAGATAGGTCGGTCCATGTAAAATACTGGTATTCAGCTGCATTCGGTTAGACTGGAAGCCGACCCCAGCATAGTTGGGAAAAGCCTAGGCAGTTAATGATGATGAGGCATAGATTAGAAGTGAAACGTTAGGGGGTTTCACGGCGTCGAGTGAACGACGAGACCACTGGACAAATAATTTATATCAAAACTTCATGTAAATTAATGTACTAGAGTCGCGTCGTGCTGGTCTGCAGGACCCTTGATGCATCTTGCATTAAGGTGAAAGCTCCATGGTAGCCCACGAAATTCAAATTTTCACGAAGCCTACAGGCATAAAGGGCGTGCCCGCTTATATAAGCAATTCTGCATTATGTAATTATAGATATAACTTGAAGTAACAGAAGTAAAACTAGGACCTTTGGAGTAAAAAAGTTCTACCTTAAGCGATGCTCGCGTTCCACTTGTTTGACTTATGTTTCATGCTGAATTATGCCGAACGCAATGTGAATTGTTACTGAGTAAATAAATTGAATTGAAAAATTGAACTAAATTGAAATTGAATTGTTTCCGTCTGTCGCACGTCTTGGTGACTCGTAAAATGTTCAAAAGACTCCACATTTTTTTTTCTTTATTATTTTCTACCTGTTACAAGAGCCTGGAGTAAGTGCGTTTGTCTTTCCGAGCCGTCATCGGTACGTCACCGAAGACTAGATTACTACGCGGAAAAGAAGCGATAAGTTGACGTTCACACAGACGAAAAATGTCGCGGCGAGATCTTATCGCGCACTGAATTTTCAACTCTCGGTGTTGAACCAAGCATTAAAAATCCAACAGAGTGCAGTGCGAGTGATCTCAGAGCGTCGAAAAAACACAGTGTTCGATTTTTAAGTATTCTCGTTTGAGCACCAATTTTTAGAGCAGCTATGCATTGAGGACCCAGGTATTCCCATACCTTTGGTCCTCACTCCACAAGTGCTCTAAAAATTGGTGCTCAAACAGGAATACTTCTCTATTTTCAACTCTGGGCGCTAAGCAGTGCGTTAAAGATCCAGTGCGCAAAAATATCCCTCCATGAATTTATTAATTCCGTGGGAATGTAGGCTAACACACATGTGGTTCGAGATTGTGATGGACAGATGTAATTAATGCAATGAAAAACACGTTTGATCTTGTCCACGCTCTAAAAACGCCCAGAAATAGAAAATAGTAATAGTAGTAAATTTGTCTAGAAATCACGTTTAAAAAATTGTTGGTGGGAACAAAACTTACGTTTGCAGTTGACGAATTGACCGTGAAGTATGTTGATGTATGGGATAAATTCATTCCAACTAAGAAACCCTTCAATGTGCATGGTCCCTACTGACTGGGCCATTTATAACACTACTAGCTTTTGCCAGTGGCTTCGCCCGCGTGGATGTCAAAAATTATCCTACGAAAACGTACTACCGGGACAAAAAGTATCTTATGTGTTATTTCAGGTAACAAGCTATCTGTGTGCCACATTTCATTCAAATTCCTTCAGCCGTTTTTGCGTGATTGAGTAACAAACATCCAAACATCTAAATATCCAAACATCTAAACATTTATAATATTATATATATTATAGATGTTCACCGTAAACTTATAAATACCGTTAGATTATAATTTATCTCGCGAGATTGTAAACCTTCGACAAATTGTGAACTCCACCATACTGCTTAACGATCGAATAGGTTAGGTTAGAATTGGGAACAAACGCGCGCGAGCCGAGCGAGCGAAGCGAGCGGTACCGCGGTAGCGGCCGGCTAGTGCTACTTCCAAGTTAGTGACAGTTACTTGACTATTTTGTAATAGCGCAAGATACTATCCGTCTTGATACCAGTTCACAATTTGACGGTTTCACTTCGATAGATTATAGTCAATCATTGTAAGCAGTATGTTACGGTTCACAATCTTTCGTCAGTTTACAATCTCGCGAGATAGATTGTAATGTAACGGTTTTTACAATTTTACGGTGACATATATGTATCAATAGTAGGAATAGGATTAATGAGACTACTAGCACTGCAGATGGCACCTTACAATTATTTATGGCATTGACCCTTTAAAAAATCACAAATTGAAGAATGACCTCGTCAATTGTATAACAGAACCGTTTAAACTCATGACCTCTTGTACGACATTGCCCCGCTAAAGTGATGGCTATTGCCGTTTCGAATTGGTTAGTAAGTTAGGGCGTATGAACTGAATAATCGTGCAGACAAGTGAATGCTGTCTGTGCCAAATTGATCGAAGTTTATCAAATTTAAACAAGAACCGAAAGCTTAAAAAAAATGCCGGTTGGTTGAAAACTGTTCCATATAATCCTAGTATATTGAGTAAATATCTTTTATAACACATTTGCTCGTAAAGGGTCTCTTATTTCACCAATTTCAATATCGTAATGTATGTTATTACGTATTTGTGCGTTATTGTAATGTAAAACGCACGAGTTTCTTTTTAATAAGGTAAAACGCACGGTTTATCAAGATGCTCCGTCTAAAACGAACGGTATTTTTTAAATCTTAGCAAAGAGTTTTTATGTCAGAAAAGTGGTCAACATTTTAAAAATGCCAACTGGCAACGTAATAATCAATTTTACAAATTGTTCAAATTTTCTAATTGCTTTAACAAGTGATTAAAGATTTATTCGTTTAAGAAAGTCCGAGTTTTATTTATTTCCTCGCAAATATGTTATAAAACATCGTATGACATACGTGCGCTTTGATAATTACAGCCTCTGCTTTCATGTAGCCCTCGCCTACGGCTCGGGCTAGCAATATCGCCTCCGGCTCGGGCTAGCAATATCGCCTCGGCTGTAATTTTCAACTTACCGCACTTATATCATAATGTACTATTACACAGACCTTCTCCTGGGGATTGGCAAAACCTACAGAACGTCACGTGCTACAATCCTTACATGCTCTTTTTGCACTTGTCACCATAAGTTCACTATATTTCCTCTTAGAGCATCTCCTCCCGTCATTTCCACTCAAATCTACTTTGTACATACCTTTTAGGCTTCCTTCATTCTTTTTCTCCCTTTTACACAAACTGCCATCATTTTCCAACGTTCCATCCGATATTTACTAAACCTAATATTTTGTTGCAGAAAATTTCTTCAGTTAAAATAAAATTATGTTCGTTGAAACAGAATTAACCAAGTTTTGAAATTATTAATCGAGTTCGGGAGTTCGGAACGTTTAATGAATTAAAGTTTCAGCACAGCTAATCATTCTGTGAATGTTGTAAGAAATATAAAGGCATAGTTTAAACTTCAATTGACGAGTATTTTAATATAAAACTAGACGAAAATATTTACTATTTACGTTTTAAATACTTACAACGTCTAGGTATCAACGTTGTACCTACTTCATTGTTGATCTGTTCAAAGAAAAAGGCATGGAAATTCTGCCAAAATCAAAACATTTATTTCACATAAACCTACATGGACTATGAATCTTTAAGGACTTATGAAACTTCAGAAGCTAGGTGCTAGGTTCCAATTGGTCGCATCTTAAGGCGAAGAGTCGGCAAGAAAATCCACGGTTACTCTTTAAAAAATAATTCAAATATAAAACCTAATTTATACGAAATGACATGATTGCTATGACAACCAATAATAAAGACTTGAAATTAGAATATTATATGTTTGTATTGTCATGAGTTTAACAATGTCAATTATTGCTATGGCAGTAATAATAATATCCGTCTGATATTTTTCATATAAAAACTATCGTAACACATACAACATAATTTATGTAAAGGTTAACAAAAGCAACTAGTTTGGTTGTCTCAAGAATGTGTACTAAAAAGTGGCCTTATAATAGTTGAAATTGTGCTGCATTTAAGTTCACATTTCAATCAATCTGCCTGTTTTACCCAAATATATTGGAGTTGTTTTCCAGTGTAACGGATTCAGCTGACTACCAGTATTATACAAGGAGCGACTGCATATCCGACCTCCACAATTCAGTTACTGGGTAATACGATACCCCTTGGTAAGACTGGTTGTCAGAGTTTCGTGCTTCTACCAGTAACTACTATCAAAGATCTACAAATGACAACCGGGACCAACGGCTTAACGTTCTTTCCGAGGCACGGAGGAAGCCCTCCGTACTTCTATATGTAATCGATAGTCACCCATCCACAAACCGACCGTGGAAAGCGTAGCTTAGCCATCGTTAGACTCGTAGGTACGGCTGTTATAATTTGGCCATGAGCCCGTTTTGGCAACCACGAGCCCCTCTCGGCTTAAATTCACTTATCATTGTCTAGTATTCAATACTATTCCTAGTAATAAGATAACAAGTTTTGCTAGGACGTGACTGACGATCCATTTTGTATTGCCTAGCTGAGTCTTGAATTTTCTTAAATTTTTCCATTTCCCTCCATCAGGGACGTAATTATTCAGTAAAGACCACGACGTATTTCTAACGACCACTTCTAAAATTAATGAGTTTGCTTTACCGGAGGGAGCCGGTTTTTTACTATCGGTCAAGAAGAAATTAATCGGTTTAGCAAAGCAATCAATTTTGATAGATTGGTGTTTATTTATTTATTTGTTTAGGATCTCCAACAAAGGATACACATATACATTATAAATCACAGTAATAAACAGGTTTTTTCCGTGTGCTCCTTCAATTACTGGATACCACAGCATGCTCTAAGTGTAAACACGACAAAATAGCTAAAAGAATCAGGAATGATGAAAAACATAATGCTACGAAATCAGTGCAAATAGAAAACAATGAATTAACATGTCAAGATTGAGCGTTTAAATTACGTTATTATGGTGTTAAAATAATTATATACAGGATAAAATTTTAAACAGTTCGCGAACTGTAACCATGAATTTATTACATGATTTTAGACACCCTAGCATAAAAATCTTCGTCTGTTATGTTATGAAGGGTGAATTATTGTCACCATTTAATTTTTTCAGGGTAATAGTACCCGTAAAATTGAACAACTTTCTGCAAGGAACATGGGTCGAAATATGAAAAAAATCCGACCTCCCATACAAAATCGATCAGCTGACTATTTATTTTGCATGGGAGGTTCGCTTTTTTTTTCATACATCTGATTTGATCGCGTGATTTTCTTTGAAACAGCGAGTTTTTCTGCGATAAGTTTTATGCGAATCATGTGCTGAATTCATGGTTACAATTTGCGCTCTAGTTATTCTGTATAATAATTTGTTTTCTATAAAGTAAAAGACAAAAGAATTTACATTTACTTGGTCAACTACCCGTATGTCTTGATTTCAATAGTTTATTTATTTATTTATTTATTTAAACTTCTCGCACATAAAAACGTACAAAGGCGGACTTAATGCCTTAGGCATTCTCTACCAGTCAACCAAGGGTGGTGAAGAGATTAGATGGCAGGCGCTTAGGTTGAGAGGAACAACGACTACAAAGTATATCATAATGAATAATAAATAAGATTGGTTCATAAATAGGTTATAAACTAATAATACACATACAAGCATACATATCTACTACAATAAATACTTATAATATATATATATATACATACATATAAATACATATATATTCTCAAGGGAATGAGGAGTTTAGATGATTCTACCCTATTCGTTATGAAAATACCTCTGCAATTTCCGCTTAAATGCATACCGACTGGTGGCCGTCCTGATATCGAGAGGAAGCGCATTCCAAAGAAGAATGGACTGAATATAATAGTTGAGTTTACTTTCCCAAAAAATACAAAAGAAAGTTAACTAAAAATAACCACAAATGAACCCATCCATTACCAAAATTGGTTCGCCCACAAAAAAAGAGACATGGGGCATCCTACTGATAACATGACCCTCTAAAACAAAAAGAGGGTAGCAGAATCACTGATCGCGTGACGTCACGTTTTTACTCCTGGAAGTGTATTGAAGTGATTTATGCCCAGTTAATAAATTCCTGGACGGGGTGAATGGCCGAAGGTAAGGGCGTGTACAGGAGTGCCACCGTGCCGCCGTAGGTGTGCCACATGCACATTAAAAGGTGCAGACGGGCGTTTCGAACGCTCGGTGTTGTGTTTGTAGTTTCAATTTATGATGTTGCGTTTTTTATGCTTTATTTTTATAGCGTTTAGAAACATTTTTATCAAACAACGTAAATAATCCTGATAAAATTCATTATAACTTATAGTACATTACTTGTGTCGATGTTATCTACGTTAAAACTGGTAAAGTGCGCTCTCAAAGTCATGCTTTTAGAAAATGAGGTAGATCTAGATATAGATCCAGTGGCATAGCGCCACTTGCATAAGTGAATTATTATTATTTTACAAAACAAAACTAGCTTAAATGATTGATTACATTTTCACTTTTTCCAAATATGTCAGATCATAATCAGTTTTCATGAAAAGGGTCAGCAGATTTTCATTACATCACCAAAAATGCTTTTTCACCTTACTCCTAATATCATTTTTAAATGTATACAAACCCATCTCACTATAGTTTTATTTATATCTGCACTTTATGCTGCCATTTTAAGAAAAAAAAATATATAGGTACCTAGTAATGCCATTATTCACAGTGAAAAAGAAGTGCTGGCGGGATTCAATGACGTCATTAGTTGGTATCTCGTTATCTTTTTATTTTTTATAAACTTGAGAAGACTTTGTAGCGGTCTTGTACGGTACTCGTGTTACATTTCTGATTAAATAATTATACATAACTAGGTAATGCGTTGTGGTGCCCTTTTCATTTGCTTTTTTGTTAAAAACTTTCCCCGGCCCGCGCACAATAACTTATGTACCAAAGAGTCATCACAATCGGTCGATTCATCTTCTAGGTTTTGCGAGACTAACGGTGGCAATTAATTTATATAAATATATAGGTGTAGTTAATTAGTTACGATTTGACTGCCTCGCTGATCCAGTGGTCGCAAGTGCTACTGCTAAGCATGAGGTCCTGAGTTCGATTCCCGTGTCGGGCAAAATTTGATTGGGATTTTCCATCTGACATTTCTTAGTAGCAGCTTGTGTTTTAAAATGAAACGTAGCGTATTGAAACATAATGAAATTCGCACGTAGTTTTGGAAATGGTTATCAAATTTCCTTTGCGACTTTCATTATTTACCCAAACTACGTGCTGTTGTAGGTACCTATAAATTTACTTTTTCTATCATACGCACATAGTAGAAATGAAGCCGAAAAAACCACTAGTAAGAACTAGTGATCGCCCGGTGGTCGAAATTCGACCATAATTCATTGAAATTTTAGTCAACAACAATCAAAAATATTAGCAAATGCTAATATTTTCTTCTACATATAACCTTTAACGTGCCAAATGTCAAACTCCTCCGTCCGCGTAATTTTCGAAAAAAGAGGTACAAAGTTTTTGCTTCACATATTTATGTGGACTTAAAGACTAATTGCCGAACAAAAAGTTGAATATCATTTAATATCAATCAAATAAACACAGTCAAGCGCAAATCATTTTTCTGTTTTACTAATGCAGAAAGTAGCACCAATAAAAAGCGAACGACACCTCATATTTATTTTCTTGCTGCATACTAAATAATTCGATCGCCATTCTAAGGTTAAATCAATATATTTTCAAGTTACAATTCAAATCATGAATTCAAAATAAGGAACAATACAACTTAAAATTCATAGCGCCGACCCTAACTTAAATCGCGAACAATGTTGCTTGCTCCTTTGTTTTTTACGAGGCCATTCCGTGCCCTCCGTGTGAGGTTACTATCGTTTTACCATAATTTGGTAACATGACGTTGCATTTAGATCGGTTACGGCCACTTAGACCCGACGTCCACCGGACGACGAGGGATTTTTAGTTGATAAATCGTAGTAAATCCAAGTAATAATAGTAATAATTCAAATTCAGAATGCTACAAACATACATACTTTCCATTACTTAAACTAGAGTATTGTATCATATTTTAAAGAGGTATTTGTTTGTTTGTAAGTTTGTATGTTATAACACCCTAAGTAATCTCTGGAACTTCCAATTGGATTTGAAATAACCGTTTTACATTTCAAAATCCAATTTTAAAGGAAGGCTATTTAAAATCACGCTATGACCCTAGCCGAATAAAAAGAAAAAAGTCAGAAAGAACGCTAAGAGAAAATGCATCACCGCAATGTTAATTACATTTCATGCGATGCGTTGAATTAGGAAATAGGATACTCCATACTTTATCCAACCCACATTGGGCTCGCGTAGTGGATTATGGCCCTTCCCTCTCACATGGAAGACGCCTGTGTTCCAGCAGTGCGAATATTATAGGTAGATTATGAACTCTATCCCGGTAGCACGTACCCGTGGGATAATTAAATAAGGAACTTCGTTCCTAAAATCCGTTTTTCATTTTCCGACCTTCCACATCATCTTCTGCCTAGCCCGTTCCCAACTATTTTGGACTCGAATTCCGAGTTTAACCGGATGCAGCGGCAAAAATTCAACATAAAAATTATTATCACCGTGGACAACATAAAATTATTGTCATCTAAAAATCCCCTGTCGTGGCCTTCAGTGGCCGTCAGGCCTAAGAAGGAACTGACTGACGGTTAAACCGCCCGTCTGCGCACGTCATTAATATTAGTTATAGCTTCCTTAGCTATATTTTAGCGTAAAACACTCGGACACTCCACTAATTGATAGACGAACACTTACCGAAGCTTTTATCGTATTGGCGGTTTTATATTACATACTAATGGATGCGAAAGGGGTGAATGTAGAAACAAAGGGTAGTTAAGTACATCCAGAAGAGTCGTCTAGGGTTATCAACACTAATTAGTAGTGAAAGTGATACTCAATTATCGTAATTAAAATCTGCATCGAGTCGGACGCCCTTCCTTGTTAAGTTCGGTTTAATTTTAATAATTTAAGGTGAGATTTGTGTCGATAACCTAAATGTTGGGTGATAGTTATTGTGTTTCGATTAGTTGATTTTCAATTTCATGATGTGTTGGGTAATATTAGTTGAAGTAACTTATATTACGATGTTTTAGTCTTTCGCTGTTTGCTTGTTACTATGGAACCAGCTCCAATATAAACCCAACGTACTCTACGGTCAAAAACGTTGCTAAGGGCCCGGGTAACTTTATATACTGTCGGTATGAGCGATAATAGTTCTTATTGCAATCCGATACGAGTTAAAATCTGTTGTAATAAATTCGAATAACAAATGAGCAAGCTTATGTCATAAAAATGCAAATAAAATCGTATAAAATTACATATTAACTATTTAATAATAAATAATCCATCACTGGATGCAGTTTGGCAATTGAAATTGTATGGTATATTCCTAATTATAATGATAATTGTTATTGAAGGGATAAACTGCTTTTAAAGATAATTAAGAGGAGACTGATGATTTTTTTGATGCATTTAAGTATGTTTAATTATGTTTTGAGTTCCATCACTGTATGCAAAAAATACTTGAATATATCATATATTTAAAATTATTTACGGTTATAGAGATACACTGCTTTAAAAAACTACCTTTTGGAGCGTTTTTCAGAAATCGCCGCCTTAAAGTTAAGATGTACTGCGCCGCCGCGGTCGCCCCAGCAGTGTGCTGTGCCGCTTAAAACACTATTAATTAGACTCTGTATCATTATGAAGCATATTTCTAATCTATTCTTTCATAATCATGTTCGAAAAAATTGTCTGCTTAGCAACGTAAACAACGCCATGGATGTTGTGGAACTGTCAAAATGAAAGTGATTCTTACTGATAGCACATAATAACCCCTCAGAAATCGCTGGCGAGATGGTCTGACACGTACCACTAGGGTCGGTTCGAGATGACGTGGGAAAAGAGTTCCTGAAAGGACTTACGGGAAGCCTTTGCCCAGCGGTGGGACACTAGACGCTGGACAAAAATAAAAGTTAAGCGAAGACAAAAAATATATCGTTAAGCAGACGCTAATCATAATAACTTTGTGCGACGTATATTGAGATATTCATAAGACAAGCATATTTCATTTGAATTTTTGAAATTCTGAATAGAACCGTTTGCTTTTTGTGTGGGAAATCATCAAATAACTTAAGGAGGAAGGAGGGTGTGTCAGACTTTTACTGACTAAAGCCCACCCGTGTTCCCTCTGTGGCCTGTGTGCCAGAGGCCGCGGTATCTCTTTCGAACAACCCAAACCCCTGGTAGGCCTCGGCCTTTGCGGGCCCCATCACTTGTTGTTGACATCTCTTTGAGACGCGTGTGGAACAAACACAACGCGCCGTCGACCCGGGCTTGGTCCTTACCGGAGAGCGAGCTACCCATTACTTGCCGTCCGCAAGCCCGCGCCTACGGTGGCCGGGAATCAGCCTGGGATTCCCGACGCCCAGGGCGCCTCCTGCGAAGGCTACGGCCACGAGGGCGCATGTACTGCCTTGAATAGAAGCGTGACCTTTCTTTTTTGTCGATAAATTACTATAAACAGCTACAAGCTCGCTTATAACATGGAACACAAAAGCATAATCTCACCATGTGTGGTGACAGTCAACTTCTGTCTTCTTGTATGGGCATGTCCTAGATTGTCCTAGCCCATCCCATCTATTTTACAATACAGAGACTTTGCGTTAGTGGCACCAAAACCAGTATATACTTGCCTCTTATCCTATTGAAACTGTACGTAAATGCTAGGCCAGTTCGAGGTCGTAATGTTGCCATCGACGTGTGATCGACTATCCAAGGACTGCTTTTGAGCGAGGTTTTTGTCCTCGGTCAAAAAACTGTAGTGCTATTCTCTAAAATTCTCACCGTCAAAACGTAGATGAAGTGAGCGTGATGTGAGCTGTCATTCCATCTGATGCTAGGGATTGACACAAGTGACAGTTGATTAAACTCAAGTTTTCATGATGCCATTTTAACAGAATACATCGTCTGAATAGCTTCAGCTCACTTCGTCCATGTGAAGTTTCTTGTTTCCCCGACTCACCACGCTAAGACCCTAAGGAGCCGGCCGCATAAACACAAACGGGTAATGCCCGCTTCGTTTTCGCTCAGCGTGCTTTTTAACTTTTATATATTTGCGGCTTGGCTCGCAAATTGGTTTATCAAATGCAAAACGATTTTTTCAAATTCGACCGATAGTTGCAGAAATTTGCGCGCTTAGGCGCGCTAATTTCTGCAACTCAAAAAAACTGCAGCTGAAATGTTTGTTTGTTTAAAAAAACAAACCTTTCAGCTTTAATATTAAAAAAATAAATACAAAATCTTAATTTCGTACTCAACAATAACACATATTTCACAGATGAGTTTCGGAGTCGAACTGGCTGTGAAGGCGAAGTCATCAAGCTGAGCTGCAACCCTCACTCCAGGATCGCCATCTTTGATGCCCAGTACGGCAGGACAGCTTTCGAAGCCATCACCTGTCCACAAACACAAGGAGTGCCGGATGAAAGTAAGAATAACATTCGATTAATAGTTTGCGGGACACTAAAAGGGCCTTAATAACAATAAAACTTCCATTGTGCCTCGTTCAGCGTCCTTAAATACTAGAAAGCCAGGTTGTCAAAAGATTTTAAGTCAGCCGTTGGTGTGGGTATTTTGAGCCGGCTTCCAAACGGAGGAGCTTCTCAATTCGTCTGTTTTTTTTTCTATTTTGGATGTATGTTCGCCAGTATATGCGACAATTGTAGATCGATTTCTAAATCTTTTTTTATGGCTAGGCCTATTCCTCAAGGGTAGTCCCATATAAATTCTAGTAACATTGTTAGGGTAGTTTTTGCGTTATCAACGATAATACGTACCTGTTTAAACTACTTTGTGTATCTTGATGATGTTCTAATACTTCCTGCCACTGACGTTTACATAGCAAGTAGTGGTATACGCGTTGATGTGGTACCTATACAACTAAATAGTGAAAAATCGGCTACTACCAATATTTAGTAGTAAATTACCCGATTTTTAGTAAAGTAGGACGTTTAAGGTGGCTCCTCAATTCAGACGTTTGGATTGAAGAGCCATCTTAAACATCCTGTAACTTCTAAAGGGTTTACTATAAATTGCAGGATCGGGCCAAAAAATCGTGTAATTTAGGTACCTACTGCAAAATATTGGTAGTAGCCGCGTTTAAATATGAAACATGGCTCCGCAATTCATACGGACACGATTGTACATTTACCCACCTCCAAACATTTTGTTATCTTAAATGTAATATATAAAGTACAATTGTGAAACAAATAAGTAGGTAAATAAAATTAAAACAAAAAACCTAAAATACAGATCTAAAGAGTTATTTGTTAATTAACTTGAACGTTTTTGTCTGAGAAAGTGATAACAAATTCTTAATGACAAATTGATGGCAAGAACAATAGAGGCACTTTTCTTGGCTACGTTGTTATAACCTAACGCAAGAAAAGTTATGATTTCATCAATATAATCAGATAAAAAGGCAGTATATTTAATTGCCTTATCAAGAATAATATCTGGATGACCGAGCTTTGCTCGTTTTTTTTTTGGTTTGACGTTTTGTAAAAATTAAACCTAGCTAGATCGATTTACCACCCCCGAAACCCCCTGCATACTTAAATTTCATGAAAATCGTCGGAGCCGTTTTTGAGATTCAGATTATATATGTACATATATACAAGATTTGCTCGTTTAAAGGTATTAGATAACTATGTAGTAGATAACAGTTGACTTATGCTCTTAATTGTAATACAATGAAAACCGCTTGAATACTTAGATCGAAAGAGTATTTTATGACTAGGCATATGTAAAAAAACCTTATTTCTGTTTTTTTTTTAAATCGTACGTAGGTACTTACACACCTACATTTTTATTGCTGTTAATTTCGTCGCGTCTAATTCTTATTATACTATCTAATAATAAACGATATTTGAATTTTCTACTAACCTAATTTCTGCCATACAAAATTAGTTTTCAAATACCTATTCAGTTTTCAATTTTCACTACCCATTTTAGTCTTCAAAAGTCTTGTAGAAAATGGCCGGTAAAGACTGCGAAGAAGCGGGAATATTAAACTGTTTTGAGGCTCACAAAGAACATAATCATTCGGAGAAAATAAGGCAAAGGAAAGTCTCCCAAGTTCTTAACGATTCCGGAGACAAAAACTAAATGGGGCTCTTTTGATGAAGTAGACTAACAAACTGACGAGTTATTAAATTAGTTGTTATTAATGTTACTCTTGACCTTTTCTTGAAAGAGAAGCTCATATCTTTAGGAATAGCTCTTACTGTTGGAGTTGTTACAAGAGTAAGAACTATTTTTAGAATTGCTAAAGTTGTTCATTGATTATTTTAGACCGGAATATGGAGACATTACAAGATTATCTTTAAAGCTAAAGAAATGAGTTACTATTAGTTATATATAAAACTGAAGAGTTCGTTTGTGTCTGCTTTTTTTTGTTTAAAGACGCTATTCTCTAGAATGTTTATAGGCTATTACAGGATGTTTACCATACGCTACTGCTCTTAGGAGGCGAGCTAGGCGGGTGAAACCGTTGGGCACATCTCGTCTAACATTATTTTCAACTGTTTATGTCGTAAATTATATTAGGTTGCAATATAAACAATATAAATCATTAACTTTAAACAAAGCGTTTTTTTTGTAAGAGTAATCTTAATTTTTTTGGGTTTAACAATCCTATCTCACAGATAGCCGTTAGTAATTTAATTAAATTTAATGAAAAAGTCACTTCTGGAAAATATAATACGTTTTAACTTCTCTCAAAAAAGTTAACGTGCTAACAAAAATAAAAATTCGAAGAAGTCAAGCAAAATTCGTGGAAAGAGTGTTTTGTGTTCCGAAAATGTGTTAATTTCATTTGTCATTCGTAATGGCAGATGGGTGCGGCAGTGTCCTACATTACATAGTTTGTAACGTTAGCATTCGTTATTTGTTTTGACAGACTTGAAATTAGTGAAATTATTATGTCCCCGAAAAATAAAAGAAATGTCATGTGGACACGGCACATTTGGTTTGTAATGTGACACGAACGCACAAAAAATCAGGTTTATAAATGGCAAAAATAGTGTGCAAATATTGTAGATACGAAATACAGAGCCTTAATAATTCACGTACGAAAACTTGGTGAGGAAACTATGACCCTAATTAATTACTGTTATAGTACCTCTGGTACCTACTTGAGGTATTTTTATTCCTAGCTTCGAATATAACTCACTAATAAATAATCGAATCACGTTTCGTGCCTACTCGAGACATATTTATGACGACTATCGCGCTAAGATTTTGTATTACAAATATACCTATAATTGCTAAATTTCTAACGGTCGTTTTAAGGCGTTGCCTTTTAATTCTAACTCCATCATAATTTAAAGCCATCCATCATGATTCATTGTTCATGATGGGTTGCCAATGATTCATGGTTCCGTGTGGTGCCGGACGTAAAAGAATAGCACCATCCCATTTCTTCCCATGGGTGTCGTAGAAGGTGACTAAGGGACTTACTAGAGAATGGGCAGCAGCGTTCTCTATGCATTTGACCAACATACTGCGATCGCCAACCCGCCTGCCAAGCGTGGCGATTATGGCAAATCGCCCCCTTTTAGGGGAGGCTTATGTTCAGCAGTGGACGTCTTTCGGCTGATATGATGATGATGATCATTTCATTCATCAACTATATAGACTTAACTTAACGTGTTACCCAATAAATGGGCTGTGGAGGTCAGACAGGCAGGCGCTCCTCATAAAATACAAGTATTCAGCTACATCTGGTTATAACTGGAAACCGACCCCAACATAGTTGAAAAACGGCTAGGCAGATAATGATGACGATGATAGACCTAAGTTAACAAAGGTTGGTGAGTTTATTAATATGTTGTAATCTATAGCATTGTCCACAGCATGCGTGACTCCTCATGCAGTGAAGACAGTTATCCAGCTGTGTCTCGGGAAGAGGCGATGTCAGATAGCAGCTAACAACAGTACTTTCAACTCATCCTGCAACTTCCTTTCGAGGCCCTATCTTAAAGTCGTTTATGCTTGTGGTAAGATTTATAATTATCTTTTTTTTATTCAACTAAAATCATAAAACTATTAAGGGTTGATTTTTCAATAGTCGGATAACTTTAAACTGAGATATAAATATGTCGGTTTGACAGCTTTTGTATAGAAAATATGCCAAACTTCATTTATTGATCAACTTAATTTATTCTTCAGATAAAAGTTATAAGATGATTGAAAAATCAGCCCTAAATAGAATTATATTTTCAACAAGCGAAGCCATTTGAAACTGTTAGACCAAAGTAATTTAAAGGTAACTAAAGAGGGTATTTTGTGAAAGTAAATAAAATAAAATAAAGTTACACATGTTTTATTCAAAAAATCTCTTATGCACTATTTACAAAATATTTTTGCTGTTTTTAATTTATTTTCACATACCTACATTCTTGTCCTGAGCACCGTTCGTCCACATTTACAAAGTTGACATAAAACAATTTCAATTATTGATATCGGTACAACTTTAAAATTACTTCTTCAAAATCAAAAATCAAAATCATAAGTCATTTATTCAAACTAGGCTGAGAGTCAGCACTTTTTGAACGTCAAAATTACATAAGACAGTCCCCCAAAACGCCCGCCCTTCACCACTTCCTAGTGTTTTAGCTGGGAAGAAGAAGTGGCGCAACAAACTCCCCAGCAGCACAGCTGTCTGTTATGTTGGAAGAACTTGATTCTATACAATAATAGCATTAATAATAACTTCTTCATACACTTCTATATAAATAACATAGAGCTCTGAAGGACCTTCGTTAAATTGGTTAACTTTAAACTCTGCAAAGTTGTTACAACACTAATCAGCAGATTGCTTTATCCCAACATCACCTCAATCTCGTGTAACCTCAAACTACTCCCGAAACGCTTCAGCCCGTAATTGCACAATTTGTTCAACTCTTGAACTACCCTATTCTGGTGCATCTTGTAACTTTTAACAATACAAATCTCTATTTTACCTTACAACTTCGCTCTTCGCCCCATTGTTCGGTGTAAAGTACAAGAATCTGTGGTCGTATTAGTGTCATCATCGTCTTTTCTGTTCTTTGTACCTGAATTTGCTTTTGTACATTCTTGAGTTGTAATACTTTGGCATTGTCATCTACGCTGCTACTTAATTAGGTACCTATTGGAAAACATTAAACATTTTCGGTGTTTATTATTTTTCAGGGATATTATTTTTTATTTTATTACAACATTAGTATGCAAAAGCTGACTCATCGTTTTCTTTTTCAGTACCATTAGGTGTTCTCTCAGAAAAATATGAGAGTGCACCTGAGAGAGATGAAGATTCTACCAGTTTTGACCACAGCAAAGCACTTTTTGATGAATCAGGTAAATATTGTGACCATGTTAATACACACAACTAACAGAAGTTAAGGGATGATTTTAATTAATATTTTCACTTTGTTAGAAGAAGCTGGTGAAAAGTGGGGCGAGCCAAATGCTGATCGTGCGCTGCAGCCATCTCTAACTGAAGATTCTGTCTCACCGACACGTTCAGAAGGTGAAATCCTCATTATTCGCCAGCAGAAAAAGAACGTGGATAGGAACGAAACTAAACCAGGTAATTATGTTAACTATGTTCTAGCTTTCCAGTTCAAACATCAAATTGTCAATAAAATATAATCCAATATATAGCACAATCGCAAATCTAAATTCACTTTCTACTCTATGTACCTTAATATTTCACGTTCAAACGCGGTTCATAAATTTCGAGTACAACAATTTAACTCCTAACAAACATAATACATCGATGTATTTGTCCCGAGCCGAAATAGAACGCATTAGTTAATTTCGTATAAATATTCGTAGCTGGTATTAGAAAATATTTGTTTGTTTCAGAACCACAACACGTTAGCTCGATATTACTTTTATCCGTTAGTATAGGGCTGCTAATGATCATTGTCATAATTGGAACATTAATTGCTATCAGATGCTATGTTAATTGCAAGAAAGGACATTCCAAAAACGGAGATATGTATACCACTGAAGCTCCTAACGTCTTCAATGATGCATTTTCTGATATTGACAATGATGCGGATATCAGTCATATTTCAGGAACATTCCATGATCCGATGCACCCAGACATGATTCTGTACAAGAATGTTCCCGGTAGTAGGGGAACTCTTAGAGCTATGAAGCCGTTATGTACAATTTACCCTACTAACACAGAAGCAAATATGTACGGTAACGTAGACTATGTGCCTTCACACACGAGAGAAATAGCACCTAGGTTTACTAGAAGCAGAAGTAATGAAGAAGAAATGGAACCAAATGTTATGACTAGTCCTAGGAGTTTAGGAGCGCACACTAGTAATTACTACGGCTGACGTCACGACGACGGAGGCAGACAAGATGCCTCTAGGACATATTGCTTTTAGAGTGATCTCAAACAAGTGCACAAAGCAACTGAAGGCTTATAAAGCAAAGGATTGTGTATAAATGAAGGTTAAGGTATGGAACTGTTAAAGACTATGGATTTGTTTGTGAGATTCTTTATTGTTACATCATATTAGTTTAAGAATTTTGATTGTTCTGTAAGTTTTCCTATTCATTATTAAATCTGTCACGCTCATTAGAGATGCACCTATGTATCTACTTTTGCATATCGTCAACTCAGCACTTTTGTATTTGAATCTATTACTACAATCCCATCTGTGATGGGTAATTATATTATCCTCTACAAGTTTAAATATAGAAAAGATTATTTGTATAGAACCTGCAGCTTCATTTATAACATTTTTGCCCTACATGTAGAAAAATGTAAATCCTTTTATATCATATTTTTAAATAAAAATGCGGAAAATCTGTGTTTTATTTAAAGGTGGCACCAGAAAGATGTACAACAAAAATAATGGGTGAGTCATTAACCACAGTTATGCGATATTTTTTCTTGTTAAAATGCGATGTAACGGTCGCGTGGCTGATGTCATTATTCATGGAAATTAAGGGGAGATCCCGGTGGCTATCACTCAAGAAGCTAAATAGGGGAGAAGGATAATGGAAGGTCGGATAACAACAACAAAGTTATGCATATGAAAAATAAAACCAATAAATTATGTAAATTGACATGCCGTTTGAAGTCACGAACATGAAATATGATGCAATTTATGATGACACGAAAAATCTGTTTTTGCAATCACGGAGTATAAATGAATAGGTACTATGTAGGCTACCACAATATTAAAAAATCGTTTTATAATGGCTTTTTATGCACCTATTTATTTAATTTTAGGCACATGCAACTGACGACTAACAAATGATGCTTGTGTTTGCATTACGTCGACCAAAACTAAGTAGAACTAGACAACAATTTCAGGGCACTGTATCTATCTAAGGTTGTATGTTTTATAAAATGATACAGGATGGTAGGAACATCGATGCGCAGCCTGTTGCCATGGTGTTAGTACAAAATTCCGAACTTTTCGAAATTCTGAAATTGTTCGTTGTTTATTAACAAAGCAAATTGCCGTACCATACTTTTTGACCCCGTAGGAACCCACTTTTCTATGAAACAGCAGATTATTTTTCTTAAACAAAATTATTTCTACGCTGTGGGGGTCTAGAAGCATGATCCATCCCGTCCCCTGCTGCCCTCTACCAGCGATGACCTAAGCCGAGTTCCGTACCCCACGGTTCGTACCCGCCCTTAGCGAGTAGTCGCTGTAGTTGTAAGCCCTGGCTGGAGGAATGAATTTATTAAGGTAGCCGCAGGCAAGTCCGGTTAAGCAACCGTCAACTTAAAAGGTTGACCTGCGAGAAGTCATTCCTAAAACAAAAAGAAATCATGTGCTAAATTCATGGTAACAATTTGCGCGTCGATGTATGCTTTCCTATATCGACGTTTGAAAGGCAATATTTACCAAGCGACATTTTGGCAACTTTACAGTAGAGCATTTTAAAGTTTATTTTAAAGTTATTTGTGAAAAAAAAATACGTTAAAAATCACCTATTTGCCAATACTACTTAATTCCAACGAATTTTAAATGCAGTTTAAAGGCTTAATAAACTGGCATTTCATAATTATGAATTTTCTCAGTATGAAACTGAATATCGCCCAACACTTCGCGTCGCTTGGTAATTCTTGCCTTTCAAGCGTCGATATACAATCACTTAGATTAATATATTTTTTTTAAATCACAGAATTACAAAAACCGTTCTCAAAACGTGTAAAAATTCAATACCGGAGCCATATTGATTGTGAAGTTTCATTACCAAGTAGCAAAGACGATAAAAAACTCATTAGAGCAAGAAATCTGCTCACTGGCTCGGCTCTTGAATCCCGAGAAGGAATCTGCATAATTTTACAACTGTAATCCAAAGGTTCACAACTTTGCCGCCGTATCAATAGTTAATAGTTAGTTTCTGTCGTAATCTGTTCAATAATTCTCGTTGATTATCCCACGGACCAAGTGGGATATTGGATTGAACTTTATGAGTTATCTGTTAATTATGATGGGAACTACATAGTTTATTTGGTCCCTGGGTTTTTATTAAGACGGGTGGCGCAACTAAAATGGGTTGGTACTGATTTCCCTTGTTTCTGTTTCCACCTGAATTCATTGTAATCCTACTGTATCAGACGAAATCGATGTGGTACCTATACTTCAAAGAAAAAAGTAATAAGTGAATGTTAATAAGTATCACAAATAAAATCACAGCTTTCGTCAATTTTATCGCTTCTTCACAATTACAAAAATCAAAGATTATTTAAAATTAAAATTAAAAAAATGTTGTTTAGAAAAATATCTAACTACCTAATAAAATATACCTACGAAAAATTTTACCTTTAAAATTATAAAACGTTATGGGTAGATTAATTCTAAATTAAATAAGTCAACAATCAGCGGGTACAAATGTTATAATTACAATAAAAATATTAATATACTGATTTTAAACACTTCAGCAATAAAAACTACATTATATTCTACAAACACGTGAAAGAGATAGACATTACTATACTTATACTATTGTTCTTAATAACGGGAATGGCGATTTGAAAGTGGTTGCAATGACATGGACAAATAAGGTCTCTTAGATAACTTCTATCAAATTGGTTGCTAAAAATAACATTTCAGTGGTTACACTTTATCGCTTAGCTGCACTTAATTTTTAAATTTCGGTGGAATCGAGAACGCAATTGAAGGATATTTTTATTAGGGAAACAAGAACGGGGTAATCAGTACCTACTAATCCGTTAAAATGACACTAGCTACCCATACGGAGAAACAATGAAAAGTTCAAACCTACATAACGAATCACGCTAAAAAGATAAAAACCTAAGTTATAAACACCGTATGTTCGGGGCCACGGGAGTTACAAACAGAAACAATACACAGAAATAAATTTCAACCACACTATGTTCAGTATTTCACAAAAACTACTTTTAAAATCAACTGCAAGTTAAGGTATATTTTAACGCTACGAAGCTATGCTACAACAATTTAAAATATTCTCTCGATTCTTTTAAAATAAAACACGAACTGCGACGAGCTTTGACTGCGCCAAAGTTTTATAACAACATAAATCGTTTGCAATAAAAACTATAAAAAGTGCGAAAAAGGCGGGGAAGTCTATTCGGAGTTTCCTGCAGTGAGCTACAATCTACATGAGCTCAGTCGTGCGGCAAAACTTCATTATTCAGAAACCCGGTGCGATTAGTTCACGCTGTGATCGCTAGATGGCGTTATACATATTTTTGCGACGATTGCAAAGTTAAGTTAATATTTTTGTTTTGATTTTAGTTTTTAGTGAAGGAAAGAGTTTTTTGTGATAGTTTTTTTAATAGGTATTCTAAAACAATGGAGAAAGTTGAGTTGGTTTGAAGATAATCGCTTTAGAATAGCCATTTTGTTTCTTCGTCGCGACTATTATAAAGTCTTCATAACAACATTGATACAGAGATCGTGTAGTTCGCCGATTTGATTCCCGTTTTACAACAACGACGGACAACTGATTTCATATTAAAATCTACATATTAAAGTATAAAATTATACCAAGAAGATGGGCTTTACCATCATTCTGTCTATCCCATAGAAATGTAAAATCATTTTACATGTACTTCTTAAGTATATATGATTCTATGGTTGGTCCACTAGCGACACAAATACTAAGTAAGAAAACTCAACTCATAGGTACCTTCTGACTTCAGTAAATATACTGAACAAGTTAGCAACTCGATCGTGAGATTTCAAGCTATCGTTTAACTTTGCCGACTGAAGTCACTAATTCAACAATAGTTTTATTTAAGATACAAATGAAGCGTTTCCGTTGGAGTGCAATCTGTCTTTAAGAGTAGGTATTACTTTCAAGCTATGATTCAACAAGATATGCTTTTTTTTTTGAGAGTGGGAAATCATCAAATAAATTCTCCCGCTCTGGGTGGAGCAGAAGTGCAAGACTTTTACTGACTAAAACCCACCCGTGTTCCTTTGTGTTCAGTTGGTGCTGACATATCTTTGAAGCAGCGTCATGGGTTCAAAATACAACGTGCAATAATAAACTTAGGCGGTAAATTCAGGTTTCGCTTAGTGGCAATGAAAACGCTCATAATTTAGCACATGCACGTAGCTGTGATAGTATAAGTAGGTAAACATAGGGACGGTCATCAGCCTTTGATTTTTATTTTATTTTATTAATAGAAAACAAACAGTTCATTTATCAAATTTAATTTCACGATTACGCATTTAGAATGCAGTTATTGCAATAAGAGTTAAATAGTTAATAAGGTACGATAGGGTTGGCCATATCCGTGTGGATAGACTCCCTTTTGATTACAAATAATTTAATTAAAAAATAAAAGGTCCATGGCAGGTTGCTGTGCAGCTGACTTTGTATTGTATTAAAAAAAAACGTAAGTATAATGTTTTGCTAGATGTGGCAAGTAGGTTTTCTTTGCGTTTAGACGAAAAAGAAAGAATACACTAAACAATCATGACAAAATAATGGGATTTACTACAATACTCGCTTTTATAATTCCTAACTAGGTACACGATATTATTGTGGAAGTCTACGTCTCACTACTTTTTTGCTTAGCATACGGTGCTGGGTTCGATTCCCAGGTCGGGCAAAGTGTAGTTGGGTTTTTCCTTGATTGTCCTATCTGGAATTTCCCAGTTGGAGCTAAGTCTGGATTTGTGCCCGGTTGATGGCAATAGGCTTGCCCCCTATTACATGGGAGTTAAACTTAACCGGCGAAATTTGGGCGTACTATAGGTACAACTCTGCCCACCCTCTTGGGGAAACAAAGGTTGATGTTATGTTATGTCCACATCCATAAAATATCAGTGCGCAAACTGTAATCATGAATTCAGCATATCTTTCTAGACCCCTAGCGTAGAAATTTTTCGTCCCCCCTAGCATAGAAAAGTGCAATACCTAAGCGGTCAAAATGTATGAAACAGCTGATTTTCTTTTTGTATAATCGACGTATAATTTCTACGCTAGAATAATATGCTGAATTCATAGGTACAGATTGCGCCCTAGTTCAAATTTTATCCTGTATAAATACGTGCACGTCATAACGTTAACGGAAATTTAAAAGTGTATTCATAAACATCCAAAAAAATCTTATCACGATGCCGTGACGTAGACGTTCACGATTATATCTTCACGTTAGAAATATTAAAAGCGCATAGGGTAAAAGCCGGATATTTGCCACACTTTTCGAAATCACTTTAAATCTCTCAGAAAAAAAAACCAATACTTCACTTGAAAAACTGTTCGATACTTTGTTTTTTTAACTACAAATTTATGAAAAGGAAAAACAAAAATCTTTAATAGAGTAGTAGTGATTTTTGCGGACCTCTATATTTTGGGACATCTATCCCACATAGGGGATAGCTGCCTAATCCATATGAATTACGTTTCGGTTAGATGCTCCGACAAGAAACAGGACATCTATCCCGCAAAAACTTTGATCATATTTTGCCTTCTCATGCAATCACATAGATACATGCGACACGGTCAACTTAGTGGTAGTTGGAGAGTCTTTCGATAGATTAACAAAATAGCATGCAAATCATCCGCGAAACTAGAGTAATTAAAATCGGGGCAACTATACCCCTGGGGCAACTATACCCCTGGGGCAACTATCCTGCATTAGCATAATCAGCCTATAACGTTCCCACTGCTGGGACACAGGCCTGTGACAGGGAGTGAGCTGTAATCTACCACGCAGGCCCAGTGCGGGTCGGTTGGGGTCCTGGTTGTACCCCAATAGGTAACTAGTAACTTACAAGACCTAGGATAATTTCATAGGAAAACTATAACACTTTTGAGATAAACTGAAGCTACCAAAAAACGAATATCTATCCAGTTGCAAGTCTTTGTAGATACGAAATAGTTTTGAAGGGATTACCACTTGTCTAACCCTCCGGGGTATTCTCTTCAGCGCTCACCGAACTGTGTGGCAAGATTGCCAAGAATAGTGATTGTGATAATACACGTTTCGAATAATTTTACATCACTCTGATTACTGACTAGGTCTTTATTATATTTTAAGGTTGACTAAACCACAATGAGAGGAAATTTGTATTCAGATATTATTAAAAATCAAAATCAAAGGTAATTTATTCAAACTAGGCTTAGAGGTAGCACTTTTTGGACGTCAAAATTACATAAGACAGTCCCCCCAAAATGCCCGCCCTTCACCACTTCCTAGTGCTTTAGCGGGGAAGAAGAAGTTGCGCAACAAACTCCTTAGCAGCACAGTCGTCTGATAAGTTTTAAGAACTTGATTATGTACATTAATAGGTAAGTAATTAACATTCAACAATAAATGAAAATATAATTAATCATTAAAAAAAAATGGTTTATTCAGTCAATTAAAATAAACAATGATATGAAGTAACTCATATGACCTGTCAGTAGGTAAGCTAATTCTGGTGAAAGAACGCAAACGTTGTCTTGAGTTAATCACAGCGACCAACAATTGTTATCATTTAAGCAGTCGTTGACAGAATAGTATGCCTTAGAACAAAGGTTGGATTTTACTTTAGCTTTACAAGCATTAAAATGTAAATCTAACAAAGAAGAGGGAAGCTTGTTATAAAAGGTTATACCAAACCCAACACATGAGTTATGAACTTTAAGAAGCCGGTGATAGGGAGGTGTAAACTCATGAAGTCAGTTTTCAACCAAGAGCAAAGCTAATACCTATTTTACTAGGACTATGACACACCTAATGTATCGCTTAATCAAAAGCGCACAGCTGGATTTTTAACGAGGGTGGGAAATCATCAAATAACTTCTCCCGCTCTGGGTGAAACAGAAGGGCGTCAGACTTTTACTGACTAAAACCCACCCGTGTTCCTTTGTGTGTCCAGCGGCCCTTGCGGACCCCAGCAGTTGATGCTGAAATCTCTTTGAGGCAGCGTCGTGGTTTCACAATACAACGTACAATAATAAACTTAGGCGGTAAATTCAGGTTTCGCTTAATGGCAATGAAAACGAGCATAGCACATGAGCTGTGATTGGAGATGGGCCGACTTTGACTTTGGCCGACTAACTGACTAGTCGGCTGCAAAATAGCCGACTAGTCGGCCAAGCCGATCATTGCTTTCGGTTGAATTCGGGTGACATCGGTAATTCGACTAGACTTTCGGGTCATAGGTGGCGTGCGCGGCACCCGGCGACCAGGCGGAATTGTCGGGACATGTTTTTGTTTACTTTGCATTTAGTCTTTCATTGTTTAGGTGCAAGCCGGCGTTTCTTACTATCCTAATTTCCTATCATATTCTAGATTGTACTGAAAGTAAACTGTAAAACTCAATCTGTAATGAAAATAATAACCAGTAAAGATTTTGAATTAATTTTAATCACCGTCTTTTACATTTTGAAGCATATTAATACGAGCTGTTAGAGTACGTCGCCGACTACGAAAATGGCCGACTAGTCAGCTTTCCGACGACCCTGGTTACTTATCTCTTTTGTTAGTTACAGCATTTTTTTTAAATAATAGATGTATAGAACAATACCTCTGAAAATCTATTTCATTGCCTAACCTTCAATAGTACTATCAACCGCATCTTCTCCCGGTCACCTAGGAGAGTGGAACCGGCGAGAGATGTCGTGCGGTGTCCCGCAGGGATCGGTCCTGGGGCCGCATCTGTGGGACATCGGATACGACTGGGTGCTGCGCGCCGACCTCCCTAGTGGCGTCAGCGTAGTTTGCTACGCTGACGACACGCTGGTCCTGGCGCAAGGGAGGTCGTACCAGGCGGCGGCCGACTTAGCGACACACGGAGTTGCGACAATCGTCGATAGGATCCGGCAACTGGGACTCGAGGTGGCCTTGCACAAGTCCGAGGCCATGTGGTTTCATGGTCTTCGGAATGCGCCACTGACGAGTTCCCAGATAACGGTGGGAGGGGTTCACATCGGCGTCGAGTCGACGATGAAGTACCTAGGACTCGTCCTCGACAGCCGGTGGAACTTCGCGGAGCACTTCCGACGTTTGGCTCCCAGACTGGAGCGGGCCGGGGCTGCCTTGAAGCGGCTCCTGCCCAATCTAGGGGGGCCAAACGCCTCCTGCCGGAGGCTCTACGCGGGGGTCGTGCGGGCCATGGCCCTATACGGGGCGCCGGTGTGGGCGCCTACATTGAGGCGCCAACCAGCACGCCGGTTGAAGGCGGCCCATAGGGTCATGGCCATCCGGATGATCCGGGGATACCGCACGATCTCCGGTGAGGCGGCGGGCCTCCTTGCCGGATTACCGCCATGGGATCTGGAGGCAAACGTCCTCGCGCTCACTTGGGAGTGGCGCGAGGAGGCCAAACGCCGGGGCGTAACTCCGCTGCCGCGGGAAATCGCGGCACGGCGGACAGAGCTCCGGCAGGATCTCATGGCGACGTGGAAAGTGCGATTGTCGCAACCCAGTGCTGGGCACGCCGCGATTGCGGCGGTAAGTCCCCTCTTTGAGGAGTGGCTTGAGAGGCGGCATGGCGTCCTCACCTTCCGCCTGACACAGGTCCTCACCGGACATGGCTGTTTCGGGAGGTTCCTGTTTCGGATAGGGCGGGAGGAAACGCCCGGGTGTTTCCATTGCGAAGATCGCCCAGAGGACACGGTGGAGCATACGGTGGAGGTCTGCCCAGCTTGGGCGGAGCAACGCCGTGTCCTCGTGGAGGTGATCGGCGGAGGCGATCTCTCGCGTCCGACCCTGGTCCAGGCCATGGTACGGAGCGAGAGGGCATGGCTGGCAGTCGCCTCCTTCAGCGAAGCAGTAATGCTCGCAAAGAGGGAGGCGGCGCACGTGAGGGAGATGCAGTACATGCGCCCTCACAGCCGTGGCCTTCGCAGGAGACGCCCTGGGCGTCGGGAATCCCAGGCTGATTCCCGGCCACCGTAGGCACGGGCTTGCGGACGGCGAGTAATGGGTAGCTCGCTGTCCGGTAAGGACCAAGCCCGGGTCGACGGCGCGTTGTGTTCCACGCGCGCCTCAAAGAGATGTCAGCAGCAACAGAGGGGCCCGCAAGGGCCGATGCCTGCCGGGGGTGCGGGTTGTTCGAAAGAGATACCGCCGCCCCTGGCACACAGGCAACTGAGGGAACACGGGTGGGTTTTAGTCAGTAAAAGTCTGACACGCCCTCCCGCTCCACCCAGAGCGGGAGAAGTTATTTGATGATTTCCCACCCAGAAAAAAAAAAAAAAAAAAAACCGCATCTTCTCCGGACAAACAAAAAAGCCAAACTGTAACCCAGAGAAACGTTTGCTATCGAAGCAATTCCTTCAAAACACGGTCCGTTTGTACCCCATGTCGCTACACGGGTGATTTATTATTATAGGCCCCATTTGTTTCTTTAGTATGCATGTAAATCCCACAAAGGATTACTTATACCAATAGAAATCGGTACGTGGCGCGAATTCTGCTTTTCTTTTACTTTTTGGAGTTTTGTTGAAGATTGTCACAAACGGCGTTTAGTGTTGCGATTTTGGAGTGTATCATAAACATGAGATCAATAGTTTTGCTGAATTTCAAAAGTACCCATTATTATGCATAGAATCATTATAAATAATCACGCGACACAGGCCTCCTCTCTGTGCGTGTTGGTGGATATCACATGTCTCCGTTTTTTTGGTACTAGGACATGCCGGTTTCCTCACGATGTTTTCGTTCGCCCTTTTGACAATAATGGTAATGAAATTAATTAGGTATACAAAGTAAATTGTCTGCCTGGGTATGCACTCACGACCTACAACTCGTAAGTCGCACCAACAGCCGATGCCACTGAGCCACTACTGATCACTGCTTTATCATTATTACCAATGCTTAAATAAAGCCTAAACAATGTTCAAATATTTTTGTTTGATTTGTGGCAACCGCATACTGGAAGACGTAGCGTTGGAAGGCCTCCTACAAAATGGACAGATGATTGGTGAAGGCCGCAGGAATCCGCTGGGTGCGAGAAGCATAGAACCGGTCGAAGTGGCGGTGCTTGGGGGAGGCCTATGTCCAGCAGTGGATGTCTTTCGGCTGAAATGATGATGATGATGTACCTATTCTTAAATTACAATTTCAGAAGCTTTCTTTTTCTTTGCCTTTATTTTGTTTTATTTTGTTTACTCTTCTGTAACATTATCACTTGTGTGTCGATCAAGAAAAAATAAAAGCGGCCAGAAAGTAGCAACGAGATTTTATGGAAGAATAACTGACTAGTATCACCGCAGAACAGATAAGTGTCCATTATTCTAAACTAAAAATAGACACTATTTTCACCAAAAAAAGGTAACGGTCGCCAAAGAAAAGACTTGCCAAAAAAGTGAATAGTCGTGTGATCGGTCTAGGTCTACACGTTATTTCAATCCGTTTATGTTCTTTAGCCTAGTGATTGAAGTTATCATATTGTTATAAAGTTTGATCATAACTGAAGGATGTCATTATAACATACTACAGTCATTACGTCTCAATCCGCACTCACTGCAATAAGGTGTGTAGGAATGCTAATCGCCATCACATTCATACTTCTGTCCAAAATGGGGACGCATCCAAAGTTTGGAAATTTCTTAGGTCATTGGGGGTCGGTAAAACCCGACAAGAGAGTATCCCAAAAGATTTAGACATTGATGCAATGAATAATCATTTTACTGCTTCGTCCGATTTTGATAGGACAATAAAATTGAATACACTGCATAATCTATCTTCTCTTCCGACTCCCAGTTTTTCTCCATTTGTTTTTGGTCAATTCTCCCCATGTGATGTTAAGAAGAGCATACTATCAATTACTTCCAATGCGGTAGGAAGTGACTGTATCAGCCGTAATATGTTAATCCCTGTGCTGGATGTAATCCTTCCCGTCATTAGTCATATCCTCAATTTTTCAGCATCTAGTGGTGTGTTTCCATGTTCATGGAAAGATGCTCAAATAATTCCATTACCTAAAAAGTCTAATCCTTCATCCTTTTCTGAATATCGTCCTATATCCGTCTTACCATTTCTATCCAAAGTCCTTGAGCGGTTAATCCTCGATCAATTAAGCACTTTCCTCTCCAAAAATTCCCTCCTCAACCCTTTCCAGTCTGGTTTCCGTCCTGGTCATAGTACCACCACAGCGCTTCTGAATATTACGGATGATATAAGGTCAGCCATGGAAAATGGTAATCTAACGGTCTTAGCTTTGCTTGATTTCAGCAATGCTTTTAATACTGTTGATTTCGATGTATTACTTGGCATTCTATGCTCTCTTAATGTATCTCCATCGGTGATTGACTAGTTTCGCAGTTACCTGTTCGGTCGTCGGCAACGTATTTGCATCGGAGAGACTTTGTCTTCCTGGTGTAATACTTCTGCCGGTGTACCACAGGGTGGCGTTCTATCTCCTTTACTTTTCGCAGTTTTTATTAACTCTATCTCCGACGAACTAATTTCTTCCTACCATCTTTATGCAGATGATTTGCAAGTCTACTCTCGAGCTCCTCTTGGAAATCTGTCCGAGGCTATATTGGTGATTAATCGCGATCTAGCCCGGATATGCGACTGGAGCAAGAGGTATGGGATTATGGTCAATCCCATTAAGACGCAGGTTGTTGTGGTTGGCAGTTCTAGGACGGTCTCAAGAATTGACTGGACGACTCTTCCCCAAGTTTTCTTTGACAACTCTATTATCCCCTTCAGCGAAAAAGTTAAAAACTTGGGTATCTTCATTGACAAGAACTTCTCTTGGACTGCCCAGCTACAGGAAGTTAGCCGCAAGCTATTTGCATCCGCTGCATCTTTGAGAAGACTGCGTAATTTTCTGCCGACTGCCACCAAGATTGCGCTTGCACAATCACTTCTTTTACCCATCCTTGATTATGCTGATGCCAGCTATCTTGACGTTACCCAAGACCAACTCGATAAACTTGAGCGGCTTCAAAATGTCTGTATAAGGTTCATATTTGGTTTGCGTAAATATGACCATGTTTCTGAATTTCGTGTGAAGCTCAAGTGGTTACCAATTCGCCTTCGCCGGAATGCCCATATTCTTTCCCTTTTGTATAATGTGCTCTTTTCCCCTTACACCCCTCTCTATCTTAAAAAACGTTTCCAGTATCTTTGCGACTCCCACACGAAATTGTTGAGGTCATCAGACAACTTAAAGCTTAAAATGCCAATGCATTCCACTACTTTCTTCGACAAATCCTTTTCTGTTCAGGCCGCTCGTTTGTGGAATGCATTGCCAGTTCATATAAAACGCGCGCAATCGTTACCTATATTCAAGAGACTCGTGAAGGAGCATTACTTGTTGTTGTGATTTTGTTGTAGCTGTTTTAATCTGTAGTCGTCATATAATGTCTTTGCTTATATAGTAGTATGTATGTATATAAGTATCTATTATACAGCATATATATGAATGTATCTATGTATATATTAGTATAGTGTATCTATTTTTTGCACCAATGACAACCCCATTTTTATGTCCACGCAATCACTGTCCATTCCAAGGTTGCCTGGAAGAGATCGCAGAAAGCGATAAGGCCGCCCATTGTATGTTTTTAGTGTTAATTGTGTTTTTGTCATGTATTTTCTGGTGTACAATAAAGCATATATAAATAAATAAATAAATAAATACAGTTTACATAAAGCAAGTGCAATAAAAACTTCAACTGTTACTGTTTATAACAATATTATGTAACTAGTCTGTACATATGAAACTAGTACATATTTACTCGAATAGTTCGTGCAGACACTAGAATACATCCCCATTGCATGAACTGGAGAAGATGAGCTTCCTAAATGGTCACTGCAATAATCCTATTAATATTATACATGTAAAAGTTTGTGTGCCGTGTGTATAAAGAATAGCACCATCCCATCTTTTCCCGTGGGTGTCGTAGAAGGCGACTAAGGGATTTACTAGAGAACGGGCAGCAGCGTTCTCTATGCATTTTATCACTATACTGCGATCGCCGACCCGCCTGTCAAGCGTGGCGATTATGGCAAACCCCCCATCTTTTTGGGAGGAGGTCTATGTCCAGCAGTGGACGTCTATGGGCTGAAATGATGCTGAAAGTTTGTATGTTTAGATGTTTGAATATTTGTTACTGTATCACGAAAACAACAGAATGGATTTGGATGAAATTTTGCCCACAGATATTTTATAACCAGCACCCTAACTGCGTAACGCACGATTAATCATAATCGGTTTCATTTTGACAGTTCAACAATATTCGTTGCGTTATTTACGTTGTTGAGCAGACATATTTTTCGAACATATGAAGCAATGGTTTAGCAATCTGTTTCAAAACGAAACAGATTATGATGAATCGTGAGTTACGCAATTAGGGTGCTGGATTAACATAAATATGTAATACTTTTTATCTCGGTAGCTCGTTCCCATGAGATAATTGTGACCTCGACGCGGCCGAATCACAAGGGATTAGTAATGATTCCCTAATCCCTTGTTCTTTATTTATGGTAGGATATCACGAACGGTGGTCAAGCCAGTGCCAGGAATAATGTACCAAGAACGACTTTTTCAAAGACATACATAATGATAGGTGACTGTACTCGTTTCATCACAAGAAGATGCTGTTTTACATTCTTTGGAACATATTCCCAGTAAAACGTTTTTTTTTTCTTACGTGTCCTGAGTCGTAAATGCCTAACACATTAACTGTAGGAATGGCTTTCGTTTTGATAGTTCAACAACATTCATTGCGGTATTGACGTGAGTTGAGCAGACAATTTTTAAACATACAAAGTATTAAAAAAACTGAGACTGGACTAAATTTAGACTTTCAGGATGCCTAGGTGAAGTACTGAAGAAAGTCCAGGTAACAGGAAACACAACTTTATTCTTTTTCAAGACCTTCTCGTCCAACAGCTCGAGTTAGAATGTTTAACCGACCCTTTCCCACCTCCCAGGTTTTCGATAATTTGCGCGGTAAAATCGAGTTCTGTCATTGGTTAACGATTTTATGTCATCAACCTATCACAGATGACATCGTGCTGGTCTCTGATCGGTTAGCTAATCAGAAGCATCCAACGACCAACTGAGAAACTAAAGTGTTGCCAGTATAAAATATTCGAATCAAATAGTTAATGGCCTGGATACTAGTCTTTTTGCGTTAAAATGTAATTATTTAAAATGTAAATTAGCGAACCCTAACAAAAGCAATGCTTTCAAAATGATTCAGATTGTTATTAATAGCCTAATCAGCCTTTATTATTCCATTTGCTGGACACAGGCCTTCTCTCTGTGAGAGCGAACGGGCTTTAATCCACCACGCGGGCCCAATGCGGGTTGGTAGATGTCACATGTCTTCGAAGTTTTGGTTCTAGGACATGACTGTTTCCTCACGATGTTTTCCTTCACCTTTTGATCGTGTTTAACACAATTAGGGTGCTGATGGACCCGTAGACTTTATTGCTCATTGTTTTCTACAGTTTGTAAAAAGCTAACCTCTCTGTTGACTTTGGACACATGACACTATGTCCCTCTCTAAGAGTTTATACATGTTTACAATAACCTTTTAGTTCTAGACAAGTGCTGAAGCTTCAGAGGCATTTATACCAAAGCCCGTCCTTCTTTATTCCCACCACGTCCGCGACAACAAAGTCATAAGCCCCGTCGAAAGTTCCCGAGTTCGAAACTCAACCGTCGCGCGTCGCTGGAGAACCTCGCGAAAATGGCAATCTTTGGAAAATACTATCCTTCAACATCAGACTTAAAGTCTCCAACTAATTCTTTTAAACTGTTATTTTGTTAGTCTTACAAGAAAAGGCAGTTTTTGTTAGTTTGTTTTAATTTTAATGTGACCTCGTTTAAACTTGAAGATTATTCGTTGCTACTAGCGCCTTTCACATTTTGGGAGAAGTCTTAATCAAGATGTGGAACAAAAAAGATTAAAATAATTTAGTTAGCATAATCATAATCAGTCTACTCATATCGTCCCCACTGCTGGGACTGTAATCCAACACACACGCGACCCAGTGCGGCTTCGTGGATGTCACATGTCTTCAAATATTTTATTGTAGGACCTGCCGGTTTCCTCACGATGTTTTCCTTCGCCGTTTTAGCAGCAATGGTGATGTTTTAAATTACACAAAGTACCTAATGTGCCTGGGTTCAAACCCACGACCTACGACACGTAAGTCAAAGCCATTTTCACTGGGCCACCACTGCTTCAGTTATCTTAGTCATAATTTCAAATCAAACTAATATTTCAAACCACGCTATTTTACGAAGAATACGGTCTTGCTGTTTTAAAATAAAAATGTATGCGTCACCTTGTTAACCTTTTTTTCTTCGTTGAAAAACAATTTTAACTTTATTATTTAATGGAAACAAAACAGGTTTTTAAAAACATCCTAGCCTATCCTCCTATTTATATTCTTGGCTAAGTCTTATAAAACACTATAAAAATTTAACAGAAAATCAGTGGCATTGAACTTACAATGAAAACAGAGAATTTATAAGAGCGTACATAACTTATTTTGCATAATACATTCAGATATATCCAATATGGCGCCCATTTTCAATACGAGTGAAAGTTTCCAGAATGTTCTAGTCAAAACAAAAGATATTCTGTTTGTTTTACAGACGTTGGGAGTTACTAAAACGTTTGTTATAGTGTTTTCAAAATTTCTCTCTTGATATATTTTCTTGAAGGTTTCATATTGTTCGGAACTAGGTTTTCTTATTCTAGATTTCTTGGAATCTACATTGGAAAGGTAGACTGTTTATGGGCTTACTAGATTTTACCAGCGGTTTCGCCCGCGTCCAAGTGGAAAATTATCTAACGGGAACGTACTTCCGGGATAAAAAGTATCCTATGTGTTACTGTGTTACACAGATAGATTATAGAGTGGATCTCTATAATCTATCTGTGTGCCAAATTTCATCCAAATTCGTTCAGCCATTTTTGCGTGATTGAATAAAAAACATCCAAACTTTTAAACGTAGAAACTATCACATTTATAATATTATAGTAAGATTGGTCTTGCAATATCAACAAATGCTTTGGGATAAACTGCATAACTCACTGATTTAGTTTAAGCATTTACTTTGAAAATATCAATCTTGCATGATATTAAAGCAAATAAACAAAGCTTGTAATTTAAGATAGTTATCTATCTAAAATTACATAAATTTCGAAGTCTTGAACTAATTTAGGAATAAGCTATTTCTAACCCTAAATAACATTACAGGCTACTTCAATTACAGCCACAGAAAATATTTGCTTTATAAAAATAACATCGCACGAAATCGAAAGCGTTTTCGTGCGATCACGTACGAACGAGACCAAATTGTACGTAAGCCTCTCGTGGCCGTGACTTGTTCGAAAGACACGTGAGCTACCCTAACCGACATCTTAATGATTACAGAATTTACGCACCGTGTAATTATGTTTAATTCTCTGAGTAATTTTAACTAAAGATTGGGTTGGTTCGGGTATTCATTACACTTGTATGAGCCGTGAATTACACTGGATTATATCAGTAAGGTTAGAAAAAACCTAGGATTTTAACTAAGATTCACATGCATGGCTTCTATAGATTGTTACCAAGGTTGTTTTCAAGTAAGTAGCAACCAGCATTATTAAATAAAACAAAAAGTTTAAAAATACTAATTTTATTTTGAAAACCAGTACCCACATCCATCTTTGCACGAGCTAATACATCGCAGCTTAATAACTGACTGACTAGCTAATGACGTATATTGGAGTCAGCATTTTGTGTAAAGAGACATAATGCTGACTCTAATATACTGTCATTCAAGCGCTCTCATAGACAGATAGATAGAATATTCTTTTATATTTACCTTCACGATAAAAATTAAAGAAATGACTGCCTATACAAGTTTTCTCCAGTAAAAATGTAAATGCACTCTACTCTTGTTAAAATGAATTAACTAAATATATTAGCTATATTATGAAAATACTTTCAAATATATACGAATTTCTTAGTAAAGCAGGTTGACTTTAGATTGAGTGGCTCTGTTATTACATGAGTTAAATAATTTATTCGTTTCAATGTTTAACTTGTTGAACCACTATTTACCTAGATGATACTTTAGGAAGCTAGGGCTTCTAGGTAAATAATGGAATAAAAATGGTTCAATTGTCTTTTTTTTTAAAGTGATGACTTATGGAATGGTGACCTTTGTCGAATAATGATCGTTCCTGTTGCAATTATGATGATGTTGAACGCAAAACTAACCCCACTCGCTTTTGAGATACAGTTGTCTTTCGCCAATCTGATCAATAAGGTTGATTAGTATGTATCATTACATTATTACTGCACTTAATCAGTAAACTGCTTGATACATGCCGTAAAAGAGCAATTTATTCTGAGGAAAAACTAGCGAAATAGGTAATATTTTCCCTGAAAGTAAACCTACGTTAGACATTCTTGAAGAAATAGAGTCTCCTAACTCATTTAAATACACTACACAACTTAAAACAAAAATCTCAGGGATTCTCAGAGACGTTAGTCGCAAATACGCTGGCTATAAGCTAAAGCGAAACAAAGTACTAACTTATTTTACTAAAGCCTGTACACAAAATAGATAAGTACAGAAGGCTGGCTGCAAACAGGCGCTTGCAGACATACACGTGTACGTATAGCATTCTCAAACGAATGCCTCGCACTCACTGTGTGCCGTGTATATGTCACCGTATGATGGTGAAAACCGTTAGTTGATCGCTATCTCGCGAGGTTGTAAACAGTAGATAGATGGTGAATATACCATACTGATTACAATGTAACGTTTAATTTTTCAATCGTTTATGATCTATTTATGTCAAACCGTCAAATTAAGAACGAATCTGCACTGACCGGCAGGGTTCACAATATGTCCGATTTGATTACCCGTAAAATTGTGATCCGTCCCAGGAGGGCTACTCTTTAACTCCGTTAACGAAGAAACGGGCAGGTCCGAAAATAGTTCGAAAGTTCAAAGTGACTTCTACAGCTGATTAATTAACTTTTTGGATGGGTAAACCCATATAGGGAGTAGAGACCACTACTTCCCCACTGCTCAACTAGATTGCTCAACTGCATACAGTTGAGGAGTGGGTAATACCAACGGCTCGACTGGTAATTGCTCAACTTTGAATAGTTGAGCAGTGGGGAAGTTGTGGTAGACAACTGTCAAATCGTATAGTAATTCATTCTTAGTTAAGGCCCCATCACTAATCATAGGTCTGTAAGTAATGCGGACTAGGAAACGCCCATAACTTCGACCGAGATTACGGATTTCGTGGTTAGAGAGTAGGCCCCCTGATTTGGCGGTAGACTTCTCGGTAGTTGAATTGGTCGCAGTAACTAACCTAGGGCACCCTAATCAAAACAGGTTAGATTAGCTTATAACTGTGACCAACCGCGTGTAAGACGAGCGAGCGAAGCGATCAGTGCCGAGACAGTGGCCAGCGAGCACTTGCTTGGCTACTTAGAATTATCGCCTAATGCGACCCTTCGCATGCAAGTTTCATACCAGTTCACAATTTGTCTGTTTGCCACGGACAGATATAGATTATCGAAAAATGATGCAATAGATTGCAAAAAGTTTCACAATTTTCGATAGTTTAGAATATCGCAAGATAGATGTTATTATTACCGCTGTTCATAATTAATTAGGTGACATATACAACAGGACAAAACACATGCACATAGAGGCATGCGTGGGATTTTACTCATTGTGTGGAGCCAGCCTTCTGTACCTATGTATTCTGTGGCCTGTTTCTAGTACTGAGGGATAGTGCTCCGAGTCCCGATATAAATGGAAGTGGTCGCTAGCGGGTAGTCTTGTCTCAAGTTCTGTTTTAACCTACTTTTTCTTTGCTACTGTTTGTTTATGTGTTTATAAGTGTGTTTTTATAAAATTATGTTTCATCTGCCTTTATTTTATTGTTATGAAAGTCAAGTTAAACTTCCCCTGTTCGACAAATTTCATAGTATTATAAATGTGCTTTTAAAATTCAACATTCAGCATTCAGCAAGTATAAATTAAGTATTTTCCGCATCACCAGATAAAAAGGCACCACATCACTGAAAGTCAGAATTATGTGGTATCTTTTTTATAATGCTTTGATTCTCGACTAACTTATTTCAAGCTTCTCTGGTCACCTGTTGATTGGCATGGAGGAACCTCTATGAATTTGGGGGATACTGGGTCAGGAAAGGGACGTAGGAACAGTAGAAGCTAATTACTCAGTATTATAGTATGTGACTACCTTGTTGGTCTAGTGGTGACAAGCGCTATTGCTGAGCATGAGGTCCTGTATTAGGTTACTGTTACTGGGTTCTGCAATCTGGAATTTCTCAGTAACAGACCGGAGTCTGGATTTGTGGCAATAGGCTCGCGCCTACACGGGACTTAAACATAACTGGTGAAATGTGGGCGTACTAAAGGTTCAGCTCTCCCCAAACCTTCGGGGCAACAAGGCGTCATGTTATGTGATGTTTTATGTTGATAAGGCTGATGATTTATTAATGACGCTTAAACATTATTAAGGTGAATCTAGTCCACATTTTTCCCATACAAACTTCGGGAGTATATTACTCCACTGTTCGACAATGTACATCGAAAATTTACTATGGTATGATTTTGTATTATTATTAATATTGTCTGTACGGAAACAATACTAAAATCAAAAGCCATTCAAAAGTTAAGAGTCAACAAAGATTCATTTTTCTTGCTAATTTAACCTAACTTTGGGTGTGTTTATGTAATAAAAGAAGAGTAAAATCTGAAAAACAAGTCAGTACCGACAAAGCTCAAATATCGAAAAGTACAATAAACTGTATTAGTCATTGATTTATGCAGTAGTTTTTTCATGAAACCCTATCATCCGAAGGACTTTTCTTAATTTTTTACGCGCCTGTTGTACTATAAATAATCCTGCATCTCACTCAATAATGTGGTGCGTGTAGACTAGCTTCTAACTGCTCATCACTACCTCTGTCGGACACGATGCCCGATGAGACAGCGTGCCTTTTAGCCAGGCCCATCAGTGAGTTCGAGCCCGCGACTAGGTTCCCTTTAAGACAGTCAAAACAAAGCTGGTTCCACGAAGTATTTACTTCGAGACAAACAAAAGCCCCAACCTAACCACAAGCCTTCATCAAAAAATGTGTTAAGCACAGAAGCACTGAAGGTACTGGTAAAGTCATTTAACGGAAAGTGTCAGATGGAAAGCCTTTCTAGATACCGTGTTCTACGATCGGGACGTGCGCCGGACCCTTGTATTAACAGTTTACGATCCTCTCTACGTGTCTGTAGTTAAAGTCGTGGCAATATTTCGATTGCACTCTTGGCATGGAATACACCTTTATTTTTCCCATATCTATATTATGTTCTTTGTTTTCTGCCAAGTTTGGGTTTGCCAAGTATAGTAATATTTTTTAGAAAACGGGTCTCAAACGAGTGTAACCTCTAGTAATATAGAGGATGAGGTACAGGGTCTAAAGTTCATTTGTCCTCAGAAAAAGGAGGATCGTTCGACCAGATGGGTGTCGTGTCTGGTGGGCAACTGCCCTACGATTGATATCGGGACGAATATATTCTACGTGAGCGATAAACTCTGCTTGCGCGATGCAGGATTCTTTGTGACGTCAATGTTATGCGTAGTTTGTATGTTGCGATGTACATTATGTTTTTTTGTTTTTGAGGATGGGAAATTATCAGATAACTTCTCCCACTCTGGGTGGGGCAGGAGGGCGTGTCAGACTTTTACTGACTAAAACCCACCCGTGTTCCCTCAGTTGCCTGTGTGCCAGGGGTGACGGTATCTCTTTCAAACAACCCGCACCCCTGGCAGGTGGCGATGTACATGCCGCCATAGTAATTTTAGGTTCTCAATAAACGTGCCAAGGCTCCATTTGCGTTTGGAATACGGCTGCCTGAAACTTAGACTCAGTTCTAGCTACTCAAATCAGTCTGGGTATCCTTCATTCCGGAGTAGACTAAATCTACGGTTTCCTAGATAAGCGGTAGCTGCTATATAATACAGTGACAGCCGTCATGACAATGATGGCAGCCGGGTTTAACGTTACGGTGTCAAAAAATGCTTTCGAGGGAAACACATAATCAACTTACTTTCATAAATAACGTTTTACTGACGTCATTCGACGGTAAAATTGCAGACGCTATTTGACGGCCATCGTAGTCTTAGGAAACCCAAGATTTAGAGGCTCGTTCACAACATTTTTAATAACATATTAAATAGTAATAAGCAATGATTAACGTCTGTTTAACCATACATTTTTGACGTTTAAACGTCTCTTAACTTTGAGCAATGTTTAAGAGGGTTATATGCGTGCTCATTTAATTTCCAAGAGGACAAAAACTGTCATTTTCAAAAATAGAACCCCAAAAAAAAAGAAAACCGTAGGCGGAAAAACAAAAGTGAATTCACAAAATGGCGATCAAACGTTCGGATAGTCACCTAGCTAATCAGGAATCAAGATGAAATCGAACAAAAGTAATATAACTTTCCTTATTGAGTATATTAAGTAAAATCGGACTCGGTCATACGTATAATTAAGGAACCTCAAAGTTCGCTTAATACAATCGTCTGTTCTACCGATTGTCGGATTGGAAGTCTTGAGAAACTTATGTTATAGAATAATACAAAGATTATATTTTTAGAGCTTAGCATAAATCCTACTAATATTATAAATGTAAAAGTTTGTATGTTCAGATGAAAAGATTTGGATGAAATTTGACATACAGATAGTTTACAACCTGGATTAACATATAGGATACTTTTTATCCCGATGGTACTTTCCCGTGGGATAATTTTCAGCTTCGATGCGGGCGAAGCCGCTGGCAAAAGCTAGTTCTTAGTACTTTTCTTGTCATCATCAGCGTAGTCTTTCCATAACTATGTTGGGTCAGCATCCAGTCTAACCGAATGCAGCTGTAGCCACCATTCATCACAGCACACAACCACGATTTGACATCTCATAAAGAAACACGGAAGCAAGCAGTCCTGAGAAGAACTGACACCACGTTTTGACAATGTTTAAAGAAACAGGAGTATCAGGACTGTAGAGTCCACACGCCGTCATCGTGTTCTTCAGGAACACCAGGGTTGCGCCGCTTTGGTTAGCGGCGTCCTCCATCTTCTATCGCCTTGCCCGACAAGTTCACTACTCTCATCCTGACATGTTCACACGACGGTAGCTGAGTCAAAATGGAAGCACGGATTGCTAGGCACCCATACTTATGCCCTCGGCTCGCTCGCGCCGAACACAGGCGACACCGTGCTCCGTGCGGAATTCATTCGACAACATTGTGCTGTGGTGTGATTAGTTAAAAATGCGCTAATATTATTCGCTATATTTTTGTAAGATTTTTATTTAATATAATGTATATATTTTTATTGGTACATTGTAAATAGTATTTATGTCGCGTTATTTCAGAAAATATATGCTCATTCACATTCATACATCAACAAGTGTTTTCTTCAACCTCCTGATACATTTCAAGTCTCCAAAGTGTCTAAACAGCTGAATACTAGTATTTTACACGGTTCACCTATCTGACGTCCACAAACCAGCTATTGGGGTTAGTTTAGTTTAGAAAAATTCTTTATTAGCATAAAAATATATACAGCTGTAGAACTTAAATTAAAGTAACAGTTACACTTATACTAAACAACACACTTTTACAGGCTATGATCACCTTTATAAGTACTATAATAATGACGGTTAAAAAACTTATTACAACATGAGTATTTAATTAATTAAATCTTTAATATTAACATATGAAATTATTGTAATAATTTCATTTATAATATTGGGGGGTAGCACCAAATACTTTAACTACGCGCTCAGCGTAAGTGCGACCGGTGCAATCGGTAGCTCAGGTGATCGCACGCGGCCACCAGTGGCGCACGAGCTACCGCGCCTCCCGCGTTCTCACCTGTATATGGCGAGAGCGGGGTTGCGCTGGCGCATCGTACGGGCCCAGATACGACGCGTTATCAGTTTTGTGCGCAAACAATACGTAGTGATGGGGAAGCTTGTATGTACCGTATCTATCGATATTACGCAAGTCTTTCAACTTAATTTGACCAATGTTAGCAATCAATCTATTTTCATGACATTTATTTTTATTGTAGAATTTACGAGTTAATTTTAAGATAAATTTTGTAATGCTAGGTAATTTTATATTAGTGTGTAGTGCTTTAAGATTAGTTTTAAAAGGAGTATTATAAGCAATTTTAACAGCTTTATTTTGAATTATTTGTAACAGGTTATAATTGGATTGACAAGTGCTACTCCATACCGGACACGAATAAGTGATGCAAGGTCTTATTAGGGTGGTGTATAACCTCAGCTTGGTGTTAGCGCTGAGTTTACTTTTTCGGTTAAGTATGGAACTGAGAGAACCGAGTGCTTGAGCTCCTTTGACGCGTAATGTATTAACATGCTTTGTCCAGTTGAGCTTTTTGTCTAGAGTAACGCCAAGATAGCGAACTTCCGTACTCCATGGAATCAGTTGCCCAGCAATTTTTAATTTTGTCTTTGGGGTGGTACGTTGGCGTGTGAAAAGTATCGCCTCAGTCTTGGACTCATTCAGCTTCAGTTTCCACTTGTTGAAATAAGATTGAAGTAGTTCAAGCGACAGTTGAAGTCTACTTATGATAATGTCGATGTCATTATCGCTTGTATACGATGCTGTATCGTCGGCAAAACAAGCCAGGTGAGTACGGACCTGCACAGGAACGTCACTCACGAACAAAATGAAAAGGTGGGGGCCGAGCACTGAGCCTTGAGGAACTCCTGCTGACACCGTTCGGGGCGAAGACCTAACAGTACCAATATGGACCACAAACTTTCGGTTACTAAGGTAAGATTGGATAAGTTTTACTAGCTCTATTGGAATGCCGCAAGTTATGAGCTTGTATAACAGGCCTTCGTGCCAAACGGTATCGAAGGCCTTTTCGATGTCCAGAAGGAACATACCGGTAGACTGCTTAAGATTAAGATGAAATGAAATGTGTTCAGAGACTCGTGCCAATTGTTGTACCGTGGAGTGAGAGGAACGAAAGCCAAATTGCTCGTTCAGAATGAGCTGGTCGGAGAACCGTAGCAAGCGATTATATATCATGACCTCAAACAGCTTACCTAGAACAGGAAGAAGGCTAATAGGCCTGTAACTAATTGGTAAAGATGTATCTTTGCCAGGCTTTTTAAGTGCAATAACCTTTGCAGTTTTCCACGTATTGGGAAAATAACCTAATTTTAAGCAACCGTTGCAAATCTTTGTGATAAATACAACAGATTTTTGAGATAGATTTTTGAGCATAATGTTGTGTATACCGTCTTCACCTGGAGCCTTCCTGGTCTTAAGTTTACGTATAACTTTCCAGACTTCGGTTGGCCGCACAGGCAAATGTAAATCACCTATGACGTGGTCGTTTACTTGAGAAGTGGCTAAATGAACGTCCCTGTCGACGCTATCGCTTTTCCAGCCACGAGTGAGGTTAATGTTCATCTCGAAAGCATCTGCTAGAGCATCACATTGTTCAGGGATGTTGGCTGTAAAGCTGCCCTCTTGCGTTTTAAGTGGAGGTATTGAGTCCGATCTTGGTTTCAATGACTTAGCTAGTCGCCAAATTTCGTTGCTAGGATTGTCGACTTTCGAAAGTTTAGTGTTCCACACTTTATCTTGTTCTTTCGTTATAGCCAGATTAATAAATTGTTGTAATTCATTGATAGCTGATCGAAGCAATCTTTTTTCTGCAAGGGATACCTTTTGTTCCTTTCGGCGCAGTTGATTTTTATACTTGATCATTTTTGTGATGTAATTAGGTAGTTTTGTGCAAGTGTTTACGTGTACTTTACAAGGAATAAATTTGTCTCTGGCAGCAGTAAGACACTGTTGCAGGTAGTTTACAGCATAGTCGATTTCCGGCTCGGTTTTAAACACCTCCGAGTTTAGTGAAATCTTTTGGTCTAGAAAGGACCGGTATTTAACCCAATCAGCAGTATTTATGTCGCGTTATTTTAGAAAATATATGCTCATTCACATTCATACATCAACAAGTGTTTTCTTCAACCTCCTGATACATTTCAAGTCTCCAAAGTGTCTAAACAGCTGAATACTAGTATTTTACACGGTTCACCTATCTGACGTCCACAAACCAGCTATTGGGGTAACACGATACCCCTTAATAAAACTGGTTGTCATAGTTTCGGGCTTCTAACCACCCGTAACAAGTGTCAAAGATCTATGAATGACAGCTCGGACCGGTTGCTTAGCGTGGTTTTCCGAGGCATGGAGAGGTCTTGGTAATGTGTAAATGATCACCCATCCACGGACCGACCATTTTATTTTTTGTCTTAGCAATGCCCTAGATTGATGAGGAAAGTGGTGTGATGACTCGTACCTAGGACCTACAGAATTATTTTTTAGCTTTTAGTACATTATCTACATCATTACTTTCACTAAAACCGTTTAACTTAAAAAAATCTTCATAAATATTTACGTATTTTCCACATTATACCAAAAACCATAAAAACATTTGAGTTCTGTCCGCTACAGACTTAAACCAATACAAGCGAAAAACAACTCTTATGAAAATTATTCCGCCAATTTGCTTCTAAAATATATAAAAAAACACTTCGATCCAAATGCCTGTAAAAATAATAAATTGTCATTGAAGAGTAAACGAGAAAAATATCATAAATCATCTGTCAGTGATGTTTATATGACTTAATTTGATTTAGATGGGTATTTGAAGCGGGATAATAAAGGCTTTTTGTCGGTATTCGTGCCTGTGATCATTTGGGAAGTAAATAAAAATGTACTTGGGTTAAATTATGGTTGTAATTTTCGGCGTTTTTGAGCCAGAATGCATGGGGGTAACCAAAGTTCCGTGTGAGGCATTTTAAAATATGAATTCAGTTATAGGTCTGGTTGTTATGTTTTTGGAAAAGGTTTTGTTTTTCTCTTTACGTTGTTGTAGAAGATATCGCTGAACACACAAATTATTATTTTTTAGTTGAATTTAGAATGTCGAACCTTTTTGAATTCGTATACATCCAGTTTCTCAATTAAGAATTAGCAGAAGCCTGCTTAGAGCAGATATTGATATATTTCTTTGTCTGATTATGATCCAAACACCTGTAAGATATCCTTCCGTCTATATTGGCTTCATATTGTGTCTGAAATCCGAAGAGCTTTGCGGTCATCCCAAAATCCCGTCGATTTAACTATGAAATCTAACGTCAGAATTCGAAACTATTTGGCCAGAACAGAGCCAGTAGAAATTTATTGGTGAAATGAATGTTTTGGTGTTCTGATACAGTCTCTGATTATACAATCGGTTGCCGTATCAGGAGGATATTTGGATGCGAACCCGGGTTCAGGGAAATTGATGCTATTTGTAAATTGTGCCTAATAAGAGGAGGGCTTCTTTATATCTTCACACAAAAGTTTGCTTGGACAGAGAAATTTGTAAAATAAATGTTGGTTATTATCGGCACGACCGATGCCTGGAAGAAATAGCTCAAGTCATCACAATTAAATAAGCTAGTCAGACAGCTGGGGCGTAAAAACTAAGCGACTACATGCTAAGAGTATATATAGACTGTGGGATAAGGATCTCGGCTTAGGGCGTCCCTCGTTGGGGACTCCGTACCCCACAGGGGTGCTCTTAGCATGTAGTCTCTTATTTTTGAAGTTTCTGAGCCCTGGCTGGAGGCCATAATGTATTGAGGCAACCACAGACAAGTCTGGTTAAGCAGCCGACCACATCGTAGGTTGAAATGCCATAAAATATGGGGCATACAAAACTAAATGATGAAAAGGATGAACTAAGGGTGAGAACCACCACACAAGAAACCCAAACCAGATTAAGATCACTAATAGAAGGACCCAAACTAACCTAAGAAGGCGCGAGGCATATGAATAGCGGTAGAAAAGGTAGCATATGAATAGCGGTAGAAAAGGTAGAATTTCGCCTGTCTTGTCAAAAGGACACTAATTCACACTATAGACAGAAGAATTTGGTTTTCACATAGAAAATCTGTATTTACTGTAAGTCCACTTTATAGCCCTGTGATTACATAATTAAAACCCGGTGAAGGTTGTTTCGTCCAGAGAGCGTGCACCATTGTATTTACAAAAGTATTGTGTGCATAATATATTACCAGCTCAAGGAAAACAGTGTGGAGGGAAGCCACACGTTCTCAATAACATTTGACGTGTATGATGCATGAGAGAGCCGGTGTATCGCCATTTATACCTGACTGAGTAGATAAAGGGGAAGACTTATGTTGGAATTTCTGTGGCTTTTTATCATAATTTATCGTTTATTGAGGAGCCAGTTTTATATAGGCAGCTTCCTTTTTGGAAACACCATTTAATAGCCAGCAAGGTAGCAAGCTCAGGGTGTGCCTGGGCACGCCGCGATTGCGGCGGTAAGTCCCCTCTTTGAGGAGTGGCTTGAGAGGCGGCATGGCGTCCTCACCTTCCGCCTGACACAGGTCCTCACCGGACATGGCTGTTTCGGGAGGTTCCTGTTTCGGATAGGGCGGGAGGAAACGCCCGGGTGTTTCCATTGCGAAGATCGCCCAGAGGACACGGTGGAGCATACGGTGGAGGTCTGCCCGGCTTGGGCGGAGCACCGCCGTGTCCTCGTGGAGGTGATCGGCGGAGGCGATCTCTCGCGTCCGACCCTGGTCCAGGCCATGGTACGGAGCGAGAGGGCATGGCTCGCAGTCGCCTCCTTCAGCGAAGCAGTTATGCTCGCAAAGAGGGAGACGGCGCACGTGAGGGAGATGCAGTACATGCGCCCTCACAGCCGTGGCCTTCGCAGGAGACGCCCTGGGCGTCGGGAATCCCAGGCTGATTCCCGGCCACCGTAGGCACGGGCTTGCGGACGGCGAGTTATGGGTAGCTCGCTGTCCGGTAAGGACCAAGCCCGGGTCGCCGGCGCGTTGTGTTCCACGCGCGCCTCAAAGAGATGTCATCAGCAACTGATGGGGCCCGCAAGGGCCGATGCCTGCCAGTGGTGCGGGTTGTTCGAAAGAGATACCGCCGCCCCTGGCACACAAGCAACTGAGGGAACACGGGTGGGTTTTAGTCAGTAAAAGTCTGACACGCCCTCCCGCTCCGCCCAGAGCGGGAGAAGTTATTTGATGATTTCCCACCCAAAAAAAAAAATGCTCTGGTCACGTGAAGTGTCGACCAGCCGGCGAGAAATTTCTTTACACACTCGGGCCCTATGACACGAGCGTTTCAACCCCAAGGTATTTATTAGTTTTTTTTACGATTATTTTTTAAACTGCAGCTTGATAACTTCTCCTTCATCTTTCAGTCACCTATCTGCTGGATTACTTACGTCCCATTTACTAGCTCTGCATACTTTAATACCTAATCTTATTCACTTCACACTATGTTAATGGTCCGAAGATCCTTAGCGCCATAAATTCAGATATAAAGCCAACGTTAGTACTATTTTATGGTCTTCATAGATGGTATCCGTCATTCTCCACAACTTTATGGGTTGTTAGCCATCCTTGGAATTTATAACATGTTCCAATTATGGCGTTTAGGTAGTGCTTGGAAACCCATAATTTTCTTGTGATTAAAGATTCATAGTTGGAATTTGAATATGCTACTGCTCGTTTTATTTGCGCATATATCATAAAAAAATGTTATAGCACATGCCATACCATTTTTTTCGTTGGTCTAGGGGTCGTAAGTGCTACAGCTAATAAGGTCCTGGGTTCCATTCCCGGGCCAGCCAAAGTGTTATTGGTTATTTTTCTTTCTAGACTTTCTCAGTAATAGAGAGGAGTCTAGATGCGGCGGCTGATAGCAATAATCTCGCCCCCTATTGTATGGGTCTTAAAGATGACTGGCGAAATGTGGGTGTACTACCTATAGGTACACCGCTGTGTTATGTGCTATTAAACTCAGTAATAATGTATTCCCGTTAATTACTTGGCCCAAAACACAGCCTCAACAAAACAACCACGAAGAATTTTGCCGCTCTAGTTGGACCAGCAAAGTCCCAAAAAAAAATACGGAATTTTTCGGGTAGTAAATTCATAACTTCCCTTTGGAGCTTACCGTAGTCACCCTAAATGAAATTTAATGCAACATCCAAAAGGGATTTCCGGAGAAATGTACTAATTGAACGAAATGTTTACTTAGGATGCTTTGAGCTCCGCGTAATTAAAATTAAAGTTCCCATATTATTTTTGGTAAATTGAACTGTTTTTATTAAAATCTTTAGTTTTTTGTTAATAATACTTTTTTAATAACTTAGTTTATGTAATTAATTATAGGTTCGTTTTAAAGAAAAGATAAATCTTTCTTTGTATTTAATACCTTGAGATACCAAATTTTTAGGGTTCCGTACCCGTCTGCTACGTCCATCCGTCTGTCGCAGGGGTATATTTCCTTAACTGTAATAGCTAGGACTCCTCCATGGAGGACCTCAGTGCAATGCTCGACGACCTCAGTAGAGCTTCCGAAAGAGTGGGTCTAAAAATGAACATGGACAAGACAAAGGTCATGTCAAATGCCCATGTAACACCCACTCTCATGACCATCAGAGGCACTATGCTCGAAGTTGTGGACGAGTACGTTTACCTAGGACAAACTGTCCAGTTAGGTAGGTCCAACTTCGAGAAAGAGGGCAATTGTCGAATCCGACTCTGCTGGGCAGCGTTCGGGAGGCTTCGCAATATCTTTTCGTCCCCAATACCGCAGTGTCTCAAGACGAAAGTCTTTGACCAGTGTGTGTTGCCAGTGATGACCTATGGTACAGAAACGTGATCGCTCACAATGGGCCTTATCAGAAGGCTTAAAGTCACCCAAAGAGCAATGGAGAGGGCTATGCTCGGAACTTCCCTAAGCGATCGAATCAGGAATTAAGAGATCCGCAGGAGAACCAAGGTAACCGACATAGCCCGACGAATTGCCAAACTTAAGTGGCAGTGGGCAGGGCACATTGCTCGCAGAACAGATGGCCGATGGGGCCGAAAGGTTCTGCAGTGGCGACCGCGTACCGGAAGACGTAGAGCGGGAAGGCCTCCCACAAGACCTCCGACCTTGTAAAGGCCACGGGAATCCGCTGGATGTGGGAAGCACAAGACCGGTCGAAGTGGAGGAGCATGGGGGAGGCTTATGTTCAGCAGTGGACGTCTTTCAGCTGAAGTGAGTGAGTGAGTGAGTGAATAGCTAGACAATCGAAATTTACACAGTGTGTGCTAATATGTCCGCTATAATAACATGTATAAAATAAAGTCACAGTGTGTTAAAAAAAAGTTAGGGTGGGTTATCTAAGAAATGTGTCTTAAGATGTCCAGTAATCAAAGCCGACCTGAATAGGTATCTTTATCATCAAAATATTTAATGATATGGTGAAAAATAACTGTGACCTACACATGTGTTTACGGAAATCACTTGGCTGCAAATATCTGCATGCCAAAAAAAAAAAAACAAAACCCGATCCGAATTCCATTGCAGTAGGTAGAGACTTACAAGAATGATTCATAAAAATATTCAACTGTATTATAAATATTATAATTGTCTTTTGACATTGCTGTATTGAATAAGTGCTAATAAAATGACGAGTCTAATGACTATGAACAAAATCTAGCTACCAATAGTAGTCGCATTTTGCATGGCAATAGCGGTCATTGACCTCCTGCATTTTTTATTTAAAAAACTGAAATAAATCCGTAATCTTCCTGAATCAATCATACGTAAACTCAATCCCAAATTATTTATTTCAAATAAACCAATTACAGGCACTTTTGGATTGTCAAGGGATGGTCTGTTAGAAAGATGAAGCCCATTCCAAAGCGTAGTAGATAGGTATCAACATATTACGCTATACTCCATAGGTATGGAGAAGAACAGGCATGAAACTCCACGGACACTCTTTTAAATCAAAATATTGTCACAAGAAATTGGTTCATCATGGCACATCGCATCATTCATGTTGAAATAATACATAATTATGAGAACAATGTAAAAAGACGTGCACATTAGAAGCGTCCGTACTAAAAAAACAATTCAGTAATTATAATAATTTCATACAATATTAATATGTATAAAATCAATATCTATTGTGACCTTCCATAATTATGTTGAAATAACGAAAAGCCAGACATAGTTTATTGTTTGCTTTCCTACGGAGAAGTATTAGGGAAAGTGCAATGACAGCTAATACCATGATAAAACGCAACAACTATAGTAAAAAGACGAGTTTAATGACTAATGAACAAAATCTAGCTACCTAGTACATACAAGTCTATTACAGAACACTGTCACGTCAATTTTAAACCACCGCTTACTTATCTTTGGGTCCCTAAATTACAATTTCTGAGGTACCCAGTATCAGCCATTGACCTTTGCCATTCATCAACCCGCAAACGGAAAAGTGAAAAACGCAGATGTAAGTATTTTAATATTGTGAAGTGTCATGATTTTATTAATGTTGAGCGCACTTGTGACATGTACATTTGGTTAAGACCGAACAAGCAGTAGATAGGTATAGTAAATAAAAAAGTGGTATTAATGTTTTGATGGGGTATTTATAAGTAGAGCGTCTTGTGAACTGTTTTTTGTGAAAGTATGCGTTCTGATGAGAACAGTATGGGACTTTAGAAACCTACTAACAGGAGCAAATCCAATTTTATCTATGAGTGTTATTTGACTTCTACTAGTCTATTTAGAATCCTGTAAGTTTCTACCAAATGGGACCACCCAGAACTTACGTATCTTTACTTTTTTGTTTTTGTAATTTGATATATTCACGTGTCTCTACAGTATTGGCATGCTAAATAAATGAAACTCGTACCCGCCAAATCTACTACAATTATGTAGGTCCCAGAAAACGTCCAGCAACATCGAGACAGACCCAAGAGAAGATGGGGACGAGCGTGGCACCTACAAACTTGGTTGGTACACATCAGCTCGAGACACATTAATAACATAAGAACAGAGAAAAAGGGATGCTCTTACAACATGGGCTAATATTTATAAATAAATAAATAGTAGGTAAGCGCTTGCCCGTTCCAGGAATAATATCAATTCTAAGCCGTCACAGTCCGTACGCCTGTCACGTTTTTTATATGAATTTAGCGCAAAGGGAGAGGAGTTTGTGTCGTCCATTTTCCTTGTCGGTAGATCTCGACATGTTGGATTTATGTATTTTGTACGTCATGAGCGTTTTGACTAGTGTTAGCAAATCTCACGCGATTTATCTCGTAAATCTGAATGTGATCGTAAATTATTTCGTTGAGGTATTATATCTACACATAAACCATCGCTTTCTACGGTTTTTTCGTGGATGGGGCAACATACATTTTGTATACCCCTCCATGCCTCGAAAATCGCGTGAAAAAATTATCAGCCATCCCATCCATACACTTGGGTCGAGTGGCCATTGAAGTTTTGTTTGGGACAGTTGATAATTAAGTCCACGTTGGGACGGATGTAAAAAAATCGCGGCGGGATTTTATCACGCACAGGATTTACAACTCCTGGTGCTGAAACAAGAATTGAGAATCTAACAGAGTGCATCCTAGCGAGTTGACAAAATACATCGTTCGATTTTAAACCCTCGGCGTAAAGCAGAACGTTCAAAAATCGTTCAATGGTGAGAATTGCTCAGTTTGATTGTCAGTATTACATCGTTAAATTTGACCATTTCTTTCTGATACAGGCTGCTTAGCCAGCAGACTGAACGTGATAAAAGAGACTAACTGCTCCAATACTACCTAGTCTAGTATTCACACTGGATGAGCTCATAACTGACCAACTTTTAATACACGTAACTTTATTTGAGGACCGACACTAGTACTAATTGTAATCTATTACCCTAGTATCGCTTAAGCAACTTTTTTTTAGATCCGAAGCGGCCCGATGTTACGTTTCTTTTTCAAATGTGGCCTTTATGTGTACATACTTACAAAACATACTTTTCCCTACATCTTCGTCTCTTTGCAAACAAAAATCTCAGACTGATAGATTATTGACAAATGCGTGCACTGACAGAACAGGTCCTCTCAATCTGTGTGGTTCTTTCCTCAAAAGACCATATCAGACACCAATCTACATGGTCCTCAAATGATCTCACCACGATTATTTGACATTATGAATTTTGTTCAAACAATGACATGAATATTTACTTTGTAAAGTATTATATTGCTTTAATTATTGTGAATGTGATGACTGTATGGGTAATTCGTTTTTTCTTCAGTTAGTCATGGTCTGGCAGTTTGAGTAATTTATGCGGCCTATCCAAATTGTCCTTTCTTTGGCATTGTTCGTCAATTCGTTGAGCTCCTCAAGTTCTGAGTTGAGCTGCATGATTACTGATAAATGCGTGCACTGATTGGACAGGTTCACTCAATCTGTGTGGTTCTTTTCTCAAAAGACCATTTCAGACACCAATCCACATGGTCTTCACATGATCTGACCAAGATTTTGAGTTTGTTTCGGCCTTTCTTCTCAGAGTAGTTAGATAGGAAACGCCAACCTCATCTAGTTTTAAAAATATTATTGACGTGTAAAAGTGTTTATACAAACCTACTTACAGAAATAAAATAACTTATCATTTCTCATTACCTAGGCCAGGAACGAGAATACGAAGACCAGACAAGTATGTGTGCCTTATGGGAATGATATCCAATAACTGTGACATTGTATGGTCAATCAGTTTGCCTCTACAAAATATGACACAATAACATACATGATAACACAACATAGACCCGACACGACAAAATATGACATTTCAGGACACAACACCGGACACGACAAGACACTATGAGACGCGCGGGTCACGATGTAATATTGTGGGTATACCTACATAGACCCGTCGTCGATTGTATTGTTGTTCATTGTAGTTTTTCTCTGACAAATAACTAAATTATTCATTCTCTCTTTACTTAGAAAATATGGTTGCTGTTAATGAATAACTTCAAGTGTCTTTAAAAGCGTTTTTCTTTCGGCTTCAACTATTTCTCCTGAGGTAGATTCTTGGTTTAAATCAACACAAGTTAAAGTAGGGGAGAGTGTGCATGAAAGAGCGAGTTTTAAAAAGTATAAAACAAATCATTTTAGGTTGATTGTTTTTAAACAAAAATACTTTTTTCAATAATCAGTTTATTAGTGATGGTACTCAAATAAAAAAAGGAAACAATCTGAGAAAACTTAAAGAGAGAAAATATAGCTACATAAAAAAATGAAAATTGGTTGTTTCAAAACAATCTGTCAATGAAAGAGCTACCGTGTGCTTTGGAAGAGCTTTTTCTACAATTTTAATATCTCTTAAAAGACCCAAAAATCTTTTATTATAATCGTTAATAATACTTTTCTAAAAATCAATCTCTAATAATGTAGAAACTCTGGTACAATTAAAAATATTTTTGGTAGAAGAAATTAATCACTCCTTTATTACTGCAAGACTCGGGTGTCCATCCTCCACATATTATGCACTAACATCATTCTTCTTTGCTCTGAGAATATTGTCCATTACACACAATATAATATTTTTTATCTCGCTGTAAACTAATTAGTCACTTTCAACATAAGATTTTTTGTAGACGTGTTTTTACTTTTCTTTTCTTCTATTTTTTATTTTCTATTTTTTATCCGTGATTATAACTGATATCATTTTACAATTGCTAGGCTTAGAACTCTTTCTGGGTCCTGATTTTAGAAATTCGTACTTCGGGTATGGCATTCTGTGCTGAGGCTCGCGAAGACATGTTTTTCTATTCTAAAAAATGAACAGTATGAAAAAGGTATCAAAAAGACGACAATGTTAAACTGAAAGCTAGTAGTATATAGAAAGAGCCCGTTTTCGTGCCATGAAAGAGTCGGACTCGACATTTGGCACTTTCAAAAGATTTGTATTAAAAAATATAACTTCGAACTACAGAAAATTTACATTAACATCAAAACAATAATATTTGCGTAAAAGAATGCCAAATATATGCCTTACAATACGACATATTTATTTTGTCATCCTATGCTTTACACTTCTTGCCAAAAAAAAATAAGTAAACCCAAAAATAATTTCATTTTAGCTTCAAAATTTTCAATGACGTTATTTAATTTCCTAGAACTGTCAAATGTCTGTGGGTGGCAGCTGTCCAGAGTTGCCATATAAAGAGTACAATTGAGTTATGGTACAATTTTTTTTATTGTGAGATATGCGCATCGGCTCTTTCAATACATGGCACTTTCATACACACTCTCCCTACGCTAGAGAATTTCACGCCAATGTTTAATGAGAACTTCTAAGTTCGTTCTCTAATAATAATTGTGTGGTACTACTACAACTAGTGTTGAGCAGTTGATTGCAATAGGCTTGTCCCCTATTGCATGGGGCTTAAACATAACTGGCAAAATGTCGGTTTACTATAGGTACACCACTGCCTAACCCTTTGTTATGTTACTGGTACCTGCTTCAATACTACAACTACTGCTTCATACTTAACTACATTAATTTTTTACTTAATTAAATGGATTTCGGGTAAACACAACGGACCAAATGAGAGTCTAAGTGCGGAAAAGGGAGTGCCAATATCATCATCATAGCTTTTGGGTACCATCGAATGGGTACCACTAAATGCACTACAACATCGCGTTAGGTTGAGACAAACATGGTGGGACGAGCTTGACTCCTACCGAAAGGACAGGCCCGCACTAGCAAAAGACAGAATTGTGTGGAAAAGGGAGAAAGAAGTTATTGCCCTGCAGTGGGACCGTACTAGGCCCTAACTCACTATGACCACTTAACGATTCCTTCAAAACCACGTCGATTCCGAAAATCACACACGACATCAGTTAATAAATATCGACAAATTGTCTTGGAACATACAGAATATGACATTTCGATTCCTTACCGTAAACATTGGTTTCTACAAAACACGATATTGACGTAGTTTGAACGTAGTAAGATTCCGCGGGGAATCATTATAACGATACAGAATTGTGGCAATGGTTAGTTTGATAGATAAAAATGGCTCTTGAGGAAAAGATCAGGCATAATTTGCTCTGCAAATAAGTAAATGAGAACAGTTTTTGAGGAGTTTATCTTGAGCAAATGCACAGCAATCAAGCAATCTGCCTTCTAGATCCTCTACTGTCGGACTTCTATAAGAGTCCATTCTATCAGAATTAAGCATTACAAATTTGGGGCCATTAGTTATTTACAGAATAATTTACGTAGCGTGTCCAGCAGACCGCATCTAATCGTGCAATGTATTGAAATTGACGGCTCTGTTACTAAATTATACGGCTAATAGAAAATACCATCCAATACTGAGAATTATGAATACACGGTTATTTGCCAACACTGATTGGTCTAAATGGTATTGAAATTGAAGAACCTTCGCTGGACCTTTCGCTGGCCGCACATTGGCTACTAACCGACTTCAGCTTTTAATAGTAAATAAGTGCACATGCACATACGCATACATTCACGCCGTCTTCCTAAGCAAGCAGACACCTCAGAACGCCACCTGCTACGATCCTTACATAGGTACCCCTTTTGCTTCGTAAACCGTCATACATGTGGTTATAACCGCTCGCTGGTTGCAAGTACTACGTATGTACCTTTCTGAAAAACATCGCCAATAAGGTCATTTAAGTAAGAAAGAAAATATCTTCATCTGCTCCATTAAATGTGGCAAATTTATAGGATGATACAGATATCTTAGTGCAGGATATTGATGTAGTATATATTGTTTCCGTAAATTAGCAACAAGCAACATTTTAGAAGCATTTACTAATAATGTGGTAATCTTTGCGTCCGTACAAAGATGCATGTGTCTTTGGTCTTGCTTTAAAAATGGTTTTTGATAAAGTAAAAAGTTAAGATAAACAAATATAATATTGTGTATGTCTGAAGAATGCCATAGGATACGTGATTTCATAAACAAAAGTGATAGTAAACCTAATCATGCAACTTAAAATCAACTGTAACTACAGCAGGTTAGGTGGTTACAGTTGATTTTAAGTTGCATGATTAGTCGCGACTATCGCAAGTTCCTATTACTCCACAAATAGTAGCCTAATCTGCGGCCAGACTTAAATTGGTTATTTGTTATTAGTGTAAATGTTACTGGAATTTGATTTTCGGTTCGGTACTTATATAATTTAAGTTCGTAAGTTAAGATCAACAGGCACTGAGATTACAGCTCACTCTCTCTCGAAGAGAGCAGGCTTGTATCTCAACAACACTTTGGTTTTACTGCATTTTGCAAAAAATATGATATGAGTAACAAGGACTTTGACAAATACGCAGCTAAAAATAAGTTATAAACCAATGTCGGGTTGAATAAATATCAAATCCACGTGTTTCAATTCACAGAGGACCACTAGTCTAAGTACGTCATAGCCGTACTTTCGCTCAATATGGTAATGTATCCAAATACGGTTTCTCTTAGTGTCTGCTAGAATAGAGAGCTTTGAGCGAAATAATGTTACCTTCTCCAGTAGCATTTTTGAAATCGGGAAGGGCAAAATATCGATTTAAATACAGGTTTTGATTTTTAATCTTCAATTATTTATCAATGATTAAATTACTATTAATTCTAGCTGCTGCCCACGACTTCGCCCGTGGATGTGAGAAAAGATCCCATGGCAATGTACCGGGACCAAACCTTATAATGTCAGCTATCCGCCATTAAAACTCCCGTCAAAATTGGTCCAGATGTTTCAAAAATTAGCCGGAACAGACAGACTACACTATAAAAGTCGGTTGATTTCTTTTTTGGAAAAAGTATTTATTTTTATTTTTTTAGTTACAGTACCTACCCCACACCAATTCGAAATTTCATCATCCTTGGGGTTAAAACAATGCATATTTATGCGATATCAGAAACCGCGGTTGATTTGCTGTCATTTTTGAGTTCAGTTGTCTGTCTCCGAAACGCATCATCAGATCTGTATGAAATTTAAATGGAACCATTTCGGAGAGATCCTTTCGAAGAAAAAAATAATTTTGCAAATCCGTCTGTATACGACGTAGTTATGCCCGAACATACATAAATAAAATATATAAACGTGTCGAATTGATAACCTCCTTCTTTTGGAAGTCGGTTAAAAAAAATGTTTTCTTAAAAGTACCGTACTTTCATATGCATTTAGTAAAAACTTGATATTTTGACAGTACAGGCAGACACTACATTTGTACGTAGGTATAGGTATAGACTAGTGACCCGTTCCAATCGCGTCATTTTTTATTTTTATTGTATTCGTATATTGCGTTTGCACATAAACCTACTGGAATAAATGCTGTAAATTATGGAGAACACCGCTAAATCCATTGTATTAGGTTGTTTTGTGTAGTGCCGGACGTAAAAGAATCCCACCATCCCATTTCTTCCCGTGGGTGTCATAGAAGGCGAATTACAAACTATAGTTTTGTATAATTTAGAAGCATTTTGTTAAAATTTTGTAAATGTGAGTACCATGCATCCGTTTACTGTGTTGTTATGATGTACGTTGACTTGAAAAAACATGGCAGTTGAGAGTATGTCATGCTCACATAAATGTCTCACTGATGGTGGCGCGTGTGTTGGATCATTCGGTTCCCTACAAAATGGTTGAACTGGATGGTGTTGATCCACGCGTCAAGTTCGTGAACGGGCGCTGTCGGTTGAGACTGGTCATCTCCTAAGTCCTAACTTCCAGGGCTTATTTTTATCTTGTATTTAGAATTGTTTATATTTTTTTTACATTGTTCTCACATACAGAAGCAACAAGAATAATGTTCCCAAGATTTGGTAATATTTCAACTTGATTTTAAAAGAGTGTCCGTGAAGTTTCTTGCCCGTTCTTCTCCATAGACATCTACGTTTTGGAATGGGCAACTAGCTTCAACTTTCCAACTGATCGACTTTTTGACAATCCAAAAGGGCCTGTAAATGGTTTAATTGAAATAAATGCTTTGAGTTTGAGTTTGAGTTTGAGACTAAGATACTTACTAGAGAATGGGCATCAGCGTTCTCTATGCATTTGACCACCGTACTGCGATCGCCAACCCGTCTGCCAAGCGTGGCGATTATGGAAACTCCCCTTTTGGGTAGGCTTATGTCCAGCTGTGGACATCTTTCGGCTGATATGATGAGGTTATTTTGAAGATCTATCCGGTTAAATAGGTCTGGCTACGTAAAGCGACTTATATATTTAGTTACAGACATCTAATAGAATCTGAAAAATCTTAGTTTTTTTCACTGAATACAGGAGTAGTGATTCTGTACTTTCTTTAGTTGAATATGTAAATATGTAGAAGTTCCCAGTTTCTTTAAACTGTCGCCGCTCGATACTGCGTTCCAATCCATACCATTATTTATCGTTATTGGTTCCATTCCACGTCCACTACTTTCGGTCCTGACTCCAGATTGTGGGGTCCGTTGTTTATTTTACTTAAGCTATGGATTTCTGACATTTATTCGAGGAGGCTAGTCGAATTTCTCGCCGTATTGTGAGTAATAACGGCCCATTATTGGCCCTATTGAGTCCTGCTGGATGATATACTGATATTACTTTAGTAAAGTTTTTGGGAGGATCAGCACCTCATAAGTTATGTGGACAAAATTGTCGACGTTTTTTAAGCGTCGTCGTGCGAATTATCAGCTAAAAGTTTGCAATGTGGTATTGATTTGTCACTTTTAATGTGTTTATTGGTGGAACCACGATAACACCTAAAATTCTTAACAATAGATAGGTAAAAATATATTACACCAGTAGGTAAAAACTCCGTTACGGACTTGGTCATAAACCAGATACATTTTGGTTACTGACAAGTCCACTAGAACGTTTGACAAAAGCAAAGGTAAGAGTAGCATTCAATCTAGTTTTCGTTCAAAGCTCATCAAACCAATCAACTGACTTGTTCATTATTTGAATCTAATTATAAGTACCAAATAATATGCAGGTTTACTAGACATCTGCCAAGTAATGTTACATTGTATTATATTTTGAAACGTTCTTATTCGTAGGTACGTGTATATAATTTATTTAATTATCTATTATGCTGCGCCTTCTCTGTTTTGTCTCTGCATCGGAAGACTATTAGAAAATGTGTAAAGCCTTAAGAAGTCAGGTTTTGTAGTATTTTTAAATAGTGTTAAAAAAAACATACTTAGCTTATGTCGATCTTGTTAAAAGTCGTAGAATTCATAGAAATACGAAATTGTACCCCACAGGGGGTGCCCTCAGCGTGCAGTTGCTTTAGTTTAAGTAGGTTTTTATGCCCTGGCTGGAGGCTTTTAGTTTTTTACTAAAAAGCAGTTCACAAGAAAGTCCGGTTGAGCAGTTACGGCCTCTCAAGGTCAACTGCGAGATGTCATTCCTAAAAAAAAATACGAAACGCTTTGAAAGCCATTGCCACTCTAAGGCCTCCAGTATTTTATTTCACACAGCTAACAACGTCTATTTGAACATTCAGGTCCCAAAACATTCTTCATCCTCTGACCGATGACATTTATTTTGCCTTCACTATATTCATCAAGGGAAACAAGACATTGAAAGCTCAAAGGTAGTCAAGAAGCTTGGACGTTGCGAAGTAATCAATCATTAGCGCCATGATCCCAGCATCACTCGGCTTGAGACGCCACATCATCAATCAAGCGGGAACTATCATTGAGCGCGTGTGACTGGATGGGACAAGTCTTGGAAAATTGTTGGGGTTGAAAGACATTTAAATATACTTAATATGTAGACGGGTCGACGGGTATAGACCCCGACTTCCTAGTCATGGTCAAAACCATGGCCATATGACTGACATAAGGGTGTGAAAACATTAATAACTGAACCCGATGTAGGAAGAAATACGAAGGAAAGAGGAACCTTTTCCTAAATATTTTGGGATCAGCTTCCAGTTTAACTGGATACAGCTGAATACCAGTTCACATGGAGTGACTGCCTATCTTACCTCCACAACCAATAACAGGGCAATACGAAACCACTTGGTAAAACTGATTGTCATCCTTTCATGCTTTTGACTATCCGTATCAACTGTCAATGATATCTAAATGGCGGCGGGACCAACAGCTTAAAGGATCCTTCAAACAGGCGCGACGCGACACTTGTAGAACAATTTCCATGAAGTTTTCATAGAAATTGTTCTACGAGTGTCGCGACGCGACCGTCGCGTCGCGCTAGTCTGCACGATCCTTAATGTGCTTTCCGAGACACAGAACAGTCTTCGTATATTATAATAGATGGTCACCCACCCACCGGCTGACCACGGCAAGCGTTGATTAACCTTTAAGATCGATCCATGCGGCTGTTATTATTTAGCCACGAGCCCGAAGGAAGGAGGAACGCCGTACCTACATGACACGATCTATTGTGATAAAAATAGCAAACCAATCTTCTACCCAAAATTAGGTAGATGTCGTTCACGAAAATCATTCTTAAAGGAGGTTTTTGCCATCCAAGTGATCTCTACAATATAATATTCCAAAATAGCCTTGACAAAAACCCTTGGTAATACATTCCGATCAAACAGTTCATTGTGTTAAGTGAACCAGAAACGTTCTGATGTATGGAATGGTCTTCCAGTTAATTAGGCAAAGGGAATGTTGTGAATTCTATGTGGAATCAGGCGAAATTGAGGACGCTGTTGATTTAGTCAACATCCTGTATTTTGGCGAAATGTGGTTGTGCTATTGATAAATTAATATTTGAATAGATAAACGATTAGATGGCTACTTCCATCTAATCTTTTACAGATATTTAAAATTTTGATAATTGTTGTAGGTTACCTTCAAAACAAGAGTGAACGTGCATTTTTTGGGCACGCTGGATCTATCATAGAACTCATCAATTGCTTTCCATAGGGCGTGATCGAGGTCAAGAGCTGGCCCTTTTAGTAATAAAATAAAAAAAAGGTAAGTTATTTTAGGTAAGGCTTAGAAACGAGTTAAATAAAAGTTTGTAAAAAGATGGTCGATGGCCGGTGGAGCAGACAAGTCCTAGTGTGGAGATCGAGTATCGACAACCATAGCGAGACACCCCCCAGCTAGATGAGCCGACGATCTTAAGAAGGTAGCTAGGACAGACAGTCCTCAACCTAGTCAAAACAGTGATGCAGCCTGGGAGAGGCCTATGTCCAGAAATGGACTGTGAAAGGCTGAATTAATAAGTAAAAAGGACATAAAAATTGGGGCTTGTGGCTACGTAAGAACAGTCGTACGGCTCGATCGATCAGGTTAAGCTACGCTTGCCGCGGTAGGTCCGTGGATGAATGAATGAATGAATGATGAATCCATCTTTACATACCAAGACTCCTACGTGCCTCAGAAAGCACGTTGAGCCGTTGATTCCGCCTGTCATTTGTGGATCTTTGACAGTCGTTACCGGTCGTCAGAAGCCCAAGAATGCTGATACCTGAAACGCACACTCATTCAAGTCTTGCCAATAAGTACAGTATAATCAGTGGCGCTTATCATTATTACAAAGTCAAAAATAAACACTCTTAATAGGCAAAACCTGATTTGAAACCTTTTAATATTTATTCGCACTCGTCAGCTGACAGTGCGACCTTAAAAAATGTCTCCACAAAATTAAGTGTACCACTTCCAGTAGATGCCAATATCCGTGCTGAAGGCGGTAGTGACGTGCAATCTGATGATCACAGCGTGTTGAAACTGCACGTGAAAGCTATGGCCGGCAATAGGATGCCTAATTAGCCCGTCTACCTATGTACGTGTCTTTATAGTTTCATCTATGTTGGGGCTGAAACTCAGAGGAATAAAGGAAACGAAGATTACCTCGTGGTTTATGCAAAATGTGGGGTTCTGAATTTTCAAGTAACGCGAAATTTAACGTTCTTCTTTTCGGGTACCTAGGTCCGTACACGCTTTAAGAAAATTAATTCTTACATCGGTTATAGTCAGTACCTAAGTTTGGAAGCGAGACTCCGATATTCACTGGATGTACCTTCTTAATATCGTAATTTCCGGCATATAGCAAAAAAAAAAAAAAACGGATGAGCGAACACTGCACCCTAATTGCATTACACACTGTCAATCAGAATCTGAATCATTTTGACGGATATTGCTTGTCTATTGCTTCATATATTCGAAAAATGCGTCTCAGCAATGTAAATAATGCAATAATTGCTGCAGAACTGCCAAAATTAATGCCATTCTTTAAGTCGGTGTGATAAGGAATGACCCCGCTGTTTCTTACCAACTCATTTGATTCCCTTTTCAAGGAACCATCTTCTAGTTGACCTCATGAATATCGTGTAGTAGTTGATCTAGAATCTAGAAGTGGGATCACAGTATAAATTAGGTGCAAACTAGGTTAGATATCTAGTTAAGATTTATCAACTTTATAGTTTGCAGAGATTCATGCAGCTGACCTGGATACTCTCGAAGAATGTTTTTAAAACTTTGGTAAAAGTTGTTCTATGAAAAAAGATTGCAAGGCTTCTCATTTCCATTCGAGTTGTGAATAATCCATCGGGGGACGTTGGATGGCTTCCAATATGGGTCATTATGAATGTATTTATGTATGCTTAAATAATCACGGTTGAGTTGGTGACATTAGGGAAACCACAGGAAGAAATTGTGAGATGAAGATCATTCATGTTGATGAACGGATGCGAATGCTCAACATTTGATAACTAAACACGAAATTATAATGATCAATGAGGTCTTTAAAATTAAAATGGCTGGTGGCTAAGTATTAACAGACAGCAGTTTATCGATCAGATTAAGCTTGCCGAGGTTGGTGCGTGTATAGGCAACCATCTTTAAGGACATCTTCATCATCCAAGAAGTCTTACCAAGTGGTATAGCATTACCCAGTAAATGCATTGTGGAGGTCAAATAAGCAGTTGCTTCATGTAAAATACTGATCCTTAGTTGTATACAGTTACACTGGAAGCCAACCCCAATATAGTTGGGAAAAGGTTAGGCAGACGATGATGAATATTTTTTTAAATTGTTCTTAACTTGTTAAGAGGCTATATCTACCGTAGTTTGTCAGCAACGTCATAACTGAAACTGCTCTAAAGTAAATCTACAAACATAGAATACATTTTAATGTTAAAAATAAGAAAGCATAGATAGATAGCCTCATTTATAATTGCTTATATATTTTATCATTATGTATTTATTTAAGTATATGTTAATTTACTGCATTATACGTGTAAGTATAAATTTTAGTTTAAGACGTCACATATTCATATTTTCTCTTCTTGTTCTCACACACTATTGTCTACATTTCTTTTTAATTTCTCCTTTCGCAGGTCTGCTGGAAGAAATTTCTAAAGAAATAAGCAGTATCTTTGTACTGAATTGTTTAATTATACCGTATCTCGTATGTATTTTACTGTGTGAACATAAATAATAAAATAATTAAAAAAATAAAGTAGCTTTTCTATTTCAACGATGGCTGCTCTAAGACTTTAACATCATTATCATAATCATCATCTGTCTTTGCCCTTCATTGGGGTCGGCTTTCAATCTTACCAGATGCAGCTGACTACCATTATTTTACGTGGAGCGACTACAATTACTACTTTAAAATATGGACCAATATCATTTTCATTTACTTTTATCGTATTCAGCAGTGTCTCTGGTTTCTTCTGTCTTAGTACACTCCTTAGGTAGGTAGATGGTAAACATCTTCAACCGTTCCACGACTGGTAATACTGAAAATATGCTAAGCAATAGTACATTTTTCCACCGGAGAAGTGCCGGTCCGTTAGGTATTTTACCTACTGTCTTATATTTTCATCACGACATGAGCTAATCTGATATTCCTAGTTCGTGAAACCAATGGCCTAACAACTAGTAACAAGCTATTAATCAGAATTTTAATAATTTCGAAAGATGTCATTAATTTAGTGCTTCATATCTACCAATTTTTCTGCTAAATATTCTACATAACACAATGAATGTTATTGAATTTTCAAATTGAAGACATTCTTACAATTAGTGTGTTATGTGATGATATTATAGTTCATTGACGTTTTAAAGTTAACTCAAGTAAAAACTGAACCCTATCTTGTGATAGGTTTCAGTTTCGTTTTATTGAAACAATAACCCAAACACACTTAGTCCGACCCGGGAAACGAACCCAAGTCCTCATGCTCAACAGTAACGCCACCACTAGATCAACGTGAAAGTCTGTATTAAAATCTTATAAATAATAGATTGTCAGCTAAAGGGCCAGACATAACATCAGAACGTTTTGATTGGAACATGTAAAGGTCGCAGGTGGCCCATCGACCTTTGGGGCTAGTTTTTAGGATTGAAAAAGAAAATGACGGTCAGAAAGCACTTAAGGATGCCATAAAATCGACCTCTTATATCCCGAATAGTCGAGAATGGTAGTTTTTCGTGTGAATTTGATGTTTCGCAAAGTTATGAGATTGGTTTTATGGTTACATTTTCGGGAATTTTCAATGTGGAATTCTGATGTTGGTTAAACTGAAAATTGAAACAGCTTACGCGTTACTAGAATATCGCAAATTTCAGGGTCTGACAGGCCTAAATCACGAGGCTTTGAATATTTGGCCTATAGTGAATTGGATGAACGCGAACGGTCCAAAATACAGATACTGAACTACACCGCACAAAACGGGTTTTGAAAACCTCTACCTTTTGAAAAGCTCTGGAAAATTAATAATATCTGAATAAACTGCCTCAGGAAAAGAATACCATGTGGAAATAAAAGTATTCATTTTTCAGTTGTGTGTGTGGTGGCCTACACTCAGACAAAACTGTTATTTATTTTATGTTGTAATATAGATTAGTGAGGGAAATGTATATTCTCGTATTGAGTATTTTGTATATAAGATATTGTGATACTGTCCCTACTTTTTATAGAATATTGTTTTGGTTAAGCATTTATTTTATATTTAAATTGTAATTATTACGATAGTATAGATATGTAATGTAGAAACCGCGAGGTTAGTATATTTCAGTTACTTTCATAGTATCATGTCTTACGGTATTTTACTATGGGGACGGGCTGCAGATATCGAGTCTATTTTTATTCTGCAGAAAAGAGCCATCAGAGCAATATATGGCCTCCGTAGGCGAGATTCTCTAAGGGAACTTTTCAAAAATATTAATATCATGACGGTACCTTGTCAATATATCTATGAGAACATCATGTACGTCAGGAAAAATTTAAATATTTTCAGTAAAAGAGGTGAAAGACACACCGTTGGGATTAGAAATAGGGACCTATTAGTTCAACCAGGCTTCAGACTGGCTAAAGTAGACTCATCCTTCATGGGGTACTGTTTAAAATGTTACAATAAAATACCTCCCCACATTCTCCAACTGAATGAAATGAAATTTAAATCTTGTATAAAACGCACACTATGCAGCCACGCTTATTATAAGTTGGGAGATTACATCGCTGATTAAAATGCTTGGCTAAACGCTGCTTGTCCTGCTCCACAAGGTAGGTTAAACCAAATTGATTAGCATTTGAAAACGTTGGAGCTGCTGAAGACTGTAAAAGACTAGATATCTTTGCATTGTATAAATTCAAACTTTTAGTATTGTATAATTGCATAGCATATGTGTGAGCACTATGTTCCTACTATAAAGCTACCATTTACAGGGTACGTCTTTCATTGACTTGAATGTGCCTTGGCAGCTAAGAGTATGTCATGCTCACTCAAATACTCAACCTAGGTAGCTGTTGGAGCGGCTGTCTAGGCAATATGCATAACTAGTGAACATGAGTATTTTAACCATTTTTCTTAACGTGCATATTTATGCTCGTGTTTTTTTATTTATGCATACTGCACTACCACGAGGAGATAGCGCAGTTATGTGGGACTCAAACCCACTAAAACTCCACGGCGTCCTCCAGTGCCACTTGCGGCGGGAACACGGGAACGCGCAAGCCATCCGTGACCCACCGCGGCTGTCCTGTACCAGACCCTCCTCGGAGGGGAATAACCCCCATCACCAGCGCACCAGAACACATGGCATGGCGTGACCACCCCAGGGACCAAATGGCACAAGAGCGCCAGATGACCCGTCTATGGCACCCTTGGTGCCCCTGTGACGGGTCAGCACAGTGGCCCCGCCGCATACCACTTCTCGGCCGCTGGAGATAGGGAGAGCGGCCAACGCTATACCGATATTCCTCCTTCCCTGCGGTCCCACCGTGTCCGCCATCAAACGCTGGCGGCCCCATCCAGGGCACAGAAGTGAAGAGCGCTGCTCAGAAACACTCCTCCGGCACAGCCTGTAAACCTCAGCCGCGATGCCTCTCATACGACATCGCGGCCCGCCTCAGTTGCGATGCGCCTCACCGCAACCTACTTTTTGGCCGCTACGTCGTCGGCTTGTGGGCAAAAGCCCTGACGAGCGGCCGCACCTCGGGATTCCTCTTCGCTTCGCCGTGGGTGGGCAAGCCACGGCGAAGCCTTTATTGCATTCTTTTGAAGCCAGTCGGCTTAGTATTTTTGCATGCTGGTGTACCAGCGAAGAAAGCGGCGAGGCAGGCCGGCGGCGCCGGTGCCGCGAAGAAACCGAAGGCGAAGCCGACCCATCCCAAAACATCTGAGATGGTCAACAACGCCATCAAGGAGATGAAAGAGCGCAGCAGATCTTCCCTGCAAGCGATCAAGAAGTACATCGCCGCGCAGTACAATGTCGACCGACCCGCACCAACTGGTGGGGTCCACAAGGGCCGATTCCTGCCAGGGGTGCGGGTTGTTCGAAAAAGATACCGTGGCCCCTGGCACACAGGCAACTGAGAGAACATTCAGTAAAAGTCTGCGAAGTTATTAGATGATTTCCTACCCAAAAAAAAGAAGGTTGCCTTTTCACCAGAAATGTGCTAGGAAGTTAAGCTGCAAAAATGTGTCTGTTCCACCTAAAGCTAAGTAGTGTAGCAGAGCAAAAAGGATGTGTTATGAAGATGCGTTTTGCACTTATGGAAAAACCTTAGAATCATTAACCGCTTAACTAACAGAGCTAAGTTCTAGGCTAAGGTGGCTCTTCTCCATAGGAAACGACCAATTGGAACCGTGCACCTAGCTTTTGACCAAATCAAATCAAATCAAAATATTTTATTTCACATGAACCTGCATGGGCACTTATGAAACGTCAGAAGCTAGGTGCACGGTTCCAATTTGTTGCTTCCCATGGAGAAGAGCCGGCAAGAAACTCCACGGTTACTCTTTTAAAAATTATTGGCTTTTACAATGTTTTCAAAATACAGTGATAATAGTTATGGGAGGACAGTGCAGGCTTGTCAATAAGTACCAGGTATTTAGAAGAATGAAAATAAAGAATTGCTAATCATTTACAAATGTACAGTCTGTAAGGCCTACAACGTTCTGACGTTTTATAAGTCCCCATGTAGGTTTATTTCATCTGCCTAGCCTTTTCCCAAGTATGTTGGGGTCGGCTTCCAGTCTAACTGCAGCTGCTGAATACCTGTATTTTACATGGAGCGACAGCCGATCTGACCTTCACAACCCCTTAGAAAGATTGGTTGTCAAGCTTTCGGGCTTCTGACGACCCGTAATGTTTATGTGAAAGGAAAATATTTTGAATTTGAAGCTGAATATGAAAATTTTACGATCATACGAATCCATTGCTATGCGGCTTATGTTAGCTCTTAGCACATCTCTAGTGAGGACAGCCTTAAAGTATTTGGTAAACAACATGTGAGGACTCGGTTCCTGTTGTTAAATTTGCATGAAAAATCTGGAAAAGGACGTTGAGGATATCTTTACAGTTGACCTTGAGATGACATTACAAAGCAGCCGTTTGGCTGGTTTCATAACGTCAAAGCGCGTGGTTTGCGTACGTGTGGGAGAATTTGTTATTCGATCTACCCAAGCTCCTCACGGAAGGCCAGCAACGCGTTGGTGTTACTAACAATCTCACGTTACCTGGGTTACCGACGATAAACTCTTATCCACCCGAGGATAGAAAAACCACCTTGATTTAACTTTCTACTCAGTTATTCGACAAGATGCCTGTGATATTTTCAAAATATTTTCAAATAAATTGGATCGTCTACTTTTTTTTTTTTTTTTTGATGACGGGGAGAAATCCTCATGGATGTCCTCCGCCCCGGGGAGGGCGGAGGGGTCTGTCAGACTCTTACTGACTAAAACCACCCCGGTGTTCCTTCTCTCACTTGCACCGGGGATCACGGGAACTAGTGTGACTTCCGCGATCCCCGGCTAGTGCCGGCCCGCCTCTGCGGGCCACCTCGCGATAGGCGGGGAGTGAGGTGTTAAACTCCCCCCTTACGTCATAGAGAGGCGCGCGTGGAACACTACGCGCCGCCATCTCGGGTCCTAACAAGTAGGGGGCAACGAATTTCCCCAGATCCGTTGCCCCTGGACCCATTTAGGGGGGCTGGAAGAGGGCGTTATCCGCCCTCCGCCGACGCCCGGTGCGTCTGCTGCGGATCGGGTTAGCGGAAGCAATCTCCCGCTCCCTCTCCGCAGCCTCCTTCTGCGAAATGACTGTTTCGCAGAAGGATACCACCGCGTCCCAGGACTCCTCGCTGCCGACCATCGAGTCGACAACGGCCGGCAGCGACAGGTCACTGCCGACTCCTGAGATGAGGGCACGGCGCGGCTCCTCCCAAGCGGCACACTCTACCAACGTGTGCCACGCCGTGTCCTCCCGACAGTCGACGCAGTGGTGACACCGAGCGTCCGGCTCCCTGTTTATGCGACACAGGTACTTCCCGAAGCAACCATGCCCCGAGAGCACCTGTGTCACCCGAAACAGTCTAACCAAATGCAGTTGAGTAGCAATATTCACCCGTAATAACTGTCGTAAATATTATATTGACAATCGGGACTGACTTACGTGCTCACCAAGGCATGCAGTGTTCTCTTCTATTTGCACAGATGCTACTTGGCAATTAGACCTTGTAAAAATAAAAACTTTATCCAAAATTCGTTTTTTTTTTTTTTAAAACGTTTTTATTTTTCACTTCTTAATCCTTAAATTTTGAGTTAGGGGGGCCTAACTCAAAATTTCATCATCCTTGAGGTCAAAACAATGCATATTTATGGCTGCAATCGCATAAATATGCATTGTTTTGACCCCAAGGATGATGAAATTTCAATCCCGGTTTATTTACTGTTATTTTTTTAAGGGTTCCGTTGTCTGTTTCCGAAACGCATCATCAGATCTATATGAAATTGAAATGGGACCACACGGGAAACACCAGCTTTCAAATAAAAAAATTATCATCACCCAGTCGAAACTTATGAGGTAACAAACATAAAAAAACATACAGTCGAATTGAGAACCTCCTCCTTTTTTGAAGTCGGTTAAAAAGGCAGAATACTGTAACAAAATTAACAAAACATGCAAACGCACTCTCAAATGTATTAGGTAGTCTACTGAACTCAGTATCGAACATGTTATCGACATTTATAGGTAGATACAAAAACGATTATACACGAAACATAACATGACAAGTATTTTGTACCTATTGTGAACATCCGAACGTTATTGCATTCTTTTGAAGCTAAACCGGTCGGCTTAGTAATTTTACATAAAATGTATTTTTAATCAAAAACTGTTCTAGAATGTGAGTTTTTATTCAAATAGATTTTTAGGTAGGTACATATTTTATTTTAAGCATTGAATTAGATAGCCAAGTTGTGTGACGATGAAAATCATAAAGAATTCTTCCTCCCTTTAACCTCGTTAAAAAAATCTATTATGGATTAAACAAAAACTTCTAAATCTTACCCCAATGATTAATTCAACGAAATAATTATTTAAACCAAGAACTTAATAACTCAATTACAAAACTTTTGAATTGATAGATAATTACGTAGCTCACAAAATAAATTTCACAATTTCGGCCAACATTCCTTCGATCCATATAGTAGGCACTTTACGACAAATATTCGAAAAGCTACCTCTTAGTAATCAAGCCTGACTTGAGCAAGATTAATTAAACCAACAGAGCATCAATCATTGGGCTGGATTCCCCATCGTAGTGGCAGACGTTTCACCAGTTTCAGTTCGTAGGTTACTTAGATTGTTCCTACTTTGTTATATACTTACTAGGTGGGTTTGGCGGCAATTTGAAACGCGCGGTTTGATTGCTTAAAATCAGAAATGAAATGATCTGGAAAAGAATCGGAGTTACCGACATAGCTTGCAGAGTAAGCAAACTGTAGTGTCAGAAGGCTGGCCTTGCTTGTCGAAGAACCCATGGCTATTGGAGCAGACGAGTCCTGGAGTGGAGACCGCTGGAGTGTAGCGTGGGACGCTCCCCAGCTAGATGGACCGACGACCTTAAATGGCTGAGACAGACTAAGAACAGAATGTTGAGGCGTAGCCTAGGAGAGAGTTACGTACAACAGTGTACTGCGATGACCTGAGTCGATTGATTGGTTTGACAGCTCTGGTTCAAAAATGTTACTATTTTCCACTGTTGTTTCTCCCATATTGTAATTATTCTTTGACACGGCTTTCCTTATGCTTATGATTTGCTTATTAGTGATCGTAGTGTATTGTGAATTGTCTAATAGGAAAAAATTGCTGCAACTCTTCAGGGTTAAACGTATGGAAGCTGCTGCTATCAATCCTCTTACATGCACTTACTGTTAAACAACCTAACAAATGTAGACGCCCTGGAAGATTGTGTTTGGTAAATAGCCAAGCTAGTAGACTAGCCGGCGAGCGGCGAGTAGCCTATTTATGGCAACCAGTGTGGGACGGCGCTGGCAGGTTCTAACATGCTGCTACATTCTGCAATACCGATGACGCAGCTATACGTGTCCCAATCGCACCACTCTACGAAGACTGAGGACATCATACGGGTGAAGACCAACTGGATCTTGAGGGTGGAGAAGTTGGAAGCGCGTCATAACACCAACTTCAAGTCGTTCGTGGAGTGCGTTCCGACTCACCATTTGATGACCTTCCTCAATGAAGAGTTTTGGCCGAAAGGTGTGCTGTATCGGCGTTTCCGCGGCCAGCTACGCGACACCTCGCAGCGTAACACGACGCCATCACTTCGTGTGCAGTAGTTTTAACATTTGTTTAAAAATATAATATATGTATTAGTTTATAGTTATTGTTTTAATACTTATAATATATGTATTGTGTTATATGGGCCTTAGTTATCTGAAATAAAGGACAAATAAATAATAAATAATAATAAATGCATTTGCAATGTAAATAACAATCAATGCCCAATTAAATTAACGTGGCGGTTGAATCGTAAGTCAGGAAATTTTAACATGGGTAGGTATTACCTACCCATGTTCAATTTTCGTGACCGTGAACGATTCGATTCGTGTTAACACCACCAAGCTGCTTAATATATTTCATCGATACTTTTAGAGATAAGTATTAAAGAAAGTATTTCTATCTCACAAACTATCGCCGTATGATAAATCCATCGACGAATAGCCCATGCAAAATATAGTGATGTCCTTATCTGATATTGTACAAACATTAATAGGTACGAAATAGATTCGAACCTCATCTCCCTTAAGTAGATATAGGTACGTACTCATAAACCCGTCCCCGCAGCGTCAGAAACTTTCATCCCAACTTTCATAACCGTTTATCTGTGAGTTGACTACTTCAGTTACTGATTGGAGATAGCCGTTCTGGGCCCTGAGACAACACACATTTCTGTTAGCGTTCACGCCAAGCGCTACGCCTAAATGTATGGGAATGACATTACCTGGGGAAAGGACACGACGTAATCTTTCCGCAAGTAATGTCATTCCCGTATATTTTGGCGTAGCGTTTGGCGTGAACGCTAACAGAAATCTGTTTTGTCTAGGCCTGCTGTTCGCTTAGGAACAGGGTTAGTGGTAGGTGTTGGTTGTCGCGTACATAAGTGTGTTGACATAACCTCAATTGTACGATGCATGAGTTAGATCTATAGATTAGCTGGTGCATCGTCGAAATTCGAGATTTTTTTAGGGTTATAAGTCGCTATCTTGGATTATTTTTGTGGACACAAATGTAAGTAGTGATTGACCGAATTTTTCAAGCGTTCTCGTACCGAAATAAATATTCTAAGTACGATTTGATGTCTTCAAAAATGTTCATAACAAATATTGCGAATATTTCACAACACGATGTCTTCGAAAATGTTCATAACAAATATTGCGAATATGTCACTTTATTAGTCTCTGTGCAAAACTATCCGAAAATATTGCCGATCGAGGTCAGTTTGCAAGCCTACACATAACATAAAGAAAAACAACCTTGAAACTGAAGACAGACCCCATCCCAAAATAGGCTTACATTCTCTGACGCCATTCCCAAGGCGTTTAAAGGTCTAAATCGGAACATACATACTTATTTATTTCGAAGCAACGCCATAGAAACTCTTTTCCCTTAGTAAACTTTTACAAATGGGCAAAATAATTAGTTGAAACGCTTCATATTTTAGCGCTGCGTACGTTTATAGGATATTTCCGTGAGTGAATTGTGCAATCAAAATTATTTTAGTAGGTAAGAATGGCTTGCACGTAATCGTTGCTCCTCAATTTTTGGTAAAGACGTAAATGGGTATTTCTAATCTTAGCGATTTGTTTTACCCGTTGTTCAGGATTTCTGTAAACGCATCGACTTAGTAATGTTTTGCAAATTGTGTTTACCATAAGCCAGACTTATGTAACACACTTGCATGGCCATTGAAAACATTATGAGAACTACGTTCAATTTAGAAAGCGATCGGAACAAACGTATACATATAATGCATTACAAAAGTAGTAACAATTTCGTTAGGTTTGCACGTGAAACTATATTAGTTTGATTCTTATTTTATTAAGGAGATATCAGACGCTTAATTTTTGGGTTGTTATACATTCGCTACAAAAGAAATTAACCACGAAAAAAAGTATGTGTAAACTCGCCACAGCTCTATTTTCATGAAGTAAATTCGCCATATTGTTTATTTTCGCACAAACAGCAGAAAAACCAAACAATAAGTAGAATAAAACGTTATTTATTCATTTTCCATGCTCACAGAAATTCACACAAAAATCACAGTCCCACTTATAACTAACGTATATTACGTTAATATTGTCTGGTTTTGTTCGTTTTTAAGGCCGCGTTGTCAAGGACAGCGTGATCTGTGTGACACGCTCAATCCTTATAAACATGTACTACAAGTGGCTGATTTGCTTACAACATTACAATTATAAGAAAAAAAATCAAATCATTTTCATTTTGAGCGCTAAAAACCAATAACTTTGCTTGCTACCAGTATTTATGCAAAAATTATGTACCTATGAAGACTTGTGACGAATTTACACGTATTTTAATGCAAGTGGCGAATAGGTACACTTTCAATGTATGGAGTGTGCAACATGTGACGAATTTACTTTGTACAATAACCCAAATTTTTTGTCTATTTTTGCTTTTTATTTTCTTTATTCTGAAACATAAAATGAATCAAAGTTGAAAAATTTATTCATTAGTTAACTTATTCAAAGATTTTGGATTCGTCGGGTCATGGCCATATACGGGGCACCAGTGTGCGCGCCTACATTGTGGTGCCAACCAATACGCCGTTTGTAGGCGGCCCATAGGGTCATGGCCATCCGGATGGTAGGGGGTACCGCACGATCTCCGATGAGGCGGCGGGTCTCCTTGCCAGATTGCCGCCATGGGGTCTGGAGGCAAAAGTCCTCGCGCAAACTTGGGAGTAGCGCGAGGAGGCCAAACGCCGGGCGTAACTCCACTGCCACGGGAAATCGCAGCACAGCGGACAGAGCTCCGGCGGGATCTCATGGCGACGTGAAGAGTGCGATTGTCGCAACCCAGTTTTAGGCACGCCACGATTGCGGCGGTAAGTCAAGCCACTCCGCAAAGAGGGGACTTAGATATTAGATCCCATGGCGGCAATCTGGCAAGGTGGCCCGCTGCCTCACCGGAGATCGTGCGGTATCCCCGTACCATCCAGATGGCCATGACCCTATGGACCGCCTTCAACCAGCGTGCTGTTTGGCGCCTCAATGTCGGCGCCCACACCGGTGCCCCGTATAGGGCCATGGATGAAAATTACCCCTCAGGTTACGATTCTAATGCCGAAAATATTATTTTTATTCATTCTGTTTTTGGCTGAATGTATGTTCCACTTTAATTTTGTGCATTGATATTCTCTATACATCTGGTCTGTCTATAGACTATTTTAAACACGCTATTGGCTATGGGGAATGAGCAATATTGCATTATGTTCGTATTCTTCTACAGTTTATCGTCAATTGTAAAAAAAACGAGCCAAATGTTTAGAATATTGCAGTTTACAATTGACTGGTAAATTATTTCAAGGATAGCCGATCGTCGGGAATAATCTGTAAGAATACATCAGTATAGTACCTATGACTTGCTGCGCGGGTGAAGTCACGGGCAGAAGCTAGTATATACTAAATATAAACAACAAATGGTAATATCAGTGTTGTATTTTATAAAAAAACCCACAGACCTACTTTTGAAAACACGTAAAAATTCAATGGCAAATAATCATTTCCACGAAACTCATAGAACTCATAGATCAATTATTAAATAATATCTAGGTAGGAGATATTATTTAATAATTGATCTGGTTTTAAACAATAGGTAACATAAATTCAAATCTGGGATGGTGTTAGTCCAATGACGACGGCGGACTGCCAGCTGGGACTGCGGGGGTAACCTCTCCAACCTGTAACAAAAAAACAGTGTATGTGAGTTTTGTATCTATGAAGTAGGTACCAACATTTTTAAGGAAAATGTTAGTTCCTTTTGTAAGTTTGGAGAAAATAATTTGACTCAATCTACTAAGTTTTTCCAGCGAAGTTAGGGACGGCTTGCAGTCTAATCGGATGCAGCCAAATACTAGTATTTTACATGCACAACAGCCTATCTGACCTCCATAACCCAATTACTGGGTAATCCTTTGGTAGGACTAGTTGCGAGTCTTTTCTGGAATTTTGAATACCAGTAATGAATGTCAAAAATCTACGAGTGGCTACCCGGGATTTTGGTTGGGGTCCATATAGGTTACAGAGAAGATAAGGCAGATCGTAGGAGTAGGTCATTCAGCGTGTTTTTCTAGACGTAGGACAAAATTCAAAAACCGTAATTGACTGAGCGCAATATTGGCGGTGGAAAACAAAGATGTCGATGATCTCAACGTGATCATTCAAAATTCTATGCCGGGATTGTGGTTTACCTTCAAATCAGTCGACACACAACACAACAAAGGTGAGGTAGTTAACTATCCCACAGAATTTTTGAATTCGCTTGAATTGCCTAGCTAGACTACCACCTCACAATTTACAATATTAAGTAGGCTCAGTCTTCATGTTGCGTAACGTTTATCGACCTTGATTAAACAATAGAACGAGAATGGATTTGAAATAAGCAACGAATAACGTCATCAAGGCAACGATCATCATGGCAAAATACAAAGGAGAGGATGTTTTGATTTCGCATATCCCGATGATTCTAGTAGACTTGCCATTCGATTTTAAGGCTTCTTCAAACGGCTGCTAAGGTCCAGCGCGATGTGACACTTGTGGAACAATTTTCATAAAGCTTTCATAGAAATTGTTCTACTTGAGACGCGTCGCGCCTGCATGCAGGACGGGGAATCGCACTGCTTAGAGGAAGCGGTGCGATTCCCGGTGCATCTGGCCTTTGCCGTGACTATACATTAATCACAAGGCCAGTCGTTACATTTTTGCGGAATTAACTTGGAGTTTCGCACATGGACAAATATATATCGCAAAAAAAGCTTAGACATAGATTACCGCACCTGAAAACGTAAGAAAAAACGTAGTGTATCAGAAAGATTTACATTGAATAATTGTATTTTTGTACAAGCTAGTTTTATTCAATAACCCAAACAAAATTGAAACCGTACACGAAGCAGCCAATATCAATAATATTCAAATATCCCAATGGATTGGAGTTGGAAGGTTGACTAGGAATGATAATCGCTGATCAAAAGTAACAATCAAATAAATTGCAGGCGATACGAGGTTTACCGGGTCATTTAGTAATTATGATAAAAGCGGGTAACTTACTTATTCTTCGGGAACGCATAATTTCCCTATTTGTTGAGTGCCTTGTACGCATGTATCTCTAAAATGAGAGGCAAAAGAGATAGATGCAAGTGCGGCAAGCACCACAAAGATGACGAGGTACAGCTTCATGTTGATACGAGTTCACTTGTCACAGACTGTATTGTGAGATGAGATGAACTCCTTTACATAAAACATATAAATGTCAATTTCCATACCTACATTAATAATATACTATCAGGTTCCAAACTTGAAATTAATAATAGTAGGTATATCTGCGGAAAAGAATAATAAGTGCCAATCTATACCATTATAATAAAATCGTAACGAAGTTAAAACTTACTTGAAATAAAAAAAAAACGAATTCCTACGTGGTCTGAAGGCCAATTCTTATTATTAAAAACGGGTGCTAATGAAAGCAGCTTCTTTAAAATGTCATTTTCGTCTTCAAATGTATTTAGTTGTCTACAGAATTAATAGGTCAGCGACGGAATTTTAGCGTCTAATAAATTATTTTCAAGCAATCTTATATTGTAAAACAAGCTACTGTTATCATGACGCAGCAACGTGATAATTCATAAGCAACTACATTTGTGATCAGTCTACGCGTTGGCAGCTTCTATTAAGTGTATCAACTACATCTATAAAAGAATTTCAACGTATATTAATTTAAGGATCTGGGACACTTGCGCGAAAGACATTTGCGCGAAAGACACTTGTGCGAACCCACATGCGCGAAAAGATATTTCGGCGCATGGACGTTTGCACGACTGCGCGAACGAAAGTTGCGTGAAGGACATTTGCGCGAATCCGCTTGCGCGAATGACACTTGCGCGAATCCACATGAGCGAACAGACAGTTGCGCGACAAAGTTGCGGAAATGAAATTTCTTCATAACATCACGCCTGTATTCCATCAAAGGGTTGGGCAGGGATGTAGCAGACTAGACGTCAATAGTGATCGTCGTAGTTTTATTACCGCACATTTTTTTCCTTGTTTATTAGGTTGGTACCTATATTTTCTAATTTTCCATCATGGGTGTCATTTTCAGGGTTTTTGGGGGATCTAAAGACGATGGTTGGGTCAAAATGAAAATCCAAGATGGCCGCTAAGAAAATTTTCGAATTTTCCATCATTGGTGTCGTTTTCAGGGTTTTTGGGCGAAAATTTTCTTGGCCACCAAACCACACCGCACACCGAAAACTATGACTCACGTCTTTTTTGCTATATGCATTATTTGACATATTTTTAAATCATCGAAGTATCATGTGTCATAGGTATTATTTTACCGAACTAGATTTTGCCGATTTACAAAATATTTTTTTGCTATTGGCCGAATCCTCTTTTGAACTTTTTTCATTTGCCAAATCGCACACCTAGATCTAAACAGGATTAACTCAACAGTGAGCATAACCATTTTCAATATTGTGCACGCCACGATTGCGGCGGTAAGTCCCCTCTTTGAGGCGTGGCTTGAGAGGCGGCATGGCGTCCTCACCTTCCGCCTGACACAGGTCCTCACCGGACATGGCTGTTTCGGGAGGTTCCTGTTTCGGATAGGGCGGGAGGAAACGCCCGGGTGTTTCCATTGCGAAGATCGCCCAGAGGACACGGTGGAGCATACGGTGGAGGTCTGCCCAGCTTGGGCGGAGCAACGCCGTGTCCTCGTGGAGGTGATCGGCGGCGGCGATCTCTCGCGTCCGACCCTGGTCCAGGCCATGGTACGGAGCGAGAGGGCATGGCTGGCAGTCGCCTCCTTCAGCGAAGCAGTTATGCTCGCAAAGAGGAAGGCGGCGCACGTGAGGGAGATGCAGTACATGCGCCCTCACAGCCGTGGCCTTCGCAGGAGACGCCCTGGGCGTCGGGAATCCCAGGCTGATTCCCGGCCACCGTAGGCACGGGCTTGCGGACGGCGAGTAATGGGTAGCTCGCTGTCCGGTAAGGACCAAGCCCGGGTCGACGGCGCGTTGTGTTCCACGCGCGCCTCAAAGAGATGTCAGCAGCAACAGATGGGGCCCGCAAGGGCCGATGCCTGCCGGGGGTGCGGGTTGTTCGAAAGAGATACCGCCGCCCCTGGCACACAGGCAACTGAGGGAACACGGGTGGGTTTTAGTCAGTAAAAGTCTGACACTCCCTCCCGCTCCACCCAGAGCGGGAGAAGTTATTTGATGATTTCCCACCTAGAAAAAAAAAAAAAAAACCATTTTCAATATGAAATTAAAACAGTGTCATAAAAAGTCAATGTGTTGTGCTACAAAATTTTATGAGGAACGAATCGTTGCAAAACCGACTTCACGCAGTCTTGTCTGTCCTACCCCTAGAGTGTAATTTAAGCCCGCGCAGGTGCGGAAGGGTGGGGCGGCCCACGAGCTGAGGAGCAGGTGGTTTGAAGGCCCGCCGCCGCGACTGACGCAGCCGAAGCCGAAGCTGCGGTGGTGAGCGTTAAAACCATCTGCGACGATAAGCTCGCGCGGGGCCGCCCAAACTCCGCAACGCCGGAGCTGTGACAGAAACAATGCTTGCTGCATGTTGCATGCCTGTTTGCATGTTGTATGCTTGTTTGCACGCTGCATGCTTGCTTGCATGCTGCATGCCTGCTTGTCTACCTACGTTTGGAACGATGCCTGATAAAAAGTAACAACAAAAATTAAAGATGAAATAGTGTGCACAAAATTTTCTATGCGTTTGGTGAAATGAAAATATGGTTCAAACAAATGTTCATTGAACAAATGTTATTTCGGCTAAGTGTAACTTCGGTAAAAAGTTTTTCGACCAAATGAAACGTCGGAGTAACAAAAAAAATCAAATTGATCATAGGGCAACCGATACATTGGCAGACGTGACTTCGCTAAAGTAAAAAAGAAAACGAAACGATAATAGTTGAAAAGTTTTAGGTGAAATGAAATTCGGTCAAATATTTTTCGAACTTATGATAGGTAACCACTTTTATGATGGCAGAATTTTATTTGGCATAATTACCTTTGGCAAAGTTAACATTCCGCATAATTTCGTTAAGCTTTAGTTTTATTTACAGCTACGATTATTTGGTACAGTTTCATTTGGCATACTGTGAAGATGGCAGAATTTCATTTGGAAAAAAATTACTTAATAATCTTACTAGGCATAATGTCATTTCTATAAAATATGCTGCAGGCATTATTAACCTTAATTAAAATTAAATATTATCTTAAAAAGGCAATATGTTGTGCTATGCAGGCGTGAGCGAAGCGAGCGGTGCCGCAGCAGCGGCTGGCGAGTACCAGTACCGAATTCTACCTATTTTACTTGGTTAGGGAAGTGTGTATTTTAGGTTCGGTTAGGTTATTTTATGGATCAGTACTCGAGCGCTGGCTCGGGAGGAGGCACGGCTCCCTGTCGTTTCGGGTGACACAGGTGCTCTCGGGGCATGGTTGCTTCGGGAAGTACCTGTGTCGCATAAACAGGGAGCCGGACGCTCGGGGTCACCACTGCGTCGACTGTCGGGAGGACACGGCGTGGCACACGCTGGCAGAGTGTGCCGCTTGGGAGGAGCCGCGCCGTGCCCTCATCTCAGGAGTAGGCAGTGACCTGTCGCTGCCGGCCGTTGTCGACTCGGTGGTCGGCAGCGAGGAGTCCTGGGACGCGGTGGTATCCTTCTGCGAAACAGTCATGTCGCAGAAGGAGGCTGCGGAGAGGGAGCGGGAGATTGCTTCCGCTAACCCGATCCGCAGCAGACGCACCGGGCGTCGGCGGAGGGCGAACAACGCCCGCTTCCAGCCCCTAAATGGGTCCAGGGGTGACAGATCCGGGGAAATCTGTCGCCCTCTACTTGTTAGGACCAGAGATGGCGGCGCGTAGTGTTCCACGCGCGCCTCTCTATGATGTAAGGGGGGAGTTTAACACCTCACTCCCCCCCTATCGCGAGGTGGCCCGCAGAGGCGGGCCGGCACTAGCCGGGGATCGCGGAAGTCACACTAGTTCCCGTGATCCCCGGTGCAAGTGAGAGACGGAACACCGGGGTGGTTTATTAGTCAGTAAGAGTCTGACAGACCCCTCCGTCCTCCCCCGGGCGGAGGACATCCATGAGGATTTCCCCCCGTAATCAAAAAAAAAAAAAAAGGTTATTTTATGGATATGAAATGTACGCCAAAAGATGATTCTAATTGTAAACTTTCTTAGATACGATAGTCAATCCTTTTAATAACTATTGATATGAAATGTATACCAAAAGATGATTCTGACTGTGAACTTTCTGCTATATGATAGTTCTACTTTTTAAATATTATGGATATGAAAATTATGTCTAAAGATGATTCTGATTTACAAAATTATGAGTTTTGAATGTATGCTATATGAATGTGTGCCAAGCGATTTTCCGCGAAATGAAGTTTATGCTATTCGCTGTTATGCAAAGACATAAAAGTTCTGTTATAAAGGGTAGACCCGAAAATCACATATTTCACAGAATCTTAGAATTCACAGACAAAACATTCAATAAAATGAAATAAACCTCTAAAGTCTTAGCCGGGCCGTGCTACGGCCCGATACAATAGAAAATCAGTTGTGTCTCATTAGCGGGTGTTGAGAATAACTTTTATAAAAAAGAAACGTTTGTTAATGCGGATAAGAATATTTTGGTCTTGAATTCAATGAATCTTTATTATTAAATATACCTATTATACCTAGTTCGCCAGCCACATATTCAAACTCCTGTCTACACAAGTTACTATAACTCATCAAATAAGAAGACATGAATATACAATAGCAAACCCAACCTCTTTTGTTAGTTATTAATTCTGAATATAAGTTGTATTCAGGGAGTTCAAACATTTGTACCAAATTCATTTTTAATGTTTACTTCAGTAAATAGTAAACATACAGTACACATTCTAATATTCGAATGTGTACTGTATGTTTACTATTTAACACTATGTACTCAATTTGTGCAAAGTTTTTCTCGATAGATTGTATGTTTACATGCAGAAATTATAAACAATTTTCGGGTACCGGTACGTAGGAAGTAAAATCATCCCATGTTTGACAATTGATTTCGACTATATTATATTCTGTTGTATCCAGCATGTGAAATAATATGTTTACGCATTTATAATGACAATCATATAAGTGTACTTACCTATTGTCTGTCATGCGATGATTTTACCTTTTTGATATCGTCGATCGAGCTAATTGTGGTAATTTTTTTCTTGGGCACTTTTACGCACTAATATATTTCCGTGTTTGCACCATAAAAGTAAACAAACCTTTGAATTCTTGTTTTATTTTCCATAGCAGGTAGGCCGTCGACGGCGTGAAACACTCCCGCAGGAATACTTTGTCATCACCATCTTGTCCCATGCTAGCAGCAGAAATCGTCGTGTTTTCTCAGCATTGATCCATAGGGTTTCCCTCTCGAAGTATCACTGTGATCGGAGTCTGGTCTTTGTTTCTCATCACACTTGACGGGTTTCTCGCTTTTCTATAAACAATTACGACGTCATCCGGTTTTGCGATAAGATTGCAGCAACTTTTTGGCAATTTCTTCTGGATTGTCTTTCTCAGATGGGTTGATGCCATGGAATATATCAAGTTGGTTGCACAATTGTGCTTGCTCAATTTGGTTTAATTTGTTTTCCAGAACTTTGTGTTTGATGTTTGTGTTTTTAGCCTGATTTTGTAAATCAGTGCCACGGTTTTACAATTCCTTCATTGAATTCTCGTATTTTTGTATCTTGATCTCATACTCATCAATTTTATCAGAAAATAATTGCATGGTACATTGCAGTTCTTCTTTGAAAACTTGCCTCACGTTTCTGCGCAGGTTTCGTAATACTTGCTGCATCATGCCGTCAGCCTGGGCACCAGTGTGTGGGGTAGCTGACTCTGTATCTGTATTTTCGTCTCTGTCGACATCAGGGACGATACACGATAGTCTTTTAGGTTTACCACCTCCACTGCAAGATTTGCATTTCAAGTCCACTGAATCTATATCGTGGAGTAGGTACACTAAGTTGGTCGGGTGATGTTGACGCACAATAAGCATGAAGCCACTTATTACATTAATTTGCTGCACTGCAATCCAAGAGACTTTTTGGCTATTACTTTTGCACATTTGACGCATTACACCATTATTATTTAGTACGTAAGGTAGACGAATAATAGCCATCGCTGCGTATGCGACTACTCTCAATTGTCACGCTTAAGCAACTGCCCTTATTATTGTCATCAAATAATGGTCAATGAAAACTCTAATTTCATGTAGATAGTTATTTAAAACGTTACCGTAAGTAATCAAAATCAAAAATCAAAATCAAAAGTCATTTATTCAAACTATGCTGAGAGTCAGCACTTTTTGAACGTCAGAATTACATAAGACAGTCCCCCCAAAAAGCCCGCCCTTCACCACTTCCTAGTGCTTTAGCTGGGAAGAAGAAGTGGCGAAACAAACTCCCCAGCAGCACAGCTGTCTGTTATGTTGGAAGAACTTGATTCTATACAATAATAGCATATAATTAACATTCAACAATAAATGAAAATTTAATTGATATTTTTTTTTTTAAATGGTTTATGCAGTCAAGTTAAATAAACAATGATATGAAGTAATTCATATGACCTGTCAGTAGTTAAGCTAATTCTGGTGAAAGATCATAAACGTTGTCTTGAGTTAATCACAGCGACCAACAATTCTTATCGTTTAAGTAGTCGTTGATAGAATAGTATGCCTTCGAACAAAGATTTGATTTTACTTTCGCTTTAAACGCATTAAAATGTAAATCTAGCAAAGAAGAGAGAAGCTTGTTGTAGAAGGTTGTACCAAGCCCAGCAAATGAGTTATGAACCCTATGAAGCCGGTGAAAGGGAGCACGTAGTTTGTCCTTATGTCTGGTATTAACATTATGAGTATCACTGTTTTTAGTGTATAAGTGTATATTTTGCCTAATATATATAAGATGTTAGCGAAGATGAATTGCGATGCCACCGTGAGAATACTAATATCTTTAAAAATTATCTCAGAGAAACTCTAGCACCTAGTTGGTAGTTGCACGAACAGCTCGTTTTTGAAGAACAAAAATATTTTGAATGTCAGCCGCTTTACCCCACAGCAGAATGCCGTAGGACACAACGCTATGAAAATAACTAAAATAGACTAACCGAGCTGTATCAACGTCAGTGTATTGTCTTACTTTTCTAACGGCGTAGGCGGCCGAACTGAGCCTTCCCGCTAGGCTTGATATATGTGATCCCCACTGAAGTTTGGCATCTACTGTTATGCCAAGAAAAACCCCAGATTGGTTGGGTCCCAGATTTCTTACATTCGGTAAAGCGAACTTTATACATTTAGTTTTCTTGGCATTGAGAACTACATTATTCGTGGTAAATCAATTCGTAACCCTTGAGAGTGCACTGTTTACGTCGTCAAAATCTTGTCTATTCCTGTCTACTTTCAAGATAAGAGAGGTATCATCAGCAAACAGTACAACGTCACAGATACCCTTTAAATAAAATGGTAAATCATTAATGTACACTAAGAATAAGAATGGACCCAGTATTGAGCCTTGAGGTACACCTAACTGAACTGGTAGCCCGGACGATTTCACACCATTAATATCTACATACTGGTGCCTATTATTTAAATAAGAATTTATTACGTTGAGAGCTTCATTTTGAACACCGTAATGACGTAGTTTACGCAATAGCGTGTCATGGTGCACGCAATCAAATGCTTTGGAAAGATCACAGAAAACTCCAATAGCATTTTGTGAGTTCTCCCATGCGTTAAATATGTGTTTCAGCAGAGCAACACCCGCGTCTATAGTTGATCGACCTTTTGTAAAGACATATTATTCATCATGAAGGAGGCAATTTAAATTAAAATGTCTTAGCAACTGCTTGAGTATTAACTTTTCAAATATTTCACTAAATGCCGGTAAGATAGAAATATGCCTAAAATTTCCAACGTTATTTTTATTACCTGATTTAAATAATGGTATGACTTTACTACTCTTCATGAGGTCGGGAAAAGTTCCTAAGTCAACACATTTATTAAAAGTAATAGCTAGATAGGGGGCTACGATATCGATTATATTACTTAAAAGTTTAATAGAGATTCCATTAATTGAAGACTTAACTATTATACCTACCCAATCGAACAGGTGGTCCGACAGACGAAGTCCTGTCTTAACAATGAATATTAAATTCGCATTTTATTTAAATATTACGCTCAACTTTCTTAATTTATTCTTTCATAAGAACCTTCTCTTGACAATAACAAACACAACATAAAAAAATTGCAAAATTGGTCCAGCCGTTAAAGTGTGATGCCGGGACCAAGGAAAATAGGGATTCATTTTTATCATTATCACTTCTGGACATAAGCCTCCCCCAAAAGGGCTGGGATTTATCATAATCGCCACGCTTAGCAGGCGGGTTGGCGATCATAGTATGGTGGTCAAATGCCTATGCATTTGGATATAAAACACGATACGAACGCTGCTGCCCATTCTCTAGTAAGTCCCTTAGTCGCCTTCTGCGACACCCATGTCAAGAAATGGGATGGTGCCATTCTTTTACGTCCTCACCTTCCGCCTGACACAGATCCTCCCTGGACACGGTTGTTTCGAGAGGTTTCTGTTTCGAATAAGGCGGGAGGAAACGCCCGGGTGCTTCCACTGTAAAGATCGCCCTGAGGACACGGTGGAGCATACGGTGAAGGTCTGCCCGGCTTGGGTAGAACACCGCCGTGTCCTCGTGGAGGCGATCGGCGGCGGCGATCTCTCGCGTCCGGCCCAGGTCCAGGCCATGGTATGGAGCGAGAGTGCATGGTTAGCCGTCACCTCCTTCAGCGAAGCAGTGATGCTCGCAAATAGGGATGCGGCGCACGTACATGCGCCTTCACGGCCGCAGCCTTCACAGGAGACGCCCTGGGCGTCGGGAATCCCAGGCTGATTCCCGGCCACCGTAGGCGCGACCTTGCGGACCGCGGGTAATGGGTAACTCGCTGTTCGGTAAGCACTGTGTTTCACGCGCGCCTCAAAGAGATGTCAGCACCAACTGATGGGACCCGCAAGGGCCGATGCCTGCCAGGAGTGCGGGTTATTCGAAGAAATACTGCGGCCCCTGGCAAACAGACAACTGAGGGAACACGGGTGAGTTTTAGTCAGTAAAAGTCTGACACGCCTTCCCGCTCCACCCTTGCGAGCTTTTCGTGTGTGGTTCACTGCGAATAAAGTAATTATAAATACTACAAAAACTAAGATAATGTTATTTAGAACGACTGCCCGTAACAAAGATGATATAGATATTGTACTGAATGACGTCAAATTTGGGCTCATCAATGAAATAAAATTCTTAGGTATACGGATTGATGAATTGCCGAATTGGAAACCAGAACTAAAGGCAATAGATGCTTATATATCATCTGCGTGTTACGCTTTGAGAGCTCTGAGAAGTGAAATCAATGTAGGACAATTGAAAATGGTATATTTTGCACTAATCGAATCCAAAATTAGATATAGCATACTTCACTGGGGAAACAGTTATGATTATAATATTAAAAGAGCCTTCGTATTACAGAAACGCGCAATACGGACAATAGTCCGTATCCCCCAAACGGAAAGTTGCCGTCAACATTTAATTAAACTAGGCATACTTACAGTTCCCAGCATTTATATCCTTGTACTTTGGACTAATATGGCTAAATACATTCATCAATTTGAAACTATAGAGGAACGCGAGGTAAGAGAAGGTACCCGTAGAAAAGACCTAAAAGGTGTGATCAATCCGATGTTCAATGTAGTGAAACACAGTCCCCGATACCAATCAGTCAAATTATTTAACAGCTTGCCTTTAGATCTGAAAAGCACAGTCCACACTAATTCCTTTAAAACAAAACTAAAACAATTCCTATTGAAGAAATGTCTATATACCATTGAAGATTTGTAGTTCCTATCTGATTATTGTATTATTTAGAATTATTATATGACTTATGTACCTAATTGGAATTAATTCTGTAATATAAAGGGTTTATTTATTTATTTATTCATTTACACATACAATTATTTTTACAGGCAGAACCCAAGGTAATAAAAGTAGTCATACAATACGACACCCAGAGACGCCACTCAAAATCTGATCACACACCTACACTGGTCCTTTGCCTCTGTATTGTGTTTCTATATTGTGTGTAATTTAATTTAAATGTAATATTAAAATGTAGATTCAGATACAAATTATTGTTAGTCAATAAATGACTAATGACTAATACCCAGAGCAGGAGAAGTAATTTGATGATTTCCCACCCAAAAAAAAAACCTAATGATTCACCAACAATAGAGGGGATCTGATGCTTGGCGCTGCCACGGCACGGAAAAAGAATAGGTATGATTTAATTTACTTGTTGAATAAAGAAGTTTGATGGCTAATTTTGAGGCTGGAATTTTATTATATTAGCAGACAGATGTTGAAACCCTAAAATACCTACATAAAAATGCCGATTTACAACATTAGTCGCCGAGTTATTAATTCAGAAGTTAATATATTTCGATAAATATATCCATATAAATTTATATATATCTCGAGCTACCGATGTAGCCATAATTTACGTTTGTAAAATGTCGCTGGTTTTTTGATAATTATTCTGTTGGAATAGTAAAGACAATGAATTAATATAATAGAAGCAGTTCTATTAACTCGTTGCCTACTTTTAGTTAGGGTTAGGTTGCAGGTGCTAAAGAAAACTTTTGTTGTTAGGCTTATAATTTCCCATTAAAAACGTTCAAAATCTAGTCGCAGTCTCACCTCGGTGACCATGAAATATCAAAAATGTATGGGGAAAAAACTCTTGGTATTTTGGACAGATGGAGACTGAAAACAGATTATGAACTTCGTTCTTAAAATTTTGAGAATGGCCCCTTTGGTTTCGCGATTCTAATGCCGAGAATATTGTTTTTAGTCATTTTGTTTTTGTCTCAATGTATGTTCTAGCATCACGCAAATACTACCAGATAGATTATGTATAACTTTTGCATTGATATTCCCTATACGTCTGATCTGTCTGTAGGCTATAGGTATTTATCACGCTATTGGCTATGGGGAATGAGCAATATTGTATTATGTTCGTATGCTTCTACAGTTTATCGCCAATTGTAAAATGACGAGCCAATAGGTTAGAACATTCTAGTTAGAATATTGCAGTTTACGATTGACTGTTATATTATTTCAGGGATAGCTGATAGTCGGGAATAATCAGTCAGAATACATCAGTCAGTGTATCAGTGTTGTGCCATTTGGGAGTGTAGTATGACATGCTGCGCGGGTGAAGTCGCGGGCAGAAGCTAGAATAAACGAAATATAAACAACAAATGGTAAAAGCATTTTTGTATTATAAAAAAATCCCAGACCTACTTTTAAAAACATGTAAAAAAATTACTGGCAATAAATTATTTCCACATAACTCATAAAATGTAGGTAGGCGATATTATTTCATAATTGCAGATCAGTTATGAAATAATATTGCCGTTTTAAACAATATGTAACATAGATTTAAATCTTGGTTCAATGATGACAACTGGTACTGCGGGAGTAACCTCTCCGATCTGTAACAAAAAACAGTGTCTTTGAGTCATCTATGAAGTACCAAAATTTAAAAGGAAAATATTAGTTCTTTTTGTAAGTTTCAAGAAGATAATTTGACTCAGTCTACTAATCCAATTCCAGCTAGGTTAGGGTCGGCTTCCAGTCCCTTTCCAGTCCAGAATACTAGTATTTGATATGGAGCAACAGCTTATCTGACCTCCACAACCCATTTACTGGTTAATCCTTTGGTAGGACTAGATGTGAGTCTTTTTTGGTTTTTTGAATACCAGTACCACTCTCAAAAATTCACGAATGGCAGCCGGGATTTCGGTTGGGGTCTATATAGCTTACGGAGAAGATAAGGCAGCTCGGAGCTCTTTCAGCGTGTTTTTCTAGACGTATAATTCAAAAACCGTAATTGACTGAGCGAACGAGCAATATTGGCGGCGAAAAAGAAAGATGTCGATGATCTCAACGTGATCATACCAATTTTTTTTCCGGGACAGTTGTTTTCCTTCAAATGAGTCGACACACAACACAACAAAGATAAGGTAGTCAACTATCCCGATTTAAGAATACGCTGGAATTACCTGGACTACCATCTTACAATTTACAAAAATAAGTACATGACCCTACTTATTTTTGTAAATTGTGAGATCTTCATCATGTTGCGTAACATTAATCAACCTCGACTCTGCAATGGAACGACATTTGCTGTGAAAAAGTTAACAAATAACGACATCGGCAACGATCATCAAGGGAAAATACAAAGTAGAGGATGTTTTGATTTCGCGTATCCCGATGATTCTAACAAACTTGTCATTCGATTTTAAGGCTTCGTCAAACAGTTGCGAAGAGACAGCGCGACGTGACACTTGTAAAATAATTTCTTTGAAGTTTTCATAGAAACTGTTCTACGTGAGATGCGTCGCGTCTGTTTGCAGGAGCCTTTAAGCGGTGTAATTCCCCATGCATCGGGGATGCACGAAGCAGTGAAGTTGGCGAAGAGGGAGGCGGCGCACGTGAGGGAGAGGCAGTATATGCGCCCTCACGACCCTAGTCGCCACAGGAAACGCCCTGGGCGTCGGGAAACCCAGGCTGATTCCCGGCCACCGTAGGCGCGGGCTTGCGGACGGCGAGTTATGGGTAGCTTAGTTCGGTAAAGATCAATCCCGGGTCGACGGCGCGTTGTGTTCCACGCGCGCCTCAAAGAGATGTCAGCACCAAATAGTGGGGTCCGCAAGGGCCGATGCCTGCCAGGTGTGCGGGTTGTTTGAAAGAGATACCGCTGCTCCTGGCATACAGGCAACTGAAGGAAAATGGGTGGGTTTTAGTCAGAAAAAGTCTGACACTCCCTAAAAAAAAAAACACTCATGGAATAGGAATGATAATCGCTGATCAAAAGTAATAATCAAATAAATTGCAGGTGATACGAAATTTACCGGGGCCATCTAGTAATTATGATTAAAGCGAGTAACTTACTTATTCGTCGGGAATGCATCTATTCCCTACTCGAATATGATCTTGGGGACATAATTCTTCCCAAATTGCGGGAGTGGCAAAAGAGATAGATGCAAGTGCAGCAAGAACCACAAAGATGACGAGGTACAGCTTCATGTTGATACGAGTTCACTTGTCACTGTGTATTTTGAGCAGAGATTAACTCCTTTATATGACGCAAATAAATGTCAATATCCATACCTACATTATTTGGTTCCAAGCTTGACATTAATATTTATTTAAAGGGTTATAAGGTATATTGAAGGTAACGATCTTACTGTAATTAACATTTATCACGTCTTAATCAACTGTTACGTACCGTGTTCTTTAAGATAGATATTACCTACGGCATGTAATGTTAGGAACTTTGGATAGTTTTTCAAACTCACAACGGGTACGCAAACATTTGTGTGAGTGGTAGAAAGGGGTTGATTCGATTAAGTTGCCAGCCTGCTTCTCGCCCAGTCGCTGAAGTGAACCAGTGGTAAACGACGGGCGACGTGCGCCGCACATCCGCCTGTTTCTTCACCTAAAACTGATCGTTCTGGAACAAAACAACGTGCTCCATTTGATAAAAACCTTTTTTCTCATACGAGATGGTCCTTCTGTGATTTTGTGCTACACCCCCCTCAAGACAGGATAAAGAACATAGCCAACGCGTTTAGAAATAAATGTGCAGTGAAGTGTTAGTTGGATTTAGGACTACTGACTCATGCCGAGCCCCTGGAGCGCAAAGCAGTGAGCAGAAGTTTGCAGGTAACTTTACAAGTCTACTAACCCTCAATATCCTACCCACCAACTTACCGCGAAAAAATATATTTATTGGAAAACTGACAACTTCTCATAACTTCGTACCTACTTGCTCTTGCTAAGGCTTAAAAAAACTCGAAATGATCGTTCGAGGTTTCATCCTCAGGATACCAAATGTTAGAAATCAATTTAAACTCCAGATTCGTATTACACTAGCGATCCACCTCTATTTTACATGAGTGCAATGTACTCATGTGGTGATTTGTGAGAACAAATACATTTCTGTGCAATTACTAAGTACCGGAATAAATAACCTAAAAGGTGGTAGAAACCGCAAAATCGATTGCGTAGATTAGAAGAACTAAGGCGATATTACACAGAGTTACACAAATAGACACAAAATGCGACTTTGTTTAATAATAATAATTTTATAATAGTGTTTGTATCAAAATCAAAAGTCATTTATTGAAATTAGGCTGAGAATCAGCACTTTTCGAACGTCAAAATTAAATAACACTGTCCCCAAAACGCCCGCCCTTCACCAGTTCTTAGTGCTTACGCTGGGAAGAAGACACAATAGTAGGAATGCAATGTAATTAAAATTACGAGACACAAAACATTAAATTAAATGATTTTCCATATATATCTGCTAGCCATGCCAATATACTAATAAATACAATGCCAACTATTCTTAAGGAAAAAAAGGAAATATAAATGTGAACAAAGCATAAAACCAATATAAAATCCTCCAGGCAAAAAGGGCGAGACAGGCTTATATATACAATGCTGGATTATGTTCACATAGGTGTTACGAACCGAGTTACAACTTGAGGCCACAGATGATATACTAGGATCATCAAAGTAAAATAAATAAACAAGTAGGTAGTAATAATTAATAACAAAACCATGGTCAGTGAGACGGCCAGTCACCAGAAGCAGCACTCGTTAACGAGCGTAACGCAATGATAAACTCTTACACTCCTAGCCATATTTGAGGGAAGGAGGCAACCCGAACCCTGGAGCTACCGCAAGCAGTGCATCTAATACTCCGGGAGGTAGAGTTGCAAATACAAAAGTCATAAGAAGCTGGCTGATGATGACATCGATAGTTGATCTTACATGACTAATACTTTAACCAACCATACTGCTCGAGTAGCGATGCGTGTAGGTGTGGCATTGGTAAGAAAATTAAAAAATCCCCCGACCAAACAAAAACTATAAAAGTAAGAAAAAAATATTTATTGGCCTTTTAAGTTGTAACTCCCGACGCAAAAATGACGGGGTGTTATTATAGTTTTTGTTAGTCTCACCTTTCAAACAATAAAAATAAAAATCAGTTCATCTGTTCGGGAGCTAGGATGCCACAGAGACACACACACACACACGCACGCACACACACACACACACACACGCACGCACACACACACACACGTCAAACACCAACACCTCGTCGTCTTTGCGTCGGGAGTTAAATTTGTTTTATTAAAAACTAGGTGATTGTTTAAATAATTAAAAGTATGAAAACGACAATCAGCTGCTTGGGTAGTGGTGGAAAGACCGTCAGCTGGCACAGTAAAGATTATAAGTATTGGAGCATTGCTACTACGCTGAGGCGTGTAATACGGAAGTTACAAAAGTAAGCTGGTTCCCCACAGTATGGAACCCTAAAAAATCGTAAGGCATTTAATATTCTGACGCAGTTATTTGTTTTTTTTTTCCGCAGACATGCCTACTATTATTAATTTCAAGTTTGGCATCTGATAGTATATTAATAATTTATGTAATGGCATTTCCCATAGTAAGTAGAAAGAAGTACGGGCTTATGTGGATATAAAAATATGCTATATCCCCAAAACACTCAAAGGACAAATTGTCAGTTTGCAGAGTTCAGTTAAATGATTTTTCTACGCTATTTATATACATATAACAACCAACAGGCATCTAACACCAATTAATATTTTCTTTTCTTATTCCTTTCCTACTACCAGTTTATTAAGATCATCCAATAAACATTTTAATCACAAAAATTAATTCAGTTCAGTATGCCAGAAAGCTTGTCCACCAAAACCGACATGAATCTGACGTCTATTTGATTATTACGACACTTTTTATTAAATTAACAAGGATGAAAGGAAAATGTGATTTATTAGGCTGATAATAAAGCCATTGTTTGTCTAACGTCTTAATTAGATTAGAAAATTCAATAAACGGAAGTTTATTGTGCATTCTATCTTATGATTCTTTGTTTATTTGGGAAGATTTTGATAGAAACTTGACGAAGTTACTGTCAAGTCATTCAACCAGAATGCGATGTTTAGGTTAGTGTAACTAAATTAAATAAAATTTAATAATATAATTAATTACATTTTCTTTTGCTATCATCATCATCATATCAGCCGAAAGACGTCCACTGCTGTACATAAGCCTCCCCTAAAAGGGGGCATTTGTCACGCTTGGCAGGCGGGTGGCGACCGCAAAATGGTGGTCAAATGCATAGAGAACGCTGCTGCCCATTCTCTAGTAAGTCCCTTAGTCGCCTTCTACGACACCCACGGGAAGAAATGGGATTCTTTTACGCCTGGCACCGCACGGAACAGCTTTCGCTATATGTTAAAATATGATTCGCGACCGTAACGCGTATGTATGTATTTACATAATTACAAACAATAAAATCATCAACACAACTGCCTATGTTTATGTAATCTCCCACTGAATAATGTTTTCATGACATGGTCATTCAATGGGATTATAATTGTTTAAAGTCATATATCTTTCGGGTCGCGAATTATATTTTAACCAACATAAAACCTCACACGACCTGCAAATTGAAAAAAAAAAAAGCAGAAATTTTGAATTTCGGGCTACCTTGGCAAATTCACCTTAAACGTATTTTTTTACTACTTTGGATTTATCAATGAAATTAAGAATTTAAGATGGCTCGTCGGTGTTTAAATTCGCTGTTTTGAACAAATGGCCCGAAAAAAGCTTAATTTAAGTTAAAAAAATTTAATAAGTTGTCCCGATATCGCATGCATGCTGGAAAAAAAAGAACCAAAAATCCGATTCCTGAGATCCCCGCTACGATTAAAAAACGACCCTGGCCTGGGTAGACTTAAAAATCGTAAAACCTTCTAGGCCATCTTCGCAGGCTATCCAGTACACCCCACTTAATGAGAGAAGTAAATTATGAGAAGACTAACATTAGCCTCCCTACGTGATCGTTGCAAACACAATCTGCAGAAGCGGGGAATTACCGAACCATCCAACACCCAGTGCGAGTGCGGTGCTTCAGATCAGGCCATGTCCCACTTAGTGTAGAGTCCTAAATGGCCGATTTTTTTTGTGGGTGGGAAATCATCAAATATCTTAACACTCTGGGTGGAGCAGGAGGGCGTGTCAGACTTTTCCTGACTAAAACCAACCCGTGTTTTCTCAGCTGCCTGTTTGCCAGGGGCCACGTTATCTCTTTCGAAGAACCCGCACCCCAGGTACTCCATGTAAAAGTCTGGTATTGCCCGATCACTTGCATGTTTAGTGACCTAAAAAATCAAACGAATATAAAAATAACGTGTACTAGTACCGTCAACTCGAAAAGAAGGTGAAGTTTTTAAATCCTTGGCATCAGCATTCTTATTGCGTAACACACTATTAATCTTAATCTGAATCTTTTGAAGGATACTGCTAATCAATTGCTTCATAATATGTTTGAAAATTTGGTCTGCCAGACAACGTAAATAACGCAGAACTATCAAAATGAAAGCAATATAACAATATTCAACCAAAGTACCGTCGACAAGCAAAGCAGACATTTTTATACGTATCCCAACCGTAGAAAAAAAAATCAACAAAATTGTATTGCAAAATAAATTCGGTTTTCTGAAGCACGTAAGATGTTTGTAAAAGTGGGTCCATTTTATAAGTGTTTACCATAGAAGAATCGATCAGTAAATCAATTTGATTTCCGACAAGAATTCGGTCACTGACTGAATACGTGTGTACCTACAATAAAAAAGGAATTACCCTAATTAAAGCGAAGTGGTAGGTTAGTAGATATTCGAATATTGTATTGTCTTCCGACAGGATTTTGCAATTCTACTTCATCATCATCATCGTCATTTCAGCCGAAAGACGTCCACTGCTGGATATAGGCCTCCCCTAAGCTCTGCTACTTCGACCAGTTCTGTGCTTCCTGCGCATTCCTGCGGCCTTCACAAGGTCATCGGTCCACCTTGGGACTTCCAACTCTAGCAGCACTTTTACCTACCTTAAGAATTTTTTGGCGTGACGTTTAATAATAATGGGTCGATGAAAATCTTGTTGCTAAATAATAACAAACGCACAGGTTAAGCAATACTTCCCGAGGTCGGTCGATAAATGGGTGAAAATCCTTTACATACCGAGATCCCTCCGCGCCTCGGAAAATCACGTTAAGCAGTTGGTCCCGGCTGTCATTCATATATCTTTGAATATTCAGAAGTCCGAAAGTCTGACAAACACTCTTATCAAGTGGTGTCCTGATACACAGTAAACTAGTTGTGTAGGTCAAACGAGCCGTCAAAAAAGCCGTCTTCGACATAGTGAGGGAGATGGCTAGGCAGATGAGGTAGATAAAATGAAAAACAGAGGTTGGTCTTATTGAGTAACTTTTCGAGGAAACTAATAAAGCAAACTAAAAAACTAATTAAAATCATAAATAATGCAAGTTACCGCTTCTAAATAAAACCAGCAGGCTTAGCACGAACACCGATTTGTCGACGGAAGAATATACATGACTATTAACCAAATGATGTACAATAGGAGAAGAGAGCTATGTTTTTCTATTATCACAGTTATACATTCTAAACGAATCATGATTTTGTAGATAATCGTACATACTTTGTGGCCGTCGAATAGAAAGTTTGTTGTCAGTGTGATTTTGACAGTTTGGGAAGAAATATTCTTCTGAAATAGTTTACATTTATAAGGACCTAGACAAAGATCGTTAGAACGAAAGACAAAATTACAGCTTGTGGAAGGATATCTTGTTTTGAAAAAGCACTGTCTATTCTTCGTAGAAATAGAAAACGGCATGCTAAGCCTGCAGGAGAAAAATAGAATATTGAAAATAACAAGTGAAATAAAACAAATATTAGATAGCTTCTACCCGCGACATCGTCCGCGTGAAATTATGGACCCCGCGTCACATCGCATCGCCTCGCTTTAGTTTCTTTTTCGCGTAGTATTATTTCTGACTTTGTTTTTTTTTCTCGGCTCCTTAGGGTCGTAGCGTGACGGGTTGTTAGAACCATGCAGGATAGCAAAAATATTTTTTCGAATCTGACGGGTAGTTCTACAGATTACCCCTCCATACAAATTTACTAATAATCATACCACTTTATAACTTTAGTGTAGACAGGGTCAAATTAAATTAGCTGGCAATGCTTTTCCTACGTTTTGGTTGGCTTTCATTCTAACCGGATGCAGCCGAATACCAGTATTTTACATGGAGTGACTGCCTATCTGACCTCGACAACTCAGTTAGTAGGTAATACGATATCCCTTGGAAAGACAAGTTATTTTTTTTAAGGTTGGGAAATCATCAAATAGCTTCTCCCGCTCTTGGTGGAGCAGGAGGGCGTGTCAGACTTTGACTGACTAAAACCCACCCGTATTCCCTCAGTTGCCGGTGTGCCAGGCACCACGGTATCTCTTTCGGACAACTGACTGGTTAACAGACGTTTGGGCTTTTGACTACCCGTAACGACTGTCAAAGATCTACCAATGGCAGCTGGAACCAACAGCTGAAAATGCTTTCCGAGGCATGGAGGGGTCTCACTATAAATAGTAGATGGTCACCCATATACGAACCGACCTCGGCAAACGTAGCTTAACTTTCTATCGAACTGTGTGGCTGTTATCATTTAGCCACTAGTCTCTCGGTATCAGATATAAGACATAAAATCAAGCTTTCGGTGTTCAAAATCAAAATCAAAATCGAAAGCTGACTCTCAGCCTAGTTTGAATAAATATTCAGTCAGCACTTTTTGAACGTCAAAATTACATAAGACAGTCCCCCCAAAACGCCCGCCCTTCACCACTTCCTAGTGCTTTAGCTGGGAAGAAGAAGTGGCGCAACAAACTCCCCAGCAGCACAGCTGTCTGTTATGTTGGAAGAACTTGATTCTATACAATAGTAGTAGTGTTGCTAGTAGGTATTAAACTAAAATTTATAGACACGAAGATTCAGGGGATATAGTTGATCCCTAACCTTGAGTCGGTTAATCCCGTTTCGAGACTAAACTAACAAATCGTTCGAGATCCGAGCCTTTAAATACGGTAGGCTCAGTTGACTTACTTTAATTAAATATTTACTGAACCTGTAATTTAAGACACACAGACAAACGCAATGCACTCTAGTAGAACAATTCATTTGAAAACTTCATGGATATTATTCAGATTCGCGTCGCATCATCGGGTCACGCATGTCTACGGGAGCCTTTACTATTATTAATGTGATTTGCAGTTGTTTAGAAATTTATAATGTACCTACAGATTTCAAAAGTTTCTTAGCTTCTTATAAAACCTGGTTATAAGTAAATTGTAGCTTATTAGACTTACGAGGGTCATTCAATAAATACTTAGCCTACAAAAAGTAAACGAATATTTTGGAAAAGTGGGAATTTATTTTTCAACATAGTCTCCTCTTAGTTCGATACACTTAGCCCAGCGATGCTCCAACTTTTTTAATCCGTCCGAAAAATAGTTTTTGTCAAACTCTGCAAAATAGGCCTCCGTGGCGGCGATGACCTCCTCATTCGATCCATATCTATTCCCGGCGAGTGATTTTTTCAGATTAGGAAACAGAAAGAAGTCACAAGGGGCCAAATCTGGAGAATACGGTGCATGGGGCAGCAATTCGTAGCGTAATTCGACCAATTTGGCCATGGCAACGGCAGACGTGTGAACCGGTGCGTTGTCGTGGTGAAACAGCACTTTTTTCTTTGCCAGATGGGGTCGTTTTTTCTTTAATTCGGCGTCGAATCGGCCCAAAAATCGGCATAGTAAAGCCCTGTAATTGTTTTACCCTTCTCGAGGTAATCGATGTAGATCACACCTTGTGAATCCCAGAAAACGGTGGCCATAACTTTTCCGGCCGATTTTACAGTTTTCGCCTTCTTTGGAGCACGTTCCCCGGTCTGGATCCTGTTGTGTTGTATGTTTTGCTTGCTCCTTGATCTCTGGTGTGTACCAGTGGATCCAGGTTTCATCGACGGTCACAAAACGACGAAAACCTCCGCTGGATTCCGCTTAAACAGCGCCAAACACGTCTCCGATGTGGTCTCACGGTTGCGCTTGTTTTCTGGTGTGAGTAAACGCGGCACCCATCGCGCCGACAGCTTTCTCATGCCGAGTTCCTCGTGAAGAATATGATACACTGTTCCTTCTGAAATGCCTACAGTCTCAGCTAGCTCCCGAACCTTCAATCGGCGATCTGCCAATACGAGATCATGGATTTTTTTAATGTTTTCCTCCGTAGCAGCTGTTTTCGGTGCACCTGGACGTGGTTCATCAAAAACCGACGTACGGCCACGTGCAAACTCGTTGAACCAATTCTTGACGGTGGTCATCGATGGAGAAGAGTCACCGTACACAGCATCCAAGCGCTCTTTGATTTCGATGCGCGTTTTCCCTTCCAAAAATAGGAATCGAATCACCGAACGATATTGCTCTTTTTCCATTTTTGTAAAACCGATCGACACGTTCGCTTCCAAAAGTTGTCAAATTAAAACAAATGAAGGGATTGGAATGAAAATTTGAAAAAAGAATTAAAAAAGAATGTGCTACACTGTGGTAAAACTCTTTTGAAACTACAGCGCCCTCTGGCGATGAGGCTAGGTACTTATTGAATGCACCTCGTAGTAGTAAGGTCCCGTTTTCATCATTTGGATGTGAAATTCTAAAAATTAATTCACATGACTGGTTGATATTGGTATAATACACGTGGTATTGTTTTTTTACAAACAAACTTGCATCAAAACTTAATCAAAAACTAAATACAGGGTGTAATTTTAATCCCCCTTAACCTCATAAGGGGCCATTGTTCTCATCATTATGAACAACTTTTACTATGGGCCCAAACCTGAAATCGCGAAAATAAAATCAGCTGTTCCTTACATTTTGACGAGTTATGCGAACATCTGATTTTATTTGCGCGATTTCAGGTTTGGGCCCTACCTAATAACAATTTATATGAGATTTATCATAAGAAACTCAGTCGAACAAAACTATTAGTTGCCAATCTATTTATATAAAAGAAAGTCGTATTAGTTACACTATTTATAACTCAAGAACGGCTGAACCGATTTGACTGAAAATTGGTGGGGAGGTAGTTTAAAACCAGGAAATGGACATAGGATATTTTATTTCGTTCCCGTGCAACGTGACATAAAACGTGGAATAACAAAAAGCAATTGACATGGAATATGTGAAAGCTAGAAAAACACTTTATTCCTTCGAAGTACTAGGTTGTCATACATTAGTAGGAGCTCACCTGTGTCAGCGAGAAAACGCCTATGAATGATTATGCCTTTGAAGTACCAGGTTATCATAACTTGGTAGGAGCACACATAACACAGGTACTTGTACTAGCTATTGTATAATGTATAGTTGGCGTTCGATCTTAACTTCGGCTCAACCATTGAGTCAGAAGCACAGACTGCAGCCAAGAAGCTGGGCATCCTAAATAAGGTGAGGTGATACTTCACGCCAGGACAGCTTTTGAGCCTGTATAAAGCTTCAAGTCTGTTCTTGCATGGAGTATTGCAGCCACTTATGGGATGACTCAGCAAAATATCAGCTTGCTGCTCTTGACTCAGTGGAACGCAGAGCAAAAGGCTCTTAAGCGACGAAACTTTGGTGGCTAAGCTTCACAACCTAGTACATCGGCGTAAAATTGCTTGCCTGTCGCTCTTCTACAGACTGTACTTCGGAGAGTGTGCGCAGGAGGTCCACGAACTAATCCCACCATCGCCCTTTTACTACCAGAATACCAAACGCACTGCAGGGTACCATCCGCACTCGGTTGATATCCCGACCAGTCATACTAAGCGCTTCTCCTCCACATTTATTATGCCGAAGCCAAAGTGTGGAACTCTCTGCCTGCGTCTGTCTTCCCTGCCACATTTAACCCATCTTCCTTCGAAACAAGAGTGAAGCCTATCCTCTGGGCACGCTCAATCCATCATAGACCTCATCAATCGCTCCCCATTAGCCGTGATCGAGGTCAAGAGCAGGCACATGTAGTTATAAAAAAGATATAAAGAAGGTGTGACAGCTATAAAACGTTTTATGTCTTCGAAGTACTAAATTGCCAAAACTAGGTAGAAGCTCACGTAATACAGGGTGTATCAGTTAAAAAATGCTTTATGCCTTCGAAGTATCATGTTGCCTTATCTTAGCAGGAGCTCACCTAATTTAATTATGTAGGTGTGTCAACTAGAAAATGCTTTATGTCCTCGACCAGGTTGTTATAACTTAGTAGCAGCTCACTTAATATAATTATGAAGGGGTTGTCGGCTAGAAATCGCTTTATACCTTCGAAATACAGGTTGTCATAACTTGGTAGAAGATCATGCGCAAAGACTCGACATATTTTGCTGATAACATTTATTGACTCTGAGGCGGTACGTAGTTCGCCAGGGCAGCTAGTTATTATTAAAACAGTTCCTTGCATGCTGGCTCTTTGGCATCCGTTACCGAAATCTCTCACACCCAGCATACAAGCCCTATCGACGAATGAAAAATAGCTTTAAAATCCGTTGTGCTTGCTATGCCAGTTACAATAACTTGCTACCTCTGGAAATTATATACGACTGATAAGATTCCCATCTGGCACTATAAGAATCGGCGAGGTTTGCGTTATTTATGAATAGGTGAGTACGTTACTGTGACTGTCTGTCAATATCGGAATGTTATAATTATTTAAAAAACCGTCACACGTTTCCGGACCTCTTAGAAAGCACATTAAATCTCAATTTTATGACCTGACAGCTCGACCCTAATAAATAATCCTAGCTCTTTAAAATTCTAAAACAAATTCGAACTCCTCAGAAATCCATTAGGGCACTTATGCCAGTTATTAACAGTCGAAAGCAACAAATTACAGCACCTAAAGATGCAGTATTTCTTGCAAATTCTAAGAACAACGAACAAGTTAGCAGTGGCGAAAGCACCATATAGCGCGATTCCTGCGGGCTTCCCTTCGGAGATTTGCATCGGCAAGTCTATCGCTATTGAAGGGTAGCACGTCACTAGTGGCTGAATTAACCTGGCACCGAGGCGTCAGAATCGGGAACTGGGAATTCATACAATGGCGATTCCGTAGTTTATTTGGTTTTCAGCTGTCCAATTTGATTGTAGTTAATTCTTTACATTCCTGTGTAAATTTTGGAGTGATAGTAGGTATTCTTCCTTACATAGTATAAAACAAAGTAGCTTTCATGTTGGTGCACTTAGATTTTTAAGCTACGCAACGTATTTGAATGTGTTTTCATCAATACACAGAGTGATTTGAGGGGAAGGTTTATATGGATAATGCATCGACCTACACGCGGGCGAAGCCGCTGGCAAAAGCTAGTTATCAAGAAGTCAGTAAGTTGAAGCCGACTTCGTTTCGATTTCTCTCTTGGAGAAATTTACACTTTGCCGCTGCAAATCAGTCGCATCTGGATACCATAACATAGGTCCAAGCGTACCCTTGAAATCCATTGAGAAATGAGACAAAAAAAAACCCAGCCATAAAACTATTCTGGGAAAGAGACGCTCGACCGACACGTGGTAATTTGAGGATGGGAAAAAAGGTTTTGAAGTCGGGGCAGTTGATTTGGGACGGCGAAAGACGACGGACGCAGTTGATAGCCCAGGCTAGATATGTTAGACGAGATATTCTAAGTGAGGAAAAATAGTGTGGTGTGAGCTGTGAGGGATGGTGCAGGGAGAAGAAACTGGTAATAGACGCAGTATTTTGTTAGTGAGTTGTATTCAAATTCACCCCAAGGAATTACCTGGTAAGTGCCAACTTCAATCTTTAGTAATAGTGTATACATTGTAGTAACGGAGATCTCGTTTTATTGTTCTCACAGGTTGATTATATATTATAAATTTTACCAAACAGATTGGTGATATCGCGGTAGTGCTATTAATGATCATTTATTTCAGTATGGCGTAACTACTTGTACGTGCTAACTGACTTTATAATTAATGTAATTTTCTCTTGTATTTCGTGTTCCCTTCCTAATCCGTACCTAGGCAGATATATTTGTCATTTGCAGTTGGTTATAGAGAAACTGGGAAAGCCTCCTGCTAAACTTGACACTGAGCAATAAAGCTGTGACTTTTGACGACTGTTGACCTATTGACGCATCAATTTGGGAAGGCAGAACCGTAAATAACTCATTTCAATCAAACTAGGCTTCATAGCCGATCTATGTTTGCGTTATAAACCAACCAAATGTTAGTGATGATTTCTGTTTCCAAAAACGTCTCGCCACAGGATGCGTTGCGTGAGGCTCGTTCTTTATGCATTTCCGGGAGAAGGGCTTCAAGGCGTCACACACTGTCACTAAAATGCATTGGTAGTCGTTCTAAGAACAATAGGGACCGTGTCTTGTTAAAACCCACACCCGGTCGTTTTGTAGGGCTATTTCTGAATCGTCACTATTTAGCGAGACACGAAATCTGGATGCACTGCATCCTCTAAATGGGGAAGACAGTCACAAGGGTCTCAATCTCAAAGGGTCAATCTGTCCGTGACATTCACAGTGGGCCCCATCAGAATACCAGCGCTGCGACAATTTTTTTTTTAAATGTCGCAGCATCATGCTGAGATAGGGGCCTTTTGGCCTCGTACGGGACTTTGTTTTTATTTTTAATTTTTTGTTTTTCTCTAATTTTAATTTATATTTCATTAAGTACGTTATTTAGTTAAGTTTGTGTTATTCCTGTGCGAGTCTAATAAATACTTTTTCTTTCTTTTCTTTCTTTCTTTTCTTTAAGGGTGACATTTACTTGAGTACGTATATAAAACTACTCAAAAACTTGTCTTCCTCAATGACAGTTGACTTCACAGTACGCTGTCTTAGGATTGAGTAAGACATTTAATTGCTGCTTAGGGAGCGTGCTCTGTTAGAATCGTATTAGCGTCCTCAGAGGTTCTATGCGTTAGGTCTAACACATCACGTACAATGAGGCAAACGTTGTAAAACGGTTCCGCGTCTCACCAAAGTGGGTAAATAATAAACAGATAAGTTAACGTAGTTATAAATAATGAATAAAAGCGCAAGCCTAACGGTCCCTTCACCCCTCCACATAATTAACACTTTATTGCAGATATTAGCCTTCATCTGTGAGGGACGAGAATTATGGGTGTGTTTGTTGGTATGACTGGGTGGGACCTATCATAATAATATGTAGTTATCTTAGGTGGAGAGTGCTAATAAAGTTCTTATAACTAATTAGACAGATACGTGGCTGGGGAGTTTGTTGCGCCACTTCTTCTCCCCAGCTCAAATGCTAGGAAGTGGTGACGGGTGGGCTCTTTGGGGCTGTCTATAGACTTTTATGAGAGTTGATCCACAATTCTATTTAAATAATGATTCTTGGGTTAGATTCTCTACCCTTATCTACTTATTACTAATTCCTGAATCTAGATTTTCAACTCTATTACTAGTCACCCGTGACTATCGTATCCTTGATCTCAGATTGGTAATTTGGTCAAATTGACATGAACACGTGTCTTACAGATATGCTTGTTGTGCAACGGGTGAACTTCCAGGTGTTTGGGTGAGCACATGTATCTCATATTCAGTCCAAGGACTGATATGGACCATATATCCAAAAGGAGCATGATGACGACGATTTGCCGCAAGAACTAGCCGCTCCGTTGTTAGATAAGGACAGTTGCACGGTTGCCGCAGGGAAAGCCGCTTCGTCACGTTTCTCAGTTCGAGAGAACTGCTAGGGACCATGTCTCGAAAGAGCATGACGACGTGAAGTAGCTGAAAAGCAGCTTGCGTCACTTTTTGGGAGTGTTACCCTGAGTGCTCTGAGTGTTGACGCGAAGCATCGTGTGAGTAACGATTGACTAGATACCTGATACGCTAGCGTATGGGTTACTCGTACATTTATATAAAAAGATAAGTACTTTGAGTATCTCTGATATTTAGCTTTCTAAAACCACATCCAATGTGTTTCTATAAATATGGATTCTTAAGTATAATTTAAGGTTATTCGGAATTCATTTAAATTATATCGGTGGGAGAGTGACCAGTCTGGTGATGAGCTCTACAAGTCCGTAAGGGGAGGGGTACGGTCATTCCCCCTTAGGGAGAACCGACCTAAGAGCTAATATTAACATAAGTAGGAAAAACGGAAATTTTATCGGCCTGGGGTAATTTAGGAGTAGTCACATTATGTTCCAGCATAATTTCAAAATCAAAAGTCATATGTTCAAATTGGGTTAAAAATCAGCACTTCCTGCAGCACGTCATAAATATCTATCCTTCAACTTTTTCTAGTGCTTTAACTAGGAAGAAGAAACCCACCCACAGACATACTCCCCAGCAAAGAATTTGAAAATATACACTGTGATTTGATTCGCTTACCCCTCCTTGTCGTACACCAAATATGTTTGGGACTTTGAATTACCTCCGGGAACAATACTAAAATGTTTTTGAGAAGAAAACAACATTAAATGTCGAAGACGTCCTCATAATAATATTTAATCGCAGTAAAATATATGCATTTTTCTTCTTTTTTGTGTGTATTTTAGAGTTGGTGTTTGCGACAATACCTTTTGCATGTCATTTTTTGAAACTATGTCAAATAAATAGTTAAAAATCTTTTTTACAGAAGTAGCTGCGATGAAAAACTACTGCCAGAAATAAACTGACACGATTCCAAATTTACATTCATTTTAATAATTAAATAAAATAGCTGCGTAATTAATTAAATTATGTGCCAATAATAACTTTGCTAAAGTTCAATTTATTATGTCAGTGATATTTTTAACTTTGGACGTGAGACTGTGCTTTTTCCGCAAAGAAACTAGTTTTAAATGTGATATGTTAAGTTCCCATAAATTCTGTGTGACGTCGCATGTTCAGTGTAAATGTCGCACGCTTAATAATAAACCGGAATAAGACAAAAGTTCACTTTTTTGGGAAATCGCGGTCAAAGTTTTGAGTCTCTACCTTGTTGAAAACATTTTGATGATTTTCACGTGTTAATGGTGTTATTTTTATTTTCTTGGTCTTAAATTGTAGAGAGATGTATAGCGCATATAACTGACATAATAGTTTAATTATATTATTTAGATCAAATGAATAAATGAAGTTTATTTTCTAACGTTTCGACTTATGTCAGTTTAGTATAAAAATGTATGATCAATTTTCAAAATTTTTGCAAACTAATATTTAATAATACAGTTTAGTATTAGTAAATAATATAATCTATTTAGATGTTTAGTACTTATTACATTTTAAAAGTAAAACGGAAATAAAAATACAGAAATATTTCGCAAAACACCTTTATATTTGTTAATGTAAAATAACAGTTTAGATTTAAGTTTTATCGTAACTGCTTTCTTAACCTAATAACAACAGTAGTTATAATAATAATCAGTCGTAATAAGAACTAATAATCATACATTTTTACTTAGTAATTAACGCTATTTTTAACAATCACAAAATAGTAATTAAAATTTCATAGTCATCACAACATGCTTAAGAGATCTAGCTTTACGTAATTATGCTAAAGAACAATAAACATTGTAATACAAAATAATAAAACTTCTTATATACCTACTTGTACTTGGTACATCTACCAACATTAATTATAATCACTAATTAGAATCCACAGAACTAAGTTGGTTTTACGTAATAGTTTTAGTTAGTCTCGTAAGTTGTGACTACTCAAAATATTTAATATATAAAAAATACTATGTACGATAAAGATACGTATAAAAAAGTTAAAGAATTGAGTTGTAAAAACTGCCATAATAAGACTGAATCTCAGGCAGCATATACGAAAAATCTCCTGTTTTTGCGTATATGCTGCCTTCATGGTTATTTTTGTAACTGATTTCTTCTCCCTTCGCTTATTTCGAACAGTAACTTCTCTGTAGTTTTCGTCCTTGAAAGATGTCTTAAATTTACTTTAAGACATCTTTCAAGGACGAAAACTACATATAAACGGATTTTCTTTAGTGACCTTTAACACCTTTATATCATTCCTGTTGACATTTTGGCCGCTTTCATCTGTACCAAAACTAAAGCCCCATTCCATTTGCAACAGTTTAAGGTCCAGAATACTGTTGAATGTTAGCTCATGGATGTTGATCAGGGGGTTACTTTTTTGCATTTTTAATTCGTTTTATACAATATGTAACAAAAACCCTGTTGTTCCTTCTACCCACGTTTTCAGAATCGGTATACATACGTAATAAAGCAAGTCATTTATAAAAACTGTTCAACAAAAATATTTAAAATAAATATTTAATTATTAATATTTGTAAAGTTTAACTGATTTTGATTAGATCAAAGAAAGCCGCCGAGTTCGGAGTCTATTGTGCAAAATAAGGATACTTGTAAAATCAGATGTTGTAAACATTTTTTTCGAATATGTCGATTTTAATAGTTATTTGATACTGAACTCTCGACCAGCCAATGCTTATTTTTTAAATTATAACTTCGTAAATGTTGTGCTTGTAGGTAAGTGTATACGTACCTAAAAGGAACAACAGGGTTTTTGTTACATATTGTATATTGAACTGGGGTATAGATTTTGCCAGACTTACGATTTTTTTTAACTTCTTTTTCTATCAAACTGTGTATGTTGTCTGCTTCATTCTGCGTATGCACTCAGATCATGAATTTATGAATGATGCTTTGGATGCTAAAACGATAAACTGTATACATCGTCATTATAAACATATTTTTATTCTGACCCAATGACACAATTATCAGAATAAAAAAGAATGTTCAATTGTTCCTGTGCGTCCTTACCAATTTCGTCCAAGTGTTTCCAAACGAATGTACCTATTTCGATCGCGCCACGCTTCGCATCTAATTCCGTCCAAAAATTGCTATTTACAGATTCAAAAGCGCCTTTTTTATATGTTTGAGGCAACTCAGTTACTGTCAATTGTATAACTAATGAGTTTGGACTTTTAGTAGAAAGTTGACGAGTCACCACTTCATTTCTACTCAGATCTTTTCCTCATGATGGTGGTCATGTTTTTCTTTAAGCCCTTGTTTTTGGTACGCAGTTGAATTTTCGTAAGACAAACAAAGACCACACATATCTTTTTTAGCTCGAAAGAAAGATACATTATGTAAATACATAAACATTATGTATAGCACATATTTATTGATATTATTATGTATATATGTATGTATATTTAAAAATAAGAAGATATTATATATATTAATTGTATTAGACCCTTCTCCTCTTACTACATTATTTATTATGTTATTGAATACATATTTACTGTCAAACTCAACTCAAACTCAAAATCGAAGCGTTTATTTCAATTAAACCATTTACAGGCACTTTTGAACTGTCAAAAAGTCGATCAGTTAGAAAGTTGAAGCTAGTTGCCCATTCCAAAACGTAGATCTCTATGGAGAAGAACGGGCAAGAAACTCCACGGACACTCTATTAAAATCAAGTTGAAATATTACAAAATCTTGGGAACTATATTCTTGTTACTTTTGTCTGTGAGAACAATGTAAAAAAAAAAATTATAAACAATTGTAAATACAAGAAAAAAATAAGCCCTGGAAGTTAGGAGATGATCAGTCTCAACCGACAGCGCCCGTTCACGAACTTCACGCGTGGATCAGCACCATCCAGCTCAACCATTTTGTAGGGAACCGAATGATCCAACACACGCGCCACCATCAGTGAGACATTTATGTGAGCATGACATACTCTCAACTGCCATGCTTTTTCAAGTCAACGTACATCATAACAACACAATAAACGGATTCATGGTACTCACATTTACAAAATTTAAACAATATGCTTCTATAATATACAAAACTATGGTTTGCTATCTATTTGAAATATTAATAAAATTTGATTTCCTAAAATAAAGAAAAACATTTAATATATATTGACGTATATAGTAACTAACACTTAAAATACTTAAACACATTCGTAATGTCACAAAAATTATAATATTGTGAACAAAAATGTTCGTAATGTCAGAAGAAATAAAAAAAGGGAAGCTTCTCTTTCAAATATTAAAATTTTAACTAGTATACCCAGGTGGCTGTGGAACAGGACCAGCATTAAGCCAAGCATTTTTATCTACGATATAATTATCTAACTTATAATATGCTTGTCTACATAGTGTGCGTTTAATGCATGATTTAAATTTCTTTTCATTTAGTTCAAGAATATCGACTGGTATTTTATTATAACATTTTACACAGTACCCCATAAAAGAAATGTGTACTTTAGACAATCTGAAACGTGGTTGATGTTATTTGTTCCTATTTCTAGTGTTAAAAGTGTGCTTATCACTTATCTTACTAAAAAGATGTAGATTTTTCCGAACATACATAATGTTTTCATAGATATATTGACAAAGTACCGTCATGATGTTAATTGTTTTGAACAATTCCCTTAGAGATTCGCATCTGCGGAGGTTATAGATGGCTCTGACGGCCCTCTTTTGCAGAATAAAGATTGACTCAATATCCGCAGCCCGTCCCCATAGCAAGATACCGTAAGACATAATGAAAAAAGAAAAACAGAAAGTAACTAAAATAGACCAGTCTCGCAGTATCCACGTCTGTTAATTGGCGGATCTTCCAAACAGCGTAAGCGGCAGAACTTAGCTGCCCTGCAAGTGATGTTAAATGAGGACCCCACTGTAGCTTTGATTCAAGCGTGATCCCCAGGAAAACCGTCTGTTCGACGAATTCTAGTATCTTCTTATTCAATACAACATGACATTCACTACTTCTAACATTCGGTAACGCAAATCTTATGCAATTAGTTTTCTTTCCATTTAATACCAAATTATTTACAGTAAACCAATTATGGACCTTAACTATAGCATTATTTACGTCGTCAAGCTCCTGTGCACGTCTCTTAACTTTAAAGATCAGTGATGTATCATCAGCAAATAACACCATTTGAGGTCGTTTTTTTTAGTAAATAAGGTAAATCATTTATATATACTAAAAAGAGGAACAGACCCAATATTGAGCCTTGCGGTACACCTATTTTGACTTTTAAGCCAAAGGAATTCACACCGTTTATTTGAACTTGCTGCAGTCTATCATCCAAGTACGATTTTACTAAGTTAAGCGCAAGTTCACCCAGTCCGTAATGCCAAAGTTTCAAGAGAAGTGTTTCATGATTCACGCAATCAAACGCCTTGGATACGTCACGAAAGGTAACTATTGCATCTTGCGCCTCTTCCCATGCGATAAAGATGTGTTTTAATAAGGTGACACCAGCGTCGGTCCTTTAGTGAAACCATACCGTTGATCGTGTAGGATGTTATTACAATTAAAATGATTGAGCATTTGATTTAACATAACTTTTTCAAACACCTTGTTGAAAACCGGCAAAATCGATACAGGTCTATAATTATTAGTATCTTTGCTGTCTCCAGATTTGAAGAGTGGAATAACTTTACTGTACTTCATTAAATCCGGGAAAACCCCTTGATCAACACACAAATTAAATATTAATGCCAAATAGGATGCAACTGTCTCAATAATGGATTGACAAACTCTACTAGACGTGCCCGACAAATTTTCGGTAATTTTGATCCACAGGGCTTATATGATTAAATTTGAATTCCATGGGACACGCTGAGACATTACTCTTAATAAATCAATAGCAAGTGCGGGCGAAGAATTTAAAGTTTCTGTAGTTTTAATAGGAATATTGGTAAAGAAAGTTGCAAATTCCTGAGCAACATCGATGTTATCACTAATGAGACCGCGGGAAGTGTCCAGTGTGTAATCAGTATTATGCCTTTTGCTTCTGTTCGTTTCATTGTTAATAATTTTCCAAACAGCCTTAATTTTATCACCTGCTGATTTAACCTTGTGGCTAATGAATGAAGCTTTAGCTACTTTGCAGATATTTTTAAAAGTTTTAGAGCAAGTAGCAACATACTTAGTAAAAGTTTCTGTGTTAATAAACGGCTTAAGGCCATACAGTTCAAATAATCTTTCTCTACTTTACCTGATTCCTTTAGTTGCCCAGTCACTGAATAAGAATTTAGGGCAAATAGTTGTAGATTTCTGCTTAAAAAAATTATTGAACTCAGTTTGGACTAATGAAAATAATTCTTTGTACAAAATATATTACCATTACTCAAATTTAGGCCCTGAACACTTAACTTGCTGATTAAAGTGCTATTAAACTTATTTAAATTACCCGATGTTATAGGTCTAGTTTGTATCTGTACTTTTTGAATTGGTGTGTTGGACTCAAAAGTAACGGTTTGACCGCTGTGATCAGAAGGGAGATAATTTACAATGGCTTTATCTAAATAGTCGCAGTCGCAAAAACATTATTAATACATGTAGCAGTAGCCGTAGTTATTCGCGTTGGTCCCAAAAACATATTTGAAAGATTGAATGATTTAAAGAGGCTTAACAATCTGCTACTATTTGAATTACTTTCACAAATTTTAATAATAAAGTCCCCACAAATAATTACTAATTTATTACCAGTTGCAAGTTTTACCAAAACATCTTCCATTACTGTCTCAAATATAGAGTAGTTTTGATAGTTAGGAGGTCTGTAAACGCACACAATACAATGCTTATCTAGCTCAACACAGGACAGTTCAATGCTATGTTCCACTGATAGTTTAACTATGTCTGTACGATTCTTAGATTTTATACAATTTTTATTAATATTAGTGAACCTCCACGAAGCATGGATTTCCGGTTTAAACAACTGCCCACACTATAGTTCTCATAATTAATTAACATTTCATAATCTTTCAACCAGTGTTCAGTTATACAAATAATATCAAACATTGTTTTTTCTAAAAACAATTCAATTTCCAATTGTTTGGAAGAAAACCCTTGAATGTTTTGATGAAACAATTTCAAGGGATTCTGCTTAGCCCCTTTTTTACAATTAAATAATTGAAAGCTAGATGATACCTTGTTGACAGTGTGCTTAAAAACATTTTTATTAGTACCATCTGTTGTCTTACCGACTAGTTTAAATTAGTATCACTAACCACCTTAATATTAGTTTTATTACTAATGTTTGTAATTACAGTAGACTTCGACATACTACTTATGTCTGGGTTTATATTAAAAGCTAATAGCCAAGCTATTTGACGTCTAAAACTAATGGGCAGATACGCAGTATCCCTAGTCGATTTTAATTTCTCAACAAAAGTGTTGGTGTCAAAAAATATAAGTTTGTCACTAAAGCAATTAGCTAATAAATGCATATGGTTATTTAGCATATCGTCTGCTTACTGGTAAAACAAGTTAAATACATTTTTTTACTAAATCGAGTTAAAAATGCAGTCACGTGTAATTTTTACGGGCTATCTACTGGTAAAATCAAAAAATGCAATATCCAATGGCTGCTGAGATAGTAAGTTTGTAGAAATGATATCTTCTCACATTTTGTAAATATTATATAGATAAGAGTATATCTTAAAAGAAGGGTAATTAGTGCAACAGTTTGCTTTAACAGTTTTTTAAATTAATGTGTTTAAAATAGATCAAATTAAAACATAAACTTTGAAATGTCATTTACTCGAAATGACACAGACTGCACTTATTACTTTTTACCCGTAAGCAGACGATATGTATATTATGATTTTTCCTACTTGAAAAGTGCTCAAAGTAAGGAAAAACACACTTTTATTTCGACTGGCTTACAATTATCCGTATCAGTACATCCAGCATTATTACTCATCATAAGAAGTATTAGGCACCGCTGCTTCCTATTTGCAGACGACGACATTTTCAGGATGGAGAAAGGATTAAAACTATGGAACTAGAAATTTAATACTTTTTATTAATGGGTATTTAACATAAATTGAAAGGACATTTTGTAATAAACTGCAGCAATTGCTAGAGCACTTTTAGACTTTAGGATCATTTAAAACGTATGATTGTCGCATACTTTTGTAGAAAAGAGAGGGGTGATCTAACAATCGGCCATTTTGGTTTGTTTCGCATGGTGAGGTTGTACCTATAGATTCTCCAATCGGAGTTAGTTCGTTTTATTAACAAAAGTGGGAATCCTTAATTTTTGACATATTCCGGTTTATTATTAAGCGTGCGATGTGTATATAAAGGAGTAGGTACATCGCGTATCACAATACAGTCTTGTGACAAGTGAATTCGTATCAACATGAAGCTGTACCTCGTTATCTTTGTGGTGCTTGCTGCACTTGCATCTATCTGTTTTGCCACTCCTGGAGCATTAGATCAAAGTCTACGTTGCCCAGTAGGCTATTTTAGAGTACAGAGTGAATGCGTTGAAATCGAAGAAGTAAGTTACTCACTTTTATTATTATTATGAAAACTAAATCAATAACTACAAATTGTTTCAAGAATTCACCATTGCAATAAAAATTTACTTTTTTCTCCATTTCATTTTCCGCAAACACACAAAAATATTGTTTCTACTCGGTCATTCTCAGTAGGTTCGAGCCCGAAGTTTGTATTTGAGCCCTATTTTTAGGTTCGCCCTCTATCACAAAGAAATGAAAACATAACTGACGAAATATTTGTGTACACTATACTGTATACACCACTTAGGGGATTAACGGCGAGATGTTAGGCGTAACCCATTGAAAGTATATACTTCCTTCGCCGCTGCACCGTGTATGTGTGTTGTTTATTACTAAACTAGCTTTTGCCAGCGGCTTCGCCCGCGTGGAGGTCGGTGTATTATACATATAAACCTTCCTCTTGAATCACTCTATCTATTAAAAAAACCCGCATCAAAATCCGTTGCGTAGTTTTAAAGATTTAAGCATACATAGGGATATAGGGACAGAGAAAGCGACTTTGTTTTATACTATGTAGTGATACAGCACTTTGACAATCAATGATTTCAGTAGGATCTAGATATAACAATAAGCCAATCGGCTATCAAGTAATACACTATTACTTTTATTATATAATTTAACATAAACTAATATAATATTGACTGCCTCGTTCTAGTGGTCAAAATGTTGTTGGGTTTTCCATCTGGAATTGCTCATTAGCAGCCTGGATTTATGCCTGCTTGATGGCAATAGGGTAGTCCCCTATTACACGGGACTTAAACATAACTGGCAAAACGTGGGTGTACTACACATAGGTACACCACTGCCTAACCCTTCGGGGAATACAGGTGTTATGTTAAATACTAAAGTTTAATGTTTCCTTCCATGCTTTGCGTTTAAATGAAACGCGGGACTAAGATTTTGAGGCACAAAGATACTCAAAATCGAAAACATTAAGACTAGGTGTGGTGGTCACCAGTAACGGGCCAACTAACATAGCTAAACTGCTACAGATTTTACACAAAGTATATAATTGTATTTCAAAGGCACAAGGCTCACTCGTAAACCCATTTAGCCCCTTTCAAATGGCTTTTTTCAGTTAATTTTGTTCGAATAAAACCTCAAAATAATATTTTTTTTTTTTGTAAATATCTCAGAAACGCCGAGGTAGATAATGTTGCATTTTTCGAGGAAGTATTTAGACATGTCATCGAGTATTTTTAAGATGATTTGATGGAGACATACCAATATTTTAATGAGTACATTTGTCCGTAGTGCCGTGGGCATTATCTTTTTCCTTAAACATTTTTTTACTCACATACCGTGTTTTTTGTTACAGATTGAAGAAGTAAACCCCGCAGTCCCAGTTGGCAGCCAGCCGCCAACAATGAACTAACACCATCCCAGATTTGAACCAATGTTATCTATTTTATAAAAACCAGATCAAATATTAAATTGTATTGCCTGCTTGTGGTACCATTTTTTTGAGTTACGAGGAAATATTTTTTTACAATTTTTTTTTGTTTATTGGTTTTTAAAATTAGGTACCTACTTTATAGTTTTTTTTTTTTTGTAAAATACAATCCTGATTTAATCATTTCTGCTGTTTATACTTACTTTCGCTAGTATGCTTCTGACCACGTATTCGGCCGTACAGCATGTCATACTATGCTCTCTAATGGCACAACACTCGTACACTGCCTGATGCATTCTTGCATAATAATCCTGGCGAACATCTATCCCTAAAACAATTTAACAATCGATTGTAAACAAACGGTATTTATCATTAACAGTCACCTAATCATATATATTTCTGCCGGGGGTGCGGGTATTTAGAAAGATACCTTGGCCCCTGGCACACAGGCAACTGAAGGAACACGGGTGGGTTTTAGTCAGTAAAAGTCTGAAACGCCCTTCCGCTCCACCCAGAGCGGGAGAAGTTATTTGATGATTTCCCACCTTCACAAAAACAAAAACATGGACATTTACATTTATTATACGTAACCATTTATGACAGAAGAGGTCATATAATAGAATACCAAAATTTAAAATAGTTTCATAAACGAATGGTGCGATGATAATCATTTAATTAAAGGTTAAATCTATAACTATCTGCAACATTCGATTCTGACACATTTGTCTGACATTCGTTTCTCCGTTGACCGGTTCGCCGACGGAACAACTCACTTTTCATTGTTTCGTCTCTAGAATTTTTCAACGACGAACGGTTCGTAGACAGAACGATTCACTTTTTAGAATTTAATCGATAGCACTCTAAGCCGGCGAACGATTCTCCAACGCGACTGTTTAGCCTACTTATTTATCCGTGTGTTTACACCATGGTATTAGAGATTTATTTAACATGTTCTATTTTCATTCAGGAGCTCGTGGCTGAGTAATAATAGCTGCACAGGTCGATCGATCAGGTTAAGCTTCGCTTGTCACAGTCGTTCCGTGGATGGATGACCATTTTTACATACCGACAACCTTCCGTGCCTTAGAAAGTACGTTAAGCTTTTGGTCCCGGTTCTAACGATGATATTCTAAAAGTGAATCTTTCTTTTGGTGAACCGCTAGTCGGAGAAACGAATGTCGGCGAACTACTTCAAAATGCAGAAAGTTGGGTCAAGGTAGATTCACACGTGCTGCAATTTGTTCACATAGACCTGCCACACGCTGGGCTACTTGTGGCGACCACCGCAAGTGAACAAAACGTCTCACTTTTTACAATACTCGGTTTAATAAATTGGTGATACTTTAACCTTATTAAAATAAATGTTGACGTAAGACTATGCTTTTTTTGCAAAGAAACTAGTTTTAAATGTGATATGTGGGTTTATAAAAGAGTTAATCACGTATCACAAAACAGTCTTGTGACAAGTGAACTCATATCAACATGAAGCTGTACCTCGTCATATTTGTGATGCTTGCTGCACTTGGATCTATCTGTTTTGCCACTCCCACATCATTGTCCTCTTTAAAATGCACAGAAGGCTTTCTTATAAGAGCAGACAAATGCATTGAGGACGACTAAGTAAGTTACTCACTTTTATCATTACTATGAGAACTAAATTAACATCAATAAATATGTCGTTTCAAGAATTCACCATTGCAATTAAAATTTGACTTTTTTGCTCCATTTCATTCTGCGCAAATTCACAAAAATATTGTTTCCATTAGGTAATTCTCAGTAGAAACGAGCCCGAAGTTTGTATTTGGGCCCTATTTTTAGGTTTGAGCTCTATCACGTAGAAATTACGACGTAACTGACGAAATATTTGTGTACACTATACTGTATACACGACTTCGGCAAATACCGGCGGGATGTTACGCGTAACAAGAAAGAAAACTTGTTTGTCAATAGAACTTTGAAGGATAACAAAAAACTGGACATGTAAAGATTGTTTATTATTAATGATGTACAAAAAATGCAAGTAGGTATATAACACCGTTCATCGCGTATCACAATATAGTCTTGTGATAAGTAAACTCGTATCAACATGAAGCTGTACCTCGTCATCTTTACGGTGCTTGCTGCACTTACATCCATCAATGTCGCTCGTGAATCATGGTACGACGAATGTCCCGCTGGCTATGTTCGAGTCGATAGAAAATGCATACGTATCAATGACGAATAAGTAAGTCAATAATAATGTTTTATTAAAGCCAATTCTAATAAATTTTTATTTGAAAATGTGATGTTGAGGTCTTGGATCCGATAATGATGTTAGTGAGGATTAGCTGAAAGGCGCAACCAGCCTCTTTATCCGCAGCCGATGCACCGGGCTTCGGATTGCTCTCAATGATCTCCGTTTGCCATAGGGTGTGGCCTAATGGGTTTCACCAAATATGTATACCACATCATACAGTAATTTATTGTTACAATCATAAAGTCCGAATCGCGATTTACAGTCAATTTTTACACTGGCAGTCAAGTTTTGTTATTGGGGACCAAATAACAAAACTAAGCTAAAGAAAAATGCTTCACATAAACAACTATAAAAAGCCACAAAATATTAATACTAGCCTTACACTGTACCTTTATTATAATGTCAGAATTTGACAGTGAGTTGGCAATGCTTGTTTGTTTTAAATGATGTCTGTATAAATACAGTCATGCAGAACTTCCTTATTACTTGTGGTTTTAGGGTTTCTCCACACTGTCGGCGATTTGCGAGCATGTTTGTAACGAGACGAGGGGATTTTTTTTGTGGTTGGGAAATCATCAAATAACTTCTCCCGCTCTGGGTGGAGCTGGAGGGCGTGTCAGACTTTTACTGACTAAAACCCACCCGTGTTCCTTCATTTGCCTGTGTGCCAGGGGCCGCGGTATCTCTTTCGAACAACCCGTATAGCCGGCAGGCATCGGCCCTTGCGGGCCCCACCAGTTGGTGCTGACATCTCTTTGAGGCGTGCGTGGAACACGACGCGCCATTGACCCGGACTTGGTCCTTACCGAATAGCGAGCTACCCATTACTCGCCATCCGCAAGTCCGCGCCTCCGGTGGCCGGGAATCAGCCTAGGATTCCCAACTCCCAGGACGTTTCCTGCGGCAACTAAGGTCGTGAAGGCGCATATACTGCCTCTTCCTCACGTGAGCCTGATCCCTCTTCACGAGCATAACTGCTTCACAGAAGGAGGTGATGGCTACCCATGCACTCTCGCTCCATTCTATAGCCTGGACCAAGGCCGGACGCAAGAGATCGCCACCGCCGATCGCCTCCACGAGGACACGGTAGTGCTCCGCCCAAGCCGGGCAAACCTCCACTGTATACTCCACTGTGTCCTCAGGGCGATCTTAGCAGTGAAACATCCGGGCGTTTCCTCCCGCCTTATCCGAAACAGGAACCTCCCGAAACAACCGTGGCCGGTGCGGAACTGCGTCAGGTGGAAGGTGAGTCCGCCGTGCCTTCTCTCAAGCCACTGCTCAAAGAGGGGACTTAGCGCCGCAATCGTGGCGTGCCCAACGAGACGAGGAGTTAATGCAAAGTCGAGTGTTTTTTTAATTTAAATTAATAACAATACTTAATGAGTCATCTATACCTGTACGTTATGCTAGCTATGTTAGTTATATGTTGAGTTTACAATTCTTATTAAGTTGCCGCGAAACGCTCGTTAAGCTGTCGGTCCTGGCTGTTGTTCATGGAACTTTGACAGTCGTTACGGGTCGTCGGAAGCCTGAAAGTGTGACAGCCAGTCTTACCAAGGGTTATAATTTTACCCAGTAACTGGGATGTGGCCACCCCCAACAAAGAAGCTGGCAAAAGATAAAAAGGAAAGATTGGAAGGTTGGAAAGTTGCATGTAGGTAAAAGAGGGATTTTCGGGCAGCTTGCTGCGCGCGCGCCCGCACAGCGATTTGTTCACAATCGCTTCGCTTGATTCACCTTCAACCACAAACTTCTACGTGATAAAGGCTTTATTACTTGTGTTTTTAGAATTTGGTGTGTGTATGTGTGTATTGTATGTGTGTATAGGTTAAATAAATATAAGACACCTTATCATACATATATTCCTGTCGAACAAAGATACATCATCATTGAAACTGAGTTGGAAGTGAATACGTATAATAATGAAGCTGTTTCAAGTACTATTTCTTGTGGTTGTTGCTCTAGTGACATTGCCTATTTCCAACTTGTCAATTTGTCCAGATGGACAAACATGCTCATACCGCAAAATAGCGGCGTACTCCAAGGACCAATGGTTCATATGATGGTCATGAAGACGAGGTGAGCGAACTGTGTCGGTCAATTTTGTGTCACTCTTGAGGTGTGTTTTTTTTAAATAGAACAACATGACATAACATGACTTTTGTAACCCCCGAAAGGTTGGGGAGAGATGGACCTGTAGTACACCCACATTCGCCATATATGTGTGTGTGTTATGTGTATGTGGTTATGTTTTGTATAGAAATATAGTAAATATTCAAAAAAAATCGATACGCGTGGTATATTACACAGAATCCTTATTGTTGAACTATGTTGAATATATGTAGGCAAATATTGTAAGTATATCAGGTAACAAGTAGCTCTGTAGTTTATTTCAGGTTTAGGTGACACTGTGATAATGTCTTTTCAGCAACAATTGTAGTAAATATTTTATTATCTTCTCCATTACATATCGAGACCTCTCCCGAGGTCCTGTCTTTCATTGATCTTCGACAGTCGTTAAGGGTGTTCAAAAGTCCAGAAAAAGACTCACAACTGGTCCTACCAAAAGGTATCGTACTACCCAGTAACCGGGTTGTGGAGGTCAGATAGTCAGTTGCTCTGATGCAGACTGGAAGCCGACCCTTACTAAGCTGGGAAAAGCTAGTCAGACTGACTCATATTATCGTCTTGAATATTGCAAAAGGAAATAACATTTTCCTTAAATATTTTTGTACTCACATACAGCCTTTTTTGTTACAGATTGAAGAGAAAACCCCCGCAGTCCCAGTTGGCAGCCAGCCGTCAACTTTGAACTAAAACGATCCCAGATATGAATCTATGTTACCCATTGCTTAAAACCAGATTAAAAATTAAATAATATCGCTTTGTGGTACCAATTTTATTTGAGTTTTAAGTAGATATCTATTCTGTGATTTTTATAGTAAAATACAATCCTGATGTAACCATTTGTGCTGTTTTTATTTAGTTTATACTAGCTTCTGAACGCGACTTTGCTCGCACAGCATGTCATACTATACTCCCTTATGGCAAAACACTAATACACTGCTGGGAAGCCTCTGGAACTTAGGTATTGTAGATGTTCATATGTGCCAGTGACCACATACCTACCACCAGCCGTAGGTACCGCCTGTAAGATTGCCTACCAATAGCATAATCAATTATCATCAAGTTTTAATTGCCAAGGGTCACAATCAAAATCAAAAGTCAAGTATTCAACAAGGCTGAAATTTAGCACTTCTAGAAACGTCAAAAATTACATAAGACAGTCCCCCAAAACGCGCGCGCCTTTCATCACTTCCTAGTGGGAAGAAGATGGTCGTAAAGCTGATATCGAGTAAATGGTTTATTCGATTGAACGTTCATTTTTGTTTCATTGAACGTTCACACGACACCGACAAAATTACATAGGAATGAACGTTCATCCTTACATTAATCGACTTATTTTATTTTTTTATCATTCGTAAGGCGGGTGAATGATGACGAAAATCATGTACTTATTTATCAGTTAACGAATGAGTAAATTTTTCATGTTCGATTTTTTTTGTGTTTCAGACGAAATACCTATGCCGAATAAAAGATACATAAGGACATTAAGTGAAGGATCTGATATCTGTTTAATAAGAATTAAACTAATATAGCTTCACGTGCAAACCTAATGAAATTAGTAGCGAGCCCGCTAATCGGTTCTGTGGTTAGTTTGCAGAGCTAAAATGGTGTGCATTTCACCTACTAGTATTTTTTTGTTCCGTTTATCCTAATGGAAAATAGTAACTGGGTAAAATGAGTATTATGGTAATTGATTGCTGCATGTTAATAGAATTTATTACTTTTGTAATACGTTGTATGTTTATGTTTGTTCTGATCAATTTCTAAATTGAACGCAGCTCTCTTAATGTCTTTCATGGTGATGCAAGTGTGATACAAAATTCTGATTTAAAAACCTACTTTAAAAAAAAAACCGCACCCAAATCGGTTCACCCGTTAAAGAGCTACGGTGTCACAGACATACACAGAGCGGTCAAATATAATTATAACACCCCTCTTTTTGCGTCGAAGTTAAAACATAGTTTTGACAACATGACTAATTCAATTTGTTTGTAGAAATCCTGAACAACGGATAAAACAAATTGATAAAATTACATGCCCACTGACGCAGCCACCAAGAAATGTATGGCAGCGATAATGTTCAAGCCATTCTTACCTACTAAAAGAATTTTGATTACATAATTCTCTCACGGAAATTTCCGATAAACGTACGCATCGCTAAAATATAAAGCGTTTCAAATGATTATTTTGCCCAGTCGTAAAAGTTTACTAAGGGAAAAGGGTTTCTATGGCGCTGCTTCGAAATAAATAAGTATTTATGTTCCGATTTGGACCTTTAAACGCCTTGGGAATGGCGTCAGAGAATGTAAGCCTATTTTGGGATGTCTGTCTTCAGTTTCAAGGTTGTTTTTCTTTATGTTGTGTGGAGGCTTGCAAATTGACTTCGAACGGCAACATTTTTGAATAGTTTGAGCACAGAGACTGAAAAAGGGGTCACATAATGTTGTGAAATATTAGGAATGTTGTTTTAAATATTCCAGAGAAAAGTATTTGAGTTTTTTTTTACATTTTCGAAAACATTAATTTGTACTAAGAATAATTGTAAAAGTACTAAGGCGCTCGAAAAATTCAGTCAGTGACTATTGACAGTTATGTAAACGAAAAAATTATCCAAGATAGCGACGTATAAGTAAATTTTAGATTTTTGTAGGGTTCCAACCCTAAAAATATATCAAATTTGGCCGATACACCAGTCAATCTATCTAACTCATACATCGTACAATTGAGGTTATTTCAACACACTTATGTACGCGACAACCAACAACTGCCACTAACCCTGATCCTAAGCTAACAGAGCGGCTATCTCCAATCAGTAACTGAAGTGGTTAACTTACAGATAAACGGTTATCCGCTGGGATGAAAGTTTCTGACGCTGCGGGGACGGGTTTATGAGTACGTACCTATATCTACTTGAGGGAGATGAGTTTCGAATCTATTTCGTACGAATTAATGTTTGTACAACATCAGATAAGGACATGACTACATTTTTTTCATGGCGTGTTGACGACAGAATTTTTATACGTATACTCTATAGGTTTAGGTAGTTAAATAAATATAAACAAAAAAAAAACACGTGACTCATAGCTACGAAACCTTTTATTTCAAATCATAATCATCATCACATCAGCCGAAAGACGTCCACTGCTGGGCACAAGCCTCCCCCAAAAAGGGGGATTTGCCATAATCCCCACGCTTGGCAGGCGGGTTGGCAATCGCAATATGGTGGTCAAATGCATAGAGAACGCTGCTGCCTATTCTCTAGTAAGTTCCTTAGTCGCCTACGACACCCACGGGAAGAAATGGGATGGTGATATTCTTTTACGTCCGGCACGATACGGAACAATATATTATCAATTGTATATTTAAAATGTTAAAATTATATTATTCATAGTCATACTAAATGGGCTTTAATTCTGAATATAAATCAGAATCTGATGAACGATCTGTCAAATTAATAATAAAATCGTTCCGTTGTACTATCAATTATTTTGCTAGCTATAATAACACAATTTAACAAAATCGAAACGCCCTCGCAAAATCGTAAATGTCGAGAGCGCTGTCAAAGGCGTCTGGTTAACCAACTAAACGTAATACCTGCCACTTCAGTTGCCATACTACATCACAGTTGTACTTTTCAATTTAGCAACGTTATCTAATTCGTTGTATTTTCTAAAAGGTTTAGGGAACCTGTCCTTTTGGGCTCTTTACAATAGGCAGATTACAAAATATTATATTATAATAATAAATCGAATATAAAAATTGTGCTCAAGTAGTTACATCTGGAAAGAGTAGCTTCAAAATAAACGATAAAGTTTATTATACATTAATAAAAAAGGAAACTATCGTATAAATCGAAAATAAATTAAATTTTGTTGCAACATATTTTTAAACAAGAAAATATCAACTATAAAAAAACCCTTTTTACGATTTGTTTACCCTTATTTAAATACCTTAACCTATGTAGTATAGGTAGATAGATTTTTGATAATTTGCAACATAAAAATTCTCATAAAACTTAACACGAACAAGTTTGCTCAGTAAAAGGATCGATTAAATATGTTATGTAGCTGTGTGGTGATAAAGAAATCAAGATGAATGCGTGAACAGGACCAGTCGATGTGATAACGCTTAGGGGCGGCCCATGTCCGGTAATCGACGACTTTCAGCTGATAATGATGCAATTGTATAGTCAGCTAGGGTAATTCATTTTCTCGCCTATGATTCATCGTTAATACTCGATACAAGTAGCCAGAAGCCCGAAACTCTGATATCCAGTGTTACCAAGGCCTATCGTTTTCATAGACTAGTTGATAACATATTTTTTATACGTATAAAAAAATACTAGATAAATGAGAGTATATCGTATATATTCGTAATACTTACGAGATATTACGTAGATAGATATTTTATAATTTGCAAGATATAAATTCTCATTATACCATTTACAGGCACTTCTGAATTGTCAAAAAGTCGATCAGTTGGAAAGTTGAAGCTAGTGTAGTCAGCTTGGGTAATTTCTTTTCTTGGTTTTCATTCATCGCTGACAGTTTTTTACAAGAAACGGGAAACCCGAAAGTCTTACATCCTGTATTACCAAGGCGTATGGTATCATAAGGCAGTCACTCCATTTTAAATTCAGCTGCAACCAGTTTGTCTGGAAGACGACCCCAATAAAGTTGAGAAAAGCCAGATAATTGTTATAAAACCGCTCTTGATTGCATTTAAAATACTAAAAATCCATTCAAAAAAGTATGATTATTCAAAAGGTAACTTTATTCACTTGTAGTTCAGTAGAGAGTTCACTCCAGGACCAAATGATGTGTATTGCAATTTAATGCGATCAGGGCACTCGTATTTGCCAATAGATGACTTACCAAGTTCCATTGAAAAGCCTTTGTCTGGTAAAGGATTAATCTGGAAACCAATGCAATATGACGTTGCTCTCACGTTGCTTTACTAGGATTTCACGATACTAAAACGGTGCAGAAGTTAAGGCTTCGACTTGCAATTTAGTTATTGAACTACCGCTATCAAACGATGGTTGCATGGTTGATGCTTGTCTGGTAACGTAATAGCAAACCGGATTACTTATTGGATAAAACGAGTAGAGCACTGGTTTTAAGTGGCGATGCTTGTGTTTTCCACAGAAGATGTGTTACACGATTTAAAGTAGAATTAACTGTCAAGCTGAAATCTACGTCAATTATACAGTGGTGGCCCAGTGGTAAAGTCCAAGACTTACGATTTGTACGTCGCGGGTTCAAACCCTGACGGACGCTTTTTGATAAAACTGAACTGACACTTTTGTATCTTTGACGATTTCAAATTTACAATTCGGTATTGCCAAAGATCGTGAAGATTTATGCCAAGTAATCAAAATATGATTACTTGGCATAAATCTTCACAATCTTTCTGCAGGAAGCATTTTTGCCTAGCAGTAAGGTCATTATCAACATTCAGCCGCAAAATGGCTACTATTTGACATAGGTGTCCCTCCCCCAAGTGCCGAATTTTTGACCGTTTCTGTGCTTCAGTCATCGGTCTACCTTGTACCAGGTTTTCCAACGCTGAGTCGGTAGTTAGGTAGTTCATTAGATTTCTGTTTTCGGAAATCTGGCATAAAAATGCATTAAGCGCTCTTGTGTGTATACACGTATGTAGTTTCGATGCTATTACCCAAACGAGTTTTGTAGCTTTCTTACAACGGTGCTTTTTTTGTTGTTTTATCCAATATTTCGTCTACACGTTCTAGTTTGTCTGGTTGTTCTATAAATAAAGCATTCGAATCCTAACCTTGATCACATATGTCAGCACCCAATTCCAAATAAAGCAGAGAAGTTGGTATAAAAAGAGAAATAAGTTATTCTTTACCCTTGTTATTTTTGTAACATACAACTGATATATCTTCTTTATTTTTTCATTGAATATATACGAGAGCTTACACTGGGTAGCCTCGTAATTTGATGAGGTTCTATTTGTCATCTTGTATACAAATATGACCTTTTTATACGACAAATCAGTTTGCATTTATAACTAACACAAGAATAACTATAGACCTATCTCCTTGGCTACTGTCTTGGCGAAGGTTTTCGATGGTCTTCTGGATGCTCAGCTCAGCAAGTTTATTAACGTACACGATGCCCAGTTTGGTTTTCGTGAAACGCTGTCAACTGAAAGTGCTATATTGACACTCAAGCACACAGTCGCTTACTATGTTGATAGGAAAACACCTATATACGCTTGCTTTCTGGACCTATCGAGGGCCTTTGACCTGGTCGATTATAATAAGCTCTGGACTAAGCTTGGAGAGGTTGGGGCCCCCGCCGAACTCACACAGATATTTTCTTTTTGGTATAACCACCAAAAAAACATTGTCAAGTGGGGAAACACATATTCTGATGAATATGCACTTAAGTGTGGAGTTAGGCAAGGGGGGCTGACCTCTCCAAGACTTTTTAATCTGTACGTTAATCAGCTGATAGGTGGGCTCAGCAACAGCCATGTCGGCTGTCATATAGACAACGTTTGCGTCAATAACATCAGTTATGCTGACGACATGGTTTTGCTGAGTCCATCTGTCGGAGGGCTAAGGAAGCTGTTAAGGATCTGTGAGGTCTATGCTGGGGAGCACGGCTTAAGGTACAACGTTAGCAAGAGTGAGTATATGCTCATCAGAGGTTATATTCAACAACCTGAGCATATACCACCAGTGTATCTCGACGGGGTATCTTTGAGTCGGGTCTCTCAGTTTAGGTATCTAGGGCATATTGTGACCGAAACCCTGCATGATGACGCAGACATTGAGAGAGAGCGGAGAGCATTGTCGGTGCGCGCTAACATGTTGGTTCATAGGTTTGCAAAGTGTACAGCACAGGTAAAGATAACTTTGTTCAGAGCCTACTGCCAAAGTTTTTACACCAGTGCCCTGTGGACCAACTGCACGCAGCGGACTCTCAGGGTACAGTATAACAACGTCTTTAGGATTCTGATGCAACTACCTCGATTTCGATGCGCAAAAAGTCAGCCTCACTCATTCGCCGAATGCGAGGGAGTGGCAACAGAATCCTAAGGATGATTGCAGACAGGCCAGTATCGGTAGCTGTGGGAAGGCTGATCAGGCTGCATGTTACCTGATTCTTTGTTTTATATTTTAATTTAATCATTTATTTTAATTTTGGTTCAGCTTATGTACAATTAACTATTTCAATTTTATCTTAATTTATTTCAGTTTGATTTATTTAATTTTAAATTATTTCGATTTGTTTTTATTTAATTCTATTTTATTTTAATTTAATTCGAATTTATTTTCATTTAATTGTGATTAACATATTTTAATTTAAATACAATTGATCTCCGCACGACTAACATAGTTTTTTTAAGATAACGTTGTAACAAAATATGGACAATTTAATAGTCTGAAATAAACGTATTTTATTTTATTTTTTTATTTTTTATTTATAATCTCTGACTTTTGTTAGTGAATTTTGAGCGTATATTCAGATTTTATAAAATTAAACATGACATTTTCTACATCAATCACAGGTTGACAAATTATTTACACAGAAACCAGACTATACATTTCCGAAGTATTTTGATGCGTTGAATCCGAATCTGACTGCACAATTGCTCTATCACGTCAGGATTTTGAGATATCCTAACCTGGAAGAGCAAAAAATACCGTATTTGCTCATTTTTCTACCGGACTACGTAACCACGTAGCCCGGTAGAAAAGTCAAACACAACGTCATTTTAAAGAGAAAGACTAGTACTTTCAGATACAATTGATAAATTTTTGAAAAAAATAGGATCTAGCGGGCTACGTAACCTCAATGAGCAAAAGCGGTGGTTTTTGCTCTTTCACGGTAGGATAGCTCAAAATCCTTTCGTGATAAAGCAATTCTGCGGCCAGATTCGAATTCAGCGCATTGAAATACTTCCGAAACATATAGTCTGGTTTCTGGGTAAGATTGTTCGTCTAATTTTGTTGGCCTGTGACTACATACTTAAGCTAATGAACTGCTAATCCTAACATTTATTATATTATTATTTATTTATGTAGCAACCTGAATAACAAGTTTATTTATAAATTATTCCTCTTTATGATAGATCAGTAATTCAAACTGTGAAACAATAAACATATTCTTCAAATGTGAAATATCGGTACTGGGTACACCGGTAAATTATGTGTTGTCCTGGAGAAAGTAACAGTTTCTTCCAGATACATAGTGTCACGCTATTTGCCCTCAAGGGAATATTATATTAATTAATTCCAGTACTCAGGTAGTACCTACATTTAGTAAGGCTGCATATTCGATAATTTAACCTTACACGGGAAGGTACCAACTTACCTATATTGAAGGGATATTTTGACAAGCCTCTTAGGTGCTATGTTCTTTCTCTGGAATAAATTGGTCTAGTAGCTGCAGCAAATCCTGTATACATTCTAAAAGCCATTTCTAATTGGTTGATATTGTTCGCATTCACGAAACAATGTCTCTTGTTTCGTCAATGCTATTTATCTTACCATCCAATCAGGAAACGGTTTCCTTCATGCAAACAGATACAACAACGAGGTTGTTGACTTTGGATAGATATCGACAGAATTATTGCAATTACTCCTATAGTCATATCCGAATTCTGCTGTATTTACTGTATGAATATTATTATGCATTATAGCATTTTATTACGAAATACGCAAAACGATTTTAGAAAAAAATGTAATGTTTGAAAAAAACGCGGGCGGTACGTGTCGCAGCAGATCGACGTATAACGCGCCCACTCATCTCGACACGGCACCAGCTCCTATTTCTTGCGAGTCTCTTAGATGCGCGAGTCTGAGTGAGTGGGCCGTTTCGAAAGTTTGTTCGTAGTTTCTGTACTGCTCCTGTGTATATTGTGCTATAACCGAAAAATATAAGACAGTGTAAATATCCATACAGATCTATACAAATAAATAGTAATAGTTAAGACATTTGGTTTTTATTGATAACCGGAACGAAAAAAGTTATTCATGCAAGGGTCGTACGAGGGCTTTTTGGTACGAATACCTTGGACGAGCTTCCACCCGCCTCCAAAAAAACTAGAGACGTGATGATGATGATGATCGCAGAAGTGCTATTCGACTTGCATATTTTATTTATAATGCGGAAATTGGTTCACTCTTTTTTGTTTTTAAACCAGCTGCTATTGTTCTGGTAAACAAAGCAGAAGAGTCTGACTTAATGGTAATAGTTTATTACGTCACCCAACTTTCCATGTTTTCACCACCAGTACCTAATACTCTCATAACCGGTACTTACCTAAGCCCCATAGCACATTAGTCACATAAAATTAACGCCACTGAATTGACGACACGTTTTTGCATAAGTTAGCGCGCTGTTTGACCAACTTCACGCTTCAAGCGACCAACTTTGATTGAGATCCCCGTCCCTTACCTGGAATTTAAACGAGGGATCCACTAAGTTATTAGAAAACTTCTGAACAGCTCCCAATTTTATAATAATAAAGGATAAATGTTCGCTGAGAATACCGAGACGACGATATGGTTTTATTAAGGAATTCAAACTTTTCTATCCGATTAACCCGGCGGACGTATCTCTGTAATTCGTCGGGAATTAGATTTGGCAGCCATTCGGTTCGTCTGTTTTATCTGTGAGACTCTGGAAATTCGTTTTCATCAGTAATATTTTGATATTTGCTCTGATTGAGAGATAAGTATTGTGTGGATTTTCTTTTTCATGAAAACTGAATTCTTTCTATCATATACAGGGGTAGCAGGGACAGCTATGTGCAAACTATAACCATGAAATCAGAACATAATTCTAGGGAGCGTATGTTATCAAAATAAAAATTAGCATTTTCTTAAATGTATGGAACAGCTAATGTTTTTTATTTAATAACCGACGAAATTTTGGGTTTTTTTTTGGTGGGAAATCATCAAATAACTTCTCCCGCTCGGGAGGGCGCGTCAGACTTATACTGGCTAAAACCCACCCGTGTTCCTTCAGTTGCCTGTGTGCCAGGGGCCACGGTATCTCTTTCAAATAACCTGCATCCCTGGCAAAAAAGCAAATTGAATGCCTATAATTATGAACCTCCGATCTCATGAACGGGAAACGGACTAGAAATTAATTCTGGGGTCTTCAGAATCATGTACTGAATCTATGCTGGTTACTGGTAGCGTGTTGATTTCCCAGCCACGCTGTAAACCTACCGATACTCAAGAAGATGAAGTGGTATTGTCATAATCACTTGCAGCAGGTGGATCTTTGACAGTCGTTACGGGTCGCCAGAAGCCCGAAAGTCTAATAAACAGTCTTATCAAGGTGTATCGCATTACAACGTAACTGAGTTGTGAAGGTCAGATAGGCAGTCGCTCCATGTAAAGTACTGGTACTCAGTTCCATCCGGTTAGACTGGGAGCCGACCCAATCATGGTTGGGAAAAGGCTAGGCTGATTATGATGATGATGACTTGCAGCCGGTATCCGGTAGTTATATAATATAGCCAACCTCGTAATTGTTTTATCACGCTAAGGTTGAATGACACTTGCACGTCATAAAATGATAAGGTCTATTTGTCCATGTGACAGCTGGATTCAATATTAGTGAGGTTTAAATTGGGGAGCAGTGGTGGTAACGACCGCGAATTACGAGTTGTAGGTTGACACTTGCACGTCATAAAATGATAAGGTCTATTTGTCCATGTGACAGCTGGATTCAACATTAGTGAGGTTTAAATTGGAGAGCAGTGGTGGTAACGACAGCGACTTACGAGTTGTAGGTTGACACTTGCACGTCATAAAATGATAAGGTCTGTTTGTTCATTTGACAGCTGGATTCAACATTAGTGAGGTTTAAATTGGAGAGCAGTGGTGGTAACGACAGCGACTTACGAGTTGAAGGTTGACACTTGGACGTCATAAAATGATAAGGTCTGTTTGTCCATGTGACAGCTGGATTCAACATTAGTGAGGTTTAAATTGGAGAGCAGTGGTGGTAACGACCGCAACTTACGAGTTGTAGTTCGTAGGTTCAAACCCAGACAGGGGCTTAGTTTGTGTAAATTATTTTATAATCGCTGCTCTCGAAACGGCGAAGAAAAACATCGTGAGAAACCCGGCATGGCCTAGACCAAAAAATTAGAAGACATATGACATCATCTATCCCGCACTGAGGTCACCTGGTAGATTACGGCCTACTCCCTCTTACCAAGAGGAGGCCTGTGTCAACATTTTAGCCAGCAGTGGCAACATTTTAGCCTGATTATGAGATGGTTAGTGACCAAGTATAAGAGATGTTTCGTCCTCCAGCAAATGTCAGCAGGTGGTGATGGCAACTTTAAATCGGAGTCAATGGAGGCTAATTGACCGCTTCAAGGGTTCCAGTGACCACGATCCTCAGTAATGAGGGATCGATAATAAAACATCACGAGGTTGAATATACATTGGGTTTTAGAAAAACTTCGGCCCTGTATAGCGTTTCTAATTCACTCATATCTGTGTGATAGTCGATTCCTAAGCTTTGTCTTCTTCTTAGTCGTATCGATAGCACGAGCACGACAGTGCTTTGCCCAGAACTTCGGACTAAATCGATCGCTATTTTAGTGATTAATCGTTATAACAGGTTATGCGTCTGAGTAGAGGCATGAGAAACAGGGTGTATAGTTCATTCATCCTACAGAGAAAAGGAAAGAACCTCCGACCAGACGGGTGTTAAGTCTGGTGGGCAAATGCCCGACGGTTAAAGTCGGGACATTGTATATTTATGCTAGTTGCACGGTAAACTGTGCTTGCACGATGCAGGATTTTTGTTTGACGTCAATGACATGCGTAGTTTGCATGTGGCGATGTAGATGCCGCTACAGCTGCGCAATTTTGGTTTATTAATAAGATACTGATTATTTAATTATTAATCAAAATAATACTAAAAAATACATAATACTTACCAATAAAATCACATGCGGTATAAGGGGTTTGTTACTAACCTTACGTAAAATGTTATAATTTTTAACCTTACGCACTGCGGGGTTAAGCTCTGTATGTTAATATTAACGCCCAGACGAGTAACTAAACTGATTCCCTGGTGCAGCGACCCGAGAGAGTATCTTCGCATCCAAAATCAGAACTTACCTACTCCCATTAAGAAAATTTTCCAACCACTAATCATCGTAAAAATGGCAGACATTAAGGAGTTCTTAATTAATTCAATGGTTGTTTTTATGGTCGCAATTTTCTCGTTTTGAATATAACATTTTAATATTACTTTTTTATTTAACTCATTATTTTGACGATGTTGGCGAAAAACTGATTAGTTATGGCTTTGTTTTTACGAACCGATAACGAACTTTTATATTTTTATTGTGTCGAAAGCTCAAGCTGTTTAAAATTTATCAGCTTTCGTCAATGACTTTGCCCGCGTGGTGGTCGAAAATTATCCCACGGGAACGTACTGCCGGGATAAAAAGTAGCCTATGTGGTAATCCAGGCTATAAATCAAATTAAATTAAAATATTTTATTTCAAGTAAACCTGCAAGTGCACTTAAGAAACGTCAGAAGCTAGCTAGGGGCACGGTTCCAACTTGTCGCTTCCTATGGAGAAGAGCTGGCAAGAAACTCCACGGTTACTCTTTTAAAAATAATTGGCTTTTACAATGTTTTCAAAGTACATTGATAATAAGTATGGGAGGACAGTGCAGGCATGTCAATAAGTACCAGGTACTTAGAGGAACGAAAATACAGAATAGTAAATCGTCTATAAATCTACAGTCTACAAGGCCTACAACGTTTTCTCATTCACAATATGTAAAAGAATTTACATAATTAAAATCAACCTATTTAAACCCAGTGACGTGATTTCCATGAGAATCACTAATAAATAGTCGATATTAGAAGTAATGTATAATGTCAAATAATGACGAGAATATGTCATAAATTGTAAAAAATAAAAATAATAAAAATTAACATTGTTATTTGGGAACCGTTAATAGACTCTCACATAGTTATGCTGTTAATGAGGTACCAGGGAAGCCACATGTGCAGAAGGAATTAATGACTTCCCTATCTCCAACGTCGTCTTTTATCTTATAATATGCTTTTTTGATAAGGACACGTTTGTTGTGAGTTTTAAATTTTCTATCGCTAAGTTCTGTACGGTTACAACTCGGTCTTTGGCAACTTGTTATAGAAGCGGATACTGTTTATTAGAAATGACTTGCTTGTTTTAGTTAATCTAAATTTTTTAATTACTACGTGTATTTAGATTATGGAAGTCGCATCTTTTTTTGAAAATACCTAAGTTTTTGCGAACATACAAGATATTTTCTAGGATATAAAGAGAAGGCAGAGTTAGTATATCAGTTTTGTTAAATGTGTTTCTAAAATACTCGAGAGGCCCCATTTTATAGATTGCGCGGATTGCCCTCTTTTGTAGAATGAAAACTGAATATACATCAGCTGCCAATCCCTACAGCAGAACGCCATAAGACATAGTACTGTGAAAATAAGCAAAGTATACTAACCTAGCTGCGGCTACATCAGTCAACTGCCTTATTTTTCTTACTGCTGAGCTTAATCTACTAGAAAGAGCTCTAATGTGGGCCCCATTGCAATTTTGAATCTAAAGTAATTCCTAGAAATACAGTTTCCGAAATAGCATGTAGTTTCTTTCCATCAAGTTTTAAATTTAGACCTACTTGGGATGCATTTGGTAATGAGATCTTAAGGGCCATATCACACTAGCGGTTTGCGAGCGGCTGCGAGGCGGTGCGGGCGTGCAGCGAATGCGTCGCGAACACGCCGCGGCTGCGCAGCGAAGACGTCGCGGACGCGTGGCAAATTCGCAACGTTCGTCGCGTGTTTGTAGCAAGTTAACGACGTACAATACACTCAGTAACATAATGGATTCCGACGAGGAGACACTGCTGTTGGCTTTGTTACTTCGAAGACGCCGGAGACGAAAACGACAGCATCGACGAATTTGGGAAGATCCATTATCTCTCTCTCCGCGTTCGCGGCGATCTCGTTGCGCGTCCGCAACGAATTTGCTGCGCATGCGCCGCGTGTTCGTTTGCCCACCCGCTCCGCTTTGAGGACGCTCGCAATCCACTAGTATGATAAGGCCCTTAGACATTTAGTTTTGTTCGCATTGAGTAAAAGATTATTAGCCTCAAACCATTTCGAGAGAACAGCTAGACTATCGTTGACATGTAAGACATCCGTATCTTTTCTATCTGATCTAAAAATAAGAGAAATGTCATCAGCGAATAAAATATCCGAGACGTTAGCCATCAGGTAAGGAAGGTCATTAATATAAACCTGTTTTATGCGTAACTAATTACTGTCACGTAATGAATAGCCACTTTTTATCATATTATATTGTTGTTGAGGCTTACTTAGTTATTGTTGGATTTATGTCCAATGGCTAACAAAAGTGAACAGTGTCTTATTGTCTTTTATTAGAACGTACCGGGATTGCGAACTAAGACTGACTCGTTCTACCGTCAGGTTCTACAGAATTCCTACTATGTTATTGTTTTGACGGAGACGTGGTTAATGGATGGCATGTTAAACTCAGAGTTGTTTGATGATCGTTACTTAGTGTGGCGCCGTGACCGGGATTATGCTTGTTGGACTTAGTCCTCTCAAATAAGTTAACCTGTGTCAGTGAGTGTGCTGACCCTCTAGTGCCTATTGATCCCTATCATCCTGCATTGTCATTCAATATTGACATCTTTGAAATACCTACCCTTGACCATGCCCCGCGGGTGCGATATATCTATAGCAAAGGCGACTTTGATTCTATAAATAATGAGATTTCTGGCAATAATTGGGAACATGAGTTTTCAGTACGATCCCTAGATGAGTCGGTTGAGTACTTTATAGACACTATAAAACTGTTTCAAAACAAGTATATACCACAAAAGCTAGTATGTAATAATAAATACCCTATCTGGTTCAGCTCATCACTCATCAAAACAATTAAAGAAAAATATAAATATCTTAAAAAAATCAAGATTTACGGCAATAAAGCTGCCGAATTAACTTTTAAATTATTGCGTGACAGAGTTAAGTCTATGGAAGCTTCCAGTTATAAATGCTATCTTAATCAAACTGAAAAATCCATTAAAACTAACCCCAAACACTTTTGGACATTTGTTAAAAATCGCTATAACTCTAATACTATACCTAATACATTAAAATATAACGATGAATCATTACTCACTGGAGATTCTAGTTGTGAGGCCTTTTCCTCTTATTTCATGTCAACTTTCCTAAACCCCACTTCATCTAATACTCCAAGTTAATCTCCTGTTCTTCCTTTCGAAACTAGCAGAACTTCATCAGACATCTGTCACATAGAAGTGAATGTTGATGTTGTGACTGGTTTACTCCGTAACTTGGATCCAACTAAAGGGGCTGGCACTGATAGTATATCATCTAAATTTATAATTAAATGCGCACCTTCTATTGCCCTACCTATCTCAATTTTATTTTATTTTTAGAAATACTAATTTTGTTACTTATTAATTTAGATTTAGCTTGAGCGTAGACTTTTTTGAATATCTTAGAATAGTTTCTAACATAATTATGAAGGGCCTGATCAGAAGTCAATGATTTTTTGTGGCACAAATTATATATGATATCTCTGCTTTTTCTAATGCCAGCTGTGGCCCATTCGCTAAATTTTGGTTTAGTAGTGATTGTAACTTTTTAAAGGACACGCTTTATTGAGTTTTTGGCATATTGTAGAAAAAAATGTGGCAAAGTTTATATTGAGGTCTTGTGAATCAAAACTTGCTGTTGAGAAATTGTGAAGAACATTATTTTTGAAAGTTTTCAATTTATTTTTAGTCAAAAGTCTCAATACAATGGTTTTATCTAGGTAATTTTTTTCATCTAAGTCAAACGATACAAGCTGACCAGTATGGTCGGACCTGACGCCACTAAATAAGGACGAGTCCTTTATTTTGCAATGAGTAAATACATTGTGTATGCATGATACTGTGGTTGCTGTTATTCTAGTCGCTACATTAAATATACATTTTAAATTGAATGATTTAAACAATGACAAAAGCTTACATTTTTCTGGTGAGGTAACTAATAGATGAATATCTAGGTCACCACAGACAAAAACTAATTTATTATCTTTAAAAGTTTACCTAATATTTCTTCCTTAATTATCAAAAATCATGACAAGTTCGAGGCTGGTGGTCTATAAGCAGATAAGAAAGTATGGCCCTCAACCTCTGCACGTGCTACCTCACATAAGCGATCAACAGAGCAAGCAGTGATATCTTTTCTCTCCTTATATAGATATAAGGAGAGAAATCATCAACAAAAAATCAACTATTGTATAATATCAAAGTACCACACCCTATCGAAGACCCGTTGTACGCACTGGCAACTGAAAAATTATTTACATTAAACAACATATATCCGGTTTTAACCAACTTACACAAAAACATAGGATATCCATATGATATTTATCTATTAACATTTTCACGTCTAGGAGTTTGCCAGGGAAGCGATTTATATTTTGGTGATACAGCAAAATATTCTTATTATGCTTCTCTGTTGTTGTGTTTAAAAGTTTAAAGAATTAATTACAGTATTATTAGAAGTACTAGATAATACTGTTTCGTCACTTAACCTAGTCTCAGTTAAATTATATCAATAACTGAGTGTACATTGTAAGCTAACAAAGTAGCTAATAAATGTTGACTTTTCTTGGGAATAAACATATGTTCCCGAACTAGTACAAAATCCCTACCAAAATTGTTGGTATCAAAATACAATAAACGGTCACTATGAGGACATGCCAAAATATGCATTTAATTATTTAGGCTATAAATGTAATAATTTTCTTCATAATTCAAATTTTTTGGATATCGCAAAGCACATAATATTATTTTAACTAATTTTAATTTAAGTAGGGTTTTAATACCATTATCTATGTCCTTTTTAGTTAAACTCAGACTGTTTTCAATTAAAAGAACTACAGTTCTCTGCTCATTCAATTTTGTATGTTTTATTTTATGAACAAGCTCATTCAAATGCAACCTGCATTTGAATGGTAACAACAATGAGTTAGTATGTTTTGAGCGGTTATTTAACAATGATCCAAAACCTGCTCCTAATCTATCAGAATATACCAAAACATTATTTTGAGTGGGATAGTTACTTTCTAGTATATGAGTTAAAACGGGTGAAGCGGCAGAAACAACATGCTGTAACATGAGAGATGGTGGAGTGGGAGCATAACTACAGGTGAGATAAACTATTTGTGTGCCAAATTTCATCCAAAGACACTCAGCCGTTTTTGTGTGATGGCGTAACAAACATCCAAACATACAAACTCATACATTTATAATATTACCTATATATATATATAAAGTAGGAATAGTAAAGAACGGTAACTCCTAAGTATGGAAGCAATGATTCAAGCTATGTCTGGGTTACTGAAAAATCCAGCTTTAAAACTTTCGACTTCCTAGGACAAATGCTAATGAGAGGCAATAATAATAAATTTCGCTTTAAATAAAACCATTGTGTAGAGAGAAACATTAACATTTAATCGCTGATAATTGTTACCTGTAAAATAAAACCCCGAAAAAAACTCCTGATAATTCGTTTATTCCCCAGACCAATAAGGTAAATTTATTACAGAGTAAATTGTTCTAAATTCGGTACAAACCAAAAATAATCCAACCGAAATCGGGAACCAACATAATAAACATAAATTACTCCGTAAAATCCCAGTTGTATGGATTACACGTACAAATCCGGCCCACGATCAATGTTGTGGAACATTTACTTGTTTGACATGCATGCATTAGACCAAAATATGGGAGAATTTATATTTGTGGCTAAATATTGAGAGTTACAAAATATTAAAAAACGCTGCCGAGGCGTCCCGAGGATGGGTGACCACTAAACATCCATAACATACCGAGACCTCTCCGTGCCCCGGGAGGCACGTTAATCAGTTGGTCCCGGCTGTCACTCGTAGATCTTTGACAGTCGTTACGTCGCGTCGTCAGAAGCCCGAAAGTCTGACAACTAGTCTTGTCAAGTCTTGAAAAGTTTTTGTATCTCAGTATTCAAAGACAGAACTATAAAAGAAAAAAACAAGTGTCTAGTGCAAAAACAATAACATAATTATGTGTCTGATGTTGATGTCAAGGGAAAAGCATTGTGCTTGTAAATTAAAATAATTTATGTAACTGCATGGTTCATAGATTTATTTATCTCATCATCTGCCTTTTGCCTGCTACGTTGAGGTCGGCTTCCAATCTAACCAGATGCAGCTGAATACCAGTATTTTATATGAAGCGACTGCTTATCTGACCTTCACACTTCACTTCATCTGGGTAATCCGATACCCGTTGGTAAGATTAGTTGTTTGACTTTCGGGCTTCTGACGACCCGTAACGACTGTCAAAGGCCCACGAATGACAGACGGGACCAACGGCTTAACGTGATTTCTGAAGCACGGATTATAGATTTATTAACCGACTTCAAAAAGAAGGAGGTTATCAATGCGAATGTTTATATATATTTGTTTTGTTTTTTATGTATATTCGGGCATAACTCCATCATATTATTATATAGACGGATTCGCAAAATTTTTGTTCGAAAGGGGTTTATTCCGAAATGGTCCCATAAAAATTTCGAATCTGATGATGCGTTTCGAAGACAAACAACGGAACTCCTCAAAAAATGACAGCAAACAAACCGCGATTGCTGCTATTGCATAAATATGCATTGTTTTGACCCCAAATATGATGAAATTTCGAATTGTGTGGTGTGGGGGTGTAACTAAAAAGTGAAAAATAAAAATGTTTTTTTTTTTTAAATAAAACAACCGACTTCCAAAAAACACTACAAAGTGAAAAATTACTTTAATTTCGGAAGTCGGTGACTTTGGATATGTATTTTATTTAATTTTTTGTCACCGCCTTCCGAAATTAAAGTTATTTTCCACTTTGTAGTGTTTTTTGGAGATCGGTTATTTATTTTTGAAAAAAGTTTTTTTTTAAACGTTTTTATCTATAAACACAATAAAACACAGTCACATTTCGTATCTCTTTGTACGACTCTGTGTAGTGACGGCTTAATTCTTTACAATGCAATGGATTTTAATGCGGTTTTTACCATCTTATAGATAATATATTCCGGTGCTTAGTAATTAGTACAGAAATGTCTATGTTTTGACATGTCACCACATCAGTACATTGCACCCATGTGAAATAAGGGCAGGTCGCTAGTGTAAAATGAAACTGGAGTTTAAATTAATGTAACGTTTGGTATCCTGAGGATTCACCCAATTATTTATAAACGTTGCTTAAAGTGAAAAAGTGATTAGCGACTCCTTAACCATACATTTCTGACGTTTAAACATCTTTTATCAATAAGGGGGTATGCCGTTATCGATCCTCACTGTTATGATTCCACCCCTTTTCGTTTGCGTTTTGATTTAAGTTAGGTGAGCTGCCAAGTTATGACGACCTGATACTTCAACTACAGTACCCGGCGATAAATATTGCACATCGACCTTTGGAAAGAGACAATCGGCTAATTTCGGCTTCGTAGAGCGTTATCTCTGTCGCACACTACGTGCACTACACTACTATGTGACGTTTTGTCAGTCGTTGTTCAAATGCGATAGAGTGCGGTCGCGTCCAGTTCAAAATATATATTTAGAGTTGTTAACACCCCCAAATTTAAATAATTTAAAGTTGTACTATGACATCTTTAGGAAAAAGAGGGAAACCTTTACGAGGTCAGTCACGCGAAATTATCTACAATGTTTATTAATATTTTGGAACCGAAGCTGACCGATTAAAAAAAAATGAAGATGAAAATGTAAGTTGTTATTTTAAGAAGGTTCAAGAGCGAGTTGCAAATGCCACTGGAATTTCAAGAAAAACTTTGAACAATATATTAAACGAAGTCAGCACTGAAACACATTCTAATGAAATTAAGTTCAGCACTCCAAAAACAGGGAGACCAAAAAAGTTAAATACGTACACATAATGTGAACATGTTTTTTTTAATTTCATTTTATCCCATCCTAAACCCATCACTTATAGAAAAATTGGTGTATTTTATACAAAGAATAAAAATAATTATCAAAAGAAGCAAATTATAATTGTTTTAACAGCTCATAATAGATACCGGACTGTTTGTATTTCGTGCGACAGAGATAACGCTCTACGAAGCCGAAATTTGCCGATTGTCTCTTTCCAAAAGTCGATGTGCAATATTTATCGCCCGGTACTGTACTTCTACTTTGATTTGATTTAATTTAATTTATTTCACTTAATTTAGTTTATTTGATTTAATTTCATTTTATTTGATTTTCATTGATTTTATTTTATTTGACATTACCTACTTATTTTATTTTAGTTTATTTTGATTTTATTTAATTTGATTTTCGTTGATTTTATTTAATTTGATTTTCGTTGATTTTATTTGACATTACTTATTTTATTTTAGTTTATTTGGTTTAGTTAATGACATTTGATGTATTTATTTGGTTTTTATCTGTAAAATTTGTATTAATTATGTGTGGCAATGGGTGTTATTTACCTGAAATAAATAAATGAATTATGAATTACGAATTATTAAAAGGCATAAAAAGGGGGTCAAAAAGGGTATAAATAATTAATGACACCTGGTCCTTTAATTTTGTCGGGTTTTACGGCCAAGGGTACAGCGGTTAAAACTGATCTTCCGCTGTATTGAGTTACAGTGTTACTCAGAGGGAAAAATAAAAACGTGGCAGTGAGTTACAGTGTTACTTGTCGGGCTATTTTTTGCAATAGGTAACAGTGTAACACAACATGGTGTGACTGAACGGGTACAAAGGATTCCACCACAACTCCCAAGGAATGAAGATCTATGTACTTATGTGGGGAAATTAAACTATCCCAGTAGACAAACGCACTTGTTAGTAATCCTCAGTAAATTGGAACGCAGAAGACAGACTACCTCGCCCACTTAACGGAAGGTTAAGTTATTCGCCGATTACACAAATCTGATTCTATTAATTACAATCCAGCTTAAGTGTTCCAGTTGACTATAGTAATTATACCGTAGTTAATTATCTGGTTTAATTAACTGTAGCAATAATGGTAAATAGGAAATTAATTGTGTTTATCTTCTTAATTAGTTGCTTATGTTAATCTTTTGTTTACTTTAGAAGATTAGGTAAATTAGTTTTCACGTATTTTCGTGTTTTTTTTTCTTTCGCTGTCATATACATGTATGAGTGGCTCTTTTTTATGGAAATCGGAAGCTTAATCTTATTCAGCTTTTGTTTATCGGTGTCCTGAATTACAATATTCAAAAGTAATGTAAACTGCATTTCTTAAGTATCTTTTCTCTTTTGAGAAAGTCAATTATATAAAATGGTAAATTCGAGTAAGTTTTTGATGTAATTAATAAAAGTATTTCAAAGATGCGAAAACTTCAGATTTTGCTTGGAATTTGTTAACCAAAGAATATATTTTAGGAAACTTATTCAGACCTTCTGATTTTAGAGGAAATTGTGAAAAACAAACAGTGAAAATTGCAATACTCATTTATTTATTTATTATGCAAGGCACACCAACGACATATTTACAAAGATAGTAACATTAGGTGATGACGAATCTTCAGTACTGTGTAAATACAGCACTTAAAGGCATGCACAACATTCTTATTGAAAGGCTACGAATAACAGAGAACGTGATTAACGATTGGATTACATTTTGAAATAATTAAAATATTAGAAATGAGATTAAATTATAAAATAAAATTGAAGTAATAGATTTTGTCACATTGCACTAACACAATACAACCATGGAAAATTAAATACCAAATTCACACATTAGGTAACAAAACTGAATATTGAACAAAATAGTATGAAGGTAAGTATGTAAATGATAAAATAGAATACAAACATCGTACCTAAGTCTAATTAAACTAAATTAAATTGGAATATTATATTCAGTATTAAATTTGAACAGATTATTAAGTAGAACTACATACATTTAATAAAATTAAATAACGTTAAGAAAATAAACGTACATTATTATTATTTAATTACAATAAGTATGACTAATGGTTTTTTTTTTGACTGTGGGAAATCATCAAATAACTTCTCCGAGTTCTGTGTGGAGCAGGAGGGCGTGTCAGAGTTTTACTGACTAAAACCCACCCGTGTTCCCTCAGTTGCCTGTGTGCCAGGGGCCACGGTATCTCTTTCGAACAACCCGCACCCCTTGCAGTCATCGGCCCTTGCGGACCCCACGAGTTGTTGCTGACATCTATGACGGCGCGCGTGGAACACAATGCGCCGTCAACCCGTGCAAATTTTTTTTTCGTTTAACGTGGAGACATGCCTACTGCGCTACCACGGGGAGATAGTGCAGTTATGTGGGATTGTAACCCACTAAAACTCCACGGTGTCGTCCAGTGCCGCTTGAGGTGGGAACACGGAAACACGCAAGCCATCCGCGAACCCGCCGCGGCTGTCCGCCACCGGACCCTCCTCGAAGAGGAATAACCCCCATCACCGGCGCACCAGGACACATGACACGCCGTGACCACCCCAGGAACCAAATAGCATAAGGGCTCCAGACGACCCCGTATCTGGCACCCTTGGTCCCCTGCGACGGGTAAGCACAGTGGCCCCGCCGCCTACCATTTTTCGGCCGCAGAGGATAGGGAGAGCGGCCAAAGCTATACCAACAGTCCTCCTCCCCTGCGGCCCCATTGCATCCGCCGTCAAACGGATGCGGCCCCGTCCAGGCCACGGAAGGGAAGAGCGCTAGTCAGAATTACCAGCACTCCTCATCCGCCGCAGCCTGTAACCCTCAGCCGCGGCCCCACCTTGGGGTTCCTCTTCGCTTCACCGTGGGAGGGTGACCATGGCTACTGAACCCCCCCGCAACGACAATGCGGGAACCCACTGGGGGGATGACTAATGGTGGGCAGCTGATTACAGATAAATTTTGTTTATTTTTACTTACATAATACGTTTCAACTACAGGGAAGGTCATGAATAATCTAATTGGCCCACAATATTCCCGCTGCTGGGACCCAGGCCTGCTCTCTTCAAGATCCGTGAGGTGTATGTAATCTACCACACGGGCCCAGTGCGGATTGTTAGATGTCACGTGTGTCCGATGTTTTCCTTCACCGTTTTGAGAGCAGTGGTGATGAAATTAACAGTAAAGCGCCGTGTGGTGCCGGACGTAAAGAACAACACCATCCCATTTCTTCCCGTGGGTGTCGTAGAAAGCGACTAAGAGACTTCTTAGAGAATGGGTAGCAGCGTTCTCTATGCATTTGACCACCATAATGCGATCGCCAACTCGCCTGCCAAGCGTGGCGATTATGGCAAGCCCCCCAAATTGGGGGAGGCCTATGTCTAGCAGTGGACGTCTTCCGGCTGAAATGATGTTGATGAGTAAAGCACCTGCTTGCGTTCGAAGGAACGACCAGAGACGAGACGAGAGAGTCAGAAAACTTGGATCTTCCAACCCGCACGGCCCGTGTGTTTGATTACGCCTCACTTCCTCTCACCTAGAGGAGGTCTGTGTCCCAGCATTGGGAACATTATAGGTGATTATGATGACCTAAAACTCTTAAGACCTGAGCTTTGACTGGTTATAGAAAAGTTCTTGCGCTCCCAGGGATTCCAAAGAGCTGTGGCTCCCAAAGTTGACTGGACGGCGACCCACCTAACAAAACTTCCAAATTCGGGACTTACATCTTGGCTGTTATGAAGAAACGAAGGGGCTTATCTAGGTATGAATGAAAGACTATTCAAATAAGAAAAAAAAAAAAATTAAGATTCGTAAATAACTAATTACAAGGCCAAGGAATGCTATTTCAAAGAGAAGGATGTATTTGTTTCCTATTTTTTGCTGTCACTACTTATAGCTTTAGCTTCAACTTTAATTTCAGGCAATAAGCAAGGATAGTAGTCAGCAACTGAGACCCAGTATTTTGCGGCTTGCCATCGAGTACATTTTTCAGTGGTAAATGAATGAATTCTTCACTTGGACATATCTCCCAATTTTTCAAGGCCTGGTTTAGGAAATGCTGCCATAGAGAAGTTACCACCACCGTAGTTTTGTCGTAAAGTAAACAGTTATATCTCACACATTTGAGAATTACAAACCGGGTTATGAATACGTTGTTCGCGAAGTATGTTAAGTTTCTGCAAAATTTCGCCATTCAACTTCAGGTCGCGAGAAGTTTTAATCAAAGTTTTGTTGTGTTGACATTTTTGGTGAGCTCTTTAATAATAAAATACCCACATGTTTAACGTTGCTGTGGATGAAGCCTTTGTTGAAGTTCACAGATGAATGTTATAACTTTTTAGCAGTTGTGTAAAGGTGCTTTAGTGCTTACGATTTTTATCTGTCTTGAATCTGTTTATTTATATATATTTTTCTAGCGTATCATCATCATCATTATCATTTCAGCCGAAAGACGTCCACTGCTGGAAATAGGCCTCCCCCAAAAGGGGGATTTTGCCATAATCGCCACGCTTGGTAGGCGGGTTGCGTTCTAGCGTATGGTAAAGAATAATTACTAGTGACCAGCTTTACACACCAAGACCCCTCCGTGCTTCGGAAAGCACGTTAAAGTGTTGGTCCCGGCTATCATTCGTAGATTTTCGACATTCGTTACGGGTCGTCAGAAGTCCAAAATTCTGACAGCCATTCTTACCAAGGGGTATCATGTTACCCAGTAACTGGATCGTGGAGGTTAGATACGCAGTCGCTCCGTATAAAATACATATTATTTAGCAGGGGCGGCGGTATCTCTTTCGAACAACCCGCACCCCTGGCAGGCATCGGCCCTTGCGGGCCCCTCTGTTGCTGCTGACATCTTTTTGAGGCGCGCGTGGAACACAACGCGCCGTCGACCCGGGCTTGGTCCTTACCGGACAGCGAGCTACCCATTACTCGCCGTCCGCAAGCCCGTGCCTACGGTGGCCGGGAATCAGCCTGGGATTCCCGACGCCCAGGGCGTCTCCTGCGAAGGCCACGGCTGTGAGGGCGCATGTACTGCATCTCCGTCACGTGCGCCGCCTCCCTCTTTGCGAGCATAACTGCTTCGCTGAAGGAGGCGACTGCCAGCCATGCCCTCTCGCTCCGTACCATGGCCTGGACCAGGGTCGGACGCGAGAGATCGCCGCCGCCGATCACCTCCACGAGGACACGGCGTTGCTCCGCCCAAGCTGGGCAGACCTCCACCGTATGCTCCACCGTGTCCTCTGGGCGATCTTCGCAATGGAAACACCCGCCCTATCCGAAACAGGAACCTCCCGAAACAGCCATGTCCGGTGAGGACTTGTGTCAGGCGGAAGGTGAGGACGCCATGCCGCCTCTCAAGCCACTCCTCAAAGGGGGGACTTACCGCCGCAATCGCGGCGTGCCCAGCACTTGGTTGCGACAATCGCACTTTCGACGTCGCCATGAGATCCTGCCGGAGCTCTGTCCGCCGTGCCGCGACTTCCCGCGGCAGCGGAGTTACGCCCCGGCGTTTGGCCTCCTCGCGCCACTCCCAAGTGAGCGCGAGGACGTTTGCCTCCAGATCCCATGGCGGTAATCCGGCAAGGAGGCCCGCCGCCTCACCGGAGATCGTGCGGTATCCCCGGATCATCCGGATGGCCATGACCCTATGGGCCGCCTTCAACCGGCGTGCCGGTTGGCACCTCAATGTAGGCGCCCACACCGGCGCCCCGTATAGGGCCATGGCCCGCACGACCCCCGCGTAGAGCCTCCGGCAGGAGGCGTTTGGCCCCCCTAGATTGGGCAGGAGCCGCTTCAAGGCAGCCCCGGCCCGCTCCAGTCTGGGAGCCAAACGTCGGAAGTGTTCCGCGAAGTTCCACCGGCTGTCGAGGACGAGTCCTAGGTACTTCATCGTCCACTCGACGCCGATGTGAACCCCTCCCACCGTTATCTGGGAACCCGTCAGTGGCGCATTCCGAATACCATGAAACCACATGGCCTCGGACTTGTGCAAGGCCACCTCGAGTCCCAGTTGCCGGATCCTATCGACGATTGTCGCAACTCCGTGTGTCGCTAAGTCGGCCGCCGCCTGGTACGACCTCCCTTGCGCCAGGACCAGCGTGTCGTCAGCGTAGCAAACTACGCTGACGCCGCTAGGGAGGTCGGCGCGCAGCACCCAGTCGTATCCGATGTCCCACAGATGCGGCCCCAGGACCGATCCCTGTGGGACACCGCACGACATCTCTCGCCGGTTCCACTCTCCTAGGTGACCGGGGTAATCCCAGCATTGTTGGGACAAGGCTAGGCAGATGTGACGACGATTAGGTACTAGTCATTTAACTCCATCCCATCTCTATATAACAGAGGAAACGAGTGCTTATGTCAAATTTCCAACAAAAAAAAAAGAAAATCTAGCAGATAGTACAGACTTATATTTATTCAAATAATAATTTAATTATTTACAACTGCACCGAAGTAGTCATACTCATTTTTGGAGTTTGTACTCTAAAAATGAGTAACAAATATTCTGTTAAGATTAGCATCAGTTTTTACCCCACTGCGGCGAAGCAAAAAGGGTGGTTACGATTTTGACCGGTAGGTATGTATGTTCATCTATTCCCTGATAACTTCTAAACTACATATCATAATTTAACAAATGAGGTATCATTGGAAGCGTCTTGATTGTCCACTGGTTATAGGCAGCGCGACGTCACATTAAATTGAATAGAAGAGTACATTAAGAGGACATTACCTATAGAGGTCATTAACACAACTAACAGTAGCTAGCGATCATAAGTTTTAGGCCAAAGTGGCATACGACTTCGGCTTTCAGATGAGAATGTTGTCTTGTTTCATACTTTTTAGAGCGACATTTTTCAGTAGTTAGTGAACTTACTTTTTTTACAGTAAGGTGTCTGCACCTGTTCTCGAAAAACAATTCAACCCAATGAACTATTCCCATTTAAACAATTAGTGGAGATCTTAAACAATCGTGAAGTCCGCCCAACTACCGACTGCGAGGAAGTTTCTCCAATCGCGTTGACCGAGTTTGGTCCGTGAGTTATGACTAACTTTGAGTTCGTTGACAAGGCTGCCGTAATGACTTCCAGCGCTGGACGTCCTTGAGAATTTCTTTCAAGTTTGACAAAGTTGTGCACTAGTCGCACTTTCGAGTACCTATACGGATTTATGGTGCAAGTGTAAGTTGTAAATCTGTCGAAAGCCATAGCGAACCTACGATACAAAGATGATTATAATCACAGCTTATTCTGTGCTCAAGGGAACTCTTTTAAAACTAAAAACTTTTTCCAAAAAAAAATAACAACCGACTTTCAAAAATATTTCTCCAAAGTGAAAAATAACTTTAATATCGGAAGGCGGTGACAAAAAATTAAAAAACATATCCAAAGTCACCGACTTTGGATATGTTTTTTCGGGAGTCGGTTGTTATTTTTTTTTGGAAAAAGTTTGTTTTAGATGTTATTTTTTTGAAGAGTTCCGTTGTCTGCCTCCGAAACGCATCATCAGAATCTATATGAAATTAAAATGGGACCACACGGAAAGCACCAGCTTTCAAATAAAAAATGAATAATCAAAATCGGTTCACCCAGTCGAAAGTTCTGAGGTAACAAACATTAAAAAAAACATACAGTCGAATTGAGATCCTCCCCCATTTTTTTAAGTCGGTTAAAAAGGGAACATTATACGCGATGTTTGTCGACTACCAGTGGCAAGAGAAAGAGAGGTGGATACCATGATCAAAGGCATGGTAATGGATGGAGTTATGGAGTCTTCATCTATTCCAAGGTGTTTTCCTGTGGTCCTGGGGATGATGACGTGTGTACCTATGCACAAGAGGATGATCATTGGTACAAGAAATAAGATAATTATAGAACGAAGATCAACCTAACTATAATTACCTATGATATTAATTTCAGCTTGTGTTGTCTCAATGGTCTTCTTTATTGTTCGATTGCACTGGATTCTAACATATTTTATTGAAAACTAATTGACCTGACAGACGTTGTCCTGTTTTAACTATGAATATTGATTTGAAAGAAAAAGAAAGAAAGAAAAAGTATTTATTAGTCTCGCACAGGAGTATAACGAACAACTACACAATATGCTTTCGCAATATGATTTCGCATTGGTATAATATTAGAATATTTAAAATGGTCGTTAAGATTTCTAAAATATGTTACACGCAACTTTCTATTTTTTTTCTTTCATAAGAACTTTCTCCTGACAATAACAAATACAACAAAAAATAATTAGTAAAATTGGTCCATCCGTTCACGTGTTATGCCGTGACCAAGGGAAATAGGGATTTATTTATATATATACACAAGGTGTAATTTTAATAACCGTTAACCTTATAAGGGGTCATTGTACTCATAAATATGAACAACTTTTACTATGGGCCCTAACCCGAAATCGCGAAAATAAAATCAGCTGTTCCTTACATTTTGACGAGTTATGCGAATATAAATTTTTAGTTTTAACGGTGATTAAAATTACACCTTGTATACAGGGTAAGTTTTTATCCAGTGCGCAAACTATAACCATGAATTCAGCATATCATTCTAGACCCCAAGCGCAGATATTTTTCATTAAAAAAAATCAGCTGATCGATACATTTTGACCGCGCAGGTATTGCACTTTTCTATGAAACAGGTGATATTTTTTTGTATAAACGACGAAAAATTTCTGCGCTGGGGTTCTAGAATGATACACTGAATTCATGGTTACAATTTGTGCACTGGATAAAAACTTATCTTGTATTGATAGATGACTCTAATAACTTTTAGTCGTATCTAGATCATAATGCCTTCTAGATCATAGCCTTTTCCCACCTACGGTTTTTTTTGTTTTTTGGGTGGGAAATCATCAAATGACTTCTCCGGCTCTGGGTGGAGCAGGAGGGCGTGTCAGACTTTTACTGACTAAAACCCACCCGTGTTCCCTCAGTTGCCTGTATGCCAGGGGCCGCGGTATCTCTTTCGAACAACCCGCACCCCTGGCAGGCTGCCCTTAAGGGCCCCATCAGTTGTTGCTGACAACTCTGTTAGGCGCGCGTGGAACACAACGCGCTGTCGACCCGGGCTCGGTCCTTACCGGACAGCGAGCTACCCATTACCCGCCATCCGCCAGACCGCGCTCCCAACTACGGTGGGGTCGACTTTCTGTGTAACAAGATGCAACTTAGGACTAGTATTTTACATGAAGCGGCTACCTAACTGACTTCCACAATCCAGTTCCTGTGTAATACGATAATTCTAGTCCTATCTAGATATAGTTCTAAATAAAGCTTTAACTGAGATTCAATGAAGAAACTTTGCTCACTCATCTTAATGAACTTTAACTTTCACCCTTACGTTGTAACATTAAGATCCTAAACCATTTAAATACTTTGTAGATCTTGGTAAAAAGTAAAAAGAAATAAAGAGAATTGCGTTTTTTGCCTAATTTGGCAACTTAATTGCAAATTTAATGTTTTTTAAATGACCATCGTTGGATGTAACTCAGTGGGTACGTACCGGTTAATAGTGATTATGGTAAAAATTTGGGGGAGGCTGATACCGGGTTAATATGGCGCCAGTTGGGAGGGGCCTATATATATATATGCCAGCAGTAGACTGGCAGGCAGTTTTTTAAATTATTGAACATGTGGTGATTACTATCTCTGGAAAACACTTCTCGGATTTTATTGAGTCTAGATTTTAATATTTATGAATATCCAGTGTGTTTTTGGACGTGAATTTTCTCGAGACGAGTTTAATTTAATTTTGTTTTTTTTTTCAAGCAAATTATACATTTTCGTACCAACTTTGAACAGAGAATAAGAATTCGAAACATATTCAATGAGCCAAGTTTGTTGATAAGCCGCAAAGTGATTACGTCATCAAAATAAGAAATACCAAAGTTTACGCATATTCAGCTTTTCATCAGACTATTCTGTATTATTCAAAAGAACAAATTTCCATAATGATGTACGGATAAAAGAAAATTTACATTGTATATCTACACACATACCTAGATTATGGTTGGGTCGGTGACCCCGAAAAAATTACTAGAACTCATCTCTCCTGTTTTTCCCGAAGTCAAAGTCAAAGAAATTATTTCAAGTAGGCTCATTAAATGTACTTTCGAACGTCAGCATTTACATTGAGTGAAAGTCGCCCTTCCCCGTCTTTTAAAATATTTCACAATATTTTGCACATATTAATCACAGAATGTGAAGATGATGTATCTACAATAAAATAACTATACTAGAACAGGTTATAAAATTATGTGATGGATAAATGGTGCCCACGTATTTACAAACATTGTAAAAGTATACGATTTTAATCAAATTTTAACAAGTAAAAAGTCAATGTGTTAGTTGTATTCACAGTATTGAAATCCAAAGGGATAGGGAAAAGCATGTGGCACTCCAACATTTCTTCATCAGTTTTTAAGTTCCATGGAATCCAGACTCCGGGCTACTACTGAGAGCTTAAGTGTAACTACTTCTACACATTTCAGGGTTTAAACAACGATACTGAAGCCACAATCAATGTAACCACAACCAAAGTTAACTACTTAACTATACGAATGTTGTATCATCATCATCATCATCATATCAGCCGAAAGACGTCCACTGCTGGACATAAGCCTCCCACAAAAGGGGAGGTATTGCCATAATCGCCACGCTTGGCAGGCGGGTTTGCGATCGCAGTATGGTGGTCAAATGTATAGAAAACGCTGCTGCCCATTCTCTAGTAAGTCCCTTAGTCGCCTTCTACGACATGACACTCTCGAGAAGAAATGGGATGGTGCAATTCTTTTACGTCTAACACCACACGGAACAATGTTGTATCATCGGTTCAAAAAGAAGAAGCTGGATGCTCATGGTCAGCTTTGGTCATCATCTGTCAAGTCGTTTTCCAATTATGTTGGGGTTGGCTTCAAGTCCAACTGGATGCAGCTGAATACCAGTATTTTACATGGAGCGATGCCTATCCGACCTCCACAACCCAGTTACTGGGTACTACGAAAATATTTAAAGACTGGTTGTCAGATTTTAGGGCTTTTGATGACGTGTAAGGTTTGTCAAAGATCCAAGAATGACAGCCGGGACCAACTCTTAACGTGCTTTACTAGGAACAGAGGGATCTTGGTATGTAAAATCTACGGCACGCAAAGCTAAACCTAAACGATCGACGCGTGCGGCTGTTAATCCCACACTGTTAAACCCACAAGCTCCTTTCAGTGTCAGTTCTTGGTAATTTCATTTTTTTTGAAACTTTTTTCAAAAAGAAACAACCGACTTCCAAAAAAAACACTACAAAGTGGAAAATAACTTTAATTTCGGAAGTCGGTGACTTTGGATATGTAGCAGTCGGTTGTTTTTTTAAGTTTTTATTGTGTTATGAACTGGTGTAAACAATATATAGACATGAGATTTCAGCAATTTCAGTCCATTTGCTATCATTTATTGAGAAGTTCCGTTGCCTATCTCCGAAGTTCTTCATCCGATCTTCACCAAATTGAAATGGGACTACTCCGATAAAGTACTCTTCCAAAAACTACCCAAATTATTTCAAGTATGCCTATAAAATTTGAAGAGTTCTCTCTATTTCTCCAGGATCCCATCATCAAATCTTAGCTTGATGATCATGGAACTACTTGGGAAGTTTTTCAAACAAAAAAAATTATCCAAATCGGTCCAGCCATCTTTGAGTAATCGGGGAACATACACAAAAAATAAAATAAAAAGGTTCCGACGAATTGAGAACCTCCTCTTTTTTGAAGTCGGTTAAAAATATTGCTGCTTACATATTATTATCATTATTTGACACACTTCCATTTATTTCCTTCGCCCCTGACTTATAAGATCACGTGATATTACTGTCCGACCAAGTCTCGATCGAAACCTTATTCAAAATTTCATAACTGACAACCAAAGCAATTAAGGCTTCCACCATTTCGTTTAATTCCTCCACCATTAACCTTGTCTGTTCTAGACAATCCTCCAACTCAGGGAATTAGGAGAAAACAGTTTCTGAATACAATTCTATACTCTTAATAGGCAGAATTTCGATTAAGACTGACAATTAGCGAGGAACAGTTAGAACGGTCATCTAACTTGAGAAATTGAACCATAAATTAAGGTGGCACCAGTTTCTTGACAGAATTACTTGGCATAGATTGATGTGCCACGGAATACGAGAAATATCGTACGCCATTTGAATTTATAGGGGCCCTATAAACAGATGGTGAGAATAGGGAATTTATGGGAATGCATGTATTTGAAAGTTTGTTAATGTTCTTGACGAGTGAAAAAGGTTTTTATTGGAAAAAGCTAGGCGAGGAAAAACTCCGAGAACTTATCTTGTTTAATCAATACTAGCTTTTCAGGTTATAAACTATCTGTGTCAAATTTCATCCAAATCCATGCAACTGTTTGTGCATGATTGAGTAACAAACATCTAAATATACAATTTCCACATTTATGATATTATAGTTGAAAAAATAAGAAATAGGAAATGTATAATATAAATAGGAAGGATTTAATTTTACCTTATTATTAAGCTGATTAAGGTCAACTGCGTGGAGCAAAAAACCGAAGAACCGAAGTTGATCGCATAGCTAACAAGCCTACACTTTGTTCGTATAAAACAAGGCAGTTATCACATTTATTCCTAAATCGCAATACAAAGCCAAAAGTGTTTTGTCAAAAACTAACCTTATTTTGACCAAGATATCAATTACATTGTCAATCGTCAATAAAAGCGACTATTTTTTGGACACAATCGCTGTTTTTATAGGCGACCTTGATAAAAGCTTTGACGGGGACCTCATTGTCCAATAAAATGGCTCCTCACTAAGCCTATTATTATGGTCGTAAGGAAATCGTAAATACATTAAGGATCTTTGTAAAAATCCTGAAGATGTTGCCGGATTTTATTATCTTCTTGTTCAGCGCTGGAATCCTGTAGATTTTAGTGAAATCCAGGTTTTTGTACCGCATTTTTTACGTACAGGAATGAGGAACGGAAAAGAAAAAGCAAGAAAAAAAAAATATTTGCGCTACGATAATATTTTCTCAAACTGGTGGTGATTGATAATAACGTCCATAATTATGCGTGTGTGGGCACGAATTATTGAAAAAGAGTAGCTCATGCCTTGATAATAAACCAGTCAGCTTAGTGTTAGCAGAGCTGATGACCCACTTCTTTGGAAGTACGCTTAAGTGTAGCCATTCGTAAATGCTATTTCAATTAGAGTTTTATCCGTCCGGATTTATTTGATGCTGACATGTACGGCTCAAACTCTTAGCATTTATTTCAGTTATTAAACCGTTCTTCTTCTTTACGTGTCTACGGCAATTTAACTGGGCTCGCTGACAGGACACGCAAGGAATGTTATTTATTGTGTCATCGTTTGTGAGACAGTTCCACATTTACACTCCCAGGTGGAGTTGTCTATGATTCGCCAGCTAAATAGGTTATCTTGCTTCGGCCAACTTGGGTCCGGAGTCTGTTTAATGACTTCCAGGTTACCCAATCAATTCATATCCAGGTGAAATGAATGGTTTGGGCAAGGAAGCACTACACCGAAACCTTTTACAGGCCCTTTTGAATTGTCACAGGAGTCGATTATTTAGAAAGATGAAGCTAGTTTTACTTTCCAAAGCATAGTAGGTTCCTATGGAGAACAAAGGGCTAGAAACTCCATGGACACACTGGTATTTTGACTTTGTCTAGCCTTGTCTTTTGTCCATACTAACGAGATTTACAAAAATAAAATTAAAAAGGTAAATATGTACTGAAAAAGGGTTAAAATGTCCGGACTTTTTGGTGTCTTGTTTTTTGCCAACACTGTTATAATTTCGAAATTGTAACTCTATTAATTAATTGTACTCTAATCTACTGCATTTCGAAAAAGGAAGGAATCTAAGTCCTGTAAGCTTAGCACGAGCACCGTTTTGTCGGTGGAAGAGTAGACAAAATTGACGTTCCGTGTAGACAGTACGATGGCAGCAAAGTAGAAAGAGTCAACTACACTTTTGACGAAATTCACTCTTTTGCATAATTCGACTCTGAATTGTTTGTTTTGTCATAGGATTTTTTTTTTGTTTCGTTCTTAAGTATAACTGATGGCCAGCGGGGGAGCCCACTCCCCCACCAAACAACCCGGGAGTACCCGTGGCCGAACCTGCTGTAGCAGGGTCGGCCACCCCTGCTGCCGCCACCGTAGGTGCCGCCTCTTCCTTGGATGAGGAGCTGGATGACATGGTCTTGTCCCCGGCTTCGTGCCAAAGAGAGGAAGGCTTCGACGAGGGCGACCTGCTTGCCGGGCTCAGACTGGGGGAAGAGGACGAGGGGACGACCAGCGATGTCGTACCTTTTGTCCGACTGTAAAGTCCTCCAAGCCAACCTCCACCACAGTCAGACTGCGACGGCTCAGCTCCGCAAGTGGCTGGAGGTACAACACACGGCTATTGCTCTGATCCAGGAGCCGTGGATTAGGGCCGGCCGCATACAAGGACTATCCAATCTTGGAGGTAAGCTCCTGGTTACCACTGATTACGATCAACCCAGATCGTGTATCTATGTTACAGGTAACCTTAAAACACAGCCCTTAACTGATTTCTGTTGCAGAGATGTCTCTGCAGCAAACCTGTACATACAACGTGCCGACGCCGTAGAGATGGCAATCATCTTCGCCTCGGCCTACATGCCTGAGGCGGAGGCGCCGCCCCCCCATGACCTCGCCCGTCTCGTGGGCCACTGCGAGAGTCGCGGGTTTGAGATTGTCGTCGGGGCCGACGCCAATGCTCATCACCATCTATGGGGCATGGACACCCAAAACGAAAGGGGTAAGGCCTTAGATGAATATTTATTCTCAACTAACTTATCCATACTAAACACCGGCGCTGAACCTACCTTCGTAACTAGGCGTAGCCGCACGATCATTGATCTTACCCTGGCAACGGAGGGCGCGGCGGAAATCATCACAAGCTGGCAGGTCTCCAAGGAAGCCTTCTGCTCTGATCATAGGTGGATTCGCTTCGACATCCAAGTCTGCGCTCGACCTGCAACACCACGTCGCAATCCGCGTCATACGGATCGCGGCACCTATACGCGTAGCTTAGAAGCAAAGCTAACTAAACCAAGCGGTCCGACGTCATTTGCGGACACGACACAGATTGAGGCACAAGTAAGTCAGATCACTAAACTAATGTTAGACAGCTACCACACTGCCTGCCCAGAGACCATCCCGCGTAGCACACCGGGCAAACAGCCTTGGTGGGGTGCTGACTTGGAGCGCAAGCGCGGGAAGGTAAGGAAAGCTCTAAATAGAGCCATGAACACTTGTGCGGACGAGGACTGGGATAGCTATTATGCAGCCAAATCTTGCTACAAAAAATGCATCAGATTCAGGAGTACCGCGGGTTGGCGCAAATTCTGTGGGGGCATCGAATCCTGTCAGCAAGCCAACAGGGTAAGAAAGGTACTGGCGCAACAGAAAACGTCGGGGCCCGCTACCCTCCGCAAACCTGATAACACACTCACATCGTCACCTGAAGAAACAAGACGCATCCTAATTGAAACTCACTTCCCTGGGTGTGTCTTCGCGCAGGTAATCGACTGGCAGGATGTAACCCAAACGCCATCTGAAAATGACTGGAGCTACACATGCAGAGTGATCACGCTGGAGAAACTCCAATGGGCCATCCGCAGCTTCCATCCTTTCAAGGCAGCTGGTCCCGACGGAGTGTTTCCCGCCTTAATACAATGGGGGGGAGCCTCTGTCGCAACTAGACTAGTGCCCATAATGAGAGCGTGCCTGGCCTTTAGGTACATTCCCAAAGGCTGGAGGGAAGTGAAAGTTATATTCATCCCAAAACCAGGTAAAGGTGACTATACTAGCGCCAAATCCCACCGACCAATCAGCCTGACCTCTTTTCTGCTGAAAACACTGGAAAAGCTCTGTGATAGGGAGCTGAGAGACGGCGCCCTCAAAACCATACCGCTACACGGTAACCAACACGCGTATAGCTCAGGTAAGTCGACTGAATCTGCTCTACATCAAGTGGTCAGTCAGATAGAGGAAGCAATACATCAAAAGGGGCACCTTTATAGACATCGAAGGAGCCTTCGACAAAACCAACTTCTCCAGTATCGGCAGCGCCCTCTTCAGACATGGGGCAGATCAGGTAATTACGGACTGGATTACAAACATGCTTAGCAAACGAGTGGTTCGCCTGGAGGACGAGCAGCAGCTGGCCATGATAGCCAGAGGCTGCCCCCAAGGAGGGGTACTATCCCCCCTTCTATGGAATCTGGTAATCAATGATCTTATCACCAAACTCAACGCCAACCATTGCTTCACAATTGGTTATGCAGACGATCTCGCAATTCTTGTTTCGGGGAAGGTGACGGGAACGATCTGCAACCTCACACAACAAGCACTACGTATTGTAGAAAGATGGTGTAGGGAATTTGAGCTATCAGTAAACCCCGCCAAAACCGAACTAGTCATGTTCACCCACAAACGAGCATTAGGCCCTTTCAGCCTACCGAAACTGTTCAACACGGAACTTCAATTGGCCAACGAAGTCAAGTATCTCGGGGTTACTTTGGACAGTAAGCTGAACTGGAGCAGTCATCTGGATACCAAACTAAACAGGGCCTGCATCACCTTCTGGCAGTGCAGGAAAATGATAGGTAAGAAATGGGGCTTATCCCCCAAAATAATACTATGGCTGTACACCGCAGTGATCCGCCCCATGATCACCTACGGGGCCGTGGTCTGGTGGCCCCGCACCAAGCTAGCTACAGCCTCCAACAAACTACAGCGCATGCAAAGACTAGCCTGCATGGCCACCACAGGATGCATGAGGACCACTCCGACTGCAGCTATCGAAGCCATGCTGGGACTCCCGCCGCTCCACCTGTTCATACAGCAGGAAGCAACGATGGCGGCGGCGCGTCTTAAGGCAACACATCTCTGGAGTAAGAGAGACACTCAACACACCGCGCTGCTTAAGGGACTCAACAATGAGTTCCTCATTACGAAGGCAGTAAATGACCGGGTACCCAAACAGTTTATCTTTGACAAAAAATACAAAATCCAACTGCATGAGGATCGACGATGCGAAGGCTTGCGCCCCGCAGAGCTGCGGATTTTCACAGATGGATCAAAAACAGGTAGTGGCACAGGTACTGGAGTCTTCTCGGACGACCTCAACATACACATAGCCACGCCATTGGGGGTCCAAAACACAGTGTTCCAGGCCGAATGCATGGGCATCTCCCTCGCCGCGTCTGCTATCATGGCCAGGGAAGTTAGGGACCACTCGATCCGCATACTCTCGGACAGCATGGCTGTTCTACAATCGCTGAACAGTCACACAGTTGACTCTGGGCTAATATACGAGTGCCACCAGCGCCTAAACCAGGTAGGTAGCCTCAATAAAATTACCATTCAATGGATCAAAGGACACAGCGGCTCGCTGGGAAACGATGCAGCCGATGAACTTGCCAGGAGGGGGTCGAGTATGGCACCAGTGGGACCAGACCCCATCGCGCCTCTCCCCTTCGGGTATCTACGCACTCTGGTAAGAAAACGAACCAGGGACCAACATCACAAGTTATGGCTGGACCTACGTGAGTGCAGGCAGGCTAAGGAAGCACTTCCCACGATCGATGCCTGCCTCACAAAACAGGTTCTCCGTCTAACTAAACCACAGCTGCGTACAGTGACAGCAGCTATAACCGGCCATGGGTCATTCAACAAACATCTCTTTGTCATAGGAATAACAGACAGTCCGCTGTGCAGGGCCTGCATGGAGCACGACGAGACAGCAGCGCATGTGCTGCTAAACTGCCCGGTGGTCGCCGATTACAGGGCAAAATACTTCGGTAACCCAGGTACCCTACGTGAGATTGTCAGCAACACCAAGGCGTTGCTGGCCTTTCTCGAGGAGCTGGGGTGGATCGAATGAGCGATTCTCCCACCCGTACGCAAAATACGCGCTTTGACGTGGAGTTGCGGACAACAGCCCGTATTACCTATTACCTAAGTATAACTGATATTAAGTCACATTTATAAAGACAACTACAACATTTTATCTGAAACTGTCGAAGTACCAACCGTATTTTGGAACAAAAAAAAATTACAGTAATATTAGCCTTAACCATTTCCTTGGTAATGCCCGAAATTATTTAAAATAGGACAAGATAGCTTTGTTCTTCTATTAATTGTTACAGTTGTGCGTTCAAAACGAATCATGATTTTGTAGCAGGTATACTTTGTGGCTATCGAGTAGAAAGTTTGTTGTCAGTATGATTTTGACACTTTCTTCTGAAATAGTCTAAATAAAAAAGGACCTAGACAAAGATCGTTAGAAACTAAAGAAAAATGACAGATTGTAGAAGGATTTCTACAGTGCAATGTCAAAAATGGAGAAACGAAATGTTATTTTGTACAGAAAGACCTGTGTCTATTCTTCGTAGAAATAGAAAGCGTCGTACTAAGCCTGCTGGTGGACTTAATGTTGGCCTGGCTGATGCGAAAATAATATTCTTCCAAACATATAAAACTGCCGTTTGTTCAGATAAAAATATTTTTTATACCTAACCAAACAGGCTATCCGATTCGTTCGATCGATTTATAAATCATAATTATGTAGAAAACAATAATAATAGGCTTAACTTTCGACGAAAGGGTACCTAAACCAGTACCTATTTACTTACTATAGTTACTAGTTTTCCGAGTATCAGTCTTAGAAAACCCGATCCTTTTTGTAACTAAAAGTACAGAATTACAATGAAGTATTCATTGAGGAGGTTATATTTGTTTTAGTACTTACAAAATATATACAATATTCATTCATTTTTTTTAGAAACTCAACGATATTAGAGTCGATTGTCAAAAGCTGTTCAAAGATAAATAAAGCCTTCATTACAATTTTTAATGAATAAAGATTGTCCTTTACTATCCAATTTACTCAACAAACGATACTTTCCTTAAACACAAAATTACATACTTAAGCCATGTTTTAAAAGTTAAAAGGACCAAAATCTTTAATCCACCACAACATTATCCTGATTATTTATAGCTTAATGTGGACCTACTCCTGTAATGACATAATTAAAGCTAACATAACAGGGATTGCTATAAAAAGTGGGATTATACGTGCCGTGTTCAATAAAGTAGCGAGACTTTGGAGGCTTATCCCTCTTTACCTTACGTCACACATAATTTAATATGCCACTTCACTGTCTACCCTCATCCGTGTTTTTATAAGAAAAATGTTTATCCCTCATATAGGTGTTGGGATATAAAGGTTTATATTAATATTGAATAATAAAAAACGGTTATTTGCAATTTGCATTTCCGATTCGTTTCGATTTGTTGTAAGATTCATTTATTGTATTTGACCGTAAATTATTAACTTTAGAGACAATGGAGCTTTTATCCATTCTACTCCACATGTAACTACCATTTGGAAGGGGTAACTAGAATCAGTTCTATATTCTTGTTAATTTTGATGTTCGAATGTGCCTACTAATTTATGCCAGTGGCGTCGCCCATGTGGAAATAAGAAATTATCCCACGGGAACGTACTACCGGACTAAAACGTATTCTATATGTTTGTCCAGGTTATAAACTATTTGTGTGCCAAATGTTGTCCAAATCAGCTAGACCGTTTTTGCGTGATTGAGTTACAAAAAAACATCCGAAATCCACACGTCTAAACATAAAAATATACCAACTTTCACATTTTTAATATTATAGTAGGATTTGAAATCAATAATTTGACTTTGACTTGATGTTTTATCCTACTATCTATTATGTGCGATGAGTCGACCCTAATCTTTGCCAAATCCTAGCAAAATGAAGAGGGATTTAATACTTTTGGTGCAATTTTCCCTTTGTTTAAACGTTATAATCGTCACTGTTATAATACCCAGTATAGTACCTACCAAAAACAGACATCTCAGAAACACTAAAAACAAAAGAGATTTACAAAATCTATTAACCATTTCTCCTTTCACACCGAAAACTCCTCAAACGAGTTTCGAAGAAACCACTTTGTAAAACACAAATCAAACTCCCCCAGTTCCATTACATCTAAGATTCGTTTCCATTTCCCTGTTTTAATAATAAGCACCGATACCCAAGTACGGCCGATACCCAAGTACTTAATGATACCAAAGTCACAGAATAGCTAGGTGCGGAAGGTCGGCTCCATGCAGTGAACGAAAACACACGCACACATATACACGCGTCTACGTGTGGCGATTGCACGAGCACTTGCGACTGCAATTGTCATTTCTTGGGACGCAGGTTGAAGTCACCATACGTGCGTGTCTGTGTGCATGCGACAGAACCCTCTCGTTGCATGATAAATGGTTAGTAAATCGTTTTATTTCTGTAATTAGGTGTGTACAAAAACTTTCTTAAAGTAGACGATGTCGGCGTGAGGTCGTCTATCTGACTACTCTGAGAAAAAATGCCGAACAAACTCAGAGGTCACAGTCTCTTTTAAAGCGCAGACATAATCTTGCCGAAAGATGTTCCCTGCTGGACAGAGGCCTCCCCAAGTGGGGGTTTGCCATAATTGCCACGCTTGACAGGCGGTTTCCTGCCCATTCTCTAGTAACTTTCTTAGTCACATCTTACGACACCTACGGCCACGGGAAGAAATGGGATGGTGCCATACTTTACGTCCGGCACCATACGGAAAGCACCAATGCATGCATTTATCAGTAATCATGCAGCTCAACTTAGAACTTAAGGAGCTCAGGTTAAGCTCTTATAGAGCTGGCCTTCTGCAGCTCTGTATTCTATGCTCAAGTATCGTAGCCCATTCAAATAAGAGTGGGGCTCATTCAATATTCACAATGCGATGGCGTGGTGACGTCGGCATCGTTCGGCGGCGCTTCAGTGTTGCCGCTTGTTTTGCACCTCGGAAACAGGAAATTTCGTGAGTGATCCCTAGGGAGCTTTGCGGTGTGATGTGTATTAGGTACTTTGTGGAATTAATTTTGTATATTATGGAATTTTAAAGTGGGTTACAGTACTTTCTGTGTAAGAGGAGTCTCGTAAATACTTTAGTAAACGGCTGGAAGAGATGCGTTACTCTATTATAGTGAGCCAACAATGTGGCCTAAGATTAATTTGTGCAGGCGCTGTTTTGTTAAAACTGTAGGATTTGTAGAAAAATATGATGACGTAATTACTAAATAAGTGACTGCGTCATTGGTCCAGTGGTCGTAAGCGCTACTGCTGAGCACGAGGTCTTGGGTTAGATTCCCAGATTGTGCAAAGTGTTAGTGGGATTTTCTATCTGAAATTTCTCAGTAGCACCCCGGAATCTGGATTTGTGCTCGGTTGATGGCAATAGGCTCAGCCTCTATTACATGGGACTTCTTCGGTGCCAAGCATAATCTCCAGAATCACACTTTTGTTTTTTTTTATTTCTTAGTTAAGGCTTGGCTTGAGGGGCTTGTGGCTAAGTAACAACAGCTGCACGGGTCGATCGATCAGGTTAAGCGACGCTTGCCGCGGTTGGTCCGTGGATGGGTGACCATCTTTACATACCAAGACCCCTCCGTGCCTCGGAAAGCACGTTAACCCGTTGGTCCCGGCTGTCATTTGTGGATCTTTGACAGTCGTTACGGGTCGTCAGACGCCCAAAAGTCTGACAGCCAGTCTTACCAAGGGGTATCGTGTTACCCAGTTACTGGGTTGTGGAGGTCAGATAGGCAGTCGCTCCATGTAAAATACTGGTATTCAGCTACATCCGGTTAGACTGGAAGCCGACCCCAACATAGTTGGGAAAAGGCTAGGCAGATGATGATGATGAGTTATCTTCAGACTCAGAGGTTCATATTTTCCAGAGTACAAATCGTACCTTAAACTCAAGTACACCAAAAGATGCGCCCAGGCCAACGTTCTCGTTCTCGTTCAAGAAATGTATGAAAATCGTGTGCATTTGTGATACACAAGGCCTTGAGCGCAATGGGCATGTGTGTAATTGTTGATACACATTGTATAAACAAGTGTGTGCAAAAATGATACATGGGCGTCCTGAGGGTCTTGTAAATGTAAGTGTACTGTAGGTACCTCTGCCCAACACTTCGGGAAATCAAGGCGTGATATTGTGTAATTATTCATTAATCTTCGAACTGCAAGTGTGACTACGGAGCGTTTGTTCAATTCCCAGGTCGGACAAAGATTTTTTGAATTCTTTATTAAAAATGTATCAGTAGCAGATGTCTAAATGTCAAATCATCATCATTTCAGCCGAAAGACGTCCACTGCTAAACATAGGCCTGCTCCAAACAGGGAGGGGATTTCGATAATCGCCACGCTTTGCAGGCGGGTTGGCGATCGCAGTATGGTGGTAAAATGCATAGAGAACGCTGCTGCCCATTCTCTGGTAAGTCCCTTAGTCGCCTACTATTATACCCACGGGATGAAATGGAATAGTGTTATTCTTTTACGTCCGGCACCACACAGAACCATGTCAAATAACACTTCATTATTAATATGATCTTAAAAATAATTAATTCGTATTAAAAGTTGTTCGTCTTTAATGAGCTGTAAAATTGGTTTCGTGCGAAGTTAAATCTCGATACGTCTGGAAACTTAAAATTACTTGGATATCAATAAGATTCTCAGAATGAAAATTCGTCAACATTTAGTTATGTAAGAAAGTTAATTAATGACGTGTAACATGGTTTATTAATTATTATTAATGTCACGCATTCTAGGAAAGTTTTCGTTATCGCTCTTTGAATACAATTAAAATGTGCTCGTAAGGTTTGGAGATTTTTTTAGTATGATGAACTTACAAGATAGGTATCTTAAAAGGTTAATCATACTAATAAGTTTCTTCCTATAAACATTAGACCTCCGTTGTATTTCAGTGATGAGCTAAACTCAAATCAGACTGCCTCGTTGGTCTAGTAAACGCAAGCGCTGCTGCTAAGGATCAGTTACAATTCCCAGGTCGGACAAACTTTTATTGGGGTTTTCTTTCATAAATTTCTCAGTAGCACCCCGGAGACCCATTTCCCTTTCTTCCAGTGGGCGACTAAGAGACTTACTAGAGAATGGGCAGCAGCGTTCTCTATGCATTTTCCCACCATACTGCGATCGCCAACCCTCCTGCCAAGCGTGGCGATTATGGCAAACCCCCCAAGTTTTGGGAATGCCTATGTTCAGCAGTGGACGTCTATCGGCTGAAATGATGATGATGATGATGACCCCGGAGACTGGATTTGTACCCGGTCGATGGCAATAGGCTCGCCCCCTTTTCCATGAGACTTAAACATAACTGGCGAACTATGAGTGTAGAGGTACACTTTTGCCTAAAAAACCTAAACTCAAGTCTTTATACCGGGAATTACAGGCGTGATGTTATATTATGTTTAACTCAAATCTAGTTCTAAATCAAGATCCATAACCAAGACAACCAGCCACAGTAAAACAAATCTTCTCGCAACATAAACAGAAACAAAATGGCTTCCGAACACAGGTACCTACTACGCCTCGTGATCATTAGGATATATTTACATAAGCACTTGGTACCGAGGTGACCGCATCAGTTTGTATGCGAGAATTCAATTTGCAGCAGAATGCAATACAAGAATGCTACAAAATATTCGTCCAACTTTTATATTGCACCACTATTCAGTCTTTTGAGGAAGTCATGGTTAAATTTATGTGCATTTTTCAAGAGAAGAGTGCAAATTACCATCTATTGGTAAGAAAATGTCCTTAGGAATTCCTTGGAAAAGGAATGTTAGTGGTTTTATATGGGTAACTTAGGCACAACATAATGGTAGGCTATTATTTTTGTGGAACCCAGTTAACACTGGATTGTGGAGGTCAGATAGGCAGACGTTCGATGTAACATACTGATGTACATTTGCATCCGGCCTGACTGGAAGCCAACCGCAATACAGTTGGAAAAAGTTTGGGCACTCTAAGTCCAGGCAGCATTGCCGTATATACAATAAATATGGCGTAAGTAGATTCTGTGAATTTGATGTTAAGATTTTCTTATATTGGAATAACTAACTCCAAGTTTGGTAGGTAAATAATCAAAACTGTTTGTGTTTCAAACGAGGAACCAAAGGGAATTGCTCAGTTTGTTAGGGTGATCTGGCTAAGCGTGGACAAGGCCTTTATTAATGAAATACTTGCATTTTAAAAATGAATGTTAGTGAAAACAGATATTACTGTACAGTTTAAAGGCAGTAGTTAGATAAATTTGTCCCCTTTTTAGGGTATCGTAGCCAAATGGCAAAAAACGGAACCCTTATGGATTCGTCATGTCTGTCGGTCTGTCGGTCCATCCGTATGTCACAGCCACTTTTTTCCAGAACTATAAGAACTATGCTTTTGAAACTTGGTAAGTAGATGAATGTAAAAATTGAAAAAAGAAAACAATAAATTTTGGGGGTTCCCCATACTTAGAACTGAAACTCATTTTTTTTTTCATCAAACCCATGCGTGTGGGGTATCTATGGATAGGTCTTCAAAAATGATTTTGAGGTTTCATCGTCATTTTTGTCTAAACTGAACAGTTTACGCGAGAGACACTTCCAAACTTGTAGTCCGGCTACGATATTTCGATTTACGGAAACGTTCCGTTTGGATGGCAAACCCCACCACATTTTTGGGGGAGGTCTATGTCCAGCAGTGGACGTCTATCGACTGAAATGATGATGATAATGATGACGATGTGTTGGTAGTAATTATAATATTATTAACTAGGTCCCATTTTAGCCTGGCAGCGTTTTTGCCTACGTCTGAGACTGGGCGGGTCACGCCAACCGCATGCACAGTGACCGCTGGGCAATAGTCTCCACTCAGTGGGTGCCTGAGAATGGACGGCGCCACCGAGGCCGCCCAAGAAGAGGTGGCGAGACGACCTCGACGCGTATTGCAAGGATTGTAGCCAGGTGGCCCTGGAAAAGAATACTCGGAGAGATTTGGGAGATGCCTTTGCTCAGCAGTGTAGACAAATTAAAAAAAAATGAGTACATAATAAATTATATTAATCTTTAACTATTCATCTGACTGCACTCCGTGCTCTGCAGTCGCATATACTGGTATGTCGTGGGTTCAACCCTCAGATCGGGAAATAATTATTTAAGGTGTGTTCATCAGGAATTCCTCAATAGCAGTCCAAGTCTGGATTTGTGGCCTGTTATGATGGCAATAAGTTCTCCCAATTAAAAGTGGCATGACCTTACGACATCGAATTATCGGTGTTCACTTTACTTCTACCTAGAATATACGAGCGGTATCTCTATAATGTCAATAATACTGAAAGAATTATCTGGATAGATATCAATAATAAGGTAAGTCCGATCGGCTTTCAACTTAACCTGCAGATAGACATTAACATAACATCTATGCTCTCCATCTTACCAGATAGTCTGAGCATCATTATTGTTACCAGAGACAACGGCAATCTAGCCTCTGCAAACCAATTACGAGGAGGCACCGATATTCAATATTGATATCGGTGGTCGGATATTCGGGAAGTCAATGTATATAACACGAGTACAGGCAGAATGGTCATAATATTAGTTTTTTTATAAAAACACTAGGCAGAAAAACCAAGCCTCCTTTGATTTTTTTTACTTTAGCAAACATTATTGATGAGCCCATACATATTCTTTTGTTACGTTTTCGAGGTTTGTGTGTCGGGTTTCTAAACTTAATATAGGTACTTATAGTCGCTTAAATCTGCGCAAATGTACGTATGTTTCCCACAGCTAAGCTAGTTACTAATTTCTCCTCATTTCTCTTTGCTACTCCATCATGAGACCCTGATCATTTTCATTATAAGCATTCCAATGAGCCCAAACACGATGCTTCTGCTGTAATTGGGTGGGTATCCTTCAAATTCCAGGTGATGCTGCAGTATCAGTTCAAGGGTATTATATTCTTTTCATATCATTGAAGGAATAGAATACCTTCGACTCGATCGGACCCGTGGAAGTTGCTCACAACCTTTCATCAACTAGAAAAGAGCTGATAATCTTCAAACGGCTGAAAAGGTTTTCTTCAAACATAGCTAAGAACACTGTCGTTAGTCACCTTCCAGACAAAACAAAGGAGGCGCGATGGCGTTAACAGATATACAGATACAAAGGTACACACGTCAAACTTATAACACCTTTCTGTTTCCGTCGGGGGTTATTAAAAACTTGTGTTCCCTTCATTAGATATGTCATTGTATACGCGGACGAAATAATCATGATAGATTATAATACCTCATGGAAATCCATTTATCGTTTATCAACTTTTTCAACAATTTGTCGATGTGTCGGAAGTAATAAAAGTTTTCAACGATATTACGAACATTGACAGTTGAGGGACCAATCACAGGGCTCATTACCGCCGTACAACTTTTTATTTACTTTCCGCCAAAAGTTTTTAAGTAGATATTTATTTATTACGCATAAATTTAACTTTTGTTTATTCATGAATCTCTTAACTGTGTAGCGTTTCGTTTTTTTTAAAGACGTTGATTTGATGATCTGCCTTCAAAGTAGGGATAGATTTTTGATTCTTATGACGTAATTATTATGAGATAGAGTATCACATTATTCATAACTATTACGAATCGCAGTACACATATGGTTGTAGTCTGCTTACAAGTTTGGTTTAGATTTGCATCTTGTAGTTAACTTCTATGTTTTTTTTTTTTTAAGATCAGAGGCAGACGCGGTATGAAAACTTAAAAATTTAATATAACTTCTCTTTCTACCTAAGTCTAATTAAACTAAATTAAATTGGAATATTATTCAGTATTAAATTTGAACAGATTATTAAGTAGAACTACATACATTTAATAAAATTAAATAACATTAAGAAATTAAACGTACATTATTATTATTTAATTACAATAAGTATGACTAATGGTTTTTTTTTACTGTGGGAAATCATCAAATAACTTCTCCGAGTTCTGTGTGGAGCAGGAGGGCGTGTCAGACTTTTTCTGACTAAAACCCACCCATGTTCCTTCAGCTGCCTGTATGCCAGTGGCCACGGTATCTCTTTTGAACAACTCGCACCCCTGGCAGACATCGGCCCTTACGGACCCCATCAGTTGATGCTGACATCACTTTGAGGCGCATGTGGAACACAACGTGCCGTCGACCCGGGCTGGGTCCTCACCGGACAGCGAGCTACCCATTACTCGCCATCCACAAGCCCGCGCCTACGGTGGCCGGGAATCAGCCTGGGATTCCCGACGCCCAGGGCGTCTCCTGCGGTGACTAGGGCCGTGAGGGCGCATATACTGCCTCGCTGCTACTACTCGCTGACGTTCGCCAACTCTCTCTTTTACTGCTTCGCAGAAGGATCAACCTTAATTCGAAAAACAGCTTTTGTTTTTTACTGTTTGGATAGTCTTAACATAAGAATTTTCAATGTGGCTGTGTGGTTAGTCATTCTTTACAGGGTGGCAGGGACATCGACGCACAACCTGTAACCATGAATTCAGCACAGGATTCTAGAAAGTAGGGTTGAACTTTTTCATCAGAAAAAAAAAACGACTGCTTCTTTGAAAACTGCAATACCTACCAAAATGTACGCGTTGCGCCCGTTTGGTAACGCTCCCATTTGGCAACGTTACATGTCATATACACCGTGACATTTTAGTCGTCTTACAAAGGTGGTCCACTCAATGTAGCCGACATAAAATACATACAGGCGCGATTAAAACATTGTTACCCTTAATTAAGATAATAGATACTAAGAAAAATAGAAATGCTTAAGAATTATGAAACACCCTCCCTGTGAATAATGTTTACGTATCAAACGGTAGAAGATTTATTTCTACCTACCTACCATAATACAATAATATTTCATTATTCATTCCATCTCCATAACAGGGTGTTCATCCGTCTTAGTGAATGATATTTTTTATTTTATAAAAAAATAAAAAAACCAATCCAATTTCCAAATCCAATATATATATTATATATTATTATTATATTATTATTATTTTTTTTTATTTTTTTTTTATTTTTATATATTTCCAATTTTTTTCTTTTCCATTGTCCAATTTTTTTTAATTTTTATATATGATTAGTAGTCATTAGATACATGAAGTGGGCTGCCGTTGTAAGACGACTAAAATGTCACGGTGTATATTGGTTATGTTTGTAAATAGTACGTACCTGAGCAAACCTGCTTCTGGTGTGCCAAATTTCTTTATATTCATTTTATTTTCTACATTTATAAACTACCATATTGATGATTAAGTACTGCATATAATACAATTTTAGTAACCTGTCTACATATATATATGACAATATTTTTAAGAATCACAAGCAAACAAAAAATGAAGTAAATAAGTCCAAGTACATAAAGGTTCGGAGTACGCCCTTAGGACTACCTGACCGTATGTCGCTCGTAGAAGTGCCAGCCCGCGCCGAAGCCTGAGCAAGTAGAGTCAGAATCCCGTATTGATAATAATAAAGAAACTGTTTTGTTCCAGCCTATCCCCACTTGCTGCCCTCCCCCCAACAGTGACGCCCTGAGCCGAGGCTCGTACCCCGCAGGGGGTGCCCTCAGCGTGCAGTTGCTCTAGTTTAAGTAGGTTTTTAAGCCCTGGCTGGAGGCTCTTAGTCTAAAAACTAAAAGTGGACTAGTCACAATTAGACACATTTGTAATGAATAAGCAAAGTTTAATTAATGAATATTGTACTAATGTAACTATATTGTCGATTTTGTTTGCTTAGTTTAAATAATTCATGTTCCGTATGGTGCAGGATGTAAATAATAGCTTCATCCCATTTCTCCCCATGGGTGTCGTAGAAGACGACTAAGGGACTTACTAGAGAATGGGCAGCAGCGTTCTCTATGCATTTTACCACCATACTGCGATCGTCAACCCGCCCGCCAAGCGTGGCGATTATGGCAAACCACCCCATTTTTTTTGGTGGAGGCCTATGTCCAGCAGTGGACGTCTATGGGCTGAAATGATGATGATGATGAAATAATGAAATAAATTGTTATGTAATAAAATATAACATAATGAATATACACAACAAAAATCTTAAATTACTTATTTCATTTCTAACAAGTCATAAGTCATTTATTCATTTGTTTAACATAGGTAGGTACAATAATGATGAAATATAAAGATAACAAAGCGTGCGCTATGTTATACCAGAGGGCGTACAAATGTTTGTAAGTAATAAAAAAAATATAAAAGTATCATGCCAGCCAAGTCTCAATGATGAAATAAAATACAATAAGTCTGAATTATAAAGACTGGATTATAGAAATTATAATGACTCACACATTTCATAATATAAAATAATTATTATAAAATAAATAAATAAAAATAAAAATAAAGAAGCAAAAAGTAGAAGAAAAATAGGAGAAGAATAAATATTAACATTCCTCCAAAATTAGACTCAACATACTGACTGTACCTGGTGCATGCAATATACCGATACAGGTAAGTATATGTAGCGTTGCCAAACGGGAGCGTTACCAAACGAGCGCTACCTAAATGTACGGCAGAGCAATTTTTTTTATAATATCTGACGAAAAATTTCAACGCAAGTGGATTTCAGAATTATAGCAGCACATGATTCTGACATCAATTCTCAGGGGCATCAACGCACGACCTGGTAAAGACTGACTAATCACATAGCCACATTGAAAATTTGGATTTCACTTTGCGTACCTACCTATTTATTACTTGTGTACTAATGGCGAGAAACTTGATGATAATAATATTCTTTTTTGCGGAACAAAAACAATCCTTTAGTTATTTCCGTAAATACAAAGATCATCTTCCCATAGTTATTTAGGTATACCATACAAACTGACTTGATAATAATCCACTTAAGCCACCCCCATCAACGTCAGCTGTGTAACCTGATCCAGATAATAAGGTCTTTGTATAGATAACATGGAAAAAACAAAGACAAGCTAAGGGAGAGATTACATTCATTATTGTTTTAGTAGTAGTATAGCGGGGATTTTAATTAATTAGTATGTATTTTTGGTCTGATAGGCGGCTGATTAGGAATTGTGGGTACGATTCAAAGATTTGCAGTGATAAAAATTGATTTGCTTGTTAGGACATACCTACATTATTTTGTAATAGGAATGTGTGGTGTCCATATAATTTAGCGTGTCTAATAAACAGTCTCACTGATCCTATTTTCTAAAAATCCCGTAACAAAATTACAATAGGAAATGTAGGAATGGCTTTCATTTTGACAGTTCAACAATATTAATTGCGTTATTCATGTTGGTGAGCAGACATTTTTTTTCGAACATATGAAGATAAAACCATTTATCCTTCAAAATGTTTCAGAGTGTGATTAATAGTGTGGTACGCATTAAGGGTGCTGCCCGAGATTTAAAACTTCTTCTTTTCGTGTCGATGGTACACGTACACTTTTTAGGGTTCCGTAGCCCAATGGAAAAAAACGGAACCTTTATGGATTCGTCATGTCTGTCTGTCTGTCTGTCCGTCCGTATGTCACAGCCAGTTTTTTCCGAAACTATGCTGTTGAAACTGGGTAAGTAAATGTATTCTGTGAACCGCATTAAGATTTTCACACAAAAATGAAAAAAAAAAACAATACATTTTGGGGGTTCCCCATACTAAGAACTGAAACTCAAAATGTTTTTTTCATCAAACCCATACGTGTGGGGTATTTATGGATAGGTCTTCAAAAATGATATTGACGTTTCTAACATCATTTTTTTCTAAACTGAATAGTTTGCGCGAGAGACACTTCCAAAGTGGTAAAATGTGTCCCCCCCCCCTGTAACTTCTAAAATATGAGAATGATAAAACTAAAAAAAATAAGTGATGTACATTACCATGTAAACTTCCACCGAAAATTAGTTTGAGTGAGATCTAGTAAGTAGTTTTTTTTTTAATACGTCTTAAATCGTAAACCGCAATTTACCTTTAATTCAATCAACTCAAATATAAAAATTAAAAAAACATTTAATTTCATAAACATAAACCTTATGCATAAACCGTGAACCATTATTTTCTAATAATAAATCTGTAATAGGTGCCTAAGTAAATAATAATTATAATTCGCGCGTTACTTGCTGCTACGGAAACCTTCATGGGCGAGTCCGACTCGCACGTGGCCACGTGCTTTTTTTTAAAATAATGGGCACCACAGTTGTATGCATTACATGGTCATGTAAATAGTAGTAGCACAGACACAAATTAAACAGCATACTAAGCACTCTTGGCAAGTGAACCCCAGCATGCTTAAAGTGTTCTATACTGACACCGTCATAACCAGGCGATTTGCCTGTTTGCATGTGTTTATTTGTTATTTATTTATATATTCTTTATTGTACACCTATTATTTTTTATTGTATTTGTGTTTAACAGTAGCAGAAACTTTTTCAACTTCAAAGCAAAAAAATACAGTGACATCCAAATACTAGGAACAAACACAAATTTGTTGTACCATCAACAGGGCTCAAGAAAATGGGTGGGTCATTCAGATGTCAATGTATACGCTTTTATAATAAACTTCCAAGCCATGTTCAAGATCTAAGTATCAATAAATTTAAATCATTCATTAAACGTAAGTTGTGAATGAAAGCCTTTTTTTATACTGTTAAAGATTATATTGAGGACACAAAAACTTGGGATTGACCTGCTCCAATTTTTGCATACTAAATGTTGTTTTTGCTTTTGTTTTTGCAAAATTAAGGCTCGTGCAAACTAGCGCGACGCGACGGCCGCGTCGCGACACTCGTAGAACAATTTCTATGAAAACTTAATGGAAATTGTTCTACAACTGTCGCGTCGCGCTGTCACGTCGCGGCTGTTTGAAGAAGCCTTTATACTCTTTGACATTTGATAATTATTATATACACATTGACATTAATATTTACTTTGAGAAGTATAATATTATTATTGTTTTAATTGTTGTGAATGTGAGGACTATGTGGGTCATTTTTTTTTTTGTGTTTTTCCATCTCTTTCTCAGTTAGTTTTAGTATTAATCTGGCAGTTCGAGTACTTTATGCGGCCTACCCAAATGTCTTGTCTTTGGTATTGTTCATCAAATCGTTGAGCTCCTCAAGTTCTGAGTTGAGCTGCATGATTACTGATAAATGCGTGCACTAAATGGACAGGTCCACTCAATCTGTGTGGTTCTTTCCTCAAAAGACCATATCCACACGGTTTTCTCATGATCTGACCAAGATTATGTCTGGACCTTAAAAGAGACTGTGACCTCTGAGTTTGTTTCGGCCTTTCTTCTCAGAGTAGTCAGATAGGAAACGCCGACCTCATATAGTTTAAAAAAATATGATTGACGTGTGAAAGTGTTTGTACACACCTACTTACAGAAATAAAATCATTTATCATTTATCATTTAAACCATATTAGTTATGCGCCCTCCCGCTCCACCCAGAGCGGGAGAAGTTATTTGATGATTTCCCACACAAAAAAAAAAAAAAAAGGACAGTCATAGGCATCAGTTAGATATAAGTACTAACTATACTTACATAGTTATACGTTCATATATATCTCTAATATTATTTTTGTTACTAACACACAAACTATTTTATGATTTTTATGATTTCTGTATTGTTTGATTTCTCTGATATGAATAAAATTGTATTGAATTGAATTGAATTTCCTAGATAACTTATCCCTGAGAAGAAATGCCGAAAGAAACTCAGAGGTCATGGTCTCTTTTAATGTTCAAACATTTTATTATTAGAATTGTATGTAAGTCTAACAATGCAGGGCCATGTCTGGAAGTGTCTTTTGTGCAAAGAGCCATTGCAGCTTGGCGCTGACCTCTGTCTCAACAGACTGCATGTATGTATGAGTAATCGTGTAGCTTAACGATTCATCACGAGACGTTTTAAGATCTGCAGGAAAGTGCATATTTACAGCTCATTTCATGCACATTTTCAGCTAAATGTTCACAGTGGGATTGTGCCATTGCATACCCAACTACCAATTCCTGCTACCAAAATTACACCAAACAGCTAAGCAGCCCGTAAAGATCCTAACAGGAAGTGATAGAGTATCTTATTTATAGCCAAGGACGCACACAACAAGGGAATCCTTTTAAGACGCTTTGCCTTATATTATTCGGTAGATATACTTGAGTATTGAGTAACAGTGATCTAATACTAAGAGAACATAATGTTGTATTATCTAAAAATAGATATATGGATGTAAATTACAGTGTATGATGTCATAATCACCATACTTGGATAACTTGGTAATAAGCAAAATGAATGAATAATTAATACTCGCCCAAATCGGGCGAATAGTCACTTTTAATTATTTTCAATAGGCGGCTCGCACGAATCGACAATTAAGGTGGGCTTACACGGGCGACTAAAATTGCTCCATCTTGGGAAATTCTCGTCAAATATGATGTCATCCAGCAATTTAAGGCAATGGCAACATGTGGCAATCTGTTGCCAGAGATACGGCCACACAATATGGAGCAATATAAAAAACAACAACTTAAAAAAACTAAGGCAATACGCCTCCACCACCGCACGGTTCCTCTTGCAAAAACGAGACGTAGTTATACGTACAAACGAGATAGAAAGAAAATTTACTATAAATTTCCAAACCAATTGGATATTCGGCAACTCATAAAATATATGGAGCAATCAGAAGCAATATTGCCGAAACACATCGGAAATTTATTGTTGTTACTCCAGATTGCTCCACTTAATTGATCCAGATTGATCCATAATTAGTGTTGCCGATGCCGACCAATAATTGCTCAAAAAATTACCCGTGTAAGAGCACCTTTACAGAACCTTTACGAATAAGGCAACTGGCACGTTTTTTATTTTATGTAATATAGTAAGTGTACTTACCTTGACTTTTCGTTGTTTACTTAACGTTTTATTCACAATAGAAAATATTATATTATTTAAAAGTGACGATTCGCCCTATTCGGGAGAGTTAATTTGGAGACTGTTTAAACTTAGCGTGTAATAGAATTTATTTATTTACGTACATACGCTACCATTACAGTGTCCCCAATTCGGTAGTGTAGCTTTAACATCCATGCAATAATTTACACCATAAATATCCATGTCGCATACAACTTATAAATTAAAAACATAACACGTGTGGGTTTTTTTTTTTTTTTTTTTTTCTGGGTGGGAAATCATCAAATAACTTCTCCCGCTCTGGGTGGAGCGGGAGGGCGTGTCAAACTTTTACTGACTAAAACCCACCCGTGTTCCCTCACTTGCCTGTGTGCCAGGAGCCGCGGTATCTCTTAACGTAACACGTTGCGAACTCGCTGAGCGAACATGAGAAAACGTCAATTCTGTCTGCAACCAAATTCTCTATGACATTTTTAATTCTTTATGACATGTTTTATTTACCATATCATCGAACCATCGAGTTGTGGCTAAGTAATAACAACCGCAAGGGGCAATCGATTAGGTTAAGCTACGCTTGCCGCGGTTGGCCCGTGAATGGGTGACCATCTTTACATACCAAGACCCTCCATGCTTCAAAAAGCACGTTAAGCAGTTGGTCCCGGCTATCGTAGATCTTTGACAATCGTAACGAGTCGTCAGATAACCGAAATCTGACAACCAATATTACCAAGGGGTATCTTGTTACCCAGTAACTGGGAAGTCAGTTTTGCAGGCGCTCCATGTAAAATACTGGTATTTAGCTGCATCCGTGTAGATTTGAAGCCGATTCCATGAAGCGTTGATGGCTCAGGCATGGTGATGTTTAAAGTTAGTGTGTAATAGATTACTGGAACAGTTTGTTTTGAGGCACGTTTTAATTTTTCATACATAGCTATCGTCAGACCATCGCGCATGGAGTTCTTTGCATAAAAACAACACACAAGAATGTAGGCATAGGTAAGTCAGTATCTCTCTGTTTTCATTTGCGATGTTGAAATTCCAAAATTGTTCAGCATTTTCGTTTAGTAAATAAAAAAAAAATATTACACTAACTTAACTAAACCTATTCAAAAATTTAAAAAATGGCGTCGAAAAATTCATCCTCATCGCTGTCGACTGGTAACGTTGTATGGCAATGCTTAGCCGCTGGCGAAAGTAGAAGCCAGGCCTTGGGTCACGGGAAGTGTCAACCAGCCTTCTCGAGATTTCCCTGAAGAGACCACGAGCACTCGGATCCCACGGCCCGAGGGTTTCAACCACAAACGGCTCGAAAATATAATTACCAATTAGGTTGTTATACTTTCGCCGCTTGAGGTTTTCCGCAGCCGCAGCGGCAGCGCCAGCACTGCACATCGAGCCAGGAAGATGGGATAGCGCAAGAGTATCGAAACACGTTGCATCCCACACTGAAGGCTTAACCGACTTCCATGGAAATAAAGACATTCCGTCCGGTCTCTTGCCATCCTCAGATGCCAAATCATTGGGTTTTAATATAGCTGGAACGGCGACGGTGACAAGAGCTCGTCGGATGATGTCGTTAATGTTGGCGAGCCGCGCTTCGGCTGCAAGACAGGCCGTGGTGTCCTAGACTGTTGACAACTTCGCCGCAGTGACAGCGATGAGGAGAACAACAGCTTTACACATGTGCCACGGGCCGCCGTAACTACATAGTACAATTTTCTATTTCACCTGCAAATTACTAAAAAGTACTACAGATTCAATGTGAGAGCCTCAACTAAATGGCAACAGCTTTGAAAATTTCATTCGCAAAGTGGGTACATTACCAGTCATTTAACTTGGCCCGTTAAACTGTGGTTAAACTACGATTAGGGCCCTGTGGTTTCGTCTTACGCTCTTAGCTAAAGCTGGCTGCTCTCTGGCGTAATAGTGTTAAAAACTAAAATTGAATCTAGGTTAGTGAGTGGTTAAATCAGTTAACGGTGGACCATTTCGTCCGTTGTCAGCGCAGGGTACCAGCGCTTAAAGGCCTTTAGTTTGAAAATCGAACGATTTTATTTTACTGTGCAATTTTAAATGTAGGTCGAAACGGGTCGGTTATCTTTTGGTCTCGATGTGTCTAGGTTTCCATTACTAGGTTTATTTTTGAGGTAAGCATAATAAAATGGATGGTTTTCGTGTTTCTCATATTTAAAACCATAATATAATATTATTAAAAGATTATCGCGGGTACATTTACAGGCTACTTCGACCTACTCAAACAAGTTTTGTTTTGAAAACACGGTGATAAATTCTTTTAAAAACAAAATCTAAGTATTAACTTACATCCCAAAAGCAACTGCAGAGACATAATATTATTCAATGTTTTTCTTTCAAAAGCGTGCTTAAGCAAACGTCTAAACTTGGACTTTTATTTATAAACGTTGCTTAAGGTTAAGAGACGTGTAAGCATCAAAAAATGTATAGTTAAACAGTCGCTAATCATTACTTAACATTAACCAACGTTTATTAATAATCTGATATTATTAGTCTGTATTGTTCCACAGCAGGTAAAAGGCCTCCCACTCCCTTTTACGTCCCCTTCTTTTAGTTTTTATCTTTTTCTTAATAAACACTAATTAAACAAATGCAGCATAAAAGCTTTTAGATATCAAACTAATTCATAGTTAAACACGTTTAATATTTTACGAGCTAATTTCCTACAGAAACAAGATATCAATCTATCAACAGGGACATTCTAAAAGATCCACGGAAGGAAATATATGTCTCTAATAAACTAAATGATTTACATACAAGCAGTTAAATTGCGTACATTAAAATATCCATCGCAGGTGTTTTGCCTCATTAAGGAACATTTTAGAAATTCCAATGGGATTATACAGGGTGTTAACATAAGGGTTTGTGAAAATTTATGGGGGATAGATTTTAAGATTAAAATAATGGAAGAGACTACTTCGTTGGTCTAGTGACCACACGCGCTTCTTCTTCTTCAAAGCGTGTCGATGGCAAAAATAAAACGTTATTTAAATTTGTTTGGCCCAAACTTCAGCAACGCGAATACCGTTTGCTGATGCAGCCATTAGGTCCTCACATGCACAGGTAATAGGGCATACGGTGCAAGATGGGATGTGAGCCATTGTCTGTGGAGACACGCCGCACACACACCGGAGATCTGAGCCGTCCATGAATCCCCACTTGTGGAGGTTGTCCTTGCTGCGACCTACTTGGATTCGAAGTCTATTTAAGGTTTTCCAAGTAGGCCACGGTAACTTGTGGCTGGATGGGAAAACGGACTCGCTACTGCTGAGCAAAAAATCCTGTGTTCGATTGCCAGTTCCCAGGTTCCCACTGTTATTGAGTTTTTCTATCAGGAACTTCTCATCACTTACGTGGAACTTAAACGTATCTGGCTAAATATGCCTGTAGTATAAGTACTATAATTCTAGCTTATCCTTCGGGAAAACAAGACGTTATGTTTTTATGTGTAGGTAGAATCATTTATACTGGAAAAGTACAGCTTGATAAGTTGTTGTGTGAACTAAATAAAATAAATCTGGCAATCAAAGTATCTGTCTATTTCAATCATCATCTGTCTAGCCTTTTGCCAACTATGTTTTGGTCGGCTACCAGTCTAACCGGATACAGGTAAATACCAGTATTTTGCATGGAGTGACTGCCTATCTGGCCTCCACAACCAAGTAACTGGTTAATACGATACCCTTTGGTAAAACTGTTTGTCAGAGTTTACTGGCAGCCAAAGAGTGCAGAAAGCTAATATTTTAACTACATATTATAAATCAAAGTCCCACCGCGTAGGTCTGTGTGTCTGTTCGCGATAATCTCAAAAATACTGAACGCATTTTGACAAGAGTGACAGAGTGATTGAGAGAAGATGATTTGAAGAAGGATTAGGTTTAGGTGGTGGAATGTTTAATTTATTAAGGTTTTGTTTAAATTAGTTAACGTGGGCGAAGCCGCCGGAAAAAGCTAGTTTTAAATTAATTATGGTCGAATTTCGACGACTGGGCGACTAGTACTTTTTATTATTGTTTAGAAACCAAATCTACGCAATGAGCAACATCCATAAGATAAACAGCTAAAAATACCCATCCTGTATACTATTAGATGTCGCAGTGATTTTCGTCAGTCAACGGCTCGTGTTTTATTACACCCGGCTTCGTCTCCCTTAATTATTTCTCTTCGTTTTGTGAGAAAAAATATCTTGACGTGTTTAAGACTTAGAATTTGGGATAAATATAGCTTCCCCTCCTCAAGTTTTTTATTCAATTCAAGTTTATAATTAACGCTTGCTTCGACGAATGCAGTTTTTAGTTCAACTTGTTTTTGTTTGAGCTGAAAATTGATTGTGGAGTTATAAAACAGTTTGTTGTTTTCATGTTGTTCGTTCATTTTGTTGTTGAAAATCTAGCAAATAAGGTAATCAACAACTGTTAGTGTGTTGCAAAGAATTTCATTTTGACAATTCAACAAAATTCATTGCGTTATTAACGTTGCTGAGCTGATAAATTTTTCGATCATTTGAAGCAATGGATTAGCACCCTTCAAAATGATTCAGATAGGGATTGATAGCATGTTACATAATTAGGGTGCAGATTTAAAAGCTGTGTAAAAAGTTAAAAAAGTATACCAATACGTTGCGGTTTAATGAAAAATATAATATTCCGAATTGAGTAGCGTTAAGAAAAATCGTGTGGACTGATTTTTTACTGAAGGATATTTCCGGCTGGTCCCCTAACTAGTTTTATTTATTACAAAAAAAATGGCTAACAAAACTCATCATCTGCCTAGCCTTTTCCCAACTATGTTGGGGTCGGCTTCCAGTCTAACCGGATGCAGCTGAATACCAGTATTTTACATGGAGCGACTGCCTATCTGACCTCCACAACCCAGTAACTGGGTAATACGATACCCCTTGGTAAGACTGGTTGTCAGACTTTCGGGCTTCTGACGACCCGTAACGACTGTCAAAGATCCACAAATGACAGCCGGGACCAACGGCTTAACGTGCTTTCCGAGGCACGGAGGGGTCTTGGTATGTAAAGATGGTCACCCATCTACGGACCAACCGCGGCAAGCGTAGCTTAACCTGATCGATCGACCCGTGCAGCTATTGTTACTTAGCCACAAGCCCCTCCCGTACTCCCGTTACGTAACCTATAAAGAATTCACGCCAACATTCCCTTGTCGTTATATGTAAGAAATAAAACAAATAAACAATCCGTAGTAAGCGTAAATAAATGGATCACGATTGAGATGTCAAAGTGCGCTTTGACATCTCAATCGTGATCTATTTCTTCCTTCCACGACGCCATCTTTTGTCTGTAAACTTTCATTCGATCCTTTGACATACGGTAAAAAAGCGGCCAGGTGCGAGTCCACCTCACATACTAAGGGCTCGCTGTAACAGCGTAGAATAATAATCAACGCCACATTTTTTTAAACTTTAGTCATAACACTTATGTCATGTCTTCATCATCATTTACCCCAACTATGTTAGGGTCGGCTTCCAGTCTAACCGGATGTTGCTGAGTACCAGTATTTATGTCATGTATGTTATAAAATTAAGTTAAAAAATTAAGTGAAGGGGTCCCATTTAATTTAAACTTTATTTCATTTTTACTATTTATGGTTTGACTGCTTCGTTGGTCTAGTGCTTGCAAACGCTATTGCTGAGCGAGCATGAGGTGCTGAGTTCGATGCCCAAGCTGGGAAAATCGTCATTGGGTTTTTCTATCTGGAATTTCTCAGTAGCCGCCCGGAGTATGGATTTGTGCCCGGCTGATGTCATTAGGTTCGCCCCCTATTACATGGGACTTAAACACAACTGGTGAAATGTGGGTGTACTATATGTACACCTCTGCCTAACCCTTCGAGGAAACAAGGCGTGATGTTATGTACTTGTGGTGGGAGCCTGCCGTTTTGCCAAAATGAAATTGTCAAAATTTCAATATCCAAACAATTTTAGCAACCTTTTTTTATACCAATGCAATATTTGGAATGATTTTAGTATGCACATTTTCATTGGGTAAAATTTTTACTCAGCAGAATATTACGAAGCATAATGTCATTTAAGGCATTTGGTCTTTAATAAAAATTAATTATTACAGCAAATAATTTAGACAATAAATATTTAGTCAAATGATATGTTATGAAACAGCTATGATATGTTAGGTTTTCTAACTGTGACCACACAACGCACGAGCAGAGCGAGCGAAGCGAGCGTGCTGCGGCAGCGGCTGGCGAATGCCAGAAACATATTTTTGAATGTAAAACCAGAAACTTCAGAATCTTAATATTATAATTTTTTGTACCAGTTTAGAATTTGTTCCAAGTGGAAAAAAAGCATCCTTGTAATAAAACGTCGTCATTGACTGAATAGAAATGGTAAATTGATGACTGACGGTACTAAATATTATGCTTATTTTATATTGCGCAAAATACGTTTTACTAACTTAAATATTTGACTACATTAAAATTGGTAAAAGTACTAATTGGTAAACATATAATATTGCTTTAAACGTTCACTTGCCAAACATTAGGTTTGCGTTACAATTATTTGTGAAGAGTTTATTTGCTAAGTAATAATTTGGCAAATGAAATTATGCGGGAAATTGTTTGGAAAGTGATAATTTGTCAATTTTTTTTTATAAAGGAAGAGTAACCCATTTGTGGTATAGCGGACATAGTCGTACATAGGCTGTGAAAATTTCTAGTGTCTACATATGAAGGTTCAAAAGAAACATACCTGTGGTAGACGGACGGACGAACCAGACGGGACGAAAATGGAGCCTTAGTGCCTGGACCCTAAGGTCCAGGCACGAAAAAAGCGTATGCGATATTTCAACAGTGCCAGTTTGAGTACGGAACCCTAAAAAAACGCATACGCAACGCCTCGTACTGATAATATGGTTACGCCTTGTCACTACAAATAAACGAATGACTTTGACACGTTGACATGTTCGTAAATGAAAACGGCTCTATAGAATATTCCTCGCTTTCATGTCGATATCGGTATCGACGACTAAAGTTCTGTAATGTGTTTTTGTATCAGGAGATTGAATATGGAGAAGTGAATATAGTCGTATATATGTACGTGCCTTGAGATCTTTATTTTCTACCACAGATTTTTTAAAAACGAAGTTCTTTAGATCTCGTTTGCACGGACGAAAATATACACCGTGACATTTTAGTCGTCTTACAAAGGGAGTCCACTTAATGCATCCGTTATAAAATACCTACAGGCGCGATTAAAACATTGTTACCATTAATTAAGATCAAGAAAGTACCTATTGTACAAAGAAAAGTAAATAACGCTTTAGAGTTATGAAACACCCTTCCTGTTAATAATGTTTACGTATCAAACGGTAAAAGATATATACCTACCTACCATTACATTCCATCATTAATTCCATCTCCATAACAGGGTGTTTCGAACTACGTCATGCGGCTTAGTGAATGATATTTTCATTTTTTTATTATGCAAATGTTCAAAAAAAGTTTTTTATTTTTTGTAAATGATTAGTAGTCATTGGATACATGAAGTGTGTTGCTGTTGTAAGACGACTAAAATGTCACGGTGTATATAATAAACAATTTGTGTTAGTAAATAAACCTTAAAACTATGTTAGTATCCCTTATTTGCATTAAGTCTGTGTGTTCACCAATCGGCGGAATATTCCATCCTGTGGCCAAAAGCTTTCTTCCATCACCAGATGCAGGTCATATGTTGGTATGCGCACCACAAAAGTACTTCACGATGTCTTCCGCGTTGGTAGTGTAATGGAGACGGGAAATATACACCGGGGTATTCGGCTTCACAGTACGCAGTTTTTCGTTGGGCTCCGTAGGAGCCTTGCCGCAGCGGTTCTTTCAGCTACTCTGTCGGCGCTTCCTCCTTTGCAACGTCACGAAGCCGTCATCAACAGCTCGGTTCGTTTATTTCAAATTTGGAGCGCCATGGGTACTCGCGGTGACGCTAGCGAAATCCGTTACCGGTGGGATTTTGATGCGCACTGGCTCTTTAAATCTCGGTGTTAAACCGAACATTGAAAATAAAATAGATTGCATCACTATGCGTCGAAAAATCACACTGTTCGATTTCAACTCTCGGTAATAAGCACTGCAGTGAAAACCCAGCGCGCGAAAAAATTACGCTGCGATATTTTGCACATTTTTTTTTGGTCTAGCTCTCATTCACCAAGTGTGCATAAACGAAAGGAACTTCTTTCCAACCGGTACCCTAATTTCGTAATACATTATAATCACAATCTAAATCATTTTGCCGTTGTTCCGTGTGGTGCTGGACGTAAAAGAATAGCTCCATCCCACTTCTTCCCGTGGGTGTCGTAGAAGGAGACTAAGGGACTTACTAGAGAATGGGCAGCAGCGTTCACTATGCATTTGACCACCATACTGCGATTGCCAACGCGCCTGCCAAGCGTGGCGATTATGGCAAATCCCTCCTTTTTGGGGGACGCTTATGTCCAGCAGTGGACGTCTTTCGGCTGATATGATGATGAAATCATTTTGACTCAACAACGTAAATATCGCAATGAATGTTGTTGAACTGTCAAAATGAAAACCATTGCTACTGTTAGTGTGTTACGTAATTAACCCTCGGATGTCCCACGATGCCACTCGTCTTTTTTAACCGACTTCCAAAAGGAGGAGGTTCTCAATTCGTCGGAACCTTTTTTTTTTTTATTTTTATTTTTATGTATGTTCCCCGATTACTCGAAGATGGCTGGACCGATTTGGAAATTTTTTTTTTTGTTTGAAAGGGTATACTTCCCAGGTGGTCCCATGATCATCAAGTCAGGATCTGATGATGAGATCCTGGAGAAATAGAGAGAACTCTTCAAATTTTATAGGCACACTTGAAGCAATTTGTGTAGTTTTTGGAAGAGTACTTTCTCGGAGTGGTTCCATTTCAATTTGGTGAAGATCTGATGAAGAACTTCGGAGATAGGCAACGGAACTCCTCAATAAATGATAGCAAATGGACAGGGATTGCTGAAATCTCATGTCTGTCAATTGTTTACACCAGTTAATAACATAACATCACGCCGGTACGCTGTGAAGGGGTAAGCACATGTGAACCACTAAAAAGTGAAAAATAAAAATCTTTTTTCAAAAAAAATAAACAACCGACTTCCAAAAAAACACTAAAAAGTGAAAAATAACTTTAATTTCGGAAGGCGGTGACAAAAAATTAAAATACATATCCAAAGTCACCGACTTCCGAAATTAAAGTTATTTTTCACTTTTTAGTGTTTTTTTGGAAGTCGGTTGTTTTTGCATTTTTAAATTGTTTGTTTACCCTTTAGCCCATCATTGAAAGATTTTTGTAAAAAGTGGTCTAAAAACGACTACTTTTTATTAAAATCGTAACCTAATTTTAATGCTTGTTTATAATTTTTAACCGACTTCCAAAAGGAGGAGGTTCTCAATTCGTCGGAACCTTTTATTTTTTTTTATGTATGTTCCCCGGTTACTCGAAGATGGCTGGACCGATTTGGATGATTTTTTTTTTGTTTGAAAGGGTATACTTTCCAGGTGGTCCCATGATCATCAAGTCAGGATCTGATGATGAGATCCTGGAGAAATAGAGAGAACTCTTCAAATTTTAGAGGCACACTTGAAGCAATTTGTGTAGTTTTTGGAAGGGTACTTTCTCGGAGTGGTTCCATTTCAATTTGGTGAAGATCTGATGAAGAACTTCGGAGATAGGCAACAGAACTCCTCAATAAATGATAGCAAATGGACAGGGATTGCTGAAATCTCATGTCTGTCATTTTTTTACACCAGTTAATAACATAACATCACGCCGGTACGCTGTGAAGGGGTAAGCACATGTGAACCGCTAAAAAGTGAAAAATAAAAATCTTTTTTCAAAAAAATAAACAACCGACTTCCAAAAAAACACTAAAAAGTGAAAAATAACTTTAATTTCGGAAGGCGGTGACAAAAAATTAAAATACATATCCAAAGTCACCGACTTCCGAAATTAAAGTTATTTTTCACTTTTTAGTGTTTTTTTGGAAGTCGGTTGTTTATTTTTTATTAAGTCATTTTATAAGAAAACGAAGCTTCCGTCGGCTTATTGCCAAAGTACTCCAAAAAGAGTTCCCAAAGTAATTCATGAAAAATATCTTACGTCGCTTTAATTTTTTTTTTATCGTAGTCAGCATTATACAATATGTAACAAAAACCCTGTTGTTCCTTTTAGGGACGTATACACTCACCTACAAGCACAACATTGATGAAGTTACAATTTAAAATAAATTAAGCATTGGCCAGTTGAGAGTTCATTACCAAATAACTATGAAAATCGACACATTCAAAAAATGTTTACAGTATCTGACTTTACAAGTATCTTTATTTCGCATAATAGCCTACGAGCTCGGCGGCTTTCTTTGATCTGATAGAAGATGCCGCCAAAAACCTACGGGCGCTCGCGCCGCGGCGGCGCGGCGGCGTTTCGGTACCACGTGCCTTACACCCCCTTTACCCCGCCACCCGCCGCCCTGCGAATCACTTCCTTAGTCTCCCGCGCAGCTTACTTCCGAGCGGATGTGATTGTTGACCTACGTAGTGAGTGACTTGTGTTTTGTTTACGTTGACCATGCCTATTCATACGTAGAATATTTTAATATGTTGATGTGTCTAGGGAAATGTGACTGCAATTATGCAGAAGCACGCAGACTCTACCAAGAACGTTTTACGAGTCTACCATTACCATTCCAACGTTTGCACATACGTACGTTCAATACCGGCAGTGTGCGCGGACAAGACCAACATCGACCTGACGCAGGCAGACCGAGGACTTGAAACAGTGACATCGTGGAGCAAGTCTTGGACGCTCAGTGCGACACGAACTCGGAGTAAACCATATGCGCGTTTGGAGAGTTCTCAAAGAAGATGACCAGCACCCTTTTCATTATCGTCGCGTCCAATCACTACTTCCCTCCGACTATGAGTCAAGACTAGAATACAGTAGACAGGTGCCACTCGACAAGATCGAACAAGATAGTGATTTCTTGAATTGGATACTGTTCACCAACGAATGCTCATTTGATAGAACAGGTGGTTTTAATTCGCACAATGAGCACGTGTGTTCGATCACAGTTATGTGACAGACGCGGCGACTTTGTTTTTGTGTAGTGTTTGTTTGATGTAGTGAAGTGTCAAATGTAGTTTTAAAAATTATCAACTGTTCATAAAAATACCGTGTAAACCAACATTATCAAAGATTCATTCGTTAAAGTGATAAACAACAGCTGGCAAGGTCACGAACTTGTGTAGAAAAATAGGTAGATAAGCGGCGGCGCGGTGCAAGCGGCCGCCGCGGCCTGATCAAAGAGAGCGGCGCGTGGCGGGAACGTTGTACCTATTTCTGATTTCGCTTCATGCAGTATTGCAGAGGTAAGACATCAGTCAAACATTACAAATATTCACAATTAAATATTTATTTTAATAATTTTTTTTTTACAGTTTTTATAAATGACTTGCATTATTACGTATGTACACCGATTCTGAAAACGTGGGTAGAAGGAACAACAGGGTTTTTGTTACATATTGTATAACTTTTCCAAAAAGAAAAAAGTGCTTTGTTTATTTTTCGTGATTCCTCACTCATCCCTATATATTTCACGGAAAAGTACTCGTAAGCACGTATTCAAGGGATTTGCCTAATAATTCAACAGGACCCCAATACTTAACACCTGGGTTGAGCAATAACAGGCCTTTTTGGTGTCATTTATCCAACGTTGGTACACTTATTGGTTCCAATGATATATTGCTTATTGGTCCATGGCGTGTTATGGTTTTTTGGGGATTTAATAACCTTAATATTGTTTTCTGAATTGTAGGTAACGGTTAAATGTTTGTTCATGATGGCAATTAGACGTTACACCATGTTGTCTGAAAGCAAGGCTTGCAATATAGTTATGAAATAAAAGTTAAATTAAAAAAAAACTTTTTCCAAAAAAAAAAACAACTGACTTCCGAAAAAACACTACAAAGTGAAAAATAACTTAAAGTCGGTGTCTTTCAATGGCGTGCACAATTTTTGGACAGAGTAGGCAAAAATTTAAAAAAAGGCAAAAAGAAAAACAGAATAACCGTTTGGTGTACCTACACAGCATGCAACCTGTGAGGCAATTAAGAATCATATTGTTTTGTATTGAAATTTCAATACAAAATAATGTGATTGAAGGTAAAGTCAATCGTAAATACGACTGACTTTACCTTTAGATTATATTAGTTGGAAATTCCGTGTACAATTACTTTTCACGATCAGTCTTGCCTTTTTTTTTTCACCGAAGTATAGTTTTGAAAACGCATCATTAAAAAAAAATTTAAGAAAAATTTAAATTAGTTTTAAATATTTATCTGAGTTAGGTAGGGTAGGCAGTGTCTTTCTGTCATTATGGGCTGCACGCCACTGGTGTCTTTGAATGTGTAATTTAATTTTTTGTCACCGCCTTCCGATATTAAAGTTATTTTTCACTTTGTAGTGTTTTTTAGGAAGTCGGTTGTTTTCTTTTTGGGAAAAGTTTTTGTTTTTAATTTTTTTGTTCTATTACCTATCTGCCTAGCCTTTTGAGCTTCCAGTCTAACCGGATGCAGCTGAATACCAGTATTTTACATGGAGTGACTGCCTATCTGACCTCCAAAACTCAGTAACCCAGTAACAATATCCCTTGGTAAGACTGGTTGTTAGACTTTCGGGCTTCTGACGAGCCATAACGACTGCCAAAGATCCACAAATGACAGCCGGGACCAACGGCTTAAAATGATTTCCGAGGCATGGAGGGTTTTTGTATGTAAAGGTGGTCACCCATCCACGGACCAACAGCGGCAAGCGTAGCTTAACCTGATCGATCGACCCGTGCGGCTATATTTACTTAGCCACAAGCCTAATATAGTTCCTACTCCACACCAATTCGAAATTTCATCATCCTTGGGGTATTCTCAAAGTCAATCAAATCAAAACTATGCATATTTATGCGATAGCAGCAACTGCGTTTAATTTGCTGTCATTTTTAGCCGATTTCAAAATGGAGGAGATTATCAATTAGGTGTGTTTTTTTTTTCACCCTTTATTTTAGCTTCACTTGTATGTTTGTTTGTGTGTATGTTTGTATGTTTTTAGGGCGCGATTTTGACCCACTGCAAACGGTCAGATTTCATTTAAACTTTGTAGACTTATAGAGGACCGATGACAATTCAAAAATTAAAAACAAAATAGAAAAAAAAAAAACAAAAAAATCACGCTTTTGTAGTTAGCAGAACTAAAAAATATTAAATAAATAATAGTTTAAAAAACTAAAAAACACGCTTTAAAAACCAAATTAAAAAAGTAGAAAATAATTTAATTCTATTAAAAAGCGTGGGGTGCTTGATATTAATTAGTTATAAAATACCTCAAAACTATTATTTTAATGTTTGTTCTGGCATAACACTGTCATATTTAGATGGATTTGCAAAATTCTTCTTTTGTTCGAAAGGGGTTTATTTCGAAATGGTTTCACTTAAATTTCATATAGATCTGATGCTGAGTTTTGGAGACAGACAACGAAACTCTACGGCTAATGAAAATGTTGTCCGTTCTACAACAGCATAGTTGCTTTTATTATTGCTGGGCCTCGTATGTTTGGCGTTTCATTGACCGTCCCTCGACGTGTGTATCCCGTATGTCTGACTGATCCTTAGCGTTTTTTCTGACATTTTTTTTCTCGACTCCTTAGGGTCGCAGCGCGATGTAAAATAGCGTCTTAACTTCCTCAAAAATTTACCTATTAAATACAAAAAGATTTTTCAAATCCGACAGTTCCAGGAGTTTTTCTTTCCAGGTCTCTACATACAAACTTAAAAACCCATGCCTATAACATCAGTATAGAATATGTAAGTAGGTACTTCGCAGTTATGTTTAATTTAATTCAGCTTATTGCTTTATGTATCTATCGCAATTAATTTTAATTATTAACATTTTAAAATATTTTTAAACATTTTATAAAACAGAACAGAAACATTACTTGTCCATAGTCAAAGTTTACTCTTAGTTAAAAAGCCATTGTAGTTATCCATTGCTGTCAAAATAAACCTTGTTGGCGGTATAAACTTTCATTATGTTACTTACTAATGTTGACTGGGGCGCGTATCACACCGTGCTATAACTTAGGTAATAGGTAAAATATTTTTTTTTTCAAAATTATTCTTGTTGGACGGTAAAACCCTAATGTATTTATGTAAGTACCAACTTAAATGTATGAAAATTTACTTGTTAATACATACATAACATATAAAACTGACTGAACTGAACATACCTGCTGTCTTTTTGTATTTGCACTGATGGTTATCATCTGTAAAAATAATATATTTAAATTAGGTTTGCAGTAAATTATCCTTTTTATAAACGTTTCAACGTCAAACATGTATGATTGAACAGTCACGAGACATTACTTAACTTTAAGCAACATAATATAGGTTTGCGGGTTGTTCGAAAGAGATACCGTGGCCCCTGCCAGACAGGCAGCTGAAGGAACACGGGTGAGTTTTAGTCAGTAAAAGTCTGACACGCTCCCGCCCCACCCAGAGCGGTAGACGTTATTAGATGATTTCCCACCCTCAAAAAAAAGGAACGTGTATAAATAAACCCCAAATCGCACTTAGCAACACCCGAAAATCACACTATGTTCTACGCAAGTGACACTACGGTGTGAGATGCAGTTCTTTAGTCTTGGAACGACATGTTTCAGTGACGTTTTTCGCTTGGGGGACATAATCTCCGAACGAGCCCAGTCCATTAGTGGACTTTCCCTTTAATAAATGCGTGGTTCCGTGACGACGAAGTTCGGGATATTTTGTTATAGTGGTAAAATTATGAGGCCAATGAGGGTTTTCATCAAAAATTCACGCCACCAGTTTGCGCCACTTGTACAAGAGGTCTTCCATTTCGACAATGTATTTATAATATAAGATGGCGTTCATCCTTTGTTTCATTAATACGTTAATCATTCAGTCACGACTAAAAAAAATTAAGCCCTTGACTCTTTTGACAGTTGCCCGGATCTGACGACTGCTGCCACCTAGTCCACGTCATTTCAGAAAATGTTATTTTTAAATGATTTTGCTGGCATATAAAATTCTATAACATAAAATAATAACTTGCGTCCTTTATTTATAAACAAACCAAAATCCTTCCGTTATGATGATGACCAGAGGATCAGAATTTCATATTCTTCCTCTGCCAAATATCAAAAAGTATCTAACTCATAAACCAATACATTTATTTCCGAATATACAACGTACAACATATGTGACCTAAAATGATCAAATCTTCTGATATTGAAGGCTGTATATTGATGATATTCAATATTAGATGTCTGTTACATGAATACAGGAGTAATACACAAACATATTCGTCGATGAAAATGATATCAGATTTCCGAAAATTATGTTTCAGTAGTAGGTAATATTGTTCGTTAGTGTAAAACGGGAGCCTATTGGTCATGTCGCACGAATTTATTCGCCTGAATCGGGTGAACACTTTAAATAATTAATTATTCACGAATTTAATTTATTCTTGAGCGAATCGACCACTACAGAAGAACGTATTAGGCAATTCACACGTTTTAATTTTTTTACAATAAAGTTATGAGAAAAGGTCACTGCAAGTATTTATAGTGCATAAAATATGAAATGTGCTAATAGGAAACTTGCACGAACTATAGATGGCAGCACAAATCGACACAAGAGCCACGGTGTGGTCAAAAAAAGAAACTGTTTAGATCTGTCATCGTGTTGCCGTCAATGTTTATGTTTATGTTAATGTTTACATTTTGTTAATATCGTTTCTAAAGATTAAAATGATAAAATATGGGTTCCAGCCGATTAATAATTATCGTCAGCGTGGTCAAAATATATCCACAGGCCAAAAACTCTTCAGAGTCCGGACATGTCTTTGATGTAGAAGAAACAGTTATGAATTCTGAAAATGCAGTAGTAACTGGCAAAATTGTATCTCAAACGACGATTTGTTACGCTCATGATGTCAAAATAACTGTAAAATATTTTCTGAACTAATTTTTAACGTAAATATTTTATCTATATTATTATTTATGTTCATGTCGCCTTCCTTTCAGCTTGTTTGCAATATAAATATTAGAAGGGCAAATTGCAAATGTAAGGCAGGCCTATCTGAAAAATGTAGGCACATTTCTGTGCTTTAACTTACTTAAAAAATTCTCCAGATAGTGGTTTTACGAAAACTAACAAAAATTATTTGAGGTTATGTTTACTCTCTGAGGTTTGTCTGTATTAAATAGTACTATTACGTACAAAACTCAGGTATTTTTGAAAATAACATTATTGAGTATTTTCTAAATGTTTTGAAACTCTTATTTACACATTTTTTTACTGCATTTATCGACTTTTGTCGTTTATCATGTAACCAAGGAAAGTAAGTAATATCCGTGGGAAAGTAATAGAATTTCACACCATTTGATTTATTTTGAGTTTTCTTTGAAGTGTTCGAGCATCCAGAGACACAACAATACATTTTTATTTAGTAGTTATGTTTTTTCACTTCTTTTATGAGATTTATTACGTGAAGTATCAATTTCAAGTACCTAATGATTCAGAGAAAACTCGGATTTGCGCCACTAGATGGCAAACCCTTCGTCGTGCACGTTCCCTATTGCCTAGTACGTATTTCAAGAGTTGTCGATTCGCCAATATATAAATTAATTTCGCCGAGTCGTGTATAAAGAATAATTTACTATTTAAGTGTCCCTTCATACCGTTCGGGCGAGTGAATTCGTGCGAATCGTCTAATAGGCCAAAACTGTCTGCAACTTAGTGTGTCTGTGCCCTGAGATAGGGATAGGGATAGGGATAGGGTAGGGAATATCGTTTTGATGCCATAACATTGAAGATGTTTTTGTACGTTATTTTTGCCTTGGCAGCACTTGAAATAATCCGTTTGTGTAGCATCATTAATTGGATTGACTAAAGATTAATCGTTTAGTATCGTGTTATCCAGACTTCGGACTGCTACTGAGAAATTCCAGATCTAAAAACCCAATAATACTGACCACCTGAAGGGCATCCAGCGCGTCAGTCTGTGGACCCGAGCACCGTGCTCATCTCTTTCAACCAACTACGCAGGTGGCTTCAGGAATACACCCACACACAAGTGGAGAGCTGGTGGACGCTGACACTAGGCTGCAGGCAGTCTAGGGAAGCAATGCTATCGTTAGATGGTAGGCTGACCGGACGCTTGGACATAAAGGATTTGCGTCTGGTACCTGGAACTATCACGGGACACTGCTTGCTAAACAAACACTTCTACACAATAGGCACCACGGACAGCCCCCTGTGCAGGGCTTGCATTAAGGCTGAGGAAATCGTTGCGCATGTACTTTTCGAATGCACAGGCGTAACCCAGATTAAAACAGAAACCCTCGGGACACCCAAATTTTCCACGGATATTCTCAACAGACCAGGAGTTATAGTCAACTTCTGGAGAGAGGTGGGCTGGCTGGAATAACAACTGACGGCCGCCATGGCTCACGCTCAATGGTCCACTTGAAGGACTAAGTGCGGATACCAAACTACACAACAAACCCAATAACACTTTGCCTGACCTGGGAATCTTACCTAGGACCATGCTTAGTAGTAGCGATTGCGACCACTAGACCAACGAGGCAGGAATAAATTGATCTCTGTAAAAAAAATCTCAATATTGTAAAAACCTTGAATGTTGTTTTATGACACTAATTAGTTCTGAAAATAAAAGGTCCGTAATTGTAGCAAAAAAATACTTGAAAGCGAGATAGAAGGAACAAAAAGGAGCCATTTGGATCAAATGACCTTAAAATCGTATTTTCTCGGCTCACTTCTTGACAAAGGAAATACATAATGATGGGAAGAGCTAAAATATTGAATTATACAACGAATTTCTGATACATTTCTTATTATGTTTTGTGTTTATTGCTTGGATTATTTCAGAAAGTTTTTTTTTTTTTTTTTTAACCGGATACGGCGAAGACAAAGAAGGATGTTCAGAGAATAGTTGTGGTCGTATGTCACTTAAAATATATTACGTATAAGTCGATAATTTGATAGATGTTAAATAAATGAATAATTTGAAACCAGCGCTGGGGCTCTGTCTTGCATAGGACCTCAGCATAATGCTGAGCGATAGCCGTTTTGCGTGGATGTGACGCATGTTTCCCTCAACCTATTCTTATTTTTTTTGTGTGTGTTCCTGTTTTTTCTTTCTTTTTTTCTTTCTTTCTTTCTTTCTTTATAACAATTTCAGATGAGAATATTTTCTTATTTCTATACTACCTATTTAGAGCGTGATTATTCAGTAGTCGGCACAAAAAATCTAGCTATCTAGTATTTGCAGTTATAAAAACATTAGTTATCGGATGCGATTCATTGCCTTATCACGGCTGACATAATTACGAAAAAACAAAATTGCTTCTAATTTTAGGAACCTAGCTTTGGTAACACTATTTCCTGTCTCATAAATTGTATCCTAATTCCTTTGTTCTCTACAATTTTATGCATCAAAACAGCCACATTCCATTTCCATTTTCCATATTAGCCGATCCTACAAAAATCGTGATACAAGCGAATAAAAAACTACCGTTTCCATGGCCGAAGGAAACAGGAGTAGTCCTTAAAAGGGACTGATGTTAATTTATGACCACCTACAAGAATTTACGGGCGCTAAGCGTGAAAATGGGTAATTTGTCTTTTGGTTAATATCCAACCGCGCCATGTTTTGTGCTAATTGAATTAGCTGGCTATTATTCTGTTAGAATGGAGACAAATATGCTGAAGACAGCGCTGATGCAAAATTTGGAGTGAATGTTTTGTTACTTTGAGATTTTTTTGGGAGCGTTCGACGCTCCTAAAAAATCTTCCTTTCATAATTTTGTAAATTGTACATCTGTTTGCCTAGAACAAAAGGACAGCTATGTTGGATAGATAATGATACATACACTGTACTGGAGGTACGTACAAACATCATCTATACGTACATACAGATCACGTTTTCGTATTTTTTTTGTGTGTCCGCCTTTGTGCCTACACAATTGATTTTGAAGCGGTTTTGTCGATAATTTCGAGAATTTATTTCGAAAGGTTTATTTGTATAACACATTGGTAACTTCGATTTAGCTCAGGAAACTCTTTGCTTTGCACCCATGAACCGGAAAGGGGTCGCTAGAAACAATAACGAACTTAAGAGAAAACTATAAGTACCTACCCCCTTTAGGGTGTTGTTGTAACCACAGTTTCAGTTTTTGTTAAAATTATATGTAAATGTAAAAACTTTTATAGGCCGATGATAATGAAGAAAATTATCATCACTGTTGCTAGTCTGGCACGTTGATAACCTGCATTACTGTTGAGCTGGAGGATCTGGGTTCAATTCCCAGGCCACGAAAACTGTTTGTGTTTTCCTATCTGGAATTTCTCAGTAGCAGCCCGGCTTATGGCAATAGGCTTTCTATTACATGAAACTTAAACATAACTGGGGAACTAAGGTGGTACTAATAGGTACACCTCTATCCAACCCCCCCGGGGAGACAAGGCGCGATGCTAGGTATATTTTATTTTGCGTGGGAAATCATCAAATAACTTCTCCCGCTCTAGGGTGGATCAGGAGGGCGTGTCAGCCTTTTACTGACTAAAACCCACCCGTCTTTCATCACTTGCCTGGTGTTGGGGCTACGGTATCTATTTCGAACAACCCGCACCTCTGGCAATGATGTTATTATGTTACGATCACAAGTCAGCTTCTTCGTAAATAGGACCTAGAAACGTCTTTTAATCAATTGGGACACTATTCAATCTCTAAAACACTTCCAGTCCTTATTTTAAGTATTCAGTTAATTAAGAAGCATTAAGTTAGACAGTAATTATTCTAAATTAAAGTCTAACAAGAATGATAAATGACTGAAATGCTATTGTCAGTCCATTAATTCAATTGTTCTACTATTCAAGACGCCATCTTGTCTTTCAGTTGCCAAATACGATAGCTTATCTTCGCTATGTTTCATTCACTGGGTAAGTGGGGTATTTTAACATTAGGTAGGTACTTAAATACGGGGATCACAATTTCGTGGTGTTGCTGAAGTCACTTAGAAGTCGTTTCTATTAGAACCTTGATATTCTATTGTATCCAGAGGTGGAACTAGAGTGGGGCAGGCCCTGAGCACCTATCGAAGGGGGGCGCGAAACGTTGCCAAATATTAAATTTAAAAACAAAAAAAACTTCAATAACCCACTTCACACTGTGTTATCTAAGAAATCTGAAAACCTACTTGAATTTATTGTGCATTATGGGGATGAAAGCGTATTTCCAAATCTGCCCATTTCTATTATAATTCTGCATTGCAAGTTGTGAGTGTTTTTTTGGCAAGTTGAAATTAATACCTTCGTTATTGAACGCTTGGTCAAGAAAGGTTATGTGACCTAGCTTTGCTCAGTGTAGACCGAGAAGATAATTTACGAAGGAAGGCGCAAATGTGTTGCATGCCATAGGCGTCATTTACTCTTGGTACGCCCCTGATTGTATCTGCACTATAATTATTTGTTACTAGCTTTTTTCAGCCGTTTCGCCGGCATGGAGGTTAACGTTTTTATTATCCCACCGGAACATATAACCGAGATAAAAAGTTTTATGTGTTACTTCAGGTTATAATCTATCTGTGTGTCAAATTTCATTAAAATCTGTTCAACCGTTATTACGTGATTGAGTAACAAACATCCAAACATCTTCACAAACTTTCACATTAATAATATTACTAGCTTTTGCCAGCGGCTTCGCCCGCGTGGATGTCAAAAATTTTAGCAGCATTTGTAACACCAGTTGGTGCTGACATCTCTTTGAGGCGTGCGTGGAAAAACGCGCCGTCGACCTGGGCTTGGTCCTTACCGGACAGCAAGCTACCCATTACTCGCCATCCGCAAGCCTTCGACTACGGTGGCCGGGAATCAGCCTGGGATTCCCGACGCCGACGGTGGCTAGGGCCGTTTGGGCGCATATACTGCCTCTCCCTAACGTGCGTCGCCTCCCTCTTCGCGAGCATTACTGCTTCGCAGAAAGAGATGACGGCTACCCATGAACTCTCGCTCCGTACCATGGCCTGGACCAGGGCCGGACGCGAGAGATCGCCGCCGCCGAATTCATAGCCCATGCGGTAATCTGAATGGTTCATCGCCTTGCACGGCAGATAGACAAGGTAAAAGGAGTTTTCCTAAAAAAAATTTACTAACGATACGATCACAAATGCCAACGGATATCCAATATATCGTCGAAGAAATAACGATAATGTTTGGTGTTTTGTTATTTTTAAAGGCCGTCATCGTTCACAGCGCTCCATTCCTCTTTCAGTCATATATCTACCATATCCCCACACACTTACAATAAGTTAGTTATTCTTTATCCGACTACCAAAATATTCAATAGAAATAATTTATATGGCAAAACAACGTTTACCGGGTCAGCTAGTAATACTATAAATGTAAAAGTTTGGATGTTTGTGACTCAATTACGCAAAAACGGATGAACGGATTTGGATGAAATTTGGCACACAGATAGTTTGTAACCTGGATTAACACATATAATACTTTTGTTCCGGTAATATGTTCCTGTGGGATAATAAAATGTTCGACATCCACGATGGTGAAGCCGCTGGCAACAACAACAACATGCAGGTACATGTAGGTATACCTACCATGTTGATCAAAGACCCTATAGGTAGGTCCTGTATATAGTCCTCCACACCATATTTCGGGCATGGTAGCCAATCTCAACGGGTTTTCCGAGGCACGGAGCTTTCACACCGCCGACTTCCGAATTCCGGGCTGTTACTAGCAATTCCGAATGGAAAAACCCATTGACATATGTTCTATAGGTATGTTTGTAGGTATGCCATGTGGATTTAACTTATGAAAACCTTTACGATAACGGTAAAATGATCATGAGCTTAACAAAATTAAACTTGTATATGCTAATTAACGAATCCAAATTAATTACCGGAAGTGTTCACAATAAATACGGAAATGACGTCACAATTGGTATGCAAACAAAATGCAGTGTTGATAGTTCATTATATTACTTAGGAATTGTATTGACTGTTCAATTTTGTAAGCAAATTACTTTGTATTTTCATAAGTGAACCGATTCTTGTTTATTACGTACTGTTATTAATATGAATTTAATAACTGATTGGCTATCAACTGCACTTATGGTGTACAAAAAGTATGTTTGGTTTTAAAAAGGGACGTATTAAATAAAACTACAATCAAATGAAACAAAAAAAAACAAACAAAAGAGAAAATATCATAAAATTTTTCCTAAATAGTCCCACAATGTAAGGATAACTGGGCACCCTGTACTGGTAACTTGACCAGTCTTTAGGCTTGCCATAATAATTTAGAGTGAAGTCCGGACAGGCCAGCGAAGCCAGAGCATTTTTATTTTCATATTTTCATTCAATCGTCGGTTGTACAAAATGGAAAAACTGGCAGTAAATAAAACTACAGTAGATGTGGAGACTGTTTAGCGTACAAGAGAGAGAGTCTCCAGTCTCAGAGAAATTAAGATGGATATATATAACGTACTTTCCGAGACACGGAGGGGCTGTGCCTTGGAAATCACGTTAAGCCGTTGGGCTCAACTGTTATTCGTGGATCGTTGACAGTCGTTACGGCTACTCAGAAGCCCAAAAATCCTGACAATCAGTGTTACCAAGGGGTATAGTATTACCCAGTAACTGGGTTGCGGAGGTCAGATAGGCAGTCTCTCCTTATATAATACTGGTATTCAGCTGCATCCAAACTAGACTGGAAGCTACAACATGGCTGGGAAAAGGCCTAGGTAGATTGATTTTGATTTGTAAATAAGTCATTCAGAGACAATACAATTGCCTTACTTGGCGGGGCCCCAGAAACAGGAAGTCGCTCCATATAAAATACCTACTGGTATTCAGCTACTTCCCAACTAGACTAGACTAGAGGCAGATTGATTTTGATTTGTAAATAAGTCATTCAGAGACAATGCAAACCAGCAAAGTAATGCCATCTACATCATTGAATCAGGTAAAGAGAATTCGTCAAACCAGCCCATGCATCAAATAAAACAAAAATGAAGGAAAAAACATGAAAGTTGTACAAACCAGACACCTTATTTCTTTATTCATCGGTATACGTGTGTTCAAACTCCAGTTTATTTTATTACGCAGATGCGATCTCCGCATTCATGAATCCAAATGTGCCTTTCTATTATTGCCGACGATTTTCCGTACATTGCTGTGTTGTTCCTGGTTTTAGAAATAAAAGACTGGGGACCGGGTTTTGTGGATTTTTGCTTACTTTTTGGCGGGTTTGGATGGCTGGCTGATTTGAATAGTTGGAGTTGAATTTTCGTTCTTGGTAGTATAGTTGCTGCGTTTTAGCATGGCAAAATAGGGCATTGCCCTTTCATTAATATCACTCAGTAGAAACAACCCAAACAATAAATTATGTATGATTTTCTGTATGAGAACATATTGGAGATCACGATTCATATAGATTTAGGTCGTTAACGGACTTTTTTTAGTTTGATAAATGATAAATGATTAATGATTTTATTTCTGTAAGTAGGTTTGTACAAACACTTTTACACGTCAATCATATTTTTAAAACTAGATGAGGTCGGCGTTTCCTATCTGACTACTCTGAGAAGAAAGGCCGAAATAAACTCCGAGGTCACAGTCTCTTTTAAAGTCCAGACATAATCTTGGTCAGATCATGTGAAGACCACGTGGATTCATATCTGAAATAGTTTTTTTGAGAAAAGAACCATACAGATTGAGTGGACCTATCCAATCAGTGCACGCATTTATTAGTAATCATGCAGCTCAACTCAGAACTTGAGGAGCTTAACGATTTGACGAACAAAACCAAAGAAAGGACAATTGGGTAGGCCGCATAAATTACTCAAACTGCCAGACCATGACTAAATGAAGGAAAATCTAATCACCCACACAGTCATCACATTCACAATAATAGGGAATATGCATAAAATTTTAATTTGTCTCAAATATTTTTTTCTACATTCTTTATTGGCTTTAAATTGTACTTAAAAGGTATTTTTTTTATTTACTTATTATTTAAACTTAGAAAATATTAAATGAAAAGTGAAAAATAAGGGAGGAAAACTCAAACTTACAAAACGCGTCACCATTGGTCGAAACGAAATGTGACGTCAATGGTCACGTCACGTCATTGGATTTATCGGCGTCGATATTCATACTGTGTTAGTAGTGGTTTTGAGAAAAATTGTTTAAAACTGTATTCCTGTGTGATTACTTGTGAATATATATTTTTAGTCAATGTAAGACGATGACAGAAACTGGTTTTGTCAGCTTTGTCACTCTGTAATTCATCTTCAATATAAGAAGTGCAGGGCTCTGTTTGATGATCATCACATACTTCAATACGGGAAGTAGTGGGTATCCTGCTTGATTAATGTTTGTATGGGAAGTACTAAGACTTGCTTCATAACCATTTCTTTGTGGAGGTTCACCAATTTCTAAAATATTACTACTTTTGATAGCATACTCTGAAAGAGCTACATTTACCAGTGCTAGTCTTTGCCTTTTAACTAGGTATGACCATTCTTACAACCGGTGGTGGCCTAATCCGTTTTTGACACATAAATATATGAGGAACAACTCCTTTCTTTAACCATAGATTACATTTTTCTACTTTCTGTTCCATTACGTTATATTAAATATAATTAACTGTATCTTTCTTAACCTGAAATAAATCATCAATCATCAAAATTTCGTAAAACCAATAAATTTCGTAAAAGCAAGCTCTTTAGAGAATTTTTTAATGAACTTTTGTAAAGGTTAGTTTTAAACCGAATCTTCTACTGCTTCATAGCGAATTCACACTAAACTGTACATAAAAATAGCATATTTACGTTAAAATGATCTTCACAACAAAATATAACTGATAATGGAGATACATTATCTACTTTCGCATCGCGTGGAATACGAAAAAACACTTTATCGGGCATACTAATAATAGTGTTTTTGCACTTCGGTACCATACAACACTTGTAAGAAGGTTTTTTAACTTCTGCCATGATTTGTATAGTAATTAAAACTGAAAATAATTCTGAAGTAACTGAAACGCTATATTAAGCAAACACGGGACACAACCAATGACGTCATCAAAAGCGCGCGCTAAATGGTGGCGTTTGAACGGTTCAAAATTATTCAATGTTTATAATTCCACTTTGAGAAATAATTTGACTCTTTTCAAGCCTGTTTGTATTTTTTTTTCTATGTTTTAGAGATGTAAATGATTCATTTATAAAATTTTAAAAATGATGCATATTCCCTATTAAAGCAATATTCATGTCATTGTTTAAACAAAATTCATAATGTCAATGTCTATACAACGTGTCGTTTTGCATCTTCTTCAAATTCAAGGAGGTAACTATGCTAATGATTCTCGACACGAATCAATAATAAAATAAGTAGGTATTTTTTTTTGTTTTTTTTTTTTTTTTTTTTAAAACGCGGCCCGTGTGATACCGCACTGTAACTGGGTAACCTGGGTTCAAACAGTCTTCGTCGCACAAACCAGTCCTCGAATTACTTGTTGCGATTTTTTATTTTACGGCTATGAAAATACAGTGCGGTATCACACGGGCCGCGTTTTAAAAAAAAAAAAAAAAATACCTACTTATTTTATTATTGATTTGTGTCGAGAATCATTAGCATAGTTACCTCCTTGAATTTGACGAGGATGCAAAACGACACGTTGTACCTATAAACAAAAAATACGAAAATAATCGTGGTGAGATCATTTGAGGACCATGTAGATTGATGTCTGAGCTCTTTCTATAGAAAGTATTTAATTTTTAAATTCCGAATAAATGGGTAATATATATTTTTTTAATCAGATTGTCCTGATTTTGCAAACTTTTACACCACACGCCACCGGATTTGTAAAAGACATTTTAATGTGTAGGACAAACTACTTTCAACAAATCTCAAGGTTAAAAAAATTACCCCCATCATTAAATTAACTGGGCTAACAAAGTACAATAACAACTCAAGAGACACACACAGTCAGTGGACAATCCTAGTTCATGTTTATCTACTGAGCGGTCGTAGGTACCTAATTATTTCAAGGACATTGCTGAGACGTATTACCGCTTACTTTATTATACTGTGGTAGGTTCAAAGGGACAAGATAAAATACGTAAACAACCTGACATTTGCAGAGTAACATTACCAAAATAAGCGATTATTATATCTGTCCTTATCTATCGCAAGCAATAATGACTTTTTCGACGACGGCTGTCGTTGTGTGTTTCGTGGTACTGCACGCTCGTACCCATTGCTTCATTATGTTTGAATGATTCGGCTGCTCGACAATGTAAATAACAATGCTGAATGTTTTTAAGCAGTCAAAATGAAAGCCATTGCTACTGTTAGTGTGTTACGCTTTTTTTTTCTGGGTGGGAAATCATCAAATTACTTCTCCCGCTCTGGATGGAGCAGGAGGGCAGGAGGGCGTGTCAGACTTTTACTGACTAAAACCCCCCCGTGCTCCCTCACTGTGCTCATGCCCGTGCTTGCCGCCTACCACTTTTCGGCCGCAGGGGATAGGAGAGCGGCCAACGCTATACCGACACTCCTCCTCCCCTGCAGCCCCACCGCGTCCGCCATCAAACGGTGGCGGCCCCGTCCAGGCCGTGGAAGGGAAGAGCGCTACTCAGAAGTACCGGCACTCCTCCTCCGCCGCAGCCTGTAACCCTCTAGTGTGTTACGCTTACGCTATTACGCCGCAGGAAAGCGGTCAGTATGGCAGCTATCAAAATTTGGTCCGTACGTTTTGTGAACAAGTTCATTCCTGTTTGTATTGCGTTCGAAGTGATACGATTTTTTCATTTCCGTATTTGTATAGTATTTTAATAGTTGCTATAAATCCGTTATTGTTAGTTTTTCTTTTTAATTTTTACTGTTATTGTGAGTGGTTGTTGATTTTTGTTATGGAATCACAGCCTGGCAGTTTCACCACAAAGAAATCGTCAAAAAGTTAAGTTTACTTACGAACTTATTTTTCCACACTTGCACTACTATACCGTAATTTCCAATTACGTTTGAGAAAAATTACATCTAACAAAAAAAATATTTGATGGAAACTTGCCCGTTGTTTCAAAAAATTACCTACCGTTGCATCCATTTAACATTTTTTCCGAGTACCCTAGGTCTGTTTGTCTTTTGACTGATGTTTGATTTTTACGTCTTTATTTGTTCCGATATTTTTTTAATTTCTATGGAAGCTACAACGATGCCCAAAATGCTCCCCGTTTTCTCATTTTTAATTGTTTTGTACGGATTCATAAAGGTACCATATACGAGCAAAAAATACTCACATAATATGTAAGGTTCTCGGATGGTATTGATGAAATGGTAGGTATTTACGAAATAAATTTCTTCTTTTTCTTCTGAAAGGCAATTTTTTAGACAAAAAAGTAAAAAATTACCTACATACAGACGCCAGCACAACAAGATATGGTGTATCTTGTTGTGCTGGCGTCTGTATGTAGGGAATTTTGTTGAAAATCTATCAAATAAATTTGACAGATTGGGGATCTGTCAAATTTATTTGATAGATTTTCAACTTTACAACATAGGTTTAAGGTTCATGTTCAATTGGGAAAATTTGACAGTTTGGGGTAGCTTGATGTGCTGGCGTACTTTAAGCTGTCAGTTAAAATGAAGAGCTACCTAACTATAAGAGATACTTATTTATAAAATTAGTAACGATAAAGAAACAAAACAGATGACGTCCTTAATATGACACTTGAAATATTTAAGAAAGATTTTTTTAAACGGAGAATCGCTCTATATTATACAACGTGTCGTTTTGCATCCTCGTCAAATTCAAGGAGGTAACTATGCTAATGATTCTCGACACGAATCAATAATAAAATAAGTAGGTTTTTTATTTTACTGCTATGAAAATACAGTCGAGAACGCAATGGTAATTGAACCATTGCGTTCTCGACTGTATTTTCATAGCCGTAAAATAAAAAATCGCAACAAGTAATTCGAGGACTGGTTTGTGCGACGAAAACTGTTTGAACCCAGGTTAACCAGTTACAGTGCGGTATCACACGGGCCGCGTTTTAAAATTAAAAAAAAAACAAAAAAAAAAATCCTACTTATTTTATTATTGATTCGTGTCGAGAATCATTAGCATAGTTACCTCCTTGAATTTGACGAGGATGCAAAACGACACGTTGCATATGGATGAAACATGGGTGAATGCAGGTTTGTGAAATAATTTTATTGTGCCTTTATTCTGTTTATAAATACTAACTTCGGCGTCGTGGCGTTACTCTCAACTATTAAAGTTTCCCGCGGGGACCTTTGTTTCAGAACATTCGATGTAGCCGTTGGGGCATGATTCAGTAACAAACAAATATATAACGCTTCATATAATTAATGTGACATAATGTTATTAGCCCCTGAAGGTTTTCTTGTCTTGTTGGCCTTCCTTTAAGCCTTGTGCGTGTAATTTTCTTTGCTACCTAGACCATGTCCTCCGTCCACCTTGCAACAAGGAAATTAATTGACTACTAATTTAAATTGTCCGTTTATTCGAATAATAACTATCATTCTTTGACAATAAAGTTGAATGAAATGGCTGTAAAATGAATAAATATGTTTGTGTCGTAATGTGTCTATTTTATCAACAACTAATTTCCATGACTGCATGTGTTATAGTAATGTATTGGTTACATTATCTTTGTATAGTCCCGAAATATAAGGGTTACCAATCCACGTACCGAGCATGGTAGTCACATATATATCAGTATGTATCGGTGCGTATTTTCATAGATATTTCCTCAAACTCAAAGATTAAGAAGCTTGTTTTCATAATTTGCATGTTAATACTAAACAAAATACATTACGTTCCTCATATCTACTATCCAAATTTCATCACGATATAACATATTACCAGTTCGATCAGCAACACCATTTGCCCATTCTGCCCATAATCGTTAGGGCAACGTTCGATAATCTACCCGTTTGTGCCCAAAACGGGCCATCTAGTAAATTAACCCGAATTAATCACCCATTCTTACACATTAAGTAAATCTATGGAGATAAAGTTAAGACTGGAATTAACATCAAATGTGCACAGTTGAATTAGGTTAGAAAGCGAAGCGTAAGTGATAAATGTGGATGATTTTAGTTTCCTTTTAAAAGTATGCTATCATGCTGAGCGTAGACTAATTTCTCCGATTCTTTTAATTTACGGACCGTTATTGGTAAAATTAAGGTGCTTATAGCTAAGCAATAACTGCTGCACAGGTCAATCGATCAGGTTAAGCTATGTTTGCCGCGTTGGTCCGTGGATGAATGACCATTTTTACATACCTTCGTGCCTAAAAAAGCGCGTTACACCTTTGGACCCAACTGTCATTCGTGTATCTTTTACGGTCGTTTGGTTTGCCACAATCCCGAAAGTCTGACAACCAATCTTACCAATGAGTACCGTGTTACACAGTAACTGAGTTGTGAAGGTCAGATCGGCAGTCGCTCCATGTAAAGCACTGGTATCCAACTGTTTCCGGTTAGACTGGAAGCCGACCCCAACATAGTTGGGAAAAGGTTAGTTAGGTAGATGATGATGACATTGGTAAAATTAAGTCTCTTGTATCTTTACCAATAATGAAGCAAAGACGTCATAGCTTTGCATTGTAGACTCTCCCACATGGAACCAGCTAACATAAGAAAAATTGCTTTCGAATCTATTTATATGCCCAGTTTGGTAATTAAAAATGCTACCATTGGTCAGTAAAACTATTCGTTTTGTAGGAATCGAGTAAATGTCAAAGGCAGTATATTTATGCCTTAAATAAATGAATTGCCACTCTTTTGTTTAGATTGGCTAAACAAAACAGTGACATATATTGTCAATGGCACGAAATTAAACTTTTTGTGTTCGGTTTTTTGGCATAGCTATTTACAACCGTCCGACAAGTTATTGTACAGAAAATGACCCCTTTTGGATAACCTGATTTTTTTTGCCCCCGATAGCAAACACCTGTCGAAAGCTGACAAAATTTTCGAGTTTTTGAAATTGATTGATTTTTGATCTGGTACTGAACCGTATCGAATCGTTGTTTATAATAATAAATGTATAATAAATAGCTATGCTGGCCGAATTTCGTATCGTTTTCGGACGAGAAAAAGAAATCCGACATCGATCGAACGCAATCCGGACGTTACTGACCGGTTAAAATTCGAAGACCATCATCATCCCGATGATATATCAATATTTAATACATTTATATTAACATTGTTCATTGGTTTGATTATTATTAGCAACCAGGATTACTTTTGAAATGTTAGGATATAACTTAACGGTAGAATTGGACGACCATCATACCAATGATAGAACAATAATAATCTATACTTGTTCATTGACTTGATTATTGACACCCAGGATTTCTAATTTATTATACTGTTTTTGCAACAATTCTAAGCTTTAACGATATTAAAATAAACCATCGAACTAAGGCTCGGTTTTTGTTTAAAAGTGTAATTAGGATTCCCTGTAAAAATTCTTGGCTGTTAGCCCAAGATTGGAACTGCGACTGATAAACGGCAATAGGATTTGCTATCACATTGGGACTTAATATCATCGGAAATACGCGATTGGTCGTACTTACAATGTGACTGGAATACAAAGTAGGCCTGGCAGGTAAGTAGGTGTGATCTACTGGAAATTCCAGAGCTTTTTCACATGAGTTCTGAAAATCAAAGGGATTTTTGTTTTTAAGCGGCAGGGCAATTCTATAAGACACTAATCGTAGGAATGGCTTTAATTTTGACAATTCAACAACATTAATTGTTATTTAGGTAGTTGAGCAGACAAATTTTTCGAACGTAAATGAAGCAATGGATCAGAAAAATTCGTCAAAATGATTGAGACTGAGATTGCTATGCTCGTTTTCACCGACATCCCCTATACTACCACCTACGTATGGGATCTTTAGCTTAACAGCTCCCCCAAACTAGCCCCTAAATTAAATTTCGTTTCACCGTCATTTTTGCCTCCTAACTACACTAGACACAACATCTATGTGACTTTTTGTTTTCGATAATAGTGACTGATTCGTCTTCGAACATATCGATACTTTGGGCATGCCACGATGGCGGCGGTAAGTCCCCTCTTTTAGCTTGAGAGGCGGCATGGCATCCTCACCTTCCGCCTGAGACAGGTCCTCGGCTGTTTCTGGAGGTTCCTGTTTCACATAAGGCGGCAGGAAACGCCCGGGTGTTTCCATACTGAAGATCGCCATGAGGAGACGGTGGAGCATACGGTGGAGGTTTGCCCGGCTTGGGCGGAGCACCACCGTGTCCTCATGGAGGCGATCGGCGGCGGCGATCTGTCGCGTCCGGCCCTGGTCTAGGCCATGGTACGGAGCGAGAGTGCCTGGCTAGCAGTTGCTTCCTCTAGCGAAGCAGTGTTGCTCGCAAAGAGAGAGGCAGAGGTAGTACATGCGCCCTCACAGCCGTAGCCTTCGCAGGAGACGCCCTGGGCGTCGGGAATCCCAGGCTGATTCCCGGCCACCGTAGGCGTGGGCTTGCGGACGGCAAGTAATACGTAGCTCGCTGTCTGGTAATCACCAAGCCCGGGTCGACGGCGCGTTGTGTTCCACGCGCGCCTCAAAGAGATGTCAGCATCAACTGACGTGGCCCACAAGGGCCGATGCCTGCCAGAGGTGCGGGTTGTTCGAAAGAGATACCGCGGCCCCTGGCACACAGGCAACTGAGCGAACACGGTGGGTTTTAGTCAGTAAAAGTCTGACACGCCCTTCTGCTCCACCCAGAGCGGGAGAAGTCATTTGAAGATTTCCCAACCAAAAAAAAAACTTATCGATACCTTGTAACAAGATAGCTTTACAAAAAATTCTCTAAAGTATACACTTATATAGATATGGATGTACAGATATTTATGAATCGTGTTTTGATAGCAATAATAAATATTGTTTCATTCATATTTCGAATGAACTTCATGTTTTCTTGCTTATTTACTCTGTGTATATGTTGCAGTCAAAACTCTTAACCAGTCAAAAGTACTATTGACTAGCAAAATCAGTCAAAAGTACTTTTAACCGTGTGCTTTAGTCAATAATACTTTTGACTAAAATAACAGTTAAAAGTACTTTTGCCCAATGGAGCTGGTTAATACTACTTTTGACTAAGTGATTCCGTCAACAGTGGTTTTGACTGGTTGTATCAGTCAAAACTCTTAAAAAGTTAAGGTGGTCGATAAAAATAACGACAAACGCACATATAAACTTTTATATTACTCTTTTTTTTTGCGCGAACGCGAAATTTGAAGAAAGGAAAAAACCATTACAGTACAGTAGACTAAAACGCTTTAACAAAATTGAAGTTTGTGGTATAAAAACATTAGTTACAAACACAGAACCTGTCAAATATTTTTTGCCGGCTGAGGAAATCTACGACATTATTGATGCTGCTCATATTTCTATAGGGCATGGTGGTCGTGATAGACTTAAGAATGAAACGGCAAAAAAGTACGCTAATATTACAAAAGAAATGATTAATATATATTTATCAATGTGCGAAGTATGCCAAAGGAAGAAAGGCAAGAAAAGGAGGGGTCTGGTTTCGAAACCGATCCTGCACACTGAAATGAACAACTGCTGCCAAGTCGATCTTATTGACATGCAGTCGCAAGAAGATCGCGGACATAAATTTAATATGGTTTATCAGGATCATTTGACTAAATTTGTAATTTTGCGACCACTGACATCAAAAAGGGCTACTGAAGTTTCATATCAATTAATGGATATTTTTTTGACCTTTGGATCACCATGTATTTTGCACTCAAATAATGGCAAAGAGTTTGTTAACTCGGTCATTAAAGAATTAACATCATATTGGCTGGAGCTAAAACTAGTAACTGGGAAACCACGTCATAGCCAAAGTCAAGGTTCCGTGGAAAGGGCTAATCAATATGTTGAAAAACTGCTAGCATCTCGGATGGAAGACAATAAAACCACTAACTGATCGAATGGACTTAAATTTGTTCAATTCATGAAGAACAAAGCATTTCACTCAGGGATAAAGCAGTCTCCGTATCAAGCAATGTTTGGAACGGAACCTAAAGTGGGATTAACAACATCTAATCTACCTTTGGAAATTATAAGTGGATTGCATAATGAAGAAGACTTGCAAGTTGCAATCACAGAAATGAATCAAAACTTCGATAATAATGAAGAGAACCAAGACAAACAAGAAAACATTGAAACAAAAAAAACAAGTAAAGAACAAGAAGAAAACAAAGAACAAAGAGAAAACAAATAACAAGAAGAAATATTTGAACACAACAGAAACGAATCAATGATATTGGAAGCAAGAGAAAAAGCGCATTTGAATTTAGTAAAATAAGCAAAGAGAGAGAAAACAGCAACCGATCAATCTCATCCACCACTGAAAGTCGGAGACAATTTGACCATACCAATCCCAGACGTAGACAAAGGAAAGGTAGACCTTCATAATTTAATTGGAGTTGTATTAGAAGTTACTTGTGAGCAGTTATACAGGATTGGGACAAAGAGTGGGATTTTGGAGAAATTGTACTGTAGGTACGTACCTACGAATTCAAATTTAATGTGTAAATACTTAGTGAATTTGTAAATATAAATGAATTTGTATGCGTGTGCGCGTGTTTGCGTGTGTGCGTGTGTGTATTTGTCTGTAGGTTTTAACCTGTTTTTAACATTTTATTTTCCAGATCCGAATTTGATGGCTGCAAAGAAAAATTTATCCGGCAGGATGAAGTGCCCAACGTAACAATTACATTACGAACAGCTGCAAAGAACGCTGCTATCGGAACAGGATAAGGTTATGCACGATGTGTATGTTCTACGGGCTGTAAAAACAATAAATGTTTATGCAAGAAAAAAGGGCTACTTCCCATTTGGTAAACTTCCCATTTCGTAAACCTCAAACTGTACCTACTAAAAAGTTGCGTTTGGTAAACATTTCGTTACTTCATACATTTAATCCCATTTGGTAAACTTTGTTAGTATTGTTATTTTTGTACGGTACAGTCAGTGTCAAATTAGTATTAAATTAGAGATGTATATATTTTTAAATGCTTCAGTCTTGAGATAGTATCTCGACCATCAAAAAGAATGGCTGATCAAGAAGAAGTAAAAAAAACGTATTAAAGTCTGTAAAAATACCACGATGCTACTAAAAATACCACGTGCTTTTCCCGCAAAAGAAGCACCGAGCGGGTTCTCAGGTAGGGATTTATTGTCCTTACCATCGTTTTAAACAAAAGGTGTGAATGAGATAGACATAAGTAAGTATACGTAAATTATATCTATTACCGGGTTTAACTTATCAGTTCACTCGTTTTATGCATAGTGCAAGGTCGTTGCAATGTCGGGTGAGGGATCTTCTAGTGGTGCAGTGAATTTAAAAATTATTAATAGTACACGAGGCGGTGAAATTTTATTACGCGCTGGGCATCAATATTATAAACAGAAAAATAATAAGGACTCAAGTTGGTGGCGCTGTGTTAATAGAAAAGATGGATGTTCAGCAAGTGTAACTTTGAATTCAAATCGAAGCCATGTATTAAGAGAAAATGCTCACTGCAGTTCTTGTATTCCGAATTTTGAAAAAAATGAAGTGAAAGTAGCCATCGAAAAATGTAAACAAACTATATGTGAAGATCTGAAGCCGATTCCAGCTACATACAGGAAATGTATTAAAAAGCTGAAAGATAATGGTTATGAAATTATTAAAGAATTACCAAATTTTGACAAAGTTAAAAGCAGTTTGTATAGACACAGAAATAGACAACTAGGAATCACAAAATCTCAGCACTCTAACTCTACAGAAATCGTGATTCCTGACCGTTTTAAAGACAATTTATTGTTTGATGAGATTGACGGTGAAAATAGAATGATTGTGTTTGGTTCAAAGAGTGCAATTGCACATTTAAATGACGTCCGTCACTACTTTGCGGACGGAACGTTCAAATGTTGTGCAAAGCCGTTTCTTCAACTATACGTTGTACACGGAGACATAGGAAGTACAGAAACTGGGACAAATATTGTACCATTTTTTTATGCAGTGTTGACAAACAAAGAAGAAACTACATATGAAAGACTGTTTTACAAACTAAAATTTCATTTACCAGAGTGGACAGCCGATATTATTACCTTGGATTTCGAAAAAGCTCCAATAAATGCAATTAAAAAGACATTTCCAAACATAATTGTTAAGGGGTGTTTTGTTCACTTTGGCAGAGCGCTATTAAGAAAGGCAAAATCTCTTGGCTTATTACAACATGAAGAATCTCACTATCACGTCAAACTATGTATGGCTCTGGCACATTTACCAAAAGAAGACATAAACGATGGATGGCTATACGTTATGAGTCAAAGGTAAATTAATTTTGCAGTATTGAAATGAACGCGTTTAGTTCTGGATATTTCTTCTACCGCCATTTTCTACAGCCATTTTTATGCGTTAGAAACTAGGTAATATATGGTTTTTCGTATCATAATCTTCAACGAATTAATTCTGTTACAGTTTTGAAGAAAAAGCTATAACTGAATTCAATGATTACTTTGTGGATCAGTGGTTGGAAAATGAAGATATGATGAATATTTGGTGCTGCTACGCACAAAGACACCGCACTACAAACCTCATGGAATCTTGGAATTGGAGTTTCAATAGTGAAATTGGAAAAAGGCCATCAATTCTTTTATTTTTCGAAACGATATCAGGCAATATTAAACATTATGAAAATCTTCTGAAAAGGTACATATTTTTGTTTCAATGACCTGTATTTTTAGGCGACACATATGATAAAAATTATACATTATTACTTTAATTAATCATAACAATTTTTTACAGCTTTTATAATAATGGAGAAAGTATATCAAAACGAAGAAAAAAATCTATCCAAAATGATATACGAATTAACAATATTCTCGGCGATTACAAAAGTGGAAAAATATCATTGGAAAATTGTTTGAACGAATTATCAAGAATTGCTTGTATCACTTTATAATTTATTTATTGATTTTTAACTTTGTAGTGTAGGTAGTAAATTTTTTATGTTAATATTCCAAATCTGTGATTATATTTTATAGTTGATTTTGTGTGTAATTTTTAATGTTAATGTACCAAATCTGTGATTATTATTTGTTTTTATATTTAAAAGTTGATTTTGCATGTATTTTTTATGTTATTGTACCAAATCTGTGATTATTATTTGTTTTTATATTTAAAAGTTGATTTTGCATGTATTTTTTATGTTATTGTACCAAATCTGTGATTATTATTTGTTTTTATATTTAAAAGTTGATTTTGCATGTATTTTTTATGTTATTGTACCAAATCTGTGACTGTTTATTTTTATATTTTATAAGTAGTTGATTTCGTATGTATTTTTTTATGTTAATGTACATTAACATAAAAAGATAGTACCAAATCTGTGATTATTGTTTTTTTATATAAGTTGATTTCGCATCTAGATTGACTTATGTTATTAAAAAAATAAAACTTGTCATCGAAATAGTCAAATCGAACTGTGATTTTTCTTAAATTTTTTGAAAGTTATTTGTACACCCCACTTTTTATTTCTGTTTTTAAATATCAATATGTGTAAATGGCATACGTACACATAATCCGACTATTGTACCTGTGATTAAAAATATTTAACAAAATAAATGACAATGTTATCATTAGTTTCGTTTTTCTTTTTTTACTTGACTGTACCCATTTCATCTGAAAGTTTACCAAATGGGATATAACACAAAAAAATATTGAAATGTTTTCGAAATGGGACTAAATGTATGAAATGTATAATGTTTACCAAACGCAACTTTTTAGTAGGTACAGTTTGAGGTTTACGAAATGGGAAGTTTACCAAATGGGAAGTAGCCGAAAAAAGGATTGCTGTGTAATTCAAAGTACCATATTAGTTTGAGTTGCAATGATAAATAATTCGTCATTGTAGACTGATAGCCTTGTAAAGTTATTAAAAAACACGTATGTTGCTTACGATGTGTAAATAATGTGTAATAAGTAAAACATATATAATTTACAAGGTTCTCATACAATCACAAATTATGTTTTGGTTTTTTTAAATTTCAATTAAAGTTAAAAATTATTTAAGAAAAGCGATTAACGTAATATAGGTACTGTGTTTTTATAACCTGTGAATTTTCTGATTACCTATTTTAATGACAATTTTTAAGTGCATGTTTTCTTTGTATTGATTGTAATACCAAATTTATCGTAATACACGATTTCACATTTAATAAATATCTTTTTTATTCACATCTAACGAGTTAATAGTGCTTTTGACTGATGCTTTATTGCAGTTAAAACTACTTTTGACGAAGAGCGTCAGTCAAAAGTACTTTTAACCGCAAATTTGCAGTCAAAAGTACTAATAACCAATAATTTTCAGTCAAAATCAGTTTTGACCAACCTGTTCAGTCAAAAGTACTTTTGACTGATTTTGCTAGTCAATAGTACTTTTGACTGGTTAAGAGTTTTGACTGCAACATATACATTATGAAACGTCGCGTATTATCTGTGGTCTTATTTGTTTTTGATTTTTTTTTCTTTTGTGACTACGTTAAATGAGATTTGTTTGATTGTTTGAATTTTCAAAGAGTTTTTTAAGGTTAATCTAGTCGACATTTTTTCCTTATAAACTTCGGGAGTGTATTACTCCACTGTTCGATAATGTTCATCAAAAATTAAATATGGTATGGTTTTGTCTCTTTAAATGCGTTACGCTACTAAGGTGTAGTTTTCTCATCATAATATTATCTCACTGCTGGATAAAGTCCTCAGATGTTCTTTATTAATTTCCTTCTTTTAATTCTTCCCTGTGTTCTTCCTATATTTTTACATAGCAACATAACATCACGCCTTATTTCCCGAAGGATGGGGCAGTGTACTTATAGTGCATGCACATTTTGCCAGTTATGCTTTTAAGTGCTTTGTAATAAGGAGCGAGCTATTGCTTATTGCCTCATGGCACAAATCCAAACTTCGGGCTGCTACTGAGAAATTCCAGATAGAAAAACCCCATATAACTTTGCCCGACCGATATTTTCCATATGACAACATATTTTTTTTTTGAGGGTGGGAAATCTTCAAATAACTTCTCCCGCTGTTGTCGAGTTGAGCAAATCAAATAAAAATTCACGACGTGTCAGACTTTACTTAATAAAACCGAGTTCCTTCAGTTGCCTGTGTGCCAGGGGCCGCGGTATCTCTTTCGAACAACCCGCACCCCTGGCAGGCATCGGCCCTTGAGGACCCCATCGGCGATATATCAAGTCTTTGTTTGATATTTCAAGAATTCGTTTGGATTTTAGTTGTTATATAATTATCTCGCTGTGTCAATTTTCGTGTCACCAACATTTTAAGTAAAGGTAGCTTTATAATAAAGCGATCATTTCGCTAAATACCTTTCAAATTCCACTCACAAAGCCTATTTATTGTGTCTCTCAGAATCTCATTAAGATTATTAAGAATACAACTGTTTGGTACAAAAGTCATCAATCCCTACGAAGCAAGAAGGAGTGGCGTCTATTAATTTTATTACAACGATAAAATAATAATTCAGAATGATAGCATGACCGGAAATAATATCTCGGAGCATTAAACAAAAGGTAAGTAACGGTTGGTCGTTCTTTTGGCAATATTGGGGAATTTGCCGAGGTGTGGCTCCTATTATGAGATTAGGATCCACCACCGCTCATAATTTTATTATGCGCCCGAATTAAATTAGCAGACGATTTTATTTTTAATCAAGTGAAGTAGCTCCTTTACACATTGACCGCATTATATCTCTCCTGCAGTACTTTCATAATAATCAACCTTAAGTCTAATACTGTAAAGTAGAGAATCCAATACTTGGCTCAGCTGGACATCGAAGTCAAGTTAATTGTAATAAAATTCCAGCGGCGTTTTTGTAATGGTTAATTTAAGCTACTAAGGTTTTGAGACGATCTTTGACCCAGAAAAGGTGTCGGAAAGGATAACACGTTTTTTTTTTATCTGATCGATAGAGATTCGAGAGCAAGAGCAAGAAACCCGATGAAATAATAATAAATCACTTTTTTATTCCTTAATTTATAAAGTTCTTCTCTCGTTAATAATTTATAACAGTCTAGCCTAGTAGACTACTAAGCAATTTAACTCTTACTTATTATTTTATTTGACAGATTACGTGATAACTTAGAATAGTGTCAACTTAGCACTTTCTTAGGGTCTGATAATTAATAAAATCACTTTGTAGGTAGCTGAATAGCATTTGTTTAAATTTATTTTATACGTATTGGTGTTTAGGGAACTTTCTGGAAGTTGGATTGGTATTATATAGGAAACTTGAACTTAATACTTAATATACCTAAGTCTTTGTCTTTTATTTTGTACTTTAGTCTGAAATTGCGAACCCGTCTAGAGCAAGCATGGCAATCACTGCTCGTGCCTTATGTGTAATAGGTTTAAAAAATATTATTATGTTCTAATGAGTCACAGTCCGTGTGGTGGCGGACGTAAAAGAATAGCATCATCCCATTTCTTCCCGTGGGTGTCGTAGAAGGCGACTAAGGGACTTACTAGAGAATGGGCAGTAGCGTTCTCTATGCATTTGACCACCATACTGCGATCGCCAACCCGCCTGCAAAGCGTGGCGATTATGGCAAAACCCCACTTTTGGAGGCCTATGTCCAGCAGTGGACGTCTTTCGGCTGAAATGATGATGATGATGAATGAGTCACAATTTTTTTTTGTGTAAGACCCTTGAGAGATAACGCCCAATCGACATCATTAAATGGAGATCACTCTCAACATGCCTTCCAGTTTTAATATTCTAATTCAGGATAAGCTTCCAAACTTATAATTTACACCAATATCTTGCTTCTCTTCTATTATACCTTGGCCAAACTTCTCGTGTTTAACGGAATTCTAATTTTGTTTTACTTAAATCCTGTGAAAACCTTCAAAATAGAGCAATGAAGACCTTCAGACTTAAGTATTAACAGTAAAATTGTCTCAATATCTTTTCTTGTTTATGGTTCAATACCAGATCCAAGTGAAACAAATCGATCCACTTTTAAAAACGAATAAGCTAAAATATTAAAACTTTGAAAGCTATAAAATGATCATCCAACCAGAAAGGAATTTAAGAAAGCACAGAATTATACCTACAGAAGGTCAACTCTATACAACGAGCGAAAATGCACGCACAATAATTAGACAAACTTCACGTAAAGTGAGTGCAAGCATACTCGCGACTGTCACTCGGCTGTGATGGAATTATGGCGTTTGTCCACCGCAACCGTCACCAGAAACGTCGTCAACGAGAAATGAGTTTATTCAAACCGAATGTAGCGTCCCGGTGATGCCGAGCGTTTGTCCACCGCGATCAAAATTGGTGGTTCAGTGTGTTATAGTGAGATAGACAATAAAACACTGGGCAAACAGCACCGGTGCAACGGCTGTGTGTGGACAAGATCAAACGTGTTTTGTACTGTCGGCACATCGGCCCCTCATAATCTCGCGCGGAGTTAAAGCGGTCGCGCTGAACTACTCGAAAATTCGGGAGCCGGGATCTTGATGCTCGGTTGTCGGACGTACGGTGGACTCGCAGCCATAGTAAATGTATAAATGTGTCGCTACTTCGGCGCTGTCATCTCGTTCTCATAGACGTCCTGTTGACGCATTAAAATCGCCGAATATACACGCATATGTGTGCATGCGCCTGCTTTCGCTTGTTGTATGGAGCCGACCTTCTGTATTTTGCCGTGGCTACGGTTTATCCTTGAAATAATCAAATGCGAACCAAAATAATGGCAACCTTGTCAAAAACAACGAGAAGGGAGTAATTTTATCTACTTTTAAGTTTTGAGATTCTAAACAGAGAGAGAAAAACATTTCTTATATTCAGTGGTAGACAACTTTTTTTATTAGGCGTGTTCAGATTAGAGAAGTTCAGTATCCTGTATGAATGTCAATGTAGAAAAATAGGGTTTCATTGACCTTTATCGGTACTCACTGTAGAACAAAATGTTGACGATTGCATTAACATACTGGTTAACTCATAATCCTTTAAAATTCAGTCAGGCACAAATCCAGACACCGGGCTGCTACTGAAAAATTCCAGATGGAAAAACCCAAAAACACTTGCTGATCTGGGCATCGATTCCAGGACCTCATACTCAACAGTAGCGTTTAACATAAAGACTAACAAGGCACTTATACACCACAATTGTCTAAAAAGAAAGGCTCATTAGAACTCAAAATTAATATTCATTACATTGTTTTCCTATTCGCCTATGACGAGATAAGTCGAAACTCTTCCAAGCCACATTAATCAGTATACCCGCAACTCATATCATTTCTATTATCCGTTCCTTCCTAGGTTTATTCTCCGTATAATATATTACCAGAATAAGAAATACAATGATGTACGCTTCACGATACTTTCCTTTAGTTGGATGTCGTGGCTCGTAGCTGATGAACCCCTTTCGGCGCGGCGCAAAAGCAATAAATTATACGATAATGAAGGGAGGGACCCTACCAAGGGTTACGTTGATTGATTTCTAATACCTTTATATTTTATTTAGTGGAAGTAGCTGGACATAGGGAGTACCTATTTGGTGTTTAACTAGGTCATAGGACAAAGCCAGGCGGCCTTGAATAAACGTGCCGAGTATACGTAATGTAAATTCGAGCGGTTTGAAATAGAAAATCCTCGTTTCAAAGTATTTATTTCAAATAAATCATTTACTTACAGGCACTTTTAATTTTGTTAAAAAGTCGGTCAGTTAGAAAATTGAAGCTAATTGCCCATTCCAAAACTTAGATTTCTCGAGAAAAACAGGCAAGAAACTCCAAAGACACTATTTTAAATCAAGATAACATTTTTTTATTATAACATCATGGGTGAATTATTTGTGTTGCTTCTAAATGTGAGAAAAATGTAAATATGAAGAAAAAGTTCCAAATTTTCCAAATTAAAAATAAGCCCTGGAAATTAAGAGATGACCAGTCTCAATATCGAACATAATATTTACTCTCTCGACCCTCAAACGGCGTAAATACAGTACCTAACCTTAGGGGTAACTACAGTTTTGAGCCATTTGGGGTCGAAACACTTGGATCATGGGGCCCGAGTGAGCGTCTCCTTTCGGAGCGGAATTTTTCGCCCGGCCAAAGAATTAGCATTGCCTTTTGATTTTGTATTTATTTATAAATTTAGTTAGTTAGTCACATTTAATTTTCGTGTAAATACTTGCGTTATATTTTGTATATTTACTTAGTTTACAGATTGATCATACCTATAGCGGTATGAGGAACAGCGTTGAAGTTCTCTCAACCTCTATTGAAAAGGGAGGATCTTCCGACTAGACTGCTGTAGTGTCTGGTGGGCTACTATAAAATATCGCTACGTGTCCGACCATTGATCTCGGGACGTTGTACATTAGTTTGCTTGCGCGATGCAGGATTATGCGTGACGTCAGTGTTATGCGTAGTTCGCATGTGGCAATGTAGATTGCCACTTAAGGGTAATTTAATGATTGTGCTTGTCTCTACTTAAACGAAATTGCTAAAGAATAGTTGTTTCCGATTCAAAAATCGTTTGAATTTACGTAACGTTGACGACACACGTACCTGGGCCATGTGTCTGATCGAGTTGGTAATCGGCCCGTAAAGTGGCTGTCAAAATTAAGCCTTTTTCCTGATAGGTTGACCAAGCTACTAATAACAGCAAATAAACGATTTCCAGATTGAAGTACACATCTAAATTTAAATAAGTATTACGTAGTAATAAGAGAATGTTTCCTTCAAACTTTCTTTCATTAACAGCTTAATAGCAAAGGCTAATTCGGCAGTTTGGCTTGAAAAATACATTATCCATCTATGCAACCTCATTGCTTGGCAGTTTATTGTGTAAAACTAAAATATGAGCTGTAAACGTGCCAAGTGTAAAGTAAGTTAATGTGCGTCCACGAACGACATTTTTAACGCCGCAAGTCTCACAAAACAATCAGGGTAACAACTATAACAACTTTATCTTTATACGGTTTACAAAATCACATTTCGCTAGTTGTGTTTAAGTCCTATGTAATGGAGGGTGTGCCCATAGCCTTCAATCAGGAATTAATCCAGAGTCCGAGCTGCTATTGAGAAAATCCTGATGGAAAAGCGCAGTAACACTATGCTCGACCCGGGAGTCGGACCCAGGACCGATCATGCATGCAGCGAAATGTAGGTATACCACAGGTACACCTCTGATGGCGTCACGTTATTTGTTTATAAGCCAATAACATCATCCCTGTATTCCCCGAAGAGTAAAGCAGAGTTGTACCGATTTTTCGACGGAAGAATAGACATGACTACTAACTAAATGTTGTACAGTAGGAGAAGATAGCTATGTTCTACTATTAATTATCACAGTTATGCGTTCTAAACGAATCATGATTTTGTAGATTATCGTATTACTTTGTGGCCGTCGAGTAGAAAGTTTGTTGTCAGTGTGATTTTGACAGTTTGGGAAGAAATGTTCTTCTGAAATAGTCTACTGAAAAAGCACTGTCTATTCTTCGTAGAAATAGAAAACGTCAAGCTAATCTTGTAGTACACATGTATTTGTTCTTTCCATTTAAGCGTAAAGCCGTCCAAATTCTATTGATCTGATTGGTTTAAACCTCTCGGAAAAGATCAATCTTTTCTCCATTATTTCTAAAATGTCTATAAGCAGACTACATATTTTTTTAAGGCAAAGGGGCATGGCATTCAGGCATCAGAATATTATGTAGTCTGCATGTAGAATGCAGACTACATATCAAACCCCTCAGGATAGTTTCAAAACGGGTATGGATTTATTTAAATTAACACAAATGCGATGCACAAATTTTGTAATATTGAAGCCATCACACGATTTTCGCTTTGTACTTTTTCTGAATCAGTCACAACGTTTTCTGGCTGTTTTTATGCCACAGCATTGCTCATTTCTGGGAGTTCCACGTTTTTACTGTGCATAATGAATGTGGAGGAGAAGTGCTGAGTACGATTGGTCGGGACATCAACCAAGTCCGGATGGTACCCTGCAGTGCGTCTGGAAATCCGGTAGTAAATGGACGATGGTGGAATCAGGTGTACGTGACCACCACAACCCAGTGACTGGGTAATACGATGCCCTTCGTAAGATTGGTTGTCAGACTTTCTGGAGTAAACATGTTTCTAGCATACATTCAAAATACAAACTCACTCACTCAAAGATATTTTCATCTTCAACGTAGTAGGGGAACAAAAACTCTTAACACAGCTCGCTGGCGGGAACGATTCAGATGATGGATGACCGCCAATGAGGCTCAAGTAGTGAATATTAAGAATTATTTATCAAAACTGTTCCGATAAGGAAAATACACCCTTTTCATTGAAACGAATGTATGACATCAAGATATTTATGTGCATTAGAAGAGAATATTGACACCTTTTGGGAAATCGTTTTGAAGTGTAAATTATTTTCAATATCTGTACATATAAGGCTATGGTATGGTTTTATGTTTTTATTTCTGCCGGCAGTCCCATGAATGCCTATGATTTTTTATTTCATCGTAATGGCATAACCTACATAGTTTTGTGGCTACTTTAGCAAAACCAGGTATCGTATTATCCAGCAACTGGGTTGGTTGAAGTCGCTCCATGTAAAACACTGGTATTCAGCTGCTTGCGGTTAGACTGCAAGCTGACGGCAGCATAGTTGGGAAAAGGCTAGACAGATGATGATGTAGTAAAAATAGGTTTTGATGATTGTTGTTTGGTTGATTTTTGTCTCAACAATGTTATTTTAAACTATTTGTTTTAAAATTTAGGTTGTGAAAATATTGTTGGATACTACTACCCAGGTACCCACGCCCCACCCCACGCCGCTCGGCCACTATAAGAACGACCACAGGCGGCGGTTCAGCATTTTCTTCATTTAGACTGCGTCGCGTACGGAAGCACTGGCCTTCGGCTGTTGTGTTGTTTTTTTTTGCGCTGGCAATACTGGCAGCCGGCCGTCAAAAATTTTGCTGATAGAAATTTATAGTAAAAATAATGTTTTTCGCGTTTAATTAAATAAAAACGTGCTTAATTCCGTTACATATAGTTATAAATAATAAGTATATGTGTTTGTGAGTTATTTCGTGGAAAAATCAAAGAGAAATCAACTAAATAGTACCTACACTACCTACCAGCTGTCATCCAACGGGCGGATTTGAAATCACCACTTATCCCGGGGAGTATTTCTTTTGATTTGAGCCTATTCATCCAAAATGTTATTAATTCTCGTTGCACCTTTTCCCGTTTAACGATTGTGCTGCTCGGCCCAGTGAGCTATGTTGTAAACAATCTAAATTTTTATGCTCTTTTGGTGCTGAACATTAAGTTCATGCATTATTATGATAAAATCACTCAAATTTCCTTAGAAATCACTGTACGTTATTACGTTAGATACTTCTGTTATGTATAAGTATTGACTTAGAACCACTAGAAATTAATTAATGTTAGAAACTGGATTTGCAATAACTTATCAACCTACCCCCAACCATATATGTAAACTTCTTTTTGTTATTTTTTTCCCTTTTTATCATTGAAAATTACTAAATATCTCAATTTAGACATTCCTATTTATATAATAATATCTATCTCCATATGAATAATACAATTTTCATGCCATAATTAAAGATTACTCTTTTCAAAACTTTAATTCTTTTGTTTTGTTCACTTGTATATTGAACTTTCATATAGGCCTTTCATCCTAGTACATACTATCCACATCTCATCCCTTTTTCTTATTCCTTTCACACACTTAGCTTTCTCTTCTCTCATTCCAGGGTGCCTCTAGGGTTAATCTGTCAATATGTTGACCCGTAGAGCTGCATCCTTAGAAGAAAAACTGAGGGCTACGTTGAAGGAATTGGAATCTAGTCAAAAGCAGTGCAATCAACTGATACAGGAAAGGGATGACAGCGAGGTAGAAATAGAGTTAATTAATAAGAGGAACACTGAGCTTAAAAACCAATTGGCTGAACTACATGTAAACCATATGGACGTACTTGACCAGCATCAACACCTCCGTCAACTTGTATCAAATTACCAACATTGCACTGATACACATGAACTGGCTCTGAGACGGATATCTGAACTGGAACTGGAATTAAGCAGGGCCCACAACACAATTAACCATACGGCATCTCTCAGAGCCATTGAAGAGTCTGCGACCACCAGCAGTCTCTATGATGAGTTGGTCGGTAGCGGGTCTGAACCCATATATGTGGAGCCAATTGTGACGATAGACTTAACCAATGATACCATGAGTAAAAACAGATTGTTTACTAGCCACAATAAGATTAAAAAATATATTAAAATTAATAGACTAATTAGAAAGTATCAGAAATCATTAAAAAGTCAAAAAGTTAACAAATTGAACACAAAACTTAGGCAAAAAAATTTAAATTTAATACAAGAATTGAAGAAATGTAATAATGAATTGCAATTATCTAAAACCTTGTACGTTACTGACACTCAGCACCTACAGGATGAATTGTTTGTTAGGGAATATGCTCTAAGGGATATATTTAGTAAATATGAGGCTACTCAACAAGACCTGAGTAAGCGTAAGCAGGAGGCTTGTGAGTTGGCTGACTTAGTCAAGTACAATGCAGAGACGTACGAGTCTCTAACAAATAACCTCTCTTTTAGCTGTGCCTGTTCCCAGGCACCTCAGCCTCAACCGGTTACACCCACAGCCTCAGCAACTCAGCCAGTAGGTAGCTGTGACGGTATTAATAGTAATAATAGTGTGAATAATTTGGTTGACACAACATACGTTTTTTCTGACAAATTTGGTCAAGGTTTTGGTAAAATATTTAATCAGTGTTCTCAACAATATGTAATCAATAATTGTTCACCCGGTGCCAGTATTAGCCAATTAATAAGTAATATTAAACTGTCAAAACTAAACCCCGGTTCAACTGTTATATTATTATGCGGGGATAGCTTAAATGTTAGAAAAAAGGACATAATTAAATGTGTCCAATTGATGATATGTCTCAATGAGACCAATAATTGTAAATTTATTTTCTGTGCATTGCCTTATTCACATTACTTGTCTGATGAGCAAAATAGGCACATTTATAATTTAAATATGTTAATTTTTAATAGGACAAGTCGTCACAGTGACGCTATTTTATTTTTTGATTGTAATCAATTTATTTCTGATTACAAACTGACAATTTCTACAATGTATTTGCCACCTAGTAGTAGGAGACAAATTGCTAATCTCTTAGCATACAATTTACACCATGACACTGGTACCTGTAGTTTACCATCGCTTACTGTTAGTAGTGCTACTAACATTACTTTTGATACGCCTAGTAGTTTAAACAATTAGGTGCGACAACAGATAAACCGCATATTATGTTGAATGTTGTTCATCAAAATATGCAGGGTCTATCCGGCAAAGAGCTAGAGTTAAGCTTATTTATGGAGAACCATGATGTTCAGGTGTTATGTTTAACTGAACACTGGTTGAAAGAACATGAAGTAGTGTTTATTAATGATGATAATTTTACCGTACAAAGTGCATTTGTAAGAAAAACTGCTATTCGCGGTGGTTCTTTAGTCCTTGTTTCAAACAAGTTGAAATGTAAACAATGCAACGTTTAGATTTAGTTAATCTTTCTATTGAACGTACTATTGAGTTGTCTTGTGTTGAACTCGAGCGATACGTCATTATTTGCGTTTATCGACCACCCTCTGGGGATTTCATTCGTTTCGAATCGGGAATGGAGGATTTACTCAATAAGTTAAAATCAAGTAATAAAAGTATAATTTTGTGTGGAGATTTTAATATTAATATTTTAGATGTTACTCCAATAAGTATTCGACTTCTTAATCTGTTTAGATCTTTTAATTTAACTAACTTGTTTTTAGAACCTACTAGGATCACGGCTTCTACGTCGACTTGTCTTGATAATATATTTAGTGATTGTGATGCCAAAAATAAATTAGTATTAACTGACTTGACATCTGACCATTGTGGATTATTGGCTAGCTTTCCTTTACCATTACATAAAAAACCACATAAAGTAGAATGCAGGCCATATACTGCTAGTCGTTGCAACAAATTTAAAAATAACATAGCATATAGAATTACACCATCTATAGCAGAACACGAGAATCCTAATAAAATCTTTGGATCCCTTTTTGACGTTGTGCAAAAAGAATACCAATCTACTTTCAAGACCAAAACCATTAACGTTAATGGCACCTCCGTTGGCTTCAACCAATGGGCCACTCCAGGTATTTATAAAAGTAGAGCGAGACTATACGAGTTATATGGTGAGAAAAAATACAGGTTTGATAATCCTTTTCTAGAGTATGTCCAAAATTATTCAAAATTATTTAAAAAAATCTGTGTTTTTGCTAAATCAAAATTTTTAAGCGATACAATAAAAAATTCCAATAATAAAGTAAAAACCACTTGGAAAATTATCAATAATGAAACGGGTAAGTCGGTTAAACAGGAAGAACAACTAGAGATTATGGTCAACAACAAATTAGTTACTGAAGCTGCTGACGTAGCTGAGGCATTTAATGAGTTTTTTGCCAACATACCTTTAACTACGACTCGCAACTTAAATTCGTCCTCATCTAAAGCGGAAAACCTTCTGCATAGTAGTGTGCCCAAATGTAGTCGCTTATTTAGTTTCGAACATGTAACGCCTCGTGATGTAGTTAGTATTTTTAACACACTTAAGTCTAAAAACACTGGTGACTACTGGGGAATCTCTATTAAACTTTTAAGTAATATAATCGATATCGTAGCCCCCTATCTAGCTATTACTTTTAATAAATGTGTTGACTTAGGAACTTTTCCCGACCTCATGAAGAGTAGTAAAGTCATACCATTATTTAAATCAGATAATAAAAATAACGTTGGAAATTTTAGGCCTATTTCTATCTTACCGGCATTTAGTAAAATATTTGAAAAGTTAATACTCAAGCAGTTGCTAAGACATTTTAATTTAAATTGCCTCCTTCATGATGAACAATATGGCTTTACAAAAGGTCGTTCAACTACAGACGCGGGTGTTGCTCTGCTGAAACACATATTTAACGCATGGGAGAACTCACAAAATGCCATTGGAGTTTTCTGTGATCTTTCCAAAGCATTTGATTGCGTGCACTATGACACGCTATTGCGTAAACTACGTCATTACGGTGTTCAAAATGAAGCTCTCAACGTAATAAATTCTTATTTAAATAATAGGCACCAGTGTGTAGATATTAATGGTGTGAAATCGTCCGGGCTACCAGTTCAGTTAGGTGTACCTCAAGGCTCGATACTGGGTCCATTCTTATTCTTAGTGTACATTAATGATTTACCATTCTATTTAAAGGGTATCTGTGACGTTGTACTGTTTGCTGATGATACCTCTCTTATCTTTAAAGTAGACAGGAATAGACAAGATTTTGACGACGTAAACAGTGCACTCTCAAGGGTTACGCATTGGTTTACCACGAATAATCTAGTTCTCAATGCCAAGAAAACTAAATGTATAAAGTTCGCTTTACCGAATGTAAGAAATCTGGGACCCAACATCGTATTAGATGATGAGATGCTTGCAACTGTAGAATCGGCCGTTTTTCTTGGCATAACAGTAGATGCCAAACTTCAGTGGGGATCACATATATCAAGCCTAGCGGGAAGGCTCAGTTCGGCCGCTTACGCCGTCAGAAAAGTAAGACAATACACTGACGTTGATACAGCTCGGTTAGTCTATTTTAGTTATTTTCATAGCGTTATGTCCTACGGCATTCTGCTGTGGGGTAAAGCGGCTGACATTCAAAATATTTTTGTTCTTCAAAAACGAGCTGTTCGTGCAATTTACCAACTAGGTGCTAGAGTTTCTCTGAGAGAATTTTTTAAAGATATTGGTATTCTCACGGTGGCATCACAATTCATCTTCGCTAACATCTTATATATTAGGCAAAATATACACTTATACACTAAAAACAGTGATACTCATAATATTAATACTAGAAATAAGGACAAACTACGTGCTCCCTTTCACCGGCTTCATAGGGTTCATAACTCATTTGCTGGGCTTGGTATAACCTTCTATAACAAGCTTCCTTCTTCTTTGTTAGATTTAAATTTTAATGCGTTTAAAGCGAAAGTAAAATCAAATCTTTGTTCGAAGGCATACTATTCTATCAACGACTACTTAAACGATAAGAATTGTTGGTCGCTGTGATTAACTCAAGACAACGTTTATGTTCTTTCACCAGAATTAGCTTAACTACTGACAGGTCATATGAATTACTTCATATCATTGTTTATTTAACTTGACTGCATAAACCATTTATTTTTTTTATATTTTTTATTAATTAAATTTTCATTTATCGTTGAATGATGGTTATATGCTATTATTGTATAGAATCAAGTTCTTCCAACATAACAGACAGCTGTGCTGCTGGGGAGTTTGTTGCGCCACTTCTTCTTCCCAGCTAAAGCACTAGGAAGTGGTGAAGGGCGGGCTTTTTGGGGGGACTGTCTTATGTAATTTTGACGTTCAAAAAGTGCTGACTCTCAGCCTAGTTTGAATAAATGACTTTTGATTTTGATTTTGATTTTGTTCGGTGCAATCTGAAGGCCAATTCTCGTAATTAAAAACGTTCAAAATCTAGTCGCAGTGTCATCTCAGCGACAAGCAAATGTCAAAAACTTGTCAAAAGTGTATGGAAACTCGAGGCATTTTTGACAGATTGAGACTGAAATCAGACTGTGAACGTTCTTAAAATTTACGAGAATTGCCCCTCTGGTATCTCTGTATCTCGTTACTATCCTGTTAATTTCCTTGATTTGATAAGTGATGATTTTGTTCCTCTGATCGTAATTTTGCTAAGTTCGATAATTATTTTTATGAAATTTATATGATTAGTTTTTTGGTAACTAAATAATTCATTTTTAGGGTCCCGTAGCCAAATGGCAAAAAACGGAACCCTTATGGATTCGTCATGTCTGTCTGTCTGTCTGTCCGTTCGTATGTCACAGCCACTTTTTTCCGAAACTATAAGAACTATGCTGTTGAAACCAGGCGCGGTCACAGACAAAGATTACCTACATATTAATAAGAAAATTTATTATATTATTGAAAAATTAATATTTTAAGATTTACGTTTACGGCTTTGGGGGTGTCATGACCCCTAGGACCCCCCTCGGACCGCGCCTGGTTGAAACTTGGTAAATAGATGTATTCTTTGAATCGCATTAAGATTTTCAAACAAAAATGGAAAAAAAAAACAATAAATTTTGGGGGTTCCTCATACTTAGAACTGAAACTCAATTTTTTTTTTATCAAACCCATACGTGTGGGGTAAATATCTATGGATAGGTCTTTACAAATAATATTGAGGTTTCTAATTTCATTTTTTTTCTAAACTGAATAGTTTGCGCCAGAGACACTTCCAAAGTGGTAAAATGTATGTCCGGGGCCCTGTAACTTCTAAAATAAGAGAATGATAAAACTATAAAAAATATATGATGTAGATTACCATGTAAACTTCCGCCGAAAATTGGTTTGCACGAGATCTAGTAAGTAGTTTTTTTTAAAACGTCATAAATCGTAAACCGCAATTTACCTTTCATTCCATCAACTCAAATATAAAAATAACAAAAAACATTTAATTTCATAAATATAAACCTTATGCATAAACCGTGAACCATTATTTTCCAATAATAAATCTGTAATGTTTTACTTAGGCACCCTAAGTACAATTATTAAAACATCGATCAAAGTTATGTTACTTGCTGCAACGGAACCCTTCATGGGCGAGTCCGACTCGCACTTGGCTGCTTTAAAAAAAAAAAATGATTTCGCTTCTGTCCTTACAATGTACATACGCATTTGAATAAATACAGAGAAGCTCGTGGTTAAATAATAACAGCCACACTTGTTCGATCTGAGGTCAGGGTTCCGCTTGCCGAGGTCGGTCGTTACAAGTAGTCTGAAATCCAAAAGTTTTACAACCAAGGGATATCGTGTAACCCAGTAACAGGGTCGTGGAAGTCAGATAGGCAATCGCTGCTTATCAAATATTGGTATTCGGTTAGACTGAAAGCTGATCCAAACGTAGTTGGGAAAAGGTTTGGCAGATAAGATAAGATAATATTTATTTGCTAAGGCAGTGTGTATGTCACCGTAAAATTGTAAATACCGTTAGATTATAATGGATAATATTTTTGTGTTTACCAAAAATCTAAAGGTACATCTATGTATGCATTTCTAAAATATTGATCTTAAACCCGTTTAATTGTTTTACTATAATTAAACTACTCGGCCAACAAAATATGTTACATCAAACAAATTCCAAATTAACACCAAGATATAACACTTTTTTATTGTAGTGCGCTGCAAATATTCTATTGTAACAATAACTATTTTATTCTTCCCCGAAAAATACTGATCGTGCACCAAATATTCCTGAATGTTACACAAAATATTTAGTATGCATCCTAGTACCGTATACCCATTTAAAACGGTTTTGTACAACTTTTATGTTACTGAAATAATTATAATTGAAGAACAAATACTTCTACGACTTATATTTATTTTACTGAAAATGGTTTTGGCGCGCTTGCGACGCGCATATGCCTGCCTATTGCTCTCTGTTGTGCGACGGAGACGGCGCGCGGCGGCGTGGCGATGGCAGGCGGGGCGATTCGTTGAGTGAGATAGAGATATTGCAGGATCATAAGAGAAAGCGAGACGTTACATACACGTGCGACGTTACCGGCATGCTTCTAGTGTTTAGTAGTAGTTTACTATTATCCTGTGCGCGGCGAAGAGATTCTGATTTATTGTTTTAAATGTGGGATCTTTTGTTTTAATTAAGGAATAGTATTAAACAAATAGTTAGTTTTTGTTGTTGTTGAATATATCAAGTATTTTAGTATGGAACCAGAACAATTACCACTTGATATAGAAAATCAAGATGATATTCCCGTGTATTGTTCGGAAAGTGAATCTGAAACGGAAGAACCATCTATTAAAAAGAAGAGGAGTGTAGGTAAAACCTGGGTATTGGTATCAAGATACGAAAATGTTCAAGAAGCAGAAAAAGCAGTATATTATGAGAAAGTATGGTCATTGAGGAAGACTTGCAGAACAGAAGAAGGTATAAAAAAATACTACCGCTGTAACCAAGTCAAAGCTCGTGGCCCTCAGTGTGCATCACAACTTTATTTACTTTTTGAAGCCACTTCTGATGCTGTTATTATTTATCGTTTAGACGCTGATCATGATCACGAGAGTATTAGTAGTCAAAGAAAATATGGTATTTGTCAAGATACAAAAGAAGAAATAAACAAGTTATTCTCATTGCATTTAAAACCGAAGGCTATATTACACCGTTTAAGTCAGACACCGGGTATCACAGTACCTACGATAAAGCAACTGAACAACTACTTGTCCGATCGCCGCCGCGCAGTTTACGGACCTTCTGTTATCAGTCTGGGGGAACTGGAGAAATGGCTAATTGATCATTCTGCGATACCTGAAGATGAAAATGAACCGTATGTTATCTTCTACTACGTATATGAGTGTGAGTCTCCCGTTTTTCGTTTTGGTGTCAGTACAAAGTCTTTGCTGAAATTGACAACAGTGGCAATAAACATACACGCAGACGCTACGTATAAGATTGTGTGGCAAGGATTCCCCGTGTTAATGGTGGGAACTGATAAAACCAAAAAAAAATATCCTTTTTGTTTGGCCATTTCTAGCTCAGAACGCAAAGAAGATTTTAAAATATTATTTGAACAGCTTAAACATAGCGCTTACACTCTGTATTCGCATGTAATGCAGCCGAAGGTTTTAATTTGTGATGCAGCCAAGAGTATTCAAAATGCGTTTACGGAAGTATTTGGAGTTGAGACTACAGTCAGAATGTGCTGGGCTCACGCTAAAAAGAATATTCAGAAACAAGTAGTTAAACTAGTAGACAAACGACTGCAGAAAGATCTTCTACAAGGCATCGACATTTTACATTCTGTCACAGCACCGGGCGTGTTCAACACCGCTTTAGCAGCTTTTTTGAACAAATATAAAAGTCAAAAGGCTTTTATTACATACTTCAAGGAAGAATGGGTAATACAAAACCCGAATTGGTACCTAGGCGCTTCGGACGGATCTCCATCTACGAATAATGCACTCGAGGCTTTCAATAGGAGCATAAAAGATAGCCACACCCTTAGAGAACGAATTCCACTGTCCCGGTTTCGTGCTGTTACTCTTGACATGGTCAAGCAGTGGTCCGAAAATTATAAAGTGGACTCGTTTTCAAGCACACCTTTGATAGAACTATCTGATTGGACATCAGCATACCAATGGGCGAAATTGAACAAAAAAGTGAAAACCATATCAACAACAGCGATACAAAAATCTTATCTAGTCGAAGGTTCAGCAATCAATAATGTTCCAAACGGGCAAAGTTGGGAGACATTCGATGAATTCCAGAAATTTGCCTTTACTCACTGGACAGTTGTCTTGCCTTCCCAAAATAGTGACTGGGTAAAGGGTCAATGTAACTGCCCCGAGTTTAAAAAAAATTATAAATGTAAACATGTAACTGGACTTGCGATCAGGCTGAAATACATAACACCTCCAGTAGAAGCCAAAAACATAGCCATCGGACAAAAACGAAAACGTGGGCGTCCTACAAAGGCAAAGTGCGCTTTATTGGTGCAATAATTTAAAGAAGTACTGCAGAGATTGAGTGGACTGATAATGTGAACATTGTAGGAGTAAAGACTTTGTTTAACATTTTGAATTATTATGGTTCGTACTGATTAGTATTAAAAAAACATTTTTAGTAAGCATCACATTTTATAATGTGTTCATTTTTTATTAATAAAGCTACATTGGACATTAATTGGTGTTTGATTCAAATACATTTTGCAGTGCATTATCTGAAGTAAAACTAAAAAAATAAATGCTTGTTTTTAAAATTAGGTGTATTACTATTTTTACAAATTTGCAACAGTTGTTAAATAGATGCTCGTTATGACATATTTTAATGAACATATTTTGGTGCACATTCAGTATATTTGGTGGAACACAGGCAAAATTAGGTAAATGAAATGGGAATAAATTGAAGTACTTTTAAATACCACCCGATTATATCTATTTCGCGAGATTGTGAACTGTTATCGAAGTGAAACCGAACCGTCAAATTGTGTTGAATTGTGCGTCTGTTCGCAAAACTCAGTGAGCGCGTTCGGCGTTCCGATTGGTCCTGGATTGGTGACGCACCAATTGGAGCGCCAAACGCGCTCACTGCGTTTGGTGTAGATGGTTAGATGAAATTCACACTAGGGCCTCTGGTATCCAGACAGATAGTACCTTGCGCTGTTACTAAATAGTCAAGTAACTGCCACTAACTTGGAAGAAGTGCTCGCATGCCACTGCCGCGGCACCGCTCGCTTCGCTCGTTCGGTTTTAGCGCGGTTCGTCGCAATTCTAACCTAACCTATTTATTACACAATTTATAGACAGTTTATTTTCTCGAGATAGATTATTAATCTAACGATATTTACAATTTTGTTAATTAAATATTTCCGCTTCGTCATAGTTGCGTATGTAGTTACTATTTAATGATATTATAATTATTAATATTCTAGTGATATTTTATGAAGTATGTGTGTTTGTTTATACGTATGCAAGTATATTCTCTTAATATTCGTTTTATTTAATTAAGTGAATTGTTATTGATTGGATGTATTTTTTTTTGCCGATAAAGTAGATAAATAAATGTTGACAGCGTCTGTAAAAACGCTGTTTACATCTATTTATCAATTTTCCAATCGCAGGAATCTGTAAGAGATGTCCTTCGATATATCTAAGCATCACCTTTCCCATCACCAGCAACCGCCTTCTTGTCTGTTTGTATATACGCATGTAAATAAATAAAATCAGTTCAAACCAAACCAAAAATGAGTGTATTTCCAGCAATTAAAATCAGAGGATCGTTCTCAACACAGGTACTTTATCGTGGAACTGACCTTCGTTATTATGAAATTTCAAAGCCCTGTCTATCTGCCACTCTCTCAATGTTTTTATTTGAGTTCCTGGCACGAGGTTATTATTCACGTACTTGGCTTTGTACAATTCGTTTCTGAAAACTTTCAGTTGATCTCTCAGATATTCTATAGGTACTTTTGTTATTGCCAGCATTCTTGGCTTGTAACTGTCAGTTGTTGGAACATTTTTGGCTTCATATAACTCGTATATAAGGTACTTGTCGTGAGGTTTTGGAGTACGTAGGAATATGGCGTAGTCATTGCCGACATGAAGGAATCCCCGAAGATTGTGTTCTGATTTGAACCCGTCGATGAATTGGAACATCTTGTGCAAACGAACTGAGTTGGCTTCGTCGAATAGCAATACGCAAATTGCTGATATTATTTGGATCTGGAATGGTAAGATAAATATGGTTATATGCATTGACAAAATGTTTTTGAAAAAATAATTTTCCGGTTCTTATTTCATACCGATTGTCTTATCAAAATACCTACATGGGCCCAGTATGTAGCCACGTTAATCGTCGAATCAGTGGGGTTTTTAGTCGTCTAAAGTCCAAGTGTGGCAGGGACACTGCACGTTGGAAAGTTTTCCTGTGGATTCGTATATATACCTAAATGACGATAAGGATACACCAGAAATTAAGATTTCACGAGGTTGCCGAAAGAAGTTTTTCGGATGCCTGTATAAAATTTCGACCAAAACATTTGAACATAAAAGGTACTGGGAAGGTATCATTACCAATATTTTAATGCTAAAAAATTTCATAGATGCGGAAACAAAACAGCCCACCTTTTTTATTTCGTTTGCCTTAATAAAATATAATGTTTCAGGAGATTTATGATCACAAAGATGCATTTGAAGATTAAATTTCGCTTTGTTCTAGTTACAAGTGTTTTAAAAAGTACCTTCGCCAAGTTTATTTAGAAATAAAAATGTGACACCCTATTAGGTGACTTTGAGACTCTTTTAAAATAAAGGTGTTGGGTTTTATGGACTCTTATTTTAAAAGTTAGAAGTATTATGGTAATTTGAGAAAATGCTTTTATTTTCTTGTGTTAGATCTGCAAAGGAAAGACGACTTAAAGAACGTCTTTCATCTAAGTGGACCGTTCTTAAACGGTTTTATTTAGCTTGCCTTGTTTTTTTTTTGTTTGGGTCAAAATTAGTACTTGAAATTTTAACCCCTTTCTGTTGACAGATTGATCTAATATTTAGTACACGCTTTTAATTTTGGTAACAATACAATTTAATTTAATCGGTATCATTGTAAATCCAAGATGGGCGCCGCTACAAAATGGCGGATTACTTATTTTTTCACGACCCCCTCAATATAGGTATCAAATGAAAGGGCTTGACTATAAGAATACTGTACACTAAGAAAAAAAAAATGAATGAGAAATATTAAGTAACGAAGTAACGCCCCATGATTTTATTGTTTTATCTGATCAATGCCCTAGATTGATGAGGAAAGTGGTGTGATGACTGGTACCAAGAACCGAATTATTTTTAACTTTTAGTACATTATCTACATCATTATCTTCATTAAAACCGTTTAACTTAAAAAATAAAAACATATTTTTATGAGGAAATACCTATAGTGTTTACTTTTATGAAGTCCTGAAATGATTAGAGATTTTCTTTTTTTTTGGGTCGGTTATCATCAAATAACTTCTCCCGCTCTGGGTTGAGCAGGAGGGCGTGCCAGACTTTTACTGACTAAAACCCACCCGTGTTCCCTCAGTTGCCTGTGGCCAGTGTGCCAGGGGCCGCGGTATCTCTTTCGAACAACCAGCAGCCCTGGCAGGCATCGGCCCTTGCGGGCCTCATCAGTTGATGCTGACATCTCGTTGAGGCGCACGTGTAACACAACGCGCCGTCGACCCGGGCTTGGTCCGAACCGCGCCGTCCGCATGCCCGCGACACGATTAGAGATCACAATCAACATAATTTTCCTGAGTAGACTAATAAGACCTGCAGCTAAATTGCGGAACACACTATTATTCAAAATCTGAAGGATTTTGAAGGATGTTGCTAATCCATTGCTTCATATATTCGTAAAAAAAATTCTGCTCACCAACGTAAATAACGCAATGAATATTGTTGAACTGTCAAAACTAAAACCATTTACTGTGAGTGTGTTACACAATTACCCCTCTGAATAAAACAAAAATGCTTACCAACTTCATGTTAAAAAAAATCAATTTGATAAACAGTAAAACCAACTGCGTTTCAGCGATCGATACACATCATTACATTATACGCGAAATTTAAGTTTAACCGATATGAAATATGAATGTTTTACGAGGCTTTAAAATTTTAATGTAACACCATTTTTTTCCATTTTTTTTATAGTGCAACCAAATGTATGCGTAACGTTTGTTTCAAAAAGGACATTTTTATTTATTTTTTATTTTAACGATGTGCCTGCGTGCAGGGTTAACAAGTGCTTCGTAGTAGCGATGCAATGTATGGAGAATGACTCACGCAAGTTTGAGAGAGAAGGAAAAACAAATTGGAGCAACGAATCAACGATTCGTCATTCTACGCTTAATGGGGTTTATTTATAAACGTTGCTGAAAGTTAAGTACCTACTTACTTATTACAAAACGCAAATTCTAGCCTACAGTTCGGAGCCAGTTTCTGCATTTCACCTTTATTTTGATTTTGGTAAAGTTCCTAATGAAATAACAAGTTACTGCCGCATTAAGTTGTCAGTTTTGTAAAAAGAATTGTTTTTCGATTTCTGTTAGGTTCATATTTCCAAACCAGGCTCGATGGTGTAAACCATGCCTGAAGAAAAACCTTGTTTTGTATTATGACCGTTAGGGTCAGCTTATCCATTTTTTATTTTTTATTGTATAACTTTAAGCAACATTTATACATAAATACACCTACCTAAGAGTTAAATTCCGAGAAGACAGCTGATAAAAATATATAAATACGATCCAGATAACACGTCTTTTAAGTCTCCTGCCATTCCTGCCAAATGACCAAATCTTGCTTGACTGCAGTTTAAACATACATACGTTTTGTATTAATCGTTTTTTTAATTTTATTCCAAAGGTCCTAGTTTAACTTTTGTTAATTCAAGATACAGCTGTATTTGCATAATGCAGAATTGCATACAGTGTAAACAGGCACGCCCTTTATGCCTGGAGGCTTTTAGTTATGTTGTAAGTTCTGTTTACGTTGTTTTTTTTAATTATTTATTTCTGGTTCAGTACCTACTTATAGTTTTTAATGTTTTGTTGGTATATTGGAGTGTGCTAGCTGACATATGGTAACTTTAGTTTTTTTTTTTTGTGTTTCGTAATATTAATTACTTACCTACTATGGTATAGAACAGCGGCGAAGGGCGGTTTTATGGGAGAGGTAAGCCGGAGCCAAAAAAAAACCTGAAAATTTTCAAAAGAATCGGCTAAATACTAAATTTAATATATAAGCGTAACATGGGACGAACATTGCCATAATACCCGCATGCATCGCGAATTTTAATTTGTACTCCACTGTGCTCACCAGAAATTACTACCGAGCCGTCGTAAGACTGACCAACTAACTTATACCTACAACGATACTGGTCAAGTATTTCTAAAAACTGTTGTGCTGTGTGTTATAACTTCAGCGGTTGACTTCCGCTAACATCGTAAATACCCAGGGATCGTTATTTGATTCCAGTTTCAGAAAAATATCTAAAAATAACAGTTTATTGCTCCAGATAACTGACATCGGGAGTTTCGTCAACCATTACGGACAGAAATTGAGCTTTCTCTATCTCGAATCTAATGTAGTCTCGTAAAATGGATGCAATACTATGTACTATCATTTTGAATATCACTAGAGAGACCAGAAAACGTGGGGTTCTGAACTGAATTGGTCAAATGGTCGCTAGCGGTACTGTTGAGCATTAGTTTCTGGGTTCGATTGCCAGGTCGGGCTAAGTTTTCGGGTTTTTCAATCGGAGGTTGCTCAGTACCAGCCCTAAGTCTGGATCTGTGCTCGGTTGACGACAATAGGCTCGCCCCCTGTCCCCTCTATTAAATGGGACTTCAACATACGTGGCGAAATGTGGATGTACTTTAGGTACACTTTTGCCTAACCCATAGAAGATTACAGGGGTTATGTTATTCCAAAAACCACTCAGCCTTGCTTCAGTCTTCAGCTTAATCCTTTCTGTCTAGTCTATTTGATCCCTTCTTCATTGCCAAACTCTAGCCACCGTTTTTTTTTTCAAACGCTGCAAAATCTTTTCAGAATTTTACTCCCATCTTATTCTACTGAGGAAGTAAATTGCAAACTGTTTTTCCTACGCCCTTTATTTTGTTCTTATTAACTTTGTTGCAAACTCCAACATAGTTTATATCGTTCACCGATACACTTTTAGTTCCACACTTTTGTTTCTGAGGATGTGTGTGAAAGAATTTAAATGAAGTTATTACTGTATTATAAAAAATGATGCATAACTATAGCCTATACCGTTCCCACTGCTGGGACACAGGCGTCCTCTCGGTGAGAGGGAGTGTCGCGTAATCTACCACGCGGGCCAAGTGCGGGTTGGTAGATGTCACATGTCTTCGAAGCCTTGGTTCTAGGAAATGCCGGTTTCTTCACGATGTTTTCCTTTACCGTTTTGAGAGAAGTGGAGTTGAAATAATTTACACAAACTGAAGCGCATGGCTGGGTTCGAACCTACGACCTACAATTCGATAAGTCGCGGTCGTTACCACTGGGCTACCACTGCCCCTAAAAATGGTGAAAGGCATATCTGATATTTTCAACTCTCAACTAAGACTTTCGACTAAGTTCACAAAAAAATGGTGGAAGAGTGATGAAGATAGGCTAGATTATGGCTCAGCCTTGGCAATTCTCTAGGACATGCGTGATATTTAGGAACAGGTCTACTTCTTGTTCTTCGCGTTGATGATTTCATTTTAAAATTTCGCCTAAAATGACCAACTTCCTTACAAAAATGTTATCTCCTTTTTTACCCCTTTAAGGGATGAATTTTCGGAGATCCTTTCTTATTGCTCAACTTCATTGCAAATGGGACTTTTGTGTCAAATGCTTCTAGATGTAGCGGTTTACGCTGTGCGTTGTCTGTCAGTGAATGGATGAATGAATGGCTTTAAGAATTGAATTAAGTAGACATAAATTTCGACTAGAATTCAATCACGTCGACAGCGTTAGCATAACAATAGTTTTACTGTTGTAGAACAAGAAAACCATTTACCTACTGAAATGATGAATCGAATAAATTGTGCTCATATCTTATATCAATGTCTAAAATTCGTAAAGCCCTGAAGAGCTGTCTAATAATAACAGTAATCAAAGTTATGTAAGAGGATAATACCTAATATTCTCCTGACCAATTTCGGTCACGGTGGCCAATCTCAACGGAGCTAAGCCAGGTAAACAGGAGATACGTATTATAGTGGTATTATATTGCACAAGTATGTGCGCAAATACATATGCACCCTCTGGTCCTTTAAGATCGCGTGGCGGGATGGGACGGTGACGCGACGCTGAGCAGTTGTAATGTACTAGATATTACGGACGACGCCACCGCGTGTCGCGCGAGCGGGACGGCTCTGAGACATGGGGGTATTATCCCACCAACTTCTAAACTCCGGGCTGTTACTGAGAAATTTGAACTTTAGACGACCTGAGAATCAAACCCGGGGCCACATGCTCAGCAGCTGCGCTTGCGAACACGACACCCACGGAGTAGTTGAAATACCCGAGGATATATAATATGCTAAGCACTCAACGATTAACAAAATTATGTTTCAACAAGGTAGCTTGGGAAGAGATAAACAAGGAAATGAAAACAAAAGTTAACGCAATGTAAACGTAACATGTAAGATATTCAGACGGTTATTTTGATACCCTTTCGACGTATTGTTTTATGTACAAGAAAGGTTCATCAGTCTATAATGTGTCCACTGTTGGGGGACAGGCCTCCTCTTGGTGAGAGGGAGTGGGCCATAATCCACCACGCGGATCCAGTGCGAGTTGGTAGATGTCACATGTCATGGCCGTTTCCTCATAACGTAAGAAAGATTGGCACGTGTTCAAAATTTTCCATAGAAGTAAATTTTTATATTTGAGTAGGTAGTTTGTCGATTTTCCATCGATATTTTTTTTTGGACGATAATGGTGAAATATTAATGTTATGTTAATTGCAGTCACTCGTGAGGCGTTTCAAACACCTACACGATTTCACCCTGAACAGTCAGGCAGCATGACTAATTCCTTTGTAATACGTGTCATACGAACTTAAGACCTCTTGAGGATGCAGCGACATCTGACTATTTTCTTGACCTCTGTGGGATGCGATCTTCCCTTTGTCCCTAAGTGTATTATTTAAAAAAATGGTATAATTTTGGAACGTCAATCACCATAACATCACCCCTATAATTCCCGAAGTGTTAGGCAGAGGCTTACTTAGTAGCACATTTCTCCAGTCATGTCTAATTCTCATGCATTAGGAGGCGACCCAGGCAGCTACTGAAAAATTCCAGTTGGAAAACGCAGTAACACTTTACCCGACCTGGGTATCGAACCCAGAACCTCAGCAGCAGAACTTGCGACCACTAGACTTACGAAATAGTCAAACAAATCCTTGACATTAAAATATATTTTGCAAACAACATGTTTCTGCACTCGGTTCCCCGTGGTGATAACAGAAGATAAGGGTTCTTTACTCGTTAAAATTTATTTTCTACGTAAAAATATTAGGTAATAGATACCTGGAATTTCCCGGGATCGAAGTATTAGCTGGCGACAGGCGAGAGTGAGTTATTATTTTAATATATTTTTCTGTTTGTGCCGACTTTTTTTGTTTGTTGAAGTAGGAGTTCGTTCGAGAAGGGTTGTTAGAAAAGTTTTTTCTAGAGTACCTAATGTATGTGTCCTATAAATTCAAAGTAGAGGAAATTGAAACAAGGTTTAAAAATAAATCCCTAGTTTCGATACCTCTCTCGACTATAAATCGAATAGCTGATATGTGATTGGACGAATATAACAATATCTTTTGCAAAAGTGGAAGTTTTGGTACTTGAAGCGATTATGAATGCATAATCAGCCTATAACTAATGTTCGCATTCGTGGGACACAAGCCTCCTCTCTGTGAGAGGGAATGGGCCATAATCCACCACACGGGCCCAGTACGTACGGGTCGGTTGATCAAACCAGATCATTGTGCGCTTTTTAAATTCCTAACCTGATGATATTACCTTGGACTTTCATAAAATGTGCATTTTATAACGTGTTCGTGGAACGTTTAAAACCGTCTTCAGTTAGGATAAGTTTTTACGTCGGTTTTACAAAAAAAAAAATCAAGCTGTTTCTTAGAATTAGAAAAGTGCAATACCTACGCGGTCAAACTGGATGGAACAGCTGATTTTTTTTTTGTATTGCCGACAGAAAAATTCTGCGCTGTGAAGTGAAGAATGATATGCTGAATTCATGGTTACAGTTTGGGCACTGGATAAAAACTTACCCTATATATTTCCATACATTTTACTTCCCTGTTACCGTGATGTCGCGACGAGAACGTTCACGAACGTCCACGCACGTGAGGTTTAGTAAATAGCCAATCACAATTCCATTTTTAATGGAAACATTTGATGTGTGAAAGTTTGTATGTGACATTTTAGATGTTTGGATATTTGGATATTTGGATATTTGTTAGTCAATCAAGCCACAACGGATGAACTGATTTGGATCAAAATAATCACACATTTAGTTTATAACCTGCATTAACATATAGGATACTTTTTATCCCGCCAATACGTTCCCGTGTGATTATTTTCGACCTTCACGCGAGCAAAAAGCTGGCGAAGGCTAATATTGTTATAGTCTAAAAATAAACATTCGCAAATCAATCAAACTATCAACTCAATAAATAAACTCCTAATTTCCACATCATTCTCAAAGATTAGACAACTATAAAGCCATCGTAAATAATGGTTAGTTTGATAGAAAGACGAAATATACCCGTATACTGCCTCGAAATTACCTTATCGTGCCTCCTTCCGCTTGAACTGGCGTCATTACTGACCCGGCCCTTATCTGTGGGGGTTACAAATTTTGTAAACGACTAACAGATATTTTGGGACAGCGATTGATGTGATCTGCACGAGGCATCGGTTTTATTTGTGCTAAATCTATTCTGGTAGTTTAATGAAAGGGAAGGCTGATTTGGGTTGTGTGATCTTGGCCATGGGATTGGGAATAGTTTATTTTGGACTGTCTGTGTATTTTGTGATCTTGATTAAGTAGTTTCCTAGAACCTAATAAATACTTTAGTTACATGTACTTTTTTGTCTTAGCGCGTCGATGGCAATCTAAACACACTCGGCCCCAAAAATCAGCTACATGTTTAGTGCCATCACTAGCATACATCGTAACGTGCAGCTGTTAGGACACGCAGGACATGATATTAAGTAGAGCATCACATTTACATTCCAAGGTGGAGTCGTCTATGAACCTCCACCTGCACAAGTATTTCTTGTTGCGGTCCACCTGGGCAAGGAGTCTGTTTGAAGAGTTTCAGGTTACCCAAAGCACAATAATGTTGTCGTACAAAGAGTTTCGTGTGTTGGAGACCATTTTAGCTCTTTCGCTGGAGCTTGTCACCGCTCTGCGAACTACTGGTGGGTGCTTTTCAAACGTTGTCAGTCTAAAAGAATCTTTAGTCCAGCCGAATGGTAACAGTACATAAGTTATGTGAATAATATTTTAAGATTTTTAAGAGACAACTTCCGTAGGCGTACTTTTCGCTCTTTCTGAACAGTAAATGAAATCAAACCGACTCGCTCGGGTCGGTGACGCTGAATTTTCTGGCTTCAGTTGGCCGGTGACGCTGAATCACTAATTTTTCATTTCTATCGTGTGGATCAGCACTCAACCTTTTTTTTGTATATTAACTCTACTGTCACAATAAGTACTCACCCTACAGTGCTCTGCCCTGTATTAATTCATTCGATTAGTTTATTAAAGTATCAGTGAATTAGTTACTTTCCCATGTGTTAGAGAATTAAGATTGTATTTCATCACTTCGCCACAAGAAGTACATTTAGTTTATATAATTTTTATTTTGTTAAAATCATATTGGCTGAATAGCCACATTTCCTTTGCCTGTCAATTGACAACGATAGTTTGTTTTCTTTGTCCGTGGATTTCAACGCTCATTAACGAGGTTGAGATCATCGGAGCCCTGGGGGCATTCGAGCACGGACCACCAAGAGAACAAGTCATATAGTATCAAGTGGAGGACCTATTGTAAGTCAGTCTGATTTAATAACTATTCTTTAAAATATCATACTATGATTTAAACTGTGGCCGTTATTTTGTTTTAAATTTTAGATCCTATAGTGTAGCTATTGCTAGTAGTATAATTTACGTAGCAATTAGGTACATGTTATAGTAATGAGTATTGTAAGTAATTTAAGTGAAAAGTTTATGAGAAATCCTGATAATGAGAATAAACGTGTGATTTGAATGTTAATATATAATATAATGTATTTTATTTACTTTGTTCCTTCAGACTTCTAGTAATATATACAGATAAATGCAATCAATATCTAGTTTGAACCTAACTTCTTATTTGTTAAACAAATCAGAAGTGGGATAATTCATCGCCCACGATAAAGTTAAATATTTTTCTACCTGCTATTTGAATAAAATAACGGCCACATGTTTGATAAACGAAAAAATGTTTCACTGTGTGCTTTATTCCTGTTTAAATCATTACGGGGGATGTAGGCATGGATTGTGAAGGCATTGTGTATCTTGCCGGGGCTACACTCCGGGGTACACTTGTTTTCCGGAGCGGTATAATGATGTTTCAGCGTGCATGCGTCTTGCCATGGCTACTCTATGGAGACGTAGGCGCTGGGATGGTATTGTAGTGTTCCACCATGCAAGCATCTCTCTATGTTCACTTTACGGAGATGCAGATGTGGGGCATCGAACAAATGCATATTATTCGTTGCTGGGTGTTCCTGCATATACTTTGCCATGGCTACTCTATGGAAGTATAGGTGGAAACACCGCGGTGACCAAGTGTCCACTCTCAGCTTGCCGGGGCTACCCTCCGGGCTGGGCGTGGATATTTTCTTTGGTTAAATGTGCATTCGTTTTGGAAACATCCGACAAAGATTGTGTCGATACCCCGTGTCCTATAGGCACGGGTATTCTACTGCATCTTGCTGTTCGTTTTATTTTGTGCTCAATGGAGCGAATGCACCTATGCACAGCATACAGTGAAACGTGAGGAAATTAGACAGTAAAATACAATGATATTATTGATTACTTGAATGATATTTAATTGAATAACTGTTTATTGATTTGCTGAAAATGTTGTTTCGCTGATTTTCTTACATGATGTTCTTTTAGTCCTTATACAATTTGTGTCATATTTCACATGTACTAAGGTATTATGATTACTATTCTAATCATATCAATATTTTCCTACTAACCTGATCCCAATTTGACCTTGACTTGACAATAATCATAAAAGATTGTGACAATGTCGGATAGGACATCTGCTAGAGACGCCTTTACACCTCCACATGTAATCGAGCGTGCGAGTAGATCTCGGGAGAGGAACACGCAGGTTCGGTCTCGCGGATCCAAACGTCCACGGACACGCTCGCGATCAATACGTAGGGACACCTCTTGGAGCTCAAAATTGGCCTCTTCCGATGCTGAACACTCACGTCATAGGAAAAGATCGTTGAAGCGAAAACACCGCACCAGACTTTCTCGTTCTATTGGGCGGGCACGTAGCACAGATTCACTATCATCCGGAGCATACAGGGGATATTCGCGCTCACGACTGCGTAAAAACAAAAAACGCTCGCGCCGTGAACGCAAACTCGTAGAAAAGATACGGCATGCTAGCAGAAGTTCAGTAACGAGTAGTACTACAGCAAAATCGAGTTCTTCTGAATCTAACACCAGCAGGCGTAGACGGTCCCCAGTGAAATCGAAACGAACTAAATACCGAAAGAAAAGCGTTACTCCTAAACCTAAAGAAAGTAGTGTAGTAGAAAAGTTAATAGATGCGCTAAATAAACGTAATGAAAGTAACTTCGTAGGCGCCAAAGATGTAATTCCAAACTTTGATCCGAGTCAAAAAAATCAAACTATGGCATCATGGTTAAAGAAAGTGAATGAAACTGCTCAAATATATTACTGGAATGATAGAGAAATTATTTATAACGCATTACCTAAGCTCGCCGGTCTTTCACGCAGATGGTATGAAGGCTTATCGTCGGTTAAGCTTAACTGGAAGGAATGGCAAGCCAAGTTATTAAAAAGTTTTCCAGACGATCGAAATTATGCGGATAAACTCATCGAAATGCTAGACCGGAAGAGCAAGAGGGATGAAACTCTAGAGGAGTACTTTTATGATAAAGCAAAGCTTGTTAATCATTGCGGTATCAAGGGGAAAGATGCAGTAGACTGCATAGTACAGGGCATATATGATAATAATATCCGTCTGAATGCGTTAGGCTCAGATTTAAGACGACCGAGTAGGCTACTCAAGTATCTACGCAATATCTCATGCAAAAGTCTAAAAGAAATAAAGAAAACCCCTATGCAAACTAAAGAAAGCATACGGAACAATAAGCACCCTTCGTTTAAACTCCGTTGCTACAATTGTTCAGAGCTGGGACATACTGTTCCGAAATGCCCGAAAGCTCTTCAAAAATGTCCAAAATGCAACAGAATGGGCCATTTAGCCGAACATTGCAAGCAGGATGCAGACAAAGTTAAAAATAGTTCGAATCCCGTCAATAAGGTACAGTTAATCGAAGCCAGTAAAAATAGTCACAATATTTATACAAAAAATATAACTGTGAACGGCATACCTAAAACTGCATTTGTCGATTTCGGTAGCCAGTGCACGCTTATCAAACAGAGCACTGCAGACGAATTAAAACTAGATACCTCGACAGAGGGACTACCTGTATTAAAAGGCTTTGCAACTGGTGTAGTATTACCGTTAGCGAAGACATCCGTCGAGATAAGCGTGGACTTTGTTACAGCCATAGTAGAAGTGTTTATTGTACATAATGAGTTCCTTAACACAGATGTACTTGTTGGTCAGACTCTAACTGAATTACCTGAGGTTAGAGTTTATAAGACAAACAGTAATTTGGTTTTATACTCAGCGGTGGCCGAAGCAGTTAAATCGGAAGTTTACATTAAATCAGATGTTGAGATTAATGGGGTAGTCGGCGTAGATATATATTTAGGAAGTAATCACACGGGGCTAGTATACTTACCAGGAAACACTTGTTTTAAGAAAGGGGAAGAAATTATAATTCTGCAAGGATTATATTTAGTAAAAGAAGGCATGGGAAAAATATTAGTTATAAACTTATCTGGGGATAAACATGTGTTGCATAAGGGAAAGCTTGTTGCAAGGGCTAGTTTGTTACCGATCTCACTTGACATTTATACCGATTTCCAAAAGGCTGACCAATTAGGAGTCTACAAACTGACTGTTGACAAACCTAGCGACAACAATCCTGATCCCCTGACAATAGATATGTTAAAAATAGGTTCTGACACTACTGACAAACAAAAACAAGAACTTTTAAGGTTGGTTAATGAATATCGTGATTGTTTTGCTTTAAACGTGAGCGAGCTGGGAACATCGACTATTTCTGAAATGCACATTACACTTACTGATAACTCTCCAGTCTCATACAAACCATACAGATTACCTTATAGCGAACGCATAGTAGTTCAAAAACTTGTAAATGAGCTTCTCGATAACGATATTATTAAAGAATCTAATTCTTCTTACGCAAGCCCTATAGTTTTAGTTAAAAAGAAGAATAACGATTATCGTTTATGCGTAGATTATAGGGCACTTAACAAAAAGACCGTCAAAGATTCGTACCCTATGCCAGTCATAGATGACCAACTAGATAGACTTAACGGCAAAAGATTCTTTACGAGTTTAGACCTAAAATCAGGCTACTACCAGATTCCAATGGCGCAAGATTCGACTCATGTAACAGCGTTCGTAACTCCTGACGGTCATTTCGAATATACGCGAATGCCATTCGGTTTGGTCAACGCACCAGCTGTATTTCAACATATGATAAATAAAACCCTAGGGAAGGACAGATTCGACCTAGCCTTGCCCTATATGGATGACATCTTGTCACCCTGTACTGACGTAGACGAAGGTATGGAAAAGTTAAGGAGGATCTTTAATTGCCTTCGTAAAGCCGGATTGACTTTAAATATTGACAAATGTTTCTTCTTTGAAACGAAGCTAGATTACTTAGGATATGAAATCTCTACAGATGGCTTGCGGCCCGGTAGTAGAAAAACTGAGGCAGTAGCTTTATTCCCGACACCAAGCAGCGTCCATCAGGTCCGTCAATTCGTTGGCCTCGCTAGTTTTTTTAGACGATTTGTTCCCAACTTCGCAAGTATAGCTAAACCTTTAACTTCTCTTACAAAAGCAAATATCCCTTGGGTTTGGAGTAGTCTCCAAGAGGAAGCATTCCATACAATTAAAACTAAGTTAATCGAGCGTCCCATTTTGGCTCTGTATGATACAAAGTACATAACTGAGGTACATTGCGATGCTAGCAAATTAGGAGTAGGTGGAATTCTACTTCAAAGGCCTGACGAAAAATCTCCTCCCAGGCCGGTAGCATACTTTAGCAAACAAACCACTAAAGAAGAAGAATACCTACATTCCTATGAATTGGAGACTCTTGCGGTTGTCCTATCGCTGAAGAAGTTTCGCATTTATTTAATTGGTATATCGTTCAAAGTGTTCACGGACTGCAACGCATTGAGGACTACCCTAACAAAGCGTGATTTAATGCCACGGATAGCTCGATGGTGGTTATTATTACAAGAATATGATTTCAGCATTGAGTACAGACCAGGTGACAACATGAAACATGTTGACGCGTTAAGCCGAAATCCTATTGCTTATCGAGACTCGCGGGAACTGTTAGATGGTAGGGAGTATGATATCATGCATATCAGTACCACCGACTGGCTCCAAACTGTTCAAATGACTGACCCTAAACTGCAACACATCAAATTGATCTTAAAAAAGTAATAAAAAGGAGGTTAAGGATATTCACACAAATTTCCTCCTTCAGGATGACAAGATCTACAGGATAGTGGGGGATGAAAAAAAATGGGTTGTACCTAATGGGGCACGATGGCGTATTTGTCAGTTATGCCATGATGAGATGGGGCACTTTGCGGTCGAAAAGACTCTTGATAAAATAAAACAAGACTATTGGTTCCCAAAAATGAAACGATTCGTTCGCAAATACGTGGAAGCATGTCTTAATTGTGCATACAATAAAGCATCTACTACCAAACCCACTGGTTACTTACATCCAATCCCCAAAGGTAACGTCCCATTTCACACTCTTCACATGGACCATCTAGGACCATTTGTTAGGAGCAAACGGGGGAATTCTTACATACTCGGTGTAATTGACGGTTTCAGTAAATTTATTTTTATAAGACCAGTTAAAGATGTAAAAACAAAAACTACTATCAAAACTTTGCAGGAAATATTTGACGTAATAGGTAGTCCAAACGTAGTAATAACCGATCGTGGTACTAGTTTTACATCAGCGGCATTCACAAGCTTTGTTAAATTAATAGGTGCTAAGCATGTACTGAATGCTGTAGCAACACCACGAGCCAATGGGCAAATTGAACGATATAATCGTACAATTCTCGATTCTTTAGCTGCGACCAATTATGATCAGGCGGAGCGCGACTGGGATGTCAGAGTAGGTAAATTGCAGTGGAGTTTAAATAACATAATCAATAAAACTACAGGCAAATCTCCTTCTGAGATAGTATTCGGACGTCGCACAGTCTGTCCTGGGGAAGGTCCTATTTTGAACGAACTAGCCGATTCAATCGATACCTCTGAATCGGGTTCATCTAGAGATGCAATACGGTTGGCTGCTCATGAGAACACCGAAAAGAGTCAACAATATATGAAAAAGAAATTTGATAGCGGTAGGGCTCCAACAAAATTCTTTCAAAAAGATGATTTGGTAATGATTCCCAATCATCACAATCCAGCAGATGGAAAAAGTAAAAAGTTATGTCCTAAGTTTCGGGGCCCCTTAAAAATAACTGCAGTTTTAGAAAACGATCGGTATGAAGTCACTAGCATTACAGGACACTCAAAACGTAAATATAAAAGTATTTATCCAGCAGACCAGTTAAAACATTGGATAACTTTCGCATCTAGTAATTACACTGACGGCGAAGACAATGACATTGTAAATGAGGCGGTTGTTGACAGCGATAATTACTGTTCCGATTCAAATTAAGGCATACAATGTTTACATTATGACTAATACTTACCTAATTAAACTCTCGTTGCTAGACTCATGACAAATACTGACTTTCCTTCCCAAATCCTTCCCAGTTACATGATTACAGAATAAATCTTACGTGACTAATGGGCTGCATCTAGCTACTCTGGAGCTGCTTGCCTGTAAGTATTAGTAATGGACCGAGGCCGAAGTACAAGCTGGTGTCAGTAACAATGACGGATGCTGAGGTACAAGCGGTGTTCACGCCCCCCTATTAAGTGGACCGAGGCCGAAGTACAAGCGGGTGTCATTAACAATGACGGATGCTGAAGTACAAGCGGTGTTCACGCCCCCCTATTAAGTGGACCGAGGCCGAAGTACAAGCGGGTGTCATTAACAATGACGGATGCTGAAGTACAAGCGGTGTTCACGCCCCCCTATTAAGTGGACCGAGGCCGAAGTACAAGCGGGTGTCATTAACAATGACGGATGCTGAAGTACAAGCGGTGTTCACGCCCCCCTATTAAGTGGACCGAGGCCGAAGTACAAGCGGGTGTCAGTAACAATGACGGATGCTGAAGTACAAGCGGTGTTCACGCCACCTATTAAGTGGACCGAGGCCGAAGTACAAGCGGTACTCCGTAACATTGACGGATGCCGAAGTACAAGCGGTGTTCACCCTTTCTGTTTCGATGGCCGAGGTTCAAGTACAAGATGTACTTAGCGGTGCTCGTAAAAATAAATAAATAATAATAATAATATATTGAAATACTCGTTACATAATATACATTATGTATATGTAAAAGATTTTTACTTTGACTAATCTTTCCTTTATTTAGTTTATTTTCATCTGTATTTGAACTTAGAATCGTTGTTTTGCAGGAATGCAAATAGAGCTCTACTAATATATTTTTGTTTTCCAGGTATCTACATAACCTACAGAATCACGTTAGGGCTCATTGCACACACGTACGTTCAGCCATAAGCGCGTGGTCACGCTCAAGTCGCCGACGTCGCGTAACCGCGTCGATACCTCGGGAGACGCTGAAAGCTGTTCCGGAGAATTGCCGCTACATTTGAAGGACCCCTGGCTGCTAAGGAGCAGAGGAGGCGAGGTGATGATGCTCCAATACTAGGCTGATGTGTGCGATGCCCCTTAACGAGATCACCCTTATTTTTGTACCTATTCAATCAATTACTTCAAGAATAAATACGTAATGTATAAGTTAAGTTATGATATTTTCATGGTTTTTGTTATTAAGTTAGAAGGTATTGTTTTAGTTGGTCTATTCTTTTAATGATTTTTAAGACCTTTAACGGGATCACCCCGATTTGTGTACATATTACTTTAAGTATTATACTTATTTGGAACTGATTAAACAATGTATTAGTTACGTTATTATATTTTGAATGATCTTTGTTATGTTACAAGTAATAACTTCTTTTTTTTTGTATCTCTCTTTATTAGTTACTTTGTACTAGTCACTAGTTTTCAATGTATTAGTTACGTTATTATATTTTGAATGATCTTTGTTAAGTTACAAGTAATCAATTCCTTTTTTGTATCTCTTTATTTGTTACTTTGTACTAGTCACTAGTTTTTAAACTCAATGTATTAGTTACGTTATTATATTTTGAATAATCTTTGTTAAGTTACAAGTAATAACTTTTTTTTATCTCTCTTTATTTGTTACGTTGTACTAGTTACTAGTTTTTAAACTTGTCTACAAATTTATTAAGGTATTTTAAGTTGTATCAAATAAGTGCTACTTTGTATAGAGACACACAAATATATTCGAATGGCCGGAAAGCAATGGGGCCATTGCTTTCTCAGGACGGCCGTCTGTTAGAGAATTAAGATTGTATTTCATCACTTCGCCACAAGAAGTACATTTAGTTTATATAATTTTTATTTTGTTAAAATCATATTGGCTGAATAGCCACATTTCCTTTGCCTGTCAATTGACAACGATAGTTTGTTTTCTTTGTCCGTGGATTTCAACGCTCACTAACGAGGTTGAGATCATCGGAGCCCTGGGGGCATTCGAGCACGGACCACCAAGAGAACAAGTCATATAGTATCAAGTGGAGGACCTATTGTAAGTCAGTCTGATTTAATAACTATTCTTTAAAATATCATACTATGATTTAAACTGTGGCCGTTATTTTGTTTTAAATTTTAGATCCTATAGTGTAGCTATTGCTAGTAGTATAATTTACGTAGCAATTAGGTACATGTTATAGTAATGAGTATTGTAAGTAATTTAAGTGAAAAGTTTATGAGAAATCCTGATAATGAGAATAAACGTGTGATTTGAATGTTAATATATAATATAATGTATTTTATTTACTTTGTTCCTTCAGACTTCTAGTAATATATACAGATAAATGCAATCAATATCTAGTTTGAACCTAACTTCTTATTTGTCTAACACATGGAAGTTAGTGATCAATTTTATTTTTACAATTTTTATAGTCCTATTGAAATCTGCACAACTCGAATCGAAATAACGCCAATGAAGGGTGAAAATCGTGAATAAATTAAGCCACATACCTACTCGTATCAACAAAAACATTGTGCTGTGTCAATAGAGGTGTTTTGTTGACTTCATTCGGAATAAGTAGGGTTGTCGAAACAACATATTTAAAAAATAAAGGTATTGACTAATACCCGATTACGGAATTGACAATTTGAAGTTGAGCATTTGTCGAACTCAATTCTAATAAAAATTACGTTACAAAAAACGTAAGAAATTTTTAGACCGTCTTAAGCAATGCTAAATTGTGACTAGTTTTCAACTTCAAATTCTTAACTCAAAAACCGTGTGCTAGTCGTTTTCCATCATGAGGATTGAGCAAGATGAATGACTGCTGGTCAATGGCTGTTTTTTTTTTGACAATTCAGTTTCTATGCTATCGTTTATCCATCCTATAGCGATGAAAGCCCTTTGACGATTCTTGTGGTGACCCTATCCAATTAAAAAAAAACACTACAAAGTGAATAATATCTTTAATTTCGGAAGTCGGTGACTTTGGATATGTATTTATTTTATTTTGGCTTGCGAAATTATAGTTATTTTTCACTTTATAGTGTTTTTTTGGAAGTCGGTTGTTTTATTTTTATTTTTGAAAAATGTTTTTATTTTTCACTTTTTAGTGGTTCACATGTGCTGACCCCTTACCGGCCTTACCCGCACAGCGTACCGGCGTGATTTTATGTTATGAACTGGTGTAAACAATAGACAGACATGAGATTTCAGCAATTCCAGTCCATTAGCTATCATTTATTGAGGAGTTCCGTTGCCTATCTCCGAAGTTCTTCATCAGATCTTCACCAAATTGAAATGGGACCACTCCGAGAAAGTGCTCTTCTAAAAACCACCCAAATCGCTTCAAGTGTGTCGCTATAAAATTTTAAGAGTTCTCTCTATTTCTTCAGGATCCCATCATCAGATCCTGACTTGATAATCATGGGACCCCTTTCAAGCAAAAAAAAAAATCCAAATCGGTCCAGCCATCTTCGTTGAGTACTCGACTCGGGGAAAATACATAAAAAAAAGAAAAAAAGAAAAGCTTCCGACGAATTGAGAACCTCCTCCTATTTGAAGTCGGTAAAAAATGTCACGTCATATAATGTCGTGTTGTGTGTTAGGGGGTGTGTGTCATGTGTGTGTATGCGAGTGACTGACATATGAAAGCTACCGAAAACCTTATGTCAGTCCTGTTGGATGCCGTTGCAGAAACACGAAACGCTGTGAAGGTGGTTGCCAGTTGCCTCTGGATGTATTTCTTAGGCAATTTAAAATGAACATTAGTTATGGCGTTACAACTGAGCGTGAGGTCCTGGTTTCAATTCTTCGGTTTGGCAAAGTGTTATTGGATTTTTCATGCGACATTTCTCAGTAAGCAGCAACCCGGAGTCTGGATATCTACCCAGTCTATGACAGCTCGTACCCTATTCTATTGGACTTAAACGTAACTGGCGAAATGCGTGTGCACTGACACACCTTTGCGCGTGCTCTCATGCGTGATGTTATGTGTAAATGTCAAGTTCTACAAATTAGAGGACCAAGTTAAGAGGACAGACGGAAATCAAATTAAAATCGTCACGGTTTTACGGAATCGATTAAAATATGAACACAATGGAATTGGGAATTCCTCCAGCCCTGAACAAAAGCCTATCCCTGAAAACATTTCCTAATTGAATGATAGGAATGGGAATTAATTTTTTGAAAAGAACCCATTTCTGATTGTGTGCCGATTAATATCCGCTTGTTCGTCTGAAACCTATTTTTTATTGACTAAAGTGGTGGCACTTCCGATCGGGAAAAGTGCCGCCGATGTATAATATATTGATTAGTTAATATCCAGGCAAATGAAAATATAACCATACGTGTTGATATTATGACTCATAATTTATTATGAAATAGTATCTAATCGTGAACAATAAAGAGTATATCTACATAAATTACGTCGACTGCCTCGTTGATCTATTGTAAACGCAAGCGCTTCCGTGAAGCAAGAGATTGTGGGTTCAAAGGGGATATCTAAGTAGCAGTCTGGAGGCTGGATTTGAGCCGAGTTGATGGCACGCCACCTATAACACGGGGATAAAAAAGAACTGGTGAAATATGGGTGCATCTCTGCTTAACCCATCTGAGAAAACAGTCACGACGCTATGCTAAGGTACGTATATTAACTATCAATATACATAACGTAGCATCGCCAAGTTTGGTATCAAGTAGTTGACTGTATTCACAAGTCTTTCTGAATACAGTCGACAACTTGATGTCAATCTTACTTAGACACAGCAGTCTTCAGCGTCAGGTGATACCATGCCCCAAGCTGCATTCTGATAAAATAAAAGACGAGATCCTACCCTGTTGCATACTCGGCAGGGACAGCCAGGAAAAACAGAAATTAAATTGCGATTCGTGCAAGCCCTTATCCTAATAAAAATCATTTATTTTGTTTTGTCTCGGTATTTATTTTCCGCTGTGTATGTTTGATTTGTTACAAATCAAACCGAAAGCGTTGCATGAAAACATTGGTGTCCCAGTTTTTTTCGAAATTAATTTTTAATCTATTTGGTATTTGGCATTGGAAAAAGGCATGTCGACTGCTGCACATATTTTTCTAAATATTATTCTGGCTGAAAATATTTTATAGTCCAGCGATACAATGCTAACCACCAAAAGTAGAAAAGGCGAAAAGATAAAATGCCTACGAAAAGTAAATCAATAGCAAATTCTTGAAGAGTTAGAGACCGCATCTCATATACAACCACACCACAATGACTACAAGAAGTCACTCAATAGCTAATTCTTGGCGACTCTTTGGGGGCCAGATCACACGTACCACAACCACTACTACATCACAACAACAACACTGTGAGAATAGTTTATTCACACGAACCACATTTTGGCACCAAAATCAACCAACCGTGTCGATCATACCTACCACATTAAGGCCACGTCGCAGTCACAGTGCAACCACCAGCAAGACGGCGTACTAACCCCCGATCACATTGCAGACGCAACGTTGCGACGACCGTTTCATTTGCTTTTGTGATTACCACAACGCAACTGCAAGAAGCTGTAGCAATACTAATCACACGTAACCACTGCTTTGTTGGGCACGCCACGATTGCGGCGGCAAGTCCCCTCTTTGAGGAGTGGCTTGAGAGGCGGCATGGCGTCCTCACCTTCCGCCTGACACAGGTCCTCACCGGACATGGATGTTTCGGGAGGTTCCTGTTTCGGATAGGGCGGGAAGAAACGCCCGGGTGTTTCCATTGCGAAGATCGCCTTGAGGACACGGTGGAGCATACGGTGGAGGTCTGCCCGGCTTGGGTGGAGCACCGCCGTGTCCTCGTGGAGGTGATCGGCGGCGGCGATCTCTCGCGTCCGACCCTGGTCCAGGCCATGGTACGGAGCGAGAGTGCATGGCTGGCAGTCGCCTCCTTCAGCGAAGCAGTTATGCTCGCAAAGAGGGAGGCGGCGCACGTGAGGGAGATGCAGTACATGCGCCCTCACAGCCGTGGCCTTCGCAGGAGACGCCCTGGGCGTCGGGAATCCCAGGCTGATTCTCGGCCACCGTAGGCACGGGCTTGCGGACGGCGAGTAATGGGTAGCTCGCTATCCGGTAAGGACCAAGCCCGGGTCGATGGCGCGTTGTGTTCCACGCGCACCTCAAAGAGCAGCAACTGATGGGGCCCGCAAGGGCCGATGCCTGCTAGGGGTGCGGGTTGTTCGAAAGAGATACCGCCGCCCCTGGCACACAGGCAACTGAGGGAACACGGGTGGGTTTTAGTCAGTAAAAGTCTGACATGCCCTCCCGCTCCGCCCAGAGCGGGGAGGGCGTGTTATTGATGATTTCCCAACCAAAAAAAAAAAACCACTGCTTTGCCAAATTTGTCGCTGCGTTGTGGTGTGGTTGCCGTACATATGGCCAGGCTCTTAGACTGTTCATAAAAAAAGTATAGCGCTGGCATATTCTATAAGTATTTAAAGGTGGTGACCGCGAACCGAAAGACGTAGAGTTGCAAAACAACCCAATCCCACAAGGTGGACTGATGACCTTGTGAAGTCCGCAGGAATCCGTTGGATGTAAGAAGAACAGAACCGATCGAATTAGCGGAGCTTGGGGGCGGCCTATGCCCACCAGAGGACGTCTTTTGGCTGAAATGATGATGCTGATGTTTAAAATTTTGAGGAATCAAGATAACGAGGGAGAAGCCAATATGATTGATTAAAAGTTGTTGGCTCTTTGGGCTGTTATACCTAGGGAGATCCATTAATAATTCACAGGCTTAAGTACCTATCCAGTTTTTACTGAGTTCATATTGAGAGATTTTTAATTTAATCAACTTTTATAAGAAACCTAAGTTATTATCAGCCTGGACTTGCTTAAAAACAGCGGAAAAAATTTAATCAACGTCTGGATTTTGATAAGATCCACCTTTTTTGACCGTTTGTAAACCAGGTCATAATGCGTTTCATTTGGATAGTTCAGCCACGTTCATCGAGTTACGTTGTTGTGCAGACAATTTTTTCAAACCCACGAAGCATAGGAATTTCCTTCAGAAGGCCTCGGATTGTGATTGAAAGGGTGTTACGCAACTGGGATGTTTATTCCGATCTAACCCAATCGTAAGTATAACCTTAATGCAATCAAACTTGACTTGGAGGTGTTTGATTGAAAATAACCTTTAAAAGCCGACTCGAAGTGAACGTGTAGTGGAGTCAACGAACTGTGAAGCACGTGTTTATTGCCAAAGAAATCAAATATATTTCCTTTCATACTGTAGCTTCGGGTTTTTCGTTGAATTTCCGTGCGATTTTCCACTGAACGAAAAATATATGCGAGTAATATTTTTGGGCTGGTATGCACCGTCATACCATGGTGGCCGGGGGCTTTAATATTTCTTATTTAGGAGATAATATTATACAGGGTAAATTTCTAACTAGTGCGCAAACTGTAACCGTGAATTCAGCATATCATTCTAGACCCCAGCGCAGAATTTTTTCTAGAATGATATGCTGAATTCATGGTTACAGTTTGCAGTATTAGTTATTTCAAAATCAAAATCAAAATATTTTATTTCACATAAACCTGCAAGGGCACTTATGAAACGTCAGAAGCTAGGTGCACGGTTCCAATTTGTCGCTTCCTATGGAGAAGAGCCGGCAAGAAACTCCACGGTTACTCTTTTAAAAATAATTGGGTTTTACAATGTTTTCAAATTACAGTGATAATAGGTATACATAATACACTAAGCACACAAAATAAATACATAGAGGCGGAATAAAGACATTTTCTCTTGTCAACATTTGGGTGACGCAGACATCAACAGTAGTAAGTATATCACTAACGAACTGACAGACACATGAATTTTATAAAATAATCACGAAAATCCACTATAAATGCGACGTTGGCAGCCCACGCCGTATGAACGCTCTTAAAGGTCCCGGAGACCGACGCTACAGTACGACGCGATTCTGGTAGAACAATTTCCATGAAGTTTTTATAGAAATTGTTCTACTAGAGTCGCGTCGTGCCTGTCTGCGAGCCTTAACAAATTTGCATGTCGTCGTACTTTTCTGTTCATGTTTACTTAACTTAATATAAGTAAATAAAGAACGTTAAGGGTGTTATATTCTTTGAAGCGTTACTTAAAGGAAAGTACCCGTCGGGATTCAATATAAATATAATGTAATTTATCTACAATACAATAATGTAGGAACGGTCGTTAACTTGTGAAGGTTAATGTTCCACCGAGTAGATTTAAGAACTCCTCATTCATGATAGAGGCGAGATCATAGGCCACGACTGATCTCGCCGCTTTCATCATTGAGAAGTTCTGATACGGCGAGATCAGTGGTGGCCAATTGATAACAGCCCCGACTTGTTACACTTTGTAGGATCGAACGCAGACAGGCGCTCATTGTGTTCATTATTTCATTACCAGTGTTCTCAGCACGGTGAAGGAAAACATCGTGAGGAAACCAGGATGTCCTAGAACCAAAAATTGGACGAGTGATATCCACCAACACGCATTGGGCCCGCGTGGTGGTTTACAGCCTACTGCCTGTCATAGAGAGGAGGCCTGTGTCCCAGCTGTGGGAACATTACATGCTGGTTATGATTGGATGTTAGATACAATATTGGGACTTTTTGAGGAAAATCTTGATTGCAGCTTTATTAAAACTCCAGCGCTAGGATAGCCCGCGAATTTTTTATTTCATTTATTGAATGACTATTTCATAAAATTCTTTCAATGAGATTATATTTTGGCGTCGGGAATCTCAGGCTGATTCCCGGCCACCGTAGGCACGGGCTTGCGGACGGCGAGTAATGCTCGCTGTCCGATAAGGACCAAGCCCAGGTCGACAGCGCGTTGTGCAGGGAACACGGGTGGGTTTTAGTCAGTAAAAGTCTGAAACGCCCTCCTGCTCCACCCAGAGCGGGAGAAGTCATTTGATGATTTCCAACCCAGAAAAAAAGAAAATGAGATTATATTACGTTACCGTGGTTGACTTGGAAATCTCTAAATTGACTTCGAACCAAAGGCTGCCGGAACAAAGGCAATCTCCACAGCTGGCAGGTCACGGACGGCTCAGACCTCAAGTGTGTATGTGGAACCTTCCCACACCCAATGGCTCAATTTCTGCCCTGCGCTGTATGCCCTGTTACTTGTACATTTGACTAACTTATGACTGCTTCTATGACCTTGTAAAGGTCGCAGGAAACCCCTGGATGCGGAAAGCACAGAACCGGTCGAATTGGAGGAGCTTTGGGGAGGCCTATGTCCAGCAGTGGGACATCCACGGCTGAAATGATGACGATGATGATGACTGCTTCACTGAGTGGAATTCGCGCAGCTGAATTTTGGGGCAAACATGTTTGAATTTATGCCATCGATACGATAAGAAGAAAAATGGGATTATAATATGAACTTAAAAGGTTGTATTAATGATTTTAAACATTTAATTATTAAAATTCTGTAAAGTCATATTTGTTACGGCCGCGATCAAATTTGAATCAACATACAACCTGGCACTGACTTGCAAATTGCAAAAAAACGTAAGTACATTTGAATTTAGCGGCGTACCTTAGTGCATCCTCTTTAATGGATGTTTTTTGGGAAGTTCTTCTATTATGATCATCATCTGCCTAGCTTTTATCCAACTATGTTGAAGTTTGGGCACGCCGCGATTGCGGCGGTAAGTCCCCTCTTTGAGGAGTGGCTTGAGAGGCGGCATGGCGTGCTCACCTTCCGCCTGACACAGGTCCTCACCGGACATGACTGTTTCGGGAGGTTCCTGTTTCGGATAGGGCGGGAGGAAACGCCCGGGTGTTTCCATTGCGAAGATCGCCCAGAGGACACGGTGGAGCATACGGTGGAGGTCTGCCCAGCTTGGGCGGAGCAACGCCGTGTCCTCGTGGAGGTGATCGGCGGCGGCGATCTCTCGCGTCCGACCCTGGTCCAGGCCATGGTACGGAGCGAGAGGGCATGGCTGGCAGTCGCCTCCTTCAGCGAAGCAGTTATGCTCGCAAAGAGGGAGGTGGCGTACGTGAGGGAGATGCAGTACATGCGCCCTCACAGCCGTGGCCTTCGCAGGAGACGCCCTGGGCGTCGGGAATCCCAGGCTGATTCCCGGCCACCGTAGGCACGGGCTTGCGGACGGCGAGTAATGGGTACCTCGCTGTCCGGTAAGGACCAAGCCCGGGTCGACGGCGCGTTGTGTTCCACGCGCGCCTCAAAGAGATGTCAGCAGCAACAGAGGGGCCCGCAAGGGCCGAGGCCTGCCGGGGGTGCGGGTTGTTCGAAAGAGATACCGCCGCCCCTGGCACACAGGCAACTGAGGGAACACGGGTGGGTTTTAGTCAGTAAAAGTCTGACACGCCCTCCCGCTCCACCCAGAGCGGGAGAAGTTATTTGATGATTTCCCACGTAACAAAAAAAAACTTCAACATAGTTTTTTTTTTTTTTTTTCTGGGTGGGAAATCATCAAATAACTTCTCCCGCTCTGGGTGGAGCGGGAGGGCGTGTCAGACTTTTACTGACTAAAACCCACCCGTGTTCCCTCAGTTGCCTGTGTGCCAGGGGCGGCGGTATCTCTTTCGAACAACCCGCACCCCAAGCAGGCATCAGCCCTTCATCAGCCCTCACTCGTTGGTACTGACATCTCTTTGAGGCGCGCGTAGAACACAACGCGCCGTCGCCATCGACCTGGGAACTATATTGGGATGGACTTTCCGTCTAACCGGATACAGCTGTATACCAGTATTTTACATGTAACGGCTGCCTATCTGACCTCCATAACCCAGTTACTGGGTAACACGATACCCCTTGGTAAGACTGGCTTTCGGGCTTCTGACGACCCGTAACGACTGTCACAAGATCCACGAATGACAGCCGGGACCAACGGCCTAACGTCCTTTCCGTGGCGCGGAGGGGTCTTGGTTTGTAAAGATGGTCACCCATCCATGATAAGTTCTTCCATATCTACACAATTATTTTATTTCAAAATATTTATGAGAACAATGTAAAAACATTTAAGGTGAAATTGACGGTTTTCCTCGATTATAGTTTTTCCTCGATTCCGACGGTATATAGTTCACATCGCACCGGTTGTATTAACTACTTGCAATGAGACAGATGGCGCTGCCTACAGCCGTTAATTGGACAATCTGGAATTAATTAATGTCAGTTAATTGAACAATTAATTGGATATCCACGTAGGTGTATCGAAATAATTGTTCGATAATAATTGCAATTAAACTGTTATGTTTTCTGATACATTTCTCCGTCGAACAGGATCGATTGGGAGTTTCAAAATAATCACAATTCTGCACCAGGTTGAAGATTGTTAACGGTGTACAATCAGGAAAATTAAGTGGTTTATTTACTAATGATGCTTTAAGTTAAGAGACGTTTAAACGATAAAAAATGTATGGCTAAGCAATCGCTAAACATGACTTAACTTTATGCATCGTTTATAAGTAAAGGGGCTAGTGTTTATCAAACTGATTACCAACTTAATTTGACCGTTTATTACAATCATAACTGTCATTCTTTGACAGTAGTATGAAATGGCTATAAGACAGCCAATTGAGTTAGTATGTCAGTTTGATAAACAATTACTTTCTCTGACCGGACAATTTTTTTTTCAAAGCTGCACCACTTTGGAAGCCCGAAACAACAACTTTGTAAAAAAAAAAAAACTAAAAAAACACACTTTAAAAACCAAACTAAAAAGTAGAAAATAATTTAATTCTATTAAAAAGCGTGGTGTGCTTGATATTAATTGATTACAAAAATACCGCAATAAGCACCCCAAGCTTTTTAATAGAATTAAATTATTTTCTACTTTTTAGTTTGGTTTTTAAAGCGTGTTTTTTTAGTTTTTTTAAACTATTATTTATTTTCTATTTTTTAGTTTTGCTAACTACAAAAGCGTGATTTTTTCTATTTTTTTTTTAATTATTGAATTGACATAGGTCCTCGATAAGTCTACAAAGTTTAAATGAAATCTGACCGTTTAAAGTGGGTCAAAATAGCGTCCAAAGGAGTCGGTTACATACAAACAAACATACAAGTGAAGCTAATATAAAGCGTGTAAAAAGAGTTTTCTTTGTAGTATCCCTAAACCCTCCGTACCCAAACCGGCGCGGCAAAACGGTACTTCGTTTTGCCGCGCCGTATTCAGGGCTTTTATTTCAAAATTCTTCAATTTACCGATGGCACAGTTATCACTTCAGTTTTGATCGAACGTTGTTTGTTTCCTTAAAAGAAAACATCGAATGCCGTATGGCTACACAATCTCATGTTACCACCTGGTTGAAATGTAAACAGAAAAGAGAATCGAGGTTTGCACTACCTTTGTGTTGAGTTACATGCACACAAGTGCCCCGTTTGTCTCGCGGTCCACAAGTGCGACTGTTGAGCATGGGGTCCCGCCGAGCAATAGTGTTATTGGGTTAGGCCATTAGGAACTTTCCAGTCTGGAGTCTGGAAATTGGTGGTGGGACAATAACAGACAATGTCTTGGGTGTACTCTATGATGACTTTGATGAGCTCGTCGTTGAGACAGCCTTGATATCAACCGAGGGTGCAGCGCTGGTTCAAACGGTATTCACTAAAGCAGAAATTGTTGTCGAAAAACTCTAGGCTGTAATCACTCGGCGCTGTTTCGTAGAGGAAAAAAAATATTTAAATCATAATCGATCAAACTCGACTGATAGTTTGGGTTTAAAATATTTGAATTGAGTAGTTCTAAATCATGGCCGTCGCTGCCTGGAGCGTTAGTTTAGGTACTCGCAGGCTAGTGAATTCCAAATTGTTGCTTTGCCACTGCGGCAGTCAGTGAGCAAGGCTGTATCCTTAGAGAATAGCAGGGCTGGTCTCTTCCCAGTCATTTCTGATTGCGGTCCCATCGGACTATTAGAGTATAGAAATAGAGAGTGCATCTGTGCTTAAGCACACAATTGTGCACTAAAATACCTCCTACGTACGTGACTAATATCTGTTGAGATTGACCACCCCTGACGAAAAATCGGTCGGGAGGACTTTCAATAAATAAGTTTCATCCATTTTATCCATATAATCGCACTGTACCTCTATCTAATCCCTTACTAGAACCTATTTCAAATGAGAAAGTTCGTAATAGCCGGGCGAATTAACATGATACCTGGCTCGAATGACGTTTCTGCAAACAATAACAAATAACAGCAAGAGAATATTCAAAAATGCTAAACTACACAGCATCACTGTTACAGTTACATGTGTCTTTGCAATTTACAATTTCCGAGTTATTTATTCTCTTGCTGTTATTTGTTATTGTTCGCACAAATTGCTACACTCCTTACATACTCCTTTGCTTTCGTTTGCGCTCATACATCTGGTTATACACGGTAAGCACCCGACCTTTCTGAAGAACTCACCAATTAGGAATAGGAAAATATTTTATGTTCCACTTACATGTACATGTACCTAGCAAATACCTTTTGTTAGTCGCCTGTCATCCTTTTCAACATGACCAAACCATCGGAGTAAAAACATAAAACCATCTTATGAAAGGCGATTAACAAAAGAGGAGGAAGTCAGTGGAAATGCGAGGAGCAGATACCGTAGAATGACATAAAGCTAAACCAATCTTATTGGTGATGTCCTTTGTCAGATTCGCCTTGCAACCGGAGCGCGTGTATGACAAGATTAAAAATCGTGGACGACGGAAACGGGGTTCCTATTTGTGGATTGTGGCACGTGGAATATTGTCTGCCTTCCTTACGGGAAAAGTCGTGACTTTATGTATGTTGGCTTCTTTGTTGGTCTGTTGGTCGCGAGTATAATATGGCCTCCGTCGTGACAGCACTTTGTCAATATATATTATATACGAAAACATCACGTACAAAAGAAAGTTTTAATCTAACATGTGTAATTTCAACATGAATTTATAATTTCAATAAACTTGACATTATGCATTGTATTGCCTATTTTAAACTATTCACTGAATTATTTCTCGACATGGTGAACTTGTATTGTTTGATTGAATGTGTTGATATTGTATAATGAATGAGTCTTTATCAATATAACTTAAACTGTTTGCATGCCCTAGTTAAGGTAGTTAGTATAGGGATCATTTTAAACTGAACATCTGTATCATGTACCTACTTCCTGTGCAAATAAAGAACTATTCTATTCTATTCTATTCTATTCTAATGATGTAACCAATGTTTTTGTTACAATATTTTGATTTAAAAGAGTCTCCGTGGAGTTTCTTTCCTGTTCTTCTCGATAGGGACCTATGTACTACGCTTTGGAATCGGCAACTAGCTTCATCTTTTTGACCACCCGACCACTTAAATATTCAAAAGTACCTGTAATTGGTTTATTTGAAATAAATACCTTGAGTTTGAGTTTGAAACTGTTATTGAGATATTCTACTTAGAATTTCTTATGAGCAAATCTAGTAGATTTAAGCTTGTATCATTAGTTTCGCCCTTTATTGCATAGTAAATAAGTGGTGAAATGTGAGGGAACACTTCTGGCTAACTCTTCAGGAAATACAAAAGATCTGCTCTATATCTATCTGAAATATAAAACATTATTATTATCTGCTCCCTTACCACGAAATCCGTAATTTCGGCCGAGCTTAACACTTACGTACTTATGATTACAGCGGAGCCCAAACTAAAAATTAATGACCATTAAGTTTGACAGTAGACACTACTCTCTATATGTGCCCGTACGATAAATATAATTTGACACTTGTTTTGACGGATCAATTACTTTCGGATGGGCCCGTATTTTCGTTGACGGACTTACAAAGTAGACTCTTTGGCATGACTTTAATTATGTATGTAAATAAAAAAGCCAAGAATTCTAATAGCACTCTTAATCCTCGACCATTTCGGTTAACCATTGGCACTCAACATGACGAATATGGTGCCCATAGGTGGTCCATAGTTTATGATTAGCATGGCAGTTGACATAACTCGCCGATTGATTCGGACGTTGAACAAATAACAATAAAGTATTTACATTAAAAAAAAAAAACTAACGATTTAACGGCGGTAAGCATGAAAATATTTTAAATCCATACTGTAGGTAAGTTTTTAAATATTAAAACAAACATTTCACAATATTATCCCTCGCTATTTTTTTCAGGGTGTACATGTAGGTGAGCAAATTTGATAATGCCTGCAGCAATCCCACATTAATTCACATAATATACCAACACGCCTTGTTTCCTCCGAAGATTTACGTAAAGGTGTATGTAGGTAGTACATTCACATTTTGCCTGTTACGTTTAAGTACCATTTAATAGTGGGCGACCCTATTGCTCTCAACCGTTCACAAATTCACATTCCGGACTGCTACTGAAAAATTCCAGAAAATAAAATCCCAAATAAAATAAAATAAATAAGGTATAAATTTTATTTTCTCATAATTAACATCACGTACTTTACTTCCAAGAAAATACTAAGACTTGAATAAAATATTACTCTTGCCTAATAAGTTCAATACCTACTAAGAAATTTTCTCATAAACAACATCGCAGATCTTTACCTCCAAGAAAGAACAAAGACTTGAATAACATACATACTCTTGCTTTTTCCATTAAACCGCTCATTTTCTTGGGAAGTGAAACCGCCAAATGGAGAAATAATCTTGCTTGGTACACCGAAAAAAATATTTACCATGTTCACACGTCTATCAGATTATGCAAAAACGTTAAGGGGTAGTCATTTAAATTAATCATCTGAGAGGGAAAGGGACCTTGGTATTTGATAACCTTGTATAATTTTTTTTTCATATTTAGGTCATGCTCAGGACATCCCTACTCTGCCTGTGAGCGTTTCATAATGAGGGTAGCAACTTGAGGATTAAGACTCAGAGAGGGAAGAAAGAGGCAGCCATGGTTTCTTTACTAAGCTTGCCAAATACAGTAATTTTGGCCTAATCGTTTATTAAGGCGGTCATTAACAGATCTATGATGATAATAGACCAGAGATTTTCTCATTGCGGGGTGCAATACACTTCTTGCTCAGCTCGACACACAGGATTCATCACAGTTTGTTAAACAACAAAGCCGACGCGCAGCAATTACTACACATATTCGGATTTCATTCGGCTCATGCCGATCGGAAAACTCCGTCCAGCATCTACCCTAGCTGAAACATGTTCGGGTTGGCTTGGCAACATTCTAGCTAAGCCGACCGGCTTTTTTCCGAAAATATAAAAAACGTGTAGCGCCCATCCTATTTTCAACGGTACTTTTGGAAGGTTGTTCTTAATCATTTGTATTTTCGGTGCTAGAAATAAGATCAAAATATCCAGCTTTTGCATACGTCAACGTTGAACATAAAGCACTTAAGTCTTTAAAAGCAAAGCTCTGAAAACTGACACACAGCGATATGGTCCATTTGCCAGGATACGAGCCTCGCAAATTAGTCTCGGCCAGTTCCTAGAAGTTTATAACCGGGGCACAAGTATTTGCTTTGTTGCACTTTCCTCTACGCTATAGTGAGGACTGCAAACATCTGACATAGGCATTACTGAACACTTTACTTAGAAAAGCGTAATACTTTGCCAAGTACCTATCAGTTTTTATAGGTAAAGTCGCCGAACGATGATTTGCAGCTTAAATTTTTTTGCAACATCTGCATCGCCACTTGCGCATCATAGTGACGTCACGCAAAATCCTGCATCCCGTAGAGTTTACCACGTAACTGGCATATAATGTACAACGTCCCGACATCAATCGTCGGGCAGTTGTCCACCAGACACAACACCCGTCTACAGGCTTAGCACAAGCTCCGATTTGTCGATGGAAGAATAAACATGACTATTAACTAAATGATGTACAATAGGAGAAGATAGCTATGTTCTTCTATTAATTATCACAGTTATGCGTTCTAAACGAATCATGATTTTGTAGATAATCGCATATACTTCGCAGCCGTCGAGTAGAAAGTTTGTTGTCAGTGTGATTTTGACAGTTAGGGAAGAAATATTCTTCTGAAATAGTTTAAATTAAAAGGACCAAGACAAAGATAAAATTACAGATTGTAGAAGCATATCTACGGAGCGATGTCTAAATTGGAGAAACGAAATGTGACTTTGTACACAAAAAGCAATGTCTATTCGTCGTAGAAATAGAGAGCGTCATGCTAAGCCTGTTGGTCGGAGGATCTCCCCTTTTCTACGGAGGTTTTGTGAACTTTAATAACTGTTCCTCATACCTCTATTAAAAAAAAAATAGTACTATTTGCAGAAATAAAATTAGAGACTGCGTCTTTGGTCCAGTGGTCGCAAGTGCTACTGCAGAGCGTATTCGATTCTTGTGTCGGGCAAAGTGTTATTGGGAATTTCTAAGTAGTAGCCAGAAGTTTAGATTTGTGGTTGTTGGCAATAGGCCAGGGTATTATATGGGACTTAACCATAACAGTCGAAATTTGGGTGAACTATTATAGGTGCACTTTTGCCTAAGCTTTCGGCGAATCCAGGCGTCTTCCTCATCATCATCGTTTCAGCCGAAAGACGTCCACTGCTAGACATAGGCCTCCCCCAAGCTCCATCACTTCAACCGCGTCACACCGCAGCTACATCGCGCAAGCAGAGTTTACCGCGCAATCTACATATATACAAAATCCAGACATCAATCGTCGGGCAGTTGCCCACCAGACAACACCCGTCTAGTCAGAGGATCCTCCTTTACCAATAGAGTATGAGTGAACTTTACACCCTGTTCCTCATACCTCTATAGACTCCTGCGGTCCTCACAAGTTCATCGGTCCACCTTGTGGAAGGCATTCCAACTTTACGTCTTCAGGTACGCGGGCGCCACTCCAGAACTTTTTGGCTCCATCGGCCATCTGTTCTGCGAGTAATGTGCTCTGTCCACTGCCTCTTAAGTTTAGTAATTCTTCGGGCTATATCGGTTACCTTGGTTCTCGTGCGGATCTCTTCATTCCTGATTCGATCACGCAGGGAAACTCCTAGCATAGCCCTCTCCATTGCCCTTTGGGTGACTTTAAGCCTTCTTATGAGGCCCATTGTGAGCGACCACGTTTTGGTTCCATATGTATTCACTGGAAAAACGCACTGGTCAAAGACTGAGAAGATATTGCGAAGCTTCCCGAATGCTGCCCAGCCGAGTCGGATTCGACGATTGACCTCTTTGAATCCAGGCGTGATGTTATGTTAACTTGTTTATTTAGTCAAATTACGATTAAAACAATCCAAGAAATTTATGAAAGAATTTGAATAAACTTATGTTCTGATACATAAGTTTATTCAAATTCTTCCATAAATTTCTTAACTTAAAGAATGCAACACGCATATGAAAACTTCGAAAGCCAAACTTTGACTTCGCAGACTTCGAAATGAATAGAATCTGAACAAATAGTTTTAATTAAACAAAACACATGCGAGTAAGTAGATTTCGTTGTTCGCTATTCTGACAGAGCTTGAGATACTGAATTTGAAATACAATGAATTATTTAGTTTGAACGAAGACTGTGGCTTGCTTTTCAGAACGGACGAAGTCGTGTTGAGTTCTGGGCGATTATTGGGCTGGAAGCTGATTCTAGCAATTATTGAGAGATTTCAATCACAATTTGAAAAAAAAAATGGGCGTAAAGAAGCTCTTCCGGTGGATAAACCTTCGATATTATTATCATCCTATACCCACTTCGTTTATTGTTGATAATTGGTCTCCTAACCTGTCTTACCAAGGGGTATCGTATTACCCAGTAACTGGGTTGTGGAGGTCAGATAAGCATTCGGTTCATGTAAGATACTGGTATTCAGCTGCATCCGGTTAGACTGGAAGCTGACTGCAATATAATTCGGAAAAGGCTAGGCAGATTATGCTGAATGTCTCCTAACTAGCCTTTAAACATATATTTTTGAAATCTCTTGCAATAACAAAGTATTATGTTGTAACCATACATTATAAAACGCAAAAAGTCACGTTTATATTACATCGAATTAAAGTCCAATCATAGATGCATCTTCAGGTGTCCCGTAATTAATGAATGACCTTAAATGGTTCATGGTAGAACTAATGGCCATTCAGAAAAAAAACATTTTTTTATATGTATTTTTTCTGTAAAAAAAAATTAAAAATAAGCAATCGTCAACACGACAAAGTGAAAAATAACTTTACTTTTGGAAGTCAGTGTCTTTGGATTTATGTATTTTAATGGATGGATTTTTTTTTACAAAAAAAAAGTACAATTAAAATATGTTTTTTTTTTCTGAATGGTCAATTATAGTTCTACCATGAGCCATTTCAAAGTTATCCATTAACTACCGGACACCCTGTATATTTCAGTACAGCCAACGATGTTTAAGTCTAATCATCTCACATAAAATAATTACCATAATTTAAAGACGCAGTGGGTTATATGTTCATATTCTATGACAGATATTATTACAGCATAGCATGCGCAAACTGAAATCAAGAATTCAGTACATACTTCTAGTCCCCCAAGCGTAGCATTCTTTGTCGATTATCAAATAAAAACTTTTCCAAAAAAAAAAGCAACGGACTTCCGGAAAAATGCTACAAAGAGAAAAATAATTTTAATTTCGGAAGGCGGTGACAAAAAATTTAACTACACATCCAAAGTCCTTGACTTCCGAAATTAAAGTTATTTTGTTTTTGGAAAAGTTTTTATTCTTCATTTTTTAGTTAGAGTACCTATATACGAGTACCCTACACCAATTTGAAATTGCATCATCCTCGGTGTCAAAACAATGCATATTTATGCGATAGCAGCAATCGCGGTTGATTTGCTTTCATTTTTTGACGAGTTCCGTAGTCTCAAACTCAAACTCAAAGCATTTATTGCAAATAAACCAATTACAGGCACTTTTGAATTGTCAAGGTCGGTGAGTTAGAAAGATGAAGCTAATTGCCCATTCCAAAGCGTAGGTACCTATGGAGAAGAACGGGCAAGAAACTCCATGGACACTCTTTTAAAATCATGGTTATGTTACAAAAAGTTGGTTACATCATTATGTTGAAATTATCAATGTGAGAACGATGTAAAAAGACGTGCACATTAAAGCGTCCGTAATTAAAACAAAAATAAAATAACAATTCAGAAATTAAAATAAGCCGTGGGAGCTAGGAGATGACTGTCTCCGAAACTCATCATGTCGATGTCCTTGACACTCTGTATAAAAGATACACAAACATATCAATTGAAACACCAACTGTAAAATTTCCCAAAATCCCTACAGAGTACCTGTTTATACAAACTTTCAAGACCGACAGCAGAACAAAAGCGTGTTACATGGAACTTTCTCAGCAATGTAAAACAATTTCGTTTCGGTCTACTAGTTTTCTAGCAATAACAAAAGTTATGCTTCGAAATCTTACAAATACATCTTGAAAATCCTTTATTTTCCGGACATACTCCCACATACTACAAACACATATTTTATGTAATTAGCAATGTACCCTCAATGTACAGACTGACTGACCGATATTAGAACACCATAAAATATCCCTTGGTTGCGTCTCTGCGCAGTTTTGCCGCGTTGATTCTCACTGAAACATCCGAGAGTGTCAGTCGCCCGCGCGTTTCCATGGTCGTCGCACGCGTGGCCTGTATCCCTGAATACTGGATGAATCAACCGCGTATTTTACGTGAACGTATTTTAAACTTCAGTGCTAAAATGTGAAACTTTAATACGTGATTTGTTTGATTGTGTGTCACGTTCATTAGTGCGGTGTGGTTCCCCATGAATTTTGGTTTTGAATGAAAATTAATTAAAGACTGGCTGGATTACCGTAATTAATTTCTGTGGTGGAAGGTACGTTGATTGTGTATTATCCGAATACTTGGTTAAGATATGAGCGTTAATTAAGATGAAAGTAATTTTAGAATAAATTAAATTCTCCTTTTGTAACTGCGCCGGCTTATCTGATGGCAAACCTAAACGTGAGGGACTAAGGCGCCCTTTCCCTTTGAATGAAAGAGACCCGAGTTATTTTTAGAAAATGTCATCTGGCCACTGAAGATGATATTTCCTGGGAATGATGAAGGCAATCAGTCAAATCTATTAAGAGATAATTAGGTCGGGGTCTATTCTAAAGTAATCTTCTACAAATACCTAGAATTATTTGTAGATTAATCAGCGTAAAGGTAACGAGTGCCTACGTTAATCTGAATTGAGGCAGAATAATATATAGTAACTTACGATTATAACATATTCTCACATATATGTCTATTTATAATTCTCATTAAATTAGGACCCTTTCAAGAATTCCGGTGCACTTGAACGCACAATTGTTCGGTCAGAACTGAAGCTAAAAATTTTGCGTAACTTGTCAAGCGTGTTAAATTGGCAGATACATAAAACGTAGCTTTATTTACATGCAAATACACACGTAGAAGCTCGTTCAATGTTTTATCCGACGTATTTTTTCTGAGTAAATAATGTTCTATTTCAGTTCGTCGTGCAAAACTGACGCACTTACTTCGAGGTACGGTTGTTAACGTGATTTGGAGTTTAGGATTTGACGTGTTATTCGCGAATCTCATCTGAAATTTCAATTCTGTATCTATTTCGATGTATATGTTGTTTTAGAACGATGCTCCTGTAAATCCATACTTATTTTAATTACGAAAGTTACCCTCTCTGTCTCGCCTTAATCACAAAACTGATCAATTTGAAATTTGACAGATAGGTGGCCTGGGTCCTGGAAGGACATAGGCTACTGTTTTTCCTGGATATTTGCCTAAAAAAAAATTATGAATTATAAAATACACGCAGATAAAGTAGCAGACAAGTCTAGATACAAAACTAATATGAATCGAGTAGGAATCTCGATTTAAAAAATAGATATCAGTTGAGAGATAAGTGTGAAAACTGTCGACTTCGAATCGAGATTTGATTTTGAACTGAATCGGAGTACTTCTTAGCTTGCGATAAGTTTCTGCCTTTCTTAATCGGATAGAATAGATGGTTATTTTAAATTGTTAACTAGGTATCTATTTGTATTGCTACGTTTGAATTTTATCATGTAATGAAGAAATGTATCCATAAGGTATTTTAAAAGTTTTTATTGAAAAAAGATGATTTTTTTTTCTTATTTTAACAAGTAACATTTTACAACTAGTGATTGAAGCCTCCTTTTAGGCAGATAAGCCTGTGTTAGGAGACTCCGCTCTTCCATAACTTAAATAAATATTTTTACTTGTTTTAAAATAAATTTATTGGGATTTGATAACGGGCGATTTTCGATTGTTCACAAATTTTATTCTTCTGGGTTTCAAAATACGAAGGTACAGCAATTGGTCCAAAAATTCTGTTTGTGGCAGTAACAGTTAGCTCGGATTTCAAAAGTTATTTTAATACCTAAACGCGAACAAAAAAAAGGAAAATTTAACTGTTACCAAAAACATATTTTCTTTTAGGAACAATCTGTATCAATTCAAAATCATTTTTCCACCATTTTCGTTTCAAGACGGACTGTCAGATAGTCACTGATGATCACTCTTTAGTATTATGATAATATTTTGCTTATATCGGTTGTAATTTGATTTAATGTTTCTTTAAACTAAGCGACTACTAATTTGATGATTTTGGTGCACTGTAAAACTCTAATGAGTTTCTGTTGACTACAACGTATATTTATAAAATGTATGTGCACTACTGACTAAATAAATGATAAATAAAGCTCCCATTTGAAGACATAGGTGAAATTTAAAACAAAATATTCGTGCTAAAGCTTGATAGATAAATTGTGTGGAACATGAATACTACGATGATGGTAGATAGATGTTAAAAAAACGAACATAGGTAGGCCTTGACACCAAATTAAATTGGGGAAGCGGCAAAGGATGATGACAGTAAGTTTTGGTCCTTGTAATAGGTTTCATTGTCAAAAGTAAAAGTAAAAATGCGTAATTATGATGGATATAAACATATCCATTTTTTGACGTTCACCAAAAAAAAATGGATTTTGGCCACTTCTCGTAATTAAAAATTTCGTTCAAAGTCTAGTCGCAGTTTCATCTTGGCGACAATAAAATGTCAAAAACTTGTCAAAAATGTATAGAAACTCGAGGTATTGACAGATTGAGACTGAAATCAGACTGTGAATGTTCTTAAAATTATGAGAATTGTCCCTCAGATTGCTTTGGAGAACAGGCAAAATTATAGTCACACTTAACATGTATTTCCGATTTATAGGAGTGATAGGTGGCAATTAAATAACTAATAAAACTCTTCCGAAGTGAATGAACAATATCTACCTTATTATTAGATAGGAATTACCACTTTTGTGAGCCTCTTCCGCAAGTCATCATCTCCACAGCCTCACCTTCCCAACTATTTTGAGAGATGATTCTAGGGAGCTGACTTCACCAGATGTGGCTAAATACCAGTATTTTACATAAAGTGACTGCCTATCTGACCTCCACAACCCAGTTACTGGGTAATACAATACCCCATGGTAAGATTGGTTTTCAGACTTTCGACCTTCCGACGACCCGTAACGACTCAAGTTACTCAAATTAATGTTCATAAAAGCTTTGAAGAGAAAACCGGCTTTAAAAAACCTTAAAGGAGATCAAGCGACAATTAAAATAATGACAGAACGTAATTCTCATCTCGAATAAAAGTTGCAAACATAGATGAGATAGAATACTATTTATTTTGAATAACATACAACTACAGAAATAGGGTCATGCGCCGTGGGGTCCGAGTGCCCACTTGGTTTTCCGAGACATCGCCAAGCGGTTAGTCGAATCTTGACGTGACCAGAGGGCTGGCCTATTCTTTGGCCAAATAATCAGATCGCCATACAACGTGGCAATGCTACCAGCCTTTTGATCACTTTTCCCATTGACAACGATGCGGACGTTGTTTTTGATGCCCTGTGATTCTTTTTTGTCTGCTTTTATAATCTAATAAGATTTTATAATCATGACGTAGGTACTTACAAACTTATATTATTTTATGGCTACGGATATGAATGTAGAAAATACACAAGGTTTGGTCTTATCGCCAGAAGCAAGTGATTATAGACAATCTCTGGAGAAAACTTTAGAATGTCTTACCAGTGTTCTACATAACAGTACCTAAAGAAGCAACAGTTTTATCCAATTGTTTTACCTTCATATAATAATATATTTTATCTGAGACACAGTAAAACTCAGCGTCACCTGTAAGAAGTTATCTCTCTGTTTTATTTCACTTTTTAGTACTCTTTTATAATTTCATTTCACACGAGCCAGCAGGGCTGTCTCATCAAGAGAATTATGCGTTATCTTACGAGACAGGAGAAACGGGAGAGCATGAATTTTATTCTTCTCATAGGCGTAATACGATAGGATTCTTTATTTTGGAGGGTAACCAGCATTATCATTCACGATTTTAATGGAATTGATTTATGTCATATAACTAGTTGATCTAAAGGGAGCTTAAAGTTACATTAAATTAAGGGGAACCTAGTCGCGGGCTCGAACTCAATGATGAGTCTGGCTAAAAAGCACGCATTCTCAGCAGGCTTCGTGTCCGACAAAGGTAGTATCAGTGATGAGCTATTAGAAGCTAGTCTACACGTACAACATTATTGAGCGAGATGCAGGATCATTTATAGTACAAGAGGCGCGTAAAAAATTAAGAACAGTCCTTCGGAAGATCGGGTTTTATGAAAAAAACTACTGCATAAATGAATTACCAATAAAGTTTATTGTACTTTTCGATATTTGAGCTTTGTCGGTACGGACTAGATTCACCTTAAGAACCAACATTGAGATAACAATACGATGAAAAGTGCAGAAGAATCTGTGGAAATAATATTCCCACTGCTGGCAAAAAGGTCTTCTCTCCGTGCGAGGTAGGCCGTAATAATTCACCACACAGAACCAGTGCGGGTTTGTGTATTGCACAAATGTCTTCAAATTTTTGTAAGGACATACTCGTTTCCTCACAATGTTTTCCGTAACCTTATAAAAATATGATGTAAATTGTTTTAGCTATTAACTATTTTGGCACTTTATTTTGTCTTAAATATTTTATCACCACTGCTCTTCAGCAGTCCTACAGTTTGTTAGACGCAGACGCTTTCGCTGGGCCACCACTGCTCTAGTTAAAATACGGATGAACCAATAATTCTGGATTACGATCCCAAGTCTATGTTGTTAAAGAGGTGGACAACAGACTTAGTATCTGCCACATCTGCCTAGCCTTTCCTAACTTAGTTGGGGTTGGGTATTATCTGCCATACACATAAATAACCTCTGATCCACTCCTTGCGTGATATATACCAGTTTCATATTATTATTAAGTTTCTATTTTACGCCTCGACAACCTTTGTCCCTCGAAACCCTTAAGAGTAGCATGTTTTCGTCATACTCGTTGTCAGTGGTGACAATATTTTATAAGGAAATAATTTCAGTGTATTATTATCCTCGTCATTTTCGGCACACTACAGGTTTTGGCAGATATTGTGTTCATAATAGATGGTATCAATATAGTAAGTAAAATTTATTGTCGACACTGTTTAGAATTTGGTAAATGAACTATTAAAGTATCAGCAACTAGCTCCCAAAATTGTCCTTTTACTGAGCTTTTGATCCTTGCAAAGTTATTATTGCTTTAGAACGAACACGTAATAATTTAACAACTTGTAAATCAAAGAGTTTATAGATAGTTGCGTGGTTTATCATTTTAATGGGACTCTTTGATAAATATTCTAAGACGAGCCCATTGAACTTTCCGATGCTCAATTTAGGTAAAAGGCAAATTACGCAACCATTTACTTCACTTGATTCCCTCAAAATGTTGGCTCCAGAGTGACAAATAAAAAGAGCTTTTCATTCATTTGTTTTCGATGTCCAATCACTTAAAAGCTTTGGGAACAATACTTCTGAATTAAACAATCTGTAACTGAATCGAGATATATCTGAGAGGACGAGTTTAATCGTGGATTTGTTCACTGAACTGTGGTTAAGCTACTGTCAATCGCGCTTGTAATTGGATGGGTGGTTTGTGGTTTCCGATCTTACTACGTGCGTAAAGATTTCTCAGTTTCTCCATTTTATTACATTAATATATTTTCTTGGAAGTAAATTATTGCGCCGTATCTCGACACTTTGAATAAAACGAAGCTAATAAATTAGAAAGTTATCAATTGATTCGTGATGTCATGATTTGAATCAGACTAAAATCATTCATTTGCTACGCCTGAAAACGTTCAAATTAAAGTTATTACCTGAGACACTAGACCTTTACCTGCTGTGAATAATAAATAGAGAATAAAGACGTCTCTTTGGGAAATTTCAACATCAAGATATTTTGCCTTACCTTTATTTCTTTCAGAAGCTGGAGTCAAGTCTATTAATGCCCAGAGATTGAAAATAAGCTTATTAAAATCAGACAAAGACGTTCTTTGATATTTTGGTAGTGAGGTATTTGGTATAATCTGCACCTCTGAAGAATGATCAAAGGATCGCTCTTTAAAGCACCTACTTGTGGGTCGTAGGTACCTACTTAGAAAATCCAATTAGTAGTAAGTACAAACATGCTCCATTTATGGGAACTGAAGAGGTTGGTTCTGAGTTGAGCTGCATGATTATGCTGCTGCTGAGATGATGAGCTGCTGATAAATGCGTGCACTGAATGGACAGGTCCACTCAATCTGTGTGGTTCTTTCCTCAAAAGACCATTTCAGACACCGATCCACATGGTCTTCACATGATCTGACCAAGATTATGTCTGGACTTTAAAAGAGACTGTGACCTCTGAGTTTGTTTTGGCCTTTCTTCTCAGAGTAGTCAAATAGGAAACGCCGACCTCATCTAGTTTAAAAAAAATATGATTGACGTGTAAAAGTGTTTGTACAAACCTACTTACAGAAATAAAATCATTTATCATTTATCTTTTAAGACAATGAAACTTGCGATGACCCATATCCTCATCCTAATATCTTTATATAGTTATTGTGAACCCCAACGTCGCTGTCTATCTGTGCGTCATTAACGTGTCTCGAGACAACTTCAATATTTTCAATGTGTAGATAATTATTCTGGTCTGGCTATTTGTGCATGTGAGTTTTAAATGTTTCGAACGCACCCACAATACAGGAGAAATTCCTAGTGTGGGGCAAAGTTTTTTATAAAAAAAAAATACGAACTGTTGCTAGATTTGACTAGATAATTTGATAAGTTTTCAGTATACCAGTTTATTTATACTAATGTCACGAGTTTGTATGTAAGGGATAATCTTTGGAACTATTGAGCTGATTTCGAAAGTTCATTCAATAATACGAAGCTACAGTATTGCCGAGTGTCATCCTAACTATCCTTACTAGATAATATTATAAATGCGAAAACGAGTCTGTTTGTTTGCTACGCTTTCACGCTAAACGGCTGAATAATGATTAAGATAAGGACATTTTTTTTGGGTGGGAAATCATCAAACGACGATGTAAGGATATAGGCTTTTTAATCCGGTTGTACGTTTCCATGGGATAATTTCCTCCACGTGTGCAAAAGCTAAGGCTAAGGATATGTTTTATTTTAAAATCTCAAATTCGACGAGGATAAAGTCGCGGTCAGACGTTAGTGTTCTATATAATGCCATATCTAAATGTCTTTATATGCGCTTCTAACTTTTTATCTGCTTTAAAGTTCTTCTACGTTTGGTAACATGTGACTACACTATTGGTATGGCACAGTTTGTATGTAGGCTTACATATTCGAGAGCTCCTTATGGAAGCTGAATTGGCAACGGTTGTGACAGGCGTGGGTGTTCGAGTAATGTATGTTGTTTTGTTATTTCGTTCAATAGTGTGAAGGAAGCGGTTTTCGTGACTTGAATTATTATAGAAGTTTTTGGGAATAGCGTCTACATTATTAGGCTATTACGCCTTTGAAGTTACATTATTGGTTTATTTTATGGGGTTTTGATTAATATCAATATCATCTGGCTTACATTTTCCCCAATAGGGGGTCGGCTTCCAGTTTATTCGGATGCAGTTAAATACCAGTACACAACCCAGTCACTAAATAGGTAATATGATATCCCTTTGTAAGACTTTTTGTCAGACTTTTGGGCTTCTAACTACCTGTAACGACTGCCTTAGCAGGGATGTACAGACCGCGGCCCGCTGACTGCATGCGGCCCCCCAGCAATATGCCAGTGGCCCACCAGCAAAAATATTCCTTCGCACATTTGAAGGAAAAATATTGCTCAGGTTTACAAATAATATAAATTTTAATCTGGGGCTATTTTTATGTTTTTAATTTGTGCTGGTGGTCCGCCATTAGGTTATCATTTGTCCAAATGGCCCATGGTCTCAAAAAGTTTGTGCATTCCTGGTCTAAGGTCTATAAATGACAGCGGGGACCAACGGCTTATAGTGCTTTCCGAGGCACAGCTGCGTTTCTATATTACGTATGGTCACCCATCTTTCAGCTATGTTTAAGTCCCATGTTATATTAGTAATATGCGAGCCCATTGCAATCAACCAAGCATTTATTCTGCCAGGGGTGCGGGTTGTTCGAAAGAGATACCGTGGTCCCTAGCAAACAGACAACTGAAGGAAAACGGGTGGGTTTTAGTCACTAAAAGTCTGACACGCCCTCTTGCTCCACCCAGAGCGGGAGAAGTTATTTTATGATGACCCAAGCTCAAAAAAGAAAAGAAAAAGGCATCTATCCTGCCCTGGGAATCGAACCAGGACCTCATGCTCAGCAGCAGCGCTTGCGACCACTAGAACGATTAGATGACGAGCGGATTACGATATTTAACTTTATGCTTTTAACTTTTTTGAAGTGAAAACTTCTGCAGACGCGTTGGGAATTTTTTGAGATGGGAAAAACAATTGAACTCGCGAGACCGTTACCGACACCTCTGTATACAAGTAAGTTTTACTTAGTAGTACTAAGTAGTACTTGTAGTAGTAGTTTATAACAATAAATAAAAAAACACTTCATTTAAAAGTATTTCCAGCACAATAAAATATTTCTTGACGATTCAAAAAATTCACACGTAATTGTTCAAGTTTTCAGTTCTGTCGGCACTCCCGGAGTGTCACTGTTTTTTAACAGTTTGCAGTTCGTATTGAGTCCACTGCTATGCAAACTCGTACCCTATACAAACACACTTATTTCTATACAACTTTAAGATTTTTCTCCGTACGACCCGAGAATCAATGCCTTAGCCATATTTCATGAGTGCGCTGGCTTTATGCGCTTCGCTGGATTATATGGATCAGAAACTATAAATTTCAACGAAGCTGGTTTAAAGGATAATTTTTCAGTTAATAAATTATATGGGGCAATGATCAAAGTCATATGTTATATTTAGGTCCTTGCAACGCAAAAGATTTACCATCATTTTTATAACCGCTACTTAAAGTTAAGTAATGTTGAGCGTCTGTTTACTTTACATTTTTGACATTTAAAGATCTCTTAACTTAAAGCAACGTTTATAAATAAGGGAGGTAATGCGCTAAATATGATTAAAACATCATTATGTCTCCGTCACCTTCAAACGATTGAGCGAATCATAACGATGTTTTTATGTTTTTGTTGCAAATAAAATTTGTACGTATTTAGTTATATTTCGGTGTAACCAAAACTGGTGGACATAATGGAACCGAAACGTGGTCGCTCACAATGGGCCTCATAGGAGAAGGAGAAGGCAATGCTTGGAGTTTCAGAATTCGATTCAGGAAAGAAGAGATCCGCAGAAGAACCAAGGCGACCGACGTAACCCGAAGAATTACCAAAATTAAGTGGCAGTGGGCAGGGCCCATTGCTCGCAGAACAGTTGGCCGATGGGGCTGAAAAGTTCTGGAGTGGCGACCGCGTACCGGAAGACGTAAAGTTGGAAGGCCTCCCACAAGCTGGACCGATAACCTTGTGAGGGCCGCATGAGTCCGCTGGATGCGGGAAGCGCAGAACCGGTGGAAGTGGTGGAGCTTGGGGAGGATTACGGCTGAAATGATGCTGATGATGATGATGACGTACCGGGTATAACAGTCTTGTCTGAAGAAGTGGAAAAAGGCTTTTGCTCAGGAGTGGGTCGGCGAAGCCAAAATTAAAAAGTCAAAGTATTAAATTGAATGAAAATCAACTACAAAAACGATGTTTGTATAAAATATAAATGGTTTGATAAGAATCATTATTTCAATTCCATCTCAATCGAGTATAAACAAAAAAATAACAGTTATTTAAAAATGCAGTACATTCATTATTCTCTACAAAACATTAAAAAAATTGGGTTTTTGTTTTTTGTAACAGATAAATAACTGAGTTTTTTCTCAGACAAAATTATATACCGTATAGTATCTGTTTATTACTGATACTGTACTTACGCTTCTTTTTCATTCATCCACATCATCATTGTTTTATTATCCTTTTACGACTTTCTTACATTATTATATTTCTCTCTTTGTTTTCTGTGCTAACACTCTGCGAATCGGTCTTAAACGATTCGTCTATATAGAATTACTTGATTTTACATTAGAATTTCTATATTTTTACATATTAATATTCTTGTTATGACATTTAAGTCAAACACGTCAAACTGATGTCTACTTATTCTTTTAATTGTCTATGCAGTCTATTGAAGGAAGGTTGCATTAAGATTGTACTTACTAAAAATAATTTTATATCGTTTTGGATAGCCTAAATTTGGTTTTTCTATGGAACTACGTTGTCAACTAATTAACAAAATTCTAAATTATTATTACCTATAAGAGTCTTAAAACGCACTCTCGGTTTGTATGAAGGAGGTTTTATATGTCTTGGCCGACTAGACTGGCATACGAGAATATCTATGTCTGAAAAAGAAAAAGAGGCAGGAATTCGGAATGTCAGCGAAAAACAGTTGGGTATTTTGGAAATCACAATGAAATAAAGCAATAAAATGGAGTTACACATCTGCACTTAATGCCCATTGTCCGTCTATGCCCAAAAATGAAATAGTCCAGATGAGAAACAGACTTCATCTCGCACAACTGGGCAAAAAGCTGATGAAATGGACCGCCCTAACTACTGGCAAAGAACTCGGAAGACTTTCCATAGACATGACGATAGCCATGAAAGATTACGGGGTGAAGATGAAGCCCGCGTTTATACTGCTGGCTCGTGCGCGGTATTTCGTCCCGGGCATGAATGGAACAGTTACTGAAACTATTCCTAAGCAAGCTTGTGTGACTGCTACTACAACTCCAAGAAGTGTTTCAGGAGTGAAAGTCAAAGATATGCATGTCAAGGAATTGGACTGCGATTATTACCAATAAATAGAGTGCAAAGGTACCTTTTTTATAATTTGTCTTGTATTTCTCTTATTAAATTTTAATTGTCTAGTCCATTTATTACCGTTTTATTTGTTAGGGATAGGTAGACACGACAGTTTGGCGCCCAATGTAAAATCAAAACTAGTTACTACTACACACTAAACTACTTTTCAAAATTCTAAAATGTACTATTAATAGTACTGCTTCTTTTTGACTAACTTATTTGGCTTAATAACTTTTTAATTTCTTTAAGGAGTGATCTTACTCTTATTATTACTTACTTGTCTTCCCTCTTACAACGAATTTACCCTTTTGAACACTCTTTGGCTCTAACACTACCCATACCACTACCCACTGACACAAACCCTCTCATTTACCTTTCTTTTGCACAATTTTTAATCTTTTTGCTATCTTTACATTATTTTTAGTCAATACTCATTATTCATTTTTTTCTTTCTTTCTTCTAAACTGTAGAGTTCTTTTCGGCCCATTATAACTCTATTTAGTTTTTATTTTCTAATTTGTTATCAACTCTAACGTTGATTGGAGCAGCTAACAACTCCATAAAAATAAGCCTTTGTTATTTACTATCAACACTGATGTTGATTGGAGCGGCTAACAACTCCATAAAAATAAGCCCTTGTTATTTACTATCAACACTGATGTTGATTGGAGCGGCTAACAACTCCATAAAAATAAGCCCTTGTTATTTACTATCAACACTGATGTTGATTGGAGCGGCTAACAACTCCATAAAAATAAGCCCTTGTTATTTACTATCAACACTGATGTTGATTGGAGCGGCTAACAACTCCATAAAAATAAGCCCTTGTTATTTACTATCAACACTGATGTTGATTGGAGCGGCTAACAACTCCATAAAAATAAGCCCTTGTTATTTACTATCAACACTGATGTTGATTGGAGCGGTTAACAACTCCATTATAAATAAGCCTTTGTTAAAAATCTTTTCTGATTAATGGTTTTCGACGAGAGCGGCTAACAACTCCGAAAATAAGCCTACTGTTATTTATTTATCAAGTCGAGTTGTGATCATTGAATGTGAATCCAACCTGGCCTAACTTCGTAAGATGTCAGTGTGATTGAAAGAAGTATGTAAGTTATGTGAAAGTTGTTTTACTTAACCTTACAAAATTTTTGTTCTAGGCCAAAAATTTTCTCGGGGTCGATGGGGAAATATAGTATCTGTTTATTACTGATACTGTACTTACGCTTCTTTTTCATTCATCCACATCATCATTGTTTTATTATCCTTTTACGACTTTCTTACATTATTATATTTCTCTCTTTGTTTTCTGTGCTAACACTCTGCGAATCGGTCTTAAACGATTCGTCTATATAGAATTACTTGATTTTACATTAGAATTTCTATATTTTTACATATTAATATTCTTGTTATGACATTTAAGTCAAACACGTCAAACTGATGTCTACTTATTCTTTTAATTGTCTATGCAGTCTATTGAAGGAAGGTTGCATTAAGATTGTACTTACTAAAAATAATTTTATATCGTTTTGGATAGCCTAAATTTGGTTTTTCTATGGAACTACGTTGTCAACTAATTAACAAAATTCTAAATTATTATTACCTATAAGAGTCTTAAAACGCACTCTCGGTTTGTATGAAGGAGGTTTTATATGTCTTGGCCGACTAGACTGGCATACGAGAATATCTATGTCTGAAAAAGAAAAAGAGGCAGGAATTCGGAATGTCAGCGAAAAACAGTTGGGTATTTTGGAAATCACAATGAAATAAAGCAATAAAATGGAGTTACACATCTGCACTTAATGCCCATTGTCCGTCTATGCCCAAAAATGAAATAGTCCAGATGAGAAACAGACTTCATCTCGCACAACTGGGCAAAAAGCTGATGAAATGGACCGCCCTAACTACTGGCAAAGAACTCGGAAGACTTTCCATAGACATGACGATAGCCATGAAAGATTACGGGGTGAAGATGAAGCCCGCGTTTATACTGCTGGCTCGTGCGCGGTATTTCGTCCCGGGCATGAATGGAACAGTTACTGAAACTATTCCTAAGCAAGCTTGTGTGACTGCTACTACAACTCCAAGAAGTGTTTCAGGAGTGAAAGTCAAAGATATGCATGTCAAGGAATTGGACTGCGATTATTACCAATAAATAGAGTGCAAAGGTACCTTTTTTATAATTTGTCTTGTATTTCTCTTATTAAATTTTAATTGTCTAGTCCATTTATTACCGTTTTATTTGTTAGGGATAGGTAGACACGACAACCGATTGGATTAAAATAGATAAATAAAACAGAGTATCAATAAGCGGATGTACATTTTGTTTGTTTGTTTCGTTCAATGGATGGTGATTGTTTGATTTATTTACGTTTGTTACACTAGCCAAGAAAACATTGTGAGAATTGTTTTAAATTTTCATGAAATTGCTTTAAAATACTTACTTTTTAGGCTTCCGTACCTGAAGAGTAAGAAACGGGACTCTATTACTAAGCCTCCGCTGTCCGTTCATTCGTCTGACTGTCAGCGGGCTGTATCTCACGATCCCTAGTAGATAGACAGTTGAAATTCACAGAATAAGTATTTCTGTTGCCACTGTAGCAAGAAATAATCAAAATAAAATAAAGTTAAAAACTACCAAGAACAGAATCATAAAGCAGCTGTAAAACGGTATGCCAAACGGAAGGTACCTATCTGCTATTACAAAGTATTTTTGCAACCAACAAAACCCACAACAAACACACTCATTCTTTTATACGTTACATTCATTCTGGATCCAGTTAAGTTCAATTTTAAAACTTCTTTTCACCCTACTGTTTTCATGCATTCCGCGTTCAGGAACTCCTAACTTCCGCCAGTCTTTTGTTCAAGCCAGTTCAATCTCGGTCTCTTTGGCCATTCTAAACGGTAGAAATAAGGAAAATTGCAAATATGTACCTACCCTGTTTGTCGGTCTCAGAAAAATATGGTCGCAAAACTTGTCTCAAATGTTTGGTCAAAAGCTGGTATTAAGCTTGAACTTGAATTGAGAAGCTAGTGAGTCCATTTCATAAAATGAAATGTATTTTGAATAAAGAATATGTGCAGTCTCAGTTTTGAAAGTGGAATCTTTTTACCGGTCTTTATCAAGAAATGCATGGCAATGAGGCTCTTGAAAGTATCTCAAGGATGATTTGCATGTTACCTTGCAAGAATTGTTAGTCAAATGAGGGTAACGTTTTTCTCGAAACTTAAAACTGTTTCTTTCTTTGAGCTTGAAGTATCAATATCTTCTTCTATAAAAATAAAACAAAGTCGGGTCAGTTACCACGCGGACTATTTTTTTATGATTTTCGATTTGTTGGATTTGTCTCTGCCTCAAATAGAAGGCCTCAATAACTATTAAAATTGGGAAAAAATCACAAAAACAACAAGGATAATAATTTTTTTCGTACATTTTGTGTCAGGTAGAAAACGCTTATGGCTTCGAAGTACTAGGTTGACATAACTTGATAGGAAATCATGCGATCAATGACTCAAAATGTATAATCATTTATTACATCTTAACAAAAAACTGAATTTAATTCGGCTAGTAAGTAAACACAACATTTATTAATTCTGAGGCGGCACGAAAATTACTGGGTCAGCTTGTTGAAATAAAAGCTTTTTACTGTTTCACTCTATTTATATTTAAACTACACTGATTAACTGCATGATTATTCTCTCAGAATTGTATAATAAAACAAGCACATAACTCTGTAAGCTTTTAATATTCTTCTTATTAAAATTCACAAGGGGAAAGCGAACATTAAAATATGAACGTGTAGTATCAAAAGGCTTAGCCCTTCCACAGTTTTCCTTATTTTTCATTCCATGAATAATGCTGGACATTACAGCTACAAAGAACGTCAGCACTAATTCAATTAATTCACATTCTTTTGTCTTAAGTGCAGTCTTGTTTAATCTCCATGCATAAAACAAAAAATCACAACGATCCTCAAAAAAGCGACAGTAATTTCTTCTTCCCTAGAAAAAAGGAATGAAAACTACGCATTTTTCGGGGTTCAGTCAGCGAATTCTACTTGTTCTGTTATTTTTAATATAATTTCTGGATGATTTCATCAGAAAATACGTTCCTATTTTATTTTCATAACGCTTCGTTTAAAATAACATCACTATGTTATTTTATGATATATTGGAGGTTGTGAATAAAAACATTGATTCCTATCTGTTATTTCTTTACTATAAGGAGTTTGGTGGTAAGTTGAATAGATTGCAGATATTATTATGAAAGCTTCCGTACGCCAAGTATTTTCCAGTTATTTTTATTATGACGCTTGTAATAATTACATTGAACGCTATGTAAAGACAGCCTACATATTCATTGGTATTGAAATCAATCATGTATAAAGTACGTACGCAGATATTTGCATCAACCACTATTACTAAGGAGTATCGTATTATCCAGTAACTGGGTTGTGGAGGTCAGATAGGCAGTCGCTCCTTGCAAAATACTGGTATTCAGCTACACCCGGTTGGCAACCTGACCATAACATAGTTGGGAAAAGCTTAGGTAGATGACGATAACGCAACTTAAAATGAAAAGGGGACTTTCTGGACATCTTTTATATTAGGGTCCAGTTTTCCCCCCTGAGGGGGATTTTCTCAGGGGGGAAAAGTGGAATAAGCCAATTATTCGTACATTTACTAACAATGAATGAAAGTTACTATAACTTCGTTATTGTAACTTCTGAAGTTACAATTTATTTTATTTTATTTTATTTATCCTCACACTGGAACGCCAAACAGCAATTACACCGATGGAGCAAAAAATTACATCATGTGCTGCATTCGTGCGCGGTGGACATCGAACGGGCGACGATTGATCACGCACACTTACGCAGCGTCAAGATTTCACCATAATTCCATAACTCTATTACATCCATATCGCGCACATTTTTTGCGATTTATTGAGATTCAATGACTCTTTGAAAATATAAACATTAAAATTGAAAAAACGGAAAATATGTGACAGATTGTCAATATAACTATTTATACAACGAGTAAAATAATTAAGTGCCACATTAGGTGCCTACTAAAGTGCTGCAATTAATTTCTTCTTGCGAACCCTTAGAAGTAGCAGTTTCTAACTTGAAATACTTATGCATTTCTAACAAAAACACGCTTTAAATGAAAACTTGTTTATGTTCGCTACCAAAAATATGCGCTAGAAAAGAATTTCTGCAGAATCAACTCATTTACTCTAGTACCGCTGAATTCCACCAATTCAAGGGCCACAAAAAACCGAGCTAAGTTAAATAAACATCCAAAAATACACCGAACACTTACGGAATACGGAACCCGCTGTGTTTACGAAACACACTCTGCCATAAAACTCATCAGAATGAAATGAAGGCAATCGCAGGAGCGACTCGCTTTACGAACGAAATGGTTTAACGTCGGTCACAATGAATAACTTTTTATATGTAAAGGAATTGGGTTTAATTTAAGAGCACGCTTTTGTTTTGTTTAGGATGTGGTATTTTTTAATTAAAACTAGCATGTATTTCCCACTACTGGGCAAATGTGGCGACATTTATTTAAACGACGTCTGCAAGAATAGCGCGGAATCGTTACCGATGGTGAGTATTTTATAGTTGTAGATATTTTTAAGACATAATATCTACAGCTATATAACATCGTATTATTTACTATTATTAGGTAATAGCGACCATTGTATCAAAGAATTAAACCAGTTTTCATTTAACGCTTTAAGAAATCGTGGCTAAAGTGACCATAAACCCCCTATAAAAAATCGAGGTCAAAAGCAGGCCCATTCAATAATTTAAAAAAAATACTTGGATAATTTTGAAAATTACTTGGTTCAGGAGAAAAATCTTGTCTAATAACTTTATCATTTGCTTAGCATTTTTCCCAACTACGTTGGGGTCGGCTTCCAGTCTACCCGGATGTAGCTGAATACCAGTATTTTACATGGAGCGACTGCCTATCTAACCTCCACAACCCAGTTACTGGGTAATACGATACCCCTTGGTAAGACTGATTGTCAGACTTTCGAGCTTCTGACGACTCGTAACGACTGTCAAAGATCCACGAATGACAGTCGAGACCAACGGCTTAACGTGCTTTCCGAGCCATGAAGGGGTCTTGGTATGTAAAGATGGTCACCCATCCACGGACCAAACGCGGCAAGCGTAGCTTAACCTGATCGATCGACCCGTTTGGCTGTTATTACTTAGCCAAAAGTCCCTTGTCTAGTAACTTACGTTTTCTAAACGAGACTATGCGAAATTAATCTGAATACCTAAGCATAGCCAAGCTTTAGCAGTTTACATCGTATTATATACATGCGTACATACCAAGGAATTGGGAGTTGAACTTAAGGCCTCTTTGCCTTTGTTTTGTTTATATTAAAGTTTATGCTCTGTTTATACTGCGGAGGAGTGTATATAGTGGTTCGCAGGACGTGTCCTGAATAATAAGTGCTATATCAATTAGAAAATTCTGTGGGCTTTAGGATTTCGTTTTGTTAGGCGAGTGTGTGGGATTAGTTATGTGTATAAGTAGATGTGTTTATTCCTGTTGCTATGTGGAAATATTCTTACAGTAAGCTGTCGTTTTAATTAAAATCATGCTTTGCAAAGATTTCTTTCGACACGAACGAATTTTTCTAATTTAATTATAAGATTAAGTAAAGCTTCGTTAGGAATTTAATTCCTTGTAGCTTTAATAAAAAATATTGTTTCTACTTTCTCTTAAATCACATTTTTGTATTTTTTGCCACTTACCCATATTTTTCATAGTTTCGTTTTTGCTCTGAAGTTCCATCCTTAAGACTCCGCAAGACTCGGAAATTAAATAAAACACACTATAGGTACCTAATCACAGTCAGGGAAATTAATTGATAAGTGAATTGATAATCTACATCAATTTGCAGTGCTATTTCCATTTCATACAACTGTAAAAAAATTACATCTCTGATTAGAATATGCGTATTAGCATAACGATTAATTTTCCTGACCTTACCTGCTAGAGTAGGTATACTTCTTTTATTATTCTACATTTCGTCACCAGCCCCTGTACTAAAATTAATTATTAACCCCTACATTATCTACCCGTGCTCCTCTAATCTACCTTAATTAATGAATTTTATTTTCATGGGATTTAATACTTTACGGGATGAGGGTGCATAAATAACGAAGATTGCCGAAGTGCTTCAGAAACTCCGACAGGGACGGTCGAAACTGTGGAAGTAATCTAAAATGTATAGGTATCATTAATTGAGAATTTGGTAGAGTTCGTTTTTGAAGCCATGCACGATGGTGATTTCGGTTACTGCAAGATTAACCACTAGGATATTGTTTTTAGAATTAATGGTGATTAGGCTTTCGTTATGAACTAAGTTTGTTGAGACAAACTGCGGTTCAGGTAACACGAGTGTTACCGTAGTGTACAAAAGTGGGTAGGCAGAAATGTAATAAAAATCTTCATGCCAACGTTTGACATTACTGAGTTTCTGAAATACGTATGAACGTAATAGATGGTATGGCCCACTTTCTTTATGTTCTTTTTATGAATTGGGTGCAAAATATTTGTCCAAAAGCCTGGAATTTTATTTTCCGGTTAAAGCAAAGATTAAAAACATTCATTTTAAATACTGCCTATCCCAAATTTTCCACATCGAGAACCTTACTAGAGACAGAATAAAATTAGCGTAAAAGTATTCCAGGTCTGCTTAAAACTAGGCCAGCTCCATTAAAGACTACAACTTTCTGAAAACATCTGTGAAGTTAACTGCCTGAAACCGAATTGTTCTTTTAATACTCTGCAGTATCACCCTCTTTTGTTCTTACACTAAACCAGATAGTACACACACACACAGAAAAAAATTGGGAACATATGTATCAAGCAAGGTGGGTATTCTGCAAAATTTCGTTTTGCATATTTTATTTAATAAAATATCTTGCAATAGAAAAAGCGTTTTTATTGGACCGAGTCCTGTACCACAAATATTAGGATGGAATAAAATAAAGGAACGGAAGTATTTTTTTTCTGAGACTCTCTTAAAATTATTGGGTTTGAGCATCTCGATAGGTCTTCAATACGGAAACTTTAATGATTTAAAGTAAAAATTTTGTTATGAAAATGTGATATCAGTTAGGTTTGATGGTCAGTCTTGACGCTGATTTTATCAAAGTCATTACTGAAATAAAATTGACGTCTGATATTTTTATACGGAATAACTTCAAAAAATTGCAGGATAAGATTATTATGTAAGGTTCATTTAAAATGTTGGTTGAAATTGTCTTTATAGTCGACACAAACACCACCACAAATTACTAGCTAGTATTCTGTGCACATACCTATCATGTAGGTATGTGCACAGAATACTAGCTGTTGTCCGCGATTTCGATCCCGTCTGCGATCCAGGCCATGGACTTTTTGTGTGCCAAATGACACCCAAATCCGTTCAGCAGTTTTAACGTGAAAGAGTTATCTACAAACAAAGAAATTTACTTTCAAATTCATAATCATTATAGTTAAGATTATATTTATAGTTCAGGTATCAGAAATGTTTAAAGTTAACCCGAAAAGTCCAGTGCCAAAAATGGGACTCGCCCTCTTTGTACCTAAGTATTTAGGTACCGTACGTATAGTCACAGGATTTCATTTATTAACCTTATTTATAGATATTCCAATGTGTTACCTAACTTTACCGAGTTTTCAGTAAAAGTATCGCTGCAACTGGACTGTATTGTGATCGCTATCTGCTTTTTAAATCTCCGCTCTTGCCTACAGCTGCCAAGAACGGTCGGATTCTCTTAGCTAGGAATTGTGTTTTATCTGTGGCGCTACTACACTGTGGAATAAACTCTTTGTTTTATGGTTTTATGGATTACTTTTTGCAACTTGTACGTACATGCAAATTATATTCATTAAATGAAAATGACTGAGGTGTAGGTGTCTAATTTACTCATGAGTAAAAATATGGTCAAAGCGCAATCGAGAAGTATTTCATTCATTCTACGACAAATATGGCTGAATTTTAGATGAAAATTCTTCTGTATTATTTGTTAAGTTTCAGCATTCAGGAATTTCTATTCCAGGAAAGCGATATATTATTTGAAACGGTGCCAAAATAGGAAGTTGGAATAATCATGATGGATTACAAAAGTTATTGTGTGTAATGAGTTTCTCGATTTAGGTCTGAATGAATTGAAAGCGGAATGTAGTTAGACATGAAATAAACAAAGCCAGAGGCAACCAAATAGATAATAGATATAGGTATTTAGGTAATTCCTTTGTAACCCAGTGAAATTGTCGTTTTCTATCATCTCTACTTCGTTGGTTTATCGGATACTGGGCTTAGAATCGCATTTACATTATTTTTGATGTAGATTCCTATCTCCTTCCGTAAGAAAACTAGTACGTCCAGAAACCGTCGTACTTTAAAACATTCAATATCATCTCAGTGATAAATAATGTCAAAAAATTGCTGTTGTTGTAAAACTCAGTAAAATGATACTTGAGTAAAACGATTTGTCAGAATATTCTGACAAATCGTAGAATGTATTTACTTGAAAATAATAGTTTTTTTTTTTGGGTGGGAAATCATCAAATAACTTCGCCCGCTCTGGGTGGAGCTGGAGGGCGTGTCAGACTTTTACTGACTAAAACCCACCCGTGTTCCCTCTGTTGCCTGTGTGCCACGGCCGCGGTGTCTCTTTCGAACAACCCGCACCCCTAGCAGGCATCTGTCCTTGCGAATGTCAGAAAATTTCTGTTGTTGCAAAATTCAGTAAAATCATACTTGAATGAAACGATTTGTCAGAATATGTAGGATGTATTTAATTGAAAATAATATTATTGTGTTTGCTTATAGTTGTTTACCTCATAAAAAGACTTGCTCATGAAACACGAATCTCGCCAATTATGTAACGTAATAATGAATAAAATACACACTTAAATAAGCGGAACAATATAATTACGTGCAGAGTTTAATTATTAAATTGCATTGTTTTAAAAGCTCGCATTATTATACATTTCGTTGGGCGTTCGTGCTTCTTTTGTAAACTAACCTACTTTTCCTATCCATTACGGGCTTCCGTAACTTGATATTTTAGGATAATGGATCAGTAATTTTCGCGTGTGAAATAGCAAGAGGTAGGCAATATTAAAATCAGTGTTAAAAGTATTTGTTGGAGAGCACCGGGCGGTCTGTTTTACTTCGTGTAAATAATTTTATCATCACTACTCTTAAAACGGCGAAGGAAAACGGCAAGGCCTAGAACCGAAAATTCAAAGACGTGACATCTATCAACCCGCACTGCGCCCGCGTGGTCAAATTCAGCCTACTCGCTCTCGAAAAGAGGAGGCCTGGGTCTCGGCTGTGGAGCATTCAGGCTGATGGTGCTATTACTATCTGGCCTGTAGTACAGACAATTTAGTGCAATAGATTGTAAATGTTGCTGGATAAAATTCATTTTTTTATCGACTTCAAAAAGAAGGAGGTTATCAATTCGACATGTTTAGAATTTTGTTCGGGCATAATTCCGTCATATATAGACGGATTTGCAAAATTCTGTTTTTGTTCAAAAGGGCTTTATTCCGAAATGGTTCCAATGAAATTTCATATAGATCTGATGATGCTTTTCGGAGACAGACAACGGAACTCTTCAAAAAATGAAGGCAAATCAACAGCGATTGCTGCTGTCGCATAAATATGCATTGTTTTGACCCCAAGGATGATGTAATTTCGAATTGGCCACGTAGCTACTATTAGTACAAAATGAATAATAAAAACTTAAAAAAAACAACTGACTTCCCGAAAAACACTACAAAGTGAAAAATAACTTTAATTTAGGAAGTCAGTGACGTTGGATATGTGTTTAAATTTTTTGTCTCCATCTTCCGAAATTAAGGTTATTTTTCACTTTGCAGTGTTTTTTTTGGAAGTGGGTTGTTTTACAACAACGCATTTGATAGCAATAAGTTTGACCTTTAAACCTCATTTACTCGATGTTATTTAAATGCCTGCGGCATTCCATAAGTTGAAATAAAAATATAAGTTACACCGTCTAATGGCAGGCTACGCGATTCTGGTTGAACAATTCTCATGAAGTTTTCATAGCAAGTGTCCCACTAGAGTCGCGTCGAGCTGTCTCGTCGCGCCCTTCTGCCTTAAATAGTGTTTGTACGATGCAAATCATTAATTGCTTTAATTTTATGGTAGGTTTGCAAGAAACTTGTATGAATTAAAACACTCATACTTTGCTTATACTTTTAAATCGCACAACTGTACTCTTTGACTATCCAACAAAGACTAACTGGCACTACATTTTACCATTTAGAATAACTTTTGTGTGCCACCTAGAAACAATGATAATAGATTTTAGCCGTTATTTTTATTTGCTGCCAAAGTAGAATAATACATTCATCATTGTCATAATGAAAATACATTTAAAAGTTTGTCACAGTGGATATTGTAATTCAGTATCAAATGATACATAAAGAAAATTTGAGTCAATGAAATCACGACATTTGCATCGTATATTAATAGGCTACATGACATTTAAACGTATCTACCAAAAAAAAACCATATAAAAAAACCATTTCGTTTAAAAAAATCAAAACAAAAATAATAACAATTTCATTTCTTTCCTTTTTTGGAAAAAAAAAGAAACCGCCTTCAAAAAACCGATCCACTGAAAAGTGTAGGTAATAAACAAGCTTATTTGAAACTTCTTCCTAACTTAGTGGCCTAACTACAGAAACTCAGCCGCAGTTTTAAACCTACAAATTCAAAGGTCTATTGAGTATTCAGGTTGCGAATCGAGGTATGATTTTAATATTAAATAAGTACACAAGAAAACTGTTCGGTATAGAAGTTTCAGAGAAAATATTATTCCTAACTGGATAAATGTTTTTAACTTGTTCATAGAGAAGATCGAGATTTAATATTAGATAGAATAAGGAAAATAGTAAGATTTACTGTTCGGGCAGAAATGCTGATATCATTTTCGCGTTTATTTTCCGAGGAGGGGGACCATCCGGATGTTTTCTCTTACTTATGGCCTACTTTCAAGATTTATTTTGTGTTTAATGAGTGCAAGCCTATTTACAGTTTAGTAAATGATATTGCATTAGAGAGTGGCTTGTGGCTAAGTAAACATAGCTGCACGGGTCGATCGATCAGGTTAAGCTACGCTTGCGGCGGTTGGTCCGTGAATGGGTGACCATCTTTTACATACCAAGACGCCTCCGTGTCTCGGAAAGCACGTTAAGTGCTTTCATTCCACGCGGACTGGCAACATTTTTTTTAGCCATGCACTAGATCGTTGGTATTTACAAGTTTGTACGCTATTTTTTTTACAGTTATTTTGGTATTTACTTAAAAAAATCGACATACCGTCAATTATTCTATATTTGCATTACTTTGTACGATTAAATGTTTTTATCAAAGAGTAAATGTTAAAAATAATTATAAATACCAACGATCTAGTGACTGGCTGAAAAAAAAGTACTTTTGTTTGTATTTAATGAAATAACACGAAGCACTACTAAAAATGCGTTGTTGCCAGTCCGCGTGGAATGAATGCTTTTAAGCCGTTGGTCCCGGCTGTCATTTGTAGATCTTTGACAGTCGTTACGGGTGATCAGAAGCTCGAAACTCTGACAACCAGTCTTACTAAAGGGTATCGTATTACCCAGCAACTGGGTTGTGGAGGTCAGATAGGCAGTCGCTTCATTTAAAATACTGGTATTCAGCTGCATCCGGTTAGACTGGAAGCCAACCCCAACTTAATTGGGAAAAGGCTTGGAGATGATGAAAATGATGATTGCTTTAGAGAGTGGTGGCCCAGTGGTAAAGACTGCAACTTAACCGTGTGGTGGATTACGGCCCACTCGCTCTCGAAGAGAGGAGGTATGTATAGCAGCAGTGGCAACGTTATAGACTGATGATTCTAAGCCCGCCTGCCAAGCGTGACGAATCCCCCCCCCCCCGCCCCCTCAAACTATGTCGAAGTGGCGGTGCTAAGGGGAAGCCTATATCCGGAGGACGTCTTTCGGCTGAAATGATAATGATGAAGAGTAAACAATAATATCTGGATGACCGAGCCTTACCCGGTTGTTTTTTTCTAAACATGAAACCTAGCTAGATCGATTTATCCCCCCGAGACCCCCTGCATACTAAATTTCATGAAAATCATTGTAGCCGTTACCGAAATTCAGATTATATATCTTTATACATCTATACAAGAATTGCTCGTTTAAAGTTAGCTAGTTTATAAGCTATTTATGTACCTATCTTATTTATAATTCATTATGATATATTTTATAGCTTTTTCCACCATTGTTCTTATCATCCAAAGCACCTGCCATCTAATCTCTTCACCACCCTTGGTTGACTGGTAGAGAATGCCTAAGGCATTAAGTCCGCCTTTGTACCTCTTTTGTGTGCGAGAAGTTTAAATAAATGAATAATAAATAAATAAATATTAGATGAAAGTAGATGTTTTACATTTATGTAACAATTGTATAAAATAGTAACAATTGTATAATAAAGTAACAATTGTATAATATAGTAACAATTGTATAATATAGTAACAATTGTATAATATAGTAACAATTGTATAATACAGTAACAATTGTATAATATAGTAACAATTGCATAATATAGTCTTGGTATTATCATCATATTTTACCTTTAATTGCCGAAAGGTACCTACAACATAAACCCATAACACAAAAAAAAACAGCATAAATTGGAGTATAGAATATGGAAATGGATTCTTATTCATGCTATCGCATGTAGTTCTTACTACATTTAACTACAAAGCTACCACTAAATAAACAGCCATAATCACTGAACTTAATGAATCTGAGATTTATGCAACTGATTTTAATTTTATAAAACAATTACCCCTAGTTGCGTGGCCCCATTAGCATGAGATTTACATAGTGGAGCAGTCTTTAAGCATTTATGAGGAATAACTTGGCCTTATTTCCCGTTTTCCCGGGACCGGGACCCGACATATCATTGTGGGACATTTAACTTAATTTACATAGTGTTGACGAGGTTCAAAGTAGGCGACTAGTAGTCATTATGGCTCAGTTAACACATTATACTAGTTTTAAACGACTATGAGTTAATGGAGACTTTATATCAGCTAGGAAAAGTTTACGTTATTATGGAAACTATCATAACGTCTTTAGAAATCATTTTTCCTCAGCAGGGTGGTTTAAAAATGAGCGGCCATTGACTAAGACGCTAGTTCATGAATCACGAATGGTACCAAATTGCCAACGTGATGGCAATTTGATACCATTTAGTTTAAGTTTCCTTGCGAGGTTTTACTACGCCGTAAGTAATGGGTGTTTTAGAATAGGATAAGTAGAACATTATTATGGTATCAAACCACGTTCGCAAGAACGTAAAAAATCGCGGCGGAATTTTACCGCGCAGGATCGCCAAAGTCATGAACGCCGTCACTGTGGGCGTTATGTGCCAGCACTCTTTTAGGACACGATTTATTTATTCAATCATTTATGTATACATAAACGGACGAAAACTATGGAACAAAAAAATAAGTACTAATGTGATGCTTTCTTCTTAAGCAATCTCTTTTTTTTGTTTTTCTCCCAATAAACCTGCTATTAGGAGAGATGATAGGAAGGGATCTATACAACGTGTGTTATAGTAAAAGAGAAAACATAAAATAAAAACAATACTTACTCTAATTCAAATATACACATACAATATGAGAAAATGCTTAAACACATAATTTAAATGTGATATGAATAATAAAAACATAATATTAAGCAATTATGACAAAGGAGAAAGACAGTGTTCTTTCACTCATCCCTTGGTGTACTTCCTCTGTGAACCACGGTCATGCTACGCACGTATGCGTCGCTGGCAAACAACTGAACCGTGTAGAAACGTGGCAATCCCTTCCATGCACGTCCTACGTAGCAATGGGTGGTCGCCTTTTAGGATCATTCGGAAATGCCAGAACTTTTTCCCGAGAGTCTGAAGGTTTGCGAACTCAATCATGAAGTGAAATCGCCAATTCAATCATGAAGTGAAATCGCCAACTTTCGGAATAAGTACTGTATAATTCATAAACAATGTGTAACGCAATTAACGCAAGACAGTATTTAAAAAAAATGTATTTTACCATACTTACAGTCGTTTGAGCCAAAGAAAATTCAATCTTATTTCAAGGCAATAAAATTCAGTTTTAAATGCATAAAGTAATGCTAGGGACAATACGATTCTCTTAATAATAACATTAAGCTTAAAAAAATGAGTTTTCTCAATATTCAAATTGGGGTGTAATGAGGTTTTGTGGTTTTTTGTAGGTTTGGGTGGTAAATCAACAAATAACTTTTCCCGCTCGGTGGAGCGGGAGGGCGTGTCAGACTTTTACTGACTAAAACCCACCCGTGTTTCTTTAATTGCCCGTGTGTCAGGGGCCACGGTATCTCGTTCGAACAACCGTTGTAACATAGTGAAGGTTGCACGTTGTATAACAGTTAAAGCAAATCTAATCTTTCACTTTCTTTTGTTTCAGCTCCTGCCTTTCAAAATCACCATCTTCCAAAGTCAGTGCAATAATGACGTTCAAAACCAAAAAAACAACTAACATTGACTCAGATATGCGAAACTGACAGTGTGTGCAAAATGGAGAGGAGAACAGGCCTTTTGGTTGTGTTGTGGGTGGCCATATTCCCGCTTTATCGAGCCGATAATCTCGGTAAGTTTACTTTTAAGTTTTCTTGAGGTAATGTACCGGTTTTCCTGTGCTTACTTCTTGAACAAAGTTAAATGGAACTCGCACTGCCGTACTTCGTTGTATTAGTTATTTTTATATTGCAAATATTGCATCGGTTCTGCTTCAGGTTTATTGCATACCGGAGTGAGCAGGCTGTGATGTTATTTAAAGTTTGAGATCGAAAAGAAAATACAAAAAGAAATGCGCCTGGGCAATTTCAATTTATTACAATTTTTAACCGTCTTCGAATAAAGGAGAAGGTTCTCAATTCGGTTTTTTTTTGTTACCTCAGATCTCCGTCATTAGAAAAGCGATTTAAAAAAGATTTTTTTTTAAAAGTGTAACATACGAAACTTGATTACGAAAACAGCCGGCTTCCAAAACAAACACTAGCGAAGTGAAAGTGAAACTGTAATTTCAGAAGTTTGGTTTTCGTTCTCGTTTTTTTCCACCGACTTCCGTTGTTTTTTTTTTGTGAAGCATCTTTGGGATTCAAGTGATGCAGATCAGCAGATGATTTATGAAGTAAAAGTAATTAACATTGGCAACGAACGGTTCTGAAAGTCATTAAGTAATTACTTCGTGGACTGGCATTGGTCTAGTATTTGCAAGCGCTACTGCATAGAATGAGGTCCTGGTTTCGATACCCACGTCAGCCAAAATATTATTGGGTTTATCCGTCAAGGATTTCTTAGTAAAAGTCCGGGCTCTGGATTTGTGCCCGGTCGATGATATTAGGCTCGCCCCCTATTTCATGAGGCTTAGAAATAACTGACGAGATGTGGTTATACTTAACCCTTTGGGGATAACAGGCGTGATGTTATGTACTCAATTAAATAATCAAACCTTTAGGTGTAAGGTTTCAACATTCCAAAAGGCGTCTGAGTAATTATCATTTTGTCTAGGTTAGTTTATAATTTCATTGGGCTTCGTCAAGAATCCTTTGATGAAGATCGAATTTATTTTTATCCAGCCCTACGACACAGTATAAGAAAGTACAGTAGTAAAGTAAAATAAGTGGTATTTCGTCTTCATCTATATCTTTGGTGTAAAATGCATTTTTTATTTACCTACATAAAATTTATCTTACGATGAGCAATTTTATTTCGATAGAGATTTAACATTGCCTACCTTAATTACCCTAGTCTTTATGTACAACTCTGTCATATTTTATCAATTTCTGAATATACACAATATGTATCTCACATACATAATAATGTCATTGCAGACATTTTTTTTGGGTCTTTTTATGAACTTTTCTATACTAACTTTTTTATTTTTAAACCCGAATACATGGATAATATCTATAAATAATCAGACTAGCTGATGGGCTTCAGCTTATGTTCAGAGATGATTTAGCAAACAAACCTTACACCACCAGCTACCGGATTTGTGAAAAACATTTTATTGTGCCTACAGGACATACTAACTTCAACGAATAGCAAGGTTTTAAAAAATAATGATCTCCCATTAAATTTGTCAGACTTATAAAATAACTTATCTACAAACCAAGAGACACAGTCAGTGCATAATTATTTCAAGGACACTGTTGAGACGTAATACTGCTTACTTTATTATGCCTTGCCAATAACTTTTTTAGAAGAAGAATAAGTTTTAATTAATTAATGAACCCATCTGTCACGATCTAAATTAAATAACACCTACAGAATATTGATGATAAAATCTTGTTTTTGAAGCCTAAAACAACATTCTTGTATGAAACAGTAATTTTGTAATGTTGATTTAGGATCATTCTTTAGATTAAGTTTATGAGGATTTAATTTTTGTGTACCTAGGATACCGGTTATGTAATTTTATAGCTTGATAAAACAGACCCTTTTCTATTCAAGAGTAGGTAAGACGATATGAGTTTGTTGTTCGCAATAAATGAAGAGGGAGTAAGTATATTAAATCTCTGACGGTCACCTCTTCCCCAACGGACCTACCAAGTGGTAAGAAGCTGGATTTTTTGGACATATAATTCCACCAATTCAATGTCTTTAAAAATTACGTTATTTTGTTTTTTTTATATTGGAAGGTGTCTTGTGATCTTAACGTCTTATTGCGGATTTCACCGATGAAACTGAACGGGTTCAGCACTTCTAAACTACGTTCAAGAGCTGTCATTATTCCACAACAATTTTGACACTGACGGCTCTCGAACGTGGTTTAGATAAGCTAAACGCGTTCACTTCCATTGGTGAAATTCTCCCTTACATTATTAAAATTATTAGCTTTAAAGTTTCAGAGAAATAAACTACTGTAGTTCCAAATAAAACTACTTATTTAATTAGTTTTCGACTTGTTAAAGCAAATAAATTAATGAAAGGCGGCGGCGGCGGTATAAATATTATGAGTTAATAGAAAAAATACCTCTAGTTTCTCTACATTTTTGACAAGTTTTTGACATTACCGTGTCGCTGAGATGAGATTGCGACCAGGTTTTGAACGTTTTAATTACGAGAATTGGCTTTCTGTTGTTTTGATCATTCACCTGTCTATTTTTTATGTATAAAATTGTGCATAGATTTACGTACCTAACATAATGTTATCTCCAAATATTTAAGCCCTTCCGAACTTTTACAAACAAATCAGACTTTGCCAACATTTTCGTACAAGTTATATTAAACCTGGATTATGTCTGTTTTATTACTCCCACCTTTATATTGTAAACGATATTAGTTTTATATTTTCTCCTGAGCATATTGGATAAAAGTTTTCTTTTGTTGTCTTTGCATAATAACATTTTATTGACACGTGGAATTTTTAAGCCATTTGTATACTTATTCCTTTAATGTTTTTTTATCAAAAGTCTGCATTATCGGGTCCAATGACGACTTGCGCTGCAGGTTATCGAGGAGGTTAGGTACTTATTTTTATATTACTTATTTGCATTTTTTTATTTGCATTATTTATTTTGTTTATTCTAAATTGGGTCACGCAAATTTATTTTATTTATTTATTTATTTCAGACATAACATTCATCCATAGCTACAAAACTCATATAAATAAATTATCTAATATTCATACTTAAAATATTCAACAACTCGGAAAACTATAAAAAGAATTGTCAAAAAACTTATAAAATGCCGGAATCGTGTTAAAATTAAAATAAAATGTAAAATATAAAATTGTCAAATTGTAAAGTGATATAAAAATGTCAAAATATTTAAAAACCTAATAAAGATTATATGTATAAAATTGCAAACAAAAGAAATAGATGATTATTTTAATTTTTTTTTTTTTACCTGCCCCAAGCCTGATACACGGGTGCATGTAAGGCTTGCCAGTGCCGCAAGAAAGGCCCGTCCAACCTGGTGGCTACAACGGTAAGAAGACTGTTACCGCTGCCCCGCACTCTACTCGCTATCGAGGTCCCCCTTTTGCGCATGCTGGCATAAAAACAGTCAATGCGGACGCTCGCGAACATTTCCGATGCGCTGCAGAAGCGAGGCAGCCGCAGCAGCGCCCTCAGCGCGTTATTATATTGAACGCGGAGAGCGCTGTAGGATTTCTGCAAATATGACACCCACAGACTACTCGTATAAAAAGATGTGCAGTAGGCTCGAAACAAGGTGATCTTTACATTCTTGGAGCAACGAGCGAACCTGCGGGCAATCATATTCGCCCTCACCGACAGCGCCCTCCTCTCTCGAAAATTCGACTTGGTTTTGTTCCACAAGATTTAAACTCAACCATGTGATTGCGCGTATTGTAAATGATGTAACCAAGTAAATGACAACAGAGAAATGTTAATGTACGAGTAGGTAAAATCAATAGGAAAAGACAATTCACTAACTTTTCGGGGAATACAGAAGAGCCAATTTTAATACAAATGGTCTAATATCCATTCCGACTAATGATGCGGAAAGTCTCTAGGATAGCTATCTAACTTGCCGACCGTTAATACTGGGATCTAAAACTTCCTTTCATGAGAGGCTTAAGTTCGATAGCGCGTTGAATTGAAGGGGCTAAGTTATAGTATTAGGGGCACAGCCCTATCGTTGCTGTGCTGAATATTAAATTACCGCTTGATCATAAAAACGCACTTACTTGTGGGATACAATATAAATGTTACTAGCTTATATACCTACGTAAAATAACAAAACGTCTATATTCCAAGAGTTAGGCAAAGATGTATCTGTAGTACAACCACAATTCTCCAGTTATGTTTTGGTCCCATTGTAAGCCTGCAACCGTTCCGTGTGGTGCCGGACGTAAAAGAATAGCACCATCCCATTTCTTCCCGTGGGTGTCGTAGAAGGCTACTAAGGGACTTACTAGAGAATTGGCAGCAGCGTTCTCTATGCACTTGACCACCATACTGCGATCGCCAACCCGCCTGCCAAGCGTGGCGATTATTGCAAGTCCCCCCTTTTGGTGGAGGCTTATGCCCAGCAGTGGACATCTTTCGGCTGATATGATGATGATGATGATGAAGCCTGCAACCGGGCCCAAATACAGACTCCCGGGTGTAACAGAGAAATTCCAAATAGAATAATTCAACAACACTTTGCCCGACCCAAGAATCAAACCCAGGATCTCAAACTCATCAATAGCGCTTGGGACCACTGAACCAACAATCGACCTACTCATAATCTGCCTAGCCTTTTTCCAACTATTTTGGGATCGGCGTCTAGTCTAACCGGATGCAGCTGAATGCCAGTATTTTACATGGAGCGACTGCCTATCTGACCTCCATAACCCGGTTACTGGGTTACACGATACCCCTTGCTGTCAAAGATCCACGAATGACAGCCGGGCCAAGCGGCTTAACGTGCTTTCCGAGGCACGGAGGGGTCTTGATATGTAAAGATGGTCAGTAATGGTCACCCATCCACGGACTAACCACGTCAAGCATACCTTAACCTGTTAGATCGACCCGTGCGACTGTTATTACTTAGCCACAAGCCCCTCACCGACCAACTATTCTTTACCAAAAAACATTTTCTAAACTGATACAAAATCAGAGTCAATACAGATATACCAACCATCTATTATTACGGACTCCCGATTTCAATTAAACACAGCTTAACAATAAAAGCCCCAACCCTTCACCTACTCATGTAATATTATAAATTCTTGCTCCTAAAGTAGAAACCCACTCCACGTCCGTTTAAAATTTAAAGGTTGCAGAAAATTACGTTCTACATTCTCAGTCCCTTTATAAGGTACGTTATTAAACATGGATAACGCTTGTCAGGATTCTGAAGTACAAGTAAAATCCTTTTATTGTGTGTGAGACGATAATCATGATGTCAAAAGTTTCCTTTATCCCGTGTTTCCTGATAGCTTTGGAGCTAAGTGTCAGAGTACTGGATTATAAAATAAGTCGATTCGCACGAATTTACTCACCCGAATAAATATAAAAATAATAGGGTTAGGGACGGAGATACATGGCCTGATCCAAAAAAAATAGTAAACAATTTGTTTTTGATGCGCAGCCCAGTTGATGGACGTCAAGCGACTCCAAACAAAAGAAGGGTGCGTGTCGTATATTTCTGAAACGTCATCTAGAACTTTCTAGAAGCTGCGCTCTTATTGATCGAGCAGATTGTGGCGGGAGCAGTATGAAAGAGTTTTGCGTTATTATTATTATTATAAGCGACTCCCCGAAGTAAATTTATTTGTGGGCAAATCAACAACTCCAGAAATACGTACTTGTCAATTGGTACATTTTGAAATTTAAGCACTTTTGTGCTTGCGTATCTTTTCTCATAACTTGATATAACATTTAGAAGTGCCAATTACCTATTATGAATTTTTTTGGATTGTCGATTCGCCCACAAATAAATTAACTTCGTGTGAGACACCTAAAACCACACCACTATAAAATAATATATTATCTAAAGGTCTATTCGCCCGATTTGGGCGAGTAAATTCATGCGAATTGACTACAAAGCCGAATACCAAGGTCTGTGAAAATCTTGTTCGTGACAGAGATATGATAATCCCACTTCGGGCTCCTTTGGGGATGGTGGTGAATGGCCACGTATGGGTTGATGTGTAAAAGTGGATTGCTATTTTTGGATCTGTGTCGGACGAGTTTCAAAGGAGGTCGGTTGATATGAATATTTTTGTTTAGGAAGGGTATGATGCGGTGATGGAAATAGACCAAAGAATTACTGATATCCTACTATCCTTCTAATATTATTATAAATTGTTTACATTTAGATGTTTGTATGTTTGGATTTGCATTTAGGAGTTTGTATGTTTGGATGTTCGTTACTCAATCACGAAAAAACAGCAAAACGGATTTGGATGAAATTTAACACACGTATAGATTATAACCTTGATTAACACATGGGATACGTTTTTTTCCGGTACTACGTTCTCGTCGGATAATTTTCGATCTCCACGTGGGTGAAGCCACGGGCAGAAGGGCTTGTAGGTTATAAATTAATGTATATCATTAATATACTTATCAAAACATCGCGTCACAATGTTTCCCCGAAGGGTTGGACAGAGGTGTACCAATAAAAAAACCACATTTTGGCAGTAATAGCTGGCGAGCTTATTGCCACCAACAGGATATAATTAGATGTCATTATTGTTAGGTATTTCAATTAAATTTTTAGAAGCGTTTACTACTTGCTGTCCTTGACAGCAAAGTCTTAGAAGCACAACGTAAAAATAATAATTATGACGTCATCAATTCAAAGCAGAGAAAAGTGACGTCATCAAAATTTACAATTTATTTCTAACTTATTTAAATCATGAAAGTATTTTTTTTTTAATAAGGAAAAATAATGTTTATTCAGCGATATCCCGATAACCTTACGGCAGAGTAATGAATAAAATAATTCAGGTCGTTCATTCAAAAGATATTATTATGAGGATAAAATAATCGAAATCTGTGCGAAAACACGTGTCACGTCACGTCGCGACAATACATCAATATGATTTGTCAATATCGTTTGTATCACGCACAGAATGTAATACATACTTAATAGTTATGTTTTTGGGAAACAGATTTATTATATTATGTACCTATTTGTGCCTGGGATAAGCAAATTCGAACGTTGTAATTTCTGCATTAACGTTTTGATAATAATAAAAAAAAAGAAAAAAGAAAAACACTTAGGGATTTTACAGTCATCTGAACATAATTCCAATGAACACAACAAGATTTGTTTTGTTTTTTTCAATTTTGTAATACCTATCGTAACATTCGTAACTGATAAACTGGAAAATGTATTTTTTTCTTGTTTATTTCTTAACAAAAGAATATTAAGAGGAATCTAGTCGCGGGCTTGAGCTCACTGATGAGCCCGGCTAAAAGCACGCTGTCTCACGAGGCATCGTTTCCGATAGAAGTAGTACCAGTGCTGAATTGTTAGACACAAATCTACACGCATAACGTTATTGAGTGAGATGCGAATAATTTACGAAAAGATAATTTAAAAATTAAGAAAAGTCCTTCGGAAGATCGGGTTTTATGAAAATACCACTGCACAAATCTATAACTAATAAAGTTTATTGAACTTTTCGATGTTTGAGCTTTGTCGGTACCGACTTGGTTTTGGAGATTTTACACTTCTTTTATTACTTAAACACGCCCAAAGTTAGGTTAAATTAGCTAGAAAAACGAATCTTTGTTGGCTCCTAAATTTTTAATAGCTTTTTATTCTAGTATTCTCTTTCCGCACAGACAATATAAATAATGAGATAAAAACACACCATGTTTAATTTTGGATGTACATTGTCGAACAGTGGAGTAATACAATCCCAAAGTTTGTGTTAAAAAAAGTTTGCTAGATTCACCTTAACAAGGTTTTCTGAGAAAAATTGAATTTTTGGGCTTGGATTTATTGCATGATAATAAAAACCATCTAAGTATTACTAGGTTTCTTACATGAGATCCATTCATATTCAAGGTGACTTGTAATTTGACGTATTTCCTTATAAAGGAATTGCGTAAAAAAACGGCTACATATTTACAAGACACAACATGATCAGACTATAAATGTTCCCTGCTGGGACACAGGCCTCTTCTCAGTCAGAGGGACGGGCCATTATTCGCCACGAGGACTATGTACGGGTTGATAGATGTCACATGTCTTCAAGGACGTGCCGGTTTCCTCACGATGTTTTCCTTCACCGTATTGAGAGCAGTGGCGATGAAATAATTTACACAAAGTAAAGCTCCTGCCAGGGTTCAAACCTTCGACCAACAACTCGAAAGACGCAACCGTTATCACTGGCCCACAACTGCAACATAATAATGGGGATTTAATATCATCTCAACAGACAATAAGATATAGCCAACTTCTGAAGGGAGGTGGGCTGGCTGGAATAACGACAGACGACTGCCATGGCGTTTTTTTTTTTGGTTGGGAAATCATCAAATCACTTCTCCCGCTCTGGGTGGAGCAGGAGGGCGTGTCAGACTTTTACTGACTAAAACTCACCCGTGTTCCCTCAGTTGTCTGTGTGCCAGGGGCCGCGGTATCTCTTTCGAACAACCCGCAACCCTGGCAGGCACCGGCCCTTGCAGACCCCACCAGTTAGTGCTGACATCTCTTTGAGGCGCGCGTGGAACCTGGGCTTGGTCCTTACCGGACTACGAGCTACCCATAGCTCGCCATCACTCGCTCATGGGAACAGGGGATCTAATTTGTAAGAAAAAGTACCATAACTACGTACGACTTAAGTACTATCACGATTTATAAGTTAAAAGTACGTACACTAATAAAAATAACCTTGTTTGAAATTCAAAATGTCTCGTACCACGTATCCAAGACTACACACCAATTATAAAATATATACCTACTTAAATAACTAAAAACATGCAAAATTAGAGCGGCAAATTGGAATAACAATTTCCCGGTCCCAAATTTGTGCCGAACCTAATTAAAACCAATGATGACTATAATTTAGAAGCTGATTGGGTCCAATGCTAAACAGGAGCGATATTAAATAGGCTTCACAAAATATATTACATTGCAACAGATATTAATTTTACCTTCCAACGAGTAGGAGAAAGTTAATTAATTTTCTAAATATAATTTCATTATGGAAAAGCTGAGTTTGTTTTGATTTGAAATGAACAGGCAAATTGCCAGTTGTAATGATATAAATGATGTGGGTGAGGAGAGCAATACCTGTTACAAGTAAATATTTACAGTTCATTTTTTTCTAAGAAATTGGAAATAACAGACTATAAAATGTCTTTTTTTTTGTACGTGGTATTATATCTGTTCTTACATACTTCAGGGACGGAAATAATAAAGTTTATTTGAACGCAGTTCGTGAAAAAAAAAAAGTTATAATAATGTTTTTACAACAAAAGTGCATCTGTGCCTCATGGCTTCTCCAAAATAGTAACAATCAGCATTAATGCTAGACAGATACTGTCTGAAGCTGGTACCAAGGCAAGGAAATTAAATGATACATCTGATTTGGGCAATTTTGTTGGGGAGGTTAGATAAGCAGTCGTCCCTCGTAAAATACTGCATCCGGTTAGACTGAAAGCTAACCACAATATAGTTTAGAAAAGGTGAAGCAGTTGATAATGATGATGATCTGACCTAAAGTATTTAGGTAAAACATCACTAGTCTAACACTATAAATACAAACGTAACAGCTTAAAAAGTGACATGCAACCACGCTGTATTTATAGCTTCGTAATTAATAGAATTAATTACAAAAATTGCTTAGTTTTTATAGGCTTGTCTTACGATGGGAGAAAATTTTCATCAAAGGGAATTCACAAGCTAATCTGATGGTGAAAATGTGATTTTCAATTTTCATCTCACAAATTAATCACAGGACTTGCTCGAAATGCCATTACGTTTTCGTGGCGCTAATTTTTCAATTTCCAAATTGGAATCGCGTAGAACTCAACTAGATTTGTTAGTTGCCAATTACGGTGATACGGACTGGCTCATTTTGAGACATAATTTACTTTCAAGAATTAATTTCAAAAATACGTGTAGGTGTCTAAATCATAACATAACTTTACCGACTCTTGATACATGTAGATAGATATATCATCATCATTTCAGCCAAAAGACGTCCACTGCTGGCCATAGGCCTCCCCCAAGCTCCGCCACTTCGACTGGTTCTGTGCTTCCCGCATCCAGCGGACTCCTGTGGCCCTCACAAAGTCATCGGTCCACCTTGTGGGAGGCCTTCCAACTTTACGTCTTCCGGTGCACAGTCGCCACTCCAGAACTTTTCGGCTCCATCGGCCATCTGTTCTGCGAGCAATGTGCCCTGCCCACTGCCACTTAAGTTTGGCTATTCTTCGGGCTATGTTGGTTACCTTGGTTCTCCTGCGGATCTCTTCATTCCTGATTCGATCATGCAGGGAAACTCCAAGCATAGCCCTCTCCATTGCCCTTTGGGTGACTTTAAGCCTTCTTATGAGGCCTATTGTGAGCGACCGAGCGATAGATACATAAAGAAATCAAAATAATCTAAGTAGCTTTTCCTAAATACGGTGGGGTCAGTTTCTAGTCTATCCGGATGCAGCTGAATACCAATATTTTCTATGGAGCGACTGCCTAGCTGACCTCGACACCACAACCCATTTACTGGGTAACGGGTGGGTTGTCAGACTTTTGGGCCGTTACGACTATCAAAGATCTACGAATGATAGTCGGGCCCAAAGGTTTAACACACAAGTACATAGAGTAATGGTGCAAATGAAACACAACAATAATCGCACAGAAATTACTACCCAAATTTCACATGCATAAATTCAACTAAAGCCACAGTCTCCAATAAAATACAAATGCGAGAATCCCAGGTGCAACAACGCCCTGCATTAAGCTACCAACCTATGATTTAACTTGCCACTTAGTTTTAATTACTAAGCTACAGCCAGTCATTAAGTTAAGTCCTAAGTTAGTGCTACAAGTCTATTTATTGAAAACTTGTGGGGTGATCTATATTCCTTTACCGATTCTAGAAACTTCCTTCAAAAGGCTAACTTGTATCTTTGAGTTCGGATCGATCTTGGGAAGTGAAGCTATCTGTATCAACGGTGGTTTATTTAAGAAGACCGAGACGTTTCTTACAGAGATGTAAGTTAATTAAAACTTAATTTGTAAACAAAGACATTTAGAATAACAACTAGTATCTTGAGAGCAAGAATAAGCCTGGAAAGGAGGTTTTGTTTTTTAGAAGACTTCTTCGTTCGAATTCTCGAAAGACAAATTTTAAACCCTACTTATATACGCATCATACCGCAGCGCCCCGCGTAGCCGTCACCTCCTTCTGCGAAGCAGTGATGCTCGCGAAGAGGGAGGCAGCGCACGTGATGAAAAGGCAGTATATGCGCCCTCATGGCCCTAGTCGCCGCAGGAGGCGCCCTGGGAGTCGGGAATCCCAGGCTGATTCCCGGCCACCGTAGGCGTGAGCTTGCGGACGGCGAGTAATGGGTAGCTTGCTGTTCGGTAAGAACCAAGCCCGGGTCGACGGTGCATTGAGTTCCACGCGCGCCTGAAAGAGATGTCAGCACCAACTGGTGGGGTCCGCAAGGGCCGATGCCTGCCAGGGGTGCGGATTGTTCGAAAGAGATACCGCGACCCTTGGCACACAGGCAACTGAAGAAACACAGGTGAGTTTTAGTCAGTAAAAGTCTGACACGAAGAGTGGGTGAAGTTATTTCATGATTTCGCCCCAAAAAAAAAAACGCTAGTAGAGTGATCATGACTTTGTAAATTTTATGATCACTATGAAGTGAATGACGACAAAATTATATAACATCACGCCTGTTTTGCAGGTGTGGCAGAGGTTACCTTCACATTTCGCCAGTTAAATTTAAGAGCGTTCATTTCACGCGGGCTGGCAACAACGCATTTATAGTAGTTTTTCTTGATTATTTCATTAAATACAAAAAAAAAGTACAATTTTTTTTCAGCCAAGCACTAGATGACTGATGGCTTAGCACGAGCATCGATTTGTCTACGGAAGAATAGACATGACTATTAACTAAATGTTGTGCAATAAGAGAAGATAGCTATGTTCTTCTATTAATTATCACAGTTATGCGTCCTAAACGAATCATGATTTTGTAGATAATCGGAAATACTTTGTGGCCGTCGAATAGAAAGTTTGTTGTCAGTGTGATTTTGACAATTTGGGAAGAAATATTCTTGTGAAATAGTGTACATATAAAAGGACCTACACAAAGATTTTTATAAACGGTATATAAAATGATAGATTGTAGTAGGATATCTACGGTGCGATGTCAAAAATGTAGAAACGAAATGTGACTTTGTATTGAAAATGTAAATAGAAAGCGTCATGCTAACCCTGCAGAGAAGTGCAACCAGGACCTAATGCGTAGAGTAGCACTTGGTCGCAACCACTATTAGGTACTAGATCAACGAGACAGTAAAAACAACAAAGGAATTAAAACGTACTATAAACTTAGTACCGCCCAACAAAGCCACGTAACTGGCCGTCACCAAACGCTTGAATATGCATGAGCACAAAATATCGAAAACTATAACATTCTAGAGTCATGAATCCACTATGATACTCGTAGTATAAGCTAATCTAGTTGGATACTATGAAGCTAAAAAACAGCTATACGCCACACGCTGTTGGAGTTTTCCCGCGGTGAAGTCGACAGGGCTATCACACCAACCATTATTTATATTTTATAGCCTCCCGCTATGCTACCTTTGTATATGATAAAATATAAATTGCGGGACATCCACTCTCGAGGCAATTGTTTTAAGGCCTCGCTTTGTTATGAGATCCTGAAATTCAGGTGGATGGTCTGTAGGTACACTTAATGAGCGATATTATCATCTGCCTAGCCTTTTTTCTAACTATGCTGGGGTTGGCTTCTATTCTAACCGGAAGTAAAGATGAGTACCAGTATTTGAGGTAGAGTGACTGCCTATCTGATCTCCACAACCCAATGACTGGGATGACTGGTTGCTAAGTTTTCGGGCTTCAAACGACTGTCAGACTCACGAATCAAAGATTCAAAATCGCAAGCCGGAACTAACAGTACTGTATTCAAATTCAAATTCAATAGCAAGGTACCTACTTCAGCTCAAATTGTAGAACATTAGTCTAGAGGAATCCTGAATTTAGAAATAACAAATTTCAGCTGATTTCACAATACTACGTTGAATTTTAGACCATGATTTGTTGCTAATGAGTGAGCTCTTCAATTATTTTGTAAAACAATACCCGTCGTTTGTTAGTCAGCATTAATTCGACCAATTAACGTGGACTTTGGTTGTTGACGGGTTGGTTTTAACACTATCAGCAGATTTTGCAGATCCAAAGGCCATAGGATTACGAGTAATTTAGAAATCTCTTGTAACTAGCAATCAACTGAACTATTTGAAAATGATACTTGTAATTTAGCTAATGATGAGTAATTTATAACGTTGATATGCTTCTACAGCAATAAATTTTATTGTCTTTATGAATTAAACTATATCTTAATAGTTATTTTAAACTACTGAACGAATTTTGATGCGGGTTTCACCATCTTTTAGAAAACTTATTCCGAAACGTTTTTATGTACAAAATATTACTATTAAACATTCATATAATAAAGAAATCTTAATGTTATGTCAAGTGGTAAAACAGCGCGAAGCAATATCGGGTCTGTAGTTTATTTATAAATGGAATAAATCTTACACTATTTTTAGAAAACGCATTGTTTTATAAAAATAGTGTATTTGCAAGCCAGTTTTTCTTAATACAAATTACTGTGTTCTATTTTGAATGATTTATTAGCAGCGTGTTTTACATAACTGTTACTAAACAATTATGTAAAACACGCTGCTAATAAATCACATAAATGAATCGTTAATTTCCTGAATGCGTTTAGTTGCCCACAAAATCGTCGCAACATAAAATACGTAGCAGTGGAACGTCCAAGTTTGTAACGAAACGCGATTTCGATTTAAACTTTTTAGAGTGTTTCGTTTTACCGTTTTGTGAATAGAAATAGGGTGTTTAAGTAAAACCTGAAGGTTTTCTAAAAGTTCCTTTTGACATTCGGGATATGGCTGTAAGAGTAGGGGGTTTTTTCACACATTCCGTTCATCGTTTCTTTGGCATAAATGATGGATGGAAAGTGTAAAAAATTATATGACTAGAAAGGTGGTAACTATACCGAGATAACGACTAATAGAGAAGTGTGGACGAAAATGGCATGTTGCGCCGACCGCACTCTCTTTAAAACCACCTAAATGTCGCATTATAATTCTCGACAAAAATAAAAAGAAGCTCATTCGCTAGATCATAATTAGAGATCGGATAATCGGATGCATGTCTACCTAAAGTTAATTTTTAGTTATGAAAGTATGAAAGGGGGCTGCTTAAAAAATATTTTTTGATAAAAAATTCCCGGGATGCCAGGAACACCGGGAATGCATAACTAGTAAGGTGTATAATATGGAAGCGAATTCTAAATTATTAGGATTGCATAGCTATTCAGACACATATTTATTTAAAATTAATCGCGATACAAATATGCGTAAGTAGGGTGTATAAAGTCTGTAAGAGTGGGGGTAGTGTGTTAGTTAAAACATTTTTTTTACATTAAATGAAGATTTTTTCGATACAAAAGCGCGTTCCATATTAGCCAACACCGCAACTTTAGGTGAATATGCATCCGAATATTCACTCTCTGATCGTAATTGAAATGATATTTCGTGTAGTGCATGAAAACTTTTAGAAATACGGTATTTTAACTGTAAAATCATGTGTACAAAATACTACTACGAAATTGGAAAACATTCGTGTACGGCCTCTTATGTCCCATGTGATGTAATACGGGGCGAGCCTAGTGCCATCAGCCGGTCACAAATCCAGAGTCCAGGCTACTACTGAGAAATTTCAGATAGAAAACCCAATAACACTTTGCCATACCTGGGAATAGAATCCAGGACCTCGTGCTCAGCCGTGGCGTTTACGACCACTAGACCAACTACATATTATTAGTATTTATTTATAACCCAAACGTACCTATAATTTTCTACCCCAGCCCTTTCCGATTTTACAGATTTTTTTCTCATAGCCTTTTTTGTATTATGTGAAAATTATTTATGTCCATACATTTATTAATGTCGCGACCATGGTTCCGCATATTCTGTCGCCCAAGGTTTGACACGGAATCCCCGGGTATGATTGATCGAAAGGACGGTCAATAGGGACGTGTAACATTAGGCGTAGTTTACATAACAAGCGGTTGACGCTCGCGTTATAAGTTATAACTAGATATACCGTTTATAAGGCGGTTATATGTCAGTGGAGGAGGAGGAGTGGTTATATGTCTTAGGAAAAATGTGAACGTGTGAAAATGTTAAATATACCTAACGTTTTGTCTGATCTTGGCTGTATAGTTTGTGTAGGTAATTTTACTTTGCTTTCACAAAGTGGAAGCGAAAGGTTGATTAGCTTGGAAGTGTTAAGTTAATTTAGATCATATAAATATACGTGTAACACAATTAACGCAAGACCTTATAATACATCCCAATTGGAGTATCTAGTTAAAAGTATAATTTTTTTAAAGCTATCTGTTATAATTAAGAAAAACGTGTACACTCAAACATTACTTTATGCATTTAAAATTGAGTCTTATTGCCTTGATGTAAGGTTGAATTTTATTTAGCTCAATCAGCGATAGGTATATCAAAATAAATAATTTAAAAAATACCTATATTAACAGCTACTGTACTGAATAGCTATAGTAGGTACCTCATAGTTTAGTAAGGTGTCGATTTTCATCTTATTTGTGTTCCGTAACTTTGACTGCCTCGTCGTTCTGGTGGTCGCAAGCGCTACTACTCAGTGTGAGGTTTCAGCTTTGATTTTCGGGTGAGGCCAAATGGTTATCGTTTGCAGCCCGAATTCTGAAGTCTCAATTGATGCCAATATTGTCGCCCCACACCTACCGAGCAATATGGTTGCTCCTTAGGTGCACCTCTACTTACCCTTCGGGCCTTCGATACACATGTGATGGTATATTACTTGTTCCGTAAATTAAAATCAACGTCACACAGTACCTTTGCTCACTTCGATCTGAAGCTGGATGTTAGTATGAAAAATTGACACCTTTGAATTTAACTTTCAGTATCTAGTCAGATTTTAGTTAATTTCTTTTAATTTGATAATATACCGACGGTCCCTACGAACAATCCCTAAGTGGTAGATACGTGATTTGCATGTTTTGTTTTCGTGACCTTCAGGTCAGTCTATACTATCGTTTAGTTGAACAACAATAAGTCTACGGTGGCAAAATGTAATTTAAATCCATTATGACATTACATTAACTAGAACATGACATAGGTACACGTATTTGAAACTTTGAGTTCAAAACTTTTAAGAAACTGACAGAATTATTAATTGTGAAATGCTATTATTCTGTGAACGACTTCCTTAAATGATACTGACTTATATACCGAATAATTTAATGTAATTCTTTTGACATACTGTTATAATTGTGACATTGTTTTGATTTATTAATTTTATTCCTATCGTATTGCAGATATTTTAATTAAGTTTTTACTAAACATATGAATGTACCATCCCGATTATTGTTGAACTGTAATAGCTATCTTAAACATGATTAATTTACGTCAAAATTGCTATTAATTTTATTATAATAATCTCTCATGTTATAATAATGTTGCATACGTAATATAAGGAAGATTGTACAAGGATTACCCATATTTTACCTGTCATCTTATTTACTGTACCTGCAATCTATGCAATACATTTTTGCTTTACTTTACTTCACTTTACTGTCAAATTTGTCATTTGTAGTTAGGGGATTATACGTAGGGACCGCCGATACATACATACATAAACACATGCCTTCATTCCTGGGAGTAGGCGGAAACTACAGAACGCCATCTGTTATGATCCTTACAAACTCCTTGCGCTTCGTTTAGGTTCATACATCACGTCATACCCGCTCGCCGGTTGCGAGTACTCCGCACCTGGACCTTTCTGAACCCACCAGTAACCTACTCGGCAAATGTACTAAAACTTAGACGAAATTCCATATGAATTACATCTCCTTCCTACGCAAACAACAAATTGTGGATTAAGATAATTACTTTTAAAACAAGCCAAAATTTCTCTTGAATAACTCTCATTCGAATGGCTGACAAGCAAGCGTCGGAATAGTACTCATGAAGATGACAGCTTGAAACGGGTTCCGTAACGGAAACAAAATGAAATAACTTGTCAAACGCACCCGTTAATAGTTGTTTATTTTTTCTTGTCACTCAAATAAAGTTTCATCCCTTTTTTTTGGCGGGATGAAGAACAATTGGGTCGGCTCGGAAGGGTTGAGAAAATGAGTTTTGAAAAGAAGTTTTTTTTTTTGTAAAAGCCTACAGTCTGTTCACAGTTATTTTAGGCTCTGACAGCAGCAAACAAACAGAAACCTTATTGCAACGAGAATAAAGATCACTATGATATTGATCGACTTGTTAGTGGCAACAACCCAAAAACAACGTTATAATTACGAAAACTAAGATCACTTTGATGTTGAAAGTGACGTAAAATCAGAGGTTAAAAAAAACACATAACTGCTAATTAATAACTTTAATTTCGGAATTCGGTGTCTTTACTTTTGTTTACGAATATAAGTTATTTTTAACTTGGCCAAATTTATATGGCACCATTGTATAAGTATACCCTTCAAAATAAAGAAGAATGTTCAAATCGGTTTATAAATGACGGAATTCTCAGGTAAAAAACATTTTTTTAATACAACCGAATTGAAAACCTCCTTTTCTTTGAAGTCAGGTAAAAATAAGTGTGAACGGACTGTAGAGGAAGTTCCACATTTTGTAAATCGCTTAAGCGTTTGTTATTTAACTAAGTTGGATATTATTAGGTTTTTGCTAGCATTCTTATAAATCTTAAAGACAGAAAACTTGTTGAGAAATCCTTTTATTAATTAATATGCATATGGATTTAATCATTATTTCATGCATCAGTCATGAAAACGCTCGGCAAGATTTTTTTAACCACCTTTTTCAAATACCTTCAGTAAATTCTGTAACATATTCGTGTCGTAAATAATTAATTTATGTTAGGACAAAACTCCTTATAAGTTTTTTAGAAAAAAAATGTCAAACATCAAACATTCATCATAATTAACTGCTTAGCTGGTACTAGCGTGCTCATTAGTCTCGTAGGTTCATTTTAATACCAGTTTTTTTAACGAACTTTGTGAATTACTGTTTCGTAAATATTTGCCTAGGGCTAATAAATTGTTGTACCTATTTCAGTATGATATTTTAAGGGGAAAAAATTAAGACCTTTGAAATAAGGATGTATATTTTATTGAAGATGCTAGAATTAATAGGACTGTTATAGCACCTATCAATTCTTATTTTAGGCCTAGATCTACTGTCTACTTTCACGGCTAAGTTTTCTACACGACTAGATCAACCAACAATGCAGGATAATATCTACATTTTTAATGTTGAACTTAGAAAAAAAGTTTTATGCCCTAGCTGGAGGCCTTAATTTATTAAGGCATCCACAAGATAGTCTGGTCAAGTATCCTACAAACTCCTTGGTTGACCTGCGTTATTCAGCTATAAAAAAAGTTAGCGAACATTTTATAAAAACCTGTCAGATTTTACTTTCGAATTTATGACGAAATTAAGTCACTGTGTAGTATATAACTTAACTTCTTCATAAATAAAACTTCAGGACACTTTAATCTGGGGATTTAAAACCACTGAGTACGAAGTATGACGGGTAGCGTGTGAGCAATCGTTGGTTTCAATCGTGTGCTTCCTGCCACTATAGGGTAAGTAGGCAATAAATACCACTTTCCCTGCTTCCTAAGCCGAACGAGCTTCAATGAAAAATGGCACCGTTTTATTGCGAATATATTTTTTGGATTCGTCGAAGTGAAAGAATGATTTGTTATTTGATTTTTTTATCCCTTTTCTTGTTTCTTTACTTTGTTCTGTTGCCTTTCGTTTAGTTTGAGGTGAGTTGTTTATGCCATTTTGAATTTTGAAAAATCTCAAATAGAATACGTTCTGATAAAAAAAAGTTTTGTGGGTGAAAGAAGGTTCCATATGGATAAGGATGTTAGGTAAATACCTACAATGACTTATTTTTCGGTCTAAGCCAACGTTCACTCGGACGTAAAAATATCGCGGCGGAATTTTATCGTACACTTGATTTTTAACTCTCGGTATTACAATCTGACAGAGTGCATAATACCAGCGCTTCAAAAAAACACACTGTTGGATTTTTAACTCTTGGCGCCTAGCATAACGTTGAAAATCCACAGCGTGATAAAATCTGGCTGCGATAGATTTTTCGAACATGTTGCATTTCGATTTACGCCTACATTTTGCCAGTTATGCAAGTTGTGAGCGTACTATATAGATACACCTATGCTTAACTCTTCGGAAAATACAGGTATAATGTAAATTATGTTATGACTAGCTTTTGCCAGCGGCTTCACCCGCGCGGAACTTTCATTCCCTATTTAACTCCTTTAGGGGTTGGATTTCGAAAAATCCTTCCTTATTCCTTGTCTACATTATAAAGGGAACCTCCGTGCAAAATTTCACTTTTCTAGGTTCAAGGGTTTGGGCTGGGCGTTGATGAGTCAGTCAGTCAGGACTTTTCTTTTTATTTATATAGATAGATAGATAGATATACAAGATACATTTTTAACCAGTGCACAAACTGTCACCATGAATTCAGCATAACATTCTAGATCCCCTAGCGTAGAAACTTTTCGTTGGTTATACAAAAAAAATCAGCTGTTCCATACATTTTGACCGCGCAGGTGTTGCACTTTTCTATGAAACAGCTGTTTTTTTTTTGTATAACCGACGAAAATTTCCTACGCAAGGGGTCTAGAATGATATGCTGAATTTATAGTTACAGTTTGCGCACTGGAAACTAAATTATGATTTTACAAACAATGAACTCCACTTACCTACGTGTTACCAAGAAGTGAAAGGAATGATATAAATCTTCAAAAGATTCTAACCTGAAATTAAAAAGTATTATTTTTATAGCCACTCAAAAAAATTTAGTCTAATGATACGAGAAAACCCTTCCAAATAAAATACAGGCTGTGTATAAAACTATTCGAAACCCTGATAAATCAGCACCTGTCATCCTAAACGCTTTACTAGTTTACGAGAACAAATAAAAGTCACAAAAATCTTCAAGGCAGACCCGCTTATGATTTATGTTTTTATTTACAGAGCTGTTCAACTTCAGAAACGAATCCATTTCGAGAACTTCAAAGGAGCTTAATTTTATCACAGATAGCGAACGCTGTGCAAACAGCATTTTCAAACTCATATTAGTCTTTACTTAGGTAATTAAATTTAGGTATAATTAAATTCTGAAGCTAATAACTCCGACTTTTAATACATGGTTTGCTCTTTAGTGTTAGCTAACACTTGTCATAACTTACGTTGGCAGGTCGAGACTAGAAGGTAACTAGGTCGCGAAATGTTACAGCCTGTATACAAATGTATTCTTTGAAGTTTTCTTTTAGTTCCATTCGGGTTTTTTAAGTAGGGTTCTCTTACCTTTTGTGTTAAAAGACAACGGTATTAGGGTAATACTGTTGTAGTTTTATGGGAAGGTCAAGGCTTTGAAATGGACATTTATAAACACGAAAATCTGTCAACGAAACTACCTTAGATGGCGGATAAACCTTCAGTGTGGTTTGTACATCACTAATAAATTTTTGCTTAGAACTTTTCCCAACTATGTTGGATGTAGCTGAATACCAGTATTATACATAGAGCGTCTGCCTATCTGACCTCTACAACTTAGTGACCGGGTAATACAATTCGCCTTGGAAGACTGATTCGCAGAGTTTCGGGCTTCTGACTACCCGTAATAACTGTCAAAGTGCCACGAATGCCAGCCGGGACCAACGGTTAACGTTCTTTCTGAGGCTTGGAGGAGTCTCGATATGTGGTCGCCCATCCACGGGCCAACCGCGGCAAGCGTAGCTGACCTGATCGATCTACCCGTGCTACTGTTATTACTTAAGCACGAGCCTCTCAATTTCGTAATTATTAAAAATAAGTTCTTCGAAAAACAAAATAGAATACATCTAGGTACAGCATAAGTTTTTATCCAGTGCCCAAACTGTAACCATGAATTCAGCATATTAGTCTATAATGATATGCTGAATTCATAGATACAGTTTGCGCACTGGATAAAAACTTATTTTGTATATAATACTGTCAACATTACTCAAAGAAAGAAAGAAAATCACATTTCAAACATCACAATATTATTTATATAGGTACAATCCAAGAATAGACAAGCCTTCATTATAATTCTGTTACAAATACTCGTTCATAATGAGAAAGACACACATGGAATAAGAAAACGCGAACATTCGAAGACAAATGAATTACTTTCCCGCGTTCATTTGTTCGTTTGCAAATTCCAAGTACTTCGGGCCCAGAGAACCTGATTGAGTTCAAAGTTTCTTAGTTGATCTCGACAATACCCATGTGTTCTTAGCTCAATATACACAACCAACTAAGGTAACTAACTTCGGGGAGAACCGTAATTGTGCTAAGTTTTCTTCAGTTGTATACGTACTCGGCGGGTCGCGGCAATTAATGTAATGTATTTCTGGCTGGCTTGAGTAGTCTTGTGAGTTTCCTTATTGAATTAAGTTTTTTTCTTTATTTATTGTTTTTATTTCCGTCGTCACTAATCCGTTGGTCCCTGCTGTCATTTGTTGATCTTTGACAGCCGTTACGGGTCGTCAGAAGCCCGAAAGTCTTACAACCAGACTTACCAAGAGGTATCGTGTTACCCAATAACTTGGTTATAAAGTTCAGATAGGCAGTCGCTCCATGTAAAATACTGGTTTTCAGCTGCTTCGGATTAGATTGGAAGCCGACTCCAACATAATTGGGAAACGGTTAGGCAGATGGATTGTTTGTTTTAAATTCAATTCCATGTATTGACATAGTTGAATCTTTGGCATTTTTTAAAGGATCTTTTTTAAATTATCAAATAACTTCTCTCGCTCTGGGCTGAGCGGGAGGGCGTGTAAGACTTTTACTGACTGAAACCCACCCGTTATCCTTCAGTTGCCTGTGTGCCAGGGACCACGGTATCTCTTTCGAATAACCCGCACACCTGGCAAGCATGGGCCCAAGCGGACCCCACCAGTTGGTGCTGACATCTCTTTGACTCGGGCTCGGTCCGTAGTGTCCGTACCGGACGGCGAGCTACCCATCACTCGCTGTCCGCAAACCCGCGCCTACGGTGGCCGGGAATCGGCCTGGAATTCCCGACGCCCAGGGCATCTCCTACGGCGACTAGGGCCGTTGAGGGCGCCAATGTCATTATGTAGATCCGATTTATTGATAAGACAGCATGTCGCCAAACACATCCCAGGCTTTACTAATACATCAAACTACAAACATTCATCAGGATTACTGCCAAGCCATTCGCGGATAAACGTCCAGAAATACAAAATTACATAAAAGCTTATTTTAACCCCTATTCCTACATCCTCGCGCGTACATAACAGCCTCATTTCTTTGCCTTAGTTCTTGCCCCTAATCGTACTTTTGCTGAAAGCTCTTCGCTTAGTATAAAATTCTTATAGATTTTGTACTTTATTTTTTGTTAGATAAGTTTGACAATGGCTTGCTCCGGGATCTTTTTAAATCTATGTATCTATCTATTGAATTGGCCCGCAATATCCACTACAAGGTAGAAGTAGCTATCCCTTTCACTTTTCTACGCACTCCTTTTAAATTAAAGAATAATAATTGATTAATGAACCAATAAATCATTGATGCTATAAAATGTACTAATGAACCAATCAATGCACTAATGGCATTTATTAAACTGACAACCACAATAATTTTCGATAAGACAGCAAAGCTATCCATTACGTTGATTTGGTAACCGCGCATAGGTTCATATCACGGTAACATACGGCGTAAGGGATAGTTTTCAATTAAATAAATAATAGTTTAAAAAAACTAAAAAACACGTTTTTATACCAAACTATAAAAGCAGAAAATAATTTAAAAAAAGCGTGGGGTGCTTTTTTGAAATTATTTTCTGCTTTTGTTTGTTTTTAAAACGTGTTTTTTTTTCATTTTTTGTAACTATTATTTATTTTCTATTTTTTAGTTACTGCTTTCTACAGAAGCCTGATTTTTCAGATTTTTTTTCTTATTTTTTTATTGTTGAATTGTCATTGGTCCTCGATAAATCTACAAAGTTCAAATGAAATCTGACCGTTTGAAGTGGGTCAAAATCAAGTCCAAAGGAGTCGGTTACAAACAAACATACAAACATACAGGTGAAGCTAATAAAAAAGCTTTTCCACCTACTAGACTACTTCATAAGTAAATTAATTTTTATAAATTTTTAAGGTCATTAAAGGAAAATGAAATATTTTCGGAATCACGTTTACACGTCATATATCAAAAAGAAACTATATAGAGTCCACATTCCTCATCTGACCCCTGCGAAAGAATGGCGAAACAAACTCAGAGGTCAAAGCCTTTTTAAAGTCCGGACATGATCTTGGTCAGATCATGTGAGAACCATGTAAATTAGTACATGAATTGCTATTTTGGGGAAAGAACCACCTTTGAATATTAGAACGTGTAAACCATCGTATATTAGAACAGCATTGAGGACCTTGGAGAATATTAAAACACAAAATGACAGATAAAATTATATGAGTTTATCCAACAAATCTAAATTATTCTCATTGAAATAAATAAACAGATAAGAAAGTTCATGAAATTCCCTGCACGTTTCTGATGACCCCGACCCTTGTAAGGTCAAGACATCATGTCCTCCGTACTTCATTAGTATTTCTGATAGAACAAATATAATTATGCGAAAATTAAGCTCGTTTGGTACCTACGATAAATAACTTACTTAAGGCTTGTATTAGTGAAAATACGAGTATTTTCTGAGAATTTTCTGATATAGCAAATTTTATATAACTGATTCGCCTAGAGCCAATAATATTTCATCTTTTATCAGTAAATTGTCAATAACATCTGACCTGAATCAGGAGCTCAAATCTATCATAGTATTAGTATGTGTGAATTACGAGTACCTTCTGGTACCCAATATTCAGTAGCTACAAAACTACTCAGGATTTTGTTTACAGTAGCAGTATTACTAAAAGAGATAAGTGACCAGGGTCATCGGATATAGGTGAAATTTATTTAGAAACCCATGGATTTTTTCGAATGAAACTTCGTAAGAGAAAGATAGAGAGCAGTGGTGGCCCAGTTGCAACGGCTACGACTTATAAGTTGTAGGTCGTAGGTACGAACCCAGGCAGATGTTTTACTCTGTGTAAATTATTTAATCATCCCTGCTGTCAAAACGGTGAAGGAAAACATCGTGAGGAAACCGGCGGCATGTCCTAGAACCAAACATTCGATAGACATGTGACATCTACCAACCCGCACTGGGCTCGCGTGGTGGATTACGGCCCGCTCCCTCTCACAGAGGTGAAGCCTGTATGTATTCCAGCTGTGGGAACATTATAGGCTGATTATGCACGGGACGATTGAATGATAATTTACGCTTGCTGCGGTCTGTTCGTGGATGGGTGACCATTCATTCAAAATAAAAAATTATTTTATTTCACATAAACCTGCAAGGGCACTTATGAAACGTCAGAAGCTAGGTGCACGGTTCCAATTTGTCGCTTCCTATGGAGAAGAGCCGGCAAGAAACTCCACGGTTACTCTTTTAAAACTCATTACATATTGAGACCCCTCGGTCACACGTAAAGCACATTAAGCTGTTGGTCTCGGCTGTCATTCGTACATCGTTGATAGTCGTTTCGAGTAGTCAGAAGCCCAAAAGTCTGATAACAAGTCTTACCTACTAAGGAGTACGTTACCCAATAACTGGGTTGTGGGCATATAAGCAGTGCTTGCTGTGACTGATGTGTAGCTGCATCCCGTTAGACTAGTAGCCAACCCCCAAATAGTTGAGAAAAAGCTTGGCAATTGGTTCGGCGCGCGGCGATACCCATCACATTTATAAGGTTTCGCCAGCTAATTCAATTTGACCCTGTCGCTTTGTAAGTGATTGTAAAAGTCAAACACCAAACAGCCACGGGAAAAAAATAAACAAAAACCAATCGCCAAACTTAATAGGTACCTCATTACTCACTTTGTAACCCTGAAGTCTCCTTCTCTTATATCAAAATTGAATCAAGTCAATAAATTCGTTCCAGGCGATCCAATTATCGAGTGTAAAGTAATTACAGAATACGAAGGTACTCCATCTGCAATTATGATGAATTGAAAGAACTATTATTAACGCTCAAAAAATACGAGACAAAGAATTTTTTGCTTTCTGGGGCGAGTAAAGGATCAAGATCTCAATGGATCAAATGTAGACTTAATGAGATACATTGACTTTGTATATTCGTATTGCTCATCAATTTTAATGATAAGTTTAAAATGTCACGGAGACTTGATGAACAAAAAAGTTTTTTTTTACTTTTGTGACTTCGTAAATCATTTCAAAAATCATAGTAGTTTCAATCACAATCTGAGGGTTTTGCAGAATGTTCCTAACGCATTGCTTCATAAGTTTGAAAAAATCTAAATCAAAAGTCATTCAAACTAGGCTGGTGTCAGCACTTTTTGAACGTCAAAATTACATAAGACAGTCCCCCAAAACGTCTTCCTTCACCACTTCCGAGTGCTTTAGCTGGAAAGAAGAAGTGGCGCAACAAACTCCCCAGCAGCACAGCTGTCTGTTATGTTAGAAGAACTACATTCTATACAATAGGTACGTAATTAATGTTACAAAACATAAAATTAAAATATTGACCATGTCAGCTAGCACACATCAATATACCAAAAAATCATTAAAAAATTTACTCAAGCAGAAATAAATAATAAAAAATAAAAACAAAAACGTGTCCAAACTTAAAACCTAAATTAAAGCATGCAGGCATAAAGGGCGTGCCCGCTTACTTAAGCAATGTGGCATTATGTTCACATAGTTGTAGCTAGAAGTAACAAATGTTAAACTAGGACCTTCGGAGTAAAATAAATAAACAGTTAAAACTATTAACGATAACAAAACCATGGTCAGCAAGACGACCACTCACCACAAGCAGCACCCGTTCACGAGCATAATATTCGACTGCTCGACAGTGTAAATAACGCAATGAATGTGGCTGAATTGTCAAAATTAAACACCCGACGATCAGTAGGATATACTCAGTACACTCATTTTTGAAAAGTGTCTTAGTTAGATCCTACAGTGCTAATAAACCAGTAAAAAACCTAACATTTTTATTTAATCAATTAGGTCCATATAAATTTTACATTTTCAAATTTCGCGCGTAATTTGACGAAAACGCTGTACGCAGCTGACGCCATATTGCTCTGTGGGTATGACGTCAGTTTGCTATACAAACAAATGCGCTGATATTTTATAAACAGAATTGTTTATAATTGAAAAAACTAGTTATTTTTCTACTTATGTTCGCTGTTCCTGAATGCAAAATATTAAAAATTACTTTAGTAACGAAAATAATAAAAGTACAAAGTTGCTCAGTTGACATGCCGTATGACGTATTAACATGGCGGCTACTATTTCATGGTGTTCAAAAACAGATAAAAAAAAATTAATTGTTTAAATTGAATTTTAAAATTTATTTTGTTGTTTCATGAACTAAAACTAACATTTTCCGGCTGCATTTTGCCTTAGCTATCTCAATTATATATTTTTAGATTTATTCTCATATAGAGTAACATACCCTATTGTCAATTCATGTGTATTACCCAATTACTCTGCTGGACAAACACGCAAGCCGATTGCGATTACTACACACCTGGCCTTACTAAAAAACATCACCAATAAGATCTCAGCGTTGACACTTAACCAGATTAAAAAATCCTAAATAGTCACTTATACAAAAGATATGTCCAATAAGGCAGTAAACATCAAACCCATCAGACCAAGATAATTTCGGGTTCGAATTTTGCAAAGATTATTTACGGCTGGCTTCCCTCACCCGACTGAATAGCTTTGTGGTCAGAGGTACACAACTAAGGTCCTCTAAAGGGTGTTGAGGGAACAAAGCCATAGGTAAGCCAAAACAGGGCATTACACAGTAAATTCTTTAGTTTTTATCACGTTTGCCTCATGTTTTGATGTTTATATCACTTTTGGGATTTTTACGATCTGTTAACACCATGTGGTCGTATCCTACGGACAAAAACTCATCCATTTTATCTTTATTTCAGTCAAAAACCAACTGTGACAAATATACAATTGGTTTTTGGTGCAGTTTATTTTTTTAACGCTCAGGCTGTTACAAGTTGTGGTGAGGCCTGAATTTGGCGATAGTATAAACTGTTTTCTTTGTCACTCGCGCAACTGTCATCGGGAAGCGATAGATTAGTCGCTACCTGCAATTGAATTGTTAGCTTTTCACCGATATTGTAATTAAGTCCGCTTATGAGTTTAATTAGCGAACATTAGACTCAATATTTCCAGCGGTAGTTTGGTGTATTTTTATTGCAAAACGATTCAGCATATATGGTGTATTTTAATTTAAACGAATGTATTCTTTTTCTTTTTTGTTATCTATCGTGGGGTGTATGCTAATATCCAAGATGATACTACTGCGAAGCTTATTAGAACTTCTTTATTTTGTATTAATTGCCATCTGTTATGAATTTTTAAGTGCTTACAACACATGATTGTTATATTTATCGAACAAGAAAGAACGTTAATAGGCCCCCAAGAAGCAACATTAAATTGTTTAAAGCAACATTATAAAAGTCGAACGTCCCATTAACCGCTAAATATGTCTGCAGCTGTATTCTTTATGTTTTTCAACGGAAACACTATAAATCAGTCGTTGGGGGCAGTTTCTACTATTGGCCATGTTAGTCGTAAAGCGTTTTGATGGCCCTCGAAGCATGGGCCCATACATTCCGAACACATAAACGTCCGTCCATGTCCCACAGCTTTTTTCCCCTCCGCACAGTGGAACGAATGTATGGGAGCGGTTGGACGTAGACATGTCCGAAAAATAAGAGTAAAATTATGACAAACTAATGATGCCATCTTATTCGATTACTTAATGCCTTCATAAATTGTGGTGATGAATTTCTTCATAACTCCCATATTTCGGGAGTAATTTGAGAAAATGTGAAATTTTACTATGAAAATGAGTGTATCGAGCTCTCTCCCTCCTGATTCCGGGCTTGTTTCAAGTAGCGGTCTCTAATATCGTAATGCTATTACTAAGAGCTATATTTAATACTAAGACACATAGTGCGCCAAATGTGCACTTTCTGGGATAAAAGGAAATGAAAATTAAAAAAAAAAAACGTTTTTTCCCCATTTGTATTTACTTTAAACCGCAGACAGACTTATTAAGAGGTCTATAAATATATTATATATATATACAGAAATATATATTAACAAAAATATTCACAAGAACTGATGAGAGTATGACTTTTAAGTAAGTTGATAATAAATTACCTAGTTTCATTAAAAGTACAATAAATAATTAAGATGTAAGCTCTAATTTACTAAGTTACACATTTTAAAACAATAACATCATTTAATTATCTTCGTCATCATCATCATCATCAATTAATTCAAATTCAGAATCGATGTCCGCTAAATCATTTATGTTAACAAATTCGATATCACTTTTCTCAGAATCCGTAAGCTCATAAAATTCCTTAAAAGAAGATTTTTTTACAAACTTATTTCCTTTTGGACGGATACTTGTAACAAGTGGATCAGAAGACAGTAAAAGATTGTGCATAATATCTTCATTGCATGAGATACTGCTATGCTTTCGAGAATGCCCCTCTCTATATTTTCTAAAATCTTTATTTCTAGCCTCAGATGCCTCTTCGGATAGAAAACCAATGGGCACAATTGACATGTTCTGAACTATGTCTGGCCCATGCATTAAAATTTTATGAAGTGAAGAAGGCATATAATACCATGGGTATAACTCCACGTAAAGCTTAGCAGTATCAAAGCAGAACTCTCGGAATTTAGTTACGTTGATCTTCTCTCCTGATGAAATACACTGCAAGATCACACAGATTTTTCTTAAAAGCATAGCATCTATTCCGGTCAGTTCAGCAGATTTAGTGTAGTTTTCAAAAAATCTCCTTGCCGAGTTGCCATTGTTGGTGGATCCACTGCCTTGTTTCACAACATCGAGAAGTAAGCCCGTTTCTCTTCTTACAGCCTCTTGAACTCTTTTCTTCCTGTCATCAACTTGCCTTTTTGCTATATCACCCCTTACTTGCCATGATTTTATGTCTAATTTGTAGGAAATGTGTAATAAGCATTCCATTGAGCGAATCCAAGCGTGAAGGGTGCTTAAGCTATATTTATACATGTCCTCGTTTGCGTGTTTATCTTTGATTAACTCTAAATTATTCATTTCTTTAGGACAAGCCTTGCATATGTCACACACTGAAGCTGCTGTATTGGATATAATGGAATGAATTTTACCATCAATCATTGTCAACAGCAGTTGGTGTTTGACACTAATTCCATCAGTGATGGTGGATGGAGTTAAGGCTTCAATCTCTGCTTCGATTTCAGCCATCTCTCTCTGCACATTTTCTTTGGTTTCCTTTATAAACTTAAACAATATTGGCCGGCAAAATGAAGTGGAAGATGGTCGCTCGTTTTCCCAAATTGTTACACCTTTTGAGACGAGCCGCAGTGGTACAAGACTAATCATAAAATTACTAGCAAGATCGATTTGCTCATCTTCACTCGTCCTTTGATGATAAATGCTTTGGCTAGATGATCCGTCAAAACCCCATTTGCTGGTCAATACGAGCTGTTGATTGGGATCAACAGGGGTTTCTAACGACCTAATAAGTCTTCTTGAGGTTAAATCCATCAAGGCTTGTAATTTGATTTTTGCAGAGCTCTCTGTAACTGTGAGATCTTCTTTGGCCGGATAGCACTTAATTTTTTCTTTAACCAACATGTAGTAACTCGGGTATTGAAGAGCTCCTTCTTGAGTGTTGAAATCCCGAAGAGTGTTATAGCGCCATTTCGATAAGTTCATCGATACATAAAGAGCCAATGCCTTCAAAGGGGATATTTCCCGTACCTGAATTGATTTACCTTCAATGAAGGCTTTGATTTTTGAGGCCTCTTCTGGATTCTCCGTCAAGTATTTCATAACATAAGCTGTATCGCTTTGTCCTGCCTTTTGAAGCGCCCTTTCGGCCGAAAACATAATTTCAGCGCTGCTACTGCTGCATGAAAGACTATCTTCAGTGCGTCTTCTTTTTTGCCGGTTACTAAGGTCCTCAAAAGATTTACGAGGACTAGGATGTGTACAAGTTGAAGCATCAGATTTAGCAGGAGAAATTATGGGCTCGATGACGTCACTTATATTTTCTGTAGAAGGTTCCATATTTTCATTCTGTAATTCCGGCCATTGAATTGCAGCCTGTAGCCAAATCTCATGTTTCTTCCGAAACTTATCTGTGCTTCTTCCAGACTGTGTCCATTTTGCATAAATGCGGTAGCAAAATCGACGACACCAGTCTTTTAAACTTGTTTCAGCACTTTCACATAACTGAACACAACTGTTATCTTTTAAAACACTGAACAAATAGTTAAAGTCGCGTAAATCTTTATGTGCGCGTGCGCATAAAGCAACGTGAATATCAAGATTTGTATTAAAATTTGGAAAATACATTGCGAGATTAGCTTGGATACAACGAGGTGTAAATCAACACTGATTTTAAAGTTACTAATAGTGACCTATTTATATAAAATCCAGGTATCCCAGGTATCCTTTGTTAAATATTGCAAGGTAATTAGTTATTGTGATAATTAGTAAATGATGCATGCTAAATTAGTGTATTAAGAGCCATTTAGTAATTAAATAATAGCAATGTTCTTATCAGTAATCATTAGTGCATCAGTTTTATATGTAAACCTTAAGTCCCTAATTATATATCCTAATTAGCTTATATCTTCTCTAATTGGCTGCTCAGAAATGTTATTGTAATAAGGTAAACCTTTAGAAAAACGGTTTTAATCAACAAAATAAACAAAAAATAAAAAAATTGTGTTATAAAATAAACATCACTCTTTATCCCAGAAAGTGCACATTTGGCGCACTATGTGTCTTAGTATTAAATATAGCTCTTAGTATTAGCATTATGATATTAGAGACCGCTACTTGAAACAAGCCCGGAATCAGGAGGGAGAGAGCTCGATACACTCATTTTCATAGTAAAATTTCACATTTTCTCAAATTACTCCCGAAATATGGGAGTTATGAAGAAATTCATCACCACAAGTTATGAAGGCATTAAGTAATCGAATAAGATGGCATCATTAGTTTGGCATAATTTTACTCTTTTTTTTCGGACATGTCTACGTCCAACCGCTCCCATACATTCGTTCCACTGTGCTCCGTAATCGTAAAACTATCTCTTTGAGTAATTTCTCCGAATGACTGAGTTCAAAAGGACATGTATTTGATTTGAACGGATCCTTTTGAAGCTCGCTTTTGGTTTGTTTGTCGTGAGTAAAGAATTTAATTGTTCGGAAAACATCTCAAAAAATGTAAATGTTTATAAAACAATCACAACCCTTTGAATGTTTTATTCATAATGAGTGGGAAGTGAAAAAAGGGAACAAATTAAAAGAAGTCCAGGTTCATTTGTTGTGAATTATGTAACAGGTAGGACTGTAGGTACTTATAACTTTTTTTTTATTTCCTCAAAATGAAACGGTTTCGCAAGGGGCTTCCACAATCTGAGATTAATTATTAGGAAAATTAAGATTTCCGCAATAAAACGTCGACTTTATGTTGTGGAAAAGTTTTATAATTTTATTATGGTGGAGTTGTTAGCCTGGGGACTTTTTGGAAAAGCTTTTTAACTTGTAACCGAAAGTTAAATCGGGGTAAGTTTTAATGTACAATTTAATTTATTTTACTGCATAATTGGGCAAAGGTTTTTCGTATTTAAATACAAACTCTTACAACTTATATATTTAACTACCGACTTTCACACGAGTTACCCTACACTAGTATGCTCTCAATTAAAATTGTAAGTATTAAACATATTTCAAAAACAGATTCTACTTAGTTCTCACCTTCAACTCGACCTAACGATTAGGTCGAAAATATTGCACTACAACAAACCAAAGCTCCGTAGAAATAATGGGCCTTATTAGGCAGCTATTAGATCCTTCACATCTTGTCCATTTTTCTCTCTTTCGGCATCATTCACTCGAAAATTAATCAAAAGTGAATAATTAATTCATTAGTGACCACATCTTTCACTCGTTTAAGTTATTTTGACGGTGTTGGTATCTGAAACAAAACAAAAATTAACTCAAGTAAAACGTATCAAGCCTTGAATTAAAAAAAAACAGATACAACAAAATTATTTCCAATACACCAACACACAAATAAAAAAGCAACCCACCAACCACATTCGTTCACACGCGCCGCCACTCCTAAGGAGAATAAAGACGTACCGTAGTTTTATACCAGTGCATACGTCATACCTAGATTGTAGATAGTGTCATCGCCGACACTTGTCTGACCCATTTCGCTCGGCTGATTCCTGCAACTTGTGCAAGTACTTACGTAGTTGTGTCTTACCCGATCAGTGGGTTCTTATCTTTATATCTCTGCAAGACTTTCTGTATTTCTGTTTACTTCATGAAGTATCGGAAAAAGTGGTTGTTTTCCTGAAGGTCCTCATAAATAAATAATCTAAGTTCAGTAGGAGCCCCAAACTAAACTGTTTAAATGGACCCATTGGAGACTAAAATAACAATTATAATCCATCTATTATAGTTGCATAAACTTTGACCCTTAAAGGTTTCAGACAAACATATTATGAATTGTAAATGTCTTGAAAAAAAAATTGGATCAGATAAACATATGACTGTGCTAGAAAAATCTATCGTCGATAGAGGGTATACCAAGGTGCTATATTAGAGGCGTATGACTTAGATGTAAATACCTACACATAAACTTTTGGCATACAATAAACTTCAATGTAATTTTTAATTACAACGCATGTATATGCTACCGAAGTCTCTCTTTGGAAATCTTTAATGTGCAGAAGAAATACATAATAAAATTATTTATCCCTCCATAAAAGCGCAGTCACCGCATATGAATGGACTCAGGAGAAAAACTTCTGTCAATGGCAAAATCCCGTCGTCGAGTCGAGTTCGAGGCTTATTTCCGATTAGGGACATACGCTGTACTTGTGTAGACTTTAAGTTCACATTCTTTGTACTTAAGACACAAAACCCGTGTACTATCGCACTGTGAAGTGCAAAATAGGTCCTTATGCACACTAATTGCGTAAAACATATCATTTTCAATCACAATCTGAGGGTTTTGTAGGAAATTCCTAATACATTGCTTCATAAGTTTGAAAAATTAGTCTGCTCGATAACGTTGATACTGCAATGAACGACGCTGAACGGTGAAAATGAAAAGCATTGCGATCAATTGCCATTTTGCGCGTGTGACCTTGCTTGTCCTTCAATACTATTCCAAAAAAAAATTCACATATTTCACATTTGTGATATTAAGTGTGGAAGCATAATCGCAAATGTGAATGTCACTCTTTGTATGTCTGCTACCTTTTTATACATTATCTGCTAAATGGATGGTATTTGGCAAACGGATAGACCAAGACATGACTTAAGAGACTTTTTATCGTTCGTACGTTCCCAAGGGATAATTTCAGACTGCCAGGCGGGCGAAGCTGCGGCCAAGAACTAGTTCTCCTTATCTTCAAAAAGATCATAAGACTAATATTCCAAAAAGGAAGTAAGTAAATAAAACAAAAATAGATTCCAATTCAATAGAAAACCCATCTGGTGTTAGAATTGAGAGTAAGTACAAAGAGAATCGTGTTTACAGATCGGATGCCACAAAGAGACGTTTGAGAGCGTAAAAATAAAAACGGTGTTAAGATGGAAGATCTGAGTGAGCTTTTAAACATTAATTAGTATGAATTGGGTAGTTGTTTTGTACGTTTTCTTGAGAATTATTATTTTTGGACTGAGTAAAAATTGTTTTCTTGAGGCTATGTGCTTACTTCAGCTATATTTTTGTCTATCTAATGCTAATTATGGCCGCCCATTGTGCGTCATTGAGAGCGTTGTAAGGACTTATTACTATCGCAGACAAAAATAATTAGTTACCTATTTATAGTCTGAATGACGATAACATTACAGTCTGAAGTCTAACTCCCTAACATTTTTCTAGGCTACCTTTCAAGGTCACAGGATGAACCGGTTGTATAGAAATCGAATCACTTTGATGTGGGTTGCCTATTGCCTGGTGCTCAGACTAAGTGCTAAGATTTATTGCACCTATAATTTTGTATTATTTATTAAGGCCGAGATTTTCTTCAGAAGCAGTTTTATTCAGTACCTAAAAACGGGGTGAATAGGGGTGCAGGAGTCAATCGAAAAGAAACTTTAAAAGGGATTTATTTAATATTGAAATAATATATGTAGTTTGTTGCCAACTAAGAGATTTAATCGTCTATAAATATTAAATGCTTTGTCCTGAATGACTGACTGGCGGTTCAACGCACAGCCTAAACCGCTGATCGTAGAGACCTGAAAATTGAAGGGTGTGTTCTTTGTATGACGTAGGAATCCGATATGAAAGAATTTTCCGAAATTCTACTCCTAAGGGGGTGAAAAACGGGGGCAAAGTTTGTATAGGACAAGGTGATGCCTTGGTTCTATCTATTTCAATTTTTGCATAAATTTTATTTAACAGAATTGATGGAAGACGTGTTTCGTATTTTAATTGAAACTCATCGCCTACCGGGGTTAAAAAGGGGTAGAAAGTTATTTTGTGAATAGTAGATTTCGATTTAAAATATAAAACAAATAAGAAATGTTTATTTAATTAAATAAGTAGATGTTTTGTAAATTGGTATTCTGCACGAAGTACCAGGTTGTCAAAACTTGGTAGGAGCTCACTTAATATGGTTATTGTCAGCTGGCAAAAGCTAGTTAATTATAATACAATAAACACAATAGAAACCTAGAACCTCGAAACCTATTCTTCTGCTGCGAGGCGTGAGAAAGGGAGACGTCATTCCTACCCGTGGGAGAACCAAGGTAACCGACATACCCCGAAGAATTGCCAAACGCAAGTGGCAGCGGGCAATGCACATTGCTTGCAGAACAGATGGCCGACGGGGCCGAGAGGATCTGGAGTGGCAACCGCGTACTGGAAGACGTAGCATTTGAAAGCCTCCCACAAGGTGGACCGAAGATATAGTTAAAACCGTAGGAATCTTCTGGATGCGAGAAGCAGTGGATCGGTTGAAGTCGCGGTGCTTGGGGAATCGTATGTCCAGCAGTGAACATTTTTCGGCTGAAATGATGAAACACATTAGGGTCGTTTTTGAAACCTTTTTGGCAACTATCTTAGATTACGTACAAAGGTGATAAGGCAAGTTCGTCCCTATTCACCACTGCGTCCGTATTTGCCCCGTTTGACGGTAGTTAAATAGTTTTCATTTCACATTTAATACTAATTTAGATATTATTAATACGTGAAGCAAAAAGTTTGTACCCCTTTTTACGAAAATTACGCGGACGGTAGAGTATGAAATGTGGCACAGTTAAAGTTTAAATGGAGGAGTGCAGAAAGCTAATATTTTTGAATATTGTTGATTAAAATTTACGATTATAAATATTAAATATAAAAACATTATGACTCAAATCAAAGAGTACAGTATATGTATGAGATAGAGAGCTAACTTCACGTTTTAGGTTAAATCGCGCGACAGCAGCGCCGCCCTGGTAGTTGTTCATCGAACTAGTATCTCTATAGGTACTATACTATAGCTATAGAGTAGCATAATTTGGTATTTTCGAACTTGAATGGTTGAAATTATTGTGTATTGTAAAAAATCTGCTAAATTGAATAATCGTGAACTTCAATTTAGCTGTTTTTTACAATACACATTAATTACAATAACAAGTGATCGCGTAAATAGCAATATACAGGTAAGAGAGAATGCGTATTGTAAGCAAAATTTAACTATATTCCGTAGAATGCGTAAAAGAGTTATTTTGTATTTAATTTATTTATTAATTGATCACAACCACCTTAAATAAAACAGTACTCTTTACTATTACAGTATTTATTTAGTAATAAATAATTCATGTAATCTAAACAGGTAAATTATGGACGAGAAAATTATGTGTATGCGCATCAGTAACGACCCGACATTTTTCTAAGGGTGGTCAGCACAAATTACAAAAGCGCTGGTATTAGACAGAAGTTACAATGTTCATTTGAATGAGAAAACATACGATTATTATTGTCTTAAAAATTGTTTTTACATATTTATTATTTTAATAAATTGCATATGGGTACTACTTTTGAAATAAAATTACTTTTGTTTGGTAAGCAACAAAATTCATAAATAATATTTTTTAAGGATGACAACCTCTTGATTTTGTTATAACACTATCACAGCTAGATGGCGTTACTTTCCATACTTTAACCCCTGTCACGAACTTTGTACTAAGTCGATACAGCATGACTCAAATAGTATTGTCATAATATACAAAACAAATAAGAAGTAGGTAGTTCTACGCAAGACACAGCAGAAGTTTGAGCGATGCGGGTGCGTTTCATCGGTTGTAGCGTGTTTACTAAGGCCTAACGAAAAGTAGGTACTTTGTTTTTGGTAAGTAATTTAAATAAATGATGGTTGAATTTTTACCATATTTTTTTATTTTAAATAAATGTTGTTTTTGGTAAGTAATTTAAATAAATGATGGTTGAATTTTTACCATATTTTTTTTTAATTTTAAATAATAACATGAGCTGAGCATCAGCTCAGCTCATGTTATCAGCTCATGTTTTTGGTAAGTAATTTAAATAAATGATGGTTGAATTTTTACCATATTTTTTTTTAATTTTAAATAATAACATGAGCTGAGCTGATGAGCATGACGTCTTGGAATAGATTTCGAGGTTGAGCAAAGTGTTATTGAGTGTTTCCGTCAATAATTTCTTCGTAACAACCCGGAGTCTGGATTTATGTCCATTTGGTTGGTGGGAAAAGGCTCGCCCCCTATTACATCACACCCCCGGGACTTAAACATATCTGGCGAAATGTGTACTACAGATACACTTCTACCTAAACCATTGTGGATTACAGGCGGCATGTTATATTAAATAGTAATGTGATCCTTCCAAAAACATTACCTTCCCTTTGTTCGTTAAAAAGAGAATTGAGTGGGTACTCAAAACCATTTCGCATAAAAGAATTTAATGGTTTCCTGTGAATGAAACCAAAAAGGTTGTCAAGCTAATTAAAGCAAATTTGAGTAACAATACTTTTAAGGTGTCTATTAATTAGTCCAAATTTCTCTTTTCCCTTTTCCCTTTATTTTCTTATAAAGCCCTGACATTTTAGTGGGCTTTAGAGGTGAACCCTCATCTATGGCCTTTTGAAAAATCCCTCGGACGAAGACCTTTTTAATTAATCATAATTACATTTTTGAGTCATAATATTCCGATGTAGTTGAGATAAACATTCATTTTATTAACGTTTACTAAAACCTTTAATATAGCATTTTTCGTATTAACAAGTTTTGTTTTATCTTATTTTTTAATAACAGAAGAGGTAATTAGACAGATATTTTATAAGGAATAGACGACATTTTGTCTTTATTATTACATGAAAAACAGAATTAATATCATCTGCGAAATACAGCAATGTCAAATTAAATTTACAGAAATAAAATATGTTCATTAATTTAAACACGTGAACGAAGTGGTAATTCATAAATAAGAGAGATTTACTGTGAGAGGCAGAGAGTTAATCTTTCTTCTCACTCATGGTATGAAATGTGCCTAAATGTGACGTGTCGTTGATATTTCATTCTTAATTCTAGTCCAATTATCTAATCGTCATGTTTCACTTCTAAAACATCGATTATTTACATAACATTCCATCATGCAGGATTGGGCTGACGTGTACCTATGGTTCATCTAGTTCATCCACATTTTGCCAGTTATGTATAAATCCCATGTTCCATGTTCCCAGGAGGAGCCTATTGCCATCAACCGGGCGCTAATCCATGCTCCGGGCTGCTTCTAAGATATTCCAGATAGAAAAACTCATTAACACTCTGCCCGACCCAGGGAATCAACCCAGGACCTCATGCTCATGCAGTAGCGCTTGGGACCACTAGACTAACGAGGAAGTCGGTTTTACCTAAATTTTACAACCGCAGTTTACATATAATATCTAACCTAATAGCAAAATTATTGCCCCACGAAACATAACACATACAACCAGGTACAAGAAAACCAAAAATAAGCACATTTCTCGTAAACTACGACGTCGCATACCGCTTCAGTTGCCATCCAACATTATAGTGACAAAGATTGATGGGCTTCTAACCGTGTCTTCATCAAGTTCAACTCTCATTAGGTACGTACGTATATACGCCCTATAAGCGCGCACGCTAACCAGAACAGATGCGCCCTGTTCTATATTTAAAACATAATGCTGTACAGAAATAATGAGATAAGTGGCCTTTTTTGAAGCTTTATTTAAAAAAAGAATTAATCTTGGCTTTGGAGTTTGATTCTTTTTTTGTTGTTGGTTGTGTTTTGTTTTTTAAATAAATGAATGCGTTAATAGAGTTGGATGGAGACGCGGTGGAGTGAAATATAAATGACACTATTCATAGGTAGATTTTTTATACGTTCGGCCAAAGTATACATATTTTTTTAAACGATGATAGACTGCTTTGGGCGACCCTAAACTCTAATACTAGAAACGTGTTACGGTAGTACGCGCTCTTTTTATGACTAACAACACTTACCGCATTTTAACCGTTTTATGCAAGCTATAAACGTCAAAATTCATGTTAAAATGTCTCATTTTATTTTGTGTATTTTTAAGCCAACAGAAATTTTGCTTGGTTTAATTTATTTTTGTAGGGTCAAATTAAATTCGTTAGCGAAACTCGACGATGTTCTATGCTGAGTCTGTGCAGCTGAGTATTGCATTGTAGTCCAGGTTCGTTCATTCCATTTTTCTGACAGTTCAACCATGTGCACGGTATTACGGCCCACGTCGGGAATGAAAGACACGGTTATTCGGCCTTTATAGCACGCCCTCTTAATTAAAAACATAATTTTCGCTGCGTTTTATTTTATTTTTAAAGGAGTTCGACACGATATTTTTTTTTATTTGTGCTACTAAACTTGTTATTAAAGAAATAAACGATTCGAATTCGAGAACAAAGGTTTATCCTTGTTGTTTATTAATTTTATAAATGTACAGGACAATTTTTTTCGCATCAACTCATTTCGGCTTAATTTTCGCGGCTACATTTAGGCTTACTCAATGTATACCTTAAACCATACTCAAAGACAGACCTGCGGGAAAATTGCATAACATCACTTACATTCGCAGTGGAATTTGAAAGTTCAACAACTTTAATTGCGTTAAGTATTGACGTTGTTAAATAGAAGACATTTTTCGAACATGATATTATGAAGCAATGATTAGCAGTATCCTTCAAACCACAGACTACAATATAGTACTTCAAACTGATTCAGTTTGTGATTGATAGTGACATATTTAGGGTGGTGAATTCATATTCTAATCCAAAAAAAAAACTACTTTACTTTTTTTAGGTTTTGGCTTCACACGGTTTGTGCATTTAGCCAGCGTCAAGTTATTTTTCTTTTCGATCAAGTACATGGCCCGATATCGGGCACGAAGTTACAAAACAGTCATAGTTGTCTTTAGTGAGTCAAGTCAAAGTTATTGTAAAGCGGTAGTAACTTTACAACAACCTATAAGGAGGGTTTTTGGGGGGAACACGAAAAGTCCACGTTAGTCACTTATTTTCACCCTCACTACACTTGTGCACTCACACGTAATTAAATTGAATAATTCACTACCAAAATTATACAATTTTATTCGCTATTTCACAAAATTTCATGAAAATAAAAAGTCGTGCGACATTTGGAACATGTCGCGATCCCGCCAAAAAACTCCAAACTACTTTTTATTTCAATATTTAATTTGTGAAAGACCGCCATACACATTTTGTACACAGATTGTGTAACATATTTCTTTCTTTTTTTTACAAAAGTCTCACCCTCCTGCCTTATACAGCATGCCTACCGCTAAGCAGCTCCCATCCGTCCATGACGGTTGCCACGTGCGACGTATTACGCCTCTCATCAAGAATAAAATATGACATTATTTACATTTCTAAAAATAAAATGTTCCATTGATCTGATTAGTAATTTATCTGTTTATCTAGTTATTTAAAAGCAGGTTTGTAAATTACTCTATTTTTGGAACTTATCATTTCTGGAACTTTCGTTTGACAAAATACTGTAAGTACAAAAATTTTAAAGTTTTTAAATAGACAATTTAATAAGAATTATACCAAATTCTGAGATACTTAATTAAAAACTATCAAATGAATGAGTACTAGATAAGTATTTGTACACATACTTAATGTTCTAGAAGATGTTACACATTCAGTTCAATCGATAATGATTGTACTTTAAAGAGTGCTAAGTGTCATAGTTTTTTTTTACCAAATGGCGTCTCTTAGGTCAATCTAGGAGGTAGTTGGCTGCATAATGGGGCCCGCCTGTGGCTGCCTCAATAAATGAAGGCTTCCAGCCAGGGCTTAACAAACTTAAAAACTAAGCGACTGCACTGTAAGGGCACCCCCTGTGGGAGACCATGACTCCTTAAGGGTAAAGTGATATAGATCCTGTAACTCCTATTTTCCTATACTAATTTTCTTGATTTTATCTTTTTTTTCTGTATTTAAATTTATATTATTGTAAAACATAAAGGCGCCAACAGACAGTTAAACATTGTCAAAAACTATATATATAACGAATAAACACCCTAACTTATTCCGTCAAGTCGTTCCTGTCAATTTGACAGGCACCATGCATGGCTCTCATCAAGTATGAAATACGAGCTGGTTCCCTATAAATAGACCACATCCCCTTAATGGTCCGTTGTTTGGCTATCTCTTGGATTATACCGACCAATATTTAACAGTTGTTAGCATTCTGTTAAGCTGTAAGATTAGTGAGGTTTGTACATGGGCTTGTATAGGTAAGCTTGATGAATTGAAATAGCTTTTTAGTAAACAAATTTAAGATTAAATTACTATTCAGTGATGGTAAAATAGAACGCAATGATGAAAAGTCAAAAATGTATTGGTTTTGATTGACCTTACCTATGCTACCCGACAATATTATGCCAATGCTGTTGAAATTCTTTGAAAGTATTGGCAACATGTCTATCTAATCTTGTCTGTCTAATTAAAAAAAACCTAAATCCAATATCCAAATGGTTTTCTTTTATTTTTTTCATTCCTTCGCGCGTTTTTATTTATCACATCTGACAGCGGCAGAAATGTCACCATCGGCACCATTTCCATAGAGAACAATAGAATAGAATAGTCTAGGCCCTCCGTTAGGTTTAAAAAAAACTTACCGACCTGTAGTTTAAAAAAAGTATAAAAGCCGTCTTTTTGTCATCTTGTACCTTACATAAAATCTCTCGAATAAAACTCTAACTTTAAATCTGTAGGTATATTTAAAAAAAAATGTTTAGTCATTTTAATTGAGTTTCCAAAAACTGTTCTTCAATTTATCATTATTTTCTTCCCAAATACCTACCATAAGAGCAACCCACAAACCTTGTATCCGCAATCCTTTTTCATACATTTTACAGCACAACTCGGACCAAAAGTCATAAAATATAATCTGGGAGTTTTATTATCTGCACGTGTGGGCTTATAAAGATAAGGTAAACAGTGCTTTAGATTTATTGGACATTATAAATTAGTATTAAGTATGGATATACCTATGCTTGATGGGTCGTTATTATTTATTAGTTATATTGTAAGAGGTTGTTGGATTTTATTTGATGGGATCTGTTCGCTGTTGTTTGGCTAAGGAAGCAGTACCTATAAATGTTAGAAGTTATTGTGGAGGTGCTTTAATGGTTTTGAATTAATTGAATGTAAGCTGTTGTGACTACATGTAAACTTAAGACATATTATAAGGAGAAAAGATTTTTTTTTGTTTGTTTTTTTGCTACGCATTCACGTTTAAAGGGCTGAGCGAAATTGGATCTTATTTAGGACATGAGTATACCATGACCAGGAGGGTAATTGCGAACAGCACGAATGGTTTTCATTTCGACAGCTCAACAACATTCATTGTGTAATTTACGTTGCTGAGCAGACAAATTTTTCGAACATATGAAGCAATGGATTCGTAAATTCATTCAAAATGCTGCAGATTGTGATTGATAATGTTTTACGCAATTAGGGTATGGATTAGGGCATAAGATACTTTTGTCCCGATATTCCCATGGAATATACTTATGCGGGTGAAACCGCGGAACGCAGCTAGTACGAAAAAGACTACAGAATAGATCAAAGTAATTGTAAAAGAGACGTTTGCTTGGAATAAAGGGGCTGATTTTTTTTTTGTGGAAAGTAGTCAAGTGCTTCCTCCTCTCTTGTTAAAAAAATGTTCTAAAGTAGCGACACTTGAAACCATCTGCAAGCAAGCCGCTTTTTTCGCTCATCTGCACTAAAAAAACTCACGGCTTAAGTTTATAGTGTTATATTTGGTACAACTTATACTATCCAACTTAATATAATATATAAACATCAACACACAAGAAAATGTCACGGGATTGTGAAGCTACGTTACGTTAAAGCATTGACATGTGAATCAGTAACCTTACCTAGTATCGGGCTGGCTACTGTCACTCACAAAACAATAGAAGCTGATATCATCCATAAACAATGGAATATAGTATGTACCCTCCATTAAACCACCTCGCAAACTTTGCGATATGAAATTGCAACAGCTCGACGACAAAACGCTGTCCTGTCGCATGTGACTGTCCATCGGGTATGCGATTGCACCATGCGTCTAGAACTCTAGACGCTGCAACAACTCCCCTAGCCTGTCGTTCCGAATCTACAGCTCGAATTTCAGAAGTCGGTGTCTTTAGATCTGTATTTTTTTCCACCAATTTCAGAATTTAACGTTATTTTTTACTTTGTAGTGTTTTTTTTTCGAAGTTAGTTGTTTCTTTTTTGTAAAAAGTTATTGAATTTTCACTTTTTAGTTGCTATGGTATGGTACGGCCGATCCTGTAAAAAAATCGGCCGTAGCCTGTCGTTGCTTCTAGTCGCCGAGCTGTTGCAGTCCCATTTCACAATGCGTGCGCTATATCTAATCCCCACGATCCTTTTCTTCCACGCTAATATGACGTCACACTACTCAAACCATAATAACATGTTTGGCCATAACATGGCTCGTTACGACTCCTTGGGAAGCTCTAAGACCGCTTGTGGGCTTTCAGCATAGTCTTCAAATTGTTATGTTGCTAATAAAAACCCAATTACGGTTATTACATCCGAAATGATAGTAGAATGTTGACCTTCTGACTCTAATTGGTAACGTTGAATATTATGTGCTTGTAATTGTATCCTGTTAAAGAAAATGAAAAGAAAGAATAGCAATAAAGGCTTGTCATTACGTCGAGTTGGTAATTTTGTACTAAATTAGGCTTTTTTTCTTTGGAAAAAAGTCGTCTTCCTTCGTTCTTCGTTCGTCTTTATTTAAAGTTGATATTTTCATTATCACCATCATCATATCAGCCGAAAGACGTTCACTACTTGATATAGGATTACTGCGGCCTTCACATGGTCATCAGTCCACCTTGTGGAAGGCCTTCCAAATCTACATCTTCGGGTACGCGGTCGCAACTCCACAACTTATCGGTCCCATCGGCCATCTGTTCTGCGAGCAATATGCCATTCTTTGGGCTATATCAGTTACTTTGTTTCGCCTGCGGAGCTCTTAATTTCTGACTCGATCGCGTATTGAAACTCCAAGCATAATCCTCTGTATGCCAGTTGGGTGACGTTTAGCCTGAAAAGCTGAAAGTTTATTGGAACATAATTACGAAGTGTATTTGAAACGTTTACAAAGAGAAACGTATCAAATATATTATTGTAATTAAATATCATGAACATGCTTACTTTAATAAACATAAAATATTACCAAAATGTAACACCAAGCTTAAGATTTGGTCTTAGAAACAACAAAAAAGGGTTCCAACATTTTTTGTCGTTAATACAACTTAAACAAAAACAACTTTACACTCCGAAAGTTGTAACAACAATGTGTCCAAAAACAACAAAACTGTCTAAAGAGAAAATGAGTACATTATCGTCTGAACAACGCAAACAAAATTTGGAAACCAACTCCAGAGGGTAGAATGAAGATTGATAAATCGTTGTTGGGCCCATGTAACGTCCTTGGGGGACCCCTGTGGTATTTTTCATTTTATTTTTCAATACGCAGCTGAGCTCTGAGGTAAATAGACCTGTCGGCTCTTTTAGATCTCAGACTGTGTTTTATAGAAGAATTTTCTTAACATTTTTACATCAGAAAGCATTCTTTTGTGCATTGCAATAATGTTGCACGGTTTAATATGTTCGATCTCTGAATGTAGTTTTGATCCCTTTCCGATATTATTTGTTTTATATTTAGTGAGATGGTTGTTAACTATTGGTTGTTTGATGATAACAGTTGTTTGTATAAACCCAATTAAAATACTGAAGATTATTGGAATCGATTTCTGCTTCGACGGCGTCCGTACTTACATATTTATTTTGCTAATCATCAACTGTGATTGTTGGAAAATAAATTTATCTCAAAACCTTATTCTATTAAATGTTACATTTCATATACAATTTATATTGAGTTTCTAGCTCATAATTACTAATGTTTAAAATGTAATTATTTAGTTCTTTGGCATTAATTTCGTTTCCAGTTCATTAAACGTCTAGTCACCATCGTCGTCTAAGACTTTTTTTAGGGTGGTAAATCATCAAATGTTTCTCCCGCTCTGGGTGGAGTAGGAGGGCGTTTCAGACTTTAACTGACTAAAACCCACCCGTGATGCCTCAGTTGCCTGTGAGCCAGGGGCCGCGGTATCTCTTTCCAACAACCCGCACCCCTGGCAGACATCGGCCCTTGCGATGGGGCCCCCATCAGTTGGTGCTGACATCTCTTTGCGCGCGTGGAACACAACGGGCCGTTGACTTGGGCTTGGTCCTTACCGGGCAGCGAGCTACCCATTACTCGCCGTCCGCAAGCCTGCGCCTACGGTGGCCGAGAATCAGCCTGGGATTCCCGACACCCAGGGCATCTCCTGCGGCGACTAAGGCCGTGAGGGCGCATATACTGCCCTTCCTTCACGTGCGCCGCCTCCCTCTTCGTGGGCATTACTGCTTCACGGAAGGAGGTGACGGCTACCCATGCACTCTCGCTCCGTGCCATGGCCTGGACCAGGGCCGGACGCGAGAGATCGCCTCTGTCGATGGCCTCCACGAGGACACGGTGGTGCTCTGCCCAAGCCGAGCAGACCTCAACCGTATGCTCCACCGTGTCCTCAGGGCAATCTTCGCGTCATCTAAGGCTTAACATCCTATTGAGGCTGTTGGCCTGATCAAATATATTTAGCCAACGTGACTTATTCCCGCTTTTTCTTACCGATTTCTCATTCCAACAGCTCTTAAATCTTGGTCTACGCCATCCAACTATCTTATCTTCGGCCATCCTCGACTTCTGCAACCATCCGTTTTGCTATACAGTAAACGTTTGCATGTGCTGGTCTCGTCCATTCTTGCGGCATGTCCTGGCGTCTGGTACCATACAAACAAGTAACTCTAATTGTTTAGTTACAGCCAATTCCTGGTTACCCTTTACTTTTAATGAGTATAATTATAGTAACAACTAGTTATTTACAAGGTGCCAGAGATTCCTAACTACTAATGATAATTGCCCACCTAAAGTAATTTAGGCATTTAGGTTTATTTCTGGTTCTGGGCCTCGTTATGACTTAAATTGCTTGGCAACGATGTAAATACCATCTGTGGTAAGGATTATGAGTTCAATTACTAGGGTTGAAGTGGATATTTCTTTGGCCTACAATAAAACAATATTATGCTAGAAAGTTATGCCATTGTTTTAGAGTCATATTTTGGACGATTAAATTACTACAAGTCGTGTGCCCGATGGGGTTTCCCATCAGGTAAAAATTACGAACTTCCGTAAACACTATGCTTCAGGATCCGACCGGTTCACATGTGTACCGTTACAATAAAAAATCAATTATGTCTCATTAGCCGATCTTGAAAGGTTAATCTACTAATCAACACCTTTAGGGCACGATTTTTTTAAACCCCTTCTTTGATGCTCACCTTCGTTACACAAGGAACTTTTATGTATAATATCATGCTACCAGACCCAGTGGCTACCAGTGGCAGTGGCTAGTGGTAGGCTGTCCGTTATCTACTGTCAGTGAATTAATTTAAGATGTTATTAGGTAGAAGATACAAGTTAACACATTCTGTACTCTTAACAATTGTATTTAATTTCCAGATTATGTACCACATTATGCTTACTCTATTGGGCTATCATGATGCGCTTCACCAAAAGTAATCCAAAGCTGGGCACTGGCTTCTTCCAAGTTGTGACTTAATACTCAGATGGATTATAAGAAAAGACTCCATTATAAAAAATATAAAAAATTCTGAGAAGAAAACAGTTACTAACCAAACAATTTTGTATTGTTCACAGAACTACTCCTTGGCACTCTTCGAACACATCAAAAGGCTGCTTGTGATGAGGAGATGGTAACGCTCATCTGTCCCCGGGGGACTACCATTAGCATCCAAGTGGCCCAGTACGGAGCCTCAGCTACCCAAGGGTCCTGTGCTTCAGACCTGGCCGAATACCAGCCAGTTGCTGTAGAGGTGGTTGGAGACACGTCATGTATATGGCCCAGCGCTTTGCAGGTTAGATGAATTTTTGAAAGAGCTTACTACGTCAATATTGTTCTTCTTCTTTGCATGTCAAAAACGAAAAAAAAAAATTTTTTTTTCGTTAAAAAAAAAAACAAACCGTTTGTGGCAAACACGAAGTGATAGATTGTGAGTCAGTTCAGCTGGCTGGCACATAAGTTGCACACTTGCATTTCAAAATCGCGGAAGTCGCTGAGGCGATTCACTGAACTGACGAGAACTGAGTTTTCGTTAGTTCAGTGAAACACTAGTTGTATCTGGAGCCCATAATATGTGTACAGATTTACTGTATTGAAAATGACACTTATGAAATTCCCGAGGTACACAAGTACTAGCGATACCAAGACCGCTCAACCAATTTTAAAGGTGGGCGTTAATTTAATTCCGTGTCAGCCGGCGTCAACTAAATAAAATTTGCGTATAGTTATGGTGGATATCTATTAAAATAAAACACAACTTCAAGTTATCCATAGTTCTGTTTCACTAATCTAAACAAAAACTTCACCGATTTTCTTTGAAGAGGTTTATATGTTAGAAATTTATGAACATTTGGCGACAATTCTGAGGTCGATAATAAAAACAAGCGTGAAACTATGTTTTGTTGTTGGCTAATAGAGAAAAAGAAAAAAAATAACAGAAATTTCTTAAGAAGTAAAATGCTTTTTAGAGCTGGTTTGAAATTTGAAGTCATGCAATTTGTTTTTAAAGATAGCTTTTGGCTGGCCAATCCAAATGTGTTGGCAGGCCATGCGGTAGCCCGTAGGCCTGGGGTTGAGTAGTCTTGCGTTATTTGACGTTCAAAAAGTGCTGACTCTCAGGCTAGTTTGAATTAATGACTTTTGATTTTGATTTTTTTGATTTTATTCCATTATTCATTTGATGGTGAATATAACAACAGGTATTATGCTATTTGAGTAGTCCTAAAAACAGACGTGCCTATATTCAAAGCGTTGGAATTTGTTCGAAACTATGCTAATATAGTTAATATTTGATTTATTACAATGATCTAATATCAAACGTGAAACAGCCAGCTCTCCTGATTAAATAATTTCGAGACCGCAAAATTATGGTCCGATTATATTTGCATTTACCTATCCATTTTACATGATTAAAATCCTTTCAAACTCAGCCCGGATTTCCAATGGAGTATGAACATTATCAATATGTTTGATCAGTAGTGATTTGGTACTAAAAATATTATCATTATTATTGGGAAAAACTGCATTTGTTCGGTAATAACGCTTATTTTTGCAAGGATTATTTTTGTGAGCAAATTTTTGTTAGTGTCAATATTTTGCTGACGTAGATGACTTTGTTAATTAATTGTGACTTGTAATTGAATATCTACGAGTATATTATTCTTTTTTGTAACGTTCTTTTTTATTGACAGATCACAGAGTTTTTTACTCTCAGTTGCGAATTTTTGTTTTTATTAATATATTTAATTATAATAACACGTAGGTATGTGTTAAAATGGCGAATTTGCAATCACTGTATGTTTTATTTTTGTCATACCTTCATTGTCGAGGCTCTTCTTCTTCTTCTTCAACATTATATTTCTGGTCGATAAAAACCTCGCGTTCAATATTTGTTTGAGCATTCGTGGAATACTATTCAACGAGATACTAAACATCAAATATTTTATTGTAAGAGTTACCTATATTTGTTAAAAATTCAAGACTGACAAATATTATAATTCAGAGTATAATTTTAAGTAAATAAGAGAAATAACAGAGTGTTGACATGACATAAATATTTACAGCAACATTCAATTGAAAATTTGACATGATCAAATAAAATACACGAATAAATTCAATCATACCAATTCAATCTTATTCATACATAACTGTGTAATTCAATCTTTTGCCTTTCAAACATCCATTAAATGAAATGCCAAACAGTAACAATTCCTTTTTACACAATTTTATTACTCATCCTGATATATTTAGGCAATAAGTCGGCTTTACGAGCAGCTGCCAATACTGTCAACCCCTCATATTCCAATATTGTACGAGAGATTTCTCTCATATCGTATTTTCACTATATTTTCTTACGAGCAACTTTGGCTTAAGATAATACAGCATGATTTGCTTTTGTATTTTTTTTATATTATTACAACAAATGTTCCAACGAGGTTCTGTTTTTTCGCGTTATGAAAATATTATGGATTTGTTAAATGTAAAATAGCAGTTATTCTATCGTTTCGTTTAATGTTTTAACATAACCCACAATGAAATAGGAATATAATTTTATTTGCTAATAAAATGTGATTTCGATTCAAAAAAGGATTGCGTCAATAAATTGGTTGAAATGACATGTGTTATTTTGTCGTTAAAATGCTTTTGGATTGATAAATATGTATTTCAAATTAAATCGCTCGCTGATGAGAAAATCCAATATGATTTGTTCGTTATGTAATATTTGTCAGGTATAATTATTATTCGATATGAATGATTCAAAATAAAAGAGAGAACTTTTACGTCTGTGGGCGGTGTAAGGATTGATACCCAAAGCAATTTGAATCATATCATCTACAGTTTATTTTAACAGTCTTTTCTCTCTATTCATAGATAATCCTAAGCCTTTGATTTCATATAAAACAATTCCATGACGAGCAAACTGCCTTCTTTCTAACCTCTAAAAATAGACAACTAATATCATACGACCTACTTGTTCCCAACTTTTTTGCTTATTAGAATATCTCTAAAATTATGTCTCTTCATTTCACAGAGTCTATAATTAACTTTAGATTTCAACTTAGTATCATTACAGACAGATCCTTTAATTAGCTTAATAATTTCTGTTACGATCTTTCCACCACTTATCGAGCTCCGAAAATAGCCTGAAATAACATCATCCAAACTTGCTCGAAACTTTTCTGCTTATCAACAGTTAGGGTAACTATCAAACTGTGAAACACCTTTAGGGCATAACAACTATGGTTTAGCTAAAGTTATAACGGAATAGGCATACTAACTAATTTGTGTAGTACTCCTTGTTGCAGACCGTGGTGGAAGCGTGTCAGAAGAAGCGACAGTGTAAGTTCCACACAAGCCCTAAGGCTTTTGGAGTCGACCCATGTCCGGGTTCCAGAAGATTCGTCGAAGTCGCCTACAAATGCCGTCCTTGTAAGTATCCTCTCACATCTACATCTTATTAATTAGTAGTACGCATGCCTGATTCAAAAGTGGTACCATTTTGTCTGCAGCAGATGGAACAATTATATACTTTTATCTTGACCCAAAACAAGTGTTACACTTACAATAAAAACTATAACCAAAATTGTTTTCAGCAACAAATTTGATTATAGTATTGTTGAGTGTGTGCGCAATCATAGTTTTATACAGAGTGGCAGGGACATCGACGCGCAACCTGTTACCTGTAATCAGTATATGTTGTTAACCGAATAAAAAACAATGATTACCATAGAAAACAATGATTTTGTATAGAGCACGTTCAACTTTCCGCGGCTGAACGGATGCGTACGCATCTCATACGAAATCGTTGTTTTCTACGGACAAAGGCTGAACAGAGCTAAATAAGTGTGAGTTAGTCCCTAAAAATGTCTAGATCGAAAGTCGATCTCATATCTGCCTAGCTTTTTTCTAACTAATACGGGATCGACTTGTAGTCTAACCTGCATATCAGTATTTTATATGGAGCGACTGTCTATCTCACCTCCAGAACCCAGTTACAGTGATACTGGTTGTGAGACTTCTGGGCTTTCGACTAACCGAAGCCTCGGGATCCTCGGCTTATATACCATGCCATCACTATTGCCACGACTTAATAGCCTTTAAGTTCAGTTCTCCGACGTTTGGGTTTGTGATCACCCGTGACGACTAAAAAGCGAAAGTCGGTATGAAAACAATCTTGAATCGTCTGTGTACCTTATCAGGAACTTATGAAAAATGTATTACAGAATATTTACTGTCAGATAATCTTGTAAATGGAAATACTTACATGCAATGGTATCCGAAACGTTTCATAACTGCAACATGAATTTGATGCAACTATATTTCTATTAGTTTCTATAAAATCTTTTTCAAAGAGCATTTTTAAAACGTTCTTGATGACAAATTCCTTTTTGATAGAAATGTGAAACGCGATTTGAATTCGATTCGATTTATTTCGAAGTTGTCTCGTTTTCTTGGCGATACAGTAACTAGTATTTGTTTTTAAGCTCTTAGATCGAATTGGGTTGTACTTTAGAATGTAATAAGGAATTGAATTCTTTACAATTTTATTCAATGATCTTTATAGAAGCTGCTCTATTGGATCTATGAATATTTTCGCCCAGTTGACAATTTAATTAATCACTATAGCGTTGTTAAGCTTACTTATAATTCAGTTATGTAATTTTAGCATTGATGCACTTTATTGACTGGACTATAGACCAAACCGCACTGGGCCTGCATGGTGGGATACGGCCCACTCCCTCTCACCGAGACGAGGCCTGTGTCCCAACAGTGGGCATATTATAGGCCGATTATGATTATGACTGGACTATACACGGTACAAGGGACATCGATGGGCCAACTGTTGCCGTAAATTAATCAAATGCCTGACAAAAACAAATATCACTACACCAGTACCACCAAATAATTCCGAATATTTGACCCAGTAGTTCACACTTTTGTGCGAAAAGCATACTTTTTTTAAAAACCGACCAATATTTCAAGTGCGTCTAAAATCATGCAGTAAATTCTAATTCAGTACAGGATTCTATATAAGTATGCGGTACCTAACAGTTTGTGTGTCGATTTTCTTAAACCCTGTATTTAGTTAATTAATTCCTCTAGTTTTTGTCAGCCCTTTGTACACTTCTGACAGTGACAGTATAACTGACGATATCGTTTTTGTCGACAGATGAGTTTCGAAGCAAAGTTGGTTGTGAGAATGACGTCCTGCATCTCAGTTGCAATCCTCACTCTAGGGTGGCGATCTACTCAGCTCAGTATGGCCGAACAGAGTATGATTCCATCCAGTGCCCACAGCCAAGAGGGATGAAGGAAGAAAGTAAGTACCTACTAACTATATGCAATTGATTTCAAAAATATTGTCAGTACTTCGAAATAAACTTTTTTTATTTGACGCGGGTCACCACTGATAATAATCAGTGCTGTGCTGTGGGATCCCTCAGCATCATGCTAAGTGGAATTCTTCGTGTCACAGACACGGCGTGCAACTGCCGACTATTTCTTTTCTGCATTCGTGGGTATCTGTTTTGTTGTCATGTTTTTTTGTTCGAGTGATCTGATATTTTTGTATGCACGTATTTCTGTGACAAAAAAACAACTATTCTCTTTTCTATTTGATAGAGTATTGATTGGTAAAACTACTTTAATATGTGATAAATTAAATTCTCTAATCGTCGTCGTCGTCGTCTTTCGTAATCTAATACGTCTTGGATACTTTACTACTTACGGATAAATAATTTGATTCCGAACTCAACTCACCAAAAACATACCCACAGTACGGTTAGCAACAATGTGAGTGACCCTAAATGCTACGGAAACTTCCCTTTTTTCATCCATTATCTACTTTTCTTTTTCGTCAACGAAATCCATTCACCTGAAAAACTCATCACGTTGTTTCTAATCTGTTTTGTTTTGTTCTTCCACCATTTTTGTCGCGTTATTTTTGTTTCATTTTCACGTGTCTCGAATGATGGATGAAGTGTCATTGCCCCTCGATTCTATTTGATGTTGCCTGGGAATTGATTAAGGTATCTGTGAGTGCTGTTAATTTCGATTCTACAATCTGTCGAAAGCATCAATATGATATGAAACACATTAGGTCCTTCACAGAGAGATTCACTGACGTTGCATTTGTGAACCAAATGGAACCTATTGTTCATTTCAACCATCATTTACCTGTCATCTACTTTCAAAGCTGTCAAATATGACTAATCTGTTACCGAAACGACGAGCAAATCGAAAATACCTTGCCGCATTTGCATAAATAAATGGAGATTAAATGTTCTCGAAATGTAGCAATAGAATATTATTGCGAACAATAGACGTTGATAGAAAATTAATAAGCACACTTTAGTATTTTTACCATCTCAAATTCATTCTGAAGGAAACCTAATTTCAGAATGAAAGCGTTCCTCGGTCAGAATCGCTAATTTAATTTTAACGTGTAAATTCAGCCCATTGAAACCTGTTTATTGAATAAATTATTTAGATTCTTACATTTTAGAAACGTAAGGATGAGTGCGTTCGAATAATACTCCAATTGTTTAGAATTTATTGTATTCCATTTTAATAGTATAATCTTTTAATGCGTCTTCAGGTTTAAATTATTTTCAAGTATGTTTAAGAAAATATTTAATATTTCATAAGTTGTGATTGGTTACATAATTATAATTGAGAAGTTTTAAGATTTTTAAAGGTATTTAAGACATTGGAATATAGGAATAAAAACAATGAAGCCTCGCGCAGATGACCGACTTTACTGTTTTATTGTGTTTGGCCCACTTACTACCTATTTGTGGCTAACATAATATCGAAGTTGTCAATTGTGCGCAGTAGTATCGAAGTCATTCAACCACAAGCAGAAACAACGGTATTAATTGATCTAAACTTAATTGAAATCTAACAATTATACAAACACAGAACTTTTTACTTTTTGCGTTGAGAAGTAAACAAAACAAATCTATGGTCGTGACATCTGAATGACATGGCAATTTAAACATTTGAAATTCGAATCGCTAAAACGAAACTGCGTTGGAATAATAAATCAAATTATCCGTTCGGATATTCATACAAACACACCGTTCAATTGTTCATTCTAAAAGCGTCTCTCTAATTTTAGTTGCGCTAACGGCTCCCCATACTACGTTAAAGTGGGTAGGCATTATTCAACCCTAAGTGAGCGATAAACGGGGGCTGGAAAACATCAAATCGATAATGGCCCTCATTATACTGCCCATCTTATGTAATTGAACTATTTTTGTTGCGTTTGGATATTTCTGACTGTGCTAGTTTTTTTTTGTCCCCTTGTCCTAGGGTTCATCAATAGGATGGACCCTGATCTTATTACAATCTAGCCATATAAATAAAGTAATTGTCTTTTCTTATTGTCTCTATTAAGGCGAATACACTTCGATCTTCTGTTTGTTTGGCACTTTTGTATTTTACACTAATCACTAGCGCTAAACACTAAGTCAAACGGTTTTGTTCTTTTTTTAGTCTTCTTATATGTTTGTGTGGTCGAGAAGCTGGCTTGCCTCGACGTTCACATGCTGAAGTCTCTTTTCATGAGCATCTACAAATTTCTGGATCACTGTTTCGATAAACTCACCTTTTAGGTATACAATGGAGGTCATCATTTCGTATGTACTAGGGTGTATTTACAATTTCCCTTAGCACTTTATTCTGGAATCGTTGTATAATTAATATATTGGTCTATTTGGTGCAGCCCGAACTGCCAAACTGGCATCAGGACTTGTCTGTATAGCAATAATGTGTTTTGCACGGACAACATGGACTTTCTTCGAAGCAGCCAATATATTCTTTAGAATCGGAGGTCGAGTAATCTTTTTTTTTCTTGACGTGGGCTTTGCAATGTAAATTTGTGTCAAGGATCATACCGAGATACTTGGCTGTACTCTCGTATGGTACTAGTTTATTGTTAACTGAAGAATACTGATGTTTTTTTGGTGGAAAAGCTTAAGTGAAATTTCTTCATCGGTTTTATGGAGTATAAATTACTTGATGATTTTCAATGACTAACAGCGTTCATCACTTTCTGGGAAGTAACCTATTTGCACAGAGACTTTTAAGCCCACATGTCCAATGGTGCAATTGGGCATGGACATTAAATATAGCGCTAAATTAATTTAAAACATTAAACTGTCAACTTCAAATAATGAGCAGAAATAGAACAATGATTTAAATAATTTTTACGCTCAATGAATTTAGTTAAGTATTTGTGGTGCAAGCAATAAGTAAATATATTATAAATAAAGCAATGAAAAAGCAAACACTACTAAGTGAAAAAATACTAAATTAGGGAAGTCGGTGTATTTAGTTTTTATTTTCGTTTTAGCCACTGACTTCCGAAATTAAGGTAATTTTCCACATTGTTGTGTGATTTTTTATTTATAATGGATCAATCAAGCAGGGTCCGAACTATTCATCAAAAAAATAATATCAAAACAGCAACAATACTTCTGATATTGGAATATCAGGACTATTCAGGAGTATGCTTTTATTCTTTTAGAATAAACTTACTTGAAAATAGATACTTTCAGACACTAACATCTTAAGTTTTATAGCCTTTAACATTGCCTGACTTTAACATTTATTCCCGAAGAACTTTAAGTGAGATTTAACAAAGTATCCACTGTAATCACACCCTATTTATAATGTAGTCCAAATATTTACCAGAACATTTGATGGTTCATTAAACTTATTTTTCTCAGCCTGTTTGGAGCCATATGCGACGGAGACGGCCATGAGAGAGTGCCACGGCAAAAGAAGATGTGTTCTGGCCGCGGATAGCAACATGTTCGGAAAGCCTTGCCGACCCGGGAGCCGAACCTACCTCAAAGTTGTTTACACTTGTGGTAAGTCTGTGAGAATGTTTTAAAACTCGTAAGTTCGGCAATTAAGTCGTAAAATGCTTTTAAACAACGTGCAGCTTTTTAATGGACATGTTATAATGTAGGTTGTTTTTTATGGTCGAAAGTGTAATGTGTAAGTACTTTAAAGTGCGTCTAATGGAAGGCAGAGCGTAAGCAATTTTACATTGCTATTGTTTAATTTATCAAATGAACTTTGCTTGTTCTCAAAAAAAAATCAGTAATTTCCTGTTACTTAATTGGACTAGTACGGACCAACCAATTTTTTTCTCAATCTGTCCATTTTTTGTATCCTAATCGAGGTTTCCTTTGGTTTGTGTAGTCTCTATTTTAGTCCTTTTGTTTTTGTTTCATAGAACTGGAGACAGCCTCGAAAGCTTATTTGTTTTAAATAAAAAACAATACAATTGAATAAATCCAAACCAAACCAAAAAATAATTCTTTTCCATTTTCTGTTATTTTTGCAAGTGACTTAAAGGACAGACTGAAAAAAATAATAGTAGGATTTTCGTTTATTATTTTTTTATTAATAAAGGTTTGCAAGCTTCATCGACTGCGTGCCAGTGACAAGATTTGGTCAAATCCTTGGATGAAAACAACCAATTTTTGTTAAAAATAAATCAGTTTTTTCTCAGATATTTATTAGCCGCAAAGTAAAAACTTTCTGAAAATGTTATGTCGTCTGATTACATTTTTTTTTTCATTTAATCGAAGCTAGTGTTGTGTCAAATAATTTCTTCCAAAGACAAGTTTAGCAGATTTAGTACAGAACCTTTACGTATCTGATCGAATAGTTGTGCTAAGTAAACTAGACTATACCTAAAGATAGGTATACGTTTGGGTATACTTAGTAAGAAGAGACAAAAGGATTACAGCAGAAGGACGGCAACCAATTTGGTTGCCAAGCGTAATGGCAATATCGTTTCAAGACTATTTGTTGTGCTCAATTTTGGTTAACCGTCTGTGCACTACAGACTTAGGTACGGGGATCTGCACTGATTTCAATTTATGGTATTTATTGAGAATGGCTGTTTTTAAAACAAAAGATACGGAATGATTTTTTCTTGCTCTTGAGTGCCTTGAATCTCTAACCTTAGTTAGCTTTGGCCTTAGAATTAGTTTTATCCACATAACTGTTTTTTCTTTTGTGGAGAAATCCTCATAGATTTACTCACTTACCAAAAGGGTGTTGTCCAGCGCCTGGGTTGTGGAGGTCAGATAGGCAGTCGCTCCATATAAAATACTGGGACCGGGAGCTGACACCGACATACATAGTTGTGGAAAAGACTACACAGATTGATTGATTGGCACTTCGCTTGGGGAAAATTGAGGGTTATGTCGGACGTCTACCGACTAATACCCAACGGTTCTTTCCACCACCACGACTCGGAAGCCTGGGATACTTGTACATTCACGCACAATAAATAGCGCTTTGTGGGTGTGTAAAAAAAGGGTAGGTATTGCACAATAATAAGGTTCAGTATCATATTCATTTTGTAAATCATTTTTTCATTAAGCACTGAACTATTCAAATGAATCTGCCAACTGTAGGTGTCGTAGCCAATAAACAAGACAACATTATTACACCAGTGTTAACAGCAGTAACACTAACTAAGCGAATACGGCCAGAAATTCTAGGAATCTCAGTCATCCGTACTGAAAACGTGAAAGATATATATCTCGGAACAATAGACCGAGTTACAAACAACGCGAAGACGGTGTAGCAAAACGGATAGCTTTAGAACCTCTTACATTATTGTCACTAGAGACCACTAAAATGTACAAGCAAACAGCGCCACAGGGCCAATCCTAGTTAGTTATTAATATTTATGAACATCTGCTGACATTATTTCAATCTAAAATCTCCATTTTGTACACAGATATTGCCTCTGTAAGATATGAAACGATTTGGAAGTAAATACGCTTAAGAATTTCGAATTTGATCACAAAACAATCTATTTTTTGTTGGCGAAAACGAAACAGACCCCTCTGTTTCCAGTTAAGAAAGTTATTTCTCGTCGATCAGTCAAAAAGTTTCTTCTTTATTTTTACTTGTTTTTTTTTAATATTTTTTTCTGTTTTCTCCCCGTTGTTTCCTTGTCAAATGTTTATTTATTGTAGGTCAGCTGGCGGAAACGTTTCCTTTAGCGGTTTTCGAATGGAACCGCGGTTGCGTAAATCATGATTTGCCCTGCTACATTATTTTGTTTCGACGAAAATTTGCAAGTTATTGTATTTTTTGGGGCAATTTTAATATTTCAGCGGCGAAAGCTATTTAATCCGGTATCTATCCGCATCCAACTCGATAAAGCAGTAAATTTTAATATTCTGTTAATAAATATGAAGTGTTGAATGAGTCACGTAATATTTACGTGAAGAAGGTTATGTTTGTGAAAAAGAAGTTTGTTGGAAGAGTCGTATTTGTAGTTGCCGTGGTTTCAAGATTTTCTGCTACAATTTATCTTTAACTAGCTGTGCTAGTGGCTTCGCTAGCGTAGATGTCGAAAATTATCCCACGGGAACGTGCTACTGGGACAAAAAGTAGCCTTTGGTACTCCTTATAACATCAGCTATCACCAATGTCCCGTAAGCAAGCGGTCCAGCCATTTTTGAGATTAGCCGGAACAAACAGACAGAAATCATTTTTTTTTTGTCAAAGTACCGGATTTTCAAATATATGCATCTAGTTAAAAGCTGTAATTTTAGCATAACAAACAGATACTTACATTTTATTTATTTCCATGAACTGTATATAATGCTTAGATTTGTAGGTATTAGATAAATAGATTGTAACAAGTAGAGAAACGTATTTCCTCAGAAATGGTTGGTCAGTACCAAACATTTCTGAGGAATTCCAGCGTCAAGAAGATATTTGGATACCTGTTTTATCCTGCCTTTATACTTTAGAGATAAAGCTAAAGTTTACTTAGAGCCCAAAATTGCTTAGGCTTTTAACCATAGAATGTTTAATTGAGTAAATCAGTAGTTAAAATTAGTATTTCCATTCCTTTTTCTCTCGGTACTCGTCTTTCTGAATGCTCATATATATTTTTTCCGATCAATGTTTCTTTAAGCTCCATTTACCACGAGTTAAGATTACGTGTTAGGATTAAACTAGTCTGTCACTCCATTAAATACAAAAAATTAATGGAAACAATGTTCCTGCACGCAAGGTACCTAAGTGAAGTTATACTTCAGCTAATTTCCGCCTCATCAAATATTCAAGGCAAGAGGCACAGTTGCGGAGATACCTGACACTTTTCTATTATCGTTTTTTGCCATAAAAGTATCTTCTGAAGATTTTTCTGCTTCTATTCGCTGTCAAGTTAAGAAGGTTTAGTGATGTGTTAGCGAGTCCTAATTATTGTTTTTTTTTTAGCTTTTATTAATCCAAAACTTATACATTTTACATTTATATGTTAAACATACCACACAAACCATCGAGGGTTTAACAGCGGTATGGCCAATAAGGTATAATAAATTGCTTTGGAAAAATTATTTCTAAGTTCTGGGGCTGAATTTCTAGTTACTTATCTCTTGCAAGGTCGCGACTTACGAATTGTATTGGTCGTGGGTCGATCCCAAGCAGACACTTTACTTTGTGTTAATTATTTCGTCACCACTATTCTCAAAACGATGAAGGAAATCATCCTACAGAAACTGTCATATCCTAGAACAAGTTTGAAGACATGCGACATCTACCAACCCGCACTGGGCCTGCGTGGTGAATTACGGCCCACTTCCTCACATTAAGAGGAGGCCTGTGTCTCAGCAGTGGGAAGATCATGATATGCTATGAAACTACTCCTGTTAGTATCATTGCAGCTGCTGCGGATAACTTTTCTCTTCACCGATCTCAGTTTTCCCAAAAGTATAACTCAATAGCAAAGGTATTTACATCAATATATTCTCCTGTCAGTCCTTAAAAAGAAAACTAGTTTTAAAACCATTTTCACGTCCAATTTTAAACTCTCCTATGTTTAGAAGTGATAACACACCACTTGTCAGAGGCTATAAGGCTACGTCTACCCTGTGGCATGTTGTGTACAACGTCGGCAACAATCTCCCGTAACGTGTATCTTAGGGCTTATGGCCTCAACTCACATTTAAGCCTCAATTTCCCAGGGTTGCGGTAAACGGTACATGGACCCTCTGCTGCAATTATGATTGTCGTACCTACCTACAGTACCTATGTAGGCAGAGTTTAGTTACGTCGGGCTTTTGTAATTTTTTCAATTGTTTAGTCATCTTTACCGTAGTCAGCCCATGTACCTATATAAAGCATAAATTCATTTTTGGTATTCTGTGAATCAAAACAAATCGTTCATGAAAAAGGATGATTGTTCAAATTTTCAAACACAACCAGTCATTGTTTAAACAAAACACCGATGTTTAGCGAAGGACGTTCACTGATAAAAAAAGAATGCTTATTGTCATGTCCGTACCAAGACAACCGATACTATTGTTGTTGCAAGAGAAAACAAGAAACACAGAAATCGTTCGTGGTCTATCCAAGATATCAGTTACGTTAGTAGCTAAGTCGATATCTGAGATAGACAACGAAACATTCAGTAAAATATGTTTCGATTCCGAAAACAATACAGTTTACAAAGCCAGTGACCACGCATACAAAGAAATTGTTAGCATCTATCTACATATTTCCTCTGAAATGGCTATTGCATTTGGCAACGGAAAAAGAATCGTTTGAGCGGGAAAGATGCTTATTGTTCGTGGAATAAAGATGTATTCTTTCTGAAGAAGATTAGGTATATGACTGTGTATCTACATAGAAGAGAAATAAGCTCTAAAAAGCCTGAGAGGAAGACAAAAAGGAAATACAAAGTGAAACTATAAGCTGAGTAGATAGATATACATAAACTGTATTATACTGTATGATAAAACATGGTTTAGCAAGAGTAAGATGATGAATTTGTGAGTATATTTTGTGAATTTCCATAACGACAGACCGGCGGAATAGGAATTGTATTAGACAATGAATTGTAAGTGAAACGTCGAGGGTAAAAAATATTATATCATTATAATAGATTAGATTGATAAATTTTTCCGGGTGGGGCCGGACGTAAAAGAATAGCATCATCCCATTTCTTCCCGTGGGTGTCGTAGAAGGCGACTAAGGGACTTACTAGGGAATGGGCAGCAGCGTTCTCTATGCATTTTACCACCATACTGCGATCGTCAACCTGCGTGCCAAGCGTGGCGATTATGGCAAATTCCCCCTTTTGGGGGAGGCTTATGTCCAGCAGTGGACGTCTTTCGGCTGATATGATGATGATGATGATGGTAATAGATTAGTTACACCTATCGCTTTTACCAGCCTAAGTGTCGATCCCGTGGGATTATCAGGATAAAAAGTATCTTATGTCCTAATCCAGGTCATGATCCATGTATGTACCAAATTTAATCCAAATCCGTTCAGCCGTTTGAACATCGTAAAGTATGATTTTACGCCATCTATCGTTGGGAACTTGGCCGCAGATTTACTCGTTAAACTACTAAACTATTATGTCTTGAATTATTGGTTAAAAGTCCGGCTCTAATTTGTAACCAAAATAATTGTCAAATATCAGATTCAGTCCATTTAAATGTAGTTCAAGATAAGCACTATGTAGGCACTCCATATTGGTGGACTTCGAAATATTGCCATTTACCGATATTTGAGTTTCTAAGCTGCGCAGCCACGATCTGCCACTAATGGACTGCTAGTATTAATCCTTGGAAAATAATAATACATTGTTATCTGTGGGTCATTTGTGTCTTCAAGTTAAATAATATAGATAATATAAATGTTAACAAATGTTAACTTTCCGTATTTGAGAAAGATACTGTTGAGCTCCTTAAATAAGGCTTGGTTACACGATGACTGATGAATGCATGCCGTCTGCTGGGACAGGTCAGCTCAGAGCTGCAATGGCTCTTTATTCAAAAGTTCTACCAAAACTGGCCCTGCATTATTAGACTTACATACAATTCTAATAATATAATGTTTTGACTTTAAAAGAGACGATCATTTTCGGCATTTCATCTCAGTGATCAGTCAGCTAAGAAGTGCCTCCTTTTTTGAAGATCTACTTATTAAAATGTTCCGTTCAGTCCGGTTCCGTGTGGTGCCGGACGTAAAAGAATAGCACCATCCTATTTCTTCCCGTGGGTGTCGTAGAAGGCGACTAAGGGACTTACTAGAGAATGGGCAGCAGCGTTCTCCATGCATTTGACCACCATACTGCGATCGCCAACCCGCCTGCCAAGCGTGGCGATTATGGCAAATCCCCCCCTTTTAGGGGAGGCTTATATCCAGCAGTGGACGTCTTTCGGCTGATATGATGATGACTTATTAAAATAATCATTGCATTTCGTAAATATTTCATTTTATTTAATTTCATTTGTATCTACGTGTCGATACAATAACTAAAAATTAACCTAAACCAAATTTGTTTATCTTCGGGAGAAACAACTAGCTCCAACTTCGCGATTACTACCAACCAAAACAGCCACAATAACACAGAACAAAAGAATAACCAAACAAGTCCATCTATTTGAGATTCAGTGAAACACGTGTAACTTGAGACAAGAAGTCCTTATAATACCTAACCTTGTTTATACTCCAAGTTAACGTAGATCCTCATTACGTGTCCCCCGACTTCAGCATCACAGATATAAAGTCAGGGGAACAGCTATTACAGCTTTTATTAACCGTATAAAAGTTACCTATATTTGCGAATTCAGGCGACAAGGTCTATCTGGTTTACTGTCGATCAAAAGACCAAAATTTCCTAGATCTTTATAGACCTAATGAAATCCATCTCCGAAGTCATAAATACTAACATTCTTAGAGATCCCTTTGGATAGTAAAAGGTAAATTAGAAAAGGAATAAAATCCAAAGATTTGTCAGGAGTTGATTCAGCTCGTTTCGAAATTTTAGCTTCGGAAGAGTCGTTTGCAGGATTAAGACTAGGATAAAGCATTTGGGAGATTCGTCTTTCTCGTTAATAAATATCTCGTAAAGTTAAATTACGGAAATACCAGACATTTTCGTCATTTCTTACGGTAGATATTTCAACTTGTTTGAGAGAAAAAGATCATTTCTATCGCAAACTGAGTCTCTTAGGTCGTATGGCCTAAAGCAATTTGAATTTGATATATCAGTACTTCTAGAAAACTCCTTGAAATTCTCGGAACCAAACTACCTATGTAATGTCTAATCGTAATAGGATTATTTAAGTTTGAAAAAAGCGGAGCAGTATCTATCGAAAATATTATATTTTCCGAAAGGAACGATGTCTTCTTAAATAAAGGAAACCTAGATAACAATAAAAGTACAAATAAGAAGATAATAGGATACTTATTTAACTTACAGGTACGGGGTCCTTTTGAAAGAAATCTAATAACAAGTAATAATATATGGAAGTGTTCTAGACCTAAAGAATGGTAGTCGTTATTCTAGTTCTTTCTTTTGGATTAGCTTCGAGTCTTATGACATTATATGAAGCGTTAAAAGATGTAATACTTTACAAAATTTCGCACTTAATTAATTTCTATAGTAAAGCTAATTTCTAATCAAAAACGAATCTAGTACCTACCATTCGACGTTCGCAATTAGATTAATCTGGTCCAACTCATTAATCTTGTTCATTACAGACAAGTTCAGGATTATAGGTTAAAAGGTTTATTCGAAAATTATATTGAAAACCTTTTAACGCAAGTTTAAAATTAAGCACCAAATAAGCAAATATACACCTGCTCAGTACATTAATGCAGATGGATGAATTCAATTTCTATTTGCTTTTCACGGAAATGGAACTCAAATGCCATTAGCCGGACGATGCATTACCGAAATTCGGCAAATTATAGTTCTTTTTCTGCAATAAATCCATTAAAATGGACTTAACTTTCGTCTGAAACTTGTGAGTGAATGTAAAAGAATTGATGATTGAAATTGGTGATCAAACGACAGTGTATGTGTTCACTGTGTAACACTGTTAGACATGCAGTTAATAAAATAAACATAAAAATGTTATAAAACATTTTTGTATGCATCTAACATTAGCATAACAAGCCTCGTATTATGTGTTTGTTCTAACCACCTTTTCGCTTTGTAAAATTTCATAGGGCCAAAATTTAAATTAAGAACTGCAATAACCAACATTTTCTTATCTTTGGCCTTATGGCATCATTGACATGCACAGCTTCTGGCATGCCAGAAATCTAACCATAAATACTGCTTTCATCGATTGAGGTATATGCTTAAAGCGCTTCTAGTTATTATAGCTTCAAGACTCGTTTCGTCAGCAATAAATCCGAGTTATAAAAATGCGAAGCGAACGCGGACAGTCGAAACTCCTTCCATCTTTTATTATCTGGTAGTATAGTGGATGCCTTTCAGTGGTGCTCTAAGGAGAGCCCTTTTTATCATAATGTGCAAGTTTCCTTACAGCCACTTTTGTTTCCGAGATGTTTATTTCGTAATGAAATGTTGGCTTACATTTATTTGGTTGGTTTGTTATAGAGGTATCTCCAAAATTGGCCGTCCTTTTTAAATGTGCTTATTATTTTTTATTTTCTTGGGGGATGTTATTTTTCTGAGTCATGCTTATGTATGTTGGGTAGTGGATTTAGGCAAAGGAAACGAATGGGTAACATTTGTGTCAGGGAATAAATACATTGAAACAAATGAGAGACAAAGATTCAAGATTAAAAAATGGAATGGCATATGTGTACTTTCGAATATTCTTTGAAAATCAAATTTCGAATTGGATGTTGGGCCTGATTTTTTTAGGGTTCCGGAAAAAACGGAACCCCTATAGGATCACTTTGTTGCCCGTCTGTCTATCAAAATCCTTTATTTTCTTTCATCAATCAGTTTGAATCACAAAATATTGTAATGACTATAACAAATCAAATTACTTCTGCAGCAAGACAATAAAACAATGAAGTCCTATGAAGTTTAACAATAAAGCTGAGTACAGAATGCCGTTTGGAAACATTAGTGCAGGTGCCTGCGACACTTAATTGCCCATTTATTTGCTCACTTCTACTCATAAGTTGGCTGCGTATGCAAAATTATATTAATGCTGTTTTTCCGAACAGTTTATTGAAAAACTTTGTTTCTTTTTTGTTAATGGATAATAATTGGCAGAGTTTTCTTTTCAATCCATTCTAATAATTATTACAAATGCGAAAGCAATTTGTCGGCAGTAGGATCTCGTGGATTAATCACGAATCTTCGCTTGGTTAAACATAAAAACTAAATCCAAGTGAAAACCAGGACTAAGTCTGTCAGCTATCTTTTCACGCCTTAACGGATGAACGGTTTTGGAAGACATTTGGCACACGGGTAGACTATGATCTGGGTAGACACATTAGACTTTTTAGTTTATTCCTATTGATATACAAAAAACCAAGATACATCATAAGCGTCTCAAATACGTCCCCACAAATAGGGCGCAATGTACGCAGGTGTCAAATAGTAACGTCAGTCATCTTTCAGGCAGTCTTTTTGGATATTGCTTTGTAAAAACCTCTTTATGTCGTGCGTGTAAGGCTGAATTTGCAAAAAAATATGTTTTATCATAACTATAACCACTGATGTATAATTGGGGACAGTTTTGAGTGTAATTTTTTTTTGGGACTGGGCATGTAGGAATTTTTACATATCAATGTATATTCCTATGAAATAATTTACAAGCGGGCAAACTCCTTCAAACGCCTTTTTCGATTTGCTTAGCTTTTATTGCAAAATGTTACTTGCACATGTGACAGGAATTGTACCCAAGCGACACTACATGTTACAATGTGCATAGAAATTCTCGTTAACTTCGAACATTTGTGTACCGAGACGAACTTTGTAAACTTTAAACTGCTCAAGTTGGAATCCCTGTCTTATAGAATAGTATTATGAATTTAAACAAAATCAATAAACTCACAACTTTGTTTTATAAAATATCATTGCTGTGTTCTCATTTGAATGTTATGAATATGATACCGGTCATACACATAAATGTACACTAACTTATGGATTAATGGGCACTCTAATAACATTGACAGGCTAGGTAAATACTATAGGTAAACATTAGTGCCATTTTTTTGTGAAATGTATCGAAAAAGCAAGAGGCGGCCTTAGTTCTAATTTCGGTCACGCGAGAAAAAAGTAGCACTATAGGTTATTGCAGATTAGTCTCTAGTGTGGTAGTTGTCCATGGGCGTCGCTGATAACCCTATCATAGATAAGTTGAGATGTTGACTAAAATAGAATGCGCTTTTGTACCGATTTTTTTAAAATTTTATGTAAAAAAATATTTTTTTATTATCACACACCACCCCTACTCTTACAGACTTACACCCTAGGTACATAGGTATAGGTACCAAATTTCCATCGGGGTTAATTTTTTTATAAATATGCGTCTGAATAGTTATGCAATCCCTAATCATTTAGAAGTCGCTTCCATACTATACAACTGACTAGTGATGCAATTTTTCCCGGTGTTGCTGACATCCCAGGATTTTTGTACATAAAAATATTTTAAGAAGCCGCTTCCATATTTTCATAACTAAAAATTAACTTTAGGTAAATATGCATCCGATTATCCGATCCCTAGTTATCAGTGACGTTATACATAGAGAATGGGTTGAGCATTACCTTTAAAAAAATTACCACTCTCTAGAAAGAGACAACGCGACTGTGCGGCCAAATACCTGTCCATATTCTGGAATAACAAAGGCGCAGTATTTTAATTACTAGGTATAAAATTGAAAAATACAGTGACTAATAATAGAAAAAAATGTTATTTATATATGATAGTATTTGTTGTTTCTATACTTTTCTGATTTAGTACCAGATTGAAATATTTTTACTTTTTCGTTACCTACTTAAGAAATCGGTGCAGTTAAGATTAATAATAATGAATAGTATTTTTTTTTATATAAAAAAAAAATGTTGTGTATGTTATAGATTTTTTTTCCTCATAATTAAATTTCAAAGATGCTGATACTTGACGAGCATGTAAGTATGTACATTAAACTTAAAACATCATTGGACCAATGAGAATTCTAGAAAGAGATAACGACTGGCCGCATACTCGCTTTGTCTTTCTCGTAATTTTCTGTTCATATTTACTCCACAACTTAAATATGATTTTTTTATACGGAACGCTCAGTCCATATCTATGGTGATAACTCATCATTACTAAATTGGTCGTCCATTCAAAGTATACAACTTTTTCTTCATCTTCCTTATAAAAGAAGGCACAAGCTCATGAATGAATGGTACATTATTAACACAGGTAGATGTAGAAAAGGACCTCCCTAAACATTATTCAACGTTAATAAATTATTTGTAGCAGGCCGTTTACATTCAGAGAAACAGTTTTAACATTGTTAGGCTAATGTTCTGCCGCGGGCAATTTGCCAATCTTGTACCTACACACCTATGTATGTTTGATGGTATTAGTGGACAACATACTATTGTATTAAAAAATCTTTTCAAATGTGGAATGAATGATGAACGTTGTTTGGTTTGAATTTATTTGTCCATAGTATATTTCTTTTTAAAGACAAAAGGGCTTGTGGTTAAGTAAGCTGCACGGGTCGGTCTGTGTATAGGTGACCATAATTACAGACCAAGGCCCCTCCGTGTCTCGGAAAGCACATTAAGCCGTTGGTCTTGGCCGTCATTCATGGATCTTTGACATTTGTTACGAGTAGTCAGAAGCCCGAAATTCTGACAAGCAGTCTTACCAAAGGGTATCGTATTACCAAGTAACTGGGTTGTGGAGGTCAGATAGGCAGTCTCTCCATGTAAAGTACTGGTATTCAGCTGCATTCTGTTAGACTGGAAGCCAACCCTAACATAGTTGAGACAGGGCTAGGCAAATTGATGATGGCCAAATATGATATGAAAAAGAAGGGAGTGAGTTGAGAGGGGAGAATGGAAGAAGACAACGTGGTGCGCCGACCCTGTGTAACATAGGACAGGGCAGAAATATGTTGATGGAATTAATCCAAAAAATACAATTTACCTGGGACTGCCTCGTTGGTCTAGTGGTTGAAAGCGCTACTGCCGAGCATGAGGTCTTGGGTTTCATTCCCAGCAGGCTTAGCATGACGCTTTCTATTTCTACGATGAATAGATATTCGTTTATCCATTTTTGACATCGCACCGTAGATATCCTTCTACAATCTGTCATTTTGTCTTTAATTTCTAACGATCTTTGTCAAGGCCCTTATAAATGTAGACTATTTCAGAAAAATATTTCTTCCCAAACTGTCGAAATCACACTGACAACAAACTTTCTTCTCGACAACCACAAAGTATATACGATTATCTACAAAATCATGATTCGTTTACTTCTCCTATTGTACATCATTTAGTTAATAGTCATGTCTATTCTTCCGTCCACAAATCGGTGCTCATGCTAAGCCTGTTGGTCAAGCAAAGTGTTATTGGGTTTTTGTATCTGAAATTTCTCAGTAGCAGCCCGGAGTTGGGATTCCTGGCCATAAGTTCCCTCTCAACTACATGGGACTAAAATATGTATATCTGGCGAAATACGGTATGGGCATACTGTAACTTCACCCCGCCCAACCTTTTAATTAAACAAGGCGTAATTTTACGTTAAGTTATATACAATTTACATAATAATGTTGCGTTTTACCTGACTATAGTGTTTTATTTCATGAGTCCTTTATTTCACTAAACAAAACTAAATTTATTATTTCAAAATAGGTACCCATTTTACTCTAATTTCTTATTTATAAAAAAAAATGTATTTTCTTTAAAAAACGCTCAAATTGTCATAACTTTTAAGGAGATCAAATTAGGACTTGGCAACAGAGATATTTTTTAATTCAAATAACCCCAACTAACGCCCTGTTTCGTTTGGTCCACAATTTTTTACCCACCCTGTGTACACATTTTGTCCGAAAATATACGAAGCACCTATTTACTACGGTACCTTTCTATTTACAGACTTTTAGTTCGAACCGGACAAGAATCCAAACAAAGGCATCAAAACAACTGGACCGTTCAAAAAAATCTCCCTATCTTTTTGTTCCGAAAAGGCCGAAATAAATTTGCGTCCCAGGACCAATATTGTCCATTTCCGTCACAATTCTGTTTGCTAATCGGACCGTTGATAACGCAAAATACCTTTGGAACAATTCGAACTGCCGTTTCAATATTATTGTATGGTACGGTATATGGAAACGGAGAAAACTACAGGGTAGCCCACTAAATTCTGATTTTCTAACATTTTATGATGATAATTTCATGAAATATCAATCCATAGGATTTTATGAACTTAAAGTTGATGGTTTTCATTATTATAATCCTGTAAAAATATGTTCTTTTTAACCTACTTCAAAAATATGGAGGTTATCAATTCGATATGGTCATCTATATATTTTTATGTATGTTCGGAAATAACTCCGTCATATACAGGGAAAGTTTTCATCCAGTGTGCAAACTGTAACTATGAATTCATGCTGAATTCATCATTCTAGACAGAAAATCTCAAAAAATGACAGCAAATCAACCGCAATTACTGCTATCGCATAAACATGCATTGTTTTGACCCCAAGGATGATGCAATTTAGAATTGGTGTGGGGTAGGTACTATAACTAAAAACTGAGAAATAAAAACTTTTTCCAAAAGAAAAACCACCAACCAACCAACCAACCAACCAACTTCCGGAAAAACACGACAAAGTGAAAAGTAACTTTAATTTTGGAAGGCGGTGACAACAACTCAAATACATATCCAAAGTCACCGACTTTCGGCACGCCACGATTGCGGCGGTAGGTCCCCTCTTTTAGGAGTGGCTTGAGAGGCAGCATGGCATGGCGTCCTCACCTTCCGCCTGACACAGGTCTTCACCGGACACGGTTGTTTCGGGAGATTCCTGTTTTGGATAAGGCGGGAGGAAACGCCCGGGTGTTTTCTTTTCGAAGATCGCCCTGAGGACACGGTGGAGCATACGGTGGAGGTCTGCCCGAGGGGTTTTGGACGGCGGTGCTCCGCCCAAAAGGTCTGCCCGGCTTGGGCGGAGCACCGCCGTCTCTTCGTGGAGGCGATCGGCAGCGGCGATCTCTCGCGTCCGTCCTTGGTCCAGGCCATGGTACGGAGCGAGAGTGCATGGTTAGCTGTCACCTCCTTCAGCGAAGCAGTGATGCTCGCAAAGAGGGAGACGGCGCACGTGAGAGAGAGGCAGTACATGCGCCCTCACGGCCGTAGCCTTCGCAGGAGACGCCCTGGGCGTCGGGAATCCCAGGCTGATTCCCGGCCACCGTAGGCGCGGGCTTGCGGACGGCAAGTGATGGGTAGCTCGCTGTCCGGTAAGGACCAAGCCCGGGTCGACGGCGCGTTGTGTTCAGCCAGAGCGGGAGAAGTTATTTGATGGATTCCCAACAAAAAAAAAAGCCTCCGACTTCTGAAATTTAAGGTTATTTATTTTGGTTATTTCACTTTATAGTGTTTTTCCGGAAGTCGGTTGTTTTTTATTCGTTTTTATTACTGTCGCGAATTATAGGTATTTTGTTCAACATACAACCTGAAACTGGCCTACAAATTGTAAAAAAAAAAACAAATTCAATTTCGCGTTTTTAAGAAAATTCTAAAACTTGTTGAAGTATCAAAAATGAAGTAGACAAGCAGGCTAACACTTTGGGAAACTTAGTATTTTACTAATTGGCTTGGCTATTGACTTTGCTTTCTTGAATTTCATGTCCATCCCAACCACTGATAAGGATTTCTGAATTCAATTGATCTTCCTAGCCTTTTCCCAACCATGTTGGGGTCAACATCCAGCCGAATGCAGATAAGTTCCAGTATTTTATATGAAGCCACTACCTATCTAACGTCCACGACCCGGTTACTGGGTAATAAGTTACCTCTTAGTAAGGACTGGTTGTCAGGATTTCGGCCTTCTGACGACCTGTTCCGAATGTCAAAGATCCACGAATGCCAGCCAAAACCTACAGCTCAACGTACTTTTCGAGGCACGGAGGGGTTTTGGTATGCATAGATAGTCACCCTTACACCATCCGGGTGGGTTTTAGTCAGTAAAAGTCTGACACGCCTTCCTGCTCCACCCAGGGCGGGAGAAGTTATTTTAATGATTTCCCACCCAAAAAAAAGCCATTCGCATGCGCAGGCAGTGCATTCGCGCCTCAAAGAGATGTCAGCACCAATTGGTGGGGTCCGCAAAGGCCGATGCCTGCCAGGGGTGCGGGTTGTTCGAAAGGGATACCGTGGCTCCTGGCACACAAGCAACTGAAGGAACACGCACCCGTGTTTTAAAGTCAGTAAAAGTCTGCCACGCCCTCCCGCTCCAATCAGAGCGGGAGAAATTATATGATGATTTCCTGTTAAAAAAACCGTAAAGAGTAGTTTAATATAATCAATGGACCCGTGCGGCTGTTATTACTTAGCCACAAGCCCTTCCTTAAACGATAAATAGTTAACCTATGGTTTCACCCTAAATTATATTTATTGACAAAATTAGTGTATTGTACATATTTTTATGAACATCAATAAAACCACTCTATATTGTACACATACCTACTCGTAAAAAAGAACAGTAAGATTAAAATCGTTTTCTGTTTTTGACATTCCGTCAAAATTAAATCGCTTTCAACGTTATTTCAAGTAATGCTGAACGACCAAATATTCAAATACTGTCAAACCAAATTAATTCAGCAAGTCTAAATTGACAAATCGCATATTTAAATGTAAATCATTGAATCTATTGTGCAAATTTCAGTAAGTATTTTTAATCTCGTTCCGATAAAATCGAAAACCTTTTTCGCACAAAGGCGTGGGTGGCTCTACAAAAATATTTTCCAAGAAACAGCGAAATACAATTCACTGTTCACCATCCCTTCGGCGTTTTATCTATTCAAATATTTCTTTTACAACTACGTAAGTATCAAATATAGACGAACGCAAACGAATATAAAGCTATCAAACCTGCGTCTCAAAAAACTCAATAAGATTCCAAAATAAAAATCATGAGACAGTATAAGAAATGGCGCGGATTTACTGAAAGAAATATAAGTCTAGTGACGTCAAGAGCAGGTCACGTTCGGCCGAAGCTGCTTGTTCTACCAAATAAAAATTCTGACGCACTTAAAAAATAAAAATACTCTAAAGCATGAAGCACCCTAAAAGTCTAAAATTAACATCCCCTTAATGATTACGACACCCTCATTTAAAATAAACCCTGCTTCACTATTCATAAAGTTTATTTTTCTCCGTAGTTCCACGTACGGTGTTAAAGGAGAGGTACGAGAGTGCCCCTGAAGAGGACGAGGTTGCTCACGACGTGTCCGATCTTGAGCACGATGAAGTTGGTAAGTGCTTTTTATTTTTTTAGACCTATTAAGCCACCAGATGCCAGGTACTTGGCAGCAGAAGCTGTTCAGACAGCTATATTTAGATCGCAGTTGTTAAGAGTCGATAGGGCTTACGTCAAGTGAATACGGCCTATTTTTATAATCTCATCTAATAAACCATTTCAGAAAAAGAATAACCATTTTTAAACAACACCAAAAGGTTCTCAATTCGGTTATTTTTTAATGTTTGTTACCGCAGCATTCCGTCATTTATAAACCGATTTGAAAAAATCTTCTTTTTTTAAAAGAGTATAATAAAATTAATAAATGGTTCAATATTTTGTTAGTGGTTTTTGAGTTAGCTATAATAATACGTATTTTTTCCACTTAGTGTAATTATGATGGTATGGTGAAAACTTCATGTCAGTTTTATTTACTTAGCAAGTGAAGGTACATTATGAACTTGTGTGGGGTAGTTAAATTTCCAGTATAAGCTGATCGCGCATTATACAGGGTGTCCAAGAACCTGGCGTCCAACTGGATTCCCACGATGCCCCAAGTTCTAACAGTACTCAGAAAAATATTTTAAAAAATCCACCCCATGTACTTACAGAATTATACTGATTTAAAAAAAAAAGGGGAAATGAGCACCCTGTGACATACTTTTGAATGCTGTGACTGCTAATGCTGATAATTTCGATATTTCTTGGAGGTTTTGTAATCTAGGGTATTGCTGTGTCTAAATAGAATGTAAAAATAAAGTACTTATTGTACCATTTTAAAATAAAATATTATTTTAACTAAAGGTGATATGGAAAACTATTGAATTTCGCAACTTTGACCGACTGTAGTGTAAAAAAAATGTACCAAAATAGTATGGCAAGTGACGTCAAATTTTGACGCGTTTATTCCTCTTTTTAAAAAGGTATAATACTTACACATTAATTTGAAAAAAAAAATTTTGATAATATTTTTACTCAACAACCCAATTTTTACGATGTCTTACAGAATTCTTAGAAAGAAAAATTTACGACGAATTGAATCTAACCTCTAAAGAATTACTATTGTATGCTCATAAAAATAACAACAGGCCTCTCAAAAAACAGGTTAGACCGTAAGGGACGGTATGTGCATGCATCTCACCATAGTGATTCGTTATTACAACATGAGGGAGCAAGACAGAAACTATCTTTGCGATTTGCTGGTTCTTCTTTATGGTACCCCATTATTCAGGTAAGAGTGAGGGAGAAAAAGGTTAGAGGTGCGAGTGAGATAGATAGTGACGCTATCTGGGATCGTGCTATTTAGGATAACAGTACGGTCAGTACGCGTCACTGCCTCCTGCCGTTACTACGCACCTCTCTCTTATTGTTACCATTGATCACGTACTACGATTTAAAGCTTTGTTTATTGGACTCGATTACTCTTTGTGCTCTGGACTTTGAAACGAACTCTTTACGACGACCTTTGCCTGTGTTTGGACAGTTTGTGTTTTGTGTGTGCTACCATGGCGACCTACACTCCGCAAGAATACGCAAATATGCACTACATTTATGGAGAATGTAGAGGTAATGGACGAGCTGCAGCGAGACTTTACAGAGAAAGGTATCCGAGGGCTACGCGATATCCCGACCATCGAGTTTTCATTAATGTGCACAGATCACTATGTGACGGGCGGTTCCCCAATCAAGTAGCTGGTGAAGGACGACCCGTAAATGACTTCATACGCGATGAAGTTTTAGAGGCGGTGTCGGCAAATCCAAGCATCTCTGTGCGAGGAATAGAAGCTGATACGGGGATACCGAAGAGCACAGCACACAGTATTCTCCAAAAAGAAGAATATCATCCGTACCACGTACAGCGAGTGCAAAGTCTTTTACCTCGAGACTATCCGAGCCGAGTCGCGTTTTGTGAAACAATCCTGCAAAAACATCGAGAAGACGAAAACTTTATCGACAAAATTTTGTGGTCAGATGAATCAACATTTAAGAAGGATGGCTACATGAACCTACACAACTTGCACGAGTGGCATGTGGAAAATCCGCACTTGATGCGAGAAGATAGATCCCAGTACCGGTTCAAAGTGAACATGTGGACCGGTATTCTCTGTGGGAATATTATTGGTCCATTTGAGATGCCCGAGAATTTGACTGGCGAATCATATTTAAATTTTCTTCAAAATGATTTGCCAAACTTACTAGAAGAGACCCCACCAGATATGTGGTTCCAACACGACGGCTGTCCAGCACATTTTCGCGTATCCGTTAGAGAGTTTTTGGACGAGCAATACCCGAACAGGTGGATTGGGCGATCAGGAACAATCCCGTGGCCAGCCCGCTCACCTGACTTAAATCCGCTGGATTTTTTTTTCTGGGGAACTATGAAGGAGCTCGTTTATGCGAAGCCCATTAATGACATCGCTGACCTTCGTGAGAAGATAACACAAGCAGTGCAGGTGATACGTCAAAAAAGTTACTCGCGAAACATAAAGCGGTCCTTTTTAAGGAGAGTGAGAGCTTGTATTGCCGCGGGTGGTCAACATTTTGAACATTTATTGTAATAAAATATCTTTAAACTAACATTCTTTGCTTTTATTCTACTGGGAACCCATCTACCTGTGTGTATTTCCTTCTTGCTCACTCTTGGAACCGAAGTAAATAATAGTAGTAACATAACAGTTTCTAAGATAAGAAAGGGTCCGACAGTTACCGTTACTAGGTAGGCACTTCGTAAAAATTGGGTTGTTGAGTAAAAATATTATCAAATTTTTTTTTTTCAAATTAATGTGTAAGTATTATACCTTTTTAAAAAGAGGAATAAACGCGTCAAAATTTGACGTCACTTGCCATACTATTTTGGTACATTTTTTTTACACTACAGTCGGTCAAAGTTGCGAAATTCAATAGTTTTCCATATCACCTTTAGTTAAAATAATATTTTATTTTAAAATGGTACAATAAGTACTTTATTTTTACATTCTATTTAGACACAGCAATACCCTAGATTACAAAACCTCCAAGAAATATCGAAATTATCAGCATTAGCAGTCACAGCATTCAAAAGTATGTCACAGGGTGCTCATTTCCCCTTTTTTTTTTAAATCAGTATAATTCTGTAAGTACATGGGGTGGATTTTTTAAAATATTTTTCTGAGTACTGTTAGAACTTGGGGCATCGTGGGAATCCAGTTGGACGCCAGGTTCTTGGACACCCTGTATAGGACTTCCGTACAGTGCGAGATCAGCGTAAACTGGAAGGTATAGCTTGATGGGTAGCCGTGTATACCATGTAAAAAAAAACATTTAAAAGGTATTTTCGGTTTTGGACCACCGTTTTTTTTAAATTAATGTTATTTATTTTTCACTTTGTAGTGTTTTTTTTTTTAGAAGTCCGTTGTCGTTTTCTTAAGAAATTTCTACACGAATAGTTTTGGAGTGACGATAAAGTACTGACGTAATGTGCAATGCTTGATGTCAGTTTTTCCATCATAATGAACGGACTACAGCAACATGCTTAGTTGTGAATTTTGCTGATAACTTTAACGATGGACTTGGTCTGGTAGACTAAGATAGCACACTATTACTTGGCATTAAGTAGTAAGGCCAAGACTCACAGACCGCCACTTTCACTTTAGTACCCGAGTACGGCGATCCAAAAAGGAGGATTATAACTTTGACCGGTATGTATGTATGTTTGTGTGTTCATATGTTCCCTCATATTTTCTAAACTAATTTTCATAATTTGACAAATGAGGAATCGTTGGAAGGATTTTGATCGTCCGCTGGTTATAGGCTACATGACGTCATCGTCAACATTAAATTGCATATGGTGCCCTGTAGACGAGACAAAGCCAACTAAAAAAAAATCGATTATGTTTGGTTGGGTATGTAAAGAAAGAGCTTAATTAGCGCATTTCAAAAATATGACTTCTATGAAATGTGAATTAACCCCAAAATAATTAAAATAAAACGTAATTTCAAAAACTAAAAACCTATTACTGAAGCGCTTGCTCACAATCCAATTAAACACTTCATACATACGAATAAGGTTCACCATCGTTTTAATCGCTTACTTTACCTAACAAAGAAAAGTAAAAAATGCGGTCTGTGAATCTTGCTTAAGACTTTTAAGTAACGAGTCTCTTTTTGGTCCTTTAGTTAAGACTAAAGGACCAATTTTCGTTTAAGTGTATCTATTTTTATTGCGATAAAAATAAATGTATTTCAACGAAAAAGCTCTCATATATATATCAAAAAATTGGTTCGTTTACTCGCGTGACTGAATGACAGCCATTACAATTCAATCCACTGGATATAAAAACATTTAAGATTGTCAGTTCTTTATACAATGAGTGTCGACGCACATCTACAAAAGATTTATAAAGACAACCCATAAAAGGGCGCATCGAGGTAAAAACTACTAAACGCGGAAAAAATTGCTACAAAACTAATTTTATAAAAGAAAACCAACCGTTATTTAAGGTGGTATAGCCAATAAATTATAATTACGAACTAAACATTGTTCCAAGCCGACTTGTGGGTGCCACATTCAGTCACAAAAACGATCTAACACCATCAAAATAATAGCTACACAACCAACCGTTTATACCGAACGCTTAAATAAATGATGATCATCAGGGCTGTCCTTAAACTATTGGCAAAAACCAAAACGCTGACCATATGAAGTTAGTTTTACCTTTAGATCCATCTCAACATTATTAGCTTATAATGTTCACAATATTGGGACATTGGCCTCCTGTATGTCACGGTCGTAAATCCGTAATCTACCACGTTGGCGCAGTGGGCGTTGGTAGATGTCACATGTCTTCGATTTTTAACACGCTTTTATTAGCTTCACCTGTATGTTCGTAAGCTTATGTGTTTGCTTGTAACCGATTCCTTTGTACTTGATTTTGACCCACTTCAAATGGTCAAATTTCATTTAAACTTTCTAGACTTATCGAGGATCGATGGCAATTTAATAATTTAAATACTTATTTTTTTTTTTATCGCTTTTGTAGTTAGCAGACCTAAAAAATAGAAAATAAAAAATAGTTTAAAAATCTAAAAAATACGTTTTAAAAACCAAACTAAAAAAGTAGAAACTAATTTAATTCGATTAAAAGCGTGGGGTGCTTGATATTAATTGATTATAAAAATACCTCAAAAAGCACCGCATGCTTTTTAATAGAATTCAATTATTTGCTACTTTTTATTTCGGTTTTTAAAGCGTGTTTAAAAAAAAATTAAACTATTTTTTTTTTTATTCTAGGGCATGCCGGTTTCCTCACGAAGTTTTTCTTCAACGTTTTGAGAGAAGTGGTAGTGAAATAATTTACACAAAGTAAACCTACGACCCACAACTTGTAAGTCATGATCGTGATCGTGATTGTGGGGTACCACTGCTCTATCCGTCTGCCCTGGATCCACATCAGCAGGATAATTGTGGAACACACTAGCACTAGCAATCGCTTTCATTTTGACAGTTCAACAACATACATTGCGTTATTTACATTGTTGAGCAGATAAATTTTCAGAACATGTGAAGCAATGGATTAGCAATATTGTTAAAAATGATTCAGATTTTGATTGAAAGTATGCTACGCAACTAGGGTGTTGTACCGTATGTAACTGTTACGGTCTCATTATCTATACAGCTACAACGGAGTAACTATCATCATCGTCGTTCAGCTAGAAGACGTCTACTGCTGATCACTCAAATCCAGACTCCTGGCTGTAGTGATAAACTTCTAATTTAAAAACTCAATAACACCGAGCCCGACTTGGAAATCGAACCCAGGACCTCAGAAGTAGCGCTTGGTACCAGTAGACGAACGAAGCTTATTTTTGTGTGGGAAATCATCGAATAACTTCTCCCGCTCTGGGTGGAGCAGGAGGGCGTGTCAGACTTTTACTGACTAAAACGCACACGTGTTCCCTCAGATGCCTGTGAGCCAGGCGCGACGGTATCTCTTTCAAACAACTCGCACCTCTGGCAGGCATCAGCTCTTGCGAACCCCACCAGTTGGTGCTGACCTCTCTTTGAGGCGCGCGTGGAACACAACGCGCCGTCGACCCGGGCTTGGTCCTTACCGGACAGCGAGCTACCCATTACTCGCCGTCCGCAAGCCCGCGCCTCCGGTGGCCGGGAATCAGCCTGGGATTCCCGACGCCCAAGGCATCTCCTGCGGCGACTAGGGCCGTGAGGGCGCATGTACTGCCTCTCCCTTACGTGCGCCGCCTCCCTCTTCGCAAGCATTACTGCTTCGCAAAAGGAGGTGACGGCTACCCATGCACTCTCGCTCCATACCATGGCCTGAACCAGGGCCGGACGCGAGAGATCCCCGCCGCCGATCACCTCCACGAGGACACGGCGGCGCTCTGTCCAACAGACTAACGAGGCTGTCATTGTTAAAACATTGTTGTGAAATATTGTAACTGACAGCTCTTGAACGCACGCTGATCGCGTTCAGTATTATTGTTGAAATTGGCCCGTAAACTTCGATGTTCCCAACGAGTCTTTGAATAGCCCGAGGTGTAACGCTGTTTATTACCAGCCCATAAAAGTGTTGGGCCATAAAGTTTGTAAGGATAATTCACAATGTAAGGTAATCTAAGCTGGAATATAAATTTTCGCTGTCAAGTGGTATCGTTGTTCACTGCACACTTTTGAGCTACTGAATCGAGCTGTGGTTTGGTTGTTACGTGTAAAGTTTAGACTTTAGAGTATGTTATCAGTAGGAAGTATTTTAAACTTTATAATCTAGTGTAGCAACGGTTTTAGATTGGGTAATATTAGAATGAGAACATTTCACGAAAATCGTGTAAGTTCGAAGTAAACTCAATTTGCAAAATGGGAAATTTGTACAACAGACCTTTATCATAGTCACCTGTAGATGCTCGATGTGTGATGTTTTGCTCGGGTATAAAAGTATACCAAGCAAACATCGCACATCGAGCATTAGAAAGAGACTGTCACACTGTTATGAATGACAGAGACGACGCTAGGCAAACATGAACTTTTACTAAACAAACACAGACACTTTTATACGTCAATCATATTTTAAAAACTAGACGAGTTTGGGGTTCCTATCTGGCTACTCGGAGAAGAACGGCCGAAACAAACTCTATTAAATTACAGATATAATCTTGGTCAGATTATGTGAAGACTATGTAGATTGGTGTCGGGAATGGTATTTTGATGAAATATCCGTAGACATAGCAAGTACCTATATTTGAGATGATTTCAAACCTTCGCTTTATGATAATTTGCTGAGGCAGTTCTGTTGCAGTGCATTACTCTCATTTGCAAAAAATAAAATAAATGTTGAATCGACGAATCAAATCAAATCAAACCATAATATTTTATTTCACATAAACCTGCAAGGGCACTTATGAAACGTCAGAAGCTAGGTGCACGGTTCCAATTTGTCGCTTCCTATGGAGAAGAGCCGGGGAAACTCCACGGTTACTCTTTTAAAAATAATTGGGTTTTACAATGTTTTCAAATTACAGTGATAATAGGTATGGGAGGACAGTGCAGGCCTGTCAATAAGTACCAAGTACTTAGAGGAATGAAAATAAAGAATAGAAAATCGTCTAGAAATCTAGTCTGTAAGGCCTAGACGACCAAGGAAACCTACAAACATTCTTAACATTTTAACTCAACTAAACTCTAGACAAAATAAAGTCTGTCTTTAGCTTTACAACCAGAAAATTATCACTCAAAACATTTAGTCCTGTTTATTCTAAAACCCAAGAAGTTGTGTGACAAAATAAAGGAGCTACAAATCCTCACAGACCAGACATGCTGCTAAAATGATAAAAGTGTTTTAAAACTTTGTTGCTCTTTTGAGGGTACTTGTCACATTATAAAATAATGTTTCACTTCTTCCTTGTTTATACAAAAGGCGAGGTAAATAGGACTTTTACTAATTATCAAGGAGTCAGCCATGTAAGTTTGAAGTACGTACCTACGAGAAATATTAGCATCTTGTGTTAAAAAAAATAGCATATAAAGCTTCGCTATGTTTAAGAGAGCTTCTGCCAGTGTCTTCGTCCATATGAAGTTTATAGTTGAAGAGGCCGTACGCGAAATTGACAAAATTTTTTATACGGGCCTCTTAAAATTAAACATATCCTATGAGCAACTAAGTGGCAGTGAGCAGGGCAGATTGTTCGCAGAACAGATCGTCGATGGGGCTGAGAGTTCTGGATTGGTGACCGCATACCCGAAGACGTAGCTTTGAAAGGCCTACCACAGGGTAGACCGATGACCTTGTGAAGGTCGCAGAAATCCACTGGTTGCAGAAGCACAGAGTCAAATTGGCGGAGCTTGGGGGACGCCTATGTCCAGCAGTGGACGCCGATCAGCTGAAATGATAATGATGATGACGATATCTTATGGCACTCAGCAAAACTAGGTACTTCTATCAGTGAAATATTTTTTGTTAGGTGGTTTAGCACTTTCAGCATTTACATCTAACAAATGAGTAAACAATTTTTCTTCTTTATAGATAGATTGTAATAATATTTCTTCTATTGTGAAGACCAAAGCTTGGAGATAATGCGGTTCAATTTCTGTTACCAAATTGGGATTACCGAACCGCTGAAATTCTTAAAAGCGGAACTCAGTTTGCCACATTATATTGTTATTCTTCTTTTCAAGTCGACAGCAAAGTTAAAAATAAAATAATTATATTAGGTGAGCTGGGTCCAGCCAAGATTTAGGTGGGTTGGCCACGCGATTCGCGTTTTCAGAAGTGCAGGGGTATTGACACTTTGGACATTCCAACATATTAGGGGACATAGTTTGGTCAGAATTATTGCAATAAAACTATGGGTACACCGAAATATTCTGTCAGTAGACACAATATGTAAATGATCGGTGAAAACCACAGTAAAAAAAAAATGCAAATCTCTGTCAACCATTTGACGTGACTTTAAAAAACTAAACTGAATTAAACATTTTTGCTTCATTTACCTAGTTAGCGCAACAAGAAATACTTATTCATTTACCATTCACTCGTTTAACACTTAAAATTATTGAAGTACTTGCCTTTAAGGCTCTCATATACCTCGAAACTTTATAGCTAATAAATTTTACTCAGTTAAATACAGTGCAGAGTGAACAGAATGAATTATTTCATCTCAAACGAGAATGTAGAACCTAATATTATTTCAAACTACAACGAACTGCGAACTATTTACTTGTTTAAGTAATAATTTAGTCTAGAAAATAGTTTGGAGTTCTAGAGAAATGGTTATTTTAATAATGATGTATATCCCCAGGGCTTATGTTGTGGTGCAGTTTAGGAAGTAAAACACAAAATACATAGTTGATTACTGTTGTGAGTTTTTTTTTTTTTTTTGGCTGGGAAATCATCAAATAACTTCTCCCGCTCTGGGTGGAGCGGAGGCGGAGCTGGAGGGCGTGTCAGACTTTTACTGTTACTGTTGTGAGTTAAGTTGGCTATTACAAAATTTCTCTACTGAAAATACAACTAAAAACAACAACTGTTTGGAGATATAATTATTTAAAAAAATAACAAGGAAGAGTATTTACTTAATTCATTGTTTTTATTGTTGGTTTTGTTTAATCAGCGCTGTGCTGTGGGGAAGCCATCTTGTCACAGTCACGACGGGTTTTGCCGACTATTTCTGTTCAGTGGTCGTGATTATGTATCTATTGTATTTATTTATGTACTTATTTAACTATTAAAAGTTTACGCACAAGTAAAAATTACTGACGGCACGAAACTGTGAAGGTATAAAAATATTTCATGTTGTTGGAAAAAAATGCGTTTCAGAAGAAGATTTAAGCTTCTCCCACTAACTCCTCTATATTAATCTATCAACTCGTAACAAGAATTATGAGGAAAGCGCAAGATTACAATCAAAATCATCCTCGCTAAGTGTATTATCCAACATTCAAAGTGTATGAGATGAGACAAACGAAGAAATTTGCTTAATCCGCTCTTAATTTGGACTCTTGCAATCTACGAGGATTTATTTGGCTCTCGACAGGGCGCTTCTTTGCTTTGTCAGTGTGAAAACGGATTAAGGGATAAAAGGTTTGCTTGAGACGAGGCGCTCGTGACGACTCATATTCCAACTCTATTAGTAATGTTTTTACTACGGTTTGGAAAAATGAGTTAGGATCTTTCCGAAGATCGGTTCCTTATCTTCTCAGTATTGTTCCATTTTCGTTTTATATTAACGAAAAAGACTGTTGTTTGTTCTACCATATAATTTGGGTGAGGAAATTAGAGATGAGACGTCCTTAGTAGTGTCTTTGGAAACTAGATTATTGTGTTTTGCTATAATTGGGTGTCTGACATCAGATACAACTGCGTTGTCCTCTAATTTTATCCTAGCAATGTAATCTTCATCTTAATTTATATTTATTTCTCCACCAACCCTTAATACTTGGAAAGATGGCTGGCGGCAACAACTTAAAACTTCCCTGCATTTTCCTTCAAGATCAAAATGGAAATTTTAATATTGTTGGTAAATTTAACAGTATCTCTTGAAGGTGCGGCGTTCCGAGTTTAACTTAGTGCGGAAGGCAATTGCTTTTCTTCCGCCATTGAAATGTTCAACTTGCTGTCTTCAATCGACGTTTATTAAGTTTGGTCTGACAAGAAAAGTTGAACAAAGTAGCTGAAGCAATCGTATTATGTCTTGAACTTCATATTTTATTTTATTGAACTGGTATCCTGAGTTAAATGTTGTTTGAATGGATAAAACGTGTTTTTCATGTTGGTTTAATATATTTCTTTAAATGCTCTAGTTTCGGAAGTCTCCCCGTGTCTCGCTCAATATTAGAACTCTCAACAGGGTGGTAGTACCTACTATTGATGTACTCCATGCAGTCTTACTCATGTATATTATTATGTTTAAATCTTTTATTATATACATGAATATTTACTTTCAAAAGTATAATATTATTATTTTAGTTATATGTGAGGACTTGTCGGTCATGTTTTTTTTTTTTTGTGTCTTTCTCAACGGAAAAACGCTCGACGCTCAGTAAGTTTTAATGATAATCTGGCAGTTTGAGTACTTTATGCGGCCTACCCAAATGTCTTTTCTTTGGTATTGTTCGACGAATCGTTGACCTTCGTTTGGTGTTGAGCTGCACGATTACTAACAAATGCGTGCACCGACTGGACAGGACCACTCAATCTGTGTAGTTCTACCATTTCAGACCCCAATAGACATGGTCTTCACATGATCCGATCCGATGACCAAGATTATGTCTGAACTTTAAAAGAGACTCTGAGTTTGTTACGACCTTTCTTCTCAGAGTAGTCAGATAGGGAACGCCAACCTCATCTAGTTAAAAAAAATATTGACGTGTAAAAGTGTTTGTTCAAACCTACTTACAGAAATAAAATCATTTTATAAAACCTACAACAAGAAAGTGGTTTAAGTAGCTATCTACTTATTACAGTTATCCAAAAAGGTACGTAGTAGTACTTATACAAGTACTACTCTTAGCTTTTCTAGAAACGAAATAAATACCCCAAACATACACAGAAAATTATATCTCCTTACAGTATTACAAACAAAAGCGTCTCATTCCTCATAAATTCAAAGGCCAGTACACACAAACGCGAATTGAGTTTAGCATCAATTCCTGATCCTTTGTTTATTCACTTCTGCATTGCTATTAACTGAAAGATATCTCCATATTTCATTCGGTATCAATCTCGCCCACTGTTTCCCAATATCTCAATTTATTTTTCTTTTCTTTGAAGCACCCGTCTCGATGATACAAAAACCTTTTGAGAATAGTTCGTCTTTTATATTTGTGAAGTGGAAAAAAATATTGGGTTTACTCAACAAAAGTTCTTTCGTAAATTGTTGGTATTCTGATATCGTGTTATTTGGAACCCAGTTTTGTTGTTTGTTAATTTTTTGTTTAAATTTTCCAAAGCAGTTTAAAGATTGGTACCTATGTTAATTTCTTAATACGGGTATCATGTTCAATTATGTTACTTGATAAAAGCGAACAGTCAAGTCAATAGTTTTACTACCGGACTACTAGACGTACTTCAGGGTATCCCCCGGGTGCACCGATATACAAAAAACCCAAGATGCACAGTCTCGAACAAAAGTAACACTTAAACTGTCGTCCCCAATTATACGTCAGTGGTTTATAGTTATGATAAAACACAGTTTTTTGCAAATTCATCCTTACACGCATGACCTAAAGTGGTTTTTACAAAACAATGTATAAAAAGACTTACTCAAAGATGGCAATACCAATGAAACCTGCGCACATTGTGTATCTTGGGTTTTTGTATATCAATGGCGGGGTGATATCCTGACCAGTCGTTCTCAGTGCTTCTCCACCATATTTATTATGCGCACAGCCAAAGTGTGGAACTCCGTCTACGTCTCGACTAGACAGCAACTTCTGGGCACTTTTGTTGCATCATAGACCTCATCCATCGCTTTTCATTAAACACGATTGACGTCAAGAGCAAGTCCATTTAGCCACAAAATAAAATAAAGAACAGAGTTTTGTTATGTCTGGTAATCTAATCTACGAAAAAGATGGTAAACAAAACTTCTTTTCAGATGAGAATAACGATCGCTGGTGGGGAGAATCAGCAGTGCCCCCTGCGCCAGCAGTAGCTGCAGTGCCACCACAGCGACCTTCGATGTCCACCAGCCTTAACACCAGCAGCATCAACAGAGATGACCCCTCAGCGTCGCCACCAAGACATCATTTACCTAAAGATGGTAAGGAATACTTAATGACTTTAATTTTCTTGTTGTCATTATATGTTCGGCTGACGTCCATCACTGCTGTGAGAGGGAAGTCCTAATCGTAATTCTACAGAGAAAAGGCCAATGTGTCTTAGCAGTGGGAACGTTATAAGCTGATTATTATTTATTTATTAACCTACTATACAGTAGCTTCACAGTTGACAGTACGTATAACATTACTATGTCCAAAGCTGGACAAGAGCTGCCCGCATAGATTTTTAAAACGATCGGATAGGCAATTCTCATATTTTTAAGAACGTTAGCATTTTAATCTCAGTCTCAATGTGTCGATAATACCTCTGGCCCTAAATTTCGTTCGACACTGGTTTGCTAGATTTTAAACGTTTTTAATTACAGGAATTGGGCTTCTGTTTTGGTCCACTTGCTTTCATTGGCTGGCAATCGTAAACAACGACGTCGGCAACTTTATCAGCAGCCAAAAATGTATTCCGGTAAATGTGACTCCCAAAGGAGATTAATCAACAAATTGAGATACTTTTCGCGATTGCATCTGCCTACGCGTAGATACCAATCTCAGTGATTACTTACTCCCGTGATAATTAATTTAAAGATTGGAAAATTATATACTTCCTGGCATTCCTGGCAACCGACTTCAAAAAAAGGTGGAGGTTCTCAATTCGACAGCATGTTTTTTTTTTGATGTTTGTTACCTCATATCTTTCGACTGGGTGTACCGATTTTAATGATTTTTTTTTATTTGAAAGCTCGTGCTTCTCGTGTGGTCCCATTTCAATTTCATATAGATCTGATGATGCGTTTCGGAGACAGACAACGGAACTCTTCAAAAAATAACAGTCAATAAACCGCGATTGCTGCTATCGCATAAATATGCATTGTTTTGACCCCAAGGATGATGAAATTTCGAATTAGTGGGGTAGGTACTATAACTAAAAAGTGAAAAATAAAAACTTTTTCCAAAAAAAACAGGCGACTTCCGAAAAAACACTACAAAGTAAAAATAACTTTAATTTCGGAAGGCGGTGACTTTGGATATGTATTTAAATTTTTTGTCACCGCCTTCCAAAATTAAAGTAATTTTTCACGAAGTCGGTTGTTTTTTTTTGGAAAAAGTTTTTATTAAATTTCTTCATAAAGACTAGCACAGCAACTTAACGCATTCATTTGGTACCATAATGGATACATTAGAATTTCCTGAGATTTTTTATTAATGTTGTCCAAAAACTATGTAGATAATAGAATATTGTTCAAAATGTTGTTGTAGGTGATTAACAAAAACAGTTAGCAACCTATTAAAAAATATTTCTACAACATATCCCTACAACAAAAAGAACAAGAACTATTGTTACAATGTGAAAATAATATACAATGTACAACAACTGTTTTAAGAAATACAAAGTAAGATAGTAATAATACATTATGGAATAGGTCTGGTCTACACATAGATGTAGAAAAAACAAAAGTAGGTAAAATTTTAAGGAGTCTATTATTGGGAGTCTTCAAAGTATTTGGTTGACTAAGTATCTCATTGTTAAATGTGTTTGCCAGTTCAGTCGGGCTTCAAGTCACTTTATGCCCTTAAGTCTAGAATGTAACTTCTTAAAACGTCATAAAGCGTCAGAATCTTAGAGCAGTTTTAATTTATAATAACACGCCTCGTTTTTGTCAAAACTGTTAACTATACCTACAGTTGAAAAAGCTATTTTCGTATAGCATTATCGGCTCATAATGGTACCACTGCTTGGACATCAGTCTCCTCTCAGTGAGAGGGAGTGAACTGTAAGCTACCACGCGGGCTCAGTGCGGTTTGATATATGTCACGTAGGTGCTCTTACACGGGCAATTTTTTGAGCAATTATTGCTCGGCAACACTAATGGATCAATCTGGAGCAATAGTTAAGTGGAGCAATCTGGAGCAACAACAATAATTCTGATTGCTCCATTTTCATGAGTTGCCGAATATCCAATCGATTTGGAAATTTCTAGTCAATTTTCTTTCTATCTCGTTTGTACGTTTAACAACGTCTCGTTTTTGCGAGAGGAACCGGCCGGCAGCGAAGGCGGCAGGGGAGGCGCATTGCCTACTTTTTTAAGTTGCTCCATATTGCTCCATATTGTGTGGCCGTATCTCTGGCTACATGTTACCATTGCCCAAAATTGCTAGATGTAGTCGTGACGTCATAGTTAACGAGGATTGCCCAAGATGGAGAAATTTTAGTTGCTCGTGTAAGCGCACCTTTCAGGTGCTCTTACACGGGTATTTTTTGAGCAATTGTTGCTCGGCAACACTAATGGATCAATCTGGATCAATTAAGTGGAGCAATCTGGAGCAACAACAATTAATTGCCGAAGTGTTTCGGCAGTATTGCTTCTGATTGCTCCATTTTCATGAGTTGCCGAATATCCAATCGATTTGGAAATTTCTAGTCAATTTTCTTTCTATCTCGTTTGTACGTTTAACTACGTCTCGTTTTTGCGAGAGGAACCGGCCGGCGGTGGAGGCGCAGGGCTGGGGGCGTACTGCCTAGTTTTTTTAAGTTGCTCCATATTGTATGATATTGTGTGGCCGTATCTCTTGCAATAGGTTGCTACATATTGCCATTACCCTAAATAGCTGGATGTAGTCGTGACGTCATAGTTGACGAGAATTGACCAAGATGGAGCAATTTTAGTTGCTCGTGTAAGCGCACCCTTAAGTTTATGGTTCTAGGACTTGTCGGTTTCCTCATGATGTTTTTCTTTACCTTTTTTAGAGCAGCGATGATGAAATTATATGCATCAAGTACCGTCTGGGTTCTAAACTACGACCTACATGTAACCCAGAAGTCGGGGACGTTTTACTGGGTCACCACTCTTTCATTCTCAGTTTGGTATATAGGTAGATAATACTACTTGATCCTTTGAATCATCATCTGCCTAGCCTTTTCCCAACTATGTTGGGGTCGGCTTCCAGTCTAACCGGATGCAGCAGAATACCAGTATTTTACATGGAGCGACTGCCTATCTGACCTCCACAACCCAGTCACTGGATACTACGATACCCCTTGGTAAGAATGGTTGTCAGACTTTCGGGCTTCTGACGACCCGTAACGACTGTCAAAGATCTACAAATGACAGCCGAGACCAACGGCTTAACGTGCTTTCCGAGGCACGGAGTGGTCTTGGTATGTAAAGATGGTCACTCATGCACGGAACGACCACGGCAAGCTTAACCTGATCGATCGACCCGTGCAGCTATTGTAATTTAGCCACAAGCCCCTAACTACTTGATGCTTTGAATACATGTATTAAATCCACATCGCCGCTTACAGTCGAAGAGCTAATGTCACTCTAAATAGACACAACCACTAGACAAGGGTAATACACATCAATTATAGTTCCACTTGCGTCTACAAACAGTTCCTAGTCTAGTTTATTACTTAAATACAGTATAATAGTCTCGTAAAGTCCTCTCTCACCCACAATTTTCACGTTTACTACCAATCTCGGGTTTAAGACAATCCTCAGGTATTGTTTAATCTTCGTTATTCGATCTGTAGTGAAGCTTAATCCAATTAACTTAGTCTTAATTTAATTTGTAATATAAATTGCCACCTCTCTCTGGGTTTTTATTTAGAGGTTATAGCTAAAAAGTGTAAGAGTATATATGCAAGACCTGAAAGGTTTTTTGCTCTGAATCGAAACCGTTAAATTTCCCCGAAAAATATTTTATGTTACTTTAATTAGAACCACCGCGATATAACAAGGTTTATAGAATCTTTCATCTAAAGAAATATAAGCCTTTCTAGAGCAATAAAGACTGCATAAATGCACGACTGAATTTCTGTTTTTTTATGGATTTACGTTTAGTCAGGAAACTATTGAATAAAAAATAGTTTGATGTAACTAAATTATCATTCGATATTCTAATCGAGATCTACTTCTGTTACACGTTGTATATCCTTCCCGGTGGAATTATTTATTTACATACATAGACTATTGTAGTTACACTGTTTTTGCTAACAACCTGAAACTAACTTTCGAAGCAGCGGTGAAACCACATCAGCGTCGTTTCATCACATATTAAATTAGTATTGATTCCCAAGTTAGTCTCAAAGGGGTCACAGAGTTCATCACGTTTGTGTGCGATTAAAAAAAACTGAGCTTTATATTCTTTCATTGTCATTTGGAGGAGATGGATCTAACAACACGTCCAATTTTAACGTGTAACGAGGTCATGTCAACAATAGAACATTTGATACTCGAATTCTATTTTCATGAAGCTAACACTATAACAATATAGTCTGAACACATAGTAAGCATTCTACTGTTTCATAATTTATAGCTTTTCCCAACCCTGAGAATTATTTCAAGGCCCTATTCAATACAGCAGTTTACTTGCCCAACTTTACATACAGGACTCCGCAGTATGCATAATTACCTGCCTTGTCTAAACAACGATAAGTGTTGAACCAATATTACATTGTTTAAGAAATATTATACAGCCTTAAGATCAGCATAAAACGGATTTAATCAGCCTTTTCAAACACCAATTAATTATGTCATATTGTTAGCATTAAATCCGCGTTTATTTTCGCAATTAATTCTGATTTGAATTATGCTGTATGGGTTTATTAAAAGCATTAAAACGGAGCAATCAAGCCTAATTACTATGATGAATAATTTTATGAATTGTAATAACTCGTTATTCAAATGTCATAATGCCCCAATTTATTATCATAATGTTTCTTTTGTAGTCCTTGTGACCTTTTGTATAGCTAAATAAATAGAATAGCGTTTGTTAGCCTGTAATTTATTTTGCCGAAATGATCTCCCATTTACTTTAGCGGTGATGACCCTATTAATCTCTAGTTGGAATTCAGGCCTCTTCTGACTTATGAACACAATTTTCACTCAAGAACACCAAATAGTAAAGAGAATCTTAGAGTTCAAAAATACATCAATCAGAGCGTGGATCTGAATTGTCACAACGGAAGCGTTTTGGTATTAAACTAACGCCTCACCCATTTTGTGAGTTTGCATTCAAAACGTGATAAATTGTTCAAAGATCTAAAAGTTAGAACACTTTACCGGGGTGCACTGAATTGAAATTGATACATCTTTCTCTTCCACAGATCAATTCGACATCATGTACGTATACATCATAGCTGGCGTCGCTGGTAGCCTTCTCCTATGTATCATCTTGGGCATCATTCGCTGCGTCTTGACTAAACAAACATCCGACCAGCCTAAAGGCCCAGACGTATCAGCAACCACAGAAGTCCCCAACGGATTCAACGACAGCATATCGGAAGTTGACAACGATATTAACATAACTAGTCTATCTGGACCCGTAGACCAAGTTGATTCGGGAATCAAACAAGAGATGCAATACTCCAACGTTGCCATAAGTCCCAAAATCAATAAGTATGTCGGCCGACCAGTGCCCAATACGTACCCGCATGTGAGCACTAATATGTACGGACAGGTGGCCGAATTTCCCATAGAAATGCCTCTTCGAACTATGCCGCATGGTACGTTAGGGCGCGGAGTTGCGGTCAAAACTCTGCCAAGAGTTCAAATACAAACTGAAACGGACCCTAACACCAGGAGTTTATATCGATATTCCAATGCCCAGTACTACTTCGGGTGACAACAAGACAAAAGCCAGTGTTCGGACGTATCCAGGACTTACTGTTTCTAGTTGAATCGTGTAGTGGAGTGTATATAGTTCACGGACTAACTAGTGAAGTTTGTAATGTTCTACTTTTAAATACGGAAACTGTGATATTAATTGAAAACTTTCCTATTGTACTGCGAGCAGTTTTCCAACTGTAGACACAGAAAGACAGTGTGGTTGTTCCTCCGTTGTGAATTGAGAGATGGATCGTTGTTAGCAGAACTTTGTTATACTGTGTTGACCTTCGATAACTAAGCATTGTTTTGTATGTCGAACGAATCAGTGTGTTCATTTATGTATTCACAATGTTTCTCGTGGGAGTTGGGCGTAGTTTGGAACTGTTTTATTAATAATCAGTGTGTTCAGTTATATGAATTCCTACATAATACCAGACTGTATGGATTACCTTGCCGGAGCATAGTACTTTGGTTTCATGCCAGCTCCTGTCAGGATTGCGCTAAAAAGCCAAAAAATCTTTATTTGTTGTTTAACATGCTGTATACGTTTATTTTTCGTGCAAATCGCTTTGGTAGCACAAAATGTTCCTTCAACTTTAAGTCTTATGTTTCAAGATGCTACTCAGAACTATTTGTAATTTAAAGTATGTAATAAATAATGTGTATATCCTTTGTTTCATTTCACTCATTGCTAGTAATAGTAACTGTAATATCTCTATGTTGATAGTTTTAATTATTTGTGCCATTTTGGTCAATCAAATAGCTAATTATAATACGTGACAGATGTGCAAACATGGAGTTAATTAAGAATTATATTTTCGTTTTATATCAAAACCTGTTTGTTAAATTATATTATTGGTAATTGCTTTTTGTGTCTACTAGTTACGGAATAAAATAAGAGTTGAAAACGTTGTGAAAATAATTTATGATTGGTTGATAAATTGTGTTATAGTTTGTATTTGATTTTATAATAATACCTCGACTGTGTTAATTGGACTAGTTATAGAAATCCGTTTAATTCAGACAAAATTACATAACAGCAAATACATTTTAATTCAAACTTCTAAGTTTAAGAAGAAAGTGACTGTACTTCGGGGTAAAAATGTACAGTAAATGGGGTGAAAGATTTCAAGACGACTTCAGAAGTCCAAATCGGAATAAGATTCCATAATTTGATGATACCAAACTCAAATTTCTAACTCCCAAAACCCCAAGTCCAAAATCTACAACTATTTCAGATATCATCGAAGATGACACTATCAATAAACCTAACAATACAAAAACAATGTCTAATACAAGTAGATTCAAGCAATACGATGATGAAATCACAAACCTAAAATTCACTGATGCAAATACAGACTCGGACCATGAGGCTAGTTAATTGCTCGTCGGATATGGCACGGTTAGTAGCTCTGACAACGAGCTGTAAACTCCTAACACGAATTGTGAGAGGGGAGAATTTATGATAATATGTCCAGTTGTCCAATGTCCAGTTACATTAGCTTTGTCAGGGCTTTGGTTTGCAATGGCTGGAAACACAGAGCTAAACACGACATTCATAGATGTTAATGAGTCATTATCTTATGATTTAGGAATGTTTTGAAATGGGCTTGAATATATGGCCGATGCAGGACATATTCAATACAGTTTTAGTATTGTCAGCTTTGATACGGCTTCACAAGTTTTTAAAGGATATATGTACAGATACCACAACGTTTTACACGAAAATTTTCGCAAAACAATTGCGAGTTTTCTTAATGTTTCGAAAAAACACAACAACAAAGATATTAGTTATGTATGTCATAGTCCTTGTCTCATACCAAATAACTATTGTTATTATTTTTATGCGAACCCACCAAATTATCAAATCGTCTCAAGTGACATTGATACATTTAACAAGGTCTTAAGTTACTTCAACATTTTTAGTACTCTCGTCTCTCCAATGTAGGAACACTAAGTATTTTATGTGTAGATGCAACGTTGTAACAGGTTTTTGCTCGATGTGCTAAGCTATATCAACTTCAATGTCTAAATACAGGTTACTTGATACATCGTTATATTCTAACCAAGTACTAACAAGACTTGACTGCTATAACGTATGTGTGAACAATTAAGGACTTTGAACGGTGTTCACTTGAATTTAATTTGAGATGTGAGACGCCTGCATTTATGTTTGTATATTGCTCTCATTTGATATTTAGTGCTCAAAATATATCATGGATTATTCACTGTTTTGGCATGTATGTCTGCAATATGTTACGTCTACTTTTTGATTTTTGGATATAGAAATATAACTTTACGTGTGGTCATTTATCACTGCACGTTTTTGTACTTATTGTTTTGTCTTCGAACATTCTTCATAAATAATTATTAATGGTACCTAACAAATAACTTTGGAAAATAAAATAAGTGAAAAGATGGCGAGAACTTCAAAAATCCGAGTAACGAAACTGAACTTTCTTATACTCGTAGTTGTATTTCTACTGCCCATTTTCCAAATAAAAATAACCGATTCAATTAAAACCGACTTCCAATTACGAACAGTCCTAAAAGCGAAACTTTTATAAAAAGCTCTAGAAAAGAAAATTCCGTCTTCACAATTTCAAACACACCTTTTTACCGTGAAATCCAATTAAAAACTCGTAAATTGCAACTAAGTTCCGACAACGGCTAGTTTGATGTCACGTCACAAATTAGGCGACACTTCGATTCTCGTAGCGTGCAAGACTTGGGTGTGTTCGCAGACCAATTAATGTTCTCCGTGACTTTAACGATGCCGATGTACCGAATAACTGGATTATTTCTAAGCGGAGATTTGCTGCCGTACCAATTGTTGGGTTCCAGGAAATTGCTTTAGCTGTAGCTACTTCAACTGGAGATAGATTTTATCGGAGTTGAGATTTCGGTTTTCGAGCTTTATTTTACTCGTGCAGGTCTTAGTGTTCTTAATAAGTTTCAAGTCAATTTGTTGCTTCTGGGATTCTGTTCAGTTCATTATTAAATTTTGGAGTCGGTAACTTCATTATTTTGAACTGTGATATCCTAAAGAATTATTCTTCTTCCACTTCGTCGTGTCGATGATTCCAATATTTAAGTTTAACTAAATGAATTACCTACATTAAGAACTCGGTCGCATCTTGAGCAGTGGCTTCAAACTGATCTCTCAAAGTGCAGGTAAAATTATAGTGAAGTATTATTGATGTTATTCTTAAAAATGTGGACTGTATGTAAAATCCTTCGATGGTCCTCTTGCTATCAAGGCACACCACACAGAATCGAGCGGTGGCGACAATTTATGACATGAAACGTCGTACCTATGTGATACTGTTCCAGATTACAACGCTCCGATTGTAAATTCTGTTCTCACTCCATTGCCTCGCTCAGCCAGTGCCATATTATGTCTGAGGTGCTCTTTATACGATTGGGGCCACCAAAACCGCACGACCTATTTTGAGAAAAATTTAGACGTTGATAATTTGCTGAAAATTATGTTGTAGTTATCATTTGTTACAAATTGAAAATAAATAATGTGAACGTAAAGTTAATATAGTAATAACCGCCAAAATTAACACAGTCGAGAAGGATACAATATTTTCAAAACGACTGACTGTACAGCCTATCCAGATCACGTTAGTTAATATTTTTAAATGTAAAACTAATAAACGTCTGTGTACAGATAACTTTTTATGTCGTACATCGATTTAATATTAAAGTAATGCACATTATCGAAACTGTTTTATTTATAAACACCCTACATTATGAAAGTGAAGAAAACGTAGTTGGAGATTGGTGTGAAATACACACAAATTTTAGGTCAATCTTTTAATTGCAACAAGTTGAGCAGTAACAGCGTAAGCAAACTACAGAGAAGAACACCACATGCAATATGCAAAATAAAAAGAGATCTCTCATTTTGTTAGGCGATTTGGGATAAAACACAGCACGGGAACGGGTGCACGGGGGGAGAGTTCTAGGACGGGTTTTTAACATGAACGTGCAACACGTATTCTACGAAAATAATTATAATTGTTTCTCGTCACCGACGTTCTAATTTTTACCCGATATATATGCTCCGAGCCCACATTGTTCTCGAATCTAACACCTTAGTGAAAAAAATATACGTTCTGAGTATGTGTACTTTAAAAATATGTAATTATTTGATGGCCCTCAAAAATACCAGAATGGGTGATCTCCTTTACAAAAGAACCGAGCGCACTTGAAAGGATTACGTGCAGTTACTACGAAACCAAAAGAAGTAAGTTTTTAATCATCCAAGTCAAGAAAACGCTAGAATTGAGTAAAACCAAAGCAATAGCAAATACAAGTAAATTTGAAGTTGAGCTATAAACGACAAGTGCTGTTGGTGAAGCTTGAGCAATAACATATAATACCTATGTATTTACGACTACCTTTTGTTCGCGGCTTCGCCCATGTGGAAGTCAGAAAATATCCCACGGGAACATACTAATAAGATTAAAGGTAGTTTATGAGGTAATCCAGGTTATAAACTATCTGCGTGCCAATTTGCATACTAATCTGTTTAGTCGTTTTTCCGCGAATCCGGAACATACTCAAAAATATATTTTCGGCAAAGCAATTGATATGAGGTGTGGGAATGAATCTGTCATTCCCACACCTCATATCAATTTTTTTGCTGCTTGCTTGCTTGCATGCTTTTTTCCAAAAATATTCAATGAACAGTTTTGACTTTGTTACTATTTTATTAATGTATAGGCGCTACGTTTGTTACACACGACAGTATTTCTTTACAAGAAATGTAAAGGTCGAACAGCAAGTCTGATCCGGTGTTCAACGATGAGTTCGATAAACGAGTTATGACCTATAACTTAGTCTCAGAACTCCGCGCCACAAAAAAGATAGGATACAGAAGGTAGGCTCTTATACAATGACCGAAAACAGTCGTACCACCACATACACGCGTACGTACGGTGATCTCAAACAAATACCGTAGTTCTGAGTTGAGCTGCACGATTACTGATAAATGCGTGCACTGACTGGACAGGTCCACTCAATCTGTGTGGTTCTTTCCTCCAAAGACCATTTCAGACACCAATCTCACATGATCTGACCAAGATAATGTCTGTAGTTTTCAGAGACTGTGACCCTTGAGTTTATTTCGGCCTTTGTTCTCAGATAGGAAACGCCGAGCTCATCTAGTTTTAAAAATATGAATGACGTGTAAAAGTGCTTGTACAAACCTACTTACAGAAATAAAATTATTTATCATTTACCAGTCGTGAGTGCGCTTGCTGTCGCTGTGTGTAAAGCGTTTCTATGTGTTCGTGCGGTTTCGTTCGTTGTATGGAGATAACTTTCTGTAGCTATCTCTTTTATGACTGCAGTATGTGCAATATCGGCGATGGTTTGTGTCTCAGAGAGAATTCGGAAACAGGAGACATAGTTGTTTTGCATATAGTAAAATACCTTGCAAAATACTTTATAAAATACTGTAATATCGAACAGCGTAATGTTTTAACCGGTTACGACTGGCAAAGGATAGTATTGGAATTTGAGGCTACAGGTAAAATTTGGAACCTACTTAGCCCTTCTTAGCTGCAGCTCTGTTATATGACGTCTGTTATATGACGCAAGAAAAGAGCACAAACACAAAAAAGGAATTGGTTGGAGGAAATATGCGTCACATCAACCCAAAACAGCCATCGCTCGCAATAATGCTGTGACCTGACGCGAGGCTGAATCTCCGCGCTGGTTTGCAGCAACAGCCAGCAGGAAGAAAAAACCTTGTTCCGAAGTTAATAACCTACAGTAGGTATGTATTTTTTTATTACTTACTATTGTATAAAATCAAGTTCTTCTAACTGAACAAACAGCTGTGCTTCTGGGGAGTTTGTTGCGCTACTTCTTTCCAGACAAAACACTAGGAATTGGTGAAGAGCTGGCGTTTTGAGGGAGTGCCTTATGTAATTTTGACGCTGAAAAAGAGCTAACTCTCAGCCTTGTTTGAATGAATATCTTGGATTGTTAGTTTCTCAACTGGTTCATCTCTATGAGATGAGTCTGCAAACTGTATATCAGATATTAGTATGTACCATTATACAGAGCTGACGCAATGTTGGAAATTGCGGAAATTGTTGGCACTTGCATCGGTTCTCTCAACTTTACCCAGTATTTTTAGCCCGAGTTTGCTCCACTTTGGAAATGCCAGTAGTCATTCTGATCAATTAACATCGGATGTGGTTCAAGCAAACCGTTTCCTCTCTTTCCAAACGGTTCTTAAATCTGCATGACCTACATTCTTTGTGCTAGGCCAGTAGTAATAACCGGGGAAATAACACTTTAGCAAGTTTATGTTTGAACTCTTTAAGCTTTGTCTAAAACTGTACTGTTTTGAACTTTCAAGAAACTGCATATATTTTTAATGGGTAGGTAACTGAATCACAAGTTGAATTTAAAAATACTACATTTGGTAATTTAGCGTCTATAGTCTAAAAGCATCATGTATCAATCGTTTTAGTAACAACTAGCTATGACCGCGACTCCGAGGCGATCCCAAAAATTATCCACAGGATCCTATGTTACTTTTTATAACATCGGCTATGTGCCAATTACTACGTGAAAATATTTTCTAAAATGGAGATAATATGAGAGATAATTTCGGAGATGAGCCGGAACAAACAGACGGAAGGAACAAAAAAATACAGTTTTTTTTTGTTATAGGTACCGTGTATGCTTTCATATGCATTTAGTAAATAACTGTTATTTTAACGTTACAAACAGACACTTCGATTTAATTTATTTGTATTTTTATGTTTAGATCTACGCTCTACACAGTAATCAAGGCCTACATTCTATAAAAGTAATTTTATAAAGTCATATGAATACAGTCGAGTTCTTTTTTTACGATTATAAACATGCAGTTTTTTTTATAAATTCTTCCAGTACTTCCACACAACACCTTGCTCTTATCGACAAGATAGCTTACAGAGTCTTTATCCCGGCTGCGGGAAACAGCTTAAAACATAAAGCACAAAATAAATATGTACAGAAGGCTTAAACATTACTAGCTTTTGCCAGTGACTACACCCGCGTGAAGGTCGAAAATTATCCTACGGGAACGTAGTACCGGGATAAAAAGTATCATACTAAGTGTTAATCCAGGTTATAAATTTTCTGTGTTCCAAATGTCATCCAAATCTTCGGCCGTTTTTGCGTGATTGAGTAATAAACATCCAAAGATCTAACATACAAACTTTTACATTTATTAGTAGGAATAATAAATAGAAAAGTATAGGAAGTGAAAACGAACACACAGCACACACACATAGACGCTTCACGTACAGTGAATGCAAGTGCACTCGCAACTGGTTTTTGTTTGAGATTGCCGCCGTTTCCCAAAAGTAGTCTTCCCAAAAGAAACTGATGGAAATGTAAATAAATGGATCAGAAAACGTACGTTACCTGTTGATGCCTGGGCACGCCGCGATTGCGGCGGTAAGTCCCCTCTTTGAGGAGTGGCTTGAGAGGCGGCATGGCGTCCTCACCTTCCGCCTGACACAGGTCCTCACCGGACATGGCTGTTTCGGGAGGTTCTTGTTTCGGATAGGGCGGGAGGAAACGCCCGGGTGTTTCCATTGCGAAGATCGCCCAGAGGACACGGTGGAGCATACGGTGGAGGTCTGCCCAGCTTGGGCGGAGCAACGCCGTGTCCTCTTGCAGGTGATCGGCGGCGGCGATCTCTCGCGTCCGACCCTGGTCCAGGCCATGGTACGGAGCGAGAGGGCATGGCTGGCAGTCGCCTCCTTCAGCGAAGCAGTTATGCTCGCAAAGAGGGAGGCGGCGCACGTGAGGGAGATGCAATACATGCGCCCTCACAGCCGTGGCCTTCGCAGGAGACGCCCTGGGCGTCGGGAATCCCAGGCTGATTCCCGGCCACCGTAGGCACGGGCTTGCGGACGGCGAGTAATGGGTAGCTCGCTGTCCGGTAAGGACCAAGCCCGGGTCGACGGCGCGTTGTGTTCCACGCGCGCCTCAAAGAGATGTCAGCAGCAACAGAGGGGCCCGCAAGGGCCGATGCCTGCCGGGGGTGCGGGTTGTTCGAAAGAGATACCGCCGCCCCTGGCACACAGGCAACTGAGGGAACACGGGTGGGTTTTAGTCAGTAAAAGTCTGACACGCCCTCCCGCTCCACCCAGAGCGGGAGAAGTTATTTGATGATTTCCCACCCAGAAAAAAAAAAAAAAAAAAACCTGTTGATGCCAATTGGTAGTGTCACTTACAAATTGAGTGCTTTGATTTGATTATGAATACTTACCCGAAATTCTAATATTAATTTACTTTAGACATGTTTTCAATTTGACAATAAGATGAAGTTTATAACCTCAATTTTCGTGGATGATTTTTCAATTACAATTTAATCATGTTATTCTAACAACAATAATTATTGTTGGATTAAATCGTGAAATAAAAAGTTGAAACCGTGTAAAAACAAATAAATGTGTAACTAATTCCCCTTGTGAATAGTTGGCTAAGAATCTATAATATCAATTAGAATCTGAATAACTCTGAAGCTACATATTTGTGGGCTCATCTGTTTTTAATTATTGTATTGAGCCGACCTTCTGTGCCTTTCTATTTCATGTATTAAGCTTCCTTCACACTCATAAATCACTTGGTCACCGCTATCTTAATTTATAGCTGCATTTTGCAAGCGTGAAATTAAAATTAAGCAAACATTTGTTCTCGATTTTTGGGCTTAGTATCTTTGTCTTTGTAATTTATTATCTGTGACGGGTTTGGTATGCGTTTAGGGTTGAATGTTTTAGATGGTCAGTAGAAATTTAGGTGTTTTTGTTGTGTTTTTCAATCTTCATGAGCAAACAAGCCCATTTTGATGGAGTCTTTCATTTAACATTCGAACAATTGGTATTAGCTATAAAAAAATTGCTGGGCGGTGAGATCTACAATCTTCTATATTTCTTCTTGTGATCTGGTAATGTCACGTTTCAATCGTTTTCAGCTTAGCGTTTATTTGTTTTTTTTTTTTAAGATGTAGGAAGGGGACGCCCTACGAGGACATACAGGATAAGTTTTTATCCAGTGCGAAACTGTAACCATAGATTTACGCAGAAATTTAACGTCACTTTTACTAAAAAAATATCAGGTGTTTCATAGAAAAGTGCAATACCTACGCGGTCAAAATGTATGGTACAGCTGATTTTTTTTTGTATTACCGATGAAAAATTTCTACGCTGGGGTATCAAGAATGATAAGTATTTTATATATTTATTTATTTGTTTAATGCACAATGTACACAACCATATTTATAAGCTAGTGAGTACATGACCCTGTTAGGGCGCAGCAAGATAATTTAAAACTAATAATATTACTGTGAGATCTAATATGACGTAGATTAGGGACTTTCACTCTTAAAATATTATATTAATTTAACTTAAATATTATAATGAGAACGTAGGCAGGTAAATATAAAAATATATTAAACGCATACGTATATCTAGTTGTGCGGGTTGTTCGAAAGACATACCGTGGTCCCTGGCACCCAGGCGACTGAAGGAACACGGGTAGGTTTTACTCAGTAAAAGTCTGACACGCTCTGGGTGGAGCAGGAGTCCACCCAGAGCGAGAGAAGTCATTTGATGGTTTCCCACCCAACAAAAAAAAAACACATATGTACATAAACTCCCGCCTTTTTCCCACGGGGTAGGCAGAAACGCTACCTGCAACGATACTAACAATTTTTTTATTAAAGAATAGAGTGAGAAAAAATCTACAAACATTCAGATTCAGATTTCAGATATTTTGATCTGTTTTTGAACACCATGAAATAGTACCGGCCATGTTAATACGTCATACTGCTGTATAATCTAAGTGTTAATTACTGTCAACTGAACAACTTTGTACTTTTATAATTTTCGTAACCAATGTATTTTTATTGAAATAATATCTCGCATTCAGGAACAGCAAACCAAAGATAAGTAGAATAATAACGAATTACTTAATTCTAAAAAATTAGGTTTCGTACAAAATATCAGCGCATTTGTTTACATAGCAAACTGAGGTCATACCCACAGAGCAATATGGCGTCGACTGCGTCCAGCGTTTTCGTCAAATTACCCGCGAAATTTGTGTCAAAAATTAAAAATTGAATGGATTTTAATGGCACTAACCGATTAAATAAAAATGTTGTTTTCTTTAGTGGTTTATTAGCACTATATAATCTAAGTAACACACATTTCAAAAATGGGTATAATACCCTATTGAAATGACAAAAGCCAAAAATAATATAATTTACTTTCTATTGAGTAAAGCCCGATGTAGCAGCAGCGGTGAGGTTTGGTGAAAACCAATGTGTATGTATGGTAGATTGTGTTGAGGATTTTTATAATGAAAAACGATGCGTTAGGTTTAACGAGTAAAATAGGTGTATTGGCCATTTTGCTTACAACATTCGAGGATATGGGTGTGGGAACAATATTTTGAATTAAACCAATCACGGTCGAGAGATAGGTATGACGTAGCATGTCGTATTGTTTCCTGCCTCAAGATGTCGCTGTTGGTCCTTGATATGCGTTTATGGAGCAAGAGATCACAACATGCCCCCGGCCTTGGAAGCAGTGGCTTTCAATGGTCTTCAGTCACTGCATCAGTGTCGATCACGTCCTGTAGCAGAGGACAAATCTTGGTGAATGCGCGCCTCACCACGCCCGATGACGTCTGTATATCAGCCACCCGGGAAATACCATCCTTTCCTGGGATAGTGCAAAGCACGCGTCCCAAATGCCACTTCAAAGGTGGGAGGTTATTGTCTTTGATAACCACTAAGGAGTTTGGTTTGAGCTTGTCCTTATTTGCCGTCCATTTCGTCCGCACCTGCAGCTCGGAGATGTATTCCTTCGCCCACCGGTTCCAGAAGTGTTGACGAAGTTGTTCTACCCTCTGGTATCGCTGAAGACGACTAGCAGGAACATCGCGTAGGTCATCGCTAGCTGGCGCGATCAGTGGTCGACCAATAAGGAAGTGACCGGGAGTGAGAGGGGAAAAGTCGTGAGGATCGGGGGAAAGAGGAGACAGAGGTCGAGAATTTAGTACGGCTTCTATTTGAGCCAATACTGTGCTGTACTCTTCGAACGTGAGGTGCGCGTTACCTATTACACGACGAAGATGGTATTTACTGGACTTTACTCCTGCCTCCCACAGACCACCAAAATGCGGAGAATAAGGGGGGATAAAATGAAATTTTATATTTTGACTAGACGCGTACTCTAAAATATCACTACTACAATTTGCTAAGAATCTTGAAAAATCGTTCATTACACCTACAAAATTACGACCATTGTCAGAGTATATATCTGCAGGCTTACCACGGCGTGAAATAAATCTCTTTAAAGTAGATAAATACGCTTCACTGGAGAGGTCACTGACTAACTCCAGGTGTATAGCACGTGTCACGAAACAAACAAATAGACAAATGTAGCCTTTGATGAGCCTAGCACCCCTACCTTTGCGGTTCAGAATGAGCACTGGCCCAGCGTAATCCACCCCACACCGAACGAACGGCAGACTAGGTGTAACCCGCTCCCTAGGTAGGTTACCCATCATCGGACTAAGCGTCTTACCTCTAATGCGAGTACAGGTAACACAACTATGCACCACATGGCGAGCTAAATTCCTACCACCAACAGGCCACCATGATTCGCGTAAATTAAATAGTAATGCCTGCGGAGCAGCGTGGAGTAGCTGAATGTGCTCATGACGAAATAATAACGTGGTAAAATAATGTTTACTATGAACTACAATCGGATGTTTTTTACCGTAAATAAATTCATCAGAATTAACTAAACGACCACCAACGCGCATTAATTTGTGATCATCTAAAAACAAATTCAATTTAGACAAACAACCTTTACTAATAGTGTCATTATTGGATAATGCCTTATATTCAACCGGATAAGATTCCATTTGACAAAATCGAGCTAAAGTTTGATCCGCATAGTCTAACTCGTCTACACTAAGACCGCCTGTACGCTTATTACTCTTATATTTACTGTTATTAATAAAACGTAACATAAAGGCAGCCGCACGCCTCATACGTTTAAACTGAGAGAACCGATGAAAGGGAAACAAAGATAATTCACAACAATCCTGAGCTACTACGGCAGTAACGCATGACTTGATCTCAGGTAACTCGCGATTTTTGAACGAGTCCGAACTTTTGTGATCATCTATTGAAAAACTAGGATCACGAAGGACCCTCCCACCACAAGGTAGACGAGGAAAGTTCTTCCATTCGAGCACCGCGTGACGCCATATCGGCAGGATTATCTCCACTCCGTACGTGGCGCCACGGAACATCTAGTGTAAGGTCATGAATTTCCGCTATCCTATTTTGAACGAATGTCTTAAGTTGGTTAGGCCTCATGTGCAGCCAGCCTAAGACAATCGTGGAATCGGTCCAAAAAACTACACTATTAAATTTACAACGTAATGAGTTACGTACTTTGTCATACAGACGAGCACCTAATAAAGCTCCACAAAGTTCGAGACGTGGGATACTAAGAGGTTTTAAAGGCGCGACCTTCGTTTTTGAAAACAATAATCTAACGGATACTGTTAAATCATTGTTAACTGTGCGAACATAAATACACGCGCCGTACGCCGTCTGAGATGCGTCGCTAAAAATGTGTAACTGTTTATACATAGGCTGTGTACCTATAGCGTGGCGAGGTATGCGAACATTGTTTAGAGCTTGCAATGAGATAACAAACCGGTTCCACACGTGCGCCGTGTCATCAGGAACGTTATCATCCCAACCTATTTTTAATAGCCATAATTGTTGTAAAAGGACTTTGATTGATAACAATTATGACAGGACTTAACAAGCCGAGAGGATCAAAAATTTGCGAAACGTTTGATAAAATAGACCTCTTTGTAATAGGCTTGTTATTTTCCATATTAACACACGAATTGAAATAAAAGTTGTCGCTTGCGTTATGCCAGCCGATTCCTAAGGTTTTAGAACTTACATTTTCATCTAAACTTAAAGGTTTAAACTGACTAGAAGACTGATGGTCATCATCGTGTTTAAAATTGAATATCCACTTCCTAAGTGGAAAACAACCTGACTGCAGCGTTTTCTGAGTTTTGTCACATAGATCTAATAATTTATTTTTATCATCTAAGCCTGTAATGTAGTCATCGACATAAAAATCCTCTTTTATAGCTCGTGCAACATCAGGATCAGGAGACTCAGAGGCTAATTGTTTTAGGCATCTAACACTTAAAAAAGGCGCGGAGGCGGTTCCGTACGTCACGGTGTTTAGTTTAAACATACCTAACGGCTTTGACGGATGGTCACGCCACAGAATCATTTGCAAGCTACGCTGGCCCTCATCTACTAGGCATTGCCGGTACATCTTTTCCACGTCGGCGCATACGACGTACTTGTGCTGCCGAAAGCGGAGAAGAATGGCTATAAGATCACCCTGTATAGGAGGGCCAACCAGCTGCAAATCATTCAGTGACTTACCAGAGCTCGATGGTGCGCTTGCGTCAAACACCACGCGCAACTTGGTGGTGGTGCTGAGCTCGCGGAACACGCCATGGTGCGGCATGAAATAACACGGGGATTCATAGGAATCTACCTGTGTCATATGGCCTAAACTCAGATACTCCTGCAAAAAATTGGAATATAGAATTTTATATTCAGGCGAACGCTGCAGACGTTTTTCTAGCGAAAAAAATCGACGTTCTGCTTGTGTATAAGAATCGCCCAAGGTATCAGGTGACTGATGGAGTGGAATGTGCACGCAGAATCTCCCCTCGCTATTGCGAGTTGTAGTGCGAACAAAGTGATCTTCGCATGCACGTTCTTCCTCAGTCTGTGCGTCTCTGACCTTGGACGGTTCCTCAATCTCCCAGAACAATCGAAGTTGCGTATCTAGGGAATTAATAATATTGCAATGAATTGGCGCATTTTTTCGCGTATAATTAACGATTGGTCCGGAAATAATCCAGCCTAGTTTGGTATTCTGTAGAAACGGACCACTAGACAAACGAATCTTACCATCTTCTAACAGATCCCAAAACCTATCTGCGCCAATTAAAATATCAATATTTTTGTAGTCTAGAAAGTCCGGATCGGCTAACCGTATGTTGTCTGGAATACAGACTTGCGCGCTTAATTTACACACGGCAGGCATCGAAGCCGTAATTCTAGACAGCACATAACAATTAATGCGCGTAGTAAATGAATTATCGACGCAGGATTTGATAACGATATTACAAGCTTGCGAACAATGTACTACCGAATCACCCACGCCTCGAACTTCGTTTGTGGACTGTATTAATGGTGAATTTAATAATTGACATAATGATTTTGAAACGAAACAGCGCTGGCTTCCGTTATCCAGGAGTGCCCGCGCTTTATGATATCTACCGTGTACATCTGCTACTTCAACGATAGCTGTTGACAATAACACGGACTGCACACCTACAGACTTACTCGATTGCGTTTGCATGTGTGCCTTGTTTACGTGAATAGGGACTGCGGAGTCCGAGGTGGTTGGTACGGCCGCGGGGAGGTGCGCAGGCGCTTCACTCTCATTAGCACTCGGCGCTTCAGTGTTCGTTGTGGAATGCAAAGCAACAGAACTATTAGCCTTATCATTGTGCAATAATGAGTTGTGTTTTTGGTTGCAGTGTCTACAAGGCCCAAACCTACAATTATTTACCGAGTGTCTCGAATGTAAACAATTCTCACATAAGTTGTGCTCGCGTACAAGTTTAAGCTTTGTGTCTAAGTCGCTTTCGATAAACTCTTTACACGTGTACAGTGGATGATTCGCGTTGCATTTTGCGCATGTTAACTTACCACGTTGTTTACTTGATTTACTCGGCGCGCTAGAAACATTGCAGTGTGACATATTGTGACATTTTGAATGTTGTTTTTTGCTGTCAGTGCTTTGAGCTTCTTTGCTATGTGAACGCTGCAATGCCTCCAGCATGTCTGCTTTGTTGCGCAAAAAGTTAGTTAAAACATCCACCGATAAACGTTTGGAATTGTTCTCGTTAGGGTTTGGGAACAATGTGCACTTGTGAGACCCCCATTCTCTTTCAGTTATTTTATCTAACTTCGACACCATGATATTAATAATTAAATTATCCCAGTAGTCTGTAGGCTCACCTAGGATCTTAAGAGCGCGTAAATTTTTCAAAATAGTGTCTATTAATTTTCTAATCGAAGAAGGCGACTCTTTAGTTATCGCAGTTATATTTAACAAAGCTTTGATATGGTGATCAACTAAAAGTCCGCAATTATTGTATCGGTTAAGCAACAAGTCCCATGCCACCTGGTAATTATCAGCAGAAAATTCTATGGAATGTATAACTAGTTCTGCGCTGTCTTTGAGAGACGATTTGAGATAGTGAAACTTTTGAATATTGGAAATATCTTTAGAATTATGAACTAGTGAGGTGAATGTGTCTCTGAATTCCAGCCAGTGCTCATAAGAACCATCAAATGTAGGCATGGAAATAGTGGGTAACTTCACGAAATGTATTTGATTATTGTTATGACTATGACATGACTTAGTACAGTCAGCAGCCTCATCAGTGTTCAGCATAAATTCAGCAAGTGATATTAAATTGTAGTAACTATCTTCAAAATGTTTTCTTTGATTTAATTGTTCGCCTAATTCACTATCAGAAACTCTTTCTTCTATTTTAGTTTGAATGTCGTTAAATTCAGAAAATAAAGTAGTACATCCTTGAATCCGCAACTTTAAATCAATGCGTTTTTGATTTGGAAAGTCATGATCACAATCTTTTGAAGACTCTAAATAATTGTTAAATTTGGTAAGCCTGCCCTTAATAATACCACGCTTCCTAACTAAATCACGAACTAACTCACTACTCTCTACACTTAGCAAATTAGGAGATTTGTCACGGGATTTAGCAGAATCAATAGGCATTTTGGTGGTCAGTGAAAAGAGGAGTACTCACGGTTTAATAATAGTCAGATCAATCACACACGGCACTGATGCTAGCAACGTCACCAGGCTGGTAATTGACTGGAAATCCAGTATTCTGAGACTACAATGCAGCAATTTCACTGAAATAAGAGCACAGACACACTATAGTACCAAATAGAACTCAGGAGATGATGGAAAGGAATATGGATTGGCCCCACCGATTGCGTATTATCTCCGATGAAATCTTTTGCGTTTTCTTCTCTATCCGCCACGTGCAAGGGGTCTCCGTCCAAAGGTCGCTCGGCGATCTTGAAGGTCTCAATATCCCAATGTTCGGTTCGAAGGTCCAAAATGTAGCAGCAGCGGTGAGGTTTGGTGAAAACCAATGTGTATGTATGGTAGATTGTGTTGAGGATTTTTATAATGAAAAACGATGCGTTAGGTTTAACGAGTAAAATAGGTGTATTGGCCATTTTGCTTACAACATTCGAGGATATGGGTGTGGGAACAATATTTTGAATTAAACCAATCACGGTCGAGAGATAGGTATGACGTAGCATGTCGTATTGTTTCCTGCCTCAAGATGTCGCTGTTGGTCCTTGATATGCGTTTATGGAGCAAGAGATCACAACACCCGACATTGTTTTCAAAAACGTAGCGGTTGTAATTTAAATGCGTTCAAGAAAGTTGTGAAAAAATTCATAAACTTGTTCTTCTTATAATATATTCATCGACTGAGTTCGAAGATAATGTGTTCTCGAAGAAAATTTTGCTCCCTCCCCTCAAATGTTTTGATTTATTTATTATCCTTCCTGTTTTACGTAAACCCAAAACCTGGTGGTTTTATGTTTTTATCCGATTTCCGTTTACGTAATTTCAATGCAATACACTCTTAAGAAGATGGAGAGAAATGATCCTCTTCGTCTTGGGAACCGACTTTTAAGTCGTAAAGTATATTTTTAGGGACAAGATTATTTCAGGTCGACTGCTTTATTTGATTCTGCTGGTGTTAGTGATAGGATTCTAAGCAGTGTTTTTGTTAAGTTACAATATTTTTCCACCTTCTGTCTAGCCTTTTCTCAACCATGTTGGGGTCGGCTTCCAGTCTAACCGAATGCAGCTGAATACACTGCGTTTTTCATTATGTAAGTTACAACAATTAAGGATAAAATAATAGACAAAAAATCTAAAAAACACGCCTAAAAACTGCAACTAAAAAAGCAGAAAATAATTTAAAAAAAGCGTGGGGTGCTTTTTGAGATATTTTCATAATCAATTAATATCAAGAACTCCACGCTTTTTAAAATTATTTTCTGCTTTTTTGGTTGCGTTTTTAAAGCGAGTTTTCTAGATTTTTTTAATCTATTATATATTTTCTATTTTTTAGTTCTGCGAACTACAAAAGCGTGATTTTTCAGTTTTTTATTATTATTATTGAATTGTCATCGGTCCTCCATAAGTCAAAGTTTAAATGAAATCAGACCGTTTGAAGTGGGTCAAAATCAAGTCCAAAGGAGTTGGTTACAAACAAACATACAATCATACAGGTGAAGCCAATAAAAAGCGAGTAATAAAAAGATCAACCACAAGTTTATCGAATCTATGACGCAATTCCCGCCAATATTTTGAAGATCATTCACATGCTAGTCTGTCTCAATCTGTCACAAATATTTTATTTCAATATTTTTGACAAGTGTTTGACTAAGAATGTTTCTTTTAAGAGATTGCGACTGGAATTTGAGCGTCTTTTAAGTACGAAGCCTTCTGTTTTTTAGGGGTTGGACGTACGTTGCTGTTTTATTTGATAGGTCCTATACATTTTGGTCTAAATTACATTTATTTGACGAAATCAGTAAAAAGACATTTTTTTATTTATTTTACCTTAATAGTTGCCTGGAATTCTAGACAGGTCAAAATCAAAATATTTTATTTCACATTAGCTGACCCGACAGACGTTATCCTGTGTTAACTATGAATATTGAATTCTCATTTTATTCATGTATGTTAAGCACAAATTTCATATTTTTTTTCTTTCTTGTGCACCTTCTCCTGACAATAACAAACACCACAAAAAAGAATTAGCAAAATTGGTCCAGCCGTTCACGTGTGATGCCGTGACCAAGGGAAATAGGGATTCATTTTTATAGATTTAGATATAGAAGAAGATAGATAGACAGATGTAGATAAACATGGGCACTTATGAAGAAGAAGCTAGGTGCACGGTTCCAATTGGTCGTTTCATGTGGTGAACAGCTGGCAAAAAATACCACGGTTAGTATTTTAAAAATAACTGTTTAAAAACAAAAGAAAAACACGCTTTTGTAGTTATCAGAACTAAAAAATTGAAAATAAATAATAGTTTAAAAATCTTTTTTTTTTCATTGTCAATTCAATTGTCATCGATCCGCGATAAGTCTACAAGTTTAAATGAAATCTGACTTAGACTTGATTATTTAATGCAATTAGACCATAAGGCTTCTTCAAACAGCCGCGACGCGACAGCGCGACGCGACACTTGTAGAACAATTTCCATTAAGTTTTCATAGAAATTGTTCTACGAGTGTCGCGACGCGACCGTCGCGTCGCGCTAGTCTGCACGAGCCTTAATATTCAATATTTATGAACTTACATTATTGTTTACCGGCAACAAGACGGACACTCAAATTTATGAATTTCCTAGGACACGTAAGATAATGCACGTTTTCGCATCTCGTACGTAGATATTCTTCTACATCCATATTAATCCAGTCATTTGGTGGTTGGTAAGTATCTGAAAAATATTCAGGGAGATTTGAAAAATGGTAATTTTATCGATTTTGACGTGTTGTTTTGAATTTACTATTAGCCACCGCGTATCTTTGCCGTTCGCGTCGCCATGCAAAAACAAAATAGTTTTGGGCGCCATTTTTCAATATGGCGGCGTGAGCAGCAAAGAAACGAGATTTGATTGTAGGTAATTTGTTTAATATTTTATTTTTAGAATGATTTTTTGTACTTTTTGCTGTGCCGTAGTTGCACCTTAGAATAATCATTAAGAACTTTAAACTTGTGAGAACCTTAACACCTCGGATACTGCGCTCCATTGCTCGTTGGCAGACCTTGAGTTTGGACTACAGTCCGGCGGCGGCCGAGAGAATGCGTTCTTGACACCCGTCAGATTCATACAAACGAATAAGCACCTACATGTTTTGCGACTTTGATTTTCTTTTTATTTTCTCGCCGGCCGGACTGTAGACCGAAAAGGTACGATCTAAACGAACCGTTTGGACAGTAAAAATAAAATGTAAGACTTAGTACTTCAGGGAAAAGTCATTCTATGGAATTCACAAGAACCTAGTTGTACTTATTGAATATAATTCCGTACAGCCATATTTGTTGCGTTCGCTAATCCTATTGTTATCAACATACAACCTGAATGAAACTTGCAATTTCTTAAAAAATAAAAATCTCGAGGGCTATTTCAGGGCATCCTCTTTCCTCTCTTTTTTGTCGAATGCAAAAACGATTTCACAGCTAGTCTAAAAATTATGCAAACTTCAACTTACAGGTACAAAAAACTGTTCATAAAATATTCCTAGATTAATATTAAAATCCGTACCACCTACAAAATAAGCAAAACATCTGGCCTGTAACATGAAAGTAACGCAAACACGTGGGAATAGACATTAATTATGGAGAGAGCTCGGGCGCTCGAAAACACCCATTTTAAATATACTGAGTAGGTACCTAGGTAAACTTTATTTTGATTCAGTTTAAAATTTATACAGATACTTACTAGTTTTTTGAGATTTTTGCCGGAAAGTGGCATTTAGTGTTGTAACTTCACAGTTTGAAAAAAAAGCCTTACCTACTGTGATAAACCTTGATTAAAGTTAAGAGATGATTTTTATCTTTTTAGCGAACAACTCGCATCCCTGGCAGGCATCGGCCCTTGCGGACCCCACCAGTTGTTGCTGACATCTCTGACGGCGCGCGTGGAACACAACGCGCCGTCAACCCGGGCATTTTTTTTTAACGTGGAGAAATGCCTACTGCGCTACCACGGGGAGATAGCGCAGTTATGTGGGTCTGTAACCCACTACAACTCCACGGTGTCCGCCAGTGCCACTTGAGGCGGGAACACGGAAACGCGCAAGCCATCCGCGAACCCGCCGCGGCTGTCCGTCTCCTCCCTATCACCGGCGCACCAAGACACATGGCACGCCGTGACCACCAGAGATGATAAAACGTCAAAAATGTATGGTTAAAAGTGGCTAATCATTACTTAACTTAAAGCAACGCTTATAAATAAAGGGGTAAGTATTTATCTTAAATGATGATCGACGAAAAAGTTATCTCAAATTCACCACATGATTCTAGAACCCCTAGGGTAGACATTTTTCGTCGGTTATACGTTGTGAACACTTTTGCTGAACGGTTTGACTGTCAGTACTTGAACCACTGCTGCATGATTCACATAGTGACTAATGTTAAGATATTATTTTAATTTTGTTTGTATTTATGTACCTATAATTTTTATTGTAAATGTAATTATTATGTAATTTATTTAATAATTTTTAATCCAGTTTAATTGTATGATCCAATACTGATTGAAATAAATAAATAATAATAGTAATAATAATAATTTGTGATAGGTTTTTGTTTATTTATTAACCATATAAACAAAAACCGCTGTTTCATACGAAAGTGCAATACCAACACATTCAAAATGTATGGATCAGCTGATATTTTTTTTAATAAGCGACGAAAAATCAACTTTAATTCTACGATCATGACAGTAGACTTCATCATGGTTATTCGTTGCGTGCCGATGACCGTAACACTCTGTGGTTTATTGCTGTGTTAATGATAAAAACAATTTTGTCATTGCTACCTTAATGATAAAGACAATTTTGTCATTGCTACCTTAATGATAAAGACAATTTTGTCACTGTTACCTTAAGATAAAGACAATTTTGTCATTGCTACCTTAATGATAAAGACAATTTTGTCATTGTTACCTTAAGATAAAGACAATTTTGTCATTGCTACCTTAAGATAAAGACAAGTTTGTCATTGCTACCTTAATGATAAAGACAATTTTGTCATTGTTACCTTAAGATAAAGACAATTTTGTCATTGCTACCTTAAGATAAAGACAGTTTTGTCATTGCTACCTTAATGATAAAGACAATTTTATCATTGCTACCTTAATGATAAAGACAATTTTGTCATTGCTACCTTAATGATAAAGACAATTTTGTCATTGCTACCTTAATGATAAAGACAATTTTGTCATTGCTACCTTAATGATAAAGACAATTTTATCATTGCTACCTTAATGATAAAGACAATTTTGTCATTGCTACCTTAATGATAAAGACAATTTTGTCAATGCTACCTGAATGATAAAGACAATTTGGTGATTGCTGCCCTCTTCAAGCGATGCCATAAGCCGAGGTCCGTACCCCACAGGGCCCCTAGCATGAAGTCGCTTAGTTTTAAGTATTTAAGCCCTACCTGGAGGCCTTAATTTATTGAGGCAGCCACAGGCAAGTCCGATTAAGCAGCCGAAAACCTCCTAGGCTAACTTGCAAGTTGTCATTCCTGCTTTTATAATAAAGCCTATTTACGGGCTATGGGAATAAATAAGACTGTCAAACTGACAGTAATTAAAGAGTGCGATGGGAATTCAGAATCAACCAGTTGATTTTGTTCGACGTTTCATTCACTGAAGGAAACGGATAATTATGGTGGCGCCTGATAAAGAGACAATCATCTTTCATGGCTCCATAATATGGAGATTTTTTTTTTATTCTTTTGCTGGATTTGTAGTTGCAAAAGTCCTTTACCTACTTTGATTTAAAAAAAAGTATATTATCCGAGTTTGTTTTACTTTAAATTTCCTGAATTTTACGAGTTTGTATTTACATCTTCCTACTTCGGTTCGATGGTGGTTCAGAAACTTCCATGGAGGTTATGGAAGCTAGGATGCTGCAGGAAGATGCTGGCTTGGCAATAGATATGGAGCGGGTAGTGGAAAGTATCCTGCCATAGATGCTATGGAGTTCCGCTGGGTTTCCTGGTAGGGACGCTGCCATTTTGTGTTCGGAACAAGTTCATTAACCAGTCAGATAAACTGATGAACCATACCTATAATACGTCAGCGTCATTAGTGTAAGTATCGTCTTGATCGTCGTCACAGCAATGGTGGCCCAGTGGTTACGGCCCCGACGACGAGTTTGTAGGTCGTGGGTTCGAACGTGAGTTCGGGTAAATAATTCCATCACCACTGTTCTCTAAACGGTGACGGAAAACATCGTGAGGCACTTGGGATGTCTTAGAAACAAGCATCCGAAGACACGTGACATCTGCCAACCCGCACCGGGCCCGCGTGGTTCATTACAGCCCTATCATCATCTGCCTAGTCTTTTCCCAACTATATTGGGGTCGGCTTCCAGTCTAACAGGATGCAGCTGAATACCAGTATTTTACATGGAGCGACTGCCTATCTGACCTCCACAACCCAGTAACTGGGTAACAATACGATACCCCTTGGTAAGACTGGTTGTCAAATTTTCGGGCTTCTGACGACCCGTAAAGACTGTCAATGATCCACAAATGACAGCCGGGAGCAACGGCATAACGTGCTTTCCGAGGCACGCAGGGGTCTTGGTATGTAGAGATGGTCACCCATCCGCGGACCAACCGCGGCAAGCGAAGCTTAACCTGATCGATCGACCCGTGCAGCTATTGTTACTTAGCCACAAGCCCCTCCCTCTTGAAGAGGTCTGTGCCCCAGCAGTGGGAAAATAAAAGGCTAATTATGATGATCAGTATAAAGCATCATTTGCTGGACATAGGCCTCACCAAATATGTGACGAAATTTGAGCTCTATTAACTCAGCTCGTAAATGCCAAACATTAATCCTTAATTGCTTGAAAATACAACGCAATTTTTCCGAAAACATATAATATGTAAGATCGTTACGTGGATATTAATAAAGTCAAATGTTTGTTTGACAAACATTTACGATCGATCTATATGTACAACGATAAAATAGCAATCTAAATTATGTACCGTTTTCCACGAACAAGTAAAACATTGTTCTTAGGATACTTATAAATTCACTAACTGTTCTCAAAATTACGTCTTTTGAAACTATTATGATCCTACAAAACATCTGAACAGTTTAAAATCGTTATTATTAACAACCTATCGCAATTCCAATGCTTAAAGGATCAGCCATCCTATTCAATTAAACCAACGATCAACAAAGAGTGGAATAGAAATCGCGGATACCCACTTAACTACACAATTACTCGAAAATTGAATGAGCATTGCCAAAAGTAAGCGACCGCCGAAATAGAAACACTACAATGGCCAGTCAAAATTAAACATTTGACCGCTCATGGGTCGTAATTTTCAATGTGCCACGTTACGTAATAAACGTTCAATAATGTGATTGTACGTGACCGCCCGGGTTGGTCAGGTAAATTTTCCTGTCCCTCGCAGGAAATGCGGGCCAATAAAAATCATTAAATTGCGGGGTTTCGCTTGACCGCTATACCCGGGTACGAGGAACGCAATATGCTAGGACGAACCAGAATCTTTAATGTCGGATCGCATAAAATACTTTTTGCGAATTCCTCATCATTTTCGAGGACAGGGTAGTTCTGTGATCCGTATAAGGTTTTAGGTTCAAGTTTCAATAATTCACTTTCTTTTGTGATGACAAGCACCATGTAATAGCTTTTTCATGGCGTTATGCCATTATTTGGTCATGTAGGGCAAAGTGTTATTGTCAACTGTGGCATCCTTACTTTCCATAAGCAACTTTACCAATGAGAACTGTACTTAAATTTCTCTCGATAACTAAAAATCTGTTGGCGCTATTTAATATCGCAGCGATACAGAAGTAAAATAACCTACTAATTGTTACAAATTTTTAGGAATCGAGAGATATTTTAATGAACAGTTCTCATTGGTAAAGTTGCTCATGGAAAGTAAAGATGCCACAGTTGACGGTATTGGGTTTTTTTATCTGGAATGTCTCAGAAGGAACCCGGAACTTGGGTTTGAGCTCCCATTACATGGGCCTTAAACATAACCGGTGAAATGTGGACGTCCTCTGCCCATCCCTTTGAGGAAACAATGCGTGATGTTATGCTATGGTACGTGGACATGTCATTAGTGTGAGGCATACAACGTTTGATTGATCGGTGGTCGGTAGTTATTCCATTTACAACCCGTAAAAGCTTTTAGGTCCTGTCAGGATTTGCAGGAAATACAAAAATTAAGCACACGATGCGCCCACGTTCTTCTTATTCGTGTATTCACACACATAGCTTCGCAATTTCCTATGATTATGTTTGAAGATTATTGTCAGTTATTATGAAAGTGTGGGTGTTCACGAAACATTTCCTTTCATAATAGGGATATTGGGTTTGTTCATGTTACAGAAAAAATAATCTTTTTGAACAATATTAAGTCTGAGAATACTCTTTATTATATTGTTTGAAAAGTCAAAGTAATCGTCAAATTACTCGGTTTCAAAACAAAGTACTAAGGGATACAGTAAGCGCGCCCTGGTATATTAGAAACAGCGACCTCCATCGGGACTTCAAGATGGATGTCGTAAACATAGTCATACAAAAATATGCAGAAGTTCATGAACACAGACTTCGTCATCACGTGAATGTCGAAGCGATCCAACTCATTGAAAACATTGAATTAGTGCGAAGACTAAAAGGGTAAAACCTTTTGAGTCAGTTTAGTGCAATGTAAGTGAACGTGCTGTAATGGTAAAAACTGTTATGAAGAACACGTGAATCAAGTGTCTTCCCTTTTACTTACAATGATTAAAAAATACGTTATTGGACGATTTCTAAGTTTTATAGTTACTTAGCAGTATAAGTTATATTTAAATTACTTATTAGCTAACAGGCTAGATTGTAATGCGAATAAAGTATCATCTTTTGTGATATTTTATAAAGGAAAAATAAATATTCTGAGAATATTCATTATAATATTGTTTGAAAAGTCTGACAACCAGTCTTACCAAGGGGTATCGTGTTACCCAGTAACTGTGTTGTAGAGGTGAGATAGGCACTCGCTCCATGTAAAATACTGGTATTCGGTTGCATCCGGTTAGACTGAAGCAGTGTACGACTAAACGCCGACAGACACTACGCCGACAGACTGAACACCGACAAGACTTTACTTCGACGGGACTCTTCGCCGATGGGATACTTCGCCGACAGGACTCTTCGCCGACAGGGCTCATCAGGTAGGTAAAAGGTTAGGTTAGGTTAGAATGGTGACCAACCGCGCGTGAACCGAGCGAGCGATGTAAGCGGTGCCGAGGCACCAGCTGGCAAGCGCCACTTCCAAGTTAGTGGCAGTTACTTGGTTATTTAGTAATAGCGCAAGAATGAGCCTTGTTGGCGAAGAGTCTTGTCGGAGAAGTGTCCTGTCGGCGAAGAGTCCCATCGAAGAAGTCTTGTCGGTGTTGTCTGTCGGCGTAGTGTCTCTCGGCGGTTAGTCGTACACTCAGACTGAAGCCTATCCGATTTAAGAAAGGCCTAGGCAGACGATGATGATGAATAATCAAAAAAAAATATTCATCTGCTTTATCGTGAATCCACTCACTGTGCGCTTTCATAATCTCTAACGTAGTGATAATATCGTGGACGTCCATATTGCTTTGGGCTTCCCGATTATTTTCTTTTACTTGGATTTACCAGTCAAAGACCCAAACGTCACCAAAAGTAAAAAAAATGCGCTGATCTAAAGTTAGTTCACAATATTAACTCATAAGTAGTCAGAAGTAGACGAAAATATACAGAGGATAACTCACACCATAAAAAAGCCATGTCAATAAAAACAAGTGCTTTCAACAGCCTGCACATACAGCACTTTTGTATTCAAGCAAAAACATCTTCATCATCAGCACGAAGCGGGATTAGTGCAGTCCCCGTAGTCCCCCTTAGAACATAATGGTGTGCATGACACTTCCAGCCTTTTTGCTTGGTGTAAACATTGCATGTTTGAAGATATGATTCTGTTCATAAAATGTGAAATGCAGAGTGCTAAAAAACATTGCTAGTGGTAGTTTTAGTTTTTCTCCTTTTTTAGTATGCTTGCGACGCTAATAGATTCTCTACGCTTTTAGTCTTACAGCCAATTAGTTTTAAGTGTCTGGTTGATAACAAGAATATTATTACGCTTAGAGGTAACTTCTGTACTTTTCTTTTGTGAAAATATTATTGTAGTAGAAGCATTTGCATATTAATTTACTGTTGAAAAAACTGGTAACGACGAACAGTTTGTACCTATTGTTTATTTGTGAATACACGTATTTCAAAACATCGTTTTTTGTGTGACATGAAAATTCAACAAGGAATTTTTAATTTAAAACAAAATGTTTTTTTTTTATTGCAGAGTCACAATGTTTTCCGTCAAAAGTAGGTTTTTCTTTATTTTTCTGTTTTATTTTTCATTATATTATCATTTCATTGTTCCGTGTCGTGCTGGACGTAAAGAATAGCACCATCAAATTTCTTCCCGTGGGTGTCGTAGGAGGCGACTAAGGGACTTACTAGAGACTGGGCAGCAGCGTTCTCTATGCATTTTACCAACATACTGCGATCGCCAACCCAGGAGGGTTGGCAAAAATTATGGCAAGCCCCCCCAAATTGGGGGAGGCTTATGTCCAGCAGTGGACGTCTATCAGCTGAAATGATGATGATGATGATGATAATTTCATTCATTTCTGATGTAATGTAAGAACTGAGTGCTCGCCTTTATTACCAAATGTACCTCAAGTAGGTCTAAATTTAAAACTTGATGGCAAGAAACTAGATGCTATTTCTGAAATTGTATTTCTAGGGATTACTTTAGATTCAAAATTGCAATGGGGTCCCATATTAGAGCTCTCTCATGTAGATTAAGCTCAGCTGCTTACGCAGTAAGAAAAATAAGGCAGTTGACTGATTTAGTCACAGCTAGGTTAGTATACTTTGCTTATTTTCACAGTATTATGTCTTATGGCATTCTGCTGTGGAGATCGGCAGCTGACGTAGATTCAGTTTTCATTCTATCTTCATATTCGCAATCTATAAAATGGGGCCTCTCGAGTATTTTAGAATCACATTTAACAAAACTGATATACTAACTCTGCCTTCTCTTTATATCCTAGAAAATATCTTGTATGTTTGCAAAAACTTAGGTATTTTCAAAAAAAAGATGCGACTTCCATAATCTATATACACGTAGTAATTAAAAAATGTAGATTAACTAAAACAAGCAAGTCATTTCTAATAAACAGTATCCGCTTCTATAACAAGTTGCCAAAGTCGTTTACAGAACTTAGCGATGGAAAGTTTAAAACTCACATCAAACGTGTCCTTATCAAAAAAACATATTACAAGCTATAAGACTACGTTGAAGACGAGGAAGTTTGGCATTAATTCCTTCTGCACATGTGGCTTCCCTGGTACCTCATTAACAGCATAACTTAGTGAGAGTCTATTAACTGCTTCCAAATTACAATGTTAATTTTTATTATTTTTATTTTTTACACTTTTTGACATATTCTCGTCATTTTTTTACATTATACATCACTAATCCAATATCAACTATTTAATAATGATTCTCATGAAAGTCATGTCACTTTGTTTAAATAGGTTGATCTTACTAATGTAGATTCTTTTACATATTGTGAATGGGAGAACGTTGTAAGCCTTACAGACTAGATTTATAGACGATTTTCTATTCTTTATTTTCATTCCTCTAAGTAGGTACCTGGTACTTATTGACAGGCCTACACTGTCCTCTCATATCTATTATCATTATTATGCTGCCAGTCTTCTGGGCACGTTTCCTGATGACAGCGATGCGGACGAATACTTCGGCGCCTAAGTGTCCTTTTTTTGTATTTATTTATACACACCTTTAGTTTTGATGTAGGTAATTGGGTAATAAACGGAAAGATCACAATTATTAAAACTTTCTTCATCTAAAATTATCACTGTAATTTGAAAACATTGTAAAACCCAATTATTTTTAAAAGAGTAACCGTGGAGTTTCTTGCCGGCTCTTCTCCATAAGAAGCGACAAATTGGAACCGTGCACCTAGCTTCTGACGTTTCATAAGTGCCCTTGCAGGTTTATGTGAAATAAAATATTTTGATTTGATTTGATGGTGTGTCTTAAGTAAGAATTTTAAAAGACCTTGGGAACAGATCATTTTACAGATAAAGATGTCTGGGATACTTCCAAATTAGTTTATTTTCACTCACATTTACCCACTGAAGGTACTCATTGTACTTTAGTAAAGTCACTTGTTATTAATTTTCATTTAATGCTCCCAATAGATGAAACTGGATGAAACTAAGTCAAAGATAAAATTAGAACGTTCAGCAATACAAGTTTGTGAAGGGTTAAAGCAGCACCTCCTAGATAGACTTCCTAAAAGAACCTACTAATCAAGCTAAAACCATGTGTGTCACTAAAATACTAACTTGGTCAAGGTCATACTCAAAAGATGGATTATGTACTCTCTCGAATAAGGAAGAAAAGAACTTTGATAGATTGATTGATTGACACACACATCGCTGCATATTGGAAATTACGGAAGTTTTCCTAACATTCAACTTACAACCACGGACTCTTCTCGTAGTAAATAGAGAGAAATCTGTTTTCTTCCATCATAATATAAATAACTAGCTTCTGACCGCAACTTCATCCGCTTGTACGTTCTTGTTCTCAGAGCGTCACAACGTACCTATTACCCGCCTACGCTTTTTTTTTCTTTGAGAGTGGGAAATCAACAAATAATTTCTCCCGCTACGCGGTGACTTCGTTTTCGCTAAGCGTTCTGTCTGACTTTTTTTCTTTTTGCTTAGCTCTTAAGGGTCATAGGGTTCGAATTAGACTGTAGTCTCAGAGATTAATGCATTGAAACAAAAAAACACACTCTCCTGCTTAATTACGCCAGCTTTATTATTAGTATAGATGTCAGTCACATTTAAAGTCATGGACTCCTTAAAGGTCCATAAATCTCCAAGTACCCACCGATATGATTGTGATAGATCATGAAAATTTTACAATTGCCCATAAAAATATGAACTTAACACTACAAAACCATAAATCGTTTACGGCCCCATCCAAAACAGGCGCGCTTAACACATCCCGTTTACTTAAAACTTGGACATGACATATCTGAACCGACCCCATAAACGTTAAAGGAAATTAAGGTACACACATCGTGGCAGTAAACATTCAAATTATACTAGGGTCCCTGTTTATTGCCAAATCTTGCCGTAGAGGTCAGCAGAACGGCTCGTCTCATGAATAAGGTCTTGTAGTTCAGACACCTTTAGAAACGTGATTGGACTACCGAATTACTGATATGCTTGAAGACTTGGCTGTGGGAAGATTTTATTTATTTCTGTGTGTACGAATTTTTGGGTGTTATTAATGCAAGGTGATAAATGTCATTAGAGTTTGTTAACGTGGGTTTTCTAAGTTTCAATAACAGTATTCAATCAAAATGTTAATTTTAATTTTGCCTGATAGTACCTATATTATTTTACTGTATCAAATTATTAAGATAAATAACTACAATGTTTTTTCCCCATCTCTACTTGTTGGTTATTATTAAGTGTTCATTATTTGAGAGTTTTGGCACTGATAGCCGAAATACAGCTTTTGCCTAGTTCGGGTACAGATGTCTAATTCATTTGTCAAAAGATAATATAACCTATAAGTTAATATTTGTGTCATTGTAAACAATTATTGAAAATTATAATAATTACTTTATTATTAAAGTAGAACCAGGCTCCAATCCACTTTTTAGATTTTTCTCTATAAGCCTCCTTCTCTCTATGTATCGGAAACTGCTATGAAATATTTCTAATAGGATAATATTACTTAGTTTCTCTTCGCAGTTTTGTTTGCATGTTTTCGATGCTTATTAATATGTTCGTTGTTCCTTTTATCTTTATAAAAGGTATATAATATTTTTGAACAAATACTACTACTACATATTACTACTACTACTATCGGACTTCTGATTAGTGGGTAAGTAAAAACCGGTTAAATATCTCAGTTGATTTCAAAATTCGGGCAACTTCGCGTCGGGCTCGCAAATGAAGGGTTCCTTATCACCGAATAATATTTAACAATACCTACTTTCATTAACTACTTTAGTAAAAACCCGAAAACAAAACTTTCTTGAATTTTTAACTTGATTCGATTTTGATTATTTGTTGTTATAGCCGCCGTAGTAGTACATACTCTGCGAAAATTTCAAGTATCTACCTATTATGGTCCAAACGATACAGCCCTGTGACAGATAGACGGGCATACAGACAATAGAGCCTTAATAATATTGGGACCCCCCATTGACACCATTTGGTACCTACGTGACTTTACAAAATGCATACTAGAATCATGTCAAACAATTCATTATACAATTTCATTACTGGTTAAAAAACTACTCAGTATCCATTTTTCATCGTCGTCCCCTTAATTCTTTTTAATTTTAGTGCCCACTTAGCACCGTCCAGAAAGAATTCAATTAATTTTACATTAAAGAATTCAAATGGCTGAAGTAAAACTTTTGTCAAAAAGACCACTTGTATTTGTAGCCGAGGTGTTAACTTATGCTTTTTAATTTAAGGGTCTACCTCAGCAATTCTTTGGCTCTAGAGAGCTATTAAGTGAATTGTCCATTTTAAGAAGGCACCTGTGTTTCGGCTTTTGGCAAAGTGCCAGAACTAGGCGCGGTGTTGTAGTTTTTTTTTTTTTTTTTTGAAGATGCTTTAGCCGTTTGTAGCATGTAAGCTTCTGGTAGTGTGTTGGTTAATTCATAATCATTTCGAATAGAGTGCATTGTTTCTTGTTGCTCTACTTTTAGTTTTGCGATTCTTTTGTTTCCGACGGCAAGCGACGATTTCATTTTTATAGTGGCAGTTTTTAGTATATCGGCTTTTTTTCTGGGAAACAACTTTTACAGCTTACAGCGCTGCGGCTGCGCTGCAGCTTTATCACTACATATTATGAAACCAAGTCCCCCGCCACGTCTGTCATTCTGTCTGCGATAAACTTAAAAAGTACTGTATGGATTTTCATGCGGTTTTATCCTATATACAGTGATTCATGAGGAAGGTGTAGGTGTATAACTTATCACAGTTTTGTTTAATCAGGTAACGCGACGAAACCTCTGGCAAAAGCTAGTATTTTATTGATTTGTATTTTATAGATATAAACCTCACCAGACTAACAATTGAGATTCAACACAATGGAATTTTTCATCGAAATGTTTTACCGTTCACTGGTTGTTCCATGATTTCCACGAAAAAAACTACCGCCAACTTTCACAAACATTTGATCAAACATTCGACTCAAAACTGCACCAATCTTCACCTAAAGAAAAACTGTCCCAAACTAAGTTGAAGCATATTCTCCACTACGTTATTCAACATGTCATTGTGCTTTTTGTAAGGAAATGGGGTCGCGTTACGATCCAGCGCCACCTGACGTTTCCTCTAAACTTATTTATCTACTACCACAGGAAAATTCAAAGTGCCTCGAATGCTTGTGACTACTGGTTTTTGGCCGTCGAGCTCTGCGACAACTTTAAATGAATTTAATGCTCTTAAAAATATGGGTTTTGCAGGTTTTTACATCTCTCGAGACGGTTTTGAGGTATTATGCAAATGCTGGCGGAGTCTCATGTAACATGATGTTGGTGGGATTATGTAGAAAGGATCGGGACGTTCGGTTTTCATGTGGAACGTAAGAGTATGTTATTGGTATGTTGCTTGTGATGGTTTTTATTATAAGAGCGCACCGGGCTTCTAACGCTAATTGAAGCGTGGCGGCTCTGGCTAAAATGGGCGGTTCGCGCGCTAAATTAGGTGTTTCCTTCGTATTATTTAAACAAATATACGCTTTGGAATTGTAAAATATGTACGCTATAGAAAACACGTAGTTTTGTTATTATCAAAAAACTGTTGACCTTCCGTGAAGTATTTACGCCGTACTAAGGGTTTGTTTTGTTACTCCAATAAAAAATCAAAGTAAGTTCTAGATTAATTCGGTTTTTTTTCTGTCGAGGAAACTACAAGTAATCGTCTTTTAAAATTTTACGCTTTATAAATGAATCCTTAAATATCTTACATTTTAATTGCATATCCAAAGAGTAACTAAAAGGTATTTATAATTTAAAAATATTTTTTTCTTTTTTCAATATTAGAATCACAATGTTTTCCGTCAAAAGTAGGTTCTTTTTATTTTCTGTTTTATTTTCATTGAATTATCATTTCATTGTTCCGTGTGGTGCTGGACGTAAATAATAGCCCCATCCCATTTCTTCCCGCGGGTGTCGTAAGAAGCAACTAAGGGATTTACTAGAGAATGAGCAGCAGCGTTCTCTATGAATTTTACCAACATACTGCGATCGCCAACCCGTATGGTGTGTCTAATGTAAGAATTTTAAAAGCAAGGGAATTTTAGCAAGGGATCAAACGAACGCAATTATTTTGCAAATCCGTCAGTACGCCCTTAACATTTGACTTTCACACCAATTGGCTTTAAATTGTGAGCAAATCATTCGTTTTCATAAACATCTAACATCACGCCTTTACTCCCCGAAGGGTCCTACAGAAGTGTAGCTATAGCTGACCAACATTTCACCGGTTATATATCACTTACCAATGGATACATGCTGTCCAAAAAATTCATACCAATCTGTAAACCTAACACAAACAAAAATATATACAAAAATTCAACTTCTTAGCCAAGCTCAGTTACACGTAACCTCGATAAAATATCAGCTTTAGAAATTGGATGCCTGCCTACCCCAAATATCACGTATACTACTACGTGGGACTTTCGGAAACACCTCAGGCCCCCAGGGAGATACTGGATTTAGATGGAGTCAGCAAACATCAATTTTCTTGACATTCAAAAGGTTTGCTCTGAATTAGGTTTTGGATTTTATGACTATAGGGATCGATGGTCTAGATTTGTTTGGCATTTATAAATAGAGAGATTTGCTGGGATTGAAAGGTAATGTTCTGATGGAAATGTTGTTAAGATCACCCTAAATGTGAATAGTTTTGATAAAAAGGGAATTAATCTTAAAAATAAATGCACTGCTAATATATTTAAGTACCTTAAAATGTACTTCTTGGTTTCGTACCCGATGACCTAAAATAAGGCAAATTAATTCACAAGCCATTTTCTTATGTTTTCCTAAAATCGCAAAATTCTGTTAATATCAATAAGAATGAACATTTTAAGAAATTTTATTTGAATATTTAAAAAGTTAATAGTATAATGTAACAGTGGGAATAAAATTATTCTTCTCGCAATTTTGGTTAGAGAAACAGGAGACAATAATTTGTGTCCGTATAGATTGAGGAGCCACGTTTCATATTCAAACGCGGTTACTACCAATATTCAGTAGTAAATTACCTGATTTTTTATTCACAAATATCGGGTATTATAAAAAGTTACAGGACGTACGTTACGTTCCGAAGATCACGAGGAATGTCTTTCATATCAATTTTATCGTGCTTGCCTTTAGCAAATATTGTACTATTGTTCTTAGCGTGTCAATAGCAATCTCTATAAAATTAGCCCAGAATTTGGCTACGAGCTTTGCAGTTTTTAGTAGCTACCGTCAACTCCTGTAGCGTGCAGACAACGAACACGCTGGACATGATATTAGGTGCCCCATTGTTTGTGCACCACAATTACATACACTCCAGGGTGGACTCATCTGTGCGCAGGTTTTCTTTGCTTCGGCCTACCTGAATCCAGAGTCTATTTAAAGACTTCCAGGGAAGGAATCAAGGCAACTAATGTCCAGGTGCGAGATTTTCAGCAGGTTTGGTAGGGAAGCACAATATCACCACAGCTTTCGCCTTGTAATATTGTCATTGTAATATTTATGCTCTTCAATTAAATACGGGTAAAAATATTCTTCTTTTCAAGTAATTATCAGGATCTACACAATAAATATACGGTTCTGAATAAGCCCACCCTATTTGGCTGACTGCCATCATCATACAAAACTGACAGGCCTCACTGCTTGTGAATAGGGCGGCTATTGAATAGCGTGACGTCATAACAAAGGTCAGAGGGTACCTACATTAGTGAGGTTGCATGGATAAGGATTATCATAAAAGTTGGATAATATTCTCATTTTACTTTCTTTTTTGTGTATGATTTTGAAGGTGGAGGGCAGCGGAGTGGTAAGCCGTTGGTCCCGGCTGTCATTCGTAGATTCCTGACAGTCGTTACGGGTCGTCAGAAGCCCGATAGTCTGACAGCGAGTCTTACTGAGGGGTCAGATAGGCAGTCGCTCCGTGTAAAATACTGGTATTCAGCTACATCAGGTTGGGCTGGAAGGCGACTCCATCATAGTTGGGAAACGGCTCGGCAGATGATAATTCGCAGGTCAAAGAAGTTATTTTTTATTTGTTAATTTTTATTTTTTTTATTTTTTACACTTTCTGACATATTCTCGTCATTTTTGACATTATACATCGCTTCAAATATCAACTATTTATTACTGATTCTCATGAAAATCATGTCACTTTGTTTAAATAGGTTGATCTTACTAATGTAGATTCTTTTACATATTGTGAATGGGAGAACATTGTAGGCCTTACAGACTAGATTAATAGACGATTTTCTATTCTTTATTTTCATTCCTCTAAGTACTTGGTACTTATTGACAGGCCTGCACTGTCCTCCCATACCTATTATCACTGTAATTTGAAAACATTGTAAAACCCAGTTATTTTTAAAAGAGTAACCGTGGAGTTTCTTGCCGGCTCTTCTCCATAGGAAGCGACAAATTGGAACCGTGCACCTAGCTTCTGACGTTTCATAAGTTCCCTTGCAGGTTTATGTGAAATAAAATATTTTTATTTGATTTGATTTGATTGGGTGTCATAGCGTTAGACAACATGCAAACAAATACTCAAAAACAAAAAACAAATTTTCGCTGATTTAGGTGATTTTATAGACGCGATTATACCAGCGGTGACGACGCGCTTTTTAATCAAGTAAATAAACTAAATCGAGAAATTTCGAATATGGCGTCTTAAAAACAATAGCATATAACCTTTCCATTGTTAGGATGCAGGCCTTCTCTTTGTAAGAATGAATGGGCTGTTATCCACCACGCTGGCACAGTGCTGGTTGGTAGGTGTCACGTTTTCAAATTTTTGGCATGTTCCGGTTTCCTCAAGATGTTTTCCTTCGTCGTTTTTGAGAGCATTGGTGATGAAATAAATCACACCAAGTAAAGCTCCTGCCTCAGTTCGAACCCATGACTCGTCAGTCCCGTTACCAAAACCACCACTGCACCCTAAACATAATAAGGCACTTTGTTTTTAAGGGCAACGCAATTTTATTGTACAGTCAGCGTCAAAAATATCGGGACGAACAGACTGTTCAAAATGATCTCAACAACGAAGAAAATTAAACTTTATCGCAATTGAATAAAGTTCTCGTCAGAATGACAGCTGTCGTTTACTGTCATCATTCTGAAACATTCCTTGTGTCATTGAGTTAGTATTTAATTTTCATAGTTGTTTCGATCATTTTAAACAGCCTGTTCGTCCCGATATTATTGACGCTGACTGTACCTACAGTAAAATTACGTCTCAGTTTATTTTTCTCTCATTCTTCCCTGCCATTGCCTGTATATAAAATTAAATATCCTTGATATTTAGTGCCTTAATAAAATGCGTTATAAGACCGCCTCCTTTAAAATACGATACTATTACGAAACTCATACAAGCTCTTATGAATTTTTGGATGAAAATATTTTTTTATGAATTTTATAGTAACTTTTGACCGAGGTAAGTAATGTTCTGTGTCTATGCACATGACTTCTTTTTATGAATTCGGATTTTGAATTTTGTTTACTGAGTAGTTTTTTTATTATTAAAATTTGTAGTCTTTGCTATTTATTTTGTTAATTCTTGAGGAAAAATCCTTGTTTCTTGAAAATAAAACAGATGATTGTTATAGTTCCACCTAAATGTTTTTATATTTTTGTGCATTAAAAGATGCATGTTTCGTGGATGCGAGTGAAACTGTTTTAAGACAGGTGATTGTCATCTATTATACTATTACAAAGAGGTCAAAGGAGATGGATAACAGAGCCATACAAGCTTGGCTCAGAATGGACACCAATAAAATAAAATATTTTATGAGGCTTTGAAACATTGTAAGTATGCGTTCGTCGTAAAACTTTGTGGCTAGTACTGCCGAGTGGCACAAAATATATTTTAGCTCTTGCCAGCGGCTCCGCCAGCGTGGAGGATAAGAATTATCACATGTGTTGTAGTAGTAGTACCACAGGTTATAATCTACCTGTGTGCAAAATTTCACCCAAATCCGTTCAGCTTATTTGCGTGATTGTGTAACAAACATTCAAACATCGAAATATCTAAACATCCAAAAATACAAACTTTCACATTTATAATGTGAAAGCATAGTGTGACTAACAGGATTAAAACGAAAAATTCACGAGGATAAAATCGCGGGCAGAAACTAGCCAGCTAGCTAGTCTTTAATAATGTTAGCTAAAGCAGAGCTGCAAATAAATTTATTGTTCTAAACAAGAGTTATTGTTGGTTATTGACGTCTTAAAAAATAATTACCAGCTTACCTACTGTTTTAAAGGATGGTATTACTTACTAAAGTTACCAAAGTGGTTTGATGAATTTTACTTACGTATACATAAATCACGAAGGACTGATGGCCGATTAAGCAGACGAGTCCTGGAGTGGGGACCACGTATCCGTAAGCATAGTGTGGGTCGCCCCCCAGCTAGGTGGCCCGACGACCTTAAAACGGTGGCTAGGTCAGACTGGATGCGGAAGGCCGAGGACAGGGTGTTGTGGCGCTACCTGGGAGAGGCCTATGTCCAGCACTGGACTACGATAGCCTGAGTTGATTGATACATAAATGAAAAATAATTAATATTGTGTGTACCTTTTCAAATACAAGTTGATTTTGCTGGTTAAATTCGAAACCTATGTGAAATGGAAAGTGATGTAAAGAGAACCGTATTTCAGAGAAACGTCAACGCCATACCAATTTTTATTTATCTTAGTACGAGACAAAAGCATCGTCACATACACAAACAAGAAATTCAAATTGGCTCGACATCGGAGAAAACTTAGATTTCATATTTTTCTTCCATTACCTACAATTTTAGCTTAAGGCCCCGTCACACGTACCACAACCACACCACATCACAGCAATGAAATGTTTCCGTGTGAATAGTGTCGCTGCAGTATCTTGCAGCTGTTTTGAGGTAAACTACAAAATTTCACTATTGTCCTAGTAGGTTTCAGACAGACAGATCGTTGTGGTTGTGTTGTAGCTGCGAGGACGTGGCCTTGATGTGGTCCTTGCGCATAAACTATTCATGTCATGCCGATAAATTAGCCTCCGTCTACGTCGTTGTGGTAAATGTGAACGGGCTCTAAGCCGATATCAGAAAGCCAATTCTCGTAATTAAAAACGTTCACAATGTAGTCGCAGTTTCAACTCGGTGACAGTCAAATGTCAAAAACTTGTCAAAAATTTACGGAAACTCGAGGTATTTTTGACAGACTGAGACAGATCAGACTGTTAACGTTCTTAAAATTACAAGAATGATCCCTCTGGTGCTTCCCTCGAGTGAAGGTACATTTTTGTTACTAGGTACACTAATAAAATATATAGGTATGAATAAACGTGCACCTGCTCTTTTAATATTTTTAGATCATTTAATAGAAAGCGAAAGATGCCGAGAGCCGAAATTCAACATCGACGTATCGGTTCACCCTTAGATTAATTTTTCACTTTTGATTCATTTAATGTTTAGACGTTTCACTTCGAATGAAACGTACTGAATGATAGAAACAAAAAACAACCGTCTGCTATCGGCTTTAAGGCGCGACGCGACTCTGGGTGGAAATTGATCTACTCGAGTCCCGACGGTCTGTGGGGAGCCTATAGAATCGAGGTCAATTAGAGAAGACGACATTTTTCGCCGTGCAGTTCAATCTCAAAAACTCACCCTACAATGTACGTCCTTACGAACATTCTTCACGTACTGTACCTAAATAAAATGTGTAGAATTCTTTGAATAATACAACATTGTTCCAGCGACTTAACATTGAGTTAATATCTTAAAATTTCATTTGGCGCTTTCACTTCAGCCGGTCCTAATAAAAGTAAATGGGGACGTGCGTAATGCCGGCACCATGCGAAGGTCTGGAGGTCGACTTTACGCTATATTACGAGCAGTATCAGTTGGAGTGTAAGTATACACAGTGGTGTTAAGATCTGGTGTGTTTTTTTATAATGAGTTTTGTCTTTTACGTTACAGGCTTCTGTAAGACATTGAATAACTACAAGTCTACGAGTCTCTTCTCTTTTTTTTATTTTTATGACATTACGAACATTTTTATTCATAATATTATAATTTTTGTGACATTACGAATATGTTTTATTTTTGCTGAACCAAGTGTTAGTGATTGAATACTTCAATACGTATTAATTGTTTTTCTTTCTTTTAGGAAATCATTTTTTTTTTAATATCTCAAATAGATTGCAAACTATAGTTTTGTATAATTTAGAAGCATCTTGTTTAAATTTTGTAAATGTGAGTACCATGCATCCGTTTATTGTGTTGTTATGATGTACGTTGACTTGAAAAAGCATGGCAGTTGAGAGTATGTCATGCTCACTTAAATGTCTCACTGATGGTGGCGCGTGTGTTAGATCATTCGGTTCCCTACAAAATGGTTGAGCTAGATGATGCTGATCCACGCGTCAAGTTCGTGAACGGGCGCTTTCGATTGAGACTGGTCATTTTCTAACTTCCAGGGCTTATTTTTATCTTGTATTTTTCTCACATACAGAAGCAACAAGAATAATGTTCCCAAGATTTTGTAATATTCAACTTGTTTTTAAAATAGTGTCCGTGGAGTTTCTTGCACGTTCTTCTCCATAGAGATCTACGTTTTGGAATGGGCAACTAGCTTCAACTTTCCAACTGATCGACTTTTTGACAATTCAAAAGTGCCTGTAAATGGTTTAATTGAAATAAATGCTTTGAGTTTAAGTTTGAGTTATCTCAAAGAGAAAACTAATATTAAACTCAACGTGCTTGCGAGATTTGGAATCATAAAAGGGATTTTTAAAAGCTGAGCCAAGTATTTGTCAAAAGACTTTACTTAAAGACATCTTAGATCACCTCAAGCATGTTTAAATATAGAATAACCATAAAGAAATCGTATTAAATACTTCATTTCACAAACTTATTTAAACAAAAAATACACAGTAATAATACTACTTACATTTTTAAATTTATGAATTAAAAAATAAACCCTACGCGAAACAAAGATTAAAATAAAAGTTAAAATAAGAAAACGAAATAATTAATAAAGTTAAAATAAATTTGAACGAAATACTTATTTTTCTTTCATTATGGATAGGGTAAAAGTAAATACATAGTCTTGGATTTTTTGTTGAAACGAAAACTTTTATTAATTCAATCAAAGAAAAGGTTGAAAATAAATTCAAGCGAACCGTTTCCATCGTGTATAATTATTTAATAGTTAAATCTTTTACACAATTGTTCAAAGGTTTGCCTTCCATGAACTCATGTAATTATCTGAAACTTATTAAGATAAAGTGGTTAAACTATAGATTAGAGCAGTTACTAGCCCAGCGATAACGGCCGTGATATACAAGTTGTAGCTCGTAGGTTCAACCCAGACGTTTAACTGTATGTCAATTACTAGCTTTTGCCAGAGGCTTCGCTAGCGTGGAGGTCGAAAATTAACCCACGGGAACGTTTTAGCAGGATAAAAATAATCTTATGTGTTAGTTCAGGTTATAATATATCTTTGAGCCAGATTTCATCCAAATCCATGTAGTAGATTTTGCGTGAAACTGTGACAAACATCTATACATGCACACTTTCGCGATTATAATATTAATAAAGTAAGGAAGTGAGGATTTCATCATCACTGCTCTTAGAACTGTGAGGGAAATCATCGTGAGGAAACCAGCATGTCCTAGAACCAAAGGTTTTAAAACCATCTACCAACCCATATCAGAGCCCACTTCACTTGCTCTATCCGGGAGGAGGCCTCTGTGTCCTAGCAAACACCGTACACATGTATATACACCGTGAAATTTTTATGGTTGTTTTCTCGCAGCGAAATGGTTTTGTTTTGGTAATACAATCGTTTTATAAACAAATAAAATATTAGAAACAAAAAATGGCAGATTGAGAGACAATGGTTAATTGTGAAAAATCACCACGCGCGAGAGTTTATTTTGCTCTGAACATTGATGCATCGCTGTTTCCTTTGTCGGCGGCGCGTGCGATTCGAGTAGTACCTACAAGTTAGTTTAGTTAGGTAGTGTTTTATCGAGTTGATGAATATTTTTTAAATTATTTTAAAACAAAAATATCTTTATTTTTTTACTTTTACTCTATGCTTCGATAGTACTCTTTATGGCAAGTAGTTCTGCCGTAGGAAAAGAACCATTAAAATTTCACGGCGTATACGTAACATGCCCATCACAGACCTGCAGACTATGGTGTGAGGGAAGATGGAGTGAACCTGTGTCACACACACTTTAATCTGCCTAGTCTTTTTTCGACTACATATTTTGGGGATGGCTTCCAGTCTAACCGTACGCAGCTAAATACCAATATTTTAAATAGAGCTATTTACTATCGACCTTCACAACCCATAATATACCCCTTGGTATGACTGGTTGTCAGGCTTTTTGGGCATCTTACTAACCGTAATGAACAGCTTAACGTGCTTTTCGTGGCACAGATGGATTTTGATATGTAATCACCCATCAATAAACCGACCGCGGCAAGCAAAATCTCACCTTCAGCCGACCTGTCCAACTGTGATTATTTAGCAAAAAGCTCCTTTAGTGCACTATATTATATTCCACGTCGCTGGTTAGTCTCCGCTGAGATTGGCTGCCGTGGCCAAAATTCAGTGTGGAGAACTCATTACCTATTCACAATTCGTCAAAGTGGGGGACTACTATATCCAACACCCAGTGCGAGGTTGGTGCTTCTGATCAGACCTTTCCCCACTTACTGGAGTGCCCTTAGTGCCCGTTCACCTGCACCTTAGATGATCTCAATAACGCCACTGATGCCGCAATAAACGTGGCCACCTACTGGGTTCTAACAATATTTTAAAAAAGTTTACAAGCACCATGGACACCAAAAGAAGAAGACGTTGCCTATTGCTAACATATCAACAACCAAAAACTTGGAATACTTAAACTCAAACTCTGATAACCAAAAACCCCGCTCTTTAATAAAACAAACTTCGAGAAAAGACCGGAAAACACTTGGGATCAAAGACTTAACCTATAAAACACCACCTCGCGAAGGAAACCAGGATCCGATACATAAATAGCTGAAGTAAAAGTAATAAAGTAACGTTTGGTTTCCAAGAAGAGGCAAGGCCGAGGCACTAATAGTTTCCGTCTCCACTCGAACTTACAATGTTAGGGTGGACATAATAGAAGGACGTAAATTGGTACTATGACCACAGGTGCACTTGTGGCGAAGTAACAAAAGTCGTTGGCCCGTGGATTCGTGTTCATCTTTACATATCAAGGCCTGTCCGTGCCTCAGAAAGCACGTTAAGCCGTTGGTCATGGCTGTCATGGCTGCCCGAAAGTCTAACAACCAGTCTTATCAAGGTTTCGTATTACCCAGAAACTGGGTTGTGGAGATCCGATAGGCAGTAGTTCCATGTAAAATACTGGTATTTAGCTGCATCCGGTTAGACTGTAAGCTGATCTATCTGAGGCTATGCAGATGGATTATTTAGAATAAAGGTCCACTCGGAGGATGAAAAAGTTAAGCAGTTTAAAATTGATGCATTAAATTTTTCCCAAGTAGCAGGCACGTGTGACCTTTTTGAACTGTACTGTTCTTATGTTCTTCTGTGTTGTTGTGTGACTTCTTAGTCAGGTGGATATTTATCCCGGTAAACCGACTTAAGGATCCACCCCACTTAACAGGTTTCTTAACCTGTTAAGTGGGGTGAATCCTTTTCAAACTACATCTACCGTACTTGTTAATTTCATAGTCACGAAGAAAACTTTTTATGTAATTTCTTGATGCAAACTCTACTTAGTCTTCATTAATGAACAGAAAAAAAAACAGGGTTTACCTACCTCTGTTTTTTTTTCTTTTGTAAACACGTATTTCTTTCACGTAGTTCCACATTAAACTACTTTTAGATACTATTTCACTTACAAAGAATAATAACGGCGTTTCTTTATTTTCAGATCGATCCAAACAAAATCTAGATTTATGGCCATCGGAGTCTGAAAGGCGATCGACTCTAATAAATCGCTAGCTAACAGTTAAAACGAACTTGAGAACAGAAAACGAGTTAACAACAACCCTTTATTTATATTTATGAATAGCAGGGGGTGATACATATATTTTAATGTGTAAAAATGTTTCGTATATTATTGTGCAAAAATCTTTTTGTGAAGTCGGTGTAAAAAAAACGCACAATGAAGGGTTCCGTAGTTGGGATGAATTTCTTCCAAGAACAAACTTTAACTTTGTAGTTGAAAAACATGCACTTCCATGTATAGAAATACGTCATAGTCAATTCTCCAACTGCAAATGTAAGTTTGTAATCATTTCGCATTTTTTTCTTTAAAAAAACTACGAATTAACTAGGTATATACTTTACACTGTGAGACCTTGCCTCTTGCCAAATTTCATGTTTTTATGTCAACGTGTAGGTTTCTCCCTCTGTAGGTTTTGATTAACTGGCGAATGAGCAAAAAAAAAACTACATATTTATGTAGTTTTTTTTTTGCTCATTCGCCAGTTAAAAAAAAATAAACATAAATAAAAATAAATAAAAATAAATAAAGGCAATCGACGCAAAAAAAAAATGGTTATTTTACCATTTTTTTTTTGCGTCGATTGCCTTTATTTATTTTTACCTTTATGGTACCTACTGTAGACCTTCGTATTTGATATAAAATTGAACATGATATCTCCACGCGTTTCTAAAACAAGAGTTTCGACAGACGGACAGACAATGTAGAAAAAAAACGGAACCCGTATAGGTTAAAAGATTTCCGTCTTTTCCTTTTGAGGTACGGGAACCTAAGAATAAAACGAGGTATCGTGAGACACCCGATTCGAACTAACTTTCTTTCGCTTTTGCACTCTTGACATGAAAGCTAGATCGAAAAAAGTGTAACATTTTAACAAAGAGTGTAACGTGCTCCAAAAATGCCATGAATTCAAATAAAACCCTGAAGTTTGGTCTGAATGCATGGCATTTTTGGCTGACCAAACTATCCTTTGGCTAACTATTTTGCTTTTAAACGAAACATTCTTGCTGCGATTTAGCTACTCCTTCTGCAAGTAGTTCGGTAAGATGACCGACAGTAGGTATGTAATGCTTCGGTGAAGTAATGTCGTTGTTAAAGTCAGCAATGAGTAGATACCAACCCTTGTCTAGCATAGGCATTTATGAGTTCTCAAAGATTTACAAAAGATAATCGCCAGCTAAGCGATTTTTTTTTTTTAATATTGAGTTCCATCTCTGTATTTAAGGTTCTTGGTGGGGTCCTCGTGTCCTAAAATACAGGCTTCGGCTTAGTTTAGGCGCCAGTCTCCCACAAATAAAATGTTTTTGCCTATATGTTAAATTACTAAAATAATTAGTATGTCCTAAGTCCAAATTTAGTTCCTTTTAATTGTTTGTATTACGTTTTTACTTGTTTTATTTGTGGAAGAGAAAATAAAGAATTTTTAATTTAATTTAATCGGCTAGGACGCCCTCAGGCTAGATGGAGCGACGATTTTTGCAGGGTGCCAGCCAGCTAGCAGTTTGATGAGAGTTGCCAAGAATTGAAATGAATGGCGTGCAATTGGAAAGGCCTTTGTCCAGAAGTGGACTACTGTATTCTGATGATGAAGCAAACCAATAATGTGTTAATCTGTACCTAACCATAGGTACCTACAGGTATCTTTAAATCGGTGAAAAGGCAAATTATTTACGGTGCACTAAATGTGTGGAGGTTTGGGTAATGGCCGCTATCCATTTGATCGGCGAGTCTGATACAAATCCGGGCCAGACCGGAACACGTGGTAAGAACGGTTAGCACCGTACTTTGCGGTTCGTCTGCGGATTTTAGGTACAAGGAGTTAAAGATGCAGGAATTAAGCACCTAAACTCTGATTTTTAATTTGCAAGACTAAAATGACAGCTGCATTCGACCTGTTTTTGTCAACATAACAGTTATGCGATCAGCTGAGTATTAGGTCTAGCCAAGAAGCTTATAGATAAAAGTGGAGGCCACACTCCAAATAAAAAAGTGAAGACAACCTGTAGGCTAGCGCTCTCTTTCTGAATACATACATAAGACAGAGAAAACACGTATCACTGTGTCGTTCTTATGTATATACTAGCTGACCCGGCAAACGTTGTTTTGCCTTATACATTATTTCTTATCACTTAGGGATATGGAAAATAGATAGTAGCCGATTCTCAGACTTATTAAATACGCATATAAAATTTGGTAAAAATCGGTAAAGCCGTTTCGGAGGTGTACAGTAACTAACATTGTGACATGGAAATTTTATATATTAGATTTAGAAAGAGAGCGTAAGCCCACAGTCGTCTTCACTTAGGTATTTAGAGTAGTGCCTCCACTTTTATGTATAAGCTTCTTGGGTCTAGCAAATAAAAAATCAGAGTATAGATTTCTTCTCCTTGCACAGGTATATATTTTACTTAAAAGATCCCATTGTAAGATTACATGTAAAAGTTGTACAAATTTCTGAAGTAAACCTTCCTTTTAAATTTGTTTACTCAATTAAATTAATCAGTATACCATATCCCTAACTATGTTGGAGACAGTTTCTAACCTTACCAGGTGCAGCAGAAACCCGTATTTTACATGGAACGACTGCCTGGCTGACTCCCACAACCCAGCTGTTAGTGGGTAGCAAGATAGGTACACCTTAGTTAGACTGATTGTGAGATTATTGGGCTTCTGACACACATAATATAAAGAATAAATTGTAGCTAGAAGGGACGATGAGAATACCTACAGTGTCTGTATAGTTTTTCTTTTTTTAGGTGACCGAAGGTCTTTAACAAAAATTGATATCTACTATGAAATGTTGCTAACTAACTAGCCTGTATTATCCCACTGCAAGGCAAAAGCCTCCTTCTCCCTCTCCCACATAATTCTGTCCTTCGCCAGTACTGGCCCTTCGGCTCGTCCCGCTATCTTCGTCTCGGCCTGCCGCGATGGCATTTTGCGTTTAGTGGAGCCCAATCAGTGTTTCTTTTAGCCCATTGGTCGTCTGACATGCGGCAGACATGTACGGCCCGGTCCCACTTAAGCTGAGCAGCTTGCTGGGTGACATCCGTGACCTTGACCCTCCACGATGAATAAAATGCTTCTAATCAACAAATAATTATCAAGATTGCAGTAAATTGGTCACTCGCAACGCATAAAAAAGAATGTAATTATGACGCATTTTGCACATAGCTCATAGTTCGACCGGAAGATAGTTTCGAAACTCCGGCTCACGACGCATCTTAATAAAATGCTCATCGTGTCGTTGTTCAGAATAGTTTAAATTCATGACCGGGCTTGTCCTTTATAGTAAATGTACACAGGGGTAAGACTACACACGGTTGGGATGGTCAGAAATCAAAATAACACATATATTTCCCGAAGGGCTCGGCAGAAATGCCCCTAAAGATCTGGGTACAATTCCAGACTCCGGGCTGCTACTGAGAAATTCCAGATAACACTTTGCCCCTGGGAATCAAAACCCAGGACAGTATCGCTTCCAACCACTAGATCAAGCGGCAGTGAAATCAAAATAATATACCTAGCTACGTAATTCATGAGACGACCCTGTTGACTGGCTATCAACCCCCAATGCAAATAGAGAGACCACAAATATTAGATTTTTTATTATATCTCACGACTCAATAGCCTTGAAAAGCTGGTCATTGTTGGCAATACCGAAGGAAAGAGAGCACTGGCCGGTCGCCAACACGATGGTCTGACCAAATAAAGGAAGCTACCTCCTCCAGCAAATTTCAACAGGTGGTGATGGCAACTTCAGACCGGCGTCGATGGAGGCAGATTGTCCGCTTAAAGGCGTCCAGCGACCACGATCTTCAGTAATGAGGGACCGATTAAAGACGAGAAGAATGATATCTCACAAACTAAACTCATAGAACTTTATGTTACGACCCTGAAAGAGACCGAGAATCGAACTAAATGGAAGAACATCCTCCTAATATTATAAATGTAAAAGTTTGTAATGATGGATGGATGTTTGTATCTCTTTCACGCAAAAACTACTAAATGGATTTGGATGAAATCTGGCACACAGATAGATTATACTCTGGATTAACACAAAGGATGCTTTTTAGCCCGGTATTATGTTCCCGCGGGATCATTTTCGACGTCCATGCGCGTGAAACCGTTGGCAAATGCTAGTCATTCATAAAGCCACGAAGGCTATTCAGTAACCTTTAGTAATGCAATAAGCAACCAAAATGAACTCACAAATGGATAAACAGATGTATCCAATAACTTCAAGCCAAGGTAATGCAACTTCGGACGGCGAGTAATGGGTAGCTCGCTGTCCGGTAAGGACCAAGCCCGGGTCGATGGCGCGTTGTGTTCCACGCCCGCCTCAAAGAGATGTCAGCAACAACAGATGGGGCCCGCAAGGTCCGATGCCTGCCGGGGGTGCGGGTTGTTCGAAAGAGATACCGCGGCCCCTGGCACACAGGCAACTGAGGGAACACGGGTGGGTTTTAGTCAGTAAAAGAGAAGGCATTTGATGATTTCCCACCCAAAAAAAAAAAAACATGTAATGCAACTTAGGTACTACCGGAGCGAACTTTCACAAGAAGCTTGTATAATATCGCCTTTGTACATTCACTACGATATCTTGAAAATATTGGTCTGGCTGCCCTTCACTAACACAAACCGAGGGGTCTTTGATCTCCGCAATCTTTAAGAAACCGGGATCTTTGATAATTACTTATGATATTATGGAAATTATGCCTAAGCTACAAACCCTTTTGAGGTCATAATTATAAAGGAATATTTAGAGTTATTTTTTTTTAGTTTGGATGTAGTGATAATCTCTGGAACTACCAATGAAATGGGTATTGTCTTGTTTTCCATAAAATATTATTATTGAAAATGAAAAATATAGCAAATAAATTTATGGATTAAAATTAATATGACAATTGATCAATTCATCATCATCATCATCATATCAGCCGAAAGACGTCCACTGCTGGACATAAGCCTCCCCCAAAAGGGGGTATTTGCCATAATCGCCACGCTTGGCAGCCGGGTTGGCGGTCACGGTATAGTGGTCAAATGCAAAGAGAACGCTGCTGCCCATTCTCTAGTCAGTCCCTTAGTCGCCTTCTACGACACCCACGGGAAGAAATGGGATGGTGCTATTCTTTTATGTCCGGCACCACACGGAACCTCGCAACCACGAAACTTGATCAATTATGACCAATGAAATTAGTGAAAATGATTTTATGTAATTTCACGATTATGGCAAATGAAGCGTTATTTCTAATGAAATTATGGCAAATACAAGTATGGTATATAATATTATTGCATTTTAAATATTGGCAAACATTAGTAAACCAATGAAATGAAAAAATATTTTTGCCAATTCTTGAGGAAGGCAATTTAACATCAAGCTACTACCTTAAGGCGCCGAATAAAAAGAAACGCTAAGAGCAAAAGGAAGTTATATCGGGAGAGGACAATGTGATGCTTTATGATGTAATTTATGTCGTAGCGTGTGTATTTATGTCAAATAGAAGAAATTTCGAAGCATAAGTTAGAACTACATGCTTACTGCATAAAGCAGATACTAAAAAATTTCAAAGGGCTTCAGTATCAATTAAAAAGGGCATCGCCAATATATCAAAAATTATTTACTCCTAATACAATTGCTATTACGCCACAATAAAAGAAATTTTGAGGATAAACAATACGGACAAATATCAAACAATACTTTTACAAGTAAAACATTCATATTTTTTTTTCCTTTTGATGACTATGTTTTCCGCATTGTTTGATTTTCAATATTTTGTTATTGTTAGTACACAGTACAGTAAATTTTATTGTATATTTTCTCGTTTTTAATGTCCAATTTTCCCCAATCTGTCCAAATGTTTTGTGTTTTTGAATGGTTGATATTTTTACTTTGTTAGCTTAATTATGTGTCGGGGACATTGGCACACAACCTGTTATTATGGGTAAGTACAGAATTCTGAACCAGCGTTGAAGTTTTTCGTCGGTAATTTTTTTTTAAACCAGCTCTAACATAGGGTAAAAGCCGGATAGTTGCCACACTTTTGCAAATCACTCTATACCTCTCAACATAAAAAGGAAAATACTTTATTTGTAAAACTGGCCGATACTTTGGTTTTTTAACAACATATTTATAAAAAGTAACAAACATTATCTTTAATATTTCCAGAGTATTTGCGATTTTTGCGTACCTCTATATTTTGGGACATCTGTCCCGCATAGGGGATAGTTGCCTAATCCATATAAATTACGTTTAGGATAGATGCCCCGCCGAGAAACGCAACTTTGATCGCATTTTGTTTTCCCATGCAATCGCACAGAGACATGCGACACGGTCAACTTAGTGACAGAGAGTCTTTCGACAAGTTCATAAAATAGCATGTGATTCATCCGCGAAACCTGAGTAATTACCATCGTGGCAACAATACCCCTGGGGCAACTATCCTGGTTTTACCCTACATTTTGACCGCGTAGGCACTTTTCTATGAAACTGCAGATATTTTCGATCATAGACGAAAAATTTCTACGCTTGGGGTCTAATACCATGTGCTGAATTCATGATTTCAGAAAGAGAGAGATCAGAAATCAATAAATAAATAAATTCGGACTGCTGCTACCGCTGCGTACATCTAACTGCTGTACCTTAAATATCTCAAGTGCATTTTCCACCGTAGTTAAAAATTTACAATGGCTCGAATGCCAGTAAACATACTTTTCCAAACGGAAAACAACAGAGTTGTTTGGCAGTAGATATAGGCGTGGTGGCAGTTCTCCGGAATGAGAGAACTACTACCATGCCCACGCAGTTCCTTTGCGTGATTCTTCACGCAAAGAGCTATGCATATTCAGCCTATAATGTTCCCACTGCTGCGAAATAGGCCCCCTTTCTATGAGGGGGACCTAGTGCGGGTTGTTGCAAACAGACATTCCGGTTTCCTCAAGATGTTTTCCTTCATCTTTTTGAGAGCAGTGGTGATCAAATTAAATACATAACGGCGCGTGACATTATTAAATAATGAAAATCAGTTAATTTCGAGAGTTGTAATTTATTTTGTTATTTTTTTAATCAATGGTCATTATTCTGTTGTTTTAAAGATTAATCGATTTGAATTCGACTAAATGGTAATTTTAATTAAGAGCGGGTAACACCGAATGGAGTTGCGTCTGTCATGGCGGGTGACGTCGTGTCAGTACATGAAGTTGTTGACAGCCGTTGCACGTGATGGTCACTCGCAAACCCATTAGCTCTAAATCGTTAATTATTACTGCAATCCTTAATTGTTTAAGTCATTTAAGTGTCTGTAAAATTAAAATAGTGAACAGTCAACGCTACAGCGTATTTATTTCAACGTTTCCTGAAGTTTAACGCCCACTATGGATTCCCGTACTGACGAAATCACGAGTCAGCAATCATATGCAACAGCCCGGTCTTCCTGAAATCCCGTTATCAGAAGTGGGATTACCAGGAACTTCCCAGGAACGTAAAACAGCAAGATACCCAGGACAGCAGTGTACCAAACAAAACATCGTCGCCTACGTGCTACTACTGCAACGAACCAGGTCACACCGCCACTCGCTACCCGAAATGGGACACCAAGATTTGCAGCGGCAACGTAGAGCAACGGGTGAATGCCTGCACTGTGAGTCCGGCCACTGATCACCAAGCAATTGAATCCGGTGAGAAGTTTTCATTTTGTTTTGATTACGTGCTCTTAACTCTAATAGGACGTATCAGTACGTGCACGATCGTGTGCGTGCTATGCCCGAATGTTACGTTCCATTAAGAGTTAAGTCGCGGACTAGAAATCCCAACAAATCAAATTGAGACAGAATGTGCCGATGACGGCCATGGTAAGTAACATTGCATGTAAGTGGCACTGACAAGCCTGTGTGGCACTGACAAGCCTGTATGGCACTGACAAGCTTGTGTGGCATTGGACTGGCCTGTGTGGCATTTGACTAGCCTGTGTGGCACTTGACTAGCCTGTGTGGCATTTGACTAGCCTGTGTGGCATTGGACTAGCCTGTGTGGCATTTGACTGGCCTGTGTGGCACTTGACTGGCCCGTGTGGCATTTGACTAGCCTATGTGGCATTTGACTAGCCTGTGTGGCACTGACTAACCTGTGTGGCACTGACTAGCCTGTGTTGCATTGGACTAGCCTGTGTGGCATTGGACTGGCCTGTGTGGCATTTGACTGGCCTGTGTGGCATTTGACTAGCCTGTGTGGCATTTGACTGGCCTGTGTGGCACTTGACTGGCCTGTGTGGCACTGACTAGCCTGTGTGGCATTGGACTGGTCTGTGTGGAATTGAACTAGCATGTGTGCACTAGCCTGTGTGGCACTAGCCTGTATAGCACTAGCCTGTGTGGTATCAGCCTGTGTGGCACCAGCCTGTGTGGCAATACTGGCAATAGAATGTGTGGCAATAGTCCGTGTGGCAATAGCCTGTGTGGCAACATAGTGTGGCAATACCCTTTACGACACTAGCCTATGTGGCCCCAGTCTGTGTGGTAACCTAGTAATTGTTTTGTGTTATCCGATAACTGTGATCGCTCTTTGTGATATTGTGGTGTTTGATTAAAAACGGTCAGAATGACCGAACGTTAAGTTGTTTACTTGAGTTTTTTTACGATTGTCCACAGATGATGACTGATGAGATAAACTGTTCACCCGAGGACGTGTGAAGATGCAGGACGGCCGTAACGGCGCGTGAAATTATTAAATAATGAAAATCAGTTAATTTCGAGAGTTGTAATTTATTTTGTTATTTTTTTAATCATTGGTCATTATTCTGTTGTTTTAAAGATTAATCGATTTGAATTCGACTAAATGGTAATTTTAATTAAGAGCGGGTAACACCGAATGGAGTTGCGTCTGTCATGGCGGGTGACGTCGTGTCAGTACATTAAGTTGTTGACAGCCGTTGCACGTGATGGTCACTCGCAAACCCATTAGCTCTAATTAAAGTAGTGAACAGTCAACGCTACAGCGTATTTATTTCAACGTTTCCTGAAGTTTAACGCCCACTATGGATTCCCGTACTGACGAAATCACGAGTCAGCAATCATTTGCAACAGCCCGGTCTTCCTGAAATCCCGTTATACATAAAATATACTTGTAAGTCGGGGCCGCAGTGGTAGCTCTGTGCCACTGGGCCACCACTGCTGGATTCCCGCAAAGAGCTATACTAGTGTGTTACTTATGGATTAGATTCAATTACTATTAAAAATTAAAATTCAGCGTGGAGCTGCTTCCACCTTCGCAACATTAGAGAATCCCACCGATCTGCGAATACACTGAGAACACTGTTGGTGCTGCCGCGAACACGTGACATCAGGGATGTACATCTCTTTCTAATGATGGTGGCAAAACCATCAGTGTTGTTACTGCAAACATTCCTGACGTATTACAACGCCACGGTAGTCGTACCAGCACTCTCAGTACAATAAAGCGCGCGTGGGTCCCTTAAAAAATATAATTTCCCGATTCCAGACTCATATAATAATAATATTGTATGAGCCTGGAATCGGAAATAACCGTTATATCCGCAACATAATTGAGAATCTTATGCCCCCGGTCCCCTCACTAGATTAGGTTACCCACAGACGTAATAAAATCGCAGCGATTTGTTTTGGCACGCTGGATCTTCAACGCCAACATTGTCACGGGCTTGCGGACGGCGAGTAATGGGTAGCTCGCTGTCCGGTAAGGACCAAGCCCGGGTCGACGGCGCGTTGTGTTCCACGCGCGCCTCAAAGAGATGTCAGCAGCAACAGATGGGGCCCGCAAGGGCCGATGCCTGCCAGGGGTGCGGGTTGTTCGAAAGAGATACTGCCGCCCCTGGCACACAGGCAAATGAGGGAACACGGGTGGGTTTTAGTCAGTAAAAGTCTGACACGCCCTCCCGCTCCACCCAGAGCGGGAGAAGTTATTTGATGATTTCCCACCCAAAAAAAAAAAAAACGCCAACATTGTAAATCGAACACTGTGTTTTTCGACGCACTAAGACTCACTCGCCCTGCACTCTATTAGATTCTCGATGCTCGGGTCAACACCGAGTTTTTAAAATCCAGTGCGCGATAAAATCTCGCCGCCATTTTATTACGTCCGTGTGAATATCGACTAAGGAACAAAGATGACGGCAGACTCCGAACGCTATGCGTGCCTCTATATTGCTCGTTATACGCATTCCTTATTCTAGTTATGTCCAGTCTACATAAACTACCAGAAGTACGTATTAAATGCTATTTTTAAAGGCTGATTTATTGAACAAAAATAGTGTACATAAGACCACACGACAGAAGTGAAAACTTACAACTGGATCCGAGTATAGGTACCAGATTCAGCGTCACCGACCCGTTCGCGACGGTTCAGTTTCGTTCACTGATCAGAAAGAGCGCAAAATGCGCATAAAGAAGCGTTCAAAAAACTTATCCAGCAAGTTGTACAAACTAAGTAACCATGTATCCCTTTCAAGTTAGTCACAACAATGCGTAACGTATGACTCCTACGAGCTCCAAATGCAAGCTTTCTCAGAAACCCTCTATATGAGGATACAACGCTACGAGGCTTACTCACTTTAACAAATAAACTCATTATTTTAATCCTTTTCAATCTTGTTTCTTCGTGCATCTTTATGAGATGGTTGTTTTATTTGTAAATGCGAGGATAACGATGTGTCTCTACGAAATGCATGATGCATTTTAAGTGTCGAGTGCGACATCGAGTCATGGTTAAGTCGATTTATCGACTTTAGTGGAATCTCGAAGACCAAAGGGCTTCCAGTTACAAAGAAGGTCTTATAAGTCACTTTCAGCGAGTGTTATACAAGGTGAATTTTAGTCTTCGTTTAATTTTTTCAGGGTGATGGTACCCGTGAAATTGAACAATTTTCTCCAAGTAAGATGGGTCGAAATACGAAAAAAACCTACCATGCAATATTCAGCTGTTCGATTTTGTATGGGAGGTACGAGTTATTTCCCACCCTCAAAAAAAAAACGATGTTTTCCTTCGCCGATGTCTGTAATATCTAAAATAAACTTTCTTCAATTATCTGGTAGAAATCTAACAGAATTATCTGTTTGATTTTGAGAGATTAGAATTGAAAATCGCTTTTAGAATAAATTACAAGATTTATAAATATGATACCTATTTACAAATACATACGGTTTTCATGTCAGCATTGTTCAACTGTGCATCAAAAGAAATCTAATCATCTCTGCAAGAATGAGCTCTGATGTAAGCAGAATACTGTTTAAAATCAATTGTTTTCTTCTTCTCCTTGCACAACAAAGATAATGCACAGCTAGTCATTTGATATTGAAATATAAACAATTGAACGTCTACCGTAATTTACATTATTTAGAAACGTTTTAGTCTAATGAATGAAAACAAAGCCACAATATAATGTTATTATTTTCCTTTTTACACGCTTTATATTAGCTTCACTTGTATGTTTGTTTGTTTGTTTGTATGTTTGTATGTAACCGACTCCTTTGGACGCTATTTTGACCCACTTTAAACGGTCAGATTACATTTAAACTTTGTAGACTTATCGAGGACCTATGACAATTCTATAATTTAAAAAAAATAGAAAAAAACACGCTGTTGTAGTTATCAAAACTAAAAACTAGAAAATAAATAATAGTTAAAAAAAACTAAAAAAACACGCTTTAAAAGCCAAACTAAAAAGTAGAAAATAATTTAATTCTATTAAAAAGCGTGGGGTGCTTGATATTAATTGATTATAAAAATACCTCACAAAGCACCCCACGCTTTTTAATAGAATTAAATTATTTTCTACTTTTTAGTTTGGCTTTTAAAGCGTGTTTTTTTTTAGTTTTTTTAAACTATTATTTATTTTCAATTTTTTTTCTATCAAAACTTATTTCCAATTACAACATTTCTTAGAATGTAGTAAGAAAACTAGCTGCTGTCCGCGGCTTGGCTCGCGTGGATGTTGGAAATTATCCCACGGAAACGTGCTACCGGAACTAAAAGTAACCTATGGTCTCCTTATAACATCAGCTATATGCCAGTGAACGTTCCGCTTAAATAAGTCCAGGCGTTTTGGAGATTGGTCGGAACAATAGACAGAGAGACAGAAAAGAAAAATGTTTTTATTTTTGTTATTTTGTTTGTCTTTGTGAAGGGCGGCCGTTTTTGGGGGACTGTCTTGTGTAATTTTGACGTTCAAAAAGAGCTGACTCTCAGCCTAGTTTGAATAAATGACTTTTGATTTTGGTTTTTCTTTAAATTATATTTTTTAAGGGACCCACGCGCGCTTTAATGCACTGAGAGTGATGCTATGGCTGCCGTAGCGTTGTAATGAGTCAGGAATGTTTGTAGATAATAACACTGATGGTTTTGCCGTCATCATTAGAAAGAGATGTGAATCCCTGATGTCACGTGTTCGCGGCAGCACCAACAGTGTTCTCAGTGTTTTCTCAGATCGGTGGGATTCCCTAATGTTGCGAAGGTGGATGCAGCTCCACGCTGAATTTTAAGTTTTAATAGTAATTGTGTCTGTACTAACTCTTTCTCAGCTAGTTTTAATATTAATCTGGCAGTTTGAGTATTTTATGCGGCCTAGCCAAATGTCCTGTCTTTGGTATTGTTCGGACAGGTCCACTCAATCTGTGTGGTTCTTTCTTCAAAAGACCATTTCAGACACCGATCCACATGGTCTTCACATGATCTGACCAAGATTATGTCTGGACTTTAAAAGAGATTGTGACCTCTGAGTTTGTTTCGGCCTTTCTTCTCAGAGTAGTCAGATAGGAAACGCCGACCTCATCTAGTTAAAAAAAATATGATTGACGTGTAAAAGTGTTTGTACAAACCTACTTACAGAAATAAAATCATTTATCATTTATTACACTAGAGGATAAGCAAAATTGTTACTCACCCTATGGACTTTGTCTGAAATAAAAATATTCTATTCTATTATATTCTATAGTTCTTCATGTTTAACGTACATGAAGAACAGCTGCGTGGGTCACAAGTATGTCAGTATTAAATAAAGAAAATAAAATAAATAAATTATCGTCCAGCAATCGGGACGTGGAGATGAGATGACAGTGGTTCCCATGTGAGACGGTAAAATATTGATGTAATGCCAAATAATGGTAGTTTACACTGGAAGCTGACCTCATTGTAGTACCTATACAATTTTTCGAAACTTCAAAGACGTGATGGGTATGGCTATCAAATGTCGATAAAACAAAAACAAAAGTCTTAAAGGCTGGCAGGCAGACGGGCGCGACGTGACAGCTCGGTGCGACTCTAATTTCTATGAAAACTTCATGGGAATTGATCTACAATGGTGGCATCGCGCTATCGTGTCGCGCCGTCTGCTGGAGCCTTAACTCTTAAAACCTAATAGAGGTCTGAGGTAACGATTTAGGACATTAATTTATTTTTATAGGTTTTCATCAGACCTACCAATAGTGGAGTTTCGTCAGCTATTTTTTTAATAGAAATAATTTATCTTAACTATTGTTCTCGCAAGTGACTTTGTCTTTTTTTAAGAATAAAATATGTTTAAACCTTAATTTAATTTGACCCTGCATTATTGAGATACGGTTTCCAAATACGTTACAAAAGACTCGTCGAACCGTATTCGAGATTGGTAACAAATAAAATCCCTTTTTTAATTTAGAAGAGTTGAAATCGAAAACCGTCTTGATTCAGGAATGCAATGAAAGGTCAAAAAGCCTTCATTTCACTTTTACGACCGAGTGTAGTCATAAAATAAAAAAATATACAGCCCTATACAGCGAGGATTTAATGAAGTAAATGTCCTGGTGGAAAATAAAACGTCGCTTTATTATTCAGACACGAAAATGCTTTAATATTGACACTCGTGAAATTGAGGGGCTTGTGGCTAAGTCATAACAGCCGCATAGGTCAATCGATCAGGTTAAGCTACGCTTGCCGCGGTTGGTCCGTGGATGGGTGACCATCTTTACATACCAAGACCCATCCATGCCTCGAAAAGAACGTTAAGCCGTTGGTCCCGGCTGTCATTCGTGGATCTTTGACAGTCGTTACGAGTCGTCAGAAGCCCAAAAATTTGACAACCAGTCTTACCAAGGGGTATTGTACTACACAGTTAGTGAGTTGTGGAGGTCAGATAGGCAGTCGCTCCATATAAAAGACTGGTATTCAGCTGCATCTGATTAGATTGGAAGCTAACCCCAAAATAGTTGGGAAAAGGGAGCAAAAAAAAATAGCAATACACATATTATGTCTTAAAGAAAAAGTTCGCAGTTTATGTTCTTATTTTATTTTAAAAAAAAAAATTAAATTCCGCATTTTTATATTTTTATATAAGTGGTAGCTTTAATTTTATTCTTACAAGGTAATCTTAATTTTATCGTTTTGCTGTGCCCTTACAGGGTCCATATTGCTGTACCTAGCTTTAAGCCCTTTGTAATATCTTTTTCATAATTATTATGAAAGGCCATAAATGAACATGTTTAAGAAGGTTAGGCAGATTATGACTTGTTAAATAATGACACTACTTGGAAATCTTCAGTAAAACTCTGTTAAAGTGTCTCACTGAGAATTTAGGCGGTTTTATTAGCTTAACAAATTAGGTCTCGCCTAAACCCGGGATTACTTAAGGCTGTATATTTATTCAGCCCACATTCACTTACAGATGGATGTTGGTCTTATCTGCATTGCGCCATTATCAGACTTCTTTTAGGAAATTAGACCTGTCTGGTAACCTACTCTTATGTACTGCAGCAGGCTTCTTCGTGTACACACCTTTTTCAGTATAAATATTTCTGTATTCTAATTCTTACACACACACAAACCTGGTACATACCAATATTTTAAAACTTATAAAGTGCTCAACACAATATCAATAAAGACTTCTTGAAGACAACTTCTTGATTTCGACGCAAGAAGAGAACTAACTTAGAAACTAGGCGTATGATCTTAACGTTTTTTTTTGGGTGGGAATTCATGAAATAACTTCTCCCGCTCTGGGTGGAGCAGGAGGGTGCGTCAGACTTTTACTGACTAAAACCCACCCGTGTTCCCTCAGTTGCCTATGTGCCAGGGGCCACGGTATATCTTTCGAACAACCCGCACCCCTGGCAGGCATCGACCCTTGCAGACCCCACCAGTTAGTGCTGATATCTCTTTGAGGCGTGCGTGGAACACAACGCGCTGTCGACCCGGGTTTGGTTCCTACCGGACAGCGAGCTACCCATTACTCGCCGTTCACAAGCCCGTGCCTACGGTGGCCGGGAATCAGCCGGGGTTTCCCGACGCCCAGGGCGTCTTCTGCGGAGGCTAGGGCCGTGAGGGCGCATATACTGCATCTCCCTCACATGCACCACCTCCCTCTTCGCGAGCATTGCTGCTTCATGCACTCTCGCTCCATACCATGGCCTGAACCAGGGCCGGACGCGAGAGATCGCCGCCGCCGATCGCCTCCACAAGGAATGATCTACACGTCATATTTCCATTCCGTTTCGTTAAAAAAGTAGTACTTTTTCAATAAGAGAGGCCCTAGTGTGAGTTTCATTTAACCATCTACACCAAACGCAGTGAGCGCGTTCGGCGTTCCGATTGGCCCTGGATTGGTGACGGACCAATCGGAGCGCTAAAAGCGCTCACTGCGTTTGGTGTAGATGGTTAGATGAAACTCACACTAGGGCCTCTCTTATTGAAAAAGTACTACTTTTTTAACGAAACGGAATGGAAATATGACGTGTAGATCATTCCTTGTGGAGGCGATCGGCGGCGGCGATCTCTCGCGTCCGGCCCTGGTTCAGGCCATGGTATGGAGCGAGAGTGCATGAAGCAGCAATGCTCGCGAAGAGGGAACCGAGGGCCTCTGTCAAATGAGACACTCTTTAACGTCACTATACTGATAAAAAATCCTTTGAGACAAATTGCATACTTTCAAATTTATAATTAGTATTTAAAATCACTAAGTACAAATGTTTTTAATATTTGGAAATCATGACATTACATTGTCATGTTTTGAACAAAGTGTTCAGTCATTTCCTGTGTAGCTTCTGTAAGTATCTACACACCTGAGTCTTTTATTTTCAGTATTTTGTAACTTGCAGCAGATATAAGGCAAACCAGAAATTTACCCTATCGTTACCAGAAAACTTTACTTATTTGAAACGATTTTGAAGATCATGGTTTCAAGAGACAGCTTCCGGAATAATAATATGTCTTTGTACTTTTCTTTTCACAAAGGTTCACATAGTTATAAACATAGAGGTAATTGAATTAAAACAAATTAGATGAGTATAGTGTAATGCGTGTGTGAGTAGTGTGCTGGAAATCATAATACACTTGTATTGGTGCAAAAAAACCGCGATCGGGATTCAATTCTACTAATATTTTCAATATGTTTCGTATATTTGCAATCACGTAAAAATGGTTCAACGGCTTTCGATAAAAATTAAAGTACCGATTTGACACACAGACAGTTTATAACCTGGGATAATTTGCGACCTCCACGCGGGTGAACAAAGACTAGTAACATGGTAAATTAATAATTTTTAAGAAAGTAAATGTTTTTGGGCCCTCCAATAATTATTTGTGAGCAGTTTTCCTTAGTCCACTTTGGCTTTAGATGAAGCTAATAGATTTTCCTTCCTTAAAGGGTTCAATGTAAAATTAGAAAAACCGTTTGTATGCAAAGGGTTCAGTCGTCTCGATTTGATTACCTTCACGGTAAGTAAATCTGAAGATAAGTAGGGTCGGACGATTTAGTAAATATCTTATTTGTGGTCCAAACGGTCCTTTCCTTATTCAGAGATTTAAATTATTCATCCTTTTTTGGTATTTTTGTCAATAGAAAAAGAAATCTAATAAGGAAGTGAGTTTGGGAGCAATTTAAATGTTTAGCCCGGTTTACATAATATTTTGTTCGTATGTTTTTATAAGTTCGTATGTTTTTTAGTCGCTCCATGTAAAATACTGGTATTCAGCTGCATCCGGTTAGACTGGAGGCCGACCCCAACATAGTTGGGAAAAGGCTAGGCAGATGATGATGATGCTTTTATGCGTCAAACGCGATGAAAACTGTTGTGATGTACCACGAACAGTAGGTCCCACCGAAGAACCCATGCGATTAGGATGGCTTCATCAAGGTGGAGAGAAAGAAGAGGAAGCCCAGTTATCGTAACCAGTATGGGACGGCGCTAGCAGGTTCTAACATGCTGCTACGTCCTGCAATACCGACGACGCTGCTATACGTGTCCCGATTGCACCACTCTACGAAGACTAAGGACATAGTAGAGTACATACGGGTGAAAACCAATTGGACCTTGAGGGTGGAGAAGTTGGAAGCGCGTTTTAACACCAACTTCAAGTCGATCGTGGTGCGCGTTGCGACTCACCATTTGATGACCTTCCTCAAGGAAGAGTTTTGGCCGAAAGGTGTGCTGTATCGGCGTTTCCGCGGCCAGCTTCGCGACACCTCGCAGCGTAACACGACGCCGTCACTTCGTGTGCAGTAGTTTTAAAATTTCTTTAAAAAATATGTATTAGTGTACAGTTACTGTTTTTATACTTATAATAAATATGTATTGTATTTTATGGGCCTTAGTTGCCTGAAATAAATAAATAAGTTAATTTTCTTACTTAATCTGACTTTTCAACACGTCTGCCAATCACTGGGTAAAATTTCAGACTCCAAGCTGCTAGCGGAAAATCCCTTATTGAAGCAAGCAATAACACTTTGCCTCACCTGAGTATCAAACCTAGTACCAATTATACAGCACTTAGTTTTTTATCCTTATTCTCTTAATACCATTGACCTATTTAAGAGAATCAATTAAACCGCCATGAAAATATCAATCGAAGAAGATTGAGGAAAGCAAAAATAACAAAAATCGTTCTTTCAAAGAAAATCTAATTCAATTTCATTTTACTTTGACGGAAAGCCGATTATAAGTTAATTAGATCTCTCAGTGGAACGACATGTTCCAAATTTCGAAACTAATTGTAATAAGGAAATTAACTTGTTCCTTTCACAATTTACAGAAAGTGATAATTGTAGTGATTCATAGATGCGCTCCATTAAAATGAGCTTGGAATGAATATCGAACCGCAATAAAAAATAAGAAACTGCGGAATAAATATGTGAGGTACTACTAGCTTTTGCCAGAGGCTTCGCCCACGTGGAGGTCGAAAATTACCCCACGTAAAGTATTACCCGGATGAAAAGTATTATATGTGTTAATCCAGGTTATTACCTATCCGTGTGCCAAATTACATCCCAATCCGTTCAGTCATTTTTACGTGATTCAGTAACAAACATCCAAACATCTAGATATCCAAACATACAAACTTTCTCATTTATCTTAGTACTAGCATCTGCCAGCGGCTTCGCCCACGTGTAGGTCAGAATTTATCCTATAGGATCGTGCTATCGGGTTAAAAAGTATCCTATGTGTTAATCCACGTCATAAACTATCTGTGTGCCAAATTACATTCAAATCCATTCAGCCGTTGTTGCGTGATTGAGTAACAAACATCCAAACATCTAAATATCCAAACATACAATTTTTTACATTTATATTATTAGTAGGATGGGATAGTAGAAAGTAGGATTGTAGGAAGTAGGATAGTAGGAAGTAGGATAGTACAATTAGTAGGAAGTAGGATGTAGGAGATACTTAAAATAAAATAACATCACGCTTGTCTTGTATCTGATGGGTTAGGCAAAGGTGTAACAGGTAGTACAACCACATTTTGATAGTTTTGTTTATTTAAGTCCCATATAATAGTGACGAGAAGATATAACTATGAATACAACATCTTATTTTAACAAAATCACACACGTAACTACAAAACGTCTCGAAGTTATGACCAAGTTTAACTTACAAACTGCTCGTTTTACGAGTACAAACACAACCATACACGATTTATATTTTTGTCAATAAAATATTTCAAACCTAATATTATCGATGCGTTCGTTCAACTGCTGTTTTTATGACCTCTATGATTTACATGCCACTATAAAATTGAAAGAATATACGAAACCAACACATACTGCATAGTATTTGAAAAAAATAATAGGTATGCACATACCCGTTCTGTAGTGGTCGCAAACACTAAGGTGCTTACAACACTCCACCCAGCACATACCACTTTTCACAACACCAATATAATTGTTCGCGTATTGATCTCAGCTCAACGGTGGTAGGTCACTGCAGGGATCCAGCAGAATATCAGCGACAGTCATATTTACCTGACACGTTTATTTATTTATTTAATTAAGGTTCACCAACAGTTGTTACAGATATTACCTATTTATTTATTTTCTATTTATATATGCTTTATTGTACACCAGAAAATACATGACAAAAAAAAAAATTAACTCTAAAAACATACAATGGGCGGCAACAAACATACATATAAGTAACAGTGTCTTAAATCTAACTGCGCAACCAATTACAGACAAATACCACATCCAAAATGTTCTTTGTGATTATAACTTAAATTTTAAAGACTTGTACTTAAATTGTAAATAGTTATATTAAAAACGAATACAAATTCCCAGGTCAGGCGAACTGTTATTGCTTTTTCCGTTAAGATTTTCTCAGTTACAGCCTGGAATCTGGATTTGTGGCCTTTTGATGGCAATAGGCTCGCCCCTAGTACCTACATAGGATGGAAAAATATGGGTGTTCTAACCTAATCCTTCAGGGAATGCAGGCTTGATGGTATATGTATGTTATTTTTTTTTTAAACTAGCACTTTATGGCCCTCAATCCGCTGCGTCACATTCCATCGCCCGACTGCGCTACCGGTATTGCTTCGATTTCACTTAGCGTTCTTTCCGTCTTTTTGTCTCTTTTTGCTCGACTTCTGAGAGTTGTAGTGTGATGTTAAATAGCCTATTACGTTTCTTAAGAATAGGGCTAAAAATGCAAAAAAAAAGAAAAATCCGACTACAAAAAGGAGGAAGTTATCAATTCGGATATGTACGAGTATGTTCGGGCATAACTCCGTCATATGTCAAGAAGTTTTTTTGTTCGAAAGGGGATTATTCCGAAATGGTCCCATTTAAATTTAATATAGATCTGATAATGAGTATCGGAAACAGAAAACGGAACTCTTCAAAAAATGACAACAAATCAACCGCGATTGCTGCTATGCCACATAATATATAATATGCACTGTAATGATTTGATTGACTTTGAGAATACACTAAGGTGATAACATTTCGAATTGGTGTGGGGTAGGAACTATAACTAACAACTGAAAAATAAAAACTTTGTCCAAAAAAAAATCAACTGACTACCGAAAAAGCACTAGAAAGCGAAAAGAAAAATAATTTTAATTTCAGAAGGTGGTGACAAAAAAAAATGTCCAAAGACAATTTTTTTTTTTCAAATTCGATTTTTTTTCCAGATATTACTCCTACATACAACATTACAAAACAAATCATCCTCTTTATTTATTTATTTAACCATTTATAAATAGACACATATAAATAGACATGAAGATTAGAACAGAAAAATAGGTACAGAGGTGATGCTTATTTCTAAAGAAATCTCTTCCAGCATTTCTGCGATAGGAGAGAAGATAAAAAGATGTAGACAGCGTGTGTAAGGGTAAAAGGGAAAATAAACTACATTTATAATCAAAAACAATAATACACTACACTAATTTAACAAATAATATGGGAATGTACTAACATACATAATTACAAACATACATACATACATAAATAAATAGGTATCACTAAAATATTAATAATAACTATGTAAATAAAATAATACATACACAACTATGACGAATGTCACGATGTCTGTATAATATTAGGAAAGATTAAAAAGTTAATTGAAAGCAATGATAACTACTTACAGCATTTTGTTATAGACGCTAAAATACCAAACACTTGCCTATCCCTTATTCACGTCACATTCAAGGAGGGAATACGGGTAGTTTTATATTAGCTGGAATTTACCCCTCCAGTGTTTATGTTCACCGCACCAGACAACGTAAGCATGAATTGTTAACAGCAGTTACTGTCGGCTTTGTCTCGCAGCGGTTTTCAGAATCTTATTAGAAACTTTTCAGCTAAACAGACATACAGAAGAGGGAGAGGGAGGGAGAGGTAAATTAGGACACACGGTATTACTGTCAAATCACTCTCCAGCCGCGATCCCACGGCGTGTTAACTGATGGGCCGTGCCGCGCCTGGCCAGAGCGACAGGCCGTGGGAACGGTTGCATCTGATGAGATCTGCTGCTGTCAGGACTACCGACTCCTGATGGATCGGACAGGCAGCGACGAGGTTAGCGGCCTGTATGGGTGCGCGTCTTTATGCTTTGTTTATATGGGAATGTTTGGCATGGTGTACCAAAACCTGACGCGGCCTATCAATTAACAGGCCATGCGAACGCAAGGCATGGGCCGCGACAGGCCTCGACAAGCGTAGCAGCGCCTGGAGCGGGCTATCGGCCAACGGGCCGTAGCACCACGACATTAGCCTTCATCATCCCATTGCTTGGTAAAACCTACTAAACCCCAATCTCTAAATCTCATTCAAGAGAATGTATAGTTGACCGCCGACGGTGATTTTTTATCTACCACCGCGCAAAATTCCTTACAGAGTAGTCAGTTTTTGACAATTTGGTATACCTATGTTACTGGACGCTCACAGTCGGCAATCGAGTATATGCTTTAGTGTGAACGTGGGTTAAGATACCATATTTTATGCCCTGCCGCTAAAAGGCAAAAACAGTAAGTAACGTTTTCGGTGATTGTTTTACTTTGCCGTCCAAAACACATTTTTTGACTGCCTCGGTATAGTGGTTGCAAGCGCTACTGCAAAAGCATGAGGTCCTTGATTCGATTCCCAGGTCGGGCAAAGTGTTATTGGGTTTTTCTATCTGGCATTTCTCAGTAGCAACCCGGAGCGTGATTTGTGCCCGGTTGATGGCAATGGGCCCACCCCATATTACATGGGACTTTTATTTATTTATTTATTTATTTATTTATTTGGTTCACCAACAATTGTATACACTGGTATAAGTAAATGAAACAAGAGCAACAAATCAGAATAAGGTGTAACAATCACTTATAGGTAAACTCTGCATGCACCCAAAACGTTGTTGTAACTTACAAAAAAAAAAAAATTAAGAACTATAATTTATTACAAAGTTGCACTGAACAGGACTTAATAAATTAATTAAACTAAATAAAAATAAATATAAAACAAAATCAAAACAAAATAAAGTTAACAAAACTGGGTAATACAAAAAATAAGCAAGTAATATGTAGCCCAAAATGAGAGAGTGAGATAAGAGATAACACAGGGCCAAGAAACTCAATGTTCAGGGAGATACTTATAAAAGCTGTGTGTGGGACTTAAACAGAACTGGCGAAATGTGTGGTACACCTCTCCCCAACCGTTCGGGGAAACAAGGCGTGATGTTTATGTTGTATAAAAATTCAGATTCAAAATCAATAAAGACCTACATTCACTCCAGGCCTTTTCTAATAAAAGACTTGCCGTTTGAGAGCTCATAAAATACATTTGTATGGCTTCGAGCGTAGCTTGTGTAGTATTAAGGGGAATTTTGATTGGCTAAGCTTTAATTTCGTCTTGTGTTGCCTATTAAAAGTTATACTGTTGGTTTAAGAACGTTAATAGGTATCGTTTGCGTGCTCAAAATATCCAGTCGAAAACAAGAGTTGGGTATGCGGATGTAACCATTATGTAGCTCGGTTTACTGGTCATAATTGCATGACCGATTTACAAACTGGGAGCCAGACATTTTTTTGAAACGCATATTTTTGCTTTGTCGCAATAGGTTCCATTCTTTAGAAAAAGGGATCGCTTTTTATAGTCCCATTAAAACTGCACAAACAAAATTGTGGTGTTCGGTAGTTTTACTTTTATGTGACAGCTCAGTTCTGTAGTCACACGTGTGACTTTATTTTGAACGAGTTGCCAAACGATTATTCTCGGATGACCCAAAAACGCTGAAATATCAACTTCAGGTGGAATCTCCACGGTACCTCGAAACTGCGTTCTAATTCATACGTCTTTTTGCAATTAGTTGATTGAAATATTACTGCCAAGTTTCCAATTCACAAACCACTAGGTAATGTGTGGCTAACTAACTCGTAGCTAAATAGTAAAAGCGGCATGGGACGATCCCGGTGCGGCACGGTACCCGTGAAATTGAACGACTTTCTCCAAGGAACATGGATCGAGACATGAAAAAAAAATCAGACCTCCCATGCAAAATAAATAGTCAGCTGATTGATTTTGTATGGAAGGTCCGATTTTTTTTTTTCTAAAAATTCACGGAGTATATCGATACCCCTCCGTGCCTCGGATAAACCGATGGTCCCGGTTGTTATTTGTACATATTTGACAGTAGTTACGGGTTAGTCAGAAGCTCGAAAGTCTGACAACCAGTCTTACCAAGGGGTATCGTATTACCCAGTAACTGGGTTGTGGAGGTCAGGTAGGCAGTCGCTCTGTGTAAAATACTAGTATTCAGCTGCATCTGGTTAGATTGGTATCTAATTCCAACATAGTCGGAGGCTGATGATCAGAAAAGGCTAGGCAGATGATCATGATGTGTGGCTAACTAACCCGTTGTATTTTTTTTGTCGTGAAACGCGCTGTTAGATTCATATTATTAATTACTTAACTCTGAGTTTAGACACTCTACATTTATCCATTTAACCGGTACAAACGTGCAAGTGGGCCTTAGAGACTTTTTTACACATTGACGAATGTCATTTGTATGTCAGTGGTAGTATTATGAAATAACACGTCGGTGGTTAAGGGTTGGTTGAGCACTTTCGTACAATTGTCAAAAAAAAACACATTTAACGAAGACTTGAGTTTGACCATACAAGATAGTCAACTTGCTTAACAACTAATTTCCCTGACTTTACTTACCTACTGTTTTAAAGAGCATTTTCGTAAAACCCTCAAATAAAAAGATATAAGGATAATTTGCGACGGTAAATAAAAATATAATTTATTTCCTGGTAATTATGCGGAACGTTCGCGGAAGCGAATACCAATTTGCCGCTACATGTATCTTATTTTATCTGATTTCATAGTAAAAGGCGCTTAACTATTATGTTATTTACATACAATATAATTCATTTTCCTGGGAAGGGTATAAAACAAAGGCAGGCGGATTTTATTATTATCACTCCTGGGATCACATGTACCACAACCACATCACATGGCAGCGTCAAAATGTGGTCAAGCAGTGGTTACGTAGATATGATGAGTGTCGCTGCAACTTCTTGCAGTTGCGTTGTGGTGGCTACAAAAATTCGATGTGGTAGCATTGTCGCTAGTAGTTTCGATGTGGTTACGATGAGGCTAGTGTTCGCAGACACACAGATCGTTGTGTTTGCGATGTGGTCGGCCGCTAGTGCGCGTTCTCTCTGGTGGTTGTGTTGTGGCTGCGACTTGGCTTTGATGTGGTCGGTATCACTCACACTGTTGATTTTGACGACTAAATGTGGTATGTGTGAATAAACTATTCACTTTCATACAAATTAGCGCCGGCCCACGTGTTGTTGTTGTGGTGTGTTTGTGATAAGTGTGTGTTATCGGGCCCGGGAAAACCCTCTTTTTAGTCTGAATAGAAACGAGCAGGAATGGTGATGGTGCAGATAGAAAATGTCACTAAAATCTGGTCTCGCATTTACACCTTACATTTTACTTTTTGTTTTGGGTGGGAAATCATCAAATAACTTCTCCCGCTCTGAGTGGATCAGGAGGGCGTGTCAGACTTTTACTGACTAAAACCCACCCGTGTTTCTTCAGTTGCCTGTGTGCCAGGGGCCACGGTATCTCTTTCGAACAACCCGCACCCCTGGCAGGCATCGGCCCTTGCGGACCCCCCAGTTGGTACTGACATCTCTTTGAGGCGCGCGTGGAACACTACGCGCCGTCGACCCGGACATGGTTCTTACCGGACAGCGAGCTACCCATTACTCGCCGTCTACAAGCCCACGCCTACGGTAGCCGGGAATCAGCCTGGGATTCCCGACGCCCAAGGCGTCTCCTGTGAAGGCTACAGCCGTGAGGGCGCATGTACTGCATCACCATCACGTGCGCCGCCTCCCTCTTTGCGAGCATCACTGCTTCGCTGAAGGAAGCGATTGCTAGCCATGCACTCTCGCTCCGTACCATGGCCTGGACCAGGGCTGGACGCGAGAGATCGCCTCCACAAAGACGCGGTACTCCGCCCCAGTCGGGCAAACCTCCACCGTATGCTCCACCGTGTCCTCAGGGCGATCTTTGCAATGGAAACACTCGGGCGTTTCTTCCCGCCTTATGCGAAACAGGAACCTCCCGAAACAACCGTGTCCGGTGAGGACCTGTGTCTGGCGGAAGGTGAGGACGCCATGCCACCTCTCAAACCACTCCTCAAAGAGGGGATTTACCGACGCAATCGAGGCGTGCCCAAAATTTTACTATTTACAATATTACAAGTGGTGATACTTGTTTTCGATTTTTTTTTGCCAAAAACAATTCATGTGTACCGTGCATCCTAGCCAAAAGCATAGCATTGTTAACAATACAATGGCTGAAACAGCGGCAGTACATATGACCAACACATGCTTAAGGCTGGGAATCGGCGATCTCTGCGTTCATATGCCACTTTTTGTCAGGCAAACCAAACTGACATAATTATGAACGCCACGATCGGTTTTGGTGAAGACCCAGCCTTAAACATGTGTCATTCATATTATGTATTGCCGTTGTTCCAGATATGTATTGATAACAATTTAGTTCACCCTTTATATATATATTATATATATATTATTGACAGTATATTTTTGACAGTTTATTACAAGTATGTATACATTTAGCATTAACATCTTGTAGAATACAAGTTTTATACCTTGGTGTAAACTTGGGATAAGATTAATTTAGACAATATCAACAATTTCAAAAGGTCGAAAGAGAAAGGTTGCTAAGTAATTACATTTCAGGTGCACGTGACATCAGGTCTCTACAAACTTCCATTCACAGACAAAACTTTCCATAGGCCAACCAAAAATACCTCTGCCAGCCCATTCTCAGAAATCACTCAGCTTGTTAGAAAAACATTTTGTCCAACTACCGAAACGACATCAAAAGGAAATTCTCACAATACTTTTGCCCATATTTCTTCATGTACTCTACTTTATTGACTCCTAACAATTCCATTGAGCGATCAATTTTAATAACGTAGGAATACCGGGTGGCCGCCATCATGAAATCGCTGCACGTTCGTAAGTGTAAACGAATAAATTGTATGTTCCTATTTCGCAAGTCACCGAATCCGTTTCCAGATTCCACTAGAACGGAACCATACACGACTTTCACGAAAAGTTTACTAACCAACTCGGTTTTTGTTGGCACCAAGATTTGATACAAAAGTAAAAGGCAGGCAATGTAATCAAAAATAGTGTTGATTGTTTTGTGTCGCTTTGTGTCGTGGTGTGTCAGTTTCTTTGAGCTACCAAAATAAAGTCTAGCTAAATATAGAAGTGGGAGGAAACGTGATTTTGAACAAGGGTTACTTGATATTGGAATTTCCTAATACAAAGCTTTGACAAGTAAAACAAAAAAAGTCAGTTTTAAAGGTAGTAGAGCTTGCTGACTTCATAAAGTAATTTATATTTGAAAGGGTGCCTTAAACTCTGCGGCTGACCCATAATTTATGATAAATTACTCCATTATTTTTATCAGTGGGAAAACGTATTATAAAATTCGCTTTATAGCTCGTTGCGTTAAAATACAAGACATTACGAACACCAAAAGGTTTCTAAGGACAAACGAAGCTCATTTTGTACATCTATAATGAAAATTGTTATTATGTTTACTTAATGGTGTATTGTACAATCATCTGAACGTAATATTTGATCGATTTTTAGATTGGAGCCGAGATACAAGAACTTATTTACACTGACAACCCTAGCAGTTGTGAGAGCTGTATTATTATGAGCCTTATTCTTTAAGGCTAAGGACTGTTTGAGACATAGGGTTGTCAGTAAGAGAGTTGGGAAAGTAAATTAAGTTTGCAAAGCAAAGAGTCAAGGCTTACATTTATTTGCAAATAATTTCCGACCGCGAGAGGCGTCGGTCGTCATTAAAATTTGGCATCGTGCCGCAGTCAATTCGGAGATGTTCATTTTCTCATGTCAATAGTTTATGCCTCATAGCTTCTGGGTTATTACGTGACTTTGTTCGCACAAAATGTTTTTGTAAGAGCTTGTGTTCAGCACTTATTAGTTTTATGCTTATAAAGCGGTAAATTGTTTTTGTTTGTTTAACTTTGCAAATTAAAAAATTACTTGTTTTGGTAATTTTCGAATAGTTTCAAAACCGTCATTCTTCATCGAGTATTTCTCGACATTGCCAAACGGTTGGTCGAATCTTCACGTGGCTAGAGGGCAGGCTTATTCAGTCAAAGAATACTCGTTGCCATCCAGCGTGGCTGCCAGCTTTTTGGGCACTATTCCCACTCTCAATGAGCTCTTTTCTTTTTTTTCTCTTTATATAGGGTACTCGAACAACATATAATATATGTATATATTTTAGTGTTGATATTGTTTTTAACATTTCTTAATATTTAGAATTAGTAGAATGAATATGCGATTCGTTGAACGCTCGATCAAACAAACATTCGATATTTTGAACACTCAATTTATTGAGTGTATGATATATTGAATGTTCGATTTAATAACCATTCGATATTATGAACGTTCGAGTTTTTTGACGTTCAATTTATAGTGGTCGATCAATTGACATTCGATTATTTGGGATTCGATTTGGCATAGTAGGTACACCCATTTTTTTGCCGTTTTATAGATAAAGGTACGGAAGCCTACGTGCGCGAGTCTGACTCGCACTTGGCCGATTTTCTTGACGATTACATGAGGGATTGGTCCATATTGGACCAGGATCGAGTTAAGTGGAAAAATAAAAAGAAGGCCTTTGCCCTGCAGTGGCACAATACAGGCTGAATATTATACACCGTGAAATTTTAATGGTTGTTTTCCCGCAGCGAAATGGTTTTGTCTTGGTAATACAATCGTTTTATAAACAAAAACTACTCAATTTTTAATTATGCCGTATCTTGTATGTGTGTCCATAAATAATAAAATAAATAAATAAATTAAAAAAATTTAGAAACAAAAAATGGCAGATTAACCCATTGTGAAAAATCACCACGTGCGAGAGCTTATTTTGCTTTGAACATTTTAAATGCATCGCTGTTCCCTTTGTCGGAGGTGCGTGCGATTCGAGTAGTACCTACAAGTTACCTCTAGTGTTACTATTGAGTAGTGTTTTATCGAGTTGATGAATATTTTTTTAATTATTTTAAAACATTTTTTTTTTTTTTTTTAACTTTTAGTCTATGCTTCAAAAGTACTCCATATGGCAAGTTGTTCTGCCGCGGGAAAACAACCATTTAAAGTTCACGGTGTATATTATTTTTATTATAATAAACATTTAAGTGAATAAACCCGCTTGAAATTAATTAAAATAATATCGTCTCTGATCCCGGTAACAGACTATACGAGTAGGTAGCATAGTTGTACCTCAGCGACCATATAGCCCATAGACGCCTAATGCTTGATCTAACGCACCAAAACAATTCTGTCAACTAGCTGGGGTATGAGGAAGCGGGATACTGCGTTCTGATTGGTCCTACCAAGGTCATTACGTCTCACTAGAGATGGGACAGGTTTAAATAAAACACGAAGGTATCGATATTTTTGTTAAAATTGTACATAATAAAATGTTTAGTAATACCTATATTTAATTGGATTTCTTACTTCCTATTTCTTATTTTTTTTTAACATGTACTTAATGTAATTAATATACTTAAAGTAATTAACATAAAATATAAAAAATGAAAACAAAATATCAACGTACCTATTTACTTCAATCATAACATAACGTTTTAAAGGAGTAACGTGGAGTTTCTTGCCCATTCTTCTCCATACGAAACTACCTTTTGGATGGTGCGACTAGAATCAAATCTTATTTCTTAATCTATTTTTTTGTACATTTTGACGTTTAAAAGTGCCAATTTGAAATAAATATTTAACTTTGACCATTATACTAATCGAGTATAAAACAAGGGAGCAAAAGTGATGTAAGTGCGCTTCAGCCTGCAGCGAAGACTGGCTGCTGGAGGACGAGTGACACGGCTGACCCCTGGCGGTTAAACCTGGTGAGATCGTTCCTAATATTTCAGGGATTTGTTCTATAAAACTGAGAACGACCGGCCGGCCGGTTCGTTGTGGGCCAGTGTGCTAACACTATATATAATAGGGTGGCACAAACTAATTTACGCTATTATTCTAGCGCAAAATACGGTACCTATCGCTCAAAACGCAGTACCTAAAGATTGTATTATTTATAACTTGTAACGCCACGGTTACCGAAATTTGAGTCGGCCCGCGGCCCATATGTGCTGAAGTGTACAAAAAAGTTACCCTTAACTCTTAAGTTCGCATAGCACGCTTTTGTTCTACAGATTAACCAAAAAAAAAAGGTCAAGTCAGCCTCAGCCCCTTTGCACGTGTCCTGGACTTGCACTACAAACAAAAGTGTTTTCAAAAAATAATTTAATGGGCTTAACACTCGATCATAGGATTGTCAGTCAAGATCTCGCCACATATATTTGGAAACATCGACAGGATGATAGAATTTTCCTAACACTTCTAAATAATATACATGATTTTCTCCCTAACAGCATTCTCTTCCAGGAATAAAGGATAGCAAAATACATAACCGCACAATCCCTACTAATATTATAAATGCGAAAGTGACTTTCTGTATGTATGTTACGCTTTCACGCCTAAACCGCTGAACAAGTGTCATGAAATTTGGCTGAGATATAGCCTAGAATATGGAGAGAGACATAGGCTACTTTCATATAGGAACATACGCCATAACCGACTTCCACGCGGCCGGAGCCGCGGTCAGGGGCTAGTTTAATATAACATTTTGTGGTGGCGAAGATATCATCATCGCCTTGTCCGAATACCATCTCGTAAATGTGCACAGAAACAACAGAAACGCACAAGGGTATTCACCTATTGGCGAACTAGTACCCGCCAACAGCGACATCCTAAGTACAACGCTAAAACACCGCAACATGCCAATCCTTATAACCGGTAAAACACACGAGAAGAGCAAGAAAAATCCACGAAACCCCGGCCTCAAACGAACAGCCCCCAATTAGTGAACTCATTAACACCGTGTGAAGAACAAGAACCAAGCTACTCACACCGTTATCAGTCGTAATCGCAAAACGACACTGGATACACAACACCCAGAAACAGACCTTTACCGCAATTAAGCGCACTTGACCAGACCTGTGCATCGGCGCCTCAACACCAGCCAAAGAAAGAAAATCAAATAGACGCAGAACCTTCACGTAGCGGCATTCATATAGCCAACCTACAGGAAACAGGGTTGAACTCAGGAACATACATCTCCACACTGTGATTGGCACCCCTCAAGAAAAGCGAGTAACACACACCGGGGTCATATCAAGCACAAACAATGCAACTACGCAGCTCTCAGCAGAAATTCTGTATAAATAAAATACGAAGACTGGATAACAAAAAAACTAGCAAATAAAGACATCATCCCAACGAGTAAAGACATCGAAATACCCTGGAACACAATAACGGAGGTTATTAAAACCAACCGCTGCTCAGGAAACTGATTCTTCAGCCAATTTAATAAAGAGGCCATCGCTTAGCTCTTGCTAACCTACAAAGCGGGAAACCGGATAATCCAAATAGGCATAAAAATAATGGCAGACAACACCCCAAAAGGTTAAATATCAAGAAGAACAAAAACACGCAGAGCCCGCTTCACCGGACTGGGGACATTTCACACCGGAAAATGCAGGCAAATGCTCGACACGTTTTACAGGAACAACAAACAAAACGCCGAAGGAGATCCGCGTACATAAAGGTGTCCCCCAGGAAAACAAAAAAAAAGGAGCGAGGGCCTTTTTAGATACCAAATATTAAAATAACAAAGCCGAAGAAGTAATGGTAATCATCAATAAAAGCCAAACGAGACAGCTCCCGGAACGGACCAAGTGGTAACCGTGGTAACCGAACTTAACAAAACGATGCCCCAAATATAACAGGAAACCGCAACTATACACAAGAATAAAGCCTGGACACAGAATACAGTGCCGGACAAGTGGCTTGAAACCGCGCAGGTAGTAATCCCAAAAATAAAAAACTAGAAGACGCGAACGAATATCGCTGCATAATGGTACTACAGAATTTACGCCAGATGCGTAGTAAAAACAAAAAAATAAAAAATAGACGATGCAATAAAAGGACTAGGCAACTACCAAGCGTCCCTTTTAAACAATGGATCAACAGATTACCACATTTTATGCACGAAAGTGTCCTAGACGAGGAAGGATTTGCAAGTAAACGAATTTACGCTCGCCCTATCGCCCTTGTCATAGAAAACACCAATGTCGACTTAAAGACATTAAGGCATTAGGATAATTATTGCAATGAACTAACAAATCGATGACCAACAGGATAATCAAGGTATGCATGAATGTAAGAACATGCATCAAATGGAGTGGCCAGCAAAGCAATTGGATTATAATTATCAAAGGAAAGGGAGTTAAACGGGGTTGCCCTCACTCCTCTCGCCTTTTTACATTAGTCTTCGACGAAGTCCTTAGAACCCTTAAAGATGCAACCCATTTAATCAAACTAGATCAGGACCGCGTTTCACTCCCCCTGGTATTATCATTTGCGGACGATCTTATACTCATTGCAGATGATCTAGAAGGACTAGAGCGCATCTTATACCACACAAAACCTTTACTAAATACCGCAGGCCTCTAAATAAACGAAACAAAAACAAACATTCTAATTAGGGACCCCATAACATCACAGCAAACAATCAACGTGACCCTCAACGGAATAAGTATACCAACAATGGACGAAATAAAATAGCTAGGCACATACACAAGCAGAAAAAGCACAATTAGAAAACGATGCCAACAGGCCACGAGAAACGCAAATTATTACTACCATTCATACTAAAGGCAAAGATGGACTGGAAGTTAGCTAGACTTATGTATCGAAGAGTTATCGTACCTTGTATGATATATGACTTAAAAGTATCGACCCAAGGTGAACAGATTAAGACTCAGAAGATATGAACGAGTTATCATGAGAGACTTGATTAACCACATCAGGAATAAACTAATAATTAAGATAATGCACCAAATCTTAGACGAAAAAACCGTAACAAAACGCATCAAGAATCACAGGATGTGTTACTTAGCACACGTCTTCAGACGGGATAAAGCACACCTATTGCAGGTAGCAATGCAGTACAAGGCCAAATCTAAGAACCTCGGACGACCTATTTACCCAAGGAATGACAATCTAAAACAAGCAATGAAATACTTCGACATGGGAATCAAGTTTTGAAAGGACATGGCTGGAGACAAAACTAAGATCAAGAAAGCGGCTAGCAATATCTACAAAAAACCAGAAACTGTTAGCTGCGAGAACTCAGAATATTACTACGAAAACAACAAAACAGAACATAGCGAAGCAACGGCATAGAAAAGAGCTAAGAAAACAATTGAACGTACCCAAGAAGCCCGACCTGAATCAACATGCCGGCGACGTCGTGAAAAGATGCCCGCCCTCCTATAAATAAATACCACCCGTCTCTCCACTAGTCCAATGCTTACTCAAGGATGCATATCCGGTAGGCTCGCAATCCTTTCCTATCCTATGGGCACGTCTACCTGACCATTACCGCGCCCCCCGGTCTACTTCTTGATATGCAATGGCCTCTGTAACACCATGAAGCATGAGGCTCCAGGGGCTAGTGCAAATCTTGGGGTTCATTCGATTTATCGAGTCTGGTCAAGCCACGCTGGGATCGGTGCATTTCACATTCATATTCATATTCATAACTTTGACCATTATACTAATCATTTTTGAAATGTATTAATTTTGTATATATCCTCCGAACAATGTGTTTGTGCTGAGCAGACTTTGTAAGAAAAGCTAGTCGTGTAGAAATATATTTGTGCATAACACTCATTGACAAATCCACTACATGATTGGTTACTTCAGAGTGGAATTGATGGTTACTTATATGGGTACCTAAAATCAATCATCGTTTCACAATGAATTTAATGTCTATTGTAATTAGTGATTCAAAAGATCTTCGTATAAATAGTAGGTGTAGGTTTTTGCTTTATCGAACAATTTTATTTGTGTCATAGGATGTGGTGCATCACTAGTTACGTTTACCAAATAATAGAGGAAAAGAGATAGCTAAAAAATTGCATTCAGAAGAAAGGGACGCAAACATAAAAGACATCAACGAGAGTCCTTGCACCTTTTTTCACCTACAAGTATGACCAGTATAAGATGAACTCCGATAAATAATATCAGAAAATAATTCTAATTACGATTATGTAACTATTAACTTACCGATGAAATGTTATGCCATCCTTACGGAAACTCGAAGTTTGGCTATTATTACCACACCAACGTATTGTGCAAGGGGCCATTATAATATTTATTTTCACCAATTTTTATTTAGTAACGCGGAAGTGTTTACGGCTCACAGAAGTGGTCGCAACTGAATCGAAATTTTTGAGTGGTAACCTGTATCAGATCTATAAGTCTGATGTGTTGACAGACATCGGTCGCCTGTTATTAGGCGTCTATGGGTTATATGGTCGCTGTTGTACCTTGTAAAGATAACGAGTGGTATGGAAAAAAGTCTTCCTAGCGAACAAACAATATTGGTATTCACCACCATCTCCATTCGTATATTATATCTATTCCAATAAATTCTAAATGTTCGTAATAGCAGACACGGCGATGGGCACCTCCATTTGTCATGGACAACTACCAGGGAAGCATAAATCTATCGAGTGTCTCGAATTCGGGCGATGTTCGGCATTTGGGTTCTACTACCAGCGTATTCTGATAGCCTAGTACGTTACCTCCCTCAAAGCCAAGTCTTTTTAATTTTTACTATAATCCTACCTTACCTATGGCTATAAATCTTGCACAGGATTCACACCACCACTGTATTTGGGACACGCTAGATTTTCTGGGACGTCGCAACGTAATTTATCAATATGCGCACGAGGTGCGAAAAAGATTTTTTTGTAATTTATCAACGGCGACTAGGCCATTTTTTACGTGTATCCTGATTTTCCTACGTTTACTGTAAACCGAAACAAGATTGTATCTAGGTACGAGGTTGGTGACGTCAATATGTTGGTATAACGCCGTCTATAATTGATACCCAGATATAATCCTACAATCCTACTGATCCTACTATAATATAAAAATGTGAAAGTTTGTAGGTATGTTTAGATGTTTAAATGTTTGTTACTCAATCATGCAAAAACGGTTAAACTGATTTTGATGAAATTTTGCACACAGATAGCCTGGACTAAAATATAAGATACTTTTTATCCCGGTGGTGCGTTCCCGGGGGATAATTACGGACCTACACGCGGGCGATGCCACTGACAAAAGCTTAGTATGAAGTAATAATTATGAAAATAAATCCCACGCCATGGTAGACAATATTAAAATGAATATGTCGTACCATGGCGCGGTGAAAATTGATTTGTCCAAACAATTTCTAATTCAAATAATAGGAAGTCAGTAAATTCATTCACTAATGTTTGCATTATCCATTATGTAATGGTTTAGTATATAATTTGAAAGCCGCATTTTCGTCACGAAACTTGATTTATAGCGACACAGACCCTTCCTTTCCTTATAATTAAGAGAAAACCGACACTTGCCACTACTACGAATCTTTCTTATGTTCCTTAATTAATTTATTTGCGAGTTTTAGGACTGTTTATTTTGAACTGGGTATTCTTTTGCTGCATCCGGTAGGTTGGAGGCCGACCTCGACATAGTTTGAAAAGGGTAGGTAGTTTGATTGATTTTGAATTCGGAAGATGATGTAGCACGCTTTCACGAGGGGCTTGTGGCTAAATAATATTAGCCGCATGGATCGATCGATCAGGTTAAGCTACGCTTGCCGCGCTTGGTCCGTGGATGGGTGACCATCGTAACATACCAAGACCTCTCCGTGCATTGGAAAGCACGCTAAGCCGTTGGTCGCGGCTGTCATTTGTAAATCTTTGGCAGTCGTTACGGGTAGTCAGAAGCTCGAAAGTCTGACAACCAGTCTTTCCAAGGGGTATCGTATTACCCAGTAACTAGGTTGTGTATGAACAGCTGAATTTATTTATGAACATCTGAATTTCTGAACGTTTTCCCGGAAGTTCATCGAAATTAAATTGCATTACATTTGCGATGTCTTGTTCTTGACAGTCCACTAAATTGGGTTTCAGAACATATTTATGAAAATTACTATACATATGTATATACTGAAATCACATGGTTACATGGAAGAACGTTCGTTTTAGTGTATTTTTTCTCACTAAGGTATTTTGTGTAAAAGATTTCACTAAGTAGTGTCAGTAAAGACAAAATTTCGTCGTAAAAGTTTAGAAGACTAAGCTCGAAACGAATTCCGTTCCAAATCGAGATTAAACGTAATCTCGATTAACTCCTTAGTAGCGGTAGCAGACAACATTTTTAAGTAATTACTGGCAAAACGAACACGCCATAAAGTAAAAACAAATAAAACAAACCAGAAACTGAGCCATCGAGCTTTTGTTTCGTGGTATTTTCGTGTAAACTGACGTTATTACGACAAAAAGCAACTACGACAAAATAAAGTATAATATTATTTTCGCTTTGCCGGTAACCCAATTATACTCTACTACATATTCCTCGTAATACACCTGTGGGAGCTAAAAATAAAAGCATTTTTAGGCTCCAAACAAGTTTTGCTAAAAAAAGTGAAATATGAAATTGTCGGCTGTCCTCCCAGGGTTTAAAAAAGGTCAAAATGGTGCTTTTTCTGAAATGAAAATATACAAAAATGCCTAAATTTCGTGCCGTTCACGTGGTTTTAGTAATAAAAACCCCATACGGACATCTCATCATAGAGTCTCACTCTTTGTACGAATCAACAAGCGTATTTCCCCTGGCGATGTTGCATGCATGGCTGGTGGCACATTTCGTTAGCGCCAGCCAAAATTGTACACGCTAATGTCGTCGCTGCGGTGTAGGAATAGTGTTGGTAATTGCATACGCGATTTTGGTAAGACAGGGCCGCAAGTGGGTGAGATTAAGAATACATTTTAATTTGAGGATCTGAGTAGGAAGTTTTCATTATTAGAATTGATAAAGATAATGAGATCACAGTAAAGCCACAGTTTGAATGGAATTAGAAATTAAGGCAAAATGAACGACAGGAAGTCTGTACACTGCAGGAAATGTGATGCCAGTAAATTGATATAAAAGTGTCAAATTAGGTGGTAGGTACACTAGTACCACAGCGAAACTCCGTACTGCACTAAGCCAGCTCAAGGTCAAAGTGGGGAAGGATTGCAGACATCGAGTATTATCTTTACTCTGCAGAAAAGAGCCAACAGAGCCATTTATGAGAAGGAACTGCTTAAGGACATTAACATTATAACGGTTGTAGGAAATGACATCCTTTTAGTAAAAGAGGTGAAAGACATCATTCGAGTACTACTAGATAGACTTATTAGTTTTCAGCCAGGTTTCAGAATAGCTAAAGTTGACTCATTTTCATGGAGTACTGTTTTAAATGTTACAATAAAATACCACCCATATTTCAACTGAATCAGGCGAAATTTTATCTTGTATGAAAGGCACACTATGGCATATTATAAGTTAGAGGATTACATCGCTGATAAAAATGCCTGGCTCGATGCTAGTCCTGCTCCAGAACCATAACTTATTGATTAACAAATGAAAATACTGTCGGAGCTGCTGAAGATTGCAAGACTATCTTTGCACTGTATAAACTCAATCTCCTTTGTATTGTATATTATATTTAATTGCATAGGAAAGGTGCGAGTACTATGCACTTTAGAGCTACCATTTATCGGGTAGTATGTTTTCATTGACTTGAATGTGCCCAGACGGCTGATTGATGTCATGCTCAAATGTCTCGCTGACGGACGGTGGAGCGTGTGTTGGGACATTTCGCTCCCATCAAAATTGTGAGGTGAATGACGCTGATCCATGCGTCATGTTCGTGAACATCATCATTTAAGAGATGTTCATGGCTTATTGTTACCGTTTTATTTTTGTTTCTATTTGCTATACTCTTGACGCATTTAACGTATATGTACGTCTTTTTTACTTGTTCTCACATACATTACACAATACAATTACAATTATAAATTCAACATTAATGATGTAGCTTGTATTTTGTTGTTACAATATAATTGAAAAAAGTGTCCATGCAGTTTCGTACCCGTTCTTATCACTGCGCTTTGAAATGGGCAACTAGCTTCATTTTACTAACTGACATACTTCTTGATCATTCTAAACTGCCTGTAAATGGTATAATTGAAATAAATGCTTTGAGTTTAAGTTAGAGTGTTACCACCGAACGCGTGATGGACTGAGCAACATTTTCGATGGCAGGAATGTCGTTAAGCAGATTTGTGTTTGAAAATAATATTTAAAATGGTTTTAGATCGAATTAAAGGTTTTCATCTCTGAGATTTAACGCTCAGTCCCACCCAATTTGTGTTAGAATTATAACATCCCCGGCATACAAGTTGGCGACAAGTTCTAAACGCCATTCAGTGCCGTTTATCACAACGAAAGGATTTATGTTTTCTTGAACCTTGGGGTGGACGAATTGGTTCTACTTCCAAACGTTGCATGGTTCCTGAGTCCGTTGTTTGTCTGTCTTAAATAATATTTTTAAGTTCACCTTCCTATTTAGTAATGCAATGTTTAACTGTAATCTAATATTCGTACACTGGTCTTTCTTTTAATTTCTCATCTTTCAAACTGCCTTCTCAAGACCCTGCTTTCCTTACTTCCATCAAAAATTTAAAAAAAAACAATATTTTAAGTTTGAGTTGATTTATGAAACTTGTTTGAACTTGTTTGTTGCTTATGTATCTAGATCTTGTCAGTTTCTTGCAGTGCACCCGTTATGTACTGTAGGTTTTAACCTACATGACATTTTTATCCAACCTCCATGAACATTTTAGAAGTTAATGCCATGTATTAAGAAATTAACGTTTTTTCATATTTAGAAGAGAAAAAGGTATGACAGTCAGCTCGGATAGCAGACATCCGCCGTCTGGATAGAATATTTCTAGTAATAATAAATAAATAATTATTCCTCAACATGTTTTATAAATACGATTTCATAATACCGATAAAGTTTAAGAACATGATTTTGATAATTGAAGTGAACCATAGGTGCTCAACTCCACAAAAAGACATAATAAATGCACTGCTACTATTTAAAACCACAACTACTTTTGTTCTACCATTTATGCAATAAAATTCTGCTCCGCAAGGGAAAAAAGATTCAAGAAACAAAATACGATCTCTCCCTTGGTAGTTGTCGTCTTGTAAATAAAATACAATATCTTGTTTACTTAGTGCAGCTATTCGTACTTTGTTTGATTTTAATTACAAATACGGGTTGTGTTACATGAAAGGCATAATCATTGCCTTTAATTTGCTAATTGCCTTTAGTTTGCTATGGGCTTACCAGCATCTCTGTTATGTTTTGTTAACAAAAAGTTTATAACCAAAAAGTTACTTCCGATGAGAAACCTACAGCTTGAATCCTGAAAAATATCGACATCGATAACCACAACCTCGATAAAATCGTCATATCAACCTGCAATTTATCTTACTGAACACGGGACTTCCCATAGACATCGATCAATCTTAGACTTTCCCGGTTCCAAAAGACATCTTAAAACGCTTCATTTTTATCATTCATGAATCTTGTGGCATATAAAGTGTTCCTACTCATCTTCATGATTTAATTCCTCAGTCTCCTTTTATAACGCTCAAGGGATCTTATCGCGATGTTTATTCCTTGCCAAGACTGCACAGTACAGAAAAAAAGGTACAAGGAAATACAATTGTTCCCCTGATACAGTTCCCGTCTTCTTGGTAAAGTACGGCCCTGTTCTACCACATCTGTATACGAAGCAAATGTACTGACATTGTTTATTTTGCCGACGTAGCTCCACTACCGACGGATCCGGTGACAAAATGACGGAAATAATTAAAATTGAGACCTCGAAAAACCGTGTTGCCTAATTTCGTCTCAGTCCCATTGTTTTTCGCTTAATAATTGGTTTATTATTCGTAGTTCCGGTATTTGCCTGGAATTTGGAACTGGTTTAGTTATTTTCGTTTTAGGAGTTCGACTTATTTTTGGCATCCATTTGGGTGGTCTCTTGGGCTTTTGAAGGGAAAATGTTTTAACTTGACGTTAGTAGTTAGTAAATTTTAACCGTATCTATTTAAATTACTAAATGGGTCAGAGAGTGAATAGTAAGAATGTTTTACTTAGGTAATATTAACATTTTGCACAATATGTATGAGTACAACTTTGGTTAGAGTTAAAATAATAGTCAAACAATGTATTCATTCAATAATAAATATTGTTTTAATGGGTAACTTGTTAAAACTTAAAATGGCATTTAAAAAGTTTTAAACAAGAGATGTTGTTTGTTATACATCTTATTTTTATTAACGGAGATAATCATTTTAGAAGTAATAAATCGCATTTTAATAACACGCTACAAAATGAGGCTACGAAGGAAGCTTATTATAATCCTGCTTTATTAAATCGGCTGCTCTCTCAGCAATCATAATGGTGGGCGCATTACTATTGCCACTAGTGATAGTTGGCATCACGCTAGCGTCTATCACTCGCAATCTTCGTATGCCATGTACCCTCAAACGGCTGTCAACGACAGAATAACTTATATCACTACCCATTCTGGCCGTGGAAACTGGGTGGTAAATTGTGGTTGCTATGTTAACAGCAACACACCTCCAATAGTCAGTACTACCAAGTTCATAACCATCACATGCAGCTAACGCAATCCTGCCCAATACTGCATGAAGAGACTTAAAGTACGTCGTGTTTACAAGTTCAGCTACTATTTTTAGTCCTACAACTGTAAAATCTAAATCCCTCGAATCTTTATAGTTATCATAGTATATAAGAGGGTCTTCATATGGATCATTTGAATTCAACGATATGTTTCCTCTAGAATAAGGACGTAATAAAATTTGCCCTACCTCGAATAAAGATTTGTTAACACTCTGCTGCAAAATTGAATTCTCTACAGATTTAACATAACTTGAAGCAAATGATTTTATACTTTCTTCGTTTTGTTTTACTGAAAATACTGTTTGAAAATCTGGATACGAAGCATTAGGATCTGCGGAATAAAATCCACAAACATTTTGATCACTGTGAGCTGATAAGTATCCATGACGATCATACAGATATCTGAGTGATTCAAAGTGCTTCGTTGCTTGATCAGTGTTCTCGAGTTTTTCAGTAAATAATAAAATAGAAATCCTGGTATGATCGTGTAAATTCTGTCCAACCATAGGAGAATTGATCACAGTTTTAATATTCTTTGCTACGAGATGTTCTTTAGGTCCAATACCAGATAGCATGAGAAGCTGAGGAGTGTTAATAGAACCTGCGCTGAGAATTACTTCATGTTTTGCTTTGAGGGTAAACCTGCAGCCATTGTGATCTACCTCGATACCACGAGCTGTTTTTCCATCAAAAATAATTTGTGTTACAAACGAATTCTTAACTATTTTCAAATTTTTCCTGCTTCGTGCTATAGGGTTTAGGTATGCTGTGGCTGCGCTCACCCTTTTACCTTCACTCACCGTCGATATAAATCTGCTAGAACCTAAATTATTAGCTGTATTTAAATCATCAACGTTTTTTATACCAATTTCATCCAAAGCAGACAGCAGATTTTCTACTAAATTGGGATTTGTATGATTAAAAGTATTCACAATAAGAGGTCCATCGTGGCCATAATGATTGTAAACTGCGGGAATCTTTAATAGATAGGGATCTCGTAAACTTTCAGCTTTTTTGGCATATTGCTTAACTTTATCTGGATGCCATTCAATGTTTCCTTCGTTATACCAGGACTGGTAATCATTGGGGTTTCCTTGAACATAAGCCATTACGTTCATGCTACTGCTGCCTCCAAGCATTTTACCTCTTATCCATTTCACTTTTCCATCTTTCAAGGCCTGACTTGTTAACCCATTGTTTATCGTTGTATATTGCCAGTCAAATTTTGTCCCCCATAGATTATTAGTTAGCCTTGGTATCTGAAACAGTGGTAATTTTCATTATTTAAACAGTTCTTACACACGCATTAAAAACGGAAGTAGCTTGGGAAACGCAAATATCATTTATTATTACTATGTGTTTTGGATTTATCAAACTCTTTATTGCCTATGTGTTGTATGTACATAAATACCAACTTACATCACTTTCTATAGGAGGGTCATCACCTGCTTCAAGTAGTAGTACACTCCAATCTTCAATTTCACTCAGCCTGTTGGCCATTATACTACCAGCTGTACCAGATCCCACGATTATAAAGTCGAATTCTTCAGAATCTGCGATTAATAATAAAAGTTCAGAAATTAACACTAAGATTTACTTAATATTTATAAAATATAATTTCTGCTTTTCCTTCTCATATTTATTGGAACACTATTCTTATTTTAGCTTTAGCTCAGAGTACCTCGAAAGTGCGTTTTTACGAAGCAAAAACCAAGCCAGCGCTGACAGTGACAGTGAAGCTACCAGCTACTCTCTCCATATTAACCTGCATTTACTGTTCCCGTGTGTCAGCTGTTTTGAGCGAGATATAACTCAAAACACCAATGAGTAGCCAGAATATCACGTTATAGCATTAGTATTTCAATGGTGGTCCACATACGACACATAACATCATGCTTCATTTCCCCGAAGGGTTGGGCAGAGGTGTACCTATAGGACCCCCACGTTTCGCCAGTTATGTTTAAGACCCATTTAATAGGGGTGAGCCTATTGCCATCAACCGGGCATAAATACAGACTCAGGACTGGTACTAACAAATGCCAAATGGAAAAACTCAATAACACTTTGGCTGACTTGGAAATCGAACGTAGGACCTCACGCTCAGTAGTAGCATTTGCGACTATTAAACCAACGAGGTAGTCACAAGCCGTACACGACACAACCGAAAACAAACTAGTTGTGTATGGACCACCATTGAAACGCTACGGCTGTGACATTCAGAAGTACTTAGCCAGTGATTTGAGGCTGTAACACGTAATTTTTGAGTTGCTTCGTGGACCAGGGACCTACATGCCACTAAATAAAATACCTACGATTCTTAAATTAGTACCTAATAATTTTCCATAAGTTAGTTAATATTAATTACTAGCTGACCCGACAGACGTTGTCTTAACTATGAACATTGAATTTGCATTGGTATAATATTAGAAAAGTTATTATGGTCATTAAGTTTTCTTACGTTTTCGAATGTTACACGTAACTTTCTTTTTTTTTCTTTCATAAGAACCTTCTCCTGACAATAACAAACACAACAAAAAAAGAATTAGCAAAATTGATCCAGCCGTTCACTTGTGTGAACTGATGACCAAGGGAAATAGGGATTCATTTTTATACACCGTGACATTTTAGTCGTCTTACAACTGCAGCTCACTTCATGTATCCAATGACTACTAATCATTTATTTAAAAAAAAAAATTATTTTTGAACATCGGCATTAAAAAAAAATATAATTCACTAAAACGCATGACGTAGTTTGAAACACCCCGGTATGGAGATGGAATTAATGATGGAATGTCATGGTAGGTAGGTAGATATCTTCTAACGTTTGATACGTAAACATTATTAACAGGGAGGGTGTATCCTAATTCTAACGCACTATATATTTTGCTTTGTACCTATGATCTTAATTAATGGTAACAATGTTTTAATCGCGGCTAGAGGTATTTTATGATGGATACATTGAGTGGACCACCTTTGTAAGACGACATTTATGTCACGGTGTATGGGTAACGCTTCCGAAGCCAGAACGTAGGTTATATACAACCTAAATGCAAACGGATACCAATAACCTTTCGCCTTAAATTGGTTATTTTGCATCAATTTAAAATGCTTGAAGCTTCTGTTCTGTTTCTACTTACTTTATTTTGGCGACGCTTTACAAAGGATGCCTGAACCTAAAGTCGCCGTCTGGATTGGGGTCGAGCGCGGTTATGCGTGAGCCTATCAGCTGACTTTTATTTTTGAATACATTGCTTGCCAGAGTTGTAAAAAAAAAATGTTTCTAAATGTGTTTAATCTCAAATAATGGTTCATTTAACTGTTCTCACAGTACAAAAAATTAGGTAAAAATTGTAAAAAAAATAGATTTTTACAGTACTTTCGAGAGTCACTAGCCCTGTCTTCGTTTTTGGAACCGTTTCCCTTACACCCTGTACTAGCTCGTGCCCGTGACTTCGTCCTCGTGAAATTTTGAGCCCAGTTTTGCTCGGCTCGTAGCGGTCGCTACGTGATTTTAAATATAACCAATTAAATATACCTTTAACCTTCGTCTAGAATTAGACTATCAAATTCAAAAATACTTTTTCTAATCCGACCGATGGTTACAAAGAAACAAAACAACAATAAAAAACAAATAAACTCTTCAGAATTAAGGCTCGTGCAGACTAGCGCGACGCGAAGGTAGCGTCGCGACATTCGTAGAACAATTTCTATGAAAACTTAATGGAAATTGTTCTACAAGTGTCGCGTCGCGCTGTCGCGTCGCGGCTGTTTGAAGAAGCCTTTATTGTTAGTACGTAGATGTAATAAAGAACAATTGAATTCGTAGTGGAAAACATTTGTACAAACATATTAAAAAATAAACATATCTATTGTACGTATATTTCTCACGAAGATTTGTTAACGAGACAAGGATATATAATTTTAGAATAGTTGTCATAACTTAAATTATATTTGAGACACTTAAGGGGAACCTAGTCGCGGGCTCGAACTCACTGATGGACCGGGCTAAAAAGCACGTTATCTCACCAGGCATCGTGTCCGACAGAGGTGATATCAGTGATGAGTAGTTAGACGCTAGTCTGCACGCATAACGTTATTGAGTGAGATGCAGGATCATTTATAGTACAACAGGCGCGTAAAAAATTAAGAACAGTCCTTCGGAAGATCGGGTTTTATGAAAAAACCACTGCATAAATCAATAACCAATAAAATTTATTGAAATTTTCGATATTTGAGGTTTGTCGGTACCGACTCGGTTTTTCAGATTTTACCCTTCTTTTATTACTTAAACACGCCCAAAGTTAGGTTAAATTAGCAAGAAAAACGAATCTTTGTTGGCGGCTAACTTTTTAATGGCTTTTTATTTTAGTATTCTGTTTCCATACAGACAATATTAATAATGATACAAAACCATACCATGTTTAATTTATGATGTACATTATCGAAAAGTGGAATAATATACTCCCGAAGTTTGTATGGAAAAAATGTGGACTAGGTTCACCTTAATTCATGTTAGTAGATCAGTGAAAATTTTAGTTTCCATTTCTGTTTATAATTTTGTAGAATTTATAAAGAGTAGTTTAAAAATAATATTTAAAAAAAACGAACAGTAAAATTAAGCATTTATGAACAATGAACTTGCCAGATCTCGTTTGCTTTGGAGAAAGTTAAATAATGTAAAATCCACTTCACAATTTGATTACATATTTATATGTAACAAAATAAATATTTATTTTGTAAAAATGTATAAAATAATTCAATTGACTTGGATTACACAGGTACTATCGAGGAAATATTCATCTGACGAATTTGAGAAAAAATCCCGTGCACACAATGACCACATCATCTTTTAGCAAGCGTTACTATTGCGGCTGAGCGCTGCACGCGCTGCAATAATAGTCCTCACGGTGTATAGATGTTAGTTTCCTTGATAGTTCCTACATACACAAACTAACGCCTTCTACCCATGGGCGTAGGCAGAAACTAAAGATTGCCACCAGCTACGATCCTTACATACTTATTCCTTTTGACTGGTATGAGTTACGATTTAAAAAGGTTACAGGTCACAGTCTCTTTTAAAGTCCAGATATAATTTTGGTCAGATCATGTGAAGACCATGAGATTAATGTCGGAAATGGTCTTTTGAGGAAACAACCACACAGATTGAGTGGGTACAGTAAGTGCTCGCATTTGTCAGTAATTGTGCAGCTCAACTCAGAACTTAGGAAGCTCAACATGTTCTACATACCCTGTAATTCTGCCTCGGGTGGCCAGTCCTTGGTTTGCACAAGACATTGTGCTGTGGCGAAGAACTGCATTGCAGATACAAAAGTGTTGGAAGCTACACCCGAAGTCGGAGATACACACGTCTCGTTGCTATAAACATAAATAATATTGATAAAACCCACAATACATAACATAATATCGCCTACTTCCTTCGAAGGGTCAGATAGTGGTGTATATAACCTACACCAACATTTCAGAAATTATTTTTAAGTCCCATGTAATAGGGGGGAGGGAGTCTATTGCCATTATCCGGGCAAAATCCAGACTACGGGCTGCTAATTAGAAATTCATAGACCTCATCAATCGCTTTTCATCAGGCGTGATCGAGGTCAAGAGCAGGCCCATTTAGTAATAAAATTAAAATTTGAAAAAATCCTGATGGAATACCTTTCCATACTAAACTGGGAATCAAACCCAGTACTTCATGCTCAGCAGTTGCAGTTCTGACCACTAAACCAAATATAAGTAAGGCTCCTAAAATTTCTAATTTCTATAAATCAGAGCAGGACAAACGCAGTAAAAGTATTATCATACTATCCTACTATAATGCATGCATAACAAAAACGGCTGAATGAATTTGGATGAAATTTGGTACTCAGATAGTTTATAACCTGGATACTTTTTATCCCGATAGTACGTTTCTATTGTATACCACGCATGCGTGCCCTCCCGGACGTTACAGGTTAAAATAAAACTCCGTAAAAATCACTTAGGTACCTACCTGAACATTTTCACGAGATCTTCTTTTGTCCTAAATGCTCCTTTCTTTATTTTTTTTATTTTAAAAATAACCACACAACAATTTATTTTTAAAAACGGCACCCCACTTAATAAATACAATAACAATAATTGACTAATTAAAACAAAAATTCACTTAATAAAAACCACGTACTCATTCTAACTGTTTGAATAAGAATGTCCAAATATCTACAAACTACTCGATTTATAGGTACAATGGCATGTGAAAATGTAGGACTAAATGGTTGTTTTAAGTTATTCATTTTGACAAGCAACTTTAAACCTTTTAACTAACACTGTACGGTAGATTATTTCTTCAGTGTTAGGTACACTAAGGCTTTGATTTAACAGCTCAGAATAGCAAGGTCCTGACCGACAAGGTTCTTGAAATATTTATCGAGAATTTACAGTAATTAAGATGTTGATAAGTTGTCAGGTGTATCTAATTTGTTATTTACGAGATGTATAGTTTAGTTTGAGAAATTAATAATGAATTTTACTTGTTGTTGATTTATTGCAAAATAGGAACATTTCAACGAAATATTAAAATAACACTAACAGAACGAATTTTTGTTTTTAACTTTAGGTTATTTCGATGTCGCCTTACCAAACAATAATAAAAGTAATTATGTTATATTTTTGGTATAATATATGTAGCTATAGGTACGTTTATATAGTAAATACTGTAACCTTTTGTCGGTAACTACAGTTTTGAGCCGGATGGTGTCGAAACGGTTGGGTTGTGGGGTCCGAGGGCGGTCCTAATTTTTGCTCGCCGACTAGTTGGCACTTCAGGTAAGGAGGGCTAGCTCGTTCTTTGGCCAAATAACTGGCTTTGCCATTTAACGTTGCAATGCTGTCAGTCAGTCTTCTGGGCACGTTTTCGGCTGACAGTGATATGGACGCGTACTTCGACGCCTAAGTATCCTTTTGTTGTGTATATTTAAGGCTGATTTTTCAATAATTAGATAACTTGTAACTGAGGAATATTTTTTTTTATAAAAAATATTTATTCCTCAAATAAAAAAAACTGACAAATTTATTAAATATGTCGATTTGACAGCTTTTATATCGAAAAGATGCCAAACTATCAGATTTATTCTTCAGATAAAAGTTATCTGACTATTGAAAAATCAGCCCTTAGATAGATACAGTCATTTAATTTAGTACCTAGTGTTAAAAATTAGTTGTGTTATATATTGTACATACAAACATATTGTACTGTACTCAAACTCAAACTCGAAGCATTTATTTCAATTAAACCATTTACAGGCACTTTTGAATTGTCAAAAAGTCGATCAGTTGGAAAGTTGAGGCTAGTTGCCCATTCCAAAACGTAGATCTCTATGGAGAAGAACGTGCAAGAAACTCCACGGACACTCTTTTAAAATCAAGTTAAAATATTACAAAATCTTGGGAACATTATTCTTGTTGCTTCTGTATGTGAGAACAATGTAAAAAAATGTAAAAACAATTCTAAATACAAGATAAAAATAAGCCCTGGAAGTTAGGAGATGACCAGTCTCAACCGACAGCGCCCGTTCACGAACTTGACGCGTGGATCAGCACCATCCAGCTCAACCATTTTGTAGGGAACCGAATGATCCAACACACGCGCCACCATCAGTGAGACATTTATGTGAGCATGACATACTCTCAACTGCCATGCTTTTTCAAGTCAACGTACATCATAACAACACAATAAACGGATGCATGGTACTCACATTTACAAAATTCAAACAATATGCTTCTTTATTATACAAAACTATAGTTTGCAATCTATTTGAAATATTAATAAAATTTGATTTCCTAAAAGAAAGAAAAAACATTTAATATATATTGACGTATATAAAGTAACTAACACTTGGTTCAGCAAAAATAAAACATTCGTAATGTCACAAAAATTATAATATTATGAACAAAAATGTTCGTAATGTCAGAAAAAATAAAAAAGGGAAGCTTCTCTTTCAAATATTAAAATTTTAACTAGTATGCCCAGGTGGCTGTGGAGCAGGACCAGCATTAAGCCAAGCATTTTTATCGACGATATAATCATCTAACTTATAATATGCTTGTCTACATAGTGTGCGTTTAATGCATGATTTAAATTTCTTTTCATTTAGTTCAAGAATATCGACTGGTATTTTATTATAACATTTTACACAGTACCCCATAAAAGAAGTGTGTACTTTAGACTATGTAGTACAGTATCTACTAATTCCATGACTAGAGTGTAGTTGATTAACTTTTGACATTTCCAAAAGTACATATGAAAGTATGTGGAAAATGTCAGATTTTATTAAATTAATCGAGTGTGAGTGAAAAAATGTGACCTTTTGATAGACAGATAAACAGCGCTAATTTTCCGCAAGTAAATAAAATGAAAACATATTTCTGTTCTTTTTTTAAATCGTGTGGGAGGCAAACCAACGCAATTATGCGAAGAAATGTGACCTTGGTTGTTATGCCACTGATCTGTGTAGGTAATAAGAAAAATAATTAAATGAGTATCATATTTTATAAAAGGTTAGAATGGTGATATAATATTAATTATGTTACAACTAAAGGAGATATTTTCTAACATGTATCTACTTAACATTTAAATATTAAGTACAGGCTACCAGGTGTGCGGGTTGTTCGGAAGAGATACCCCGGCCCCTGGCTCCTGGCCTACCGTGGCCCCTGGTACACAGGTAACTGAAGGAACACGGGTGGATTATAATCAGTAAAAGTTTGACACGCCCGTAAGAAGTTACTTGATGATTCACGCTTAGAAAAAAAAAGTATTACCGGCCAGGAATCTGCTGGATGCGGGAAGCACAGAACCGGTCGAAGTGGCAGAGCTTGGGCCTATGTCCAGCAGTAGACGTCTTTCCGCTGAAATGATGATGATTACCTACATTGAATTCAAGGTGATACCTTGAATTTAGTAAGTAAATAAAAATTGAATTGAATGTGGGTAATACTATTTCCAAATAATACAAAAATGACATATTATTGTTATACATATACATAGGTATAATTGTGTGCTGGTTTTAATATATTTAAAATTTTAAAAGCTTTTTTATTTTTTGTGCTACATACGTTTTATTTGTGAGGGCCTCACATGGTGATGATGATGAGGGTACTTAATTAATTTAATTAAGATCATATATATGTTTTATTATAAGTAGTGCAAGCAGTCATACTTTATCAAACAAACCGCTTCTTTGAAAGGCACAATTAAGGCTCGTGCAGACTAGCGCGACGCGACGGTCGCGTCGCGACACTCGTAGAACAATTTCTATGAAAACTTAATGGAAATTGTTCTACAAGTGTCGCGTCGCGGCTGTTTGAAGAAGCCTTTATCAATAAAGCATTGTTTTAGTTTTAAATTGATAGGAATTAATAAACTTATCATAACATCACGCCTTGCTTCCCCGAAGGGTAGGGCATTATCAAACTGCACAGCGAAATAAAGGAGCGTCACTCATGACGTTAAAACCTTCAGAAAGTTATTTTCGAAGTAAATAAACATCGAAAATATTTCTTCAAGGTATTTTTTTTTTTCAAATAACTAATTCTGTTTTTTATAACAAAATCCTCTAAACTCCGGAAGCATAATTACCAATTAACACAGATACCTATTTAATTTTGCGAAGAAAATTAAAAACGCGCATTGATTAAAGTATTTTAGGGTTCCGTACTCAAGGGTGTCAGCGGAACCCTATTACTAAGCCTCCGCAGTTCACTAGAGCACTAGAAACGTGTTTTCTTTTAATACGTATGAATTGTTAAATATTGTAAGGTGGTAAGGAAAACGCACGAAACTCCGACTCGCACTTGGCTGGTTTTTTTTGTTAACGATATACTGAAAATCTACACCATAGTAATAATTCAAGTTTCGTTCGTTTTCGTTTTTTTTAAAAAACGAAGTCCATGAGAGAATTGACATATTTTCGCGCAATCTGAGTGAATTCGCAAGAATTTTGTTGAATTTTGTTAGTTATATTTAAATATTAACATTCTGTGTTAAGTCTGATTATGTATTTTGGGTTAAGAAGTTTAGTTTGATAATATTTACAAAGGTAGGTATTACATATAATTCTGTATTCTGACTTTAGATTGTGTTTTAATAGAGTTTAGTATTGCTTTGTATTTTTAAAGTTTATATTTTTATTTATTAGCCGTAAGTTGATTTTTAAATTTATTTGGTGTATGTTTGCAAACCACTATTGTATCGGGGTGATCCTGTAAAGATAGCGTGTGTAAGTTTATCAATAAATAAATCTTATACAGGCGTTATGGGTCGTCAGAAGCCTGACCAACATATCCACCGTGAAATTTAAATGGTTGTTTTACCGCGGCAGAACAACTTGCCATAAGGAGTACTTTCGAGGCACAGAGTAAAAGTAAAAAATAAAGATTTTTTTGTTTTAAAATTATTAAAAAAATATTCATCAACTCGATTAAACACTACTTAGTAGTTAGTAACACTAGAGGTAATTTGTAGGTACTACTCGAATCGCATGCACCACCGACAAAGGAAACAGCGATGCATAAATGTTCAAAGCAAAATAAACTCCCGCACGTGGTGATTTTTCACAATGGTTAATCTGCCATTTTCTGTTTCTAATATTTTATTTGTTTATAAAACGATTGTGTTACCCAGACTAAAGCATTTGGCTGCGGGAAAACAACCATTAAAATGTCACGGTGTGTAGTTGGTAAACGCTACGCAGATTGCTTGAGTCTAAAATTGCCAACCCGTCTTAAGCAAGCTCGGTCATCAATGCTCGTGCATATTCTGTATGAGAAGAGAAGATGTATTTGCCCTATAGTAGGTCAATAATAGGCAAGTTTAAAACTATTACTATTTCAACTACCAAACGATATTAACTTTTTCAAAACTACCGACATCTTTCTACAACTACACAAACACAAAACACACAGTCGTATCTAGTAGTAGCGTTTACTTAGTGACGTCGATTTATCAGTGCTTACCCAAGTGTATGCGCGGTAATTAATTAGAATAATTAGACAGCAAGCAAGCGGAGATTGAGCCGTTACGTTGAGAGGATATGTGTTGCGGTTTCTACTCATACTGCATAATAATATGTGACTTTTTGTTATCTTTGCTTTTCTTTCTATTTTTAAGTTCCCCCTGACCCTTTCTGTACGAGCAATGGTAGCCTAGTTGTAACGGCCGTGACTTACAAGTTGCAGGTCGTACGTTTGAACCCGTGTAAATTATTTCATCACCAGTGTTCTCAAAACGGTGACATGCGACAACACACAAAAAAAAAAACACGTGACATCTACCGACCCACATTGGGTCTACGTACAGTAGCGGTCAGAACTGGATTACCCATCTCAAAAAGTAATAGATTGACACTTCGATTTAACTTACGACCTTCTTATAATAAGTAATTTCTATATTATAAACACACATACTCCCATACGTTTACAAATGATTTTATTTCATAAATTCAACCGTTCGAGTAAAAGGCGATAGCTTAGCGGTTATAACCGTAATTGGGTTAGCGCGTTTGTGCGTAATCCCACGCGCAGTAATAGTCTTTATTGTTTTAAAAATCGCTTTTGACTATAGTTTCTTTTTTTGTTCGTCTTGTTCACTAAATTCGTAAAACTTTATAACTATACCCACAAAAACCTAAATAAATTTAAATTATATAAAGGGGCAGTTAACTTACATAGTCCGCAGGTCATAATCCACCAAGTAGACGTCATAGCATACTATGTCATGCTGATTATGCTTTGAGTATCCTTACAAAAAAAAGCGGGGGTCGTAACTGCGTTGTTGCGTTGGTATCTTGGTCACAAGCACGACTGCTGTGCTTTCGATTCCCAGGTCGGGCAAAAGAGTAACTGGGTAATCATCATGTCAGCCGAAAGACGTCCACTGCTGGACATAAGCCTCCCCAAAAAGGGGGGATTTGCCATAATCACCACGCTTGGCAGGCGGGTTGGCGATCCCAGTATAGTGGTCAAATGCATAGAGAACGCTGCTGCCCATTCTCTAGTAAGCCTTAGTCGCCTTCTACGACACCCACGGAAAGAAATCGGATGGTGCTATTCTTTTACGTCCGGCACCACACGAAACAACTGGGTAATACCATTAGGAATTTATCACTAGCAGCCCAGAGTTGGGAAGTTGGTGGTGTTCTTCCCCATGCCTCGAAACTAAATTACGCCGTTGGTCCTTGTAACCCAGCCATATCAGATTCCAATGTTGGGGTTTTCTATGTCAGGTCGTTGTCGTGTCAGCGTCATGGTTTGATAAATCAGACACACGGCTTCGTATGATGGTAACGTGTAATATATTTTCTTCACTATCATGATTAATTAGTAGATAACGGTTACAATTTTTCTTGTGTTCGTTAGCGTGTCATAAAGACTGAAAAGTCGCTAGTGTCGCGCCGTTGTCCTTGTTCCATCCATACGCGCCGCCTGCGTCACATCGATGGTATTATTTGTCACCAGTAGATGGCGCTGTGGTCGTTAACAGAGTACGGGACTGAGAAAAGCGAGATGACACCTGTGCCTGCGCACATACGTCGTGGTTTTTCGACGCGCTGGGATGCACTTTTTTAGATTTTAAACGCTAAGCTCAACACCAAGAGTTGAAAATCCAGTGCGTGATAAAATCGCCGAATCGAAATTTTACGTCTGTGCGAACGTGGGCTTAGTCTCTGGTAAGATTGGCCACTTTGCCCCAAATTCGTTCTGATGGACTGTTAAAAGCGACTAGCAAATTTGTCTACAAACCATGAGTGATAAAACATAACTTTTCATTGAAAATAAAACTTTAAACAATATGCGGCCGACAGTCGAAACGGATTAACCACCTGGACTAAACTGTTATGTAGTAAAACGTTCGTAAATTCGTATGTCAACCTGAACTGCCGGCTTAACGTGTTTTGAAACATTAGAGATGATTAAAATTTAAGCTAGACCACGCAGTGAGCTTGGCACGTATGAGGCCCGGGCTACCACACGTGAGCGATTGTACGAAAATCCTGTATGAATTTCATGCTGTTAAGGTACCCGTCACTGATGTTAACAAATTGCAGATATACGCGACCTACATACGTCGTATACACCATACTGAATTCCTATTATTTCATTGACTGCTTCGTTGTTCTAATGGTCACAAGCGCTACTCTGTCGAGCAAGTGTTATTGGGAATTTTCATCTGGGATTTCTGAGTAGCAGTCTGGAGTCAAGGTCTGTGCCCGATTGACTGCAATAGGCTCACCCCCTATTGCATAGGACTTAAACGTAACTGGCGAAATGTGGGTGTTATACCTCTGCCTAACCCTTCGAGTAATATAGGCGTGATGTTATGAATCCTATAACATGCGTTTGGACTGAACGGCACGCTAAAATCATTATCATCATCTGCAAAGCCAACTGACTTGGGGTCGGCTTCAAGTCAGACAGGGCGCAGCTTCTTCTTCTCAGCGTGTCGATAACAATCTAAATACAGTCAGCCCAGAATTTGGCTGCGAGCTTTTCACTTTCAGCAGCGTCCATCAACTCTTGTAGCGTGCTGACTGTAGAACATGCTGGATACGATATTTAATGCCCCATTGTTTGTGGGAAAGCACCACATTTACACTCCAAGGTGGTGGGTAAACGTGGACGCGGCCAGCTGCGTTCAACCGTGGATATCTTTCGGCTGAAATGACGATGATGCTGACATTTTTTCTGCATTGCTAAAGACAGTTTACAAAAATCGAATATTTAGTCGGCCCAAATAATAAATTTTACTTGTAATGCGTGTCATTAATTTGCCGACCTTCTTTGAGCTCTCCGCGCTACTTGAACAGGTGCCAACAAAGTTATACGGAATTTCATTGCTGGTGAGTTTAGCCACCGGCAATTTCCTTAAATCGATTATTGTCGAGTTGCCAGGTGTAAATCAGAATTTAGCCGTATAGGTTCAGGCAGTACAATCATTATGCTTACAAAAAAAAATACAAAAGCGCGGCGTGGTGGATTTTGTTGCAAATCTCCATATTCGTTTCCATAAATTTTCGTCATACTTATTTTTTTTTATTGAACTTTTAAAGCAGCGAATCTTCCAATGCAGTGTGTTTAACACTGCCGTTGCCTTTTACCAACTCACTGGGTCAGCAAAAAAATCACGTCAAAATGTATCGGAAAAGGTTTCGGTATTAGATTTCCTGCGTAAAAGGGCTTGATGAAAACAGATTTCAACATAACGAGAAAATATGCACCGCTATCATGTAGGAAAAAATCGAAAACTGTACGCAGTGTAAAAAAGTAGTAAAATAAAAAAAAAACATAATAGGTAATACATAATGTTCCTATAATGTCCACTGCTGGCGTCTTCTCTTTTTCAGAGGGAGAGTATGCCGTAATCCACCACGTGGGCACGGTGCGGGTTGGTAGATCAAAAATCAACATCCAAAGTCATTTATTCAAACTAGGCTGATAGTCAGCACTTTTTTTAACGTCAAAATTACATAAACAGTACCCCAAAATGACCGCCCTTCACCACTTCCTAGTGCTTTAGGCTGAGAATAAGTGGCGCAATTAACTCCCCAGCGGCACAAATGTTACTGTTTCTTCGAAGTTTCGGTTATAGAAAACGATCGCGGCCGTTACTACTATGCCACCACTGCTCTCCATTTTATCAAAATAAATACTAATTGAAGTTCTTGTCGGAAAACTGCCCAATACCGACCGATATACTTCATCAAATCAGTCCTGTTAACTCGCTCTAACACACCAAAATCCTATCTTCCTTAAAGGACATCAACCAGTTTGTATGGCGTTTGGGCTTGAACATGAACATAAAAATATTGCACTATTATTGATTTTATTGAGTGGCTTATAGTACGAAGAAAACATATAGATAAGAAGTTTTGTATCAAATTGGTTAAATAATACAAAAAAAAAAACTTTAAAATAAATTGTTTATTTGCAAAACTATTCATTTTCGTAGGTTAATAAAATGGTCTAAAAACTGGGCAGGTGGAGTTACATTTTCATACCTTGCCCAGCTTAAATACCATATCACAGACATGATATGAGCGCAGCAACCTACAGTCCTTCGGCCGACTATGCAGTTGCAGCAATACTGTTTAATTGCTTGGATGCTGGGTGTGTGATGTTCGTATATTATATAAACAACATATATTGTACGGCTTATGTGTCTGCTTTGTATTTTTCCTCGCAATAATGTGCAATTCTCAACCGAAGGAAATCTTTGTAAAAGGTCACTGGCACTATCAATGCACACTTCAATAGTATAGGAACCATAGTTTCTTATGTGCTCCCCATAATAAAACTTCGCCAAGATTAACGATGTGTCTTCTCCTGTGAGTGTTTTCTGTACCACAATTTATACAATGTATAGATTCACTAGGCAAAATCGGACAGTCCATGTTCACGCGCAAGTCTTCATGTAAAGCGGGTTTATTATGCGGAGAATTGCCAGGGTTAACGATTGAAGCGGGTACTGAGTCCGAGAGTGAGCCGGGGTCGTCGTAAAGAAAATCATCAGAATCCATTTTGAAAAGCACAAATCGTTAAAAATAGCTAGTCGAAATAATATTCACAATACGATACGAAAAAGAGCACAACGCAAAGCGAATTAGCGAATGACATTGACAATTTGATAATCAATTGCCAATCAGGTCTGGCTTAGGGATGGCGATCTGAGATCGATTAATCGAAGAATCAATTTTTCAGGCCGAAAAAAAATATTTTTTAAATCGATATGTAGCACTGAATCGATACAGTGAATCGATATTTCACCCTAGAAAATCAACATTCGATTTTTTACTCAAACTCATTTAAAGGAAACACCGTTTTCAATTTCACATAATTATTCGAAAACTCGCGAGATGGCTATGTGCTTAGTTCCCTTTGCCTCTCTTTGATAAATAACATAAATAAAAAAAAGTGATGTTTGTTTATAATCTTTGATTTGTTATTTTTGTTATTGCATCATCTTTTAGACCCGATATTTTGGTATGGTTGTTTAAACAATTGTAATTATCGAATTCCCTGAACTAAAGATTTCCCTGTTTTAGTGATAAGAAACCGGTTCATGGTGCCTTTCTTACTTTCCATAAAATAGATTTATATTTACATTGTAAATGCACACTCGAATAAAAACGTTTTTTGAGAAATCTATCTTTTTGTGAATCGATTCATTAGATTAAGATTCGAATCGATTTGAAACTCGATCTTTTTTAAAAGAATCGCCATCCCTAGTCTGGCTGGGTTAACTGCAACTGTCTTCATACAAATATATCAATTAAAACTCTTTTTTATTCGTTTTTATTATTATTTATTTTGGCACTCCCGAATAGGGACCAACGTTCAGTAAATATTATTACTAGATTATTTATGAATTCTTTTTTTCCCAATACGGTTGTTCAATAAGTTAGCCCATTTTGGTTGATGTCCTTTCAGGTTGCGAATTTAATTAAATTAACAATTGAAGTTCCTTACCCACCCACGCATACATTTTGACTTGGAAGCAAAATTCGCATCTACATATACTGCACCATTTAATATCCGAACCGTCACCAAAGAAAATAACTGAATACTCAACATATTGCGTGTGTTTGCTCTTCACCCAAAACGCAATAATAATCTCAGAGGTTCATATCCAGTATTTAATATTCAGCTATATTGCTAGCCCGAGAGCGCACTTATGAAGTACGCAGCTTCAGATATTATTGCCCAGAAGTATTTGAGTATGGAAGTCTAAGTATCACTTCAGAATATGGAACTTAGACCGGAGTTGCTCGGAATGGCTAATTCCTATCTACTATATGTAATTATTATTATAAAAATACTAAATTATTAGAGGGAAATAATTTCAGGAATAAGGTTAAGAAGTAAGGTCAGGTTAAGCTACGCTTGCTGCGGTTGGTCCGAGGTTGGATAATCTTTACATACCTACCCATACCCATCTGTGCCGTTATTAGCCCAGCTGTCATTCGTGGATCTTTGACAGTTGTTACGTGTCGTCAGAAGCCCGAAAGTCTGACAACCAATATTACCAAGGGGTATCGTATTACCCAGGAACTGGGTTGTGGAGGTCAGATAGGCAGTTGCTCTTTGTAAAATACCGAGACTCAGCTGCAGCCGGTCAGACTGGAAGCCGATCCTAACTTAGAACTTCTAAGTTAGGGTCTAGGCAAACGGCTAGGCAAATTGATATCTTTAGGAGGAAATGGTATACATACAGGTATATATCTATTAGAAGATGTATAAATTTAAATTCTTCTATTAGATAAATGATATTGAATAGGCTTGGTGTTGAACGTCAGGCTTGTGATTCGTAGTAGAAATGTTATGTTAAATCTGCGATTTTTTTTCTGTTATTATATATTATCTGTGCGTTGTCCAACTGTCACGAAACTGTTTTACTAACATAGGATAAATAAGGCTGAGATCACAACAAACTGTTGCGCACCACAACGCCAAATTCTACAGGTCCATAGACCGCAACGCCAATAGGTGCGTCGTGCGATGCGTAGTTCGAATGCCTGCCGCGCACTACACTACACTATGATGGCAAGATAGTTGTGGTGCGGTGACATTGTAACCTCAACGTTGCGTGTGCTTTTTTTTTTTTTTTGATTACGGGGGGAAATCCTCATGGATGTCCTCCGCCCCAGGGAGGGCGGAGGGGTCTGTCAGACTCTTACTGACTAAAACCACCCCGGTGTTCCGTCTCACACTTGCACCGGGGATCACGGGAACTAGTGTGACTTCCGCGATCCCCGGCTAGTGCTGGCCCGCCTCTGCAGGCCACCTCGCGATAGGGGGGGAGTGAGGTGTTAAACTCCCCCCTTACGTCGTAGAGAGGCGCGCGTGGAACACTACGTACCGCCATCTCGGGTCCTAACAAGTAGAGGGCGACAGATTTCCCCGGAACTGTCGCCCCTGGACCCATTTAGGGGGGCTGGAAGAGGGCGTTGTCCGCCCTCCGCCGACGCCCGGTGCGTCTGCTGCGGTTCGGGTTAGCGGAAGCAATCTCCCGCTCCCTCTCCGCAGCCTCCTTCTGCGACATGACTATTTCGCAGAAGGATACCACCGCGTCCCAGGACTCCGCGCTGCCGACCATCGAGTCGACAACGGCCGGCAGCGACAGGTCACTGCCGACTCCTGAGATGAGGGCACGGCGCGGCTCCTCCCAAGCGGCACACTCTGCCAGCGTGTGCCACGCCGTGTCCTCCCGACAGTCGACGCAGTGGTGACACCGAGCGTCCGGCTCCCTGTTTATGCGACACAGGTACTTCCCGAAGCAACCATGCCCCGAGAGCACCTGTGTCACACGAAACGACAGGGAGCCGTGCCTCCTCCCGAGCCAGCGCTTTAGTACCGGCCGGACCGCCCCGATGGTGACGGGGCCGGTGGTAGGGCATGAGAGCCTGTCCCGCCATTCCACCACCAGGGCTGCGCGAAGCTGTGACAACGTTGCGTGTGCTGCCTTGTATCTTGCCAACTTTTTTTTTTTTTTTCTTTCATTTTGGCTTCACACGGTTTGTGCATTTAGCCAGTGTCAAGTAATTTTTCTTTTAGATCAAGTAAATGGCCCGATATCGGGCACGAAGTTACAAAACAGTCATAGTCGTCTTTAGTCAGTCAAGTCAAATCAAAGTTATTGTAAAGCGGTAGTAACATTACAACAACCTAATGGGAGTTTTTTGGGGGGAACACGAAAAGTCCACGTTAGTCACTTATTTTCACCTTCACTACACTTGTGCACTCACACGTAACTAAATTGAATAATTCACTATCAAAATTATACAATTTAAGTCGCTATTTCACTAAATTCCATGAAAATGAAAATTCGTGCGACATGTTCCAACGCGATCCCGCCAAAAACTCCTCTTGCCAACTTAAAACTGTATCTCTTGCACAAACATAGATATAAACATAAAACCTTCGTAGTAAAAAATTATTAGTACTTAATCGAATTCGAAAAAAAAATCTCAGTTGATGAGTTTTGAATGGAAATATTTGTAAGTGAAAAATAGTGAAAGCGTTTGCGGCACGTTTATCGAATTTAATAAGTATCGACAATCTAGTGAAATAGACAGTTTAGTTATGTACCTACTTGAACATTAGTGTCAGCGTACTTCGCTTTGTATGATGCGTCAAGAAATTTGGTTATCACCTTGACTTGGTATTGCGCATCCAGCTCATTCCTGCGGCCTTCAACAGGTCATAAGTCCACCTTGTGGAATGTTTTCCAACGCTACGTCTTCTAGTACGCGGTTAACACTGCGCCCTTGCGCCCTTATCGGCCATCCGTTCTGCGAGCAATGTGCCCTGCCCACTGTCACAGAAATACAATAATTTCTCAGACAGGAGGCTGTGCATAGTTGGAAAAATGGTGCGCATATTGATTGTATGGGATTAAATAGCATTACGCAGTACAAACTATTTTTTAGAAATAGAGAGTAACGAATTCACAAATCCACAACTGAAACGGTTACGTAACACCTCAATACACGCGAATAAGTACCTACATTATATTCATGGTAGCGGTACCAGGAGTACAGAATTGTGTAAGCGGGGCACACAAAACGCGTAGCTACTTAATAAAGCGATAAATCAGTAGATACAGGCACTTACAAGTAACTGTTTAGTTCAAAATGATTTACGGTAACTTTACTTGTAAACTTAACTCGAAGTAAGCTTACAAATTGGCTAAGTAATAAGTTAAAGTTTCAGTAAATGTAATGAACCGTTGAAATATAGTTTTAAGTAAGGTATCAACGTGTTTTGATGCAGTTTCTCTTAGACTTTTTTGTAATAGACACATAAAAGTCTAAGAGAAACTACATCAAAACTCACGATACTATAATAATTAGGTAGGTACACGTGGCATTTAATAAAAATCTTGACTAAGAAATAACATCTAAATGCTATGATCCTAAACCTGTTTGTCGTACCAAGTGACTACTGCATTATTTTGCTATAGATTTAAGACCTCTTGGTCTAGGTGTTTTTTTTTTTTGAGGATAGGAAATCTTCAAATAACTTCTCCCGCTCTGGGTGGAGCGGAAGGGCGTGTCAGACTTTTACTGACTAAAACCCACCCGTGTTCCTTCAGTTGCCTGTGTGCCAGGGGCCACGGTATCTCTTTCGAACAACCCGCTCTCCTGGCAGGCATAGGCAATCGGCCCTTGGCCCATTGAGGCGCGCGTGAAACACAACGCGCCGTCGACCCGGGACAACGCGTTGTCGATGGTCCAGGGCGTTGGGTTTAATTCTCAGGTCGGGCTAAGCGTTATTCGGTTTTTCCATCGAGGATTTCATCCATCTAGATTTGTGCCGACTTGGTGGCAATATACTCGCCCTCTATTACATGAGACCGCCCCCTATAACATACTTAACTGGCAAAATGTGCGTGGTATTTATGAGGATTTGCTCATTCATTTCTGTCTACGCTAATGTGAATAAGGCGCGAATTAAAGGTGAACGGCAAATTTCGTACCGTAGGTATACTTTTTATGTTGTCCTGATATAGAATTTGTACCACTTATTGAGGCAACTAAGCCTTTTATTTTCGTGTAAGTGTACTATTTTTAGAAGTTGGGATTTAATAATAATATCTAATAAAAGATTGTCGTCGGGACGACTCATTGAGGCTGCTTTCCGAATGAGAAAAATATCACTCACAGGGCTCACATCAAGCATTTGGTGCTTTCCGATTTAGATATCACGATTATGACAGCTAACAGCTGTCATTTTTGTCTGTCAACAATACGGAACGCTCGTGGACGCGCTAACAGTGCTCACTCAAAACCTATACACCACAGTTTTCTTCTTCTTATTTGGTTAGGTGGCGAGTCTAGCCAGAATCATTATTTCTAACGAATCTAAGTTAGCTATTACACATGTCATGACGTCATCTATAATGATTCACGGGACATCGTCATCGCGCTCACGTTAAATCGGAACGGGTGTGAGCACGCTCAAATCGATTTTATCGTAACTCGGAATGCAGCCCAGCCATCAAAAACTGCGTGCCATTCCGGAAAAAAACGCGCCAAATTGCCTGTTTAAACTATACCTTACCTGCTCTAACTTAGACAGAGTGTAAGGAATAGATAAGGCAAGGCATATAACATTACATGTTTAAACATCTAGCAACATTTCGCTCCGGAATGTTGCAATTGTTGTTATTTAAAATTATATGTTTATTATTGATTTCTAAGAAATAACATTAAATATAATTAACATTAAGAATGAATTAATTATAAGTACAATAAAATAAATCTAAAACAAAGTATTGTTGTATTTACTTACACTCAAACCCTATCAGAACTTCATCATCATCGAACTGTTGCAGTCCGCTGCTGGACATACATTGACATATATATAGCTCCTAATGCACCCCACTGAGTAGGTACGATCCTCATCTCAATCTACCTACATAATGGTTAGTAAAACACTACAAAGATAGCGACAAGCAATCTAGAATATTTACTTTATCACCAAAACAATGTTTATGTACCGAAATGTAACAATCTAAATTGGTACACTAGTACTTAACCTTAAAAAATAAAACTGGTTATAACTTTTACGTCCCAACTTCTAAAAATCTAAGAATTTTAAAAGGGCTTTTCTATCATATTAACTACCAATTAAAACAAAAAACATCCCAAAACATGAAATATTGTTAGCGGTACGAAACGCCCATACAAGCCTGCCGTTCCCCTTTCATGCCACTACAGAAACGGCAACAGTAACTACTCTACAGGATAAGTTTTTAACCAGTGCGCAAACTGTAACCATGAATTCATCATATCATTCACCCCAGCGCAGAAAATTCTCGTCGGTTATACAAAAAAAAACAACTGTTTCATAGAAAAGTGCAATACCTACGCGCTCAAAATGTATGGAACAGCTGATTTATTTTTGTATAACCGACGAAAAATTTCTGCACTAGAATGATATGCTGAATTCATGGTTACAGTTTGCGCACTGGTTAAAAACTTATCCTGTAAACAGTTCCAATTTTAATGCTCAATCTCCAACACAGTTCTCGTAATAAACTCATAACTAAATATCAACAAGCAATACTCGTTCAATGATACACTAGACGTTTATTAGCGTGTCGCCAAATATATTGGCAATTAATAGATATCTCACTTCGGCTCCTTTGATGTAAGCTCCAGTTATAATTAATAACTCTAGGTACCTACTTGTGTCGAAATTATCACTTATAGAATGTAGGACAGAAATAATAAATTTGTTGGCATGCTGTTTAAGGGAGAAGCGCCCGGGCAGCCCATAAAATTCAAATTTTCTAACGTTTTTTTTGCAATTTGCAGGTCAGGCTGTATGTTACCCAAACATGATTCGCGACAGTAATAATTATGCATTAATAGCTTCTGAGGTCGGAAATTAGATATGCCACGGGAACGTACTATCGGGATAAGAAGTACCCTATGTGTTATTCCAGGTTACAAATGATCTGTGTGCCAAATTTCATCCAAATCCGTTCAGCCATTTTTGCGTGATTGGGTAACAAACATCTAAACATACAAAATTTCACATTTATAAAAAAATTACTAGCTAGTGCCCACGAGTTAGTCTGCGCAGGATTAGTACTTCGAGTGGCTTATTTTCTTCTCCAAGGTCTTATCTATAGTATATCTATCATTAGAAATAAATTATCAATTTTATTGTATTAATGGTTCACTATTTTGTCGCGTGGTCGCGGGCTTTTTGTAGGACTATTTAAGATAAACATATCCATCATACATTATATACGTGTAACTCTAACGGTTTTGCAGCGCACGCAGAATAGCTCGCAGATGGCAGAATTTTTTCCTACTTACTTGACATTTATCGTTATAATTTGGACAACTCACACAATATCTTTATAAATTATAAGCCTATGTGTTGTCTGATGGATAAGCTATGTTACTGCAAAGTTTCATTTAAATCCATTTAGTAGTTTTTGCGTGAAAGAGTAACAAACATCCGTACATCCATACATCCATACTCACAAACTTTCACATTTATAATATTAGTAGTATTGAATGACTATACCATGTAATATTTTTATATGGGATTATATGAACTGAGTTTCCGCTTTTCCTAGACATGCCCCGTCGCCAAAATAACATTGAAGTAGTATATTGTGTATACTTTTTATAGAATCAAGTTCTTCTAACTGAACAGACAGCTTCGCTGCTAGGGAGTTTTTTGCGCCACTTTTTCTTTCCACCCAAAGCATTAAGACGTGGTGTAGGGCGGTTATTTTGGGGCAATGTGTCATGTAATTTTGACGAACAAAAACTGCCGATCTTCATCCTAATTTGAATAAAAGACTTTTGATATATTTACTCGACATCCTTAGTTCGGAAGCATGCCTAGAACTTATCCGATTTGTAAATCAATCCTTTCAATTGTATTTTTTTTTACTTCACTAGTTTAGTTATTATTTTTATAACACATTTGCTCGTAAAGGTCTCTTAATACATCAATTTCAATATCGTAATGTATGTCATTACGCACTTGTGCGTTATTGTAATGTAAAACGCACGGTTTATCAAGATGCTCCGTCTAAAACGAACGGTACTTTTATAAATCTTAGCAAAGAGTTTTTATTTCAGAAAAGTGGTCAACATTTTATGAATAAAATTAACTTTGAGAGATAAAATATAAAAAATTAACATTTAATTCTTTAATTTAATTAGTTTTGACAATAAATGACAACCATTTATCTGTAACAAAAACAAAAAAATATTAATTTACTTTATTAGTTATACTGGCTGTTTTTGTGCCTTTGCCTTAAAAAAAGCGCTGATGCGCGCGCATCGCTAATTTGTGAACAAGTAATAATCAATTTTACAAATTGTTCAAATTTTTCTAACTGCTTAACAAGTGATTAAAGATTTACTCGTTTAAGAAAGTCCGACTTTTATTTATTTCCTCGCAAATATGTTATAAAACGTCGTATGACATACGTGCGCTTTGAAAATTACAGCCTCTGCTTTCTTGTAGTCCTCGCCTACGGCTCGGGCTAGCAATATCGCCTCGGCTGTAATTTTCAACTTATCGCACTTATATCATAATGTACTATTAACAACTCCAGTTCACAGGCAATAACAAAATATTTCCTGTTTGTATCATTAATAGAGCTGTCCAAATATTTATGAATTTAGATAATTGTAACAACACGTATATAATTAATCCCTGTGGTGAATTTCAATCATGTGCGAGTGGAATTGACGGTTGGTTTGTCTTAGATAGTAATAGCTAACATTTTGTTTTTAGTTTGTTTTAACTAACAAATTATTGTAAAAAATAAAAATATAACAAAAAAAAAAAAATTGTTGTGAGTTGTTGTTGTATTATGTATTGTGTGTGTTAGGCTAACAATGCTTATAAAAGCATTGTCAGCCTATAATGTTCGCACTGCTGGAACACGGGCCTCCTCTTGGTGTGAAGGAATACCCAAAATGCGACCCCATTGGGGGCACATGTCTTAAAATTTTTGGTTATAGGACATACTGGTTTCCTTATGATGTTTTCCTTCACCATTTTGAGAGCAGTGGTGATGATATAATTTACACAAAGTAAAGCTCCTGCCTGGGTTCGAACCTACGAACAACAGCACGTAAGTCGCGGCCGTTACCACTGGGCCATAACTGCTCTTACTACTAACAAGACAAAAAAGGATGATCGTAATTAATAGAAAATTAAGTTTCAAAAGTGTATAAAAAACATTAAAATAATCATATTCCCAAAGACATTTTTTCTAATGCAAGTCCCTGAACAAACAAATGCTTTTATGTAAATCTAATTTAATTTCTCAATGTTTAAAATAAAAGCTCAATTTTGCAAAGACAGACGGTCCATTTTTTTAAGTGTCATTGTCAGTGTCATATCAAAAGCAGGTCATACGACACATTTTGTACCATGACTTTTGTTTCAGTTTCAGCCAGGGTGGGTAGCTGAGGTGATTTGCTAATGGCCGATTCCTATAATTTACGGACTTTTATTAGATAAAAACTAAAACTCTTGTCTTATGATAAGAGTTTTAATTTTATCTAATAAAAGTCCAGACGGACGGACTGAAGAGAATAAGATAACTTATTCTCTTTTCTCTCTTCTCTCTTATATTATCTTAACCAATATTGGAGCAACGTCCTCCTAGCTTTGTGACTTGACTGATCCAACTGATCCGACTAATCCGACTGATCTGACTAATTGACTGATTGACTGACTCATAAATTGAGATTTTAAAAAGACATTTATTTGGAACTTGTACAAATCCATACAATTTAGTCATAAACCTGCCAAACTGCGTGACAGTCGGCAGGATTAGCGCTCGTATTAAACAATTTAATCAAACATCTAAGTAGGACATTGCATTAAGTAGTTCAGTTTTTGGAACGAAGTTTTGGAACGAAGTTCCTTATCGCGCGTTGCGTAAGGGGACTAGACGGAAAAAATTAAAACTGAGTTGTAACGACACTTTATGCTACATTGTTTGAAGCCCTGCGGCGTGCGCGTGTTTCTCTGCAGACAGAGACACAGACAGAGTAGAGAGAGAGTCAGACAGAGCGTGTGTGTGACTCACTGACTGACTGACTGACTGATCCGACTGATCCGACTGATCCGACCGATCCGACCGATCCGACCGATCCGACCGATCCGACTGATCCGACTGATCCGACTGATCCGACTGATCCAACCAATCTGACCGATCCGACCGATCCGACAAATCCGAGTGATCCGACTGCTCCGACTGATCCGACTGATCCGACCGAGCCGACCTATCCGACCGATCCGACCGATCCGACCGATCCGACCGATCCGACCGATCCGACTGATCCGACTGATCCGACCGATCCGACTGATCCGACTGATCCGACTGATCCGACCGATCCGATCGATCCAACCGATCCGACTGATCCGACTGTTCCGACCGATCCGACCGATCCGACCGATCCGACCGATCCGACTGATCCGACTGATCCGACTGATGCGACCAATCCGACAGATCCGACCGATCCGACGGATCCGACCGATCCGACCGATCCGACTGATCCGACTGATCCGACTGATCCGACTGATCCAACCGATCTGACCGATCCGACCGATCCGACAAATCCGAGTGATCCGACTGCTCCGACTGATCCGACTGATCCGACTGATCCGACTGATTCGACCGATAAAGACCGATCCGACCCATCCGACCGATCCGACCGATCCAACCGATCCGATCGATCCGACCGATCCGACCGACCCTTCCGACCCGACCGACCCGACCTACCCGACCGACCCGACCGACCCGACTGATCCGACTGGTCCGACTAGTCCGACTGATCCGACTGATCCGACTGATTGACTGACTCATAAATTGAGATTCTAAAAAGACATTTATTTGGACCTGAACTTGTACAAATCCCATAAAACTGCCAAACTGCGTGACAGTCGGCAGGATTAGCGCTCGTATTAAACAATTTAATCAAACATAGGACATTGCATTAAGTAGTTCAGTTTTTGGAACGAAGTTTTGGAACGAAGTTTTGAAACGAAGTTCCTTATCGCGCGTTGCGAAAGGGGGCTAGACGGAAAAAATGAAGACCAAAAGTTGTAACGACACTTTTTGCTACATTGTTGTAAGCCCTGCGGCGTGCGCGTGTTTCTCTGCAGACAGAGACACAGACAGAGTAGAGAGAGAGTCAGACAGAGTGTGTGTGTGTATGTATATGTACAATTTTAAAAGTTTTATTACAATTCCTTCACTAATTAATCGAAAGGAACTTCGTTCCATCCGAGTGTCCCTTGACACCTCTCAAGTGTTTTTTTTTTTTGTGTGGGAAATCGTCCAAAACAAACTTTCACTGACTAAAACCCACCCGTGTTTCCTCAGTCACCTGTGTGCAAGGGGCGATGGTATCTCTTTCGAGCAACCCGCACCTCTGGCAGGCATCGGCCCTCGCGGACGCAATCAGTTGGTGCTGACACCTCTTCGAGGCGCGCGTGGAACACAACGCGCAGTCGACCCGGGCTTGGTCCTTACCGGACAGCGAGCTACCCATTACTCGCCGTCCGCAAGCCCGCGCCTACGGTGGCCGGGAACGAGCTTGGGATTCCCGACGCCCAGGGCATCTCCTGCGATGGCTACCGGTTCCCAGGTCTGGCAAATGGTTATCAGATTATTTGGTCAGTAATTTCTCAGATGCAGTCCGGAGTCTGGATGTGTGCCCCGTTGGTGGTAATAGACTCGCCCGTTACGTGGGACTTTTAAATATAACTGGTGAAATGTGGTGTAGGTACACCTCTGCCTAACTCTCCGCCTGTATTCCCACTGCCATAGGCGTGATGTTGAAGAACAAAAAATAAAATGCCATTTTTATTTAATTTTCTAAAGTGATGATGACATGTTGTTTTGACCACAGAAAAAATATTTTCATATTAAACTCAAAGTGAGACCGATGCACTTAGCTTTGAAAACGTTGAAAATTTTCAATTGCCTCATCCCCCAGAGGAAAGGGGTCGTAAAGATAAGGCGTACGACCGCTATTAAACAACCCTTTTACATTCGTAGTGTTTGCTATAGTATGTAGCATTTATTTAATGCGTTCTTTCACTTTTCTGAGTACATATCATTATGCATGTCATACTCTGCACTTAAAAGGCTGTAGCTTAAAATAAAAGCCGCAGGTACACATACTTACCGCAGTCGTTTCGTGGATGGGTGATCGCCCTTTACATTTTGACAAACTTCCGTGCCTCCAAAAGCGTGTTAAGCCATTGGTTCTAGCTATCATTTTGTAGATCTTTGACAGTCGTTACCGGTAGTCAGATGTTCGGAAGTCCGATAACCAAGTTGACCAAGGGCTATCGTATTACCCAGTAACTGGGTTGTGGAGGTCAGATAGGCAGTCGCTCCATGTAAAATACTGGTATTCAGCTGCATCCGGTTAGACTGGAAGCCGATCTCAAGATAGTTGAGAAAAGGCTAGGCAGATGATGATGAGTATTATAAACACGCTTTTATTAGCTTCACCTGTATGTTTGTAAGCATGTTTGTTTGTAACCGACTCTTTTTGAATCGATTTTGACCCACTTTAAATGTTCAGATTTCATTTAAACTTTGTAGACTTATAGAGGACCGACTACAATTAAAAAAAAAAAAAACTGAAAAATCAAGTTTTTGTAGTTAGCAGAACTAAAAGATAGAAAATAATTATTAGTTAAAAAAACTAAAAAGCACGCTTTAAAAACCAAACTAAAAAAGCAGATAATTAAAAGTAGAACTACAATCGTAGCGGATAAGACTCGCAAAGACCAGGAAAGTATGATACAAAAGGAAAGAGGCCTATCCTCACCAGCAGGTGGAACAAGACAACAACATAATGATCACAGTCGCGTATGTAGCGGCATCTAAAACGCTACATGCGAACTACGCATCAAATGATAAATGATTTTATTTCTAAAAGTAGGTTTGTATAAACACTTTTACACATCAATCATATTTTTTTAAACTAGATGAGGTCGGCGTTGCCTATCTGACTAATCTGAGAAGAAAGGCCAAAACAAACTCAGAGGTCACAGTCTCTTTTAAAGTCCAGACATAATCTTGGTCAGATCATGTGAAGACCATGTGGATCGGTGTCTGAAATAGTCTTTTGAGGAAAGGACCACACGGATTGAGTGAACCTGTCCATTCAGTGCACGCATTTATCAGTAATCATGCAGCTCTACTCATAACTTCAGGAGCTCAACGATTTGACGAGCAATACCGAAGAAAGGACATTTAGGTACGCCGCATAAAGTACTCAAACTGCCAGATTATTATTAAAAACTAACTGACAAAGAGACGAAACACAAAAAGAAAAAATTACCCACATAGTCCACACATTCACGATAATTAAAACAATAATAATGTTTTACTTCTCGAATTAAATATTCATCTCAAAATGTTTATAAATATAACATCATTATCATCATCATACTGACGTCACGAAAAATCCTGCTTCGCACAAGCAGATTTTAGCAACTACGATAATTATATACAAAACCCCGACATCAATTGTCGGGCAGTTGACCCACCAGATACAATACCCATCTGGTCCGAGCATCCTCCCTTTTCTATTAAGGATGAGTGAACTTTACACCCTGTTCGTCATATCTCTATAAGTATGGTCACCCATCAAAAAACAACCACAGCTTAACCTAACAGACCGATCTAACCCTTGAGCTATTAATATAACGTCGAAATTCCCTGATAAAACCCTTGGAACCTTTTCTAAGTGATTCAAAATACGCATATCAAAGACATGCCAGCCCCAGGAATAGGTATCAGTTTTGATAAATGGTGTCTCATTGTTTATGCAAGCGGGACGCGAGGTCAATACCCACTTCTGTTTTGGTTTACAGATAGTATTAACACTTGCGGTAATGTTTCGGCATTTGGCCAGAAAGAATAATGTGTAGAGCGATTTTGGTCTTTTGAATCTAGGAAATAGCATTGTCAGTTTTTATTTTTGTAATAAGGACATGTTAGTCGACAAGATTCGTCAATGAATACCGAGTAAACATTAATGGAATCACCTAGGTACGTTACGTCCCATGCAACTTTTTTTGCATCTTTCTTATGGTTCGTCATCCACTTTCAGTGTCATTTTGAAAAGTTATACTCACTTCAACAGCAATAAGCACTGCGTGTATCAAATTTCGTTTATCCAACGTATTTTTTTTTTAATTTACTTAATTTTTTTAACTAAATCAGATCATCATCATCATCATCACATCAGCCGAAAAACGTCCACTGCTGAAGATAAGCCTGCCCAAAAGGTGGATTTGCCATAATCACCACGCTTGGCAGGCGGGTTGGCGATCGCAGTATAGTGGTCAAATGCATAGAGAACGCTGCTGCCCATTCTCTAGTGAGTCCCTTAGTCGCCTTCTACGACACCCACGGGAAGAAATGGGATGGTGCTATTCTTTTACGTCCGGCACTACACGGAACAAAATCAGATACCTATCCAGATATTATAATTTCACTAAACTTGTGAATTGATTCATAATTCCTTAGGCAACAATCCATTAATATTCAGTCAGCACATTCGTCTAGAATAATCTTATAATAAAAAATATTTTTCAACTATATTTAAGGCAAACGCATCAGTGTAGCCCTCGAAATACACAGTAAGCACATTTTGTATTTCTCTTACTCTTAGATCACTGCATTGTAATAACTTAGTTGGAACTAGCTACGTGGAAGTGAGTTCAAATACCTTACAAACTTCTCCACTGGGAAGATCGTTAAAGTTTACAATTGTATACAAATGTTGCTGCTCAACTCGAACTTAATGTTCTGAAGATACCTATATTTCTATATTTGAAGATACCTAAATATAGGTATATATTTCACTTAGAGTAAAACCAATGATCAATCAGAACCGTAATTACGTAACGTACTTTCAATTACAATCCAAAAGATTGGTAGTTCATTGCTTTATATGTTTGCTAAGTTCATGTGCTTAGCAGCGTATGTAACGCAATGAATGTTGTTAATCTGTTAAAATGAAAGACGGCAAGTAAATGAGGGGGAAGCGCCAGAGTAACCTGCGAAATTCAAATTTTCTTTAGTATTTTTTGCAATTTACGGGCAGTATCAGACAATTATGTTGATCTAAATATGATTCACGACCGTAACAAAATTTATGAATAAAATTATGAGTATGTAAATCATCAATATATCTCTATAAGTTCATAATAATATACGTTACATGAACTTAGAGAGGTTTATTGAATGACTATCACATGCAATCATGACATTTGAGGCCAATCCTAAGCTAAGGAGTTGTATTGCTGATTCTATTTATTATAAGTCGCGAATCGCAAATTACAAAAAAAACGTTAGTAAAGAATATCGCGAGCTAGCTTAGCATACCCCCTTAATGCGGGATGCATTATCTCATCTCTAGTTTCGCAGTAGAAAAACGAAAACGAATTTACATTTTTATTCAGAGCAGTGCACCAGATGCTTATAATAGCATATTGCTTTCACATAGATATCTAATGATGTTTTATTTTAAAGAGTTGAGCGATTTTATTGATATTAGTCACGCAATGAATAACATTGTAATTCACTTAAAATTAGCTTTTTTTTTTTCGGGACTGACGAAAAACAAAACTTACTGCACAGGCTCTTAGACCATTTAACCTAGCCTCTTCCCAAGCTCCAGAGAACCAGTTCAACCAACTACCGATCATTAGGTACCTACCCATTGTGTTTTTATTCACTAAGTCAAGAATTACTAAGATTAGCTTAGTAATCTGATAATTACTAGCCCGAGATAATAACTCACCCGCATGGAGGTCGGCAAAAAGCCTTTTAAAACCTTTCCCTGCGAAAAAACTCATGTGCCTACTTTCATGGTGATCGGTCGAATGGACAATGTCATATTTATAAACATAGTTATAAAGATAGTGTAGCGTGAAGATCAAAGTAAAAACACATCCTTGCTATATAATACATTTAATTTTGTTATAAATATTAAAAAAAAAACACCAAAGATTGGGCGAAAATTGGGTAAAAAAGGCTGCAGTTTGAAATTTGATGCGGAGTGAAACTTAGGGGGAAATTTTGTGTTTTAAAAAGGAAAAATACGTAAATTATTTTGGTACACGACCAATCAAGCGATTGCAATCGATTCAATGAAGGCCTATGCACGCGAAAATACGTTTGCTTTACGATAGAACACTAAGTCAAACCGGTGCGTCTTTGTAGAAATAATTAGAATAGAAATTATCTTAAACTTAAAAAAAAAAACAATCTGTCAGTAATCTGGTACAATCCAATATTAATATTTTTTTGATACGGTTTGGCAGTCCGAAGAAACCAGGTCGGCGGAGCGTGCCAGACGGGTGGATGAAAGAGTGGCTGGGGTTTTTATTTTTTTATTTTTGAGGGTGGGAAATCATCAAATAACTTCTCCTGCTCTGGGTGGAGCAGGAGGGCGTGTCAAACTTTTACTGACTAAACTAACCTACAGGCAACTGAGGGAACACGGGTGGGTACCCGTGTTCCCTCAGTTGCCTGGGGCCACGATATCTCTTTCGAACAACCCACACCCTTGGCAGGCATCTGCCCTTGAGGGTTCAACCAGTTGGTGCTGACGTCTCTTTGAGGCGCGCGTGGAACACAACGCGCCGTCGACTCGGGCTTGGTCGTTACCCGACAGCAAGCTACCCATTACTCGCGGTCCCCAAGCCCGCGCCTACGGTGGCCGGGAATCAGCCTGGGATTCCCGACGCCCAGGGCGTCTCTTGCGGAGGCTAGGGCCGTGAGGGTGCATATACTGCCTCTCCCTCACATGTGCCGCCACTCTCGTCGCGAGCATTACTGCTTCGCAGAAGAAGGCGGCGGCTATCCATGCACTCTCTCAAGGCGAACCGTTACTAGGCCCGTGGGGAAAACCAAAATTCGGCTTGTAACTTGACGTCTGAAGACAAACAAACAAAACCTTCAGACCACAGCTACAAGCAAAATCTTTGATAAAGAGGGAATCAACAGGAGATCAGATTGAATTGATAAAGAAAAATAGGTATGTGACGGAATACATACCGAATAAATGTGGAAGAAAACACTTAAGCGCAGAACGGAAAAGCTTTTAATAGTTGCTTTAAACTCAAATAATCGTAATCACGTTGCTTTAAACACAAATAATCATAATCACTGGCAAATTTTGGAGTATTTGATCAAAAAAGGAAATCGTACCACCATCGGTGGTTTCCAAATCTGCAGTGCGGTTTGTCAAAAGAGAACATTCAACTATGTTTTTTCCCAGAATCGAAGTTTAAAATGTGATCAAAAGATATGAGAGTAATTTTTACATGCTTTTTATTAGCTTCACCTGTACGTTTGTATGTTTGTTTGTAACCGACTCCTTTGGACTTGATTTTGACCCACTTCTAACGGTCAGATTTTATTTAAACTTTGTAGACTTATCGAGGACGACAATTCAATAATAAAAAAAAAAAACTGAGAAATCACGCTTTTTTAGTTAGCAGAACGAAAAAATAGAAAATAAATAATAGCAATAACACGCTTTAAAAACGCAACTAAAGCGTGGAGTGCTTTCGGGAGGTTCCTGTTTCGGATAGGGTGGGAGGAAACGCCCGGGTGTTTCCATTGCGAAGATCGCCCAGAGGACACGGTGGAGCATACGCTGGAGGTCTGCCCGGCTTGGGCGGAGCACCACCGTGTCCTCGTGGAGGTGATCGGCGGCGGCGATCTCTCGCGTCCAACCCTGGTCCAGGCCATGGTGCAGAGCGAGAGTGCATGGCTAGCAGTCGCTTCCTTCAGCGAAGCAGATATGCTCGCAAAGAGGGAGGCGGCGCACGTGAGGGAGATGCAGTACATGCGCCCTCACAGCCGTGGCCTTCGCAGGAGACGCCCTGGGCGTCGGGAATCCCAGGCTGATTCCCGGCCACCGTAGGCACGGGCTTGCGGACGGCGAGTAATGGGTAGCTCGCTGTCCGGTAAGGACCAAGCCCGGGTCGACTGCGCGTTGTGTTCCACGCGCGCCTCAAAGAGATATCAGCAGCAACTGACGGGGCCCGCAAGGGCCGATGCCTGCCAGAGATGCGGGTTGTTTGAAAGAGATACCGAGGACCCTGGCACACAGGCAACTGAGGGAACACGGGTGGGTTTTAGTCAGTAAAAGTCTGACACGCCCTCCCGCTCCACCCGGACCGGGAGAACTTATTTGATGATTTCTCACCACAAAAAAAAAAGCGTGGGGTGCTTCATATTAATTGATTATAAAAGTACCTCTAAAAGCACCCCACGTTTTTTTGAAATTATTTTCTGCTGTTTTTGGTTTTTTTTTTTTGGTGAAAAGGTTGGAATAGAAATCAAAAAAGTTTTTAACCGTAGCAAATTTACGCTACAATAGATTGTATTAAGAATACTACGTTGAGGTACATATACTAAATCATCATCTTCCTAGCCTTTCCCAATTATGTTGTGGTCAGCTTCCAGTCTAACCAGATGCAGCTCAATACCAGTATTTTACATGGAGCGACTACTATCGTGTTCTCTATCTAGGTAACACGATACCCTTTGGTAAGACTGTTTGGCAGACTTTTGGGCTTCTGACGAACCGTAACGACTGTCAAACATCCACGAACTTTCCGAGGTACGGAGGGGTGTCGGTATGTACTTAAAGATGTTCACCCATGCACCAACCACGACAAACGTAGCTTAACCTGATCGATTGATCTGTGCGGCTATTTATTTGTATGTAGCCACAAGCCCCTCATGAGGTATACTAGATGCCTCCTTCAAATCCGTGATTCAAAATATTTGATTTATTTATCGTGTTCCGAATCACGGATGATTCTATTTATTAGTGCCTAAACAAAATGTACTTCAGAAATATTTGTTATGGGAATGTATGCGTGAAGAACCGATCGAATAAAGGTAGATTCTGGCATCTGTACATGATATGAATAACGCGCACAACAAAACGCGTGAATAATGCCGGTGTGGGTAATTCCACCAACATTCTGTGGTAATATTGCCACGTCGTGTTCATGGTAGCTAGTTTGAAACGTTAATTAGATGAGAAAATGGAGAATAATAACGATTTTACGCAAATATTATCGGGAATATGCCTTGTTTCGAATTGGGATGATCCGTCATTTCGCACATGGCAAAATATTGTTAGTAATAATTTGCAATATTGAATTTACATATTTAGGCTGTGGACAGAGCTAATCAAACCAGTTTCAAAACAGGTTGGTCTTTTATGCTCGAAATGTTAGTTTTTGGTATCACATAGATACCTACTTCACAGATAATTTCGTAGGTCCACATGCCAAAACCATTGTCTCGGGAAAAATAAAAGGTACGCCAACAAAATAGCCAACATTAATGGGACATTACACTTATCACTTTGTTATCCCAAACAAATAGGCATTGAACGCCTTATCATTAACTGTAATACTGGAGGTCCCGCAAAATGTCTCAGAGGCGCTGTTAAACCCACAGATTTCAGGATTTGGGCACATAACAATAGTTTGCGGGCACATTACAAATCTCACCTGGCTATCTGCCTACCTGCTTTGTAGATAACGCTTGATGAATAATAATATAAAGGGTTGTATGTCGGGTAGTTTAAACTATTATCTTGGGTACAATGTATGGTATTTTTGGAACAGTCGTGATTATTAAATTAGCCACTAAGCACATGTTTTTGAAAGGGAAAATTTGTCCTGTTAGGTTAGTTAGTAGTTAGCTATAGTTATAGATGTGCGACCTGCGTGTCGTACGCGTATGCTGAAGGCCGTGTCTTATTTAACAGTCCAATATGTGTTTAGTAAATTTATTTTATTATTTCAGTTGGACCGATGACCTTGTTAAAGCCGCAGCCATCTACTAGATGCGGGAAGAACAAAACCGGTCAAAGTGGCGCAGCATGGGGGAGGCCTATGTCTAGCAGTGGACGTATTTTGGCTAAAATTATGATGATGATGATATTTATTCCATGGATAGTTTTCATGACATGTACGCATTATTACAAACTTCAAGTCAAAACCTTTATTCCAATCAAAAGGATTTATAGGCAGTTTTGAATTGTCAAGGAGTCCGTCAGTCTGAAAGATGAAGCAGGCATGAATAGGTACCAAAGTAGATTTATTAAAAAATGCTGGTCTTTTCCGACAACTTTTATCTCTGTGGAGGTAGAGAAGCTTTGAAAACAGCATTGTCGACAAAAAAATAATCAATAAAGAATAAATGAATCAGCAACCGAACTCAAAGAGAACGACGGTGGTGTCAATGCGCTCTTCGAACTTGATATGTATATCTACCGTCCTTCCAGAGTTATTTTGCCGCCGGCAGTATCCCTATTGCAATGAGTTTACCGATCACTATGACTTTGACAGTGATACAAGCAGTGGCTATACAGCTATGTGTGCTGCTTGGGAAATAACTGTGAAAGGCTTGAAGCATGATTAGCCTAAAATCATCCCTGTGAGAGAGGGGGCCGTAACTCACAAGGCAGTAACAGTGCGTGTTGGTAGATCATGTCACATGTCTTCAAATTTTTGGTTCTAGGACATGCCGGTTTTACTCACAATGTATGTTTTCATATCGTGGTGTTGAAATAAATTACCATAAATTTTAAATTAGTAAATCGCCTGTCTAGATTTGTACTTACAACTAGTTAGTCGGGGTTGCTACGACTGGGCTACCTCTGCTGCTACTGCTGTGAAAGTACTGCACTATAAAATCAAAATCAACTTTGACTGGAGGTGGGTCGGTCTTACGCCTTAGAAATATTAATTTACTGGCACATATAAATATTTTATGGAAAACACATTTACTTCGCTGCCTTTTTTTTTTTTGCTGCTGCTCGATAATGTGTCACCGCGTCAAGTGACAGGCGCTGTTTTATATTGTAGATTCGTGGGTATTTAAAAAAAAATCTTTTACATTATTTATTTACGTATTTTAAACATTTTTTGTTACTAAATTTCAAGTATGTATCTTTTTTATTTACCTACGTCCATGTGTCACTGCAGGGTGCCAACTGAAAACCAGCAATGGGTGTCTGACGCCCAGCAAATGCTGAGATGGTAACCCTTTCGGTAGAGGCACGCTCAGCACATTTTTACTGCAATTTTATTGTCATGTTTAGTGTTCTTTTTTTATGTGTTTGTTGCTGTTATGTTGTGTCTGTGTCGAATAAATGCTTTCCATTGTATTCTATTTCTATTGTAAAATCAAAAGTCATTTATTCAAACTAGGCTGACAGCCAGCACTTTTTGAACGTCATAATTACATAAGACAGACCCCCAAAAGGCTCGCGGCCCTTCACCACTTCCTAGTGCTTTGGCTGGGAAAAAGTGGCGTAACAAACTCTCCAGCAGCACAGCTGTCTGTTAAGTTGGAAGAACTTGATTCTATACAATAATAGGTAAGTAACTAATATTCAAAAATAAATGAAAATTTAATTAATTAAAATATTTATAAAAAAATGATTTATACAGTCAAATAAAATAAACAGTGATATGAAGTAACTTATATGACTTTTCAAATATGACCTGTCATTAATTTATCCAAAATGGTAATATACTCTATATTCTGAACAATAGTAATAAAAATACATAATTCCATCCACATTAAAACGCAGAAACGAAATCTCAGCACACCATTATTCCTGAGTTGAAGAAATATTTCTTTTTATCGAGTTTACCGCATAAAAGTGTTCTGAAACAAGTTTTTTCTACCGGAATACTAACGAGCGCCTTGTCTAAGTTATAACCGCTTTGCATTGTTTTAATCACCCCAGACCGGCTTACCAAACTACGACTAGAACAAGACAAGGAAAGATAAATCATTGAGGCTAGGATAGGAAGGCTTTATATTTTTCTTTTGGTACAGAAAGAAAGCTGAATTTTAAATAGTGCGAGAAGTTTTGCCATTCTCCTAGAGTTTCCTATTCTTTGTGTGTGATGACTTGGTTATACATCTTCCAGTTTACAGGGTCAAAATAAATTAGATAGCAAAATACCGCAGATATGATGGGTATGGAAAACTGAAGATCATAAAAAATAAACTAATTTCATGTACCTACCTAACTACACTACCAGTAGCCGCCGACCCCGTAGTCATCTGCAGTAGCCGCCGACCCCGTAGTCATCTGCAGTTACTTGAAATGAAGAGTTAAGTCGGTCAGTTTGAAATATGAAGTCAGTTGCCCATTTCAAAGCGTAGTACCTTCGTAGACGAACGGGCAAAAAACTCCATGGACAGTCTTTTAAATTACAAATATTGTAATGAACGATTGGTTAAGTCATAAGTCATTTATTTCATAACAAAATACATTGTGTTGAAAATTACATTAATGATCCCTCATAAAATAAAATATAAAAACTAGTATACTCTTAATTAAAATTAATTACACGTTTAAATCAAAATAAAATTTAAAATTCATTATCAAGTATAAAAATAAAACATACGTTACAAAATGATTCACAAATAATTTAATCGTGGCTGAAATAATAATATTATTTATTCCATACATTTATAATTGGTGATTAAGTTGAATGATGTTCATAGATGATAAACGACATCCACAATTAAAATGTGAAAACAATGAAGAAAAACGTACACGTTAAAAGCTTCCTATCAACTGTGGAGTTTTGCTTCTGTATTGTAGACCTAATAGTTACAAGTAGCTACGAGCATGGTGTACTAGGAAATGCTACGGATTGCTACGACGTGCTACGAGACTCGCGTAGCAATATGATCCCGCGTAGACCGCAAACAAACGTGCACGGACACTCAACGTTTCCCACAGCCTATTTGCAAATGACTGTGGTTTATTTTAACCTTAAAGCATTTGCTGAATAAAATTCCATTAGGTTATGTTAATTATAGTAAAACATAATTATTTCACCTTTTCATGGTATTCGTGTATGCGACTGTCGTATTTTGCTGTATCTGCTTTTCATAAAAGGTCTGCTGTATTTTTTTAAACTAGTTATAATAATATATCTAGGTGGGCAAAATTGAATTTATAAGGGTTTTCGATTATCAGCGCAAATTCTAAATAATGTTTTTTGTGTCGTTGTGAGAATTAAGTTAGTCCATTCATATTGTGATACTTAAATATTCGAAAAAATATATTCACCAACAAAATGCAATATCACAAATACTAGGTCGAAACCCTTTTCATAGCAACAAAGATTAGATCAGATGGACCGTAACTTATTTGATCGGAATAATTTCTAACTTAAATTGAACTCGTCCAACTTTTGAATAAATTATCAAGAAGTTATTGACTTTTTATTCCGAAGTTCTGACACGGTTTAAAAATAGAGCTCTTTGAAAAACTTTGTCCGTTAGTTTGGAAAACCTAATTTAAGAGTAATCCGCTTTATATGGGTCATTAATTTAGTAAAATTATATCATTTTCTTATTATTTTGGTTGACAAATGGGCCAAAACCGAAGTAATGGCTTTGAAAATAGTTTCCACAGGATATACACATCGACCTCCTTATTTACAACGTAACTTAAAGTTCTGATTAGCATTTGTTTAACCCCTCGGCTATTAGGCAGACTCATTGAGTCTGATAACAATAGAAAAGTAATCGTGTTAATTACTTGACAATTGAAGGTTTCTATAAACATCATTGACGTTTAAACGTGTATAAGGCCATCGGTCCACCGCCACCGTATCCATAATATGATACCGTAAGACATACACAATAAGTAACCCAAATAGACCAGCGTCGCGGTATTTAGGAAATTAACGGATTATTATCACAGATAATATTGCTGTATTTAGCCATTTTGCTAGAGATGTTAAACGAAGACCATTGAAGCCTTGAGTTGAGCGTGATCCCGAGGAAAGCAGTTTTCTCGCCGTATTCTAGGTTCTCATTATTCAAAACTCATCACCATCTGCCTAGACTTTTACCAATTCTGTTGGGGTCGGTTGAAGCTGAATACCAGTATTTTACATGGAGCGACTGCCTATCGGACCTCCACAACCCAGTTATTGGGTAATACGATAGCCCTTGGTAAGACTGGTTGTCAGACTTTCGAACTTCTGACGACCCGTAACGACTGTCAAAAATCCTTTTTTTTTTTGTGAATGACATCTCGCAGTTCAGCCTATGAGGTTGTCGTCTTCTTAACCGGGCTTGCCTGTGATAATTTTGATAAATTAAGATTACCAGCCACGTCTTTAAAAAAACTTAAAATGAGAGGGGCTGTTCGCTAAAGGCATCCCCTGTGGGGTATAGACCTCGGCTTAGTGCATCGCTGGTAGAGGGCAGCAAGGAACAATCTGAATCGGATTGATTAATTTTAAGGGACGTACTTAATACTACAGGCCCATCGGCGCGGGCTGGCTCGAACAAAGGACGGGGCGGACATTATATCAGAGATCCACAAATGATAGACGGCACCAACTGCTTACGTTGCTTTCCGCTGCTCGAAAGGGTCTTGGTATGTAAAGATCCACGGATCAACCGCGGCAGGCGTAGCTTAACCTAATCAATCGACACATGCGCTGTTATTTCTCAACCAAAAGATTTATAAATAAACTATATTATAATTAATTAATAATTCCCAACCGCCTTAGGCATGATTATGACGCCAAAACAAGCGATAATTTTTCCAGTAATCTTATATGCTTCGACCTTGACTTGTGTATCAAGTTAAGAATAACGTGTTACCCTGAACGTTAGATTGTTTACTGTTACTGTGAGAAAACCGATATGTGAGTGAAGAATAATAAGACCAAAACGGTTAGTAAGCTAATATATTGGACATTGTTTATTTTTTTGTAAAGTTTTTGTATGATTAGTTTTTTTTTTTTTTAATCTTTATTTATTTACAGGGTTTTTTCTATAAAAAATATGTCACCCCGATTATCAATAAGTATAACAAAACTAGCCTAACGGCAACCTTATTATACCCATAATAATAATATGATAAAGTGTTCTGGCCTCATCTGACAATGGTGAGGTCAGAAAGCTATTAAAGAAACCTACAATGAAATTATTGACAAACGGTTGACATCACTGGACTCCAATACGATCACACTCAGTCAAGATGTGATGCACATCTTCTATGATTCCACAGACAACAATTGTGTGACAACTTTGCGCATCATAAATCAAAAACTATTGAAAGGAACGTGTCGGGATCGGAGTCTCAAAGCCTTCACAATTTCTTGTCTATTCATCTTACCCTCGCTGAACTAAAGCATACGTGGGAGAGATGGTTGAATCGTCCTGTACCAAATAACCTTCGTTAAGGATCTTTTCTCAAAATATTCTGACCAAGATTGAATACATCTATCTCTTACTAGGGGTAAAACCTGAGTATGCCGTGGAGGACAAGTATAAAATTCTCCATCAAATGTAGATTCATTGGCCAAACTGTCGACCGTCTCATTACCATCCTTTCCAACGTGAGAAGGAATCCATTGCAATACAACTATTTTATGTTTGGCAACAAGTTCAGTGATGGTTCTTAAGATACTATACGCCAGTAGAAGTTCTCTGAAGGGTGAAGTGCTCGTCCATCTCATCAGATGAAAGAGGGCACTTTTGGAGTCAGTGAAAATGACAAACCGATCACCATCCAAAGATTTGATGTAGACCAAACTTCATCGATAGCGATTAACTCCAAGTGCATTATTGAAACCTTTGATAAAAAACGGAATTTAAAAAAGGTAAATTACAATAATTAGCCTTAACCATTTGGTTAAGGCCAATTATTGTAATTTATATTTTATTTCAAAATACGGTAGATGTCTTTATCTACTTTGTACAACAAGTAAACTAAATAAGATAACTGACATATATCCGCTTCTACGCAGGACTTCCTAATTCCTCAAGCACATTTCATTTTAATTATTAAAACAGTTATTATCAGTTATTTTGTTGTTACGTTGTTGATTGCTATAATAAATAAAGATCGAAGATAAAGTTTAAAATTCTGCCGTTTAAACGGCTTTGTTACTATCTTGTTTACAACATGTGAACGCACCGATTGTCTGTAATTATTGTATTGTATGTCTGTCTACTTCGTCAATATGTGAAAACTAGATGATGTTGCTTTATGTACGCGACTTAATATTAGTTAAAAATGACAATAATTCAGAAATAAACCTATAATAAAACAAAGAATAAGTGAAAATAACAATAAAAGTTTATTTTGTAAAAATGCAATTGACTCTTTGTACTTTGCTGCCGTCTTCCTATTTCTATTAATAGTTTGTTCATCAGCGTAATAAATTAAATTATAGTACATGCAAAAATGTTTCTGTCTTTCTACATCTTTTCGTTTAGTACCTATTTGTTTCCTGATGCTAATTAATATGATAATTATCTGACAGAAGGCTAGATATATTAAATATGCATAACACGTTGTTTACTTTTTCTTTTTTTACTTTTTGTTTTCAACTGTAATTCGTATGGTGAACATAATGAAGATTATTCTATTACTAGCTTCTGCCTGCGACTTCGTTCGCGTCAAATTTCTTGTTCCCCGACCCAAGCCGTCGCTCGCCTGCCCGTGCGAGTACTTCGTATTCGTGACTCTTTTTCTCTTTTCTCGGCTCCTAAGGGATTTAGCGTGATATTATATAGCCTATAACCTTTCTCGATAAATGGACTATCCAAAACTAAGAGAATATTCCAAATCGGATCAGAAGTTCCTGAGATTAGCGCGTTCAAACAAACAAACAACTCTTCAGCTTTATTATAGATAGAATATAGAATATAATATTGGATAGATTATTATTTGTATAGATAGATGTTCTGGTCTAATCTTTTTTGTACAACAAATGGTAACACAGCTCACAGTATCCCAGTCAACTATTACTTAGAGAAGAACAAGGGTATTTATCGTTATCATCTTAATCATTCCAGCCGAAAGACGTTCACTGCTGGACATAGGCCTCCCCTAATCTCCACCACTCGAACGGTTCTGTGCTTCCTACATCTAGCGGATTCCTGAGGCTTTCACAAAGTCATCGGTCAACCAGGTAGGAGCCCGTCCGACTCTAAGTCTTCCGGAACGATTTTGGTCTGCCCACTGCCACTTAAGTTAGGCGATTCGTCGGACTATGTCGCTTACCATGGTTCTCCTGCAGATCTCTACATTTCTGATTTGATCACGTAGGGAAACTCCAAGCGAAGCCCTCCAAGCTGTCCATTGTCCTTTGGGTGACTTTTAGCCTCCTAATAAGGCAAGGCTATTTAAAAACTCTGCACAAAAGAAATAAAGAAAATACGTTTATTTGCGGTAAAACAGAAGAACACATACACTCATACGAGAAGTTCCTTGTATTGCCAATAACCTCAGCACTGCATTTAAAGTTAATAGAATTTACCGTGCAACGGCATTGTTTAGAAAATTTGAACAATTTCCCGCGAGTTTCCATCTGACCGATTTGAACGAAATGAACGAATTTGAACGAGAACGCTCAGCGTGGCCATTCTGAACTTTAAGTCTGAAAGTAATAATTGGTGCAGTTGAGCGCTCTTCAATGTTATTCAAGATTTCAGCGATTTAGTGGTTAGCTGGTGGATTGGTTTTTTGGTAGCTTGAATTGTAAAGACTATTAAACTGGATTATTATCAGAATATTAGACTCATGTATTGCTTTGTTGTAATCATTATGTACGAATAATATGTATGCACAACCTATCAATAATATGTGTATACAATATGTACGAATCCGTCGCTTTTTTGTAGTCAATAGAATTTGGTCGGATAATCAGCCGTTGTTTGCATGTTATTTTAAAATATTTATATCTACTTAATTAGAAACATTTCAAGCTGAATGGTTTCACTATATATTATTGACTAAACGCACTAATTTTTGGTTAGTTTAGACTTAGACATTTAGACTTACATATCTTGGGTTGAGCCGGTTTCTTGTATTTTCCCGTCAAGATTATGACACCGTCGTTTTGACTTTTGGCAATATTATTCAATATCGCATGCATGTACACTTTTGAAACTTTTTTATGATTATTATAAGCGTCAAGAAGGATCAAATACAGTTTTCAGCAAGCTTATAGATTTTTTCATTTAGGCGCTACGATATTTTTTCGGATTTTCAACAAAGCACGATAACTTGAAAAAAAAAATGTTTTTCTTAAACCTAATTCTGTCACAAATATGCACGAATTCTGCAAAATGTTACTCCAGCAGAAACTGCAATAACTCGAAAACCTGAAGATGTACAAATTATTTATTCGGCGCACATTTTTGCACAAATATAAGCCTTAAGCCATAAGCGAAATATGTGCCTACGCACAATATTTCTCTCTCCGATCATTCGTTATAATTTTCCTGCTGGAACAATGTTACTCCAGCAGGAATAGATTTTTCCGTTTTTTACAAAACCACAAAGTGTACAAATTTCTGATTTGGCGCACATTTACAGCAGATTACGCACTAACTATACGTTCCACTCACATGATTCTAGTAACGCACACGATTTTCATATTAAATGCTGATAGTAGATAATATCGTGAATTTGTAATCACGCTTTATTTTAATATTATGAAGACAAAAATCTACTACATAAATGTTACTTACTTAAAAAAAAAAAACGGTTTAATGCTTGTTTACTTTTAAGTAGTAAGTCAAAACAAATCCCTATCTTCTCGAAACATTCTGTTTTCCTAGGACTTCGTTAGTAGAAAATAATGACAGGCTTAGTACAAGGAATGGCAGCTTTTTGTCAAGACTAGGACTAATTAGCCTGGTAACTAAGCCTAAATAAAGGAGTTTAAGGATAGTGTTTGAGGCCCTTGTTGGTAGTAAGTATCCGATCGAACTTAGAATTCAAAATAAAGTCTTGCCACATAAAAGGTTTCTCGTACCAGTAGTTTCATACCTTGGCGTTAATTTTATAAATGTTGGTCTGGCAAATAGTTAGGCATCTCATGTATTTATATTATGGATAATAAAGTAAGTTATATTTTTAAAATGTGCAAGTTAAGCCCTTTAATTTTAATGACTTTATGTCATCTAGAGGGCGCCATATTCAATTTAACGTGACGTCACATCGCCAATGGACGATCAAGACCCATCCAACGATACCTCATATGTCTAATTATGATATGCAGTTTGCATAATGAGGGAACAGATCAGATGAATAAACATACATGTACTTACTGACATACATGCAAACAGACTGGTCAGATTCATAACCCTGCTTTTTACTAGTAGTCAGGTAGAAATATTTTTTTACAACACCAATCTATTTTCTAAGGCCATCCACATATTCACTATCACACCAAGTAAAGACACACAGCACCGCAGCACGGTGAAGGACGGTGTGGAGAAACATATTGTAAAGGCGCTCTTACACGGGCAATTTTTTGAGCAATTATTGCTCGGCAACACTAATGGAGCAATCTGGATCAATTAAGTGGACCAATCCGGAGCAACATCTATAAATTGCTGATATGTTTCGAGAATATTGCTTCTGATTGCTCTATATATTTCTTGAGTTGCCGAATATCCAATCGGTTTGGAAAATTTTAGTCAATTTTCTTTCTGTCTCGTTTGTACGTATAACTACGTCCCGTTTTTGCGAGAGGAACCGGCCGGCTGCGGAGGCGGAGGGGAATTGCCTAGTTTTTAAGTTGCTCCATATTGCATAGTATGGTGCGGCCGATTCTCTGGCAACAGATTGCTGCATGTTGCCATTGACCTAAATTGCTGGATGGTAGTCATGACGTCATAGTTGACGAGAATTGACCAGGATGGAGCAATTTTAATTGCTCGTTTAAGACTGTGTACTGTTGCAGTGGTGACCCAATGGTAACGACCTCAGCCGAACGAACAACTGAACGAGCTAGCAGTCAGTATATTCGTGAGTGACCTTGGTATTTCTCAGTGCATGTGTCTTCAAATATTGTTTTTCAATGTTATAAATATGTGTGTGTATTATTCTAACAGCGATCAGATTCAGAGATAATACCAAATCGGACCAGCATTCAGATGCGAGGCTCGGGGTGGCTATAAGGGGAGGTTGTAGGTCACTTTGAGGGGGACCGCCAATATCATTGCGATGATAATTCAGTAACGGTAATTCTGTGGAAATCATCATATTAGCCGAAAGACGTCCACTACTGGACATAAGTCTCCTCCAAAAGGCGGGGGGGGATTTGCCACAAACGCCACGCTTGGCAGGCGGGTTGGCGATCGCAGTATGGTGGTCGAATGTATAGAGTACGCTGCTGCCCATTCTCTAGTAAGTCCCTTAGTCGCCTTCTACGACACGCATGGGAAGAAATGGGAAAATCAGTTCTCATAATTACAGCAGTCGTTAGATCTTAATCATTAAACCCAGGCTTATTTTTCTGACATAGGTGTTTTAAGTTCAGATATTTGTCAATAAAAAAATATGTGGCGATACTGTACGCGTAACCATTCATCTTAGCGTTCAGCATTGATACAGCCTAATAAAAAACAGCCGTTTTCCCAGAAGATTTACTAATTCAATTTTTATATCAAACTCACTGGTTCTACTGTCACTTCTCTCCTCGCTGTAGTTCAATAACGCAGCCTGTATAACGTTGTGGGAGATGATTGCCTTCCCATTGTGTTCATTGACATGACCAGCTCTTTATCACACCATTCATGTGCGCTTAGCTCGCCAGCACAAATAGGACCCTCTGATTAGTCTTCTAGATAGCTTTTGTATTGCTGTGGATGTATTTATGTATTTAATAATATCGTGCTTTAGTTACGCTTACTATTTCGATCTCATTCAGGATAATAACTAATTTAGTTGTCAGTGCTAAACGGGTCTGCGCCCTGGCATTACCAACCGAGAATATCGAATGAAAGCCGTATTTAGTAGTAATGTAATAATTATTGTTAATAATGTGCAATTAACTTATAAAATAGACGTAAAGGTCGGTTGTCACAGCCAATCGGACGGAATCTCCATGGTACTTATCCTTATTTTTGAGGGTGGGCAATCATCAAATAACTTCTCCCGCTCTGGGTGCAGCAGGAGGGCGTGTCAGAATTTTACTGGCTAAAACCCATCCGTGTTCCTTCAGTTGCCTGTGTGCCAGGGGCCACGGTATCTCTTTCGAACAACCCGCACACCTGGCAGGCATTGGCTCTTGCGAACCCCACCAGTTGATGCTGACATCTCTTTGAGGCGCGCGTGGAACACGACACGCCGTCGACCCGGGCTTGGTCCTTACCGGACAGCGAGCTCTCCATTACTTGCCATCCGCAAGCCCACGCTGACAGTGGCCGGGAATCAGCCTGGGATTCCCGACGTCCAGGGCGTCTCCTACGGCGACTAGGTCCGTGAGGGCGCATATGCTGCCTCTCGCTCACGTGCACCGCCTCCCTCTTTGCGAGCATCACTGCTTCGCAGAAGGAGGTGACGGCTACCCATGGACTCTCGCTACCATGGCCTGGACCAGGGCCGGACGCGAGAGATCGCCGCCGTATACTCCACCGTATCTTTCGGGCGATCTACGCAGTGAAAACACCCGGGCGTTTCCTCCTGCCATGTGCGAAACGGGAAACTCCCGAAACAAGCGTGTCCGGTGTTGACCTGCGTCAGGCAGAAGGTGAGGATGCCATGCCGTCTCTCAAGCCACTCCTCAAAGAGGGGACTTACCGCCGCAATCGTGGCGGTAAGTCATGGCTTAGTTTATTTGGTAATACAAGATTCTTGACTAAGACCATTTGGGTTTTAGTCAGTAAAAGTCTGACACGCCCTCCCACTCCACCCAGAGCGGGAGAAGTTATTTGATGATTTCCCACCCAAAAAAAAAAAAGACCATTTGTCACGTAATCATCATACAAACTAGACAATATGCGCTTAGAGTCGTGTCCAACCGTGCTACATCCTAGATGATTACAGTTTTTTGGCTATTTAGTATTTCAAGGATAGCAAATTAATAATAATTTGAGGTTCACAAAAAAAGGCGCAATCATTATACCAGAGTGTTCAATAATATGGTTATATATGTATAATATGCCAAATATATATTAATCTAATATATAAAATTCTCGTGTCACAGTTTTCGTTGCCATACTCCTCCGAAACGGCTTGACCGATTTTGATGAAATTTTTTGTGCTTATCCGGTATCTATGAGAATCGGCCAACATCTATTTTTCATCCCCCTAAATGTTAGGGGTAGTCCACCCCTAAATAATTTATGAGGCAAAACAACGTTTGCTGGGTCAGCTAGTAATATATATTATTCGAATAGAACTTAGGCACCCCATTGTTGTAGTTAGTCTATCATGACAAGTCGACTTACTGTGATAGTTATAATCTGTGGTATCATCATCATGATTTTCTGTTCTATTCTATTAACTTTATCGTAAAAAAGACAAACTTGCATCATGTATTGCTTTACCTATATTTGTATCTGGAATTTTTCAGTAGCATTTGTCTAGATTTGTCCCCCCGTGTTCATGGCAAGGCTCGCCTTCAATTACATGGGTTTTAAAAATAACTGGCGAAACGTGGGTGTACTTATAGGTACACTTTTGTCCAACCTTTCGAGGGAACAAGGCATGATGTACTTTTGTTGCTCCTCTGGCTGTCCTTTTTACCTGAATCTGTAAACAATCTGTCCCGCTTAACCCCCAACATTCCAAGAAAGTACTAATAAAATCTAATGCATCCATTACAGGCGACGTAACAACTAACATTTTTAATTTTACAAAGGCGAGCGCCAGTTTCTTGGTGGGAATGGTCGGCGATTAGGTTTAACGGCGTGCTGCTGACGCTCTTGGTATCAATTAACGGTTGGAAATAAGGGCGAGTTTGCTGTGATTTTCTTTTTCAACTGTTCGGGTTGTAGGTCTGATAGGACACAATTATTTCGCGTGAAAACAAGATGCAGACTTGCGTGTCTTATTCTCTATAGCTACATTATTGGTATTAAAGTTTAAAAACTAAAACCCGACTACTGATAAATAAAGGTCTAAAAATATCGCAGTTCAGTGTTCAGTTTGCCCTGAATCTTACTCCTTAATTTATTTATTTACTAAGTACATATGAAACAGCTGGTTTCCTGTAGGGGGTAACTCTGTGCAGCGTCGTTCGTACTAGTTCGGAAACACGAAAATTACCGAAGCGCACACTTTTCTTGGGATAAAAGAACTTGATTCTATACAATAGTAAATAATTAAAATTAAACACAAAAATTATAATAAACTATTTGCCATGTCAGCTAGCACAGCCAATATACCAACAAAACATTGAAAAATATCGTTGGTCTAAAATCTGTAAAACTCCGGTAATCCGAATCTATTATTATTCGTTTTCACAAGATTCACACAAAACTCAAACATAAAACTTATTATTTATCCACCCTATTCATTATTAACACAGCATAATATGTACAACTGCATCTACAGCGACCAATTACCAAGTAATTGCTGTAACTGTTTGGTTAGACCAGTCGAGTTCCACTTATAGTTCTATTAGTTCTGGTTAGAGCATTCTAACATGTTGATTACTTCGATATTGTGTTTGTGTCAGCATCTATGTAGATTGTTGGTATTAAGTCTTATGTTATGTAAATGGGAAATGCGACATTGTGACAGATTAATATTGGATGGTCTTGGCTAGTTGGCTAATTTTAGATTATTCGGTTGGTTTCGCGAGTATTCGTGAATGTAATGTTGTTGAATAATTCCGTTATTTCTCTAAATGTCATAATATTTGAAATATATAACGTGGAGACGGAGTCCTACTTAATTGACATCATTCATTCTACTTAATATCCTACTGAATATAATTAATATGAAAGTTTGGATGTTACTCAGTCACGCAAATTTAGATAGGATTTAGATGATATTTGGCACACAGATAGTTTCTAACCCATATGAAATAAATCCGGCAGTACCTTCCCGGGGTAATGTCTGTTAAGTTTCCGATGTGTTAATCCAAGTTTACAAACTCTCTGTGTGCCAAATTTCATCCACATTCGTTTGTCCATTTTAATTGGGTAATAAACATCCAAACTTTCACATTGACTGCCATGGTGGACACCATGTGTCTAACAACATACTTTCCATCGGGACCGAACCAATAAATAGAGAATCGTCTAAAAATCGTTGAGGTGTTTTTTTACAAATATTATCAGGAAATGACTAAAAATAATGGGCGACTTACGGAAACAGCAATTTACTCATTATTTTCCGAGATATCAAATGGCAGACACCAGTGTCCGTCGCGGCCTGCGAGAACGCCCAACCGTCTTTTCTTTCGCGGAAGCCGCGCGGCTCACGCTGGCGGCTACCCCGCGCAGCACCGCCCCCATCCGCTAGCCCCAGCGAGACACTACGCTCAAAAACGATTATACTTCTAACAACTTTACAGTGCCTTATAAAAGCTAAAAAATAATGTCTACCTATAAAAATTTATGTCAATGGAAAAATTGTAAATAAGTACTTACTTTATGTACTTACCTACAACATTTTCGGGAACAACTTGTTGAAAAGCCCATAAATTCTAAGTCCATTCGATTTTTTTTGTGGCAAGTGGCCAGGGTGTACTATGGGGCCGCGCGGGTCACTTGCTTTAGTAAAAACAGCCGAAACGCTGTCAGTCGGCCGCCTAAAGGCTTCTGAAGTGATCGAGGGCATAGGGACACATGGTGTCCGACGCGGCCCTTTAGACTCGATATACTGGCGGTCACAAAGGGTCCGCCGCGGCCCACTGTGCTAAACATGGATTTTAGTCTGGCACTCAACGTGTTAATATAATATTAGTGTGATTGTCAGGTCAGTCTTGTATAGTATAACTATAACTGTACCTACAGTGTGCATACTTAACAGCTGGGTAATAATTGCTTTCAACGATGACTGCAGTTAATCTGTTATATCTGCTTTTAACGATAATGTGGTACCTAACTAAAAATCTCTGGAGTAGAAACTTTGATAGCAATGCATAGGTATAAGGTACGTCTACTGAGGGATATTGTCCGTTTGTCCTAAAGCCATACCAATAACTTCTATTAAGAAAATTGCAGAAAGACGCTGCGTAGAAAAAAAAGATACCGATTTAAAAAAAGTAAAAAGTACACAGGGTAGCAACGACACTGCCGCGCAAACTGTAACCATGAATACAGCACATGAATCTAGACCCCCTAGTTCTGAAATTTTCATCGGTTATCAAATATTTTTTATGATTTTTGGGTTGTTTTTTGAATTATGTTACCAATATCAAGATTTCTCTGAAATAAATAAATTGAATTGAAATATCCGTTGTTTCATAGAAAAGTAGATTAACAACACGGTCAAAATGTTAAAAAAAAACGTAAAAAATAAATCAGTTAAATAATATTGTAAATCATTTTGTGTTAGGAGACAAAGATAAAGATAATGATAAAGATATTTATTTGTCAAAACATGTGTAAACATGCAAATTAAGTATGCAGGATGTCACAATATTAATATTTCGTACGTAGGTACATGTTTCACCCGTACGGCGTACAAATTTATAAAATTTACAAAATACAAACTAAATTACTAAAGGCACATCAAATCAAGTAGGTACACAATGGTCAGTAATAAACGATAATACGTCACTAGAATAAATTAATCAAAAATTTAAATTAAATCAATTTACCGGCACACATATACATAAGCCCACGCCTTTTTGTCCATGGGGGTAGGCAGAAAATACAGAACGACAATCCTACAATCCTTATATAATCGTGGTTTCGAGTAGGTATTTCACAGCTGACCTTTCTGAAAAATACCACCAATAAGATTCACCACCACTATAAGTCCTCCTTGGCCTTCGCCTCCCGGGCCTATGAACTCACATCTGCCTTAATAATAAACGTAAATTTATGCCAGGGAATAATAACACACAGATCAAAACAAAATATATTTCGCGAGGGTATATTGTGTTCCGTGTGGTGTCGGACGTTAACGAATAGCAGCATCCCATTTCTTACCATGGGTGTCGTAGAAGACGACTAAGGGACTTACTAGAGAATGGCAGCGGCGTTCTCTATGCATTTGACCACCATACTGCGATTGCCAACTCGCCTGCCAAGCGTGGCGAGACTTATGTCCAGCAGTGGACGTCTTTTGGCTGATATGATGATATTGTTTTAAACAAGTGAAATGATGCTCTAATCTAAGTAAGCCTAAGCCTAATAGCCTTATCATAGCAATATCACCCTTCTTTACCTGCGTTTATTAAACTACCTACGAAATATATTGGTATAGTGAAGTAGCTAACCGAGCGATTTCTCAAGTTCTCTTAAAAGGGACCAGGGCCCGCGACAAATAAAATTTAATAGACCCTTACAAGGTTTCCTTTCACGCAAAATATTTTAGCTACATTTGCATTACAAAAGCCTATTGAAATGGGTCGTTGTCGGGTTTACGTATAGGTATACAAATATATTTAATCTTGAAACGAGTCGATCAAACCTATGAGATTTTGCGCGTGGTAAATATTATTATAAGTTGTATTGGCACGATGCCTTAGCTATTACAACTTGAAATAATATTTACTGATGATTAATACTTAATAAGTTCTTGAGTTTATAACTCGTGTTTTGCATTATTGACTTCACTTAATTACACAGGGTGGCAGAGAAACCGATTCAGCATATGATTTTAGAATCCCTAGCGTAGAAAGTTTTCGTTAGTTATCAAAAAGAATCTGCTGTTTCATAGAAAAGTGGAATACTTACGTAATATTTAACTTAAATGTAGAAGATAACTTAAAACTACATAATGCTGTAGGTAGTTAAATATTGCCCATAATAACGTTGTTGTTGTGATTAAGGTAGGTTTTTGGTTAGCAGGAATTTGGTAATTTTAAATACGTGTATGCTTTAAGACTGTTTTATTGCGACTGAATGTGGTGGGGACGTGTACAAGTTAATAAACACAAAGCGATCTCTTATAGACCCAACATACCGCCCACCAAAAGGACATAGTTCTTTTTAATCTAATACTTTAACATAACTTTAATAAGTTAACATATTTAACATAAATTAATTTACTCAGTAGCAAGGGGTAAAGGACATAACTTTGAACAACATCTCTTAACTACACTGTTGCCACTTTTTATGCTGTAGACTCTGGTTATGCCGTCTTGTCCAGGATGTTTGTCTCTACACGACCCAGAGAAAATTTTCCAGGCGCTAATCCATCGGTTTTTATTAAAACAACATCTCCAACCTTAAATTCTTCTACTTTCTTTAACCAAATGGGACGTTGTTGCAATCGCGTAAGGTATTCTTGTTGCCAACGTCGCCAGAAATCACCAAGCAATTTTTGGGTGTATTGCCATCGGGACAAGGAATGAATTCTTGTATCTTTAAAATCAGGTGACGGTACAACGATTGGAGCTTCGCCGATTAGAAAGTGTCCAGGTGTTAGTGCTTCTATGCAGTCTGGATCCTTGTCATCAATAGGACACAATGGCCTTGAATTGAGACAAGCCTCAATTTGGCACAGCACCGTGGTCATTTCTTCATAGGTAAGATTAGTGGTGAGCACGCGTTTCAAATGGTGTTTTACAGATTTTACACCCGCCTCCCACAAGCCTCCAAAATTTGGTGAGTATAGAGAAAGAAGAAGAAAGAAAATACATTTATTTAGCACAGACTAAAAAGGCACACAATATACAGCAAAAACAAAATCTTAAATAAAAATAAAATATAAATTAACAAAAAGTGTAAAGTGTGATGTCAGAAACTAGCATTAAAGTGTGCCTCATGGCTGCGCTAAAAAGGCCCAGTTCAGCAAAAATGCCAGACAACTAGTGCCTGACGCTGGTTTTCAACTGGACCTGACGTGTGAGGTGACGGATGTAAACCAGCTTTATACCAATACTGCAATAAATTTACGTCAGATACAAATAAATAAATAGCAACGAGTAGGTAGTACATAAATAGTGAGATGTTGAAATTAAAATAGTTTGTTAGCGAGTAATTCGATTTAGTACCTAGTGTAAACAATAATAGTTGTGTTAAATGTTGTAAAAAAGATATGTAAGTCAACTTACTTACCGATTTAACTTTGAAAACTATGATATTTAACAAAAACAACTGTATAGTATTACAACAGCCATTCACAACTTCGTCCAATATTTACTTACAAAAAACACTGACACATACCCAAGTGGGCAAAAATAGGTAAGCAGGTACATAAATCATATGATTGAGACATTTAGTGTGACCATATCCAGCTTCCGTTGCGCTTCTATGAGATACTGCCGTAAGCGTTGTCTAAAAGTGTCTATTGTCTTAACTATTCTAATCGGTGGTGGCAGGTTATTCCACACTTTAGAAGCCGCATAACGAAAGCTGCCTCTAAAAGCGGCTGAACCCTGAGACTGAGTCGAGAGTTGTTGTGAGCATTGCCTTCTCCCGCATTCCCGTCTACTTGCAACCCAACTTAGCTTATTATATAGGTAGTCTGGTTTCTGATATTTAACCACTCCGAACAGAAGGCAAGCTAGGTGTAGCTTGCGTCTAGATTTCATCTTCAATGAGAAGTGCTTGTTTAGAAAAGGTGTAACATGGCTTCTGCGAGGAATATTGTAGCAAAAGCGAGCACAGGCGTTTTGTACCCTTCGGATGAGGCGGTCTGTACGAGCTAATAGGCGTGGGCCGTAAACTGTGTCAGCGTAGTTTAACCTGGACAGAACCAGGGTTTCGACTAGCTGCTCCCGTATTTTTTCTGATAAATAAGGCCTCACGTTGTACAAAACCTTTAGACGGTAGAAGCAGTTTCTAACCGAGTCTCCTACGTGTTTCTCAAAACGAAGGTCCTTGTCCATAACAACACCTAGATTTCGCGCTGCGTACACTCGCTCAATTGGTTCGCCCATAAGTTTCAAGTCAAAAGTCACAGGTAGTCGAGCCAACTGCTGTCTTGTGCCAAATACCATATATTTCGTTTTTATTGGATTTAACGACAGGCAGTTCTCTTCTGACCAGGCGGCGATTCTTTTAAGATCATCGTTGAGATCCTTTATGGCAGTGTCGTACTCGTCGGGCCTAAAAGATACATATAGTTGGACATCATCGGCGTAAATATGGTACTTGCATTTCTGGAGACATTTTATAATATCTGCACAGTACAAAATAAAAAGAATCGGGCCCAAAATGGAGCCTTGTGGGACTCCTCTCTCTACAGAAATTAGTGTCGATCTAAGGGTAGTGCCATCACCCAAACGCAAGTCAACAAATTGCTCTCTATTGGTTAGATAGCTACGGAACCATTGCGTAGCGCTGGGGTCGAAACCATAATAATTTAACTTCGATAGTAATAGCGGAATATTTATTGCATCAAATGCCCGGGAAAAATCAAGTAGAACCAGTAATGTGCACATTCCCCTATCTTGTGCAGACAATATATTATCAGTAACATCCAGTAACGCAGTTGATGTACTGCGCTGTTTTCTGAAACCAGATTGCAAATCAGGAAGGACGTTATTTTGTTCCAAAAAAAACGTTAATTGGCGGCTAACGACTTTCTCTAATACTTTGGATAGACACGGTAATATACTTATAGGGCGTAGGTCTTTTAAAGTGGATGGATTTGAATTTTTGGGCAAGGGCCTAATGGAGGCAATTTTCCATAGGTCGGGGAACGTAGACGTTACTATGGAGCGGTTTATTATGTCCGTTAGAGCATTTAATGTGTGTGGCAGAGTCATATTAACCATATCCAGAGTAATGTTATCGTAACCTTCAGCGTTACTTTTAAGGTTGGAGATAATGCGAGAGATGTCATTCTCTTCCACTGGAGTTATTGTGAAAACTTGTTCACCATGTTTATGATTTTTAAAGTAGTTTATAAGGGATGTGCTTGCCACGGGATTACCGGGGACAGTTAAAAAGTTGTTATTAATTACGTTAGGATCCGTAAAGTGTGATGGTAGGTCTTGTTTGTAGTTTGCTGTATGCTGTTTGTAGTATGCTGGTATGTAATGCCATTGTGTTCCTTCCAGTGCCAATGTGTTTGATATGTCACCTTCAAAGACCAGATTTGCTTCTTGCCATGCGGCCACCAATTCTTTGTTGGCTCCAACAAAATTTCGACCCTGGTCACTCCATAGATCGCTACATTTTCCTCTTCTGGAAACAAATCGTTTGAATGCAGCGATAAAAGCTTCAGACGATAAGTCGCTAACAAGCTCAAGGTGCATAGCCTTAGTTGACATGCATATGAATACACTGATGTATGCCTTTTGAGTTCTGATGCCTCTTCCTTTGGACATGCTTATTTGAAACGGGCCTGCAAAATCAACTCCGGTATGTATGAAAGCTCGAGCAGGTGTTACTCTCACTTTAGGCAGGTCACCCATTATCTGTGTCCTTGATCTTGCTCTGAGTCTAGCACATACTAGACACTTGTGTATGCAGGATTTTATAAGTGCTTTTCCTCGTACAATCCAATACTTTGAGCTTATGTAACTTAACATAAGTTGAACACCGCCATGCAATGTGTGGGCATGTGCATCAGCGATAATTAAAGGCACCAACTCGTTCTTGTTTCCCAATATTATAGGATGTTTAAACTGCTCATCCAAATTTGCGTTACAAAGTCGACCGCCCACCCTGAGGATACCGTCTCCGTCAAGGTAAGGATTCAAGGTTTTAATTTTACTTTCTCCTTTTACAGCTTTGTTAAGTTTTAGTCTTTTTATATCTTCTTCAAATTCTTCTTGTTGTACTAATTCTATGCATTTGATTAAGGAATTTTCTAATTCCTTTGTAGTAAAACCCTTTTCCGTGTTTTCTAAGCTTCTTTTAAAATTTAAAAATCTTCTACAGTAGGTTATTACTTTTATCAATTCTCTTAGATTATCGAATTCTTTAAAGTGTATCTTATGACGTTCTTCAAGTTCTATTTTTAAATTTGCTTGTATTTCCTTTTTCTTTTCTAATTCTGTAGATGTGCTTTCTTGTTTTAATATTATTTCTGTTTCAGAGAGCCAAGCTGGACCCTTCCACCACAAATCGGACTTTTTCAGATCAATAAGTAACATGCCCCGGGACCCAATGTCTGCAGGATTATCTTCAGATGAGACATGAAACCACCGGTTGTTGTTTACATTTTCAACGATTTCTACAACCCGGTTTGCTACAAATGTTTTCCATTTGTGGGGATCGCCAGATAACCATGCAAGGACAATGGTCGAATCTGTCCATGCATAAATGTTTGATGTAGGGATTCGCATGGCGTGTTCTATTTGCTTGAGTAACCTTGACAACAACAGCGCTCCACACAGCTCCAACCGTGGTATGGAAACAGTTCGTAGCGGTGCCACTCTAGTCTTTGCCGCTTGCAGTTTTGTTGAAACCGAGCCATCTCGCATCTTTATTCGGATATAAGCCACTGCTGCATAAGCTCGCGTGGAGGCGTCGCTGAAGCCATGGACTTCGATATTTTCTACATCAGTAATGTGCCAAGCCATCGATCAATATATACTTCTTTTACTTCTTCAAAGTCTTCACGAAGAGTCAACCACTCGTCCTCCAGATGTTGGCTTATTCTGTCGTCCCAGCCAACCTTTTCTAGCCATAGCTTCTGTATAAGCATTTTAGCCAAGGTTAAAGTCGGAGCAATCCATCCCAGTGGATCGAACAGTTTTTGCATGTCCGATAAGATTGTCCTTTTTGTGACATTATCTGACATCCGAGGTAAGTTTATTTTATACTGAAACTGATCTGTTCCTAGATTCCAGATCAATCCTAGAGCTTGCACAGTTCCATCTAATTTTAAATCTAAGTGTACTCGAGATGTTCTCTTATTTGCATCTATAGATTGCATAAACTCAGCAGAGTTGGAAGACCATTTTGATAATATAAAGCCACCTCTTTGTAGTATATAAGAAACTTCTTGAGCGGTGTGTATGGCCTTCTCTGCAGTGTCATCCCCAGATATTAAATCATCCATATAGAAGTCAGCTTTAATAATGCGTACAGCGTTTGCGTGATTTTGACCTTCATCTTCAGCCAATTGATGAAGAGTTCTAACTGCTAGATGGGGTGCTGCCGCTGTACCAAACGTGACACGAAGCATACGGTATTCTTTGATCGGATCTGACTCTTCCTCTCTCCACAAAAGTCGTTGATATGTATCGGCGTCTTGTTTATGTAGTAATACTTGCATATACATTTTTTGTATGTCACTTGCATAGCAGACGCGATACAATCTCGATCTCATAACAATATCTCTAAGGTCATCTTGCAGCTGAGGACCTACAAGCAGTTCATCGTTGAGAGAGACGTGATTCGATCCTTTAGCTGAAGCATCAAACACAATGCGTGTCTTCGAGGTTTCCTTTTCGACGCGGACAACGGCGTGATGAGGTAAGTACACCGCTTTGTTTTTCTTGGTTTCTTTTTCAGGTATTTCTTCCATGTAATTTAATTTTATATATTCTTGCATGGCTTTTTGATAGTCTTCTTTTAGCGTAGGTGCTTTTTTAAATCTTTTTTCTAGCTGTAGTAATCTATGGCTTGCTATTTCTTTTGTGTTTCCGTTAGGAGATATGGGGTTATCGGTTTTAAAAGGTAACCTTACTATGTATCTTCCTTCGTTTGTTCTTGCATGAGTATCTTCGTATATTGTTTCACATAGCTTTTCTTCTCTTGTTAACTTTCTTTTATTTTCAGTGTTAATTTCCCAAAGAGATTTCAACAGGTTCTCTACTTCTATTTGCTGATGAAGGACCAGAAAAGATTCCTCTTGTAAATTGGTGTTGATTTCTCCAAACAAGATCCATCCCAGGTTTGTTTCTTGGGCACACGGAGACCCGGGAGGACCCTTGATTAATTGTTGCTGCACGATTTGTGCATATTCTTTAACACCTAGAAGCAAGTCAATATGACCCGGTCTGTGATAGTTCGGGTCAGCCAAGTTGAGTCCTTCTAGGTGTGGCCAATGTGTGACAGTAACAGCTTTGGAGGGGATTCTCGTGGTCAACTGTTTACTCATGACGTATGCTTGTATGTTGATCTCGAAGCTTTGATTCCATCGAGAACCAATCCTGAGTTGCACCACGTGATCGACGTTGGTTCTTGTAGATCCCACCCCAATGATATTTCCTCTTGCTGTATGCCTGGTTAATTTGAGCAACTGAGTCGCCTTCTCGCTGATGAATGACGCCTGCGAACCTTGGTCCACTAGCGCACGTAGAACAACAGTGTGATTATGCTCGTTCCTTGCTAAAACTGTTGCCGTGGCCAGTAGCGCGTTACTTGTACTTTGTTTGGCACTGTGATGCGACGCGATCGTAGTGTTGACTATTTCCTCTTTCTCTTCTACACTGTGTTGTGATGCATTCGGTTGTTTAGAGTCCTCAGTTTGTACCGACGCAGAATCCTTATTTCGGTGTAGTAGAGTATGATGACGTCGACTGCATATGCGACAGGTCATTTGCAATTTACATTTATATGCGGAATGGCCTGGTACCAAACAATTAAAGCAAAGTTTGTTTGACTTAACATATTCAGATCTCTCAGCAGGTTGCAGCTTGGTGAAATCCTTACAATGGCATAAGGTGTGTTTTTCTTTACATAGCACGCATGATATATCTGCCGACGACGACGACGTGGTGGCTGCAGCAGTTACAACGTGTGATCGTCCTTTTACAGGCTTTTCACGGGTGCCCGATGTTGACATTATAAGTTCTAGCGTTCTATATCTTGATTGCAGAAACAGCTTCAAATCATTCCAGGTAGGTAATTCATCTTCTTCATTTGTGCTAACAGATTGTTCCCACTCTTTATGAGACTCAGGGTCCATTTTCTGTATAACAAGAAAAATAATTATAGGATCCCATGAGCTCGTAATTATATTTAAGTTTTGTAAGTTGTTCAAACAATCCGTTGTGACGTCTAACAAATTTTTTATTTGATTTGCAGATTGAGTAGTTATTTTCTTTTGATAAAATAATTTCTTTAACACTGAATTGATAATCAATCTTTTATTCCCATACCTTGATTTGAGACTACTCCATGCTTATTTATAATTACTTTGTGTAATTTGAATAGGCTTCAATAATGTCTCGGCCTCGCCCGTAACACTGCTCTTTAAATAGTGCAACTTCTGAACATCACTGATCGCCGTGTTTTCATGTACTAATGAAATAAATAAGTCCTGGAACGTAGGCCAATCTTCATAATTCCCACTAAAACTCGGTAGTTGTATCCTCGGCAGCCTAACAAGTTGATCATTGTTCATACTTGGAAACGAATCGCTTTTCGATGGCGTGGATGTGTGCGCGGACACTGCATTGATTGTCAACAAAAGGTCTTGTAAATCGGCTAATAACACAAGATATAAATCTTCGTAAATAAAGAAATCTTCGTTAACAAAGTAGTGTAAAGTTTGTTTCTGTTCTTTCGGTGTTATCTTCACTAATTGCTGATGAGTTTCCCTGAATGTTGTCCAATACTGTTCTATACATCTTATTCTTGCTTCAACATAACCTTTTGTCAACCTGGTTTTAGGACATTTCTTCAAATTGACTTGTGTTTTTTGTAATAATGCAGCTGTGTCTTCTAAAACGTTAATTAACTCCGCAGTAGTACTCATCGCACCTTTTTTTACTTCCTATTATTCACTAATCACCTCTGGAATGCGGCTCGCTATTGTTCGCGCCGGCCGCCCGGTATCTTCGATAACTTGTTTTTTTTCGTAATTAGTCCGGCTCGATTTTGACCACTATGTTGTTGTGTTTAAGGTAGGTTTTTGGTTAGCAGGAATTTGGTAATTTTAAATACGTGTATGCTTTAAGACTGTTTTATTGCGACTGAATGTGGTGGGGACGTGTACAAGTTAATAAACACAAAGCGATCTCTTATAGACCCAACAAACGTTTAAAAGGCACTCCAAGGCACAGCTTTGAGGATTAAAAAAAAATACTCAAAAAAATAATTTGAAATGCATTAAGTACCACTGCCAGGTAACACGTGCATTTATGTCAAGAGTTCTCTATATCCAATTAAAACATCAAAAACTTAATTCCACAATCCAAACGCTTAGCTCACTTCATTACGCAAACTCCGCTTTTAATGACTCCGCCTGAAGTTGTTTATCGTTAAAACTTCAAAACTTCGACTCACAAACACAGATCGTGTTCCGACTATATCTCCAGTAACTTTTTATAACTGGGGATAGGAATGAAGAAAGTTGCAACTCAATCCGATGTTGCATTATCCATTATGACTACTGCAATCAGTCGGTTATCGGTCCATACTGCGATCAGCTGGTTCTTCAGCACTCTTAGGATCAAATATGCTTTATAATAAAATTACGTTAGAAGAATACAACTTTAAATGCTTTAAACGCTAAACAAGAAAGCTTCGGAAAGCACATTAAGCCGTTGATCCCGGCTGTCATTCGTAGATCTTTGACTGTCGGTATGGGTCGTCAGAGGCTCGAAAGTATGACAACCAATCTTACCAAGGGGTATCGCATTACTCAGTAACTGGGTTGTGGAGGTCAGATAGGCAGTTGCTCCATGTAAGATACTGGTATTCAGCTGCATTCGGTTAGACTGGAAGCCGACCTCGACATAGGCCGTTGGGGAACGGCTAGGCAGATGATAAATTAAATTTGAAGAATTCGTCTGCTCAGTAGCGTTAATATCGCAAGAGTTTGCTGCGCAACTAACATATACAGTGTGTCCGGTAATTAATGGGTAACCTTGAAATGGTTCATGGTAGAACTAATGGCTATTCAGAAAAAGCACTTTTTTTCAATTTTTCTGTAAAAAAGAATCCATAAGAAAAACAACCGACAAAAAACACTACAAAATGAAAAATAACTTTAATTTTGGAAGTCAGTGTCTTTGGATATCTATTTTAATTTTTTATCACCGCCTTCTGAAATGAAAGTAGTGTTTTTTCGGAAGTCAGAAAAAAATCTGAATGGCCATTAGTTGTAAAATAAATAAAATCTGAATGGCCATTAGTTGTACCATGAAGCATTTCAAGGTTATCCATAAATTACCGGACGTCCGACGTCTCGACATCAATCGTCAGGCAGTTGCCCACCAGCCACAACACCAGTCTGGTTGAAGGACCCTCCCTTTTCTATGGAGGTTGAGTAAACTTTACACCTTCTGACATATAGAGAGATGAGGATCTCTGTATATGTTAGTCCATTTTTGACTGTTCCATAATCGTTATCGCTGATAGAATGTAATTTTGTCTAGGGGCCCCTAGCCCGCTTGTTCAGTAAAGCCTCTATGTATGCATGTGGGTTCAGTCGAATCTGTATCGGATTTATTGTACATTTTTGTTCTGGATTTTCATTTTAATTTGCAAAGTTCGTGTTACCTGCAATGTTGGTTGGATTTAAGTAATTGGGGGATTACTCCCTGGTCATTTAAGAGGATATTTATGAATCCGGAGTTTGTTGGTGTGGTTTTACTTTGTTCTTGTTTTTGTTTTGGCTGGGAAATTATCAAATAAGTTCTCCCGATCTTCGTGTCAGACTTTTACTGACTAAAACCCACCCATGTACCTTCAGATGCCTATGTGCTAGGAGCCACGGGATCTCTTTCGAACAACCCGCACCCCTGGCAGGCATTGGCCCTTGTGGACCCCACCAGTTGGAGCTGGAATATCTTTGAGGCGCGCTTGGAACACAACACACCGTCGACCCGGGCTTGGTCCTTACCAGACAGCGAGCTACCCATTACACGCCATCTGCAAGCCCGCGCATACGGTGGCCGGGAAAGTGGGGATTCCCGACGCCCATTGTTGGTGTAGTTTAGTTTTGTTCAATAGTTTCAATAATCGTTTCGTCGGCATTATGGATGCAAACGACTAACAAGTTCCATTTTAAGGTTAAGATAATGCCTTGCCTTTTGGTCGGTCCTCCTTTGAGACGACATACTTATGTGCAACCTTATACACCGTGACATTTTAGTCGTCTTACAAAGGTGGTCCACTCAATGTGTCCGTCATAAAATACCTCCAGGCGCGATTAAAATATTGTTACCATTAATTAAGATAAAAGGTACAAAGAATTATAAAACGGATGTTTTATAATTCTAAAGCATTATTTATTTTTCTTTGTACCTTGATACGCAAACATTATTAACAGGGCGGGTGCCCTGTTAATAATGTTTGCGTATCAAACGGTATAAGATATCTAGCTACCTACCATTACATTCCATAATTAATTCCATCTCCATAACAGGGTGTTTCAAACTACGTCATGCGTCTTAGTAAATGATATTTTCATTTTTTTAACTATGCAAATGTTCAAAAATATCATATTTTTTTTATAAATGATTAGTAGTCATTGGATACATGAAGTGGGCTGCCGTTGTAAGACGACTAAAATGTCACGGTGTATAAGATACTTTGTATTTGTGAGGACAGAGCAAAGAGGTAATTGTGTAATACACTATTAGTCGCTTTCGTTTTGACAGTTCCACAACATTCATGGCGTTGTCTGTTGCTAAGCAGACAATTTTTTCGAACATTTGAAAGAATGGATTAGCAATAACTTTCAAAATGATTCAGATTCTGTTTAATAGTATGTTACGCAATTTGGGTGCTGAGCGTGAAGCTAAGTTGTATTCCCAAAGTTAGAAAAGCAAAAAGTGAATTTTACAAGATACAGGGAAATGAAAGCAATTCTTAGTGTGTTTTTTCCCACATTCCAAGCGCAGCACTGGAAAGTATGCCTTTAAAGACAGAAGGCTAAAATACGATACGAAGTACTTTAAGAAACACTACTAAAGATATCAAAGTCCTAAGAAAAAGGATCCGATACAATTTGAACAGGAGGAAACTAAGGCTGAAGACGCACTGCTAGGAGCTTTACATGGTGTCCCACTTGGTACGTAGTAGTTTAGCTCGATCTGTGCAGTATGGCTTACTGAGTTAGGTGTCAAGTTCTAGGTGATTTGATCGTGTATATTTTGGGAGACTCAGGTGCCTGCAGATGTGCTCGATTTTTAACCGACTTCAAAAAAGGAGTGGGTTCTCAATTCGACGCAAAAACGATGCATCCAGGTAATCAACAAGGCTTGGTTCCTAGACAGTTGTATACCTTTATTTAAAAAATGTAAAATTCTTCCAATCCCTTGTATGTACATAAAAGATATCTGCATCTTTACAAAAAAACACATGCACTACTTTAAACAACGTAGTGAAGTCCTAACTAGACAAAAAAGGACTAAGTTTCGCAACCTACTTTATCAACCACCCTGTCATAAAGATATGTATAAAAAAATGTGTATAATATGTGTGTTTTAGTTTATAATAAGTTACCAAATGACTTAAAAGTATTACAGGGTAATGTGTTTAAGACAAAATTGACAGAATAGCTTCTAAAGTATTGTTTTTATAGTATTAAGGATTACATGGAACATACAAATTTAAAGTTAGTGTAATAAAATGATTATTAAATGAACAATATAAATTTAAAATTAAATTGGAATAGAAATTGTGATAATTATATATAATGTCAACTTAATTAAAATTTGAACGCTTGCTTGCAGGCAGAATACAATTACACTTAGGTTATATGATCTCACCTTCACCAACAATGTATTTCTTGCAAATAAACATTTGATTTGATTTCATTTGATTTGATTTGACTGTATTTTTTAATGTTTGTTACCTCAGAGCTTTCGACTGGGTCGAAAAAAGAATGATCAAAATCGGTTCATTTTGATTCATTTTTATTTGAAAGCAGGTGCTTCAGTCAGTAACATTTCATATAGATTTGATGATGCGTTTCAGAGACAGGTAAAGGAACTCTTCAAAAAATGACAGGAAACAAACCGCGATTGCTGTTATCGAATAAATATGCATTGTTTGACCCTACGGATGATGAAATTTCGAATTTTTTGGGATAGGTGCTGTAACCAAAAAGTAAGAAAAAAAAACAACCAATAAAACACTAAATAAAAATTGAAAAATTACTTTAATTTCGGAAGGTGGTGACAAAAAATTAAATAAAATACATATCCAAAGTCACCGGCTTCCGAAATTAAAGTTATTTTTCACTTTTTAGTGTTTTCTTGGAAGTCGGTTGTTTTTTTTTTTTAAGTTTTTATTAATCTTTATTGTCGCCTTTTAACTTTCGTTTTTGTTGCTCAGTGGCGATTGACAAACAGTTACGATGTAGATCGTGTGTTACTTACACATTTATTCAATACTAGCTACTGCCAGCGGGTTTGCCCGCGTGGAGATCGAAAATTATGTCTCGGGAACGTACTGCCGGGATAAAAAGTATTTTATGTGTTAATCCAGATGATACATTATCTGTGTGCCAAATTTAATCCTAATGCGTTCAGCCGTTTCTGCGTGAGTGAGTAACAAACATACAATCATCTAAACATCCAAACATACAAACTTCACATTTCACACACTTATTTCACATTATAATATTAGCAGCAAGTAGCATAGGATTCACATATGACAGTCGTCAACTGTAAGCAACTTTAGTGAATAATTCGATAAGTAGAGCTACTTATCGAATTATTCACTAAAGTTGCTTACAGTTGACGACTGTCATATGTGAATCTGACGCTTGGTGAAGGCCGTTGCGTATACACCGCAATGTTTTGATTGTTTTAATCCTTTATAAATAAAAATCAGCTGATCCATACATTTATGTTCGCATAACTCGACGCAGTTTATGGATCAGCTGATTTTTATTTCACGCTTTTAGGGTTGATCCCATATTAAACGTTGTTCATAATGATGAGTACAATGACCCTTATAAAGGATTAAAACGATAAAAAAATAGCGGTGTATAATTGTACTTTGGTCGCTACAAACACGTCATCTAGAACGCGGCGTAGTTCTAAGAGAAACTCCTGTGTGGGTTTGGCCTAAAAGAAGTAGGTACTACGTTTCTTACAATACAAGGTGGCTGTTCCAATCTCACCGTGATTGCGTGGATTGTGGGTTTCATTTTAGAGCTGGCTTCATAAAACGATATAATTTTTATTCTTTGTCGTATTTCAAGCTTTTTTATTTTTCGAAACGGTTTTAAAAGAGATGTTGTGCCGGTGTTGCTACCGGCTAGCTAGGTGTTTCCTGGAAACTCAAAGTACATAGAAGAAAACGCGTTACCTAGAAGATTTTTGTTATTTGTTGAGTTTCATGGTTTGACGTCTGCTATAGGTAGGTTCCGTGTGGCGCTGGACGTAAAAGAATAGCACCATCCCATTTCCTCCCGCAGGTGTCGTAGAAAGCGACTAAGGGACTAGAGAATGGGCACCAGCGTTTTCTATACATTTTACCACCATACTGCGATCGCCAATCCGCCTGCCAAGCGTGGCGATTATGGCAAAACCCTCCTTTTTGGGGAGCCCTATGTCCAGCAGTGGACGTCTTTCGGCTGAAATGATGGTGATGATGATGATAGGTCCTAATTTGTTAAAAAATATTGGTCCTTTAAGGTTCAGCAATATACAACATGTATCAGAAAGGTGGTCGTATTTAAAGGTGCACAGATCATCTAGCTGCACAATTTTCTCCATAAGACCAACTCGACCCGTAGTTAAGTATGGGCGGCTGATATTTTTTTATCGATTGCGATGTTGGTCTTATAGAGAAAGTTTTTAAGATTGATGGTCTGTATCACACCCCTAAATATTACCATGTATTTCTGATAGACGCTGTTTTATGCAATGACTTAGTAGTTTCAGCAATGCGACAAAAGTAATAAAGAAAATAGGCAAAAAAATCCATTCGCTGAACAACTGCAAATCATTTTTTCTCGGTTTACTTTTTTGTTGTAAATACTAGGTTTTGCCAGAGGCCACGCCCGCGTTAACCAATTTACACAAAACCTTAACAAATTATATGCTTAAACCTTCCTCATGAATCACGTTAAAAATCCGTTTAGTAGTTTTTGAGTTTATCGCGAACAGACAGACAGACGTGATGGGGGACTTTATTTTATAATATTATTATGTAGTGGTGACCATAATAACCGTACAAAGACACAAAGCTCCTCATGTAGTGTTAATATAAAGTCGATGCAGTTAATACACTTTGCAACGTTGAGCACGAATCGCTGTCTCATCGTAAAATATATCTAGTCTAGCTTAACGACCATTAGAAGGATACACTGCGAATGCTAAGCATTTAGTATGATGACCGACTTGTGGTGCACTTACTGCGGGTCATTAAAATAGGTTTCGCGAGAAGCTATAGGTACTTACACCCAGTTGTACAAAGACAAACATTAATGCCATATTTATGTAATGGATTATTAACGCAAATGATTTCATGAATTTTATGATGTTGCACAAAACATCTTTATGGCGGTAATGGCGTTGCTTTGTGCATCAAAAACTGTGGCTGATTGCCTCGTTTGACACTTCATTATTTAAAATTAAAGAACCATTAAAATCGAGTCCAATGTTGCTATCTGCAACAAGTTAATGGAAGATTGGTATTTAAAATGATGGCTTTAGTAGTTAAATTCCGTTTCTGCATCTAGATGTTAGTGCCAGTTTTACCAAATGAAATTGAACGCTGTCAGTGTCAATGTTGCACAACAATAATGACACTGACAGCTCTTGAACGCAGTTTAGTGGTGCTGATCGCGTTCAGTTTCATTGGTAAAATGTGCTCTTAGTGCAGCAGTCGCTGGGGCAGTCATTTCAGCAATCACTTTGCCAACTAGGCTGATAATGTAACGTCAGCATTAGCTGTCATGTGGCCTGTGTCGCTATAAGAGGAGAAGGTTAAATAGGAGAGAATTGCAGATATTTGTAGAGGTCAAAATTTATTGCATATCTGAAGGTTATTTTAAATAATAAATTATAAAAAAACAACATAAATAATATAAATAAAGGGTGTCTCAATAAGAGTGCACTTTTTAAATTTAGTGTAATTATTTTTTCGTGCAAGTGGCAACTCTGAAATTTGGCAGCTATCACATAGGTGATAGCTGCCAAAAGGTGCGTAAAGCGTTCCATTTTTAATAATCGGAATAAACATAGGTTTATTCCGATTATTAAAAATGGAACGCTTTACGAAAGAACAACACATTATAATTGTGAAAACTCATTACAAAAGTTTGGAAAGTTATGCTGAGACCGTTCGCAAACTTCGCCGAATTTTCAGTCGAGAAAGTGCACCTAATGTGTCAACCATTCGAAGAGTGGTCACAAAATTTGAAGAAACCGGGTCGATTATGGACAGTAAGACTCCTGTGAGTCAACGTACCGGTTGGTCTCTTGAAAACATTGCTGCTGTAAACGAGAGTGTCGTCGAAAACCCGAAATCATCAATTCGGCGTCGTTCTCAACAACTTCAAATTTCACGAAGCACTACGCAGCGCATTTTGACAAAAGACCTCCATCTTCATACGTACAAAATCCAGCTTACTCAGGAGCTCAAACAAGCAGACCATGGAAAGCGCCGGCAATTCGTTCAATGGGTAATGGAGCAAAGTGAAGTCAACGCCAATTTTTCGAAAAAAGTCATCTTCTCCGATGAAGCGCATTTCCATTTGAATGGCTTCGTGAAAACAAAAAATTGTCGAATTTGGGGCTTAGGAAATTCTCCTGCAATTGATGAGAAACAAATGCACCCACAACGAGCCACGAGAGAGACACAACGAGAGACAGTTGTCTGTTGCGAATTATGGTTAGGCGGCCTGATTGGGTCTTACTTTTTTGGAGATGAGGCCGAGATTGCAGTGACTGTGAACGGAATTCGTTACAGGAATATGATAACGAAGTTCTTGTGGCCTCAATTGGACGGCATGGATCTGGACGACATGTGGTTTCAGCAAGATGGCGCCACCTGCCACACCGCGCATGAAACAATCGATTTATTGCAGCAACGATTTCCAGAATAAATTATCTTAAGAAATTCTGATGTCTACTGGCCACCAAGATCATGCGATTTAACGCCGTGTGATTTTTTTCTTTGGGGTTTTATGTAATCTCGGGTTTATGTGAATAAACCAGAAACAATTCCTGACAACAAAAAACAATTCCGAGATCCAACGCGTCATCGGTGATATACAGCCACATCTCAGTGAAAAAGTCATGGAAAATTTCATGAAAAGAGTAATGGCCTGTCACCAGAGCCGTGGGGGCCAACATGTCTTCTTTACAATCCAATAAAAATATCACAACTCTCTCAAAAATACGTGTAATATATTTTAAAATGAAAAAGTGCACTCATAATGAGACACCCTTTATTAATAAAACACGTTTTCAATAGTCACTCAAAAATTACGTAGGTGTGTAAGTCGTAATATTTTTGATATCCTATATATAACATAAAAAACCATTAATCACTCGTATCCCGTAATCCCGTTTCTTCCCATGGATGTCGAAGAATGCGACTAAAGGACTTACTAGAGAATGGGCAGCAGCGTTGTCTATCTATTTTACCACCATACTGCGATCGCCAACCCGCCTGCCAAGCGTGGCGATTATGGCAAACCCCCCATGTTTTTGGGGCCTATGTCCAGCAGTGGACGTCTATCGGCTGAAATGATGATGATGATGATGCCGTAATCATAGACTCAATGATATCTTCATTGTGTATCCTTCGAGACTAAGCTTACTCGCAGACTATGCGACATGCGACTACGACAGCTCGATGTCTAGACGCAACAACAAGTTACGGGGTCGCACGCTCATTTTACTTATCGCATTAACTAGACGCACGGTGCTCGCGTAAGTATACCCAGCCAAATTCGCATGGAACAGATCAGCGTCATTGTCACAGTCACAGCCACAAGACACAGATGCAAACAACATTGCGTCTTGTTGCAGCGTCTTACCGCAACAACAAGATGCACATTTTGCACGGCTAAGAGTAGATCTGTGTATTAACGATCTATCATAATAAGTACCTCAATTTCACTGAATAATGGACACATCGTGCCTTCTTGACCAAACAAAAATTAATTTATTCCAAATTTAAAATTAAATACAAACACAACACACCCTAAAACCAGTTTATATCCAAAATTCCATAAACTCGTACAATCAATCAATCAACATGCTTTGTTTATTAAAACCCAACCAAAATCCTTCTTAAACATAAGTATACCTATATTCAATGAACGGAACGTCACATAACAAAACTTGAGTGAACGACTAAAAGATAAGTCTTACCGGTCTACATAATATAGTCGTTCACTGAACTATGTAGTACTTACTAATTCTATGCATGAAAGCTAGTACTTTACCTATAAAGGCGCTGACTTATGTCAAACTTATTACATTTCAATTTCGTTCCACTTTCCAGATTTCAGATGATAGACGCAAAGGTAAAATGGTTGCTCGTCTGTCGTTCATTTATGGAGTGTCTTAAGTATTGCGCTAGTGTAAAGCGATAACAAATTTACGTTTTTACTTTATTTATTTGTTAAAATGCACTTATTTGTTTGTGTAAAGATACATAGGCGTTAGTTTTTTTTTTGTTTTTGTGTATGGCATCTCGCAGTTGACCTTGAGAGGCCGTGACTGCTTAGCTGGACTTTTCTGTAGTTGCCTTAAAAAAACTTAAAGCCTCCAGCCAGGGGCGTAAAACTACTACTTATACTAAGGGGTGCCCTCAGCGTGCAGTCGGCACGCACCCCCTGTGGGGACGGGCCTCGGCTTAGGGCGTCACTGGTAGGGGGAAGCAAGTGGGGACAGGCTGGATCAAAACATTTTCATTATTATTATGAATCGGGGAATTTAACTCTACAGGCTCAGCTGCGGCGCGGGCTGGCACTTCAACGAGCAAGGGGCGGTCAGGGTAGGCTTTAGAATATAATTTGGCCCATTTACACTGGCGCTTGCTATTTCGGTAGCTAACATTTAGTGTTTACTGTTTCTTCTTTCTTACACTAGTATTACCCAGTGATAAGCGTTTTAATACCTACGTTGAATTTATTGGTATACTGAATAACCAATCACTTTTTTAATATTTATGTAAATTCATTTCTGCTCAGCTATATCATAAACATCACGTAAGTAAGTGTACCTGCATCACAACACCACACTCCTTAGATTTTTATAAAAAATGCATTCTTGAAGTCAGATAGCGTTTTTAATCACGATCCTTTTCTCATCTCTATTGTGAACTCATTTTTTATTCATTACGGTAAATAAAATTATTATACGGCATGTCATTTCATTAAGGGGTAAAGGATGACATCGTTTTGGCACTTGCTCCAAGGTTCATTTTCGGTGATGTTTGCTTCTTTTTGTGCCTTTTCTGTTTTTAAGTTTGAAAGAAGAATTTAGAAGTGGCCAATGGATTTTTTTTAAAATTAAGTCAGTCTTACTTTGTTTTAAAAACAGAACGTTTTATGAATTCTAAAAATTGTTTCACAAAGTTTTCAACTTTGAAGGGTTTTTATGAAATATTAATTCACTTGTTTTTGTTAGTTCTACTTTGATTGAATTTATTAAACTTGCGTAGGTTGCGTTATGATACCAAAACCATTATACGAAAAAAAAATCTATCCACTTTCTTTGCGAATAATCTTTTTGTTAGAATGGTACATACCTATGTATTTATTTAATGCCTCGTTTGTCTAGTGATCGCAACTGCTACTGCTGAGCATGCTGTCTCGGGTTCGATTCCTAGGTCGGGCAGTGTTATTTGTTTTTTTTTATCTGGAATTTCTTAGTAGCAGTCCGAAGTCTGGCTTTGTGCCCAGTTGATGGCAATAGGCTCGCACCTATTACATGGGATTTAACATAACTGGCGAAATAAGGGTGTTATGTATATCTCTGCCCAACCCTTCGCGGATACAAGGCGTGATGTTATGGTATTTATTCACACATCTTATTTTTATGAAGCTGTAACCGATGGTTCAAATAGAAACACATTTGGGATGCCCAATTTTATAGTCAATTCCTATTCAGCTTAAATAAAGCTTAAAAACTAGCACCGAAATAATCTTTTAAAAATATAAAACCCAGCCTAGATATTCTCATTTTTATTTATTCCCCAATGTGAATGTAAAACTCGGGCGATCAATAAAAAAATATTTCGTTAATAAAACGCATGGTAGGTATTGCCATTTCAGAATTTAATAGTATTTTGAACGAAATATAAAAAAAGTAATCTGTTATTCTGTAAATGTGAAGGTGACATATTTTTTGTAAAACTGGCATATTGCCACAGTTTTGTGTAAACACAACAATTCAAATAACTGGGAGTCACTTTTGTATTTATGGCATTACTAGCTGATGCCCGCGACTTCGTCTGCGCAGGATTAGTACTTCGAGTAGCTTATTTTCTTCTCCAAGGTCCTCTATCCATCGTATATCTATTATTAGAAATAAATGATCAATTTTTACTGTAGGTATTTATAGTTCACTATTTTAGCGATAATGGCTTACACATGAAAGGTAGATATGGATTAGGTGCACAATGCCACATTCGCAAAATGATATTTTGAAATTTCGTAAAATGTCACATTCTCAAATTGTCACATTCCGAAAACGCCACATCGCAAAACGTCACATTAGCAAAATGCCATTTTCGCAAAATGTCATTTTCGCAAAATGCTTTATCGCAAAATACCATTTTCGCACAATGTCAAACAATCAAAATATTTAAATGTCACTTGGGACATAGTAATTTTTTTTTTTAAATTTAGACGTTAAATGTTTTTATGAATAACGCCACCTAGCTTTAACTTTAAGAAAGACTTGATTAAGCAAGTCGTATAATCAATGCTGCAAATTAATTAACCGGAAAATTATGCGGAAAAATACTTTGAATCATAATTTTAATTATTCTTCTGACATTAATTATATGTATGATATATCATTGTATTACATTTGCATCTAATCATTATTAATATTTAAATTGTTATTTTTTTTTATTAAAAATGAGCGAAGGTGGGTACTTCCAATAAAAAAATATTTGTTTACTCACAAGGAAAATAAAATCAGTGTAATGACAATTACACTATTTGTTATCCTATTTGTGTTGACTTATGCTGTTTAACAATTAATAACGATTTAAAATGGATCCAGAGTTTAAGATTGTTCCTAATCAAAAGGGATACAAATCCCTGATTTGTGGCGATCTTAGATACAACAAACAAATATATATCAAAGGAAAAAAGATAACTGTGTGGCGGTGTGTAAATAGAAAATACTGTAGTGCTTTAATACACCTTGACGACTCAAATCAATTTCAAAGCTATTATACCCTTACTGCCAGCTAACCATATACCTACTGCGTGGAACTACATTTTAAATAACTCACCAGATACACCAGAAATGAAAAACCTATTACGGAAATCAGTGGTATACAAAATTACTTCCATCTGTTTTGAGCTGTGCAAACCAAAGACACAGAACAACAAATGCCCTCGAAGGCTGGCATCACCAACATTAACAGACGTATCCCTAAAAACCTTCACTATATCTATTCATACATAAATTACAACAAGAAAGTAAATACTGGGACAATATATATAAACAATCTTTATTTCACAATTTCCGACAGAATCGGAAAAGCAAAGACATCCATTTTGATGAACAATATAAAAAATTGTTAAAAAGTTAAGCGATAACCGTTTGTCATTAGCAGAATTTCTGCGGAAAGTTATTTTTATACAATTATATAAATTGCCATTTTATAGGTTAAAACATAATTACAGTACAATTATAACTATCATCAAACAGCGGACCCTGTGCAACTAAATAGTTGATGAATCCTTACAATTTTACAAAAAATTAAGCTTTTTTGAAAAAAGTTAATTTTTTTTGTTAATTATGTTTATGATTCTCAGCAAAACATATTATTTCAGTTTACATTTTTAATTTATTTTGTGTTAAAATAAATGAAAATGAATAAATAATGTGATTAAATACGTAATTAAATTAGTTTTATTTTTTATTCATAAATCATCGGCTCAGAAGTCACTAAGTTGGCTTTAACTTTTAAGAATGTGTCATTTTGAGAATGTGCCATTTTGAGAAATGATATTTTGCGAATGTGTCATTTTGCTAATGTGGCATTTTGCTAATGTGGCATTTTGAGAAATGACATTTTGCGAATGTGTCATTTTGCGTCAATGTGTCATTTTGCGAATGTGGCATTGTGCGCCTAATCCGTAGATATATCCTGCCGCAGGCTTTTTTGTTGAACTATTTAAGATAAACATTTCCATCTTACATTATACAGGGTGTAACGGAAACCCTATTGCTATCCTTAAGCACTAAAGATGGCAGCTGGTATAGAATCACTATACATAGTTTCAGCTCAAAATAAAAACTCTAAGAAGAAAAAAAAAAAACACGTAAAAATCACTATATGACATTATTTTCTCAACAAACAGTTAGTCTTTCTAATATTACCTTGTAAGTATACATAAACTTTAATTATGAGGTTTTTAAATGTATGGGAAGTTCTTTTTTGTCGGTTTTGTTTTGTACCAAAACTTCACAGATCTGATGGATTTTTACATGTTATTTCATGCTTCCGGTAAAATGAGAACCGGGTATCAGGTAAAATCAAAACACGAAAAAAGATCCATTCCTAGCATATTAATACTTCTATTCTGCAAAATATAGTACGTATTCCGTGTGTTCGCGATTCTATATACAAAACAATGGTATCGGCAATTCACAAAAACAGTTAAGCTTATACATAATACATGTTTGGTCTAACGGAAAACAGGAATGGACTGATTCCCACCGACGGCGAAGTTACTACTTCGCTGGGTAACTTTTAGGTCGAAGCAAATATTGACTTGGCCGATTTTTCACAAATTTTCCTTTACAATATTTCCTGGGTACGAATGTTGGGGTAGAGAGGCTTCAAAAATGTATGTCAGACTGATATGTAACACACATGCCAGAAGTTATTATTTTGTATTGATAGAAGCAGCATGTTTGGTATTCTGTCACACCGTAGTAAAAAAACAACAACTCTCTGGCCAATCTGACCAGGTTGTTCGTCGGAGCCACTTGAGTAGGTATCCCAGATTTAAGTTTGGTTCTTTTGTCTTCCGTGCGTGATCTGCAGTGGCCTATATGAACACCTTTCAACTTTTTGCGTACCCAAGATGGGCCGCTGCAGACACAATTTGTCGAATTGGTGGATCTCAAACCCATCCAACACCCAGAGCGAGTGCGGTACGTCTGATTAGACCGTAGTCTACTTGCTGGAGTGTTCTAGGTGCCCATTCACCTGCACGTCGGATGACCTATAGAATGCCACTGATGCCGCAATTAACATGGTCACCTATTGGATTCGAACTGTTTCACAAAAAAAAATATACGAGTATCATCGACGCGGAAAGAAGAAGAAGCAGAGTCAGACAATTGTCATTCTTAGTTGAATTATTACCGCCTTTTTACTAAATTAACCCTCAGGTACGATTTATCTTGTGCCCTAATTTCAAAGATCGTTCGCGCGAATACGCGGTCGTGTCGCGTTCTATGTCACTGTCTTTGTTTATAAAAGATAAAGGCCTCTTCTGTGGGCACGAACACGCGTATGAGTTCGCCGAACAAAAGTGATGTCGCTCGAAATCGCTTTTGGTTAAGACGCGGCCTTAATGTCTCTAGATCAAAAGGCTGCACACGAAAATACGGAACTACCAACTAGTTCCATCAAATTCCGTTCATTCATCCTTCTAACATTTTTCTCTGTTTCTGTATATTTTTCATGGAAAAAAAACGTTTCACCGAAATCTCCCGTTAGTTTTTGTGACTAAAAAGTACACAAAATACACAGAGATTAAAGGAACCCGTTTGAATTACTGATGGTCAATACCGTCCAGTACCCATGTCGAATGGTATTAAAACAGGCCCCGTAAACATTCACTAAATTATTACCATGTCACATGCAGCCGGCCTCAAAAATGTACCAATTTAAAATGTTCTAGGTTGTTCCCGGGACCTTGCGAGGGATTTGGCGAAAAAATGGCTGTCCTTCGAAGATTCTACAAAATTGGATAAATATTTCTGGTTGTCCCTATTAAATCATGTCCGTTGTAGTTAAAAAGGTTTGCTGAAATGTTTAGTTTTCTGTTTACAGGTACAAATACAAATATATTAAGAGGGCTATTACAAATTGAAGTATTCAGTTTTAGGTAAATTTAACGGCGCGTAGTAGCTGATCGCGCGTGTGCGTCTAGTGAAGTACGCTACTCAGACATGCTAACCATTATGATTCGGACGCCCAGGAACAAACCGGCGCGAACTTAAAGCTAAAGCCCGCGCGTCCCGAGATTTATTACTGATTCATAGCGTTGCATTCAACAATTGTTTTAAAATATTATTTTACTTTTAAATATACTGTATTTTTTTTCCAGCAAGTTGGCTTAGTAACCTTAGTTATTAAATACTTTTTGTTTGAATTTCGATTAAACATACCTATGTATGTTTAAAAATATAATTTCAGACGAAAAATTATCATTAATTCTCTGTTTTACGGAATTATTTTTGGTGTATTATTGTATGAAATATAAACAAAATGATTTGAACATTCCAAATAACAAGGTACAGTCCTACCACAGACATTTTTATAAATTACTAAACTATTATAATTATGTTCCATGTAACAAAGCATCAAAAGATGCCCGAAAGTAAAATGTTATGAAACATTCTTTGCCGAGACAAAGTTTTTACTCACTTGTGTAAACATTTTGAAAAAAAATTTTTAGAGGACTCCCTAGACAAATAATGAAATTTTCCAGGACACATATTTTTAAATTTTTTTTGGCTATATCTAAACCATAATCATTCATCAAATCTCCAGTCAAACGCTCAAATCCTAGAGAAAATGTGAAAGCGCTCTTAAGTATTGGAACAAGAAACATACCTACATACTTCACAAAAAGAAATGTTCTTTATAAGCCACATTAGTTTACAAACTGGCAGTTCAATTTGATGAATAGAGCAGGTATTGAACTGCTATGGGGTATCATGTAACCTTGTAAATGGAAAGTAGAAGTTAGATAGGCAGTCGGTCCACGTAGAATACTTAGACTTGGAGCCGATCCTAACATTGTTAGAAAAAGGCTAGGCAGATGATGAGAGCAACGACTAAAGATTAGCTGACCGTGAACCATGACTATTGTGACTTGAGATGCCCAGGTTTAGTTGAGAAATAGTGTCAGAGACTACTATTTTGCCATTTTCCTGATTAACATGACCATGTAGATAACGCGATCCATTTTTCATTGATTTCTTTTCTAAGGACTGCCTCGTTGGTGTAGTGGTCGCAAGCGCTACTACTGAGCATGAGGTCCTGGGTTCGATTTCCAGGTCGGGCAAATTGTTATTAGCTTTTTCTCAATGAAATTTCTCAGTAGCAGGTCGCAGTCTGAATTTGTTATATGGGACTTAAACTTTACACCTCTGGCTAACCCTTCGGAGAAACAATGCGTGATGTCATGAATAATGGATTTTTCTAAGGCATAAGAAAAGAAACCCATTCTTAAAAACAGACTGTTTTCAATACAAATACCTGCCACATTATGACGACATTGGTGACTAATACATTATACAAAAACATAAATAAGAATATTTTCTGTATTTCAATGTAAAATGAAGCAAACAAAACCTTTTTCAATTCGCCTAATGAATTCATAATACCATTAAAGCCCCATATACCGTTATTAACAATACGTCTCTCTGCAAAATCTCCTTGAACTCACGAACATAAATCAAAATCAGGACAAACGTACACAACGATACTGTATTGTTATATATATACGGGCCAATTTTACTTGACAATTTATTTTATCCACTTGTGAGTGGCAAGATAAATTCCTCGTTCTCAGAATTTAATTCATTTGTTGATGAATGTGTGGCGTATTAAGTAAAGTATTTTATACGCCTCGATAATTTTTCACGTGTGACTTTTTGGGACGGTTGTTATTTACGTGCCTTATCTTAAATGTTTTGAGCCAGTCTCAATGACTTTATTTTATATTCAACGCCTTTTATGTCATGTATACTGTGACTGATAGGCTTACTCGGGGCAAGCGATCTATTATTCAGACGCTTAGTAAATGTACTAACCATCTTTAACACCAGTTTCGTTTACACAACTATGCTAAATTCCATGTAATTTTTTATTAGGTATGTAGGTACCTACTAAGTAGTAAAAATGGGCTTCCAAACTTTAATAAATTAGCGTAGTAAGATATTCACGGGGTTACGAAACCAATACTGTATTAGGTAGGTATTGTATATAAATGATTATAAAATAAATAAAAAATGCTGCTCAATACAATTTTTTACTTAAAATTCTTTTTTAAATACTGTCAGAAGTTCATTGATAGTTGCGTTAACAAAAATCGCATCGTTAAGTGGAATGGATTGGTTGGTGCGACGCAACGTACAGGGGCAACACTTATGTCCGAGACTCGTGTACTAAAGACTTGTACTGAGAAAACCTAAATAGTATCACCGTTTTTTATGCGACTTATGAGACTATCGGTTATGACAATTGCACCATGCTACGAGTGTAGACCGATAATCACCTACCTCCCTTGCTTTTTGGCCCAATCGGTCAAAAGAAAAGTGTTTTTCATGCAGGTTTGGTTTCACGAAAAATACTCCCAAATAATTGAGAAATCCAGCGTGGGACTTATCACTATCAGGCAATCCAGGGTCCTCTAAATTTTGCATATTATTACAGAAGCACCAAAGACTACATTTTTATATTGTTCATTCAATTATTTCAGAAAATGTAGGTCACGCTCGCTCCGGTGTGAGATAATGTAATTTTTTATGTGAGTTTTTCGAGATTATTTTTTTTTCCTTTAGGTACATAGTTTACCCCACTTGTACGCAGCGTATTTGCGTTACGTGTGGACAAATATGCACACTGTCCACTGTGTCGCTAGTGGACAAATATTGCGAAGCTTGTCCATGTCTAATTTGATGTGGTTTCTGTATGCGTCTTTGCTATGTCTGTTTGAACACGGTGTTTGTCAACGGTCGCTGCGTTGTGTGAACAGCTTAGAACACAGAATAGAGGAGAATGAATAATAAGATGTATCAAACGTATTAATAGAGTGCAATTTCAGTGTGATTTTCAAACAAGACGAAAATGTAATGAATTTGATGAAGACTTCGATTGTGATTTTGACGCCGGAAGCAATCCCAGGGTACAATCGGAGTACATGTTCAAATGAAGTAATTCCGTAAAATGCATATTGACCCTGTATTCCATACTGGTGGGGTCCGCAAGGGTCGATGCCTGTACGGGGTGCGGGTTATTCAAAAAGATATCGTGGCCCCTGGCACACAGGCAACTGAGGGAACACGGGTAGGTTTTAGTCAGTAAAAGTCTGACACACCCTCCTGCTCCACCCAGAGCGGGAGAAGTTACTTAGAGGGAGAAGGTACAGTGATGACTTCCCACCCTCAAAAAAACCCTGTATTCCATACACAATAACAATAATAGGTAGTCCAACCAACACCTCAGGAGGCTAGGTATTATTTCGCGGTTGGGCCTAGGGCTTAATTCAGAAAGTAAAACTCCTGGACAAGGCACGCATAGTGAGGAGGTTCCTCTCTGTAGAGCCTTGACAACCGGCAGTTTCGACCCTGTTCCTGATGCTGCTAATAAATGGAGGTGTTCAAAAAAATAATAATATGTCTTAACCTCATTAAGCGGCAGCTGTTTTTTAAGCTCTGATTACAACTGCAAAGTTACATGTACTGTACAAAATACGTCTTTTATCTCATTCAAAAAAACGACTGACCATTAAAATCACTTGCAATAAAATGTGCACTTACCTAAATAGATCTACAAATATTTCAATATTCTCTTAGGAATTAGTCATTGGACTCCATCATGAAATTAAAAAAAATATGTACTCCGAATCGTGAAAATTAAATAAATATAAAATTCTGATGATACCTTAATTACAGGTATCACAGTGACTGCGAATGTTCGCGTAAAATTAACATAATAACGTCATCTACCCGTCAATTAGCAAATTGCAAGCCTTTTACGCTGTAAATAATGAAACTGATACGGAAAAAACAGACTAATGAAAATAAATTTTACCCGTTCCGAAGTTATCTTGAAGTAAACATTTAAACAAACCATCAAAATGGAGATTAATTAGTGTTTAACTTAGAGTAAATTGATTTTGATATTGAGTGACGGTAACTTGAAGCCACAGTGAAATTGAGCGCGCCGTTCAATTATTATGAAGGTAATTTTGGGTGGGAAATCATCAAATAACTTCTCCCGCTCTGGGCGGAGCGGGAGGGCGTGTCAGACTTTTACTGACTAAAACCCACCCATGTTCCCTCAGTTGCCGTGTGCCAGGGGCCGCGATATCTCTTTTGAACAACCCGCTCCCCTGGCAGGCATCGGCCCTTCCGGTCCCCATCAGTTGGTGCTGACATCTCTTTGAGGCGCGCGTGGAATACAACGCGCCGTTGACCCGGGCATGGTCCTTACCGGACAGCGAGCTACCCATTACTCGCCGTCCGCAAGCCCGTGCCTACGGTGGCCGGGAATCAGCCTGGGATTCCCGACGTCCAGAGCGTCTCCTGTGACGACTAAGGCCGTGAGGGCGCATGTACTATCTCGTAAAATTTAAAACGTACGTAGGTAAAATTTTAAAAAATATCGTTTTCGGAAGCGCTCCCCTTACTCCCTGTATAATATCATACTACTATAACATAATATACACCGTGACATTTTAGTCATCTTACAACGGCAGCCCACTTCATGTATCCAATGACTACCTAATCATTTACATACAAAAATGTTATTTTTGAACTGCATAATTAAAAAAAATATTATTCATTAAGATGCATGACGTACTTTGACACACCCTGAAATGGAAATGGAATTAATGATGGAATGTTATGATAGGTAGCTAAATATCTTCAGTTTGATACATAAACGTTATTAACAGGGAGGGTGTTTCATAATTCGAAACCATTTCTTTTTTTGTACCTATCTATTATCTTAATTAATGGTAATAATGTTTTAATCGCGCCTAGAGGTATTTTATATCAGATTGTTCGAAAAAGAAATAGTGGCCACTAGCACACAGGCAACTGAGGGAACACGGGTGGGTTTTAGTCAGTAAAACTCTGACACGCCCTCCTGCTCCACCCAGAGCGGGAGAAGTTATTTGATGGTTTCCCACTCAAAAAAAAAAGCTCTATATAATATACGCGCCCTCGCGGCCTTAGTCGCCGCAGGAGACGCCCTGGGCGTCGGAAATCTCAGGCTGATTCCCGGCCACCGTAGGCGCGGGCTTGCAGATGGCGAGTAATGGGTAGCTCGCCGTCCAGTAAGGACCAATCCCAGGACGACGGCGTGTTGTGTTCCACGCGTGTCTAAAAGAGATGTCAGCATAAACTGGTGGGGTCCGCAAGAGCCGATGCCTGCCAGGGGTGTGGGTTGTTCGAAAGAGATACCATGGCCCCTGGCACACAGGCAACTGAAGGAACATGGATGGGTTTTAGTCAGTAAAAGTCTGACACAAACTCCCGCTCCACTCAGAGCGGGAGGAAGTTATTTGATGATTTCTCACCCTAAAAAAAAAAAAAATTGTGAGAATTGTTATCCATAACTATTTACGGTGTCGAACAGTTAGAACTGAGGTTGTTTCTATTTTGAAAAAAATATAAAAGAGGTGTAGGCTGGTGACTGTGCAGCCAGTGTTTTGTTTGGGCTCACAACCAAAGACCATAAGCCAAGATTTATGCTCATATTTCCGTAAAATATTAGACATGAAATAATTACTTGAATTGTGCAACTGTTATCACGCACGTGTCGTCATCATTATTTTCCTACCCTTATTCCAATTTATTTAGTGTCGTCACAACATTTCTTTTTCTTCCACACTTCTCTATTCGTCATCATCTCGGTAGTCACCGCCTTTCTAACCATATCATCATTCACACAGTACATCCATCGTTTTTTGTGTTCGGGCCGTGTATAAAACCAATTTTATTTGATAGCTGGGTCTTCTTGTCGCGTTGAATTGCGCAACTTCTGCCGTCACTTTTCTCCGAATCCATTTCCAGATATCATTCAAATGTGCTGTAGCACAATTCGTGATCCGGAAAACATTTTCCATCACAATGTTGTGTATTGACACGCTTTCTATTTTCGTAATAATGTTTATCGTCTCCATTTATTAGCAGTAAAAAACGTTTAATTTGTTTGTGGTGGTCCGGTAAAGCGGTTTACGAGCAAACGTGATTACGGCATAGGTTTAACGATGCTCCTGAGATCTGGTTTGATATACACCCTTATTTATTGCCATCGGTAAAGAATAATAAAACTGTATAGAAGCGAGACTGCGTTGACATCGGGAAAGCTGGAAAAATCCGCTGAATGTGAAACGCACAGAAACGGTCGAAGTTGCATTGCCCGGTTGATGTCCAGTAAATGTAATGTAGTAAATGATGATGATAATGAGAATAGAGACATATTCTATCATTTGGACTTACGTTCAGTACCACATGCTTCCTATGAGCGTACTAAAACCTGCGCTTGCTCAAGTCAAGGGTAAAGGCTTCTTCAAGCAGGAGCGACATTTGTAGAACAATTTCTACGAATACTTCATGGAAATTATTCTATTGGTGTCGCGTCGCGCCTGTTTGAAGAAGCCAGAAAGATTCCGTAAAACAGCGTCTTGCTATACGCGACATTGAGGGCAGGAAATCAAGGGCAGTATCTTTGAAACACTTTAACTATCCTAGACTACGGTGACCGTCACATAGCGCCCACAATTTACCGTCGAATGACGCCACGGAAATGTTATATAAGAAAGTGAGTTGGTTAGTTTGGTTTGTGGCGTTTTTGACACCATAATGTCAAACCCCTTTGTCGTCATTCTTATGACGACCATTGCAGCCATCGCTCTTTTAGAAAGCCGTGGCTTTACTGCAGCTTAAAAATACTTTGTGACATTTAATCTCACTACAAGCATCACTGACAGCGTTTAATATTAAAACAAAGCCTAAAACAGAGCTGTCAAAGTTATATTCCTGACTTGGCTTTGACTGGCCTTGGACTTGACACTGGCCGCTAAGACCAGCCAACGCGGCCGAAAACTGCAGACATTAAGATTCAAGTTTGAACCAAAAGTTTCTTTTCTATAATTTTGTTAATCTATGCCCCCGGCCTCCTTTTATATTTTGAATAGAATGTTGGTGTAAAGGGGATTCGTGTCAGCTGTTCTCGTAAGCAAATGTTTTTGTTTTGATGACCTAAATGGCTTTGGAGTGTCCGTGTTCCATCGTAAGAGATGGAGCTTGATTTCCGATTCGTGACTATTTGTAGGCTATTGAACTGTCCCGATTTTTTTTACCGAGTGTATTTTTTATTACAGAGGCACAGATTTTCATCAGTCTCGTGAGTATACAAAAATAAAATATTCTTCTCATGGAGGAAGGCTACATAACGACTACTACAGAACGCCGCCTGCTACCATCCGTACATACTCCTTTAGCGTAGTTTACGTTCATACACGCACGCCGGTTGCCAGTACTGTGCACCTGGCCTTTCTGAAGAACATCAGCAATAACAACAGTATATGTCCTTCTTCTTCTTGTTCCGTGTGGTGCCGAACGTAAAAGAATAGCACCATCCCATTTTTTCCCGTGGGTGTTGTAGAAGGTGACTAAGGGACTTACTAGAGAATGGGCAGCAGCGTTCTCTATGCATTTGGCCACCATACTGCGATCGCCAACCCGCCTGCCACGCTTGGTGATTATGGCAAATCCCCCCTGAGCCTTATGTCCAGCAGTGGACGTCTTTCGGCTGATATGATGATGACGATGGCCTTCTAGGACGTAGTGTAATGCAAGTACCTTTTGTTAGTTGCCTTTCACCCATCCTCTCAACATCATCATCATCTGCCTAGCCGTTTCCCAACCATGTTGGGGTTGGCTTCCAGTCTAACCAGATGCAGCAGCCAGTATTTTATATGGAGCGACTGCTTATCTGACCTCCACAACCCAGTTACTGCGTAATACGATACCCATCCTCTCAACATGACTACATAAACCATCCAAGCATACTCTTTTCAATAAGGTAACACAGTAGTGTTACCTAATTGAAAAGAGTATGCTTGGACACAAGTAGTACATATAATAACAGTAGTTATTATATGTACTTTATTATTTATGCATGCTAGCTTAAACATATTATGAAGCTTGCCAGGTGTGCGGGTTGTTCGAAAGAGATACCGTGGCCCATACACAGGCAACTGGAGGAACACGGGTGGGTTTGTAAAAGTCTGATACACCCTTCCGCTCCACCCAGAGTGGGAGAAGTTATTTGATGAATTCCCTTTTTTTTTTTTTTTTTTGAAATTGAAACCCTCAAAAAAAAAACATAATATGGAACACTAAGTGAAAGTCACATCAAAATCTGTCAAAAGGTCTCAAGTGACTTTTGGAAAGTTTCAGTATCGACATAGTAGACGAATATTGTAATAACAGAAAATTATTTTCTGGGAAAAATTGTTTCTTAAATTATTTTGTTAGTAGTGACATACGGAGCAATGGTGGCCCAATGATAACGGCGACTTACGTAAGTTGTTATTTAGTGTAAATTATGTAATCACCACTGCACTCGAAACGGTGATGGAAAACATCGACAGGAAACCGGCATGTCCTAGTCCCAAAAAACTCGAAGACGTGTTTCATCTACAAACCAGCACTGGGCCCGCGTGGTAGATTACGACCCACTCTCTCTCATCGGGACGAGGCCCGTGTCCCAGCTGGCCAGGCTGATTATGATACCTAGACAAAATTGTGTAAAGTAGACAAAAATATTTTGAGCTGCAATTGTCTTTTAAAGTTTTTTTTTTATAAATACATGGATGAGTAATCGTTCCTTGTCATTGGCGTGTACAGAAGTATAACAAACATTTTGTACAGAGCTCGTTTTCATTCTTCACACTTATGAAACTTTGCTAGGTTTTTCATTAGTTCTTGCCGTGGGAACAGCGAGACTAGATGGATTGCCCCCATTCGTCTCCGCATCGGGCGTTTCTTTAATTTGCTCTACACTGCAGTGACAAATGAAAAACGACAGTGAAATTGTGCCAAAAAATTGTAGTAATATTTTTGACACTTAGTGCCTTTTTAGGGTCCCGTAGCCAAATGGAAAAAAACGGAACCCTTATGGATTCGTCATGTCTGTCTGTCTGTCTGTACGTGCGTGTGCCGTGTGTCACAGCCACTTTTTTCCGAAACTATAAGAAGTATGCTGTTGAAACTTGGTAAGTAGATGTATTCTGTAAACCACATTAAGATTTTCACACAAAAATAGAAAAAAAACAATAAATTTTGGGGGTTTCCCATACTTAGAACTGAAACTCAATTTTTTTTTTCATAAAACCCACACGTGTAGGGTATCTATGGATAGGTCTTCAAAAATGATATTGAGGTTTTCAATTTATTTTTTTTCTAAACTGAATAGTTTGCGCAAGAGACACTTCCAAAGTGGTAAAATGTGTGTAACTTCTAAAATAAGAGAATTATAAAACAAAAAAAAAATGTATGATGTACATGTAAGTATGTAAATATAAATGTAAGTGTATGATGTACATTATCACGTAAACTTTCACCGAAATTGGTTTGAATGAGATCTAGTAAGTAGTTTTTGTTTTAATACGTCATAAATCGTAAACCGCAATTTACCTTTCATTCAATCAACTCAAATATAAAAGTAAAAACATTTAATTTCATAAACATAAACCTTATGCATAAACCGTGAACTATTATTTTCTAATAATAAATCTGTAATAGGTGCCTAAGTAAATAATAATTATAATTCGCGCGTTACTTGCTGCTACGGAACCCTTCATGGGCGAGTCCGACTCGCACTTGGCCGCTTTTTATGACTAAGCACATTTTGTTGAAGTCGTTGATCGAAGATGACGAACGAAGAACAAATTAAAATATAACTAACAATCACCGATTTAATACCTTATTGTTTTAAAGTTGTGCGAGTATGTAAACCTAGAATAACATTATTCTTTACAAAAATCGGGACTAAATTCGACAGGTACACAAACAACAACAAAAAAACCGAGTGACTGCATTTTTCCCATTTGAGTAGCAGAAAATATAGAACTAAACTTTCTACGAACCTTACTTATTGCTTTAGTTTCGTTAACATTCAAACCGACATCAGCACCCTATTTGTGTGACACACTAACAATCAGAATCAGAATCATTTTGAACGATATTGCTATTCCATTGCTTCTTAAATGTTTGGAAATGATGTCTGCTTAGCAACGTAATAAGGCAATGAATGTTGTTGGACTATCAAAATAAAAACCATTGACACTGAGCGTGTGTCACAACCCTGCTGGTGTACACGCACGTGAAAACCAATACCAAATATCTACCATATAATATTCTAAACCTATGCCTCTAATTAATAAAAAAAGAACCAGAACGACACTCATGCAACTCCACAGTAGTTTCATTAGTTCCCTGGAACTAAGGTCTAAGACGGATCGCCCCCATTCGTCTCCATATTGGGCATTTTCTTTAATTTTGTCCCGTAACTATTGCGGTGCGACCACTATTTGTTACTTTATCAATGTCAGAGGCGGCCTAGAAAATCCACTGTTGTAGGTGTTACTTTGATCGTGGAGTTCTTAAGGATATTTGGGCTTTCCTTAATATATAATAATATATATTTCTAACTTAAGTTTCAAACATTTAAGGTAGAGAAATTGAAAAGTTGCCTTCATGGAAATTATTTTGACGTGTGTTTTTTATTTATATCGTTGATTAAATAAAGGAAGCGATATCTTGTATGGATTTGTACCCGGTTGATGGCAATAGGCTCGCCCCCTATTACAGGGGACTTAAACAAAACTGGCGAAATGTGGGTGTACTAAAAGGTACACCTCTGCCCATCCCTTCGGAGAAATAAGGCGTGATGTTATGTTATATTGCGTTAGGAAGCGATAACTTCACTATTTTTTAATGAAATAATTCTGTAGTTTTAAGTTACGTACATTTTACTTTTAATTATGATAAACTAGCTTTTGCCAGCGATTTCGAAAATTTGCAAGTTATTGTATTTTTTGGGGCAATTTTAATATTTTAGCGGCGAAAGCTATTTAATCCGGTATTTATCCGCATCCGACTCGATAAAGCAGTAAATTTTAATATTCTGTTAATAATTAATATGAAGTATTGAACGAGTCACGTAATATTTACGTGAAGAAGGTTATGTTTGTGAAAAAGAAGTTTGTTGGAAGAGTCGCATCTGTAGTTGCTGAGGGCTCAAGATTTTCTGCTACAATTTATCCTTAACTAGCTGTGCTAGTGGCTTCGGTCGCGTGGAGGTCGAAAATTATCCTACAGGAACGTACTACCGGGACAAAAAGTATTTTATATGTTAGTCCAGGTAACAAACTACATGTGTGCCAAATTTCATCCAAATCCGTTCAGCTGTTTCTGCGTCATTGAGTAACAAACATCCAAACATACAAACTTTCATTTATAATATTAGTACGATAATAGGATTCTCCATCAGTTTTTTTTTAATGTTGATCTTTGTTGACAATGTCAAATATTAAATCAATTATGTAAGTAAGATATTCCAAATCACAACAGTTTTCTGCATTTTGCTACAGTGTTTCATTTTATTTATTTATTTATTTATTTAAGTGATCATCAACAATGAATATATTCAACAAAACTGTTGTAAGGATGAGAACCATACATGTAGTGGAAAACGTAATATACAGACAATATACAGAATGTATAAAAAAGAGAAATGTATGTAGGCACAAACATTCTGGAATGGGATTTCGTTGAAAATTATAAACCTTGGTTTAATTTAAAATAAATGGAGATTTCGCTCCTATGATTTTTTGAACATGTTATAAAAACATTTATTATGTTGGAAACGCACGTCAAAATAATTTTCATGAAGGCAACTTTTCGATATCCCTGTCTTATTTTTTTTAGTAACTCTAACATGAAACCATTTTTTTACGTTAGCCAAACCCATCGGGGAATACAGGCGTTATGTTACGATATTTTTAAACAAGATTCTAAATATTATATTCAGTTTCAGTTTTCACAGATTTTTTTTCAGTTAGAACAAAAAATAGGTTTGTTTCGCCAAGTTTTCTGTTTCTTAGTAAAGCGCGCCTCCGGTTGAAACATCAACTTTTGCGGTTCCAAAATTCTGAAGCAAGAACTAAGCTATTTATAACCAACTTTATTTAGTTATTTTTAACCAACTTCAAAAAAAGGAGGAGGTTCTCGATTCGACTGTATGTTTTTTTATGTTTGTTACCTCAAAACTTTCGACTGGGTGAACCGATTTTGATGATTTTTTTATTTAAAAGCTGGTGCTTCCCTTGTGGTCCCATTTTAATATCATATAGATTTGATGATGTGTTTCGCAGACAGACAACGGAACTCTTAAAAAATAACAGTATATCAACTGCGATTGCTGTTATCGCATAAATATGGATTGTTTTGATCCCAAGGATGATGAAATTTCGAATTAGTGGGGTAGGTACTATAACTAAAGAGAAAATGAAAACTTTTTCCAAAAAAAATAACAACCGACTTCCGAAAAAAACACTACTAAGTGAAAAATAATTTTAATGTCGGAAGGCGATGACAGAAAATTAAAAACATATCCAAAGTCACCAACTTCCGAAATTAAAGTTATTTTTCACTTTGTAGTGTTTTTTCGGAAGTCGGTTTTTTTTTTTTTGAAAAAGATTTTTATATATTATATCCGAACCTAACCTTATTTTCAGACACGTTCGTAGAAAACCTTTTGCCTATAAATTAATTTTTTTTTTTTTTCATTTTGTTAATTATTCATATCAATAGGAACACCCTTAGAAATCTTCAGGAAACATTTTAGGAAGCATTCAGCATGTGTCTTATATAGTTTTCATAGGCATTTGAGGATTTTTAGTTTTCAGCAAACTAGCTTCACTGCGTACTACCTCCAAATAATCATTTGCTGTTGACAATTTCTATGTAGCAGGGTGGATGATAGCAGCTGAAGATGAAAATAGCCGAGGATCAAATAAATGGTAAGTACGTAGGTACTAGTAGTTTTGTGGGATAGTTTTTCATCAAACAATCAACTCAGCCTATCGCAGTCCACTGCTGGACACAGGCCTCTCCCAGGCTGCGCCGCAACACTCTATCCTCCGCCTTCTGCATCCAGTCTGTCCCAACCACCTTTTTAAGGTCATCGGTGGTTTTTCATACTTGGAATGTAATTGTAGAATATGATTGCATGTGAATGTAATTATGTGTGATGTGCGTGTGTTTTTGTGTGAATGTAACTGTGTCATGTGTGTGCTTCGTTGCGTTTATTGTGTGTGTGTGGCTGTATTTAGTGTGGCCGTAGTTTCTATTTTGCCAAGTATTTAGTGACCTAGAAACTGGTACTAAAGTTCAGTTTCCAAAGCAATAATAAAGCCATCAACCAATTACATTATTGTAGCTACGTGCTCATATACATTATACAAGAGTCCTTGTTAGTTTCAAACTTGATTTATTGGTTCATACACAAACAAGTTCGTTGGAATTATTAGTTGTTTCATTTGAAGGGAGGTGTTACGTGTTTGTTCAATAAATTTATGGAAGAAAGTTTGATAAACCGACGACGCGCGACGTAGGTCTACACCTGACGAAATGAAATTGGAAAAAGTTGAAACATATTATTTCTTTCCATATTTGTAGCAAAAAAAAAAGAAATTAAAAGCATGAGTTTTTTTTTACCATTAAGCTGAAGAGTTTGTTTGAACGCGCTCAACTTTGGAACTACCATCGGATTTGAAAACATATTTTTTGCATTTGATAGCCAAGCCCTTGAGAAAGTCCTAATACTAGGCTAAGATCCTTAGGAGCCGAGCAAAATGAAAAAAGTCAGAAAGAAGCTAAGCAAAATCAAATCGAAACAATTTATATACCATAAGTGTTGGTACAATTTCATTCTTAACATAAATAACTATACAGATCCAAAACACTTAGTTATAATACTGTGGCATGCAAACATTTGGGTTTATACGTAGATATGATTAAATGCCAAGTGGTAGTGGCAGTGGCAGTGGCAGTGGCCGCTTAAGTGGCAGTGGGCAGGGCACATTGCTCACAGAACAGATGGCCGATGGGGCCGAAAGGTTCTGGAGTGGCAACCGCGTACCGGAAGGCGTAGAGCGGAAAGGCCTCCCACAAGGTGGACCGATGACCTTGTGAAGGCCGTGGGAATCCGCTGGATGTGGGAAGCAAAATTAAGACCGGTCAAAGAGGAGGAGCATGGGGGAGACCTATGTCCAGCAGTGGACGTCTTGCGGCTGAAATGATGGTGATAATGGTGATTAAATTGTACTGATTAGTTTATCGTTTCAATTCAATTAAAATTAAAATTGAGTAGTTGTAATATTAAGAAGTAATAGTGTGGATAAGTACTGCGATGCAACGAGGTGGGTCGGAGGAACGAGAAATCTCACGCGGGGAGAAGCAACATATATTATAAATATGCATTAACATTCAGTGAGTAATTTTTATGGAGCGCGATTTCGCACTTTGAGAAAATCTCTCCGTACATTTAAACCGTATAGTAAACACAATTATGAGTGCGATGAAACTCTCTGCAAGTAAATATTCCTTCACTGCATTGTGGATAGCATTGCATCGATTACTGTCAAACGTAAATCACAAATGTGAACCACGCATCACACTGCAACTGCGACGTCATGCAAAATCCTGCATCAATCATGCAGTGTTGTTCCATCCATCGTCGGGCAGTGGCCCACCAGACACAATACCCCCATCTGGTCGAAGGATCCTACTTTGACTTGAACTTTACATCCTATTCCTCATACCCCTAAACTGGTGACTCGGACGTGATGGACAACCCGCTCCAGCTTCGAACGGCTTTTACGACATGAAAAATAATCTAGATTTCTTAATTACCTATCAACGTAATCTTAGCCTTTTCCCAATTAAGTTAGGGACATGTAGCGACTGCCTATCTGACCTTCACAACCTAGTAACTGGGTAGTAGGATACCCCTTGGTAAGACTGGTTCTCACTTTCAGACTTCTGACGACCCGTAACGACTTTCAAAGTCCCACGAATGACAGCGGGGATCAGCGACTTAAAGTGCTTTTCGAGGCACTGAGGGGTCCTGGTACTGGAGGTATAAATGGTCACCCATCAGGCGGCAAGCGTAGATTACCTGGTCGATCGAACCTTACGACCGTGCGTGCTATTTAGCCACAAGACCCCCTTCTAGATTACCTATAATGTTAGTTTAATGTCAAAGTTATACACGTGAACCTTTCGGAATAAATTATATAAAACCGCTTTAAACCCGCTGTGTTTAGAAGAAAAACGCGAGACAGATAGTAGTAGTAGTAGTGGTAGTGGTGAGTGGGAGCGAGACAAAACGCGGTACATTTTTGTGTAGGGACCTATTATGTTTTTGGGTAGCAACGCATTTCAAGACTTTATAGCATTTTTTTATAGAATTGGTTGTAGGGTACTATTAAATTGTAGGTATGTACTGTCTATTATAATTATTTTGCTTTGATACTTGTTCTGTCTAATTGTGGAAATCCTGGCTTGATTTTCGTACGTTATTTTCGGATGACCACTGAAAATCAGCGCTGTGCTGTGGGTCCCATCCCATAGCATAGCATCATGCTGAGTGGAAGCCTTCTTGTCACAGTCACGGCGTGCAGCTGCCGATTATTTATCTTCTTTATGCCTATGTATAAATATCTGTGTGTGTATCATGTTTTTTTTCTTTAGTGTTAAGTATGCCATCTTTTATATGCACGTGTTTCTATGACAAATAAATCTATTTTTCTTTCTTTCTTTCTTTCTAAAAGCGATATTAATTTATAATGTGTGTGTTATAAACTGACTAAACTTTGTTTTTCATGTGAAATATTCATAGGATACCTACCAAACATCCATTTCATTAAGTAAAAACAAATTTCAGACCTTTCTTCTACTTTCTTTTAAAGCTTAAATCTAAAAGGACTAGACTAATATCAATAAACTAATAAAGACTACGGTGGGGTGCAGCAAGCCTTGGGCGAAAAATTATGGCCTCGTGACTGGTTCCTATAAAAACTAAAACCTATTTAATTCTACAGCAACGTCGGTTTGCAAGGTATACCGGGTGAATCAAGGAAAGACTATCATAAAAATGGATGGAAACGGGAATGAGAAGTGCATGTGGAAGTAAAGATGTCTTCGTGCAAAAAGAACGAGTGTGGTAAAACTTAAGGCTCGTGCAGACTAGCGCGACGCAACGGTCGCGTCGCGACACTCGTAGAACAATTTCTATGAAAACTTAATGGAAATTGTTCTACAAATGTCGCGTCGCGACTGTTTGAAGAAGCCTTTACATCACAAAAACAATTGAACAAGTAGTAGATATTTGACAATAGCGCATCATGACATCAAATAAGGTTCAAAACAGCGATGCGTTTGATGTTATTTGAATCGAATGACCACCAAAATGAAATTAATTTTGCGGTTTTAATTAAATTAAAACATAATGTGCGGCTAAATGCAATATTTTTTTTGGTATTTTTTTGGTTGATTAAATTCTCGTTGTCATTATTAAATAAAATATCATAGTTTACGCACAATATTTTGAGAATTATGCGACGAATAAAATGTTTGTCGACGAATAAAGTCTTATTCGATTTTTTTTCATAGTGATATATTTATGAAATATTTTAATCGGTTTTTGCTTTAAACATTTGAAACTTGGTACTTATTCTTTTCTGTCTTGTAATATGTACCAATACACCGAACAGCGCGACAAAAAACTGAGCGTTTTACGCTGTCGAACATTTGGGCAGCACCATAAAGACTGTTTGTTTATTTAACTTTTCGGGTAAACTTTACGTAATACACCCCAACTGCGTAATCCACTTTCTTTTAAATCTAAATAAATAACGCAATTAACGTTATAGAATTATCAAAATACATTTGTAACAACGCATTTCGTATCACAATATCAAAATCAAAAAATCAAAATCAAAAGTCATTTATTCAAATTAGGCTGAGAATCAGCACTTTTCGAACGTCAAAGTACATGAGACAGTCCCCCAAAACGCCCACCCTTCACCACTTTCTAGTGCTTTAGCTGGGAAGAAGAAGTGGCGGAACAAACTCCCCAGCAGCACAGCTGTCTGTTTAGTCGGATAGACTTGATTCTATACATACATAGGCAAAGTAATAAACATTACGAGACAAAATATTAATTAAATAATTAGTCAAAATGTCAGCTAGCCATACCAATATACCGACAAATAAAATGAAAACTGTCGAGGCCAGAATAACAATTTCATTCCAATTGTTAGCTTGACACAAACACCCCGCGGGTTACGTATTTCATTTCCAAATAATCTAGCAATTGCAATAAAACCCCAGGTTTCAAACATGTTTGAATATGACGTTCAATTAATTTAAAAAATTCTAGATTTTGATTGTTATGCACTGTGTGTACCAACTGTATTTTAATAAATTGGATTGCATAAAAAATAATCAATGATGTTAAAAGCGTATATAAAAACATTCGTTTATTTGTTTTACCTGTGTTTGCATATTCAGCAATTTTGAAAATGTTAGTCATAGGTAGATCGATGATCGGTCATCAGAAGCCGGAAAGTCTGACAACCAGTCTTACCAGGGTTTATCGTTTTACCCAGTAACTGGATTGTATAGGTCAGATAGGCAGTCACTCTATGTAAAATAGTGGTATTCAGCTGCATCCGGTAAGAATGGAAGCTGACTCCAACATAGTGCTGCTGATCAACGAGCAACGAGCTGCTGATCTTGTGCTTTCCTATTTATCAAACAGGCAGCAAAAAGTAAATGTTAACGGGGCAACGTCCTCGGGGTCTCTAGTCAAGATGGGCGTGCCTCAAGGTTCAATTCTTGACCCTTTTTTATTTCTAGTTTATATTAATGACCTTCCTTACCTGATGGCTAACTTCTCGGATATAATTTTATTCGCTGATGACACTTCTCTTATTTTTAGAATAGATAGAAAAGATACGGATGTCTTACATGTCAACGATAGGCTAGCTGTTCTCTCGAAATGGTTTGCGGCTAATAACCTTTTACTCAATGCGAACAAAATTAAATGTCTTAAGTTCTCATTACCAAATGTACCCCAAGTAGGGCTAAATTTAAAACTTGATGGCAAGAAACTAGATGCTATTTCGGAAACTGTATTTCTAGGAATTACTTTAGATTCAAAATTGCAATGGGGTGCCCACATTAGAGCTCTTTCAAGTAGATTAAGCTCAGCTGCTTACGCAGTAAGAAAAATAAGGCAGTTGACTAATATAGCCACAGCTAGGTTAGCATACTTTGCTTATTTTCACAGTATTATGTGTTATGGCGTTCTGCTGTGGGGGTCGGCAGCTGACGTAGATTCAGTTTTCATTCTACAAAAGAGGGCAATCCGCGCAATCTATAAAATGGGGCCTCGCGAGTCTCTTAGAAACAAATTCAACGAAGTTGACATACTAACTCTGCCTTCTCTTTGTATCCTAGAAAATATCTTGTATGTTCGCAAAAATTTAAGTCTTTTCAAAAAAAGATGCGACTTCCATAACCTAAATACACGTAGTAAAGATGAAATTGTGATTCCGAAATTTAGATTAACTAAAACTAGTAAGTTATTTCTAATAAACAGTATCCGCTTCTATAACAAGTTGCCAAAATCGGTTACAGAACTTAGCGATGGAAAGTTTAAAACTCATATCAAACGTGCCCTTATCAAAAAAGCATATTATAAGATAAAAGACTACGTTGAAGACAAGGAAGTTTGGCGTTAATTCCTTCTGCACATGTGGCTTCCCTGGTAACTCATTAGCACCATAACTATGTGAGCGTCTATTAACTGCTTCCAAATTACAATGTTAATTTTATTAATTTTATTTTTTACACTTTCTGACATATTCTCGTCATTATTTGACATTATACAACACTTGTAATAACGAGTATTTATTAGTGATTCTCATGGAAATCATATCACTTGGTTTAAATAGGTTGATTTTACTTATGTAGATTCTTTTACATATTGTGAATGAGAGAACGTTGTAGGCCTACAGTTTCTATTCTTTATTTTCATTCCTCTAAAGTACCTGGTACTTATTGACAGGCCTGCACTGTCCTCCCATACCTAATATCACTGTAATTTGAAAACATTATAAAATCCAATTATTTTTAAAAGAGTTAACCGTGGAGTTTCTTGCCGGCTCTTCTCCATAGGAAGCGACAAATTGGAACCGTGCACCTAGCTTCTGACGTTTCATAAGTGCCCTTGTAGGTTTATGTGAAATAAAATATTTTGATTGATTTGATTGATAGTTGGGAAAAGGCTAGGCAGATGATGATGAATATAGATCGATACCTAGGATTGGCCTGCTCTTAACAAGGGGTATTTCTAGGTATCTAATAATAATGCTTAAAACAGGGTGTGATTGCCCTGTAATCTATCAGTGAAAAATTAGGAGTTTTACTCGCAGTCTTGCAGCACCTGACAATGGACTCCCTTCAAGTCTGAAATTAGTAAGTACATTCCTTTAAAAAATAAAAACATGCAATGCCACTTCATGCAAACGAATTATTGTAAACTGCTAGTTTTTAACCCATTTCAAAAAGGAGGAGGTTCTCAATTCGTCTGTATGTTTTTTATTTTTTGTATGTAAGTTCTGCGATATCTCCGGCAATTGAGAATCGATTTCGATTTTTTTACCGACTTCAAAAAGAAGGAGGTTAGCAATTCGACATGTTTTTTTTATGTATGTTCGTCATATATCGGCGGATTTGCAAAATTCTTTTTTGTTCGAAAGGGATTTATTCCAAAATGGTCCCATTTAAATTTCATATAAATCTGATGATGTCATTCGGAGACAGACAACGGGACTTTTAAAAAAATGACAACAAATCAACCGCGATTGCTGCTATCGCATAAATATGCATTATTTTGACCCCAAGGATGATGACATTTCGATTTGGTGTGGGGTAGGTATTATATCTAAAAAGTGAAATTGTAACTTTTTCCAAAAAAAAAACAACCGACTTCCGGAAAAAAACACTACAAAGTGAAAAATAACTTTAATATTGCAAGGCAATGGATATGTTATGCCTGAGGGGTGGTCCCATACAAATTAAGTTTTTGCGATTGGGATTAGTTTCGATATTACGTTTATAATCTGCTTTGTGTATCTTGATGACATTCTACTACTTCCTGTCACTGTCGTTTTCATAGCGAGTAGTGGTATACGAATTGGTGTGGGGTGGGGTGTGGGGGGTAGGTATGTAACTTTAAAAAAAAAATGAAGATCCTTTCACTGGAAACCAAACAACGCTTATGGAACAATAATAATTAAACGGGTCAACGGGTAGCTTGAAGCTTAGGAGAGTACCTAGTAACTATCCCATTTATTAATAATGTCGAGAATTGATGGGCTTTAATGGAAGCTAATTTCCCCAGCAGCTGAGCCCGTGTGTTTATGTTTGTAGATAATTATTATACATTATAAACTAGTACGGTAGGCCGCACGTTGTTCTACGCTAAGCTAGAACAAGGTCAATAAGTGTTTCTACACACAGCAGAATTGTGAATCGTGTTTCTCAGTATAAAGAAAGCTACCAACTGATGATGTTTGTTACTCATTCACGCATATACACGCATACAGCTCAACGGATTTGGATGAAATTTGGCACTCAGATAGTTTGTAACCCGGAATAACACATAAGATGCTTTTTTCCCGATAGTACGTTCCCGTGCGATAATTTTTAACCTTCACGGGGGCGAGGCCGCTGGCAAACGCTAGTATTAATTAAGCCCATAGTGGACAACTACTCTTATTATTTAAGAGTGTTTGTTTTCGACACAAATGAAGTCTATACTTGAAGTATGTTCTCTGGATTATTTGTAATGGATAATCTGAAATAAAGTTATTAAAGAAAGATAAAATATATCAAAACAAACTTCTTAAGGCACAGGACATACTATAAAAACAGGAGCATTTAAGACGAATAGAAATTTACATTAAAAGCAGCAAGCAGTCTTAACAACGGGTATCGTATGAACCAGTAGCTGGGTGGTGGTCAGATAGGCAGTCACTCTTTGCAAATACTAGTATTCAGCTGCATCCGGTTAGATTGGAAGCTGACCCCAACATCGTTGAAAAAAGGCTAGACAGATGATGTCTCGAGAATGGGTGACCTTTAGTATACTAAATACACGGCTTCGTATACAAAATGAGATTATTCTACATTTTGAGAAAGGTAATTTTGTTTAGTGATCCTTTTATTCAAATTTTATTTCATGTACTTACCTGCCATAGAAATAATGAAGTCTATGCTTATACAGCGTCGGAAGAAAAGAAATGTTATTATATTTTGTAAAGACGGTAACTTGCTCTTTCATAGAATTTTTTTTTTTGGTTTAAATGAAACAATTATCTGCCTGGCACACATTCTTGTTCGTGGCTAGCTTGTTGAGAAGTTTATAAAGAAAATTAATGGTTTCCTTTGTGGCTATGGTCTTGTAATTCTATTCAGTGTTTATGTTTGCTGTTATTGTAAACCTCGTTGGCCGGGTACAAGCGTTAGTGACTACGAGGTCCTGGGTTCGATTCCCAGGTCAGACAAAGTGTTATTCGATTCTTCATCTAGAATTTCTGTCTCAGCCCGTAGTCTGAATTTGTGCCCGATTGATGACAATAGGCTCGCTTTATTACATGGGACTGAAACATAACTGGGGAAATGTGGGTCTGCTAAATGTACACCTCTGCCCAAGCTTTCGGTGAAACAAGGCATGATGTTTTATTATGTTATGTTCTAAACAAGGCGTAAAGTTTTATTATGTTATGTTCTAAACAAGGCGTAAAGTTTTATTATGTTATGTTCTAAACAAGGCGTGATGTTTTATTATGTTATGTTCTAAACAAGGCGCGATGTTTTATTATGTTATGTTCTAAACAAGGCGCGATGTTTTATTATGTTATGTTCTAAACAAGGCGTGTTGTTTTATTATGTTATGTTCTAAACAAGGCGCGATGTTTTATTATGTTATGTTTTAAACAAGGCGTGATGTTTTATTATGTTATGTTCTAAACAAGGCGTGTTGTTTTATTATGTTATGTTCTAAACAAGGCGTGATGTTTTATTATGTTATGTTCTAAACAAGGCGTGATGTTTTATTATGTTATGTTCTAAACGAGGCGTGTTGTTTTATAATGTTATGTTCTAAACAAGGCGTGTTGTTTTATTATGTTATGTTCTAAACAAGGCGCGATGTTTTATTATGTTATGTTCTAAACAAGGCGTGATGTTTTATTATGTTATGTTCTAAACAAGGCGCGATGTTTTATTATGTTATGTTTTAAACAAGGCGTGATGTTTTATTATGTTATGTTCTAAACAAGGCGTGTTGTTTTATTATGTTATGTTCTAAACAAGGCGTGATGTTTTATTATGTTATGTTCTAAACAAGGCGTGATGTTTTATTATGTTATGTTCTAAACGAGGCGTGTTGTTTTATTATGTTATGTTCTAAACAAGGCGTGTTGTTTTATTATGTTATGTTCTAAACAAGGCGTGTTGTTTTATTATGTTATGTTCTAAACAAGGCGTGTTGTTTTATTATGTTATGTTCTAAACAAGGCGTGTTGTTTTATTATGTTATGTTCTAAACAAGGCGTGTTGTTTTATTATGTTATGTTTTAAACAAGGCGCGATGTTTTATTATTGTATGTTCTAAACAAGGCGTGATTATTAATTATGTTATGTTCTAAACAAGGCGTGATGTTTTATTATTGTATGTTCTAAACAAGGCGCGATTATTAATTGTGTTATGTTCTAAACAAGGCGTGATGCTTTATTATGTTATGTTCTAAATCTATAAAATATCCTTTACACCTTATGTATACCTTTTCCCGGCAATAGGACAGGAGGTAAAAAAAAAGGTTTAGCTTGCGTATGTATTTAAAGACATGGGCTTGGTAAATGTCTTATACCAACCCGCAATAGGCCAGATTTGTAGATGAAAGTCTGTGGCTATATTCCAGGTAGTGGGAATATAACTTATTGACTGAATACGCTTTGCGTAAAAAAAATAGCTCAACATGCAGATGTGTAGGCAATGGTAAGTCTGCAGTAGGTAAGCGAGAAAACCGAACAGATAGGTTTAGCTAGGTTTGGTTTTGATGGTGGTGGTCCAGAGGCTATGTCCGTAACCCAAATGACCCAAGGACAATTGAAAGTGTCACTTCTGAACCGTGTGTCAAAAGTAGAAAATTCATGCAAATATTTTTACTCGCAACATCTGGGCTTTTAGCTTCAGTATAAACTGTAGCAGCAGAATAAACTATCATTTCTTGCGTTCTTTTTTTCATTTTTCTTTCATGAAAGCAAATGAGGTATTCAATAGATTTCACATTTATTAACCCGTCTACTTTCTGAGTCGTCTGCAATCAAGAGTGAACAGGCATCTTCTGAACACGCTCGTTCCATCATAGACATCATCCCCATCAGGCCCATTCAGCAATAAAATAAAAATAAAATATTATGAGATTGAGTACCGCATTTTGATTCAATACACAACATTGATAGGTATTATTATCAACATCCAAACTCGCAACAACACCATTACACTTCGTTACACCTATCAAAAACCTGCCAGACAATTTTCTCCTTCAAGGCACGAAACCTCACAACATTATTTCCCCGTATTACCTCATCAAACTGAATGTCTACCTCCGAATGAGGATAATCAGAGCTCACACAAAAAAAAAACAAAATAGCGTATCGAATATCAATATTACGTCATATCCGGATCCGATATGGCAGTTTTCAATTTAGGATATCCGTGTAGGTACATTATGTGTACATTTTGTTGTTGCGTATTGCACAGATTATGAGGCTGTGTCCACTGGCGATGCCCGTTGACAGTTTTTTAGAAAATAAAAAAGGTTGACAAGCACTGAATCTCTGATGCATCGAATAAAACAATGTCTTTTTTTGGAATACCTGCTACACTACAACATAATGTGCTACTTACATTATTTGTATGGCATCATTGCAAATTTTTAAATGAAATAATGTGGTAGGTACGAGTACCTATTTTTCTTCAGCTAAATATATTTAGTAATGTAGTTTGTCTAAAAATACTGTGTTGACAATACATTAAATAATCGTACAAGGTTCAAATAATTAAATAATAATTGAAAACGTCGATATAGCTCTATAGAGGTATGAGGGACATGGTGTAAAGTTCACTCATACTCTATTGGTAAAGGAGGATCCTCCGACCAGACGGGTGTTGTGTCTGGTGGGCTACTGTCCGACGATTGATGTCGGGATATTGTTTAAATGTAGATTACGCGGTAAATTTTGCTTGCGTGATGTAGTTGCGGTGTGACGTTTTTTTTTTTTTTCTGGGTGGGAAATCATCAAATAACTTCTCCCGCTCTGGGTGGAGCGGGAGGGCGTGTCCACGGAGTAAATACAAAGAGGAGACGGCCTAAACAACTGTGCACTGTGATTCTCGACTAAGTCCTGACGTCATCAAGTAGGCGTGGCCTTAGTCAGTGTATTGTTGGCGTTCGTCCTGACAAGTAACAAAAACACAGGGCCGTAATGAAATCAAATTATTGTACTGAATATCCCGCACCCATCTCATAAATGGAAATACTCATAAAAAATACAATCTCCTATATATGAAATATTCTATCTAAAATAATTTATTTAAAGTACTTTCCCTCTGTGAGACAACTATTATGGTGCATACTAGTTGTCTCACGGAGGGCAAGTAAAGAACAACTACCATACCGTATGGTAGTTGTTGTTTACTTAATTAAAAGTACTTATAGCCTATCTAGTTTATTTAGTTAAATTTTAAATGATGTATGTTCTAGATTTCTTTCCGAAGATAATCTAAGACGGCAATGTATTACAAAAATTAATATCTCAATTTAAAAAATACGTACCTAGTTGGTCCACAAAATGAATATAAAAAACGGAGTAAGTAACTTACACCCTGGTACGAAAATTCTGAGTACGACCCTGTTGCATCCTGCACTTAGTGACATCTAGTGTGAGATACTTACGTCACTACAAAGTAAAATCTACAGAACGAGCGAGTAGTTTTGCCATTGACCGGTAGATGGAAATTAAAGAAGTGGGCGGGATCTAACACCCCCTCACCCCGCAAATTGTCACGCGTTGTTCCTTATGGAAATCTAATTACACCATCTCCTCTTTGTATTTGCTCCGTGGGGCGTGTCAGACTTTTACTGACTAAAACCCACCCGTGTTCCCTCAGTTGCCTGTGTACCAGGGGCGGCGGTATCTCTTTCGAACAACCCGCACCCCCGGCAGGCATCAGCCCTTGCGGGCCCCTCTGTTGCTGCTGACATCTCTTTGAGGCGCGCGTGGAACACAACGCGCCGTCGACCCGGGCTTGGTCCTTACCGGACAGCGAGCTACCCATTACTCGCCGTCCGCAAGCCCGTGCCTACGGTGGCCGGGAATCAGCCTGGGATTCCCGACGCCCAGGGCGTCTCCTGCGAAGGCCACGGCTGTGAGGGCGCATGTACTGCATCTCCCTCACGTGCGCCGCCTCCCTCTTTGCAAGCATTACTGCTTCGCTGAAGGAGGCGACTGCCAGCCATGCCCTCTCGCTCCGTACCATGGCCTGGACCAGGGTCGGACGCGAGAGATCGCCGCCGCCGATCACCTCCACGAGGACACGGCGTTGCTCCGCCCAAGCTGGGCAGACCTCCACCGTATGCTCCACCGTGTCCTCTGGGCGATTTTCGCAATGGAAACATCCGGGCGTTTCCTCCCGCCCTATCCGAAACAGGAACCTCCCGAAACAGCCATGTCCGGTGAGGACCTGTGTCAGGCGGAAGGTGAGGACGCCATGCCGCCTCTCAAGCCACTCCTCAAAGAGGGGACTTACCGCCGCAATCGCGGCGTGCCCAGCACTTGGTTGCGACAATCGCACTTTCCACGTCGCCATGAGATCCTGCCGGAGCTTTGTCCGCCGTGCCGCGACTTCCCGCAGCAGCGGAGTTACGCCCCGGCGTTTGGCCTCCTCGCGCCACTCCCAAGTGAGCGCGAGGACGTTTGCCTCCAGATCCCATGGCGGTAATCCGGCAAGGAGGCCCGCCGCCTCACCGGAGATCGTGCGGTATCCCCGGATCATCCGGATGGCCATGACCCTATGGGCCGCCTTCAACCGGCGTGCTGGTTGGCGCCTCAATGTAGGCGCCCACACCGGCGCCCCGTATAGGGCCATGGCCCGCACGACCCCCGCGTAGAGCCTCCGGCAGGAGGCGTTTGGCCCCCCTAGATTGGGCAGGAGCCGCTTCAAGGCAGCCCCGGCCCGCTCCAGTCTGGGAGCCAAACGTCGGAAGTGTTCCGCGAAGTTCCACCGGCTGTCGAGGACGAGTCCTAGGTACTTCATCGTCGACTCGACGCCGATGTGAACCCCTCCCACCGTTATCTGGGAACCCGTCAGTGGCGCATTCCGAAGACCATGAAACCACATGGCCTCGGACTTGTGCAAGGCCACCTCGAGTCCCAGTTGCCGGATCCTATCGACGATTGTCGCAACTCCGTGTGTCGCTAAGTCGGCCGCCGCCTGGTACGACCTCCCTTGCGCCAGGACCAGCGTGTCGTCAGCGTAGCAAACTACGCTGACGCCGCCAGGGAGGTCGGCGCGCAGCACCCAGTCGTATCCGATGTCCCACAGATGCGGCCCCAGGACCGATCCCTGTGGGACACCGCACGACATCTCTCGCCGGTTCCACTCTCCTAGGTGACCGGGGTAGATGACGGCCCTGTCCGTCAAATAGGCCTCAACCACACGACAGAGGTAGGTCGGCATCCGGTGGTACCGGAGTGCCTCCCTTATGCAACTCCAGGGCAGGGTGTTGAAGGCATTGGCGATGTCCAGAGACACCGCCAAGACGACCCCACCCCGGGCCACAGCATCCCCCGTCGTGAGGGCTCGCACGCGCATGATGGCGTCCACCGTGGAGCGCCCCCTGCGGAAACCGAACTGGCTCTCCGCCAAATCCGGCCCCACCCGCACCAGCCGCCCGACGAGGCGGTCTGCAATGACTCTTTCAAAGAGCTTGCCCACCTCGTCGAGCAGCACGATGGGCCGGTAAGCGGACGGAGAGTCCGCGGGGCGCCCCTGCTTCTTGATGAGGACCAGTTTCCCCGTCTTCCAGTGACGTGGGAACTGGCCCTCCTCCAAGCATGCGCTTAGGAGCCCTCTTAGTCGAGGCCCGAGAGCCTCCAAGGCCAGGACCCAGGCTTTTCCAGGCAAGCCGTCGGGTCCTGGGGCGGTATTCTTGGCATTCAGCCTACGTACCGCCACTCTCAATTCTACCTCGGTCACCTCTGGAGCATCGTCGTCGTCGTCGGTGTGGTCCGCGTCGGGCACCGCAGGAGGCGGAGCCATGGGCGGGGGAGCATGCTCCCCTCGCGAGGGAAACAGAGCGCTCACCACGTCCTGCACGAGCTGAGGCCGGAGACTCTGGGTCAGCGGGGGAGCCCACGGGCGGATTTTCTCCCGCACCGTTTTGTAGGGGCGTCCCCACGGGTCTCTGTTCAGAGTCTCCAGCGACTCCTCGCGGGCCAGTGACCTGGCCCGCAGGATCTCCGCTCGGAGGGCGGTCTTCGCCACTCTGTACCCCTCGTATAGCTCCGCCTGAATGGCTTCCGTATCCGGAGGGCGGATACGGAGCCTGCGGTGCCTGGTGTACTGATGCCGCGCAGCAACGCACGCCTCGCGCAGAGCTGTGAGCTCCGGCGACCACCAGTACACCTGGCGTGAAGCACGTCCTGGCTGGACCCGGGGCATTGCCACGTCGTGCGGTGTGACGTCAAGTAGTCTTGAGTAGTTCGCATATGGCATTGTAGATGGCGCCACTTTACTTTTTGTGTTTTCCACATTTGTTGATTTGAAGTTTCGTATGTAGATGTCCGCCACAGCTCTCGAAATTATATTTGATTGTATTTTGTGAAAATACTATGACGATTCGCAGCAAATCCATGTAACTCCTGTTCGAGGAGTAAAGCATTGTTAAATTTTATGATTCTCGTTGTATTTTACCAAAAAATAATGCTTAGTGTGAATTATTTGTGAAAAATATAAAAAGGAAGGCTGTTTCTATTTCCCTGGAAACTGGGGGCAAAAGCTACGAGGGAGGGGTGAATAGAGAAAAAATGCTAGGGTTGTCAAAATCAACTTTTATTAAAGGTTCGGTAGGTATTAGTTTTATAATTTTTTATTATAATTAATAGATATTGTATATTTTTCAAATATCAAAATTATTAAAATTGTATTGTTATAAACAATGCTATTTTTTTATAATGATTAAATCACTTTTATACGTCTACCTATATTTATATACCTATGTCTAGGTGGGTACCTAAATATAATAATCCTCAAACCTCAAATATCTGACACAGATATTAAAGGTGGTGTTTATAATATTTATTATTAATAGGTGATACAATATCTAATTTAAAATATCCTTATTAGCCATATCGGATAGTTGAGGATAAAGATATTTATCTTATTTATGTACAGTATTCTAACTGTCTTAAATATTTACCTACATAATCAACCAACTATATCGTTTTAGGAATCTACATAAAACAAATAAAAAAACATAGCAAAAATAAAAGAATAGGTACTCCAAATTATAACGAACTATCAAATGCTATGAAAAAACTATCCATATTTGGTAATCAATCTTAGGTTTTATGCGAGATCAAGAATCACTATTATTCCTCTTAAAATTAGGTACATATGAACCCAGTAATAATAAACTTCAGATCTGTTTAGTTTCGTTTTCAAATTAGTAACATAAATAAAAGATTTGATGGAAGCAGATCAAATAGTAAGTGTAATTTGATTGGATGAAATCTTTTAAAATATCAGCGTCATTCATATAATAACCGGGCCGTCTGCTTTTTGTTGGAGTTGTTGCAGTTTTATTTGAGAACAGTTTCTTTAATTCTGCATCGCTCACTAGGACATTAGAAAGAATTTCAAGGTTTTTCGGTTTCTTCTCTTCTTCATTGTTCCTTACAATGGTTTCAATGTGCCCTATACCATCCAGATCGTCTTCATAAATTTCAGGGATAGTGTTTACGTCGTAAGGACCTATGTTATATGAACCACTTGCATCCACTTTATCAGATGGATTCGCTTTTCAATTATCGGCATAGTGTTGACATAGGAACAACTTGCAACGGCTTTATCGAGTTGATTTTCATGTTCAGGTGGATAATTTTCTTTGCAATCGCTTTTTTGATCAGATTTTGTTTTTTCCCTTTACCCTTCCGTTTGTCCATCTTTACTCCATCCGTTATTTTTTTAACTTTTTGCTGTTTCTTCTTTTCTCTTGGTACTGAAAAAGGTACGTATTCTGGTTCAGTTTCAATATAGTCTTTATTGCTCGAACATAACAATTTTTCCTGTCTAAACCTGAAGCTTTTTCTTTTTTTAGGTTCAGCTATATTAATTGTCCCATATCGCATTTCGTTTAAATAATTTAACACAGTTTCAGCTTCTTTATCTTTATCCTCATAAGCAGGCAATTTTTTTAAGATTTCTGACGGATCGAACGGGTTTATGCCTGTTATTCTAAATCCAGAAATAATATTGGCTGGCCCATTATCCTTTAAATTGTCCATTAATTTTAGAAGTAGTTTGGGGAAACAACCTTTTGATACAAAAGAGTGATTGCACCCATCAGTTTTCTTCCACTGTAAAATTATGTTTCTCCATACTATCTTCATGGGTCTGAAGAAAGCAACACCAAGAGGTTGGGTAATAATATATGTAGAATTAGCTGGTAAGAAAATAAAATGTTAATCCTTTTCGTGACATTATCTTATCAAATCAATTGAAAGGTGGGATGATAAATGATCACCTATTAAACATTTTTTACCGAGTTTATTTAAAAAAAAGAAAGAATCATTTTGGTCACCTAATCCTCAAAAACATTAGCATCAAACCAGCCAGATTGGCTTCTATTATAACGGGCAACTTTTGGGCCAGATTTTGTCCAAATATCTTATAAGTTTTGAGCCTTAGCCGTACAGGACATCATAATTACATAATAGATACTGCAGCTTTTGAGTGATTCATCACCCTTTCAGGGTATTTTATTTATTCCTCTTTTAGTGATAATCATTTTTCGACCGGGACCAATTAGCTAAATTAGTTTCGTCGTAGTTTACAATATTATTAATCGGAACATCACTAACAGACTTTTTTAGTGTTCAAAATACTCTTTTATGGAATTTGAAGAGACCGCAGCTCGACTTCTTTTAATATTCTATGATACCCTCTGTGATATCCTATCACAGTGTTTTAAAAAAAACTTCTGGCAAAATCTGGCCCAGGCATGTTATCCTTAAATCTTTTCTCTGTAATGCCTAATTCATCCAAATATTTTTTTACCAATAACCTTAAGTCATAAAGTTACAGAGGATATCCCCATTCGGCACATAACTTGATGTATTTTATAAATGCTAGTTCAGTCTCTTTTGATAGCACTGTCTGGCCTCCTTGGGTCTTCAAATTTGTTATGCTATAAAGGACAGATTTGTCTATTTCAAATTTTTTGGCGACGCTACTTAAAGAATCGGTTCTTTCCAAGTATTCGCTTAAGAAATAATAATAAAATAATACAATTTACAAAGTTCAAATTAACGACGAAAAAAAAGGAAAATAGAATGACAGTAACAAATTAAAAAAGGAATAATAATAAAAACGGAAATCAAGTAAATAATTTGACTAAAAATGTCTCACCTTTTTTAAAAGCTCAAAAGAAAAAAGAAAAGAGTGAGAAGTTTTTAGTCAAAATTATAAAATTGTCCTTGATTGACAACCCTGAAAATTATGTTTCTATTCACCTTTTTTTCGTTTTTATTAACTCGTCACTCGTATCTATTCACCCTTTTCTTCTTCCCCTTCTTTCCTTTTCTTTTCTTTTCTTTTGACTCTGAAGGCGTTTCTTTTCACCTCCCACTCGTATATAATACACCTCAAATAAAGGAAAAAGTACCAGTGTCCTGATTTTACTAGAAATACGAACAAAATCATTAAATATTTGTACTCACCTTTGTATCCCTAAGAGATGAGAAACTTAACTATCTGATTATATAAAAAAGAAGGAGATACAACCGAAGAACTTCAATTTTGATAAAAGTTTGACACAGCCTTAAATCAGTTGCACACGCAAACGTCACTTTAGCCGCTTTTTTCTTTATGACATTAAGCTTGATGTAAATTTTGGGGTAGCCAGAATAACGGAAAAATGTTGCCGTTTAATAAATAGTAGAAATATACATACGATAACAAGCTATAGGCAAAAAGACACAACAATAATAAACTCCCAGATTTGTTTACATTCACCCCGCAATTTCTATTAACCCCATTTTTACTAGGTAGGTTCCCAATTTTTTTTAGTCCCAGCATGTCCAAGCCTTACTGATCACGGTCCATGCACCGGGCATATGGATAGACCAAGGATTACCGATATGAAACTTGACTGAATGAAATCGTTACATGTGTATTCGATACCCGTTTGGCAGGATTTTAAACGAACTACGAATATGATTCTGTAGAAATATTTATGAAGTATTTTTAGTGTATATTTTTTAAAGGTTTCTCAAAATGGAAGTGTGGTACTTCACTCCCACATTTTCGCCAAACAAATACTAGTGTCTTTTGAATTGCCGCGCTTTTGCAAAAGACTTCAATAGTTTAATATCTATTTAACGTTAAGCAGTTGTTCACGGCTGTCAATCGTAGATCTTTGACAGAATAAGTAGCCCAAAAGTCTGACAATCAGTCTCGCGAAGGGTATCCTGTTACCCAGTAACTTGTTTGTGGAGGTCAAATAGGGTCATAATCAACTATAATGTTCCCACTGCTGGGACACAGGCCTCCTCTCTGTGAGAGGCACTCCCTCTCACCATAATCCAGGTAGATGTCACATGTCTTCAAATTTTTGGTTCTAGGACACGCTTTCCATTTCTGGCGATGTTTTACTTCACCGTTTTAAGAGCAGTGGTGACGAAATAATTTACACTAGGTAGAGTACCTGCTGGGGTGTGAAACCACGACCTATATTTAAGATGCGGCCATTACCAGTGGCCAACCACTATTCTTAGGTAGTCTCTCAGGTAGGCAGTCGGTCTATATATCATACTGGTACTCAACTGCATCTGGTTAGACTGAAACCAGATCCCAACCTCGTAGTTAGGAACTGCCAGAGGTGCGGGTTATTCGAAAGAGATACCGTGGCCCCTGGCACACAGGCAACTGAAGGAACACGGGTGGGTTTTAGTCAGTAAAAGTCTGACACGCCCTCCCGCTCCGCCCAGAGCAAGAGAAGTTATTTGATGATTTCCCACCCAAAAAAAAAAAAAAACGGTAGATGTAGGGACGATAAGTATATGCTAGTTGCGTGAAACATTCTGGTTGTGCACTGGAGGATTTTGCTCGCTTGATATCAGTGTGACGTGTAGTTTGCATGTGGGGATGTAGGTGCCGACATGCATTGAAATAGTCTAGTGTTTAAAGTAGAAATTAAATAAAATGTTCTGTAAATGTACAGTCATTATTTCAGCCGACAGATGGCAGATGTCCACTGGACGTCGGACTGGACATAGTCTTCCCCCAAAAGAGGGGTTTTGCCATTATCGCCACGCTTGGCAGGCGGGTTGGCGATCGCAGTATGGTAATACAATGCATAGAGAACGCCGCTGCCCATTCTCTATTAAGTCTCTTAGTCACCTTCTACGAAACCCACGGGAAAAAATGGGATGGTGCTATTCTTTTACATCCGGCACCACACGGAACAGTACGGTATATCTAATGTACAGTCTATCTTCATGCTACTGGACAAGCCACCACGTTAGCAAGCTACCGTTCTAGGGTTATTGCTCAAGAGCAATAACCCTAGAAGCACATACATTCTCCTGAGGCTGTTTAGAATGCTTGATATTCACTTATTTTGGGTTCTTCTTTTGGAATAGAAGATTTCAGTAATTTTTTTGTCCAAGCTATGAAATTTGCAAGAAAATCTCGATATGAAAATATCACAATTACCCAGAGTAGGTATGTGATAGGTGCTACAAAAGTAAATACAATATACAACTAATAAATAGCTTATTTGTGTTAGCAATTAACACAATAGAACAATGTAAACAATTAAATAATTCAGGTCAAATAAAATAAGCGAATTGTAACATTTTGCTTAGTACTAAATGATTTGTTAATTCAACGCAATGATAATATGGAGAAATTTCCATCGACATTTTATCATTTATTATGTACATATGTATTTACCAGTTAATCCGATACTATGTTAATATATCTTCAGTGCTATTAGTACCTACATAAATTAGAGGAAATTAATTACCAAGTGTCGATAATTACGATGAATTTACTAATCATCATAATCTTAATACTAATTGATTACTAAATTAGGCACTGAATTGTAAATTTTATTTGTTGGATAGATTAGTTTTCGCAGTAGTTATAACCATTCAATTTTTGGAAGTACGCGGCATGCTACCTATCTTATTGAAATGATGATCAGTCTGACATGGTATGTCAGTCAATGAATCTTGTCAGTTTTGAAAGTCTTATAAGCTATTCCCTTTTCTTTGGCAGATCCAGTAGCACGATTCATCTGTGTGTTTGCAGTGATATCATTGCTTATGTTTTATTTTAACATAACATGATCATGACATTTTAACATAACATGTTCCGTGTGGTGCCGAAAGAATAGGACTATTCCTTGTCTTCCCGTGGGTGTCGCAGAAGGCGACTAAGGGACTTACTAGAGAATGTACAGCAGCTTTCTCTATGCATTTGACCACCATACTGCGATCGCCAACCGCCTGCCAAGCGTAGCGATTATGGTAAAATCCTCCCCTTTTGGGGGAGGCTCATGTCCAGCCCGTCCAGTCCCATATACCAGTCTTTTGGCTGGTATGATGAACATGACAACATCACGCTTGTTTTCCTCGTAGGGTAAGGCAGAAAGGAACCATAGTACACCCATATGTACCCAGTTTTATCCTAATAATATTTTAGATGTGAAAGTCTGTATGTTTAGATGTTTGTTACTCAATGACGCAAAAACAGCTGATCGGATTTGGATGAAATTTGGCACACAGGTAATATATAACCTGGATACTTTTTATTCTGGTAGTAAGTTCTTGTGGGATAATTTTCAACCTACGTACCCGTTTCCCGTTCGATATAAGCTAGTTTTGAATAAATAAGTCATTATGTAAGGTACCTACCATAAACAAAACAGGAATGTACAGAAATCAGTATCACCAGAAAGATCTTCCAGAACCAATAAATTCCTTCTACACTCAATACCAAGAAAATCTTCTATAATATTCGAACCTCTGAAAATACAGTATCATTTTCATATTCCGTAAGCTAATCCCGGTGTCAGATCTTCTAAACTGCATGCCTCACAAACCGACAGAGCCAGTGAACCGCTGACCACACCTTTAATCAATCAATCTAGCCAGCAAACCGCTGTCCTCTCTAAGACAAGCTGTGTTACTGGCCTTTTAGTGATTTGACCTAACGTGCGTGAATTTATTTGACACTTGTGAACTACAAAACGATGATGTCCCATTGAAATATAGTTTAACACTAAACTTCACACAACATCACGCATTTATCTCGAGGAGGTTTTTTTGTTTTTTTGAAGGTGGGATATCATCAAATAACTTCCTCCCACTCTGGGTGGAGCGGGAGGGTACACGATTTTTACTGACTAAAACCCCACCCATGTTCCTTCGGTTGCCTGTGTGCCCTGGCAGGCATCGGCCCTTGCGGACCCCACCAGTTTATGCTGACATCTCCTTTAGGCGCGCGTGGAACACAACGCGCCGTCGACCCGAGCTTGGTCCTTACCGGACAGCGAGCTACCCATTGCTCGCCATCCGCAAACCCACGCGTACGGTGGCCGGGAATCAGCCTCAGATTCCCGACGCCCAGGCCGTCTCCTGCGGCGACTAGGGCCGTGAGGGCGCGTATACTGCCTCTCCCTTACGTGCGCCACCTTCTTCTTCGCGAGCATTACTGCTTCACAGTTGGAGGTGACGACTACCCATGCACTCTCGCTCCGTACCATGGCCTGGACCAAGGCCGGACGCGACAGATCGCCGCCGCCGATCGCCTCCACAAGGACACGGCGTGGTGGTGCTCCGCCCAAGCTAGGCAGACCTCCACCGTGTCCACAGGGCGATCTACTACCTCTAGGGGTTAGGCAGAGCTTTACTTGCAGTGCATTCACATTTGCACAAACACATTACTTAAAAATTTAATGCTGACACCAGGGTGACAACCAGTCTTACGAAGGGGTTTCGTATTACCCAGTAATTGGGTTGTGGAGGTCAGATAGGCAGTCGGTCCATATAAAATACTGGTACTCAGCTGCATCCGATTAGACTGAAAGTCAAACTCAACATATTTGGAAAAAATTACACAGATGATAAAGTCGTCAACAAGAAAGCCTCTGCCTACACCCAAGTAATGCTCTTAGGGTAACAGCAGACCATCTTGTTAACGATACACGTGTAATTGTGGATCCCAATGTGTATACAGGTCATGGGACTGATCCGGGAACGTAACGGAATTCGAGCGAACGGAAGAGGAGATGCGGCTTCCGTGTTTAAAATAATTCGCGCGGGATAGGGACTTTTAGAGAGTACGATTTTTGTTTTGACTTTTCGCAAAACATTGTATGATTATGATTTCCCAAAATTAAATACGAAACTATTTTAATTCGGTAGTTTACTCACGAAAATTAAATCACTCTAGTGCGGTAGGTGTAGGTAATAGGTAGGAATGTATTATGTTCTTTATACAGTGGGGTATACGCAATTACCCCGCTGTCTGACACAATAACAGTAGGAATGGCTTCAATTTTGACAGTTCCACAACATTCATTTGGGATATTTACGATGTTGAGCAGACTTTTTTTTTTATCGTATGTATGTACCATTGAAATGAGCAATTTCCTTTGAAATTATTCAGATTATGATTAATAGTGTGTTACGCTATTTGAGTGCTGTGTTATATCAGCAAAAGGTCTAATTTAGGGTTGTGGTATACAGATCAACAAACTAAATTAAAACTTTTTCCATTAAAAAAAAAACAAATTTCCAGAAAAATATTTCGGAAGGCGGTGACAAAAAATAAAATAAGTACACAGACATATCCTAAGTCACCGACTTTTTCAGTTTTTAGTTGTAGTACCTACCCCACACCAATTCGAAATTTCATCATCCTTGGGGCCAAAACAATACATATTTATGCGATAGCAGCAATCGCGGTCGATTTGCTGTCATTTTTTAAAGATTTTCGTTGTTTGTCTCCGAAACGCATCATCAACAGATCTATATAAAATTTAAATGGGACCATTTCGGAATTAACCAAATGTATGGGAGAGCTGATAATTTTTTGAAAAGTGGTTGATGTTAAATTTGACTTCACCTTTCTAATACATGCTGTATTAGGGTAAGAAAACAGGGTGGCAAAGACATCGACGGGCAAACTGTAACCACAAATTCAGAACATGACCATGATCAAATCAAAAATAAATCTGTTGTTTCGTTGAAACCTACGTGGTCAAAATGTTTGGATCAGCATTCTTTTTTTAAAGATATTAACTGACGAAAAAAATTCAACGCAGGAGGGTTCAAAAACATGCACTGAATCGATAATAACAGGTTTTGCGTCGATGTTTCTGCCACCCTGTATAAAATAAAAGTGATGATCGATCATTAAATCGAAATCAAAGCTTTTACACTCAACAAAAATCAATAAGTGATTTCACCAACTTTAGAAAGACGCGAATCAAGGTTATTATTAGCCACAGCGAATTTGGTTTACCACTTAATTTACAAAACTTAGGTCTTGAAACCTAGCAAACATTAATTAACAAATTGGAAATGTTACGAACAAGTTCTCAATTAATTTTAAATAGAAACTAACCTAACTAAATCAAATTATGGCGAAAGTTATTTACTCATTTTATTTGGAACCATCTTTGTTTTATTTTTAGTTACAGTAACTATGTGGGTCTTAATACACGCTCGCACGGATTTAAGAACACCGCGGCTTGATTTTGCCGACTTTCACAGCTGAACTTAAAAGGATAGGCTACGGTTTTTCTCAGTAGGATTTTCCTGTAGGATGATTATGACATCCACGCCAGTACATAATCCCTCTTACGTATAAAGGTTGCTTAAAGTGTTCGTCAAAAATGTATGGTAAAACAGTCGCCTGTCATGACTATAAGCAACGTTTATAAATAAGGGGGAATATGTTTACAGTAAACACTCATTTTTGCCAGCACCTTTTGCCATACGCAGAGTTCGAGGCCGAAAACAGTATCCTATGTGTAGTAAATTTCATCCAAATCCGTTCAGCCGTTTTAGCGTGATTGTGATACAAACATCTAAACTTACAAACTTTCACATTTATAATATTATTAGGATTCTACCAACTTTGTAATTGATAGATACCATCTTATGATATCGTTGCTTACTTTTAACTAAATTCTTATCAACTTACATGTGGGTCGCGTCGTATCGGAACGTGTAAATAATCCCTAATTACACGGTCTATTACATTCATAAACAATAAATTAGTACGGTCCTTTCCCTTAAACGTTGGGGAAAATTAAACTTCCGCAATTACCTACTATCACAACATACAACTGCAAACAAAACTTAATAATAGATCACAAACCGTGTGAGCGAAGGGTTTCCCCATTGGCAAAATGACGAACTTCCATACAAACTATTATCAACTATTTAATCCCTTTAAGTGATGATGTTTCAAAAATCCTTCCTTAGCGCTCCTTGTAGTTAACTTATGGAAACACTGTGGAAAATATCATACTTCTAGACCCAGTGGTTTAGCTTGTCTGTCAGCGAATGCATTCGTTTAAGATTTTTTTGTTCAGTTTGTTGAATTGTTTACTAGCAGGAGACAAGATCTTTTTTGCTAGCCTGTATAGTGTCTCACTGTTGGTCAAAAGCCTCCTCTTTTACCTTCCCAGTCTTATGCAATCTCTGGCCATGTTGGCCCAGCAAATCTAATCAGATCGTCACGCCACCTTCGTCGTGGTCTACCTCAACAGCGATGTCCTCCCGCAGGCGTCCAGTGAGTGAAGATCTTTGCTTACCTCCAGTAATAACAAGTAAAATTAAGATTTTCACTTTTCCACCGAATAATTATATTCTTTGATCTCACATAACTAACTAAAAGTGACTTTACAAAAAACAGGCAGGTATGCTGGAAGACGATTTCTTTAGAAACAAGCATCACCTCTGTACCTATTTTTCTGTTCCTTTCTTCTTGTCTATGTATATGTGTGTATATAAATGGTTAAATCAATGAATAAAAATCTATAGAACGTCTCGTCTCGTTCTATAGAACGTCTCACAAAGTCCTTCAGAAAAAGATATGCAACTTAAAACCTAAGGCAATCGTTTCTGCCTACTCCCAAAGGACACAACCATGCCATATCTACATACAAGTATTTTAGTAAAAACACAAGAAGGTACTCCACTTTACCAATAGCAGTAGGAATGTCTACAGACACTTCATTCTATACATTACCGTTATCTCAATAAATGCAGGTTCCTCTTTTACGGGCTGTCGTCTTCTGATTTACAGCATCCTTGAGACTCAGATGGATTTATGTGTCGTAAGAAAATGGCACACTAGTTGAATGAAAATTTGAGAGAATTTACTTCTGGGTCCCTATATTTTATGGAGTTTATTTGACCTTTGATGTCTTACTAAAAGGTATCGTTTACCTAATTAATATATTCATCATCATCATCATTTCAGCTGAAAGACGTCCACTGCTGGAAATAAGCCTCCCCTAAAAGGATGGGATTTGCCATAATCGCCACGCTTGGCAGGCGGGTTGGCGATCGCAGTATGGTGGTCAAATGCATAGAGAATGCTGCTGCCCATTCTCTAGTAAGTCCCTTAGTCGCCTTCTACGACACCCAGAAGAAGAACTGGGATGGTGCTATTCTTTTACGTCCGGCACCACACGGAACAATGAATATATTGTGGAGGTCAGATAGGCAGTCGCTCCATGTTAAATACTGGTATTCAGCTGCATCCGGTTAGACTGGAAGCCGCCCCCAACATAGTTGGGAAAAGACTAGGCAGATAATTCGAGCAATGGCCTTAATTCTTTACAAGTTGCTGAGCACAGGTTACTTTGAATCTGACAAACTGAAAGTTACAATCTGAGTACGCTGATGAAGTTAAAGAAGAAAGGACGGGAGGGATAGAATCTAATCGATTTTGCCGTTGGCTTCGCCCGCGTGGTGGATAATAGCCCACAGGATTGTTTTACCAGGATATAATGTATCTTACATGTTAATCATAAATAAGTGTATAATCTATCTGTATGCCAAGTGTAGCTGTTGTTGCGTGAATGAGTGACAAATAACCAACCATTTGAATATTCTAACATAGGTACAAACTGTCACAGTTATAATACTACAGGATTCCTTTGCCTGTGTGCCAGTTACCAGTATTCAGAATGTCCATAACATATTTCAGAGTTTCCTTGAGATCACAGTACTTATGGGTAATATGTATCCGCTGCAACCCGGTCTTCTTCGCTGTTTTTCATCTTTGCACCAAGTAATAAGCTTTCACGTATAGACACTGCTAAAAAGAATATCTTAACGTACTTTTTTATGGACATGAGATTCTCAATCAGCCAACTAGATATAGATATAATACATAGTTCTACGAACAAACTAGCCTAATAAACCCAAAGGCACACGATTTAATTAAACAACTTCTCACAACAATACGAGACACAGTATTGTACCGAAAACAACGCAGTTGTATTCACAGAGAAAAACAAATGTACGGACTAAATACGAACTACCAGGAACATTTCTCCAAAAAGCGGTATATAATTTTAATTAAAGAATGTTGCAGAGATGCAGTGCTAGCTTTAGCATTATAGCTAAGCTACACAACTTCGGAGCGTGTGGTTGTACCGAACTTTTCTAATGGATACAATAGCGAATTTATACGTATGGAATGTACTTTTTTTGTGTCTGTTTTATTATAGTTTTTGACGTTTTTATTTGCTTGAATTATGGCACGTATGCAACAGTGGGATGGTGTGGTCGGGAAAACAGGAGAGTTTTTACTTTGACCGTATTACTTATGTTAGCTTAGTTTTTATATATTTTATTTATTGTTTGCTCTCATGCACATTACACATTTTATAATAAATTACAGTCGGTTTTGTACATTAACTCTATAAAGGCACTGCAAAGCGCAATGTTGGTTTGCTGTTGAGTTTATGAACAATCAATTTAATTAACATATCACACAATTAGCAACTATTAACGTAACGAATATTATTATTACGAATTTATCATAAACCAACCATTACCGCACCAACCATTTATAATAAAATCCCAAAACCTATAAAAGAAATGCCTACTGCTCTGTTTAAAAAACATTTAAAAAAATATCTCATTGCTAAATGCTATTATTCCATAACGGAATTTTTAAATGAGCGTAATTAATTAAATGGATTTCTTAATTTCTAGGACTTTTTTAACAGTTTTCACAATTACGACATTTTTCGCAGTTATGTATGAAATTTTGGCATATGTAATGTATTCTCCCTAATTTTTTTTTTTTATTGAGGATTAAGTTATTCTCTTTTTATTTTATTGTGTAGAGTCAAATACAAATTTTTTGGTTTTTTTTTTCTAGACCAAAAAAAACATGTTATTATTGTACGCCATTAATGGCAAAACATGCAGATCTGCTTATTATTTTTAAGACCTTGCACATATTGTTTGATGTATACTCATGTTTTACAATAAATATATTCTATTCTATTCTGTTCTAAGAATTATTAACTAACACAATACAATACATTTCAGTAAATAATGAAACATAAAAGAAATAAAAATACATGTCTCGAAGTCATTATGATGTACAATTAATAGTAATAAATAATATACAATAACACACATAAAGTCATCTTTACTTAGATTGCAATAGTAGGAGTATAGTAAAATAATAGATTTAAAAAAAACTTATAGTTACAATAATGACATGTCAAGTTATTGATTAAATTGAATTATGGTATGTCATTTTACAATTCAATACAAAATAAATAAAATAGATTCGATTCGAATGTCAGTGGAATAAACAATATGTATGTCTTTGAACAGGCCAGATATAACAAAAAAAGAGGAAGTTCTGAATCACGTACCTACACATCTATAAATTTTTATTCGTCATGTATTCGTCAACTGTGTACTAACATTTCTCTATTAAAAGTAATCTTAGCTTGCTATGGAATGAATTCTCATCATCGTCATCTTTTATGTATTTCGGTAATTTATTATAAATCGTTGCGATTCTATAGTTGCTGTTTTTCATACTTATTTTTAATTTTGGTGTAATAATCAACTTTTTTTTGTTTCTCGGTTCTAATTTTGGTTTGCTCCTCTATTTGATCGAAAATAATCTCTGTGTTTTGCACGAACGTAACTATTTGTAATATGTAAAGGGGTTTTTTTATTTTTTCTGGGTGGGAAATCATCAAATAACTTCTCCCGCTCTGGGTGGAGCGGGAGGGCGTATCAGACTTTTACTGACTAAAACCCACCCGTGTTCCCTCAGTTGCCTGTGTGCCAGGGGCGGCGGTATCTCTTTCGAACAATCCGCACCCCCGGCAGGCATCGGCCCTTGCGAGCCCCATCTGTTGCTGCTGACATCTCTTTGAGGCGCGCGTAGAACACAACGCGCCGTCGACCCGGGCTTGGTCCTTACCGGACAGCGAGCTACCCATTACTCGCCGTCCGCAAGCCCGTGCCTACGGTGGCCGGGAATCAGCCTGGGATTCCCGACGCCCAGGGCGTCTCCTGCGAAGGCCACGGCTGTGAGGGCGCATGTATTGCATCTCCCTCACGTGCGCCGCCTCCCTCTTTGCGAGCATAACTGCTTCGCTGAAGGAGGCGACTGCCAGCCATGCCCTCTCGCTCCGTACCATGGCCTGGACCAGGGTCGGACGCGAGAGATCGCCGCCGCCGATCACCTCCACGAGGACACGGCGTTGCTCCGCCCAAGCTGGGCAGACCTCCACCGTATGCTCCACCATGTCCTCTGGGCGATCTTCGCAATGGAAACACCCGGGCGTTTCCTCCCGCCCAATCCGAAACAGGAACCTCCCGAAACAGCCATGTCCGGTGAGGACCTGTGTCAGGCGGAAGGTGAGGACGCCATGCCGCCTCTCAAGCCACTCCTCAAAGAGGGGACTTACCGCCGCAATCGCGGCGTGCCCAATATGTAAAGGGGTAACGTTATTATTTTATTTTTATCAAATGTGGTTTACAACTTTCCCATGGGTTAATAATATTCATAAGGGTGCATAGACATTTCTTTTGCATGATGAAAATATCATAAAAATCCGTGCTTTTATCCCACAATATTAAGCCATAGTTAAACCATGCAAAAGCGCGCGCGGTCTCATAGTTTGTTCCTTTTTAATTTGTTTATTGCATTAAAAAAAAATTGATAAGTTAGGCCTCAGACTTTCGATATGCTTTTCCCTGTTACAATATTGTCCAATGTTAAACCAAGAAGCATGAAATCGTCTCTTTCTGGGATATTTAATTTATTACTAAGGTTATTTATGCTAAGCGGTTTTCGTTGGTATGTCTTAATTGAGTTAGATTACTTTTAATCAATCCCATTCACATCATGAAATAGTTCAAATGGAAACACCGTTTGTCGCATGTTAATTTTTACACCTAAGCATGATGTTGCTGGTTAAAGAATCTGATCAGATGGATTAAAATTAATCAAAAATACTTTCAATAGTAAAAATTACCTCCTCGTCTTGACTACAAAATTCCAATCATCTAAAATTTCCTCCAAAACATATAACCGAAATCAAACATTAGCATGACCAGTCTTTAATGTTACCAATGCTGGGACTCAGGCCTCCTCTCTTCGAGAAAGTGGGCTGTAATCTACCACATGGGCCTGGTGCGGGTTAGTTCGAAATCGAACGAAATCAAATACAAAAAAAAAAGAACAAAGGGAAGTTTTTAATTCAAAGATGAACTAAAAGGCGTGTTCTCCCCTCAGAACAGGAGTGCCACTGATTACCTTGTGGGATACATGGAAGGGTGTGGAGTAGAAATCAAAGTATCTCCTGATGGGTCTGTCGCCTTTCGCCATCAACTTCACGAAAGATTCCAGGAGTAACACCAGATCTGCTGTTTTGGAACTGTAACAGATAAAGTAATAATTATGGATCAGAAGAATTTCAAACTGATGTTTTTATAAGAAAAAAAGCCTGTTATTCATACAACAATCATTTGTAGCCAACTGACTAAAAAACGGACAGTCAGACGAAGATGGCAAAATTATAAGGTTTCTCGACCTAATCACTAGGTAGGTAAACAGCTAGTCTGGAACCTGCACTACACCATTCTTCGGTTCGCTTCGTGCAACCTCGGTTCGCCTCGGCCGACTTCCGATCGGTGTCGGTGTTTGCTCGCGAGTCAAAGGAGTCGAAGCCTTCCGTAGTTCTTAGCACGAGGCTATAGATACGTACTTTAAACTTCCGTCATTTTAAACCAGTACTTCATCGAAGCAACATTGCGAATAATGTAGAGCACAGGTTTTTGGTTTGTCGATCAGATGGATAATCACATGAAGGTAGACAGACGACCATTCGACCTGTACTACACTATCGAGAAGTTGATCGAAGTTAAACATTATATTATGAGAATGTAGAAGATTACTACGGTTCGCTTCGTGCAATCTCGGCTCGCCTCGGCCGACTTCCGATTTGTCGGTTTTTGCGCCCGAGTCAAATAATTCGAAACATCCTGTAGTAGTAGCATGCGTATATAGTTACGTACTTCGGACTTCGGTAAATTTTAGTGCAGTACTTCGTCGAAGCAACTACACGGGAGACTGCGAGGATGCTATTGCTAACCCATTGTTATGTAATAAAATCATTATTGTGTGGATTACTTTTACAATTGCCTAAAACCGAACCCATAGCCATTTTCAACCTCCTCTTAACATCATTCATAGCCTCCTCTGACGAAATCCTCCCTTATTTAATATACTTACCACTGATGCTTACGGTTCTCATTAATCAACATTTACTTAAAGGTACATAAACCAATCATGTGCCTTTAAAACATAAATCGGAATGCATTAGATACGGGGATCGAATAAATCAGGGATTCCACTCATTCCTTTGGGAGTAACGAAATCACGAATGTCATGGAACATTTGACTTGATTCCGCATTTACTGAGTAAAATTTGTGAATTAACTTAATTTTCCTTTTTTCTGCGCGACCAAATTGATAAATTTGAACCGTATTAAACAGTGAGCAATATAAATTTGTAGAAAAAATTTGGTTTTAAAAAAAATTGGTGCACAAGGTTGAATGTTGAATTGCACAAAAAGAATTTTGGTACAGAACTGTTCGGTCGTATTCAGCCCGAAATAAATTCATCAGCATCTTTTCAGCCGATAGACGTCCACTGCTGGACATAGGCCTACCCCACAATAAGTGGGGGTTTGCTATAATTGCTACGCTTGGCAGGCGGGTTGGCGATTGCAGTATGGTGGTAAAATGCATAGAGAACGCTGCTGCCTATTCTCTAGTAAGCCCCTTAGCCCCAAAATTACATAACTACATCAGTTTCCTAAAAATTACGGTGGCAGAAACCTTATCTTGGTTTTTAAGTGATAATCAGCATAAATAATGTTCCCCTGCTGGGACACGGGCCTCCTCTCTGTGAGAGGGAGTGGGCCGTAATCCACCACGTGGCCCCAGTGCTGGTTGGTGGATGTCACATGTCTTCGAACTTTTCGTCCTAGGACATGCCGGTTTCCTCAGGATGTTTCATCCTTCACCGTTTTGAGAGCAGTGATGATAAAACTTATTACAAAAAATAAATAATAGATTAAAAAATCTAAAAAAACACGCTTTAAAAATGCAACTAAAAAAGCAGAAAATAATTTCAAAAAAGCGTGGGGCGCTTTTTGAGGTATTTTTATAATCAATTAATATCAAGCATCCCACGCTTTTTTTAAATTATTTTCTGCTATTTTAGTTGCGTTTTTAGATACAGAATAAAAGTTAAGGTTAACTATGAACACTAATGCATCAGTTAAAATACACATTTCTGTGTTTTTCTTCCTTCACTTCGCTTCGCGATCAATCTATTTCCCAAAAAGAAAAATGCAAAAAATTAAAAAGAATTGACAGTAAGTAATTAAATAATCTTTCAAAACAACCTAAATCTCGCATTATAATTCTCGACAAAAATAAAAAAGGACCTCATTTATTACATAATAATTGAAACGATCTTGTATGACATGCATTTAAGTTTATGTAAATGCAGCATTTTAACTGTAAAAGTACCGTCTTTAAAATAAAGTTAATAAACGGAATCAACAAATTTTCGTATCCGGACTCTTATAAAAACAGTGATTTAACCAGTAATTTATTTCATAGTTAATGACCATGTTGGTCCATTTTCACATATGATATATTTTTATAACAGAACGTGTCAGACTCAGGCAGATTAAATTAAAAGTTGGTCGGTAGTTTGCTTTGAGGACGTTAAAAAAATTGCAAATATTAAAAAGTTTTAATTGCCAATCCGGAGCGCGCTATGTTAAACGCCTGGCACTTTACACACAAACGGTGGTATATATTGTGTGTGTGGTGATATATTTAATTCTGCACTGACATGCTGTGTTTCGTGTCCCTGCGATTAACCGCCGTACTTTGAACCAAAACGCAGGGTTTGGTGTATGGCGTCAGCCATATGTTATATCAAGTTACTCTTAATAACATATTTTCACAATAAGCTCTTACTACGTCATCAAAAAGAACATTTTAAAAACCACCTTTTCGGCCTGCCATTTGCATTCCAAAATTAAATATTGCCAGACAAAAGTAAGTACGTAGTCTGATACTAAGTATAACATGGAGTAAAGCTAGGGTTTCCAAAGACTGCGGTGGCTGCCACATAGCGTCCGTAATTAACGTCACGTCAAATGACGCCATTGAAACGTTATTCATGGAAGTATGTTTGGTGTGTTTACCTAGATACCGTTATTGACACCGTAAAATCAAACCCCGCTTTCATAATTTTCACGACAGCCATCAGCGGTAGGAAACTGTAGCTCAAGTATAATTGACCTTAACGTCAATTATGCTCTGCTTGGTGTTATCATCCCCTAACAGTACCTTATCATCACGGTATCCATTTCATCAAAAAACTTGAAAGTATCGTTTTTCGCTTCCACGTTAGCAGTCTGCATACCTATCTGAAAACAAAATAAGATATTTAACTTTAGTTTGTTTCTAAGTAAACCCACTTGTGACAAAGGAAATGTTTAATCAAGGAACTGTTCACGTATTTTTCAGGTGTTTGTCAGGTGGGCAGGCCCACTTAATCTGCGTGGTTCTTCCCTCAAAATACCATTTCAGATATCTATCTACATTGTCATCAACTAATCTGACCAAGATTGTGTCTGGATTTTAAAAGAGACTGTGACCTCTGAGTTTGTTTCGACTTATCTTCTCAAAGTAGTCACATAGTTTACTATCTGACTACGCCGACCTTATCTAGGTTCAAAAATATGATTGACGTGTTACAGTGTTTGTACAAACCTACTTACAGAAATAAAATCATTAATCGTTTATGAAATCTATATCAGGACATAAAAATATTCCCGATGGCGTTGGTGCTAAGATATATATTTAGCTGCCCTTATCAACGTTTTGAAGCATTTCTTATATACAGATAAGTTTTTATCCAGTGCGTAAACTGTAACCATGCATTCAGCATATCATTTTAGACCCCCCAGCGCAGAAACTTTTCGTCGGTAATACAAAAAAATCAGCTGTTCCATACATTTTGACCGCGTAGGTATTGCAATTTTCTATGAAACAGCTGATGTATTTTTTGTAAAACCGACGCAAAATTTCTGCGCTGGGGGTCTAGAATGATATGCTGAATTCATGGTTACAGTTTGCGCACTGGATAAAAGCTGACCCTGTGTATTGAGGACGACATAGGTTTTCCTTGCATATCTATATGTTTATACCTATTAAGAGCCAAGAAAGACCAATACACGTATGTGTACGGCAACTATTGTGATTTAGCAGAAAAATACAGTATGAACGAAAAACCCGTTTAAGAGTTTACATATTTAATGCAATCAGTATAGGTAGCTCCTTGGGAAACTTGGCAGAAAATGGCACAATCATGCCTTCTAAGAGAAAGCTAACATTTGTGAAGATTGTTTTAGCTTGTATTTCAAAGAAATCGTCGAAATAATACGACAGCTGTTTATACAATAGCCTGTACTGGGATCATAAAAATCAATTAGTAAACAAATTGCCTAGAATTGTTCGTATATTAAAATCACAACTCTTAGTCTTAAAAATAGCTACAAAACTAAAAAATGACGTAGGACACCTTACGTAATTTTCTTAACAATTAATGTCCGACTCCATACTTATTGATTGGTTTACCTGATTGGTTGACCAAAATCAAAGCCTTTCTTTATGTGCAATTTTAAGTGTTCCATTGCGAAGCCAATTCAAAATAAAATAGCTACTAAAGTTTCAGATCTAATATATAGGTACAAATTCTTTTACCACAGCAAAAAATACAGCACTCTGAGCAATACGTAATATTTTGATCTTCATGTCTTCACACACAATACAAACAAAACGTTTGTAGAATACTTTCTTATTTTTGTTATTAACATTTTTATGTACATTTTATTTTCTTTGTAAACTATATTGCGTGTAAGATTTTTTATGGTTTATTGGTAGTAAAAAGAGTTTATTATTCTTGAACTTGTGCCTACAAACGTGTTTCTTTTATTAAAATTAAAATGAACGATACAAAACGCCTCTCGTTGACTGAGGCTTAAAATGATTAGTTGTGATTTTTACTTGATCAGTGGGGTAATATCGTAGCATTCTAACAATTGCAATGCTGTTCTATTGACATTTCGACAACATTAATTTCGTTATACATTTTTTCAAATACATGAAGAAATGGATTAAAAATTTCAAAGTAAGCATGTTACGCAAATGGGGTGCGAGTCTAGGCTACCTTTCAGAATATAATTCGTAGTTAAGAAATAAATAAAACGTAAGCATATTATGGTTAATTTTTACTTGCACCGTATAATTTTTCCAAATACACCATTACCAACATTTACAATGAAAATTACAGTTTGAAAAGGAGACATGCGCCAACTATGTGGGAAAAGAATTTGATTAAAAATTACTTCACATTTTAGCTTATAGAGATATGAGGAACAGGGTGTAAAGTTCACTCTAGTAAAGGGAGGACCCTCCGACCAGACGGGTGTTGTGTCTGGTGGGCTACTGCCCGACGATTGATGTCGGGATATTGTATATATCGTCCCTTAGCTAACAACACCGCATAAGTCATTTTTACCAACTTTACAGGAGACGATAAAAACTGTCTATTTAAAAAAATCGGGGGAATTTTTCTGTTGTTATTTAATAAATACCCTAGTTAGCGGTTAAGAAATAATTATTTACACTTATTTTGACGATTTACTTTATTTTAACTTTTATTTTATGACTTGAGCTGTGTTGACTGATATTTTATTAGATTAAGGCGGTGTTGTTTGCGGAAATCTTAGGGAATAAGGTATTAAATAGATGATTTACAAAGAAAAAAATTTATTAGGAAATATTTCAAGAGTAATTAACAATCGTTATAACATACTTAGGTATCTATAACCTAAATCCAAAGAATCACATTATTGAGATCAATTGCTTAAAGTTATTTGGTGACACGACACGCGAACCTTTACAGCGTAAGTGCAATTTTTTTAAATAGGTAGGTATATAAAACATAGTCTTTAATAAACTCCAACGAAACAAGATATAATAGTAATAAAATTATTTAAAAAAAAAAAATACTCGAAATCTCTAGTCTAATAGTTAGTTGCAGTCTTTAGCGATTGCTGTGCGGAAGGTCATCATAAAAAGAGTGGCAACTAGATGGTATTACACTTTTTAGGTCTTGCAAATCTTCATACTTCCGCTTTGCAATTGGTATTCTAGCGGCATACAATTTCTGCAGGTGATTTATTTGTTTAATGCTGTTAATTGGCGTGGGACGATGTGGTAGCGGCTGAAGCTCGTCATCAAAATTAATTTTGTACCAAATTGTGCCATTTGGTCTGTACTCTAGCATACGTACATCTGTGACGACTGGGTCACCTGTCTTTTTACCAGGCCGTATAGATTTATAAATTAATTCTTTCGAAAAGTCGGTAAAAAAGGTATAGTCCAAATAACGAGCTTCGTAAGGCATAGGATCACTCCTAGCTGTTTTAGTTATAGCCATGTATTGTTGTGGAAGGTAAATTTCTTTACCTTTTAATTTACACTCTATTGCACTGTGTACGGAATCACATTCCATCTGGGTATGGCCTTTTTCCAGGTACTTTTGAGTAATCACAATATTTTTTTCAAACGCTAAACGTAATAAAGCATTGCTTAGGGTAACATTGCGATTTTGAGCACAACAGCCATCGGAATATAAAATCACAGGCAATAATTTCTGACTCAAAACCTTCTTTAGATGGTCTACTAAGCATGAAGCAAAAACAGAGGCTTCAAGCGTGCTATTTGACTCATCGAACCAATAACACATTACTTCCTTAGTTGCTAAATTGTATAATGTAAAATTATGGACGCATAATTTAGTTTTATAATAAATAGCACTGGCTTGAAGATACGGGGCCAATTTAACCGATTCAACATCCTGTGTGAATACGTGACAAGCTCCGGACAGTGCAATACCTTTGTCAGTATCTTTCTCTTTCCTGGCTCGATCTTTCTTCAAAACATGTTGAGCGTATTCTTCATCCGTAATGTTTCCAGTTTTATGACTGCAACAAACGTCACACTGATCTTTCTTAGGGTGGAATAGGCTCAGATTGGGTTTCAAAAATAATTTGTCAAATAATTTACGGCCAAGGCATTCTGTACCCTCTAACTCACAATTCTCTTTATATGTGTGATAGAGCTGTGTCATGTTCGAGAAAATTGGTTCTAAATATTCTCGTGATGTTTTAGCACGACAGTAATGCGACGGCATCTTTGGAAGACCTGCTAAAAACTTTTCAACATATTTGTGGTCTTCAATTTTCTCTGGATTTCTGCGATTACTGGTTGAAGTAGAGAAATTGGGAGGCATGGCACAGTCTGTTTTTGTCAACCAATATCTGACAAACCAATCTTTAATGCCGAGGGTGGCCAAGAACATTTTTTTACAGACTTGGTGACGTACATTATCAATCGTCAAAACGTAAGTTCGACTATCAGTTCTTTTGGATGATTCTGGATTTTTTGTAATTTTCTTTGGTACTTTATTAACGTGAGAAGTTATAAATGATCTTCGCTGCTCCCAGTTCATGTTCTTCCAGAAATTTTCAAACAAAAATTGCCGCTGTTGTTCGTTTATGTTGTCACATGATCTGAGTTTCGATTTCTTGCAAAACGCAGAAGTGCACGGTGGTTTCATGGATCTCGCAGGCTTAAATACGTCTTGTTTCACTTTGAATTTTTCATTAGTCTTTGCTTTTCTGTCTCTTCTGTATCCTAAATAATTTTCACCTTTCATCCGTAATTCTTTATTAACATTGCGTTTATATTTCTTTGGATCTTTTGTCGCCTTGTTCTGTCGTTTTTTATGACTTAACAAATCACCGTGATATGGAACATTACTGAGTATGACCACTTTTGAAGAACACGATGGAGTAGCAAAGCCACTGGATTGCTGCATATTGTTCTGGGTTATATTATTTTTATCTGTACATTGAGTATTGTTTTCACTAGCAATGACTATATCAGAAATTGGGTCTTGAGTATTCGTAGATACGAGAATATCTTGGTTTAAAGTAGGGAAAGATTCGTAATGATTAAATTTTATAGAATTTATATCAGCGACAATATTTCCTAGTTCTTGCACAACGTTCTTACTTTCTACCGTGATATTGGCAACATTCAATACAGCAGGCTGAGGATACTCGATGGCCACCGTGGCGAATTCGGGTGGTTCCTGTTGCAGATCAAATAAGTCATTAGCAACTATTTCCATAACTTGTAGATTGTTAATGTCAATGTTTTCAATATCCAAGTCTATGTTTTGATCAAATATTTTTTTTACATTGTCCTGGCTACTTATAATACTTTTCATGGACTCCCCGAAGTTTTGTTCATTTATTGGTGTTGCAAGAATTTCGTATTCACTAGGAGAATTGCATGCTTTGATATCAGAAGAACTAGTGTTATCTTTTTGATACAAATCTAAAAAAAAATAAGAATTATTGCATTTAAAAAATATAAATAATAAAAAATAAATGCGGACCTCAAAACAAACCTATGCAACTAACCTAATTTAATTCTTTTTTTATCTTCTTTGCAACTTTTGTTACGCGGTTTATGTTTTGACATCAGTCCTGCTTCTTGTAATTGTGCACATAACAATTCATCACCTGAACTCGGATCACTCCAGGAATCAATTTCTTCTCCATCCATAGTGTATTTCAATTATTGAGCTTCCTAAAAGAAATAAAATACATTTTGAAACACCGCCTAAGTTAAAAAAGAAAGTTAGTAAACACCGCTTAAGTAAATTAAGATATTCTATTATCATTTATTTCTATATTAATACGCGTAAATCAATAAACATTACTTCATTATATAGCTTACCTCTTAATCTTCTATTAAAACTTCTTGCATAGACCTTTCAGCGATAAAACTCACACAAAAATATAATAATCACGGAGCGCGAAGAACTTTTACGAAAAAAGTATGACAGACTAACGACTTGTGCGGTGTTGAGGGGCCAACCGACTTGCGCGCTGTCACTACTTTTCGAATTACGGCTTCTGATTGGCTGAAATCTATATCATGTGGCCAATGGTTAGACGCGCAATGAGCAGCTCCATCTAAAGGCATTCAAATGTGAAAACCGCCAATTTTCGACTTGAGCGGTGTTGTAAGCTAAGGGACGATATGTAGATTGGGCGGTAAACTCTGCTTGCGTGATGTAGTTGCGGTGTGACGTCAAGTCTTGAGTAGTTCGTATATGGCGTTGTAGATGGCGCCACTTTACTTTTTGTGTTTTTCCACATTTGTTGATTAGAAGTTTCGTATGTGGGGCATTGTAGATGGCCGCCATAAGCTTATCGATCATTAGCGCACCCTGGGTAGTCAGCTCTATTAATATCTTCCTGTAAAGCTAGTATTTTGACCGTTGCAAAAGCTATTTCAAAATACCTATTTCGCACAGGAGAAGAAGAAGTACAATCCAGAACAAGAACAACCTGCAGAACTAATGCATGTGTTCGCTGCCAATTCATCAACTAATCGATCAATTCAGCTTATCGCAGTCCACCGGGGTAATTGTGTAACACACTAACAGTAGCAATCGCTTTCATTTTGACAGTCCAACAACATTCATTGTGTTATTTACGTTCTTGAGCAGACATTTTTTTCGAACATATGAAGCAATGCATTAGGAACATCCTTCAAAATTATTCAAATTGTGATCGACAGTGTTACACTCCTCCGCGTTTCACATCCAGTCTGTCGCAGCCACTTTTTAAGGTAATTGCCAATTTGCCTATTCAAATTGCCTAACCATCAATTACACATGGGCTTAGTCTATTAAAATTCGTTCTGCGCTAGAGCAACTCAAGGTCAAAGTATTACCACCTACGACGTGCGGTCTATTGTCCCTAAATTAGCACGTGTAATCTAATCAGACACATGACATTACTCTGACACCTACTAAAAGGTGTCCCCGAAAAGTTAGTGATACGGTTTGCTCCGGGACAAAACCTGTATACGGATGACAGTATTTAGGTCTCTTGTGATTAGGGGCGAAGCTGTTTGACAACGAAATTGTAACCTACGTTGTTCAAACAGTAGAACATAATTAAAGTTTTCTTAGTCCCATTGGGGAACGTAATTGAACCTTTGTTTGTAGTAGGTACTTGGAAACCGCGCTTTGCGTAAAGTAATATGTAGATTTAGCTTAGTGTTGATTTTACAACTGAGATCATCAATCGGTTTGCCATTTGAGATGATAAGATATCTTTGTATTATCGTCCTCCAGTTATTTTCCCAATATACCGGGTGGCCTGGAAATCGACGCGCAAACTGAAACCATGAATTCAGCACATGGTTTGACACTCTACTTAGCGTAGGAACATTATGTCGGTTATCAATAGTTTTTCTTCTGTATCAAGGCATTGAATCTATTTTTATATCATTGCTTTGTAAGAATAACTTGGAGACATATTTTTATGATGATATTATTGCTATATCCAAGCCAAAGCTTTTTTCAGTTTTAACGAACGTAAATCGATAATTGTTTTAACCATAATTAATTAATTAAATTATGGTTAAAATTGTTTTAATTTCAACTATCGAAGTAGGCGGACTATAATACAGGATAAGTTTTTAAGCAGTGTGCAAACTGTAACCATGAATTTAGCATATCATTCTAGACCCCGCAGCGCAAAAAAAGTTCGTCAATTATACAAAAAAAAAAACAACTATTTCATTAAAAAAAGTTCAATACCTAAGCGGTCTTTTTTAAGCGACTTCAAAAAGGAGGAGGTTCTCAATTCGACGAAACCTTTTTATATTAACATACTCAGGAAACCTTATCTAAAGCCTCATCAGTTCAGCCGAAAGACGTCCACTGCTGGACATAGGCCTCCCCCAACTTGAGCAGGTTTTCCATAATCGCCACGAGCCTATTGCAAAGCCTATTGGATATTTAATAAACTATCTAAATATGACTGGGACTTTAACACAACCGATAAAATGTGGGTGTAGAACCTTCGGGGAAACAAGGCGTGATGTTATGTATCTATAGGTATATAACCATTACCCCCAACAACGAATTTCGACCTAACCCCATACCGAATGCGAGGATAACATCTCCATCAAACATAATATTTACATAACACAAGAAATTCATATTGTAACTCCTTCCTCCTTTTGAAACGAGAAACGAACAAAAAGAACCACAAATGAGCTGTGCAAAGAAAAGCAAATCCGCTGGAATTGAGCGTCACCCTAAAAACGTGATGACAGTTTGATCCGACGGATTGGTGCATCTAGTTCGGAAACGAGGGTGAACTATAGTTATGGGACATCCCTATTAGATGTGAAATGTGTTAGTGTAATCCCGAAATTGGGTTCAGAATTCTTTATTTCGATGTTAGGACACGGGAGCCTTCGTATTCTACAGGTATGATTTCGTTCAGAACATGATAAGTGCCTTTTTGCTTAAAAAATGTGGAAATCTACTAATACTACCGATAAATGACCTCTTTGGAATCCATCAGGCAATTTTCTCGTTGGAAATGATTTTTTGCCGCAAAAAAATGGTATTCCTTTTTAAAATAATTTTCTATTTTTCGCAGCATTTCATAGGATTCTAGACGGCGGGATTTCATAATGCGTTGCATTTTCTGTACGGAGAACGAGGGGTCATTAAAATCTGCTGGAGCGAGATAATGATAATTAGTGACGTGCCGCACCAGGAATGTTAGTCGAGTGAATTGACTAATCGATATTGTGGATTCACTCGGGAAGATGCAAAAAACGCAAGCTTATTTTAAATTCATTCTAGCGAGATACTGGCTTCTCTCGAAGTTTATAGGTAATAATAACAGTCGGCTAATTAATTATCAAGCCCGTAACCAGTTGAAAAATCTTCTCACCGCAATAACAAAGAGTTTGAGGGCAATTTTTAACAATATTTTCTCATTGAATTATGCAAATCGGTTTTGGTTGTGATTTTTCTTTTTTAATTTTAAATATTATGGTTAAGCCTTCTCATCGTCTTGCCCATAACTTTGGACATATTTACTTTGAATGGAGATAAATGAAATGATTATATGTCGATTTCTCTTTGTCGACAATCGACTAAAACAAAACTAAGCGTCACGTCTCTACCAGTAATGATCACGACTGCAGACGTTCGCCGTGTAATTGATATATAACGAATTTTAAATTATAATGGCGTTCAGGGACCTCTGACACCATTATGTCTTATAGCATTATTACGTACCTACTTATCATAACGAAGGCTCTTTTGGAATGTTTTATCGATATAAGAAAATTGAAATGTGAACTGAACTAAAGAGAGCAGTAATAAAGTGTATCTACTCAGAGATGCGTTTGAAATGTGGAAAACTGTTTATTTTACTGTTTTTAACAGCTTTAAACCATATATTATATTTTGCCATGATTGTGATTTTAAACCCAGGTTATGATCATGAAAGATGTCATAATCTGCCTAGCCTTTTTCCACATAGGGTATTACACTCATTTTTAAAAAGTGTCTTAATTATATTCTAGAGTGCTAAGAAATCCCAAAAAAAAAAAAAAAAAAATTTAATCGATTAGTGCCATAAAAATGCATTTAAATTTTACATTTCAAATTTTGCGCGTAATTTGACAAAAACGCTGGACGGATTATAAGCCATATTGCTCTGTGGGTATGACGTCAGTTTGCTATATAAACAAATGCGCTGGTATTTTATAAGACAATTGTTTATAATAAAAAAAAATGAGTTATTTTTCTACTTATCGTTGGTTTGCTGTTCCTGAATGAAAAGTATTATTTAAATATAAACTACTTTGGTTACGAAAATAATAAAAAGTACAAAGTTGCTCAGTTGACATGCCGTATGACGTAATAACATGGCGGCTACTATTACACGGTGTTCAAAAACAGATAAAAAAAACTGTCAGAAATTTATTTTGTTGTTTCATGAACTAAAACTAATATTTTCCGACTGCATTTTGCCTAAGCTATCTCAATAATTTATTTTTAGGCATTTTCTCATATAAAGTAAAATACCCTATTGTTAGCAATCCCACCACGATGATGATAAATACAAGCATGTCGTCTGTTGGGACAGGTCAGCTCTAAGCTGCAAAGGCTCTTTCTTCCAAAGGCCTTTCCATACATGGCCCTGAATTATAAGACTCACATAACATCCTATGAATAAAATTTTTAGAGTTTACAAGAGACCATGATCTTTAAGTTTGTTTTGGAATTTCTTATCAGGGATTAGTCAGCTAGGAAATGCCGGAACCACCTAGTTTTAAACGAATGACAAACAAAATATTGTCGTGACAAAATGTTTTAAAAGATCTACTTACATACGTACACATTTCATTTCCAACTTATTAAACCAAAATCCTAAGTTATTTATTAATTTTAGCAATACCTACATTGAATTTTCATTCAGCATGTATCAAATTGTATGCAAGACAGCAGTTTCCAAGTTTGTCAGTTCTGAACTATTCACTAAATGCGCTCCGTCACATTTATCAAATAAGATTTATGTGCACCTAGCACAGATATGACAGTAAAGGTTTCTGTGCTGTTTCTGTTTGTATGTCATCTATCCTTCAGGACATTCAACCAAAATAGTTTGTCGGAATTGTACTGGCTTTTGCCGGTGGCATCGCCCGTGTGGAGCTCGATAATTATCCAACGGAAACGTACCGAGATAAAAGTGTCCTATGTGTAAATTCAGGTTATAAACTATCTGTATGCTTACTTTCATCCAAATCGGTTCGGCCGTTTTTGAGTGATTGAGTCACAAAGAACCAAACATTCAAACACACACACATTGGCATTTATCATATTATATAGAAGGATAGTTTTCCTTTAAGCTACATAATAATTACAAGTAATTTATTTAATTAAATAATTAATACGTAATTTTGTTAATTCTTTAACAAACCGTGAGATTTGAACTATAACTAATTAAAATAAACAGCCTTTAAAATCACTTAACTTATCTGTGAACTAGATTTAATTTTAACTTTAAGCGCTGTTGATAAACTCTCACAGTATCGTCCGTGGCGCCACTTTACACGGCATTATAATTTTAAATCCTGATTCCCGAAGTGCTCGCAAATTTAATGAGATTAAAAATTTATTTTAGGTCCACTGTGCGGAAAAATACACAAGTTTATAAAATACACCAGTATATAAAATATTTTATTTGTATTTTGAGTCTGCTCTTGACCTCGATCATGCCTGATGGAAAGCAACTGATGAGGTCTATGATGGATCAAGCACGCCAAGAAAATGCCTGTTCACTCTTGTATTGAAGGTAGACGGGTTAAATGTGGAAGGGAACACAGACGCAGGCAGCCACACTTTGGCTGTGCGCATAATAGATGTGGAGGAGAAGCGCTGAGTACGATTGGACGATTTAACAGTTTCATGCTGTGTTGGTATACTTTTGATACAGGGTGGCGGGACATCGACGATAAAATTCAGCACATGATTCAAGACCCTCTAGTTTAGAAATGTTTACTCAGTTATTTAAAAAAAAAACAACTGTTTTATAGAAAAGTACAATATTGCGATCAAAATATATGACAGAGCTATATTTAACCGACTTCAAAAAAGGAGGTTCTCAATTCGACTGTATGTTTTTTTTATGTTTGTTACCTCATAACTTCAAAGGGCATAGTGGATCCTTAGGCAATGATGACGCAGATGAACTTGCGAAGAGAGGCTCTGATATGAAAGTGCTAGGCCCGTACCCGCTTCTCCCCCTGCCTTTCTCACAATTTCGTGCGTGGATTCGCCAAAGGTCGACCGAACTCCATAACAACAGATAGTCACGGGCAACAGACTGTAGACATTCAAAATTGGCTTTACCAATTGTACACCCGCGATTAACCAAAAAACTTCTCAGCCTGAGTAGAAATAACCTTAGAATAATATTAGGAACAATTACGGGCCATAACCCCCTTAACAAACATCTTTTTAACATAGGCGCCACGGATAGCCCACTTTGCAGGGGCTGCCTTGACGCCGAGGAATCAGCCGCCCACGTCATCCTGGAATGCGAGGCCGTGGCTTCTCAACGTGAAGAAATCCTCGGAACAGTGAAGTCGCTCCGCGAAGCCTGCGAATCTCCCAGGAAGCTTCTGTGCTTCTGGGCGGAGCTAGGCTGGCTCTGTTAGCCAGAATCCCCACGCACAACGGACCGAATGGGAGTCTGGAAGTGCGGAAAAGGGAGTCCCATCATCATCATCATCATCATCATACCTCATAACTTTCGACTGGGTGAACCAATTTTGATGATTCTGAATATTTTATTTGAAAGCTGGTGCTTTCCGTCTGGTCTCATTTTAATTTCATATAGATCTGATGATGCGTTTCGGTGACAGACAACGGAACTCTTCAAAAAATAACAGTAAATAAACCGCGATTGCTGCTATCGTATTAATATGCATTATTTTGACCCCAAGGATGATGAAATTTCGAATTAGTGGGGTAGGTACTATAACTAAAAAGTGAAAAATATAATCTTCTTCCAAAAACAAACACTACAAAGTGAAAAATAACTTTAATTTCGGAAGGCGGAGACAAAAAATTAAAATACATATCCAAAGTCACCGACTTCCGAAATTAAAGTTATTTTTCACTTTGTAGTGTTTTTTCGGAAGTCAGTTGTGTTTTTTTTTTTGGAAAATGTTTTTTTATTAACTCATGAAAAATTTAAACTCAGTGGGGTTCAGGATCGTATACTGATCCATGGTACAAGATGGCGTAGATGTCGGGATGCCACCCTTTATAGGAAATTAACATCAACACTATAATTTATGATCATTATGGTCAGAATTAGTAGCAAAATCTCAACAATGCTTAGTAGGACTGTTTGTAAAGTTGATGAACGACTTTCAAAATCATCACCTACCTACCCTTTTCCCAAATAGGTTGGGGTCAGCTTCCAGTCTAACCACCAACCAGGATGCAGCTGAAAACCAGTGTTTTTCATGGAGCGACTGTCTATCTGACAACTTAGTTACTGGGAAACACCCCTGGGCGACCAATCTCACCAAGGGATTTCTCTTGGTAAGACTGATGGTCAGACTTTAGGGCTTCTGACTGCCCTTAACAACTATCAACATTTACAAATGACAGCCGGGACCAACGGTTTAACGTCCGTTCCGAGGCACGGAGTGATCTCGATAAATATATCCGATGGTTACCCAACCGTGGACTGACCTCTGCAAGCGTTGCTTAACCTGAAAGATCCGCTGTTCTTTATTAGCCACGAGCCATTCTTTTGACTCCAATATTCGTTGCACAATACTACCATTTATTTTAAACCGACGGATATTTTGATGAAAAAGCCACCGAAGATATTTTTATTTGCTACGTTAACCGATGGCAACCTATTTACAAGTCTTCAAGTCACGATCAGAGAAGCATAAGCGTACTTGAACTAGGCAGGTATCACGGCGAAAACCGAAAGATTTTTTTAGGGAGGATGCGCCAAGGTAGCTCGAAAAATGAACATTTTCATACGTTTTGCAATTCACAGGTGTTTGCTGTATGTTGATTAAAATATGGCTGTACAAAAGTATGACATTTAATCACTACATAGTATAAAACAAAGTCGCTTTCTCTGTCCCTATATCCCTATGTATGCTTAAATCTTTAAAACTACGCAATGGATTTTGATGCGGGTTTTTTTAATAGAGTGATTCAAGAGGAAGGTTTATATGTATAATACACCGACCTCCACGCGGGCGAAGCCGCTGGCAAAAACTAGTAAGATTATAAAGGGTGTAAGGTGAACGCTTCCGAAGCCAGGACTCAGGTTACCTATATACAACCTAAATTCAAACGGAAACCAATAACCTTTCGCCTTAAATTGGTTATTTTGCATCAATTTATAACGTTTCACGCTCCTGTTATGTTTGTACTTATTTTATATTGGCGGCGCTTCACAAAGCATGCCTAAACCTAAAGTCGCCGCCTGGACTTGGGATCGTTTTAAAATGTGTTTAATTTCAAATAATGGTTAATTGAACTGTTCTCACAGCATAGTGTACAAAAAATACAAAAAAATAGATTCTAAAAAAATCGAGATTTTTTTATGTACTGTATGGAGAATCACTAGCCCTATCACCTGACTTTGTTTTTAAAAGCGTTTCCCTTACATCCTGTATAAAATTAGAGGGTTATATTGATGCTTTTAACGATTACAACTCCATAGATACAATACGTGCTACGGTCGCGAAACATATTTTGTTCAACATATAGCCTGTTTCGTGAATATCCCTGGCGCTTTTCCTTTGATCATTTTCAGCTCTTACTGGTACATGTAGTTAATGCCTAGCTGGGCGTGTAAGCTTATAATTTTATTTTTTTATTGTGTTTTTTTATGGATCATGTGGACAGCAATAGAGATTTTTTTTTTGGGTTTTGGCTTCACATGGTTTGTGCATTTAGCCAGTATCGAGTAATTTTTCTTTTCGATCAAGTAAATGGCCCAATATCGGGCACGAAGTTACAAAACAGTCATAGTCGTCTTTAGTCAGTGAAGTCAAAGTTATTGTAAAGCGGTAGTAACTTTACAACAACCAAATAGGAGTTTTTGGGGGAACACGTTACGTTAGTCACTTATTTTTACATTCACTACACTTGTGCACTCATACATAACTAAATTAAATAATTCACTACCAAAATTATACAATTTAATTCGCTATTTCACGAAATTTCATGAAAATAAAAATTCGTGTGACATGTTCCAGCGCGATCCCGCCAAAAACTCTTTTATTTATTTATTTAACTTGACACACATTAAGGCCTGCTTGCACCACAAATGACTAAATATATTTAGGGCTGGATGAATTGAAAACATCGCTCTGTTTCTGTTAATCGTTTGAAGATAACACAGGCACAATGGTGTTTTATATGGTTGTACGTTGTTTTATAGCTAATAGTTTTATAGAATTTCGTTTTAAATACATTTTTTCTCATATTTTCATTTCATAGAATAATCAGTACGCAGAAGAAGATTTTTAAGTCATTGATTTTTGTTTCACATACAGTTTAATGTTAGAATAATCATATCATAGAATTTCAAATCAAATGTTCTTTCTCCTTATAATGTTTATTTAATATAAAACTTATTACCAAGAATACAATTTCATCAAGTGACAGTTTCTAAACGTGTCAATTCAAGCGAGCATGCAGCATGCAGCGTACAAGCAAGCATGCAGCATGCAAGCGAGCATGCAACATGCAGTGTGCATGCAAGCGAGCATGCAACATGCAGCAGGCATGGTTTCTGTCACAGCTCCGGCGCTGCGGGGCTCCGGCGGTCCCACGCGAGCTTATCGTCGTAGATGGTATTCACGCTCACCTCCTCACCACGATAGAATCACCTGCTCCTCAGCTCGCGGGCCGCCTCGCCCCTCCGCGCCTACGCGGATTTAAATTACACTCTAGCTAAGGGTAGGGCACACAAGACTACGTGGAGTCGGTTTTGCATCGATTCGTTTTTGTCACTAACTATTGTAGCACAACATATTGACTTTTTAAGACAATGTTTTAATTTAAGACTATATAACTAATAATTTGATTTCATTTTATTTTACAGAAGAATTCAAGCAAACAAACTAGCAAAAAAATATGCGATTAATTTAAAATTATATCTTGATATGAAACGTCTTATAACATTTAGTTACTTGAAACACTCAGAAATACATTATGTACCAAATGAAATAAAATACCATGGAAAAATACACCGAACAAACACAATATTCATAAAAAAATATTCTACTGTTTGATAAGTTTGTTAAACAAAAAAGGGGATTCAAAATTCATTGAATTAATTCTGTGAAATATGATTCATTCAAGTAAATAGTCTTTTAAACAATATAATATCTGAAATAAAAATCGAGGACCAAATATTATATGAAACATTTTCTGAGAAATTAAATTCTATGAAATTTCTGTCTGCGAAATAAGGGGATACCAGACACTTACCCCCTTATTTATAAACGCTGCTTAAAATTAAGTAACGATTAGCGTCTGTTTAACCATACATTTTTGACGTTTAAACATCACGTAACTTTAATCATCGTTTATGAATATACCCCTATATAATGTTTACATACTTACTGATTTATTGAAGGCTATCTCTTTAGAGTGTTTGGCTAGTAAGCAAATAGTCCTTTAATTGATTCTTTCATCAATTTTTGAAATAGGAATGGCATAATCCGTTTAAGTTTTCGCTTCACCAAGCCAGTTTGTTCGACTCGAATTCTGGAGGTTTTTTGAGCCAAGCTGCTAACTTTAACACAAAAAGCAGTCTGCTGTGACTGCTAACACAAACGGTTCGCCTGTATTCAATTATTGGCTGTCAAAGGAACAGGCTACTGTTGTGGACGGCTTAACTTCGTTTGGTTTTTTCTCAGGACATAGGAACGGTTGGGAATATGGCTATGTAAACTAGTGGATCTATTTCAACAAATGGTTGAATAGTGTTGTCCCCGCCATGTTCAAAGTATCCTTTCGTTATTTTGTAGCACCTTGTTCTAGCACTTGGCGAAAAAGAGCTACACTTTAACCGACTTATTTAAATACGTTGCTTAAGGGAAGTAGTGATTAGCGTCTATTTAACTAGGTATACATTTTTGACGTATAAACATCTCTTAAGTATAAGCAACTTTTACAAATATGAGGGTAGGTATATGTTACACGTGTACAAGTAGGAAAAGACCTCTCACCATTCCTTCCACGACGGAGAAGTTATTTGATGATTTCCCAGCCAGAAAAAAAAAAAAACCATTTCTTCCACTTCTTTTGACGATGTGCGTCTTCTCGGCAATTCATGAAGAATCCATCCAAGGCATCTTCTCCTCGATTTGCCGCGATCGTTATTATTTTTAAATATAGTTGTTACAGTAATTACATAACTAAGAATAATCTTAATCTCTAAGTACCAAACTCGGCTCATTTATTTTTAAGCTAAGCTTTAATCTTATCCAACACTTAATTTATCAAACTTTTTTAACTTTTCAAGGTTGTTGGCGTCACCAATGATTTATTACAGATTCCGAGATTATTTTTGGAAGGTTCGGAGTCCTAATTCTGTGCTAAATAATAATTGATCATTTTTTTTTTTTTTTGTAATTTTAGTTTTGCTAAAAATCTTTGTTTTTCTACTGTATCAAGGCACTGAATTTATTTTTATCATTGCTTTATAAAAATAAATAAATGTGAAGACATTTTTTATGTTCACGTTATTGCCTTGTCCAAGCCAAAAGCACTCAGTTTTAACGAACCGAAATTGTTTTAACCACAGAAATTTAAATTTTAACTAACGAAGTAGATCGCTCTATAATACATCATATAATAATAGCCTTTAATTACATGATAAGTAATATAATATAATAATTTATCATTTATTTTCTCTTCACAAAGCTGACTTAAATTTAAGTGTACAAAAAATGTCCACAGTCCACAGAATAAATACACAGTTTATCGATGGAGTACTCCACGTAAAGGAATAATCCATAATTTGCGATTAATTTTGTAAAAATTCCTTGTTTCATTTTGTAAAATAACGTTTCGATGAATAAAAACGACCGCAAAGCATCGCATTGCATATCTGTGTCAAAACAAATTGACAGAATTCCAACATTCGATGAAAATTACGTAAACCACTTCACGAGTATTTTCCACAGCCATCACAGACTCACAATTCAACATTTCCATTCACTTGAATCGCTCCGAAATTATCAATTATTCACAGTCAATTTAAACTTGAAAAACCCAATACAACTAACATAAAATTAACACAATACTGGGCAACTTGCTCGGGGCAGTAAAAAAATCATCGTGACACGAAATTGCTTCTAACAGGAGTGACCCGTCTGCATGGCTGTCGGCTCCCTCATTTATCAAGGGTGACATGACGAAATAAATACGTTGTGTTGTATCGCGTGCTTCTGAAGGCGACTTCTGTCGTAATGGTGATAATGATTGTGATATTTTTTTATGTTATTGGATTGTAAACAAGCTAAGGGACTCTCAGATTAATAATAACATAGGTCAATTGAATGGCTAAGCTAGGCGTGCTACGGTCGGTTCATCGGTTCACGTTCATTACATATCGAGGCCATTCCATGCCTCGGTGGTCCCAGCTGTCACTCGTAGATCTTTGACAGTCGTTAGAAACGGGTAGTCAGAAGCCGGAAAGTGTGACAACTAGTCTTACTGATAGGGGGAAACATAGGGTGTTACCCAGTAACTGGGTTTTAGAGGTCAGATAGGCAGTCACTCCATGTAAAATAGGTGCTGATATTCAGCTGCATGAATGGAAGAACTGGAAGCCGACGCCAACATAGTAGGGAAAAGCTAGGTAGATGTTGATGGGTGGTTAACAAAATCACATGAAAAAAGATATATGGTCATCGCCGCCAGTGGAAAAAAAAACAAAAACCATCACTACGACCAAAACTCTTAGTACAGCAGAAAACTTACAATACTTAGGGAGAGTCAGGGTATTCGTACAAAATTATAATCTTCACTGTCATTCTTCGACAGTTTCTACAAGACAACAAACAGAACAGACAAGTGTGTGAGTTTACTCATACACATACTTTCTTCCCATAGTGGTAGGCAGATACTTGAGCACTTATTCTGTTGAACACCGAACTAAATAAATAAAATAAAATAAAAAAAGCAGTCAAGCATCTTCATCGACCTCATCATTTTCGACTTCCAAAAAACAAAGTGAAAAATATATTTAAAGATCTTTATTTTAGTTATTTGCCACCGACTTCCAAAACAAAAGTTTTTTTTTTTAATTTTGAGTGTTTTTTTTTTGGAAGTCAGTATTTTTTGTTATAAAAAGATTTTTATACTTACTTACTTTTAGTTACGGCACCTACCACACACCACGTATACTGCTACTTGCTATTTAAACAACAGTTACAGAATGTATTAGAAAATTATCAAGATACACAAAGTGGATTAAAAACGTATCATCGAAGCTGACGCAAGAACTACCCTGACAAAGTTAATAAAAATTATACTAAACCACCTCTGAGGCATACCTTATCTTATATTAAAAGAACAATTTTAAAATCGATCAAAATCAAAATCAAAATGTTTTATTTCACATAAACCTGCAAGGGCACTTATGAAACGTCAGAAGCTAGGTGCACGGTTCCAATTTATTACTTCCTATGGAGAAGAGCCGGCAAGAAATTCCACGGTTACACTTTTAAAATCGCAGAACATACATACAAAAAAATACAGACGAATTAAGAACCTCCTGCATTTTGAAGTTGATTAAAAATACCAATACACCCTTTATATATTGAGGTTAGCTTAGATAAAATAGTAAATAAGTAAATAAATAACTTCAGCCCCTTGATATATTACCTATTACAGAAACAGGTGCCAACCCTGTCCCATAAACAATATAAAATGTCATTAATTTCGTACCAGACCCAGCATGTAATCGCATGAATTATTAATAACAGCATATCGATATTCATAAAGATAATTCATTGATTAAATGACGTTGTAATTTATAGGGGCTGTAAATTATAATTATTGTCAATTGATATTGGTTGCAGTAGCTGTATGTTGAAAACTAGTTGTGGAACGTGACTTTGTTAGCAAATAAACTTCAACCTGCTGTTTAAGTACGTTTTGTGTTTTAAAAAAAAACTTTTAGCAATATGTTTTTTTTAAATCGTTACTCATTTGTCGCGTGAAATCTTTTTCTGACCGTGTCGATAGCAATTTAAATACTGTCCGCTCAGAATTTGGATACGCTTGAAATAAAGGCTTATTAGTCGATTCGCACAAAAAAAAAATTTTCTTTATGCAACCACTAGCAAGAAGTTTATTTATATGTGGGCGATTTGACAACTCAAAAAATACGTATTAGGCATTTGGCACGTTTTGAATGTTATTCACTGTATTGCGCTTTCAGTGCACCTACTTGAGCGACCCTTCTCATAACATTATTGCAATTCGTACGAATCGAAAAGAAAAATATATTAGAAACTTTTGCGAATGTAGGTACCCGCATGTGTGCGTAATAGCCCACTCGATAGCCTTTGCTTAAAGCAAACTTTGAAGTCATACCTACAAGAACAGCCGCAGGGCATTGGTTATGAAAGTGTGATAATTTAGTAGCCTTGGTATAATGATTGAGAATTTGACGCTCTAACTTCAAGTTTCCGTAGTGTAGCGGTTATCACGTGTGCTTCACACGCACAAGGCCCCCGGTTCGATCCCGGGCGGAAACAGTATTTTTGTGAATTCGTATTTTTCGAATCGCGATCTTGTCACTTATCATGTAAATATGTATGTATCTTTAACCAATAATTAGCAAATATTTACAGAAAAAGATTATTGCTATTTTTCAACATTAGCTTTTCCTGCGTTAGATTTGAAAGGACTTGGTTTATTTGCACAAAATTAAAAGTACAACACACAGGATATCGTGGAAAGGTGTGGGTTACTAGAATATTTTGGCAACCATGTACCAACTACCAATCTATATAATTATATAAAAATGAATCCCTATTCTAATCCCGGTCGGAAACAGTTCTTTTGGTACTTCAACGGATTTTTTTAGTGTGCTCTCTGTTTGTGTAACGTAAAATGAATGGCCGCACGTAATACCTAAAAAAACGTATTACGTGTTGAGTACCTATTCATCATCTGCCTATCCTTTTCCCAACTATGTTGGGGTCGGATTCTAGTCTAACCAGATGCAGACTGATGTCTGATTACCGATATTTTACGTGGAGAGACTGCCTATCTGACCTGCACAACCCAGCTACTGGAAACCCCTTGATAAGACTGGTTTTCAGACTATCGAGCTTCTGACGACTGTTAAAAATCCACGAATGACAGACGTGACCAATGGCTTAAACTGCTTTCCGAGGCATTGAGAGGCTTGGTATTTAAAGATTCAGCATAATAATTTCAGCCGAAAACGCCCACTACTGGACATAGGCCTCCCCCAAGCATTTTGGAGGGTTTTCCATAATCGCCACGCTTGGCAGGCGGATTGGCGATCGCAGTATTATGGTAAAACGAAGTCAAAACGCTGCTGCTCATGCTCTAGTGAGTCCCTTAGTCGCCTTTTACGACACCCACGGGAAGAAATGGTATGGTGCTATTCTTTACGTCCGGCACCACACGGAACATTTATTATGCGGTTGTTATTATTTAACTACAAGCCTCTCGAGTACCTAGGTATTATTGTCTGTTAAATAATAAGATTAAGAGTAAGATAACACCCCAGTTACTTTAAGTGGGTCCCAACTTAGCTATTCCCGTTTAAAAGCCCTAAAAACTTTTGCGTACCAGTCATAACTTTGTGAAAAGCCTAACTGTTAAGTAGGTAGGTACTTGAAAGAAAACTTTTGAGGACAATTTTACCCGAGGTAAGCACTTTTTAGGAGTTGAAGATCACTTTAAGCTATCCCAGACTAGGGTTTGAAACAAATTAAGATCGAATGCAGGATTAGGCAACTGGCTCAGAGGTTACAGGCACTTCACTGCATGTAAGCTAAAAACACCATAGTCGCTTTTGTTTTTGTTTTTTTTTTTTTTAAACGTTGCCCCACACTAGGAATTTCTCGTGTATTGTGGGTGCGTTTACAAACATTTAAACCCACATACACAAACAACCAGACCCGGAACAACTACTTGTAGGTCATACAAATATTTGTTCCGTGCGGGAATCGAACCCACGACACGCAGCGCAAGAGTCAATCGCTTAACCACTGCGCCGACCGTGCCGTCAAATCGTTTTATATAATACTAGCTTTTGCCAGCGGCTTCGCCCGCGCGGAGGTCGGTGTATTATACATATAAACCTTCGTCTTAAATCACTCTATCTATTAAAAAAACGCGCATCAAAATCCGTTGCGTAGTTTTAAAGATTTAAGCGTACATAGGGATATAGGGACAGAGAAAGCGACTTTGTTTTATACTATGTAGTGATGTCGTGGCCATATCGTAGATTTGCTCACTTCATGAAATGCTCGAGATTTTTTTCTCGAGATCACGTCAGGGGCACCCCGAGGTTTGGTTTTGTTAGGTTTCTTTAAACCCTGCAGACAGAAATAGGAACCCCACGCATTGGAGCTCCGTCAACCTGACGTCGACCGACTTCTTCTGTAATACAAGAACCAGAAGAAGACCAGAATTTCAAGAAATAAATGCGAAAATTTCATGAAATTCTCGAACATTTCATGAAGTGAGAAAATCTACTGTAATAGATTAATTTAGTAGTTAGTCTGTGGTTCCGGAAATGATGTACACATAGTCTGTGGTAAGCTGGCTGGTCTCTACATCCTGGAACTGAAGCAATGTAGTAGGGTGCTTATAAAGAATAAAAAGTGATTAACATAATAAAAGAAGATCTTTTATTATTCAACATATTTACATGGCGCAGCCGGTTAGTGGCAAATATTAAAAAATAGGTAACCTACTTAGGTCACTGTCACTTTAAAAATGGAAAACCTCAAACAGCCTCCGCCATTGCAATTTCATGGCGAACTGAAGGAAAACTGGAAAAGATTCAAGCAAAAATTTATGCTTTATTATAAGGCCAGTGGATATGAAAGTAAAAAAGATATTACCAACGGCCAAAAAGTAGCACTCCTATTGCACACAATAGGTGATGAAGGATTAGAGATATACAACACGTTTGAAAAGGAGAAGGGAAAAGATGAGACCCTCGAATGGATACTGGAAAAATTCGAGTCCTACTGTACACCATTTCAAAACGAAACGATGGTGAGACATACATTCTTCAGAAGAGAAAAGAAAGACAATGAAACGTTTGACGAGTTCGTAACGTCGTTGAAGTCGCTAGCAATGGATTGCTGCTTTGGGGAATTAAAAGAAAGTCTCATACGGGATCAAATAGTTAGAGGCATTAGAAACGCGAAAATCGCAGAAAGACTACTTAAAGAACAGAAAACACAATTAAAATTATCAAAACGAATTTTTCTAGATTTGGCATACCAGATATTCTACATACAGATAATGGGACTAACTATATTATTAGCTATAAATTTAAGGAGTTTGCCAAAGAATGGAATTTTGTTCATAAAACCAGTAGTCCATACCATCACCAATCTAATGGGTTAGCAGAAAGATTTGTACAAACTGTTAAAAATATATTTAAAAAAGCAGACTATGAGGGAAAAGATAAATATTTAGCATTGCTGGAATACAGAAATACGCCTATTTCTAAAGAATTAAATTATAAGTGTCCTTCAGAATTGTTAATGGGGAGAAAAATACAAGGATTGTTGCCTACTGTATACAATAATGAAACTGAAAATGAAAATTATGAAGTGCAGTCAAAACTGTATAAGAATGCCTTGAAACAAAAAGTATACTATGATCAAAGAAACACAAGGAAGCTGAAGCATTTAGCTAAAGATCAAAAAGTTCTTATATCAGATGATACAAGCAAAAAACCATTAATGTATGCTCAAGTTCTACATAGGAATGAACGTCCAAATTCTTATACAGTTGTGACTGAAAAAGGACAAAAGTTAGATAGAAATAGAAGGGATCTAATAGACAGTAAAAATACTGATAAATTTATTATAAAGGAGGAAGTAGAGATAGATGAGTGTAATACTGATTGTAATGATAACATAGATAACGTTAATGATACAGAAGTCACAGACATAACATCTGATTGTAAAATTGATCCTGAAAATACAGTTAACAAGTATGTAACTAGATCAGGCAGAAATATAAGAAAACCTAGGTATTTGTCTGACTATCTGTAGTCTATGTGTCTGATAAATACTTGTGTATTTATTTTATTGCTTTGCTAGAGATAGTTACTATTAGATGGTATAAAATAAAATTTACATTAAATATAATTGATAAATACTTATAATAACTAATTGTACTGCTACAAACATATTTAAAATACTATAATGCTACTTTAAAATATTAACTTTATATCTGAAGAAAAGGGAGATGTAATAGATTAATTTAGTAGTTAGTCTGTGGTTCCGGAAATGATGTACACATAGTCTGTGGTAAGCTGGCTGGTCTCTACATCCTGGAACTGAAGCAATGTAGTAGGGTGCTTATAAAGAATAAAAAGTGATTAACATAATAAAAGAAGATCTTTTATTATTCAACATATTTACATCTACGCTATGGCCACGATGTTATAATACATGTAAGAGTGCCAACTAACGTAATTCGGCACGACCTATCGTATGGCATCAATATTACAGCGTGATAAGACAAACAACTACATAAAACAGAGTCCCCCGCCACGTCTGTCTGTCTGTCTGTTCGCGATAAACTAAAAAACTACTAAACGGATTTACATGAGGTTTTCACCAATAGTCAGAGTGATTCATGAGGAAGGTTCAGGTGTATAATTTGTTAAGATTTTGTGTAAATTGGTTAACGCGGGCGAAGCCGCTGGCAAACGATAGTTGTTGATAATGGTGCCGATTCTCTTGTCACAAAATTCTCTAAACTAAACTAAAAATCACTAAAATTTAGTTTATTCCTGTCAAACGACGATTTCCCATTCTGAAATTGACTAAAGTGACACAACTTATCTATATTTTAGTTTGACAGCACTAAGATTGTACTGAGTTTTTAATTTAGTGAAAATGGTAATTTTGCTATTCTGTTGTTGTCAAATTCATTATTCTATTCAATATAAAATTTCGATTGTCTAACTAAATCTGACTATTTTTAATCGCGATTAAAAAGGTGTGGAATAAAATTAGTTGTCAAGAACTAAAATTCACACTGACACCTCGACTTCGGGCGCAAATACAGTAATGTATCTTTTTTTCTTTTCTTTTGCTTATATCTCGAAATTGGTGTGTCCTATCGTAAAAATAATGAAAATTTCGACCCCCTTTATGAAAACCCATACACCTCTAAAACTCAACATGTAGGTAATAAATTTTCATGTTTTCGATACAATAAGTAAAAAAATCCATTTAAAACACGTTGAGGCTGCCCCCCCTGCGCGATTCCGGCTCTAAAAAAGATCATGGGGTAGGGCAAACGTGGAGTCGCGTTTGTCAAATTCGATTTTAGTTGTGTCAAAATTATTTTTAAATTTAGAGATCTTTTTTTGCAGAATAGCTTTAAGATTCTCATAGCCAAAAGTAAGGAATTTTAGTGATAGTTTAGTTAGTTTAGTTCGGTGTACAACAGAATCGGCACCAATATCTACTCGTGTTAATTTAAGCAATGGGTGCTTAAAACTACCTACGTTAAATCGAACATTAAAAGGTCGCATTGCATTATTCATCTACTAAATTAGTATCAAGTGTTTATTAATTTTGTGTAGGCATATTAATAATTAAGAAATGGTAATCGTCTACCTACGACTGTCAAAGTAAAGATTAACACAAATTATAATTAACTATCTGCAATTTTTTTTTCATATATTTAAAAACGTTGTTAATTAAACTGCCGAATATTTATAATATTCCAACAGAAGTAACAAATATAGTTTGTGTGCGAGCAACACTGTCGAAAAACTCGTAGATTTGATAGAATGAAAGTTTTGAATTCACTCGAACCGCCATAACAGAATGCCTCGTTTTCACAATCAAAATAAATTAAGTTATAATAATGACTTTCTTCTGTTAATATTTCGCTGAAATATTCATCTTTTGAGGTGAATAACTACAAGGAATAGGTATAACTAATTGGTTTCTCTAAAACTGTCAACTAGACCATAACGTCTTACGAGATCGAATGTACTTGCGGAATGGGACACACCTTAAGAGATATCTTGTACTAGCTGTTGCCCGTGACTTCGGCTTCGATCCACAATAAATTGCCCGTGACTTCGGCTTCGATCCACAATAAAAAGTAGTTTATGTCTTTACTAAGGTTATGGTCTATCCGCGTGCAAAATATCATCAACATCCGTTCAGCCGTTTTAGCGTGAAAGCGTAACAAACAAACTCAGTTTCGCATTTATAATAGGCACAATAATTAGGATTGCAAAATTCATATTATGTTCTTTGGTCTTTGTACTGTCTCAAGTGAAAGTTGCTCTAGTTTATTACACAAGTTAATTAGAATGACCTCTACTAAGTTTCCGTAGTGTAGCGGTTATCACGTGTGCTTCACACGCACAAAGCCCCCGGTTCGATCCCGGGCGGAAACAGTCTTTTTGTGAATTCGTATTTTTCGAATCGCGATCTTGTTACTTATCATGTAAATATTATATGTATCATTAAGTTAACTAATAATTAACACCTATTTACAGAAAAAGATTATTGTTATTTTTCAACATTAGCTTTTCCTGCGTTAGATTTGAAAAGACTTGGTTTTTTTGCACAAAATTAAAAGTACAACACACAGGATATCGTGGAAAGGTGTGGGTTCGACCAAGTTAAATTTTCTACAATGTTTTGGCAACCATGTACGAACTACTAATCTATATAATTACATAAAAACTTTTTCCAATAAAAGCAACCGACTTCCGAAAAAACACTATAAAGTGAAAAATAGAACCTCCTCCTTTTTTTGAAGTCGGTTAAAAATCAATCCCTATTTCTCATGGTCACGGCATCACACGTGAACGGTTGGACAAATTTTGTTAATTCCTTTTTGATGTGATGGTTATTGTCAGGAGCAGGTTTTTATGAAAAAAAAAAAAGTTGTACTATGCGAATTCAATATTCATAGTTAAGACAGGACATCGTCTCTCGGGTCAGCTATTAGTAAATAAAACCATTCATACTTGTAGACTCAAGTTGTAGCAGCTATCAGAGGCCTTAGTGCTAGTTTCATTTAACCATTTCGATCAATCGCTTCGAGCGCGTTTGGCGCTCCGATTGGCCCTGGTTTGGTGACGGACCAATCGGAGCGCCGAACGCACTCGATGCTTTTGATCTAGATGATTAATTGAAACTCACACTAGGGCCACAGTTACGTAATTTGTATCGTACGGCTAACAACGTACCTAGTTAATTTAGTCATCAATATGACACATGTAACGTGTTAGTTAATTAATTATGTCACTCATAATCACGCTCATCATGTACTTGAGCTCAGAAGATATGAATATCTACATTCATTTTATTGACAGTCTATACTTCTACAGCGATGGCTACAAGGTATAAATGGTTGTACAAAATCGTGAGTTTACTAGGAGTTTTTAACGCAAAACTGTGATAATTGGTAGAAGAACGAAGCTATCTTCTTCTATTTGACATTTCGTTAATTGGGCGTTACTAAGGAAATGGTTGAAGCATTTACTGTAAATATTTGTATCCTAAATACGGAAGATGGCTTATGTTCGTTTCCTATGAACAAAAAGGAAACTTTTTACTGACCAATGGTATCATTGTTTATTGCCAAATTGGGGTTATAATAGATTAGTACCTATGCTAATTTTACCTGTGATAACTATTTCCATATGTGAGGGTCTGCAAAGCTATGAGTTTTTGCTTCATTATTGGTAAAGATACAAGAGCCTTAATTTAAGCAATAACTGTACGTAAATGATAGGAATCAGCCATTAGTCTACTTCGTACAAGAAAGCAAACGAAATGAGCCAACTGCCAATATATCCGTTTCTACGCGGTCTATGTACTTCATTAATAATTTTCATTCTATCACATTATTGTTATAGCACTTAATAAAATATTGAAAGAAAGAAATCTTTAAAAAAAGTATTTCCGTAACTTAATATTAGTATCTAAATTATAAATTAAGATTGCAAAAGAAAAAAAATATATTTGTTAAAACATAGAAGTATTATTTTAGTATTAGGTCCTTATATATGAAATTGGCGTTTAGTCAAGCTGTGGCCCTTAACCATCTTGATCAAATGCATCGACCGCGTTTAGCGCTCGAATATGTCCTTCAGCAATCCAAGGCCAATCGGATCGCCGAACGCGCTCGATGCGTTCGATCGAGATGCTTAAAAGAAAGTCACACTAGGGCCACTGGCCACTTTGATCTCAAACGCCAGATTCGTTTGGTTAGGATTTCCAAATTCAAATTTATTTTAAATGCATATTCAAATAGCTTGTGTATTTGTGTGTTCGAATTTAGTGATTCATTTGTTTTTGCGCCGTTTTTTCCTATGCCATCGTCCTCGATACGGAAAACTTAAAATATCGCGTTATTTACAAATGAGAGGTCTAACGTGGCACCAGTGCTGCAGAAATAGCGCTAAGGATTAGTGATGTGTATGGAGAAGTGCTTTAAAATAAAGCACGGTATGTGGTTACAACGTTTTCGTTCTGGAAATTTTGAACTACAGAACAAACACCATGGAAGGCCATAGACCCTAGTTTACAATGAAAAATCTAAAGTGATCGTCGAAGCAGCAGGCTTCGGTGTAAGTGACAAAACAATTTCAAATCATTTGAAACAAATTGGAAAACTGAATATGCTTGTAAAATGGGTACCATATGAGTTGAGTGAAGCACACCAGCAAATACGCATCGAGTGCTGCATTACATTACTTAACGAGGGCATTTTGAATCGTGTCGTAACTTGTGATGAAAAATGGATCTGAACGATAATCGGAAATGCTCATCGCAATAGTTGAACCCAGGAAACCAGGCAAATCCTGCCCCAAACGGAAGTTGACCCAGAAAACGGTACTGGTAGGTGTCTGGTGGGCCAGTGCTGGTGTCATTCACCACAGCTTCCTAAGATATAGTCAGGCGATTACAGCAGATACCTATGTATTGTCAACAATTGCAAACCATGATAGAAAAGCTAGCCGTTATATAACCGACACTTGTCAAATGCTCCAGCCCACTGCTGCGTCCATCATCATTATCATTTCAGCCAGTAGACGTCCACTGCTGGACGTAGGCTTCCCCAAAAAAAAGGGGGGTTACCATAATCGCTACGTTTGGCAGGCGGGTTGGCGATCGCAGTATGGTGGTAAAATGCATAGAGAACGCTGCTGCCCATTCTCTAGTAAATCTCTTAGTCACCTTCTACGACACCCACGGGAAGAAATGGGATGGTGCTATTCTTTACGTCTGGCACCATACGGAACAGCGGGAACTGCTGAATCCAGTGGGAACATTATAGCCTGATTATGTACTTATGTATGTAAATACTCGCTGGTGCCCGCGATTTCGTCTCGCAGGATTAGTACTTCGAGTAGCTTATTTTCTTCTCCAAGGTCCTATGTTTCGTATAAATTTTTCTTGTATTTATGGTTCACTATTTTGGCGGTAATGGCTTACACATAAAAGATAGATACATGCTAATCCAAGTTTTTTTGTAGGACTATTTAAGACAAACATTTCCATCATACTCGTACATTACATACGTGTAACTCTAACGGTGTTTGCAGCGCACGCCTGAATAACTCGCAGATGGCTTATTTTTTTCCTACTTACTTGACATTTAACGTTATATTTTGGACAACTCACACACTATCTTTATGAATATATACGAATGAATAGAATGAATAGCCTATGTGTTATTCTGATGTATGAGCTATATTATTGTAAATTTTCATTAAAATCCATTCAGTAGTTTTTGCGTGAGAGTAACAAACATCCATACATCCATACATCCATACTCACAAACATTTCACATTTATAAAATTATATTATTTTAATTATTTTATTTTGTTTTATTTATTATTAGTTATCATTATTATGAACTTGTTGTATCCGTATGCAGGGTAACTATTACTTTATCGTTTTTGTAGCAAATGAAATAGTCTTGTTGATTAAAACACAGATTGGATACACATTAGTCTCAATATTTCTCTACTGCGTATTGCCGATTTCAAAGCTCATCACACAGCAAACGACGTACGCAAAGAAACGATACTTCAAACTTAAAAAAAAAAACATAAAACAATGTCTATAATGACAAAAGGGCCTCAGCTCAGTATAATATCAGGTGACAACTAAAGATCTACCTACCATACGTTGATTATCAGCTGCAACCGGACATACTTGTTCAGGTATATTAGATACTAATAGTGCCACGCGGCATCATCCGCATAAGACTCAATCCCGTGAGAATATCGGGATTAAAGTATCTCAAATGATCTGATGAACTATCTGGGTGCCAAACAGTCAAATCTTCACAATCATAATATTAGTAAGATGATCCAGTTTTATTTCCCCAAAGTATACCTAATGACATATACAGCAGCAGCAGCAGCTGTAATTAATAATCTTGTCCACAATACTTAATTTGATTATAGGTAATGTAGCACATTATTTCTTATGCTCATATCACAACTCAAATGTATATCGTTGGTGTCTCTTGGACACCGTGTCCGTAGAATGATCCATATTTTATCAAAGCTCTACACCACGAACAAAAGTGAACAGCAATTATGTTGCTTCGAAGACCTAAACAAGGAAGTCTCTGCAAACTCCAGTGTCCAATACTTACAGGATGGGGTTTCTGTAGAAAGTTCTAGTAATATAATTGCGTTCCCTTCATACTTGTTGCGACTGAGAGCTTAATTCTCAAGGTTATCCCGTTTTTGTTTGCACAGACTTTTCCAAACTTGGTTAGTATTGGCTTCCACACCTTTTGTCTGACTTTCGGGTTTGTGACTTTACGTAAGTTCAGACTTTCTCATAAATGACAATTGAAACTAAAAATCAAGGTCTTCATTCAGATCTGCACCCTAATTGCGTAAACATGATCTGCACACTATTCTATCAGAATCTGAATCATTTTGAAGGTCGATCAATCAATTGCTTCACACGTTGGATAAGTTTGTCTGCACGATTTTCGTTTCAGAAGCCGAGAGTTGTGTGGTTCTGTGGAAAGGCATAAATGTGTTGAGTTGATTTTACTTTAGCTTCTTCAAGAACAATTTCAAGAAGCAACGTAAATGCAACAGAACATTAAAATATCCTAGTGAAACGGGAATCAATAAAACCGGGCGTAAACGGCAGGAATTCCTTTCTAAACTCAAGTGAATAATCCGGAAAAAAAAAAGCTGAAACCAGAAAGTTCAGAATTGCATTCTATTTCCCACACACCTTGCTGTTTTATTCCAATAATGAATGATTCAGATCAATCTGACAGTGCTGGCGATTGACAAGTTTTGGTTGGAGTCAAGACATGAAGGCAGTTCAAAATTTTCCTGATCATTCCGTCCTAACAGAAAAATGTTCTTGATTGATTGTTCATTAAAAATTTTACTAACATGTCATAACATGATGCTTTTAATTCCCGAAGGATTAGACAGAGTTATATCTACAGTACACTTACATTTTGTCAGTCATGTTTTAGTCCCATGTTATAGGAGAGGTCCTATTGACATCAACCCGGTACAAATACAGACTCTGAGCTGCTAACGAGGAATTCCTGATAAAAAAAAAACAAAAATCACTTGATTCCCGACACATTTCTTCGTTCATGTTGTTGAACTGTTAAATTAAAAGTCATTCCTACTGTTAGTGTCTGACACAATTACCCTTCAGTATAAGTATACTTCAATGCGTAAAAGGCTGACGTATAAATAGTTATTTGGATGGCTATAGACTCACAGATTTTTACATGGGACTAAGACATATGTGACTTTCAGGGTTTACCTACAGACCTCAATTTAGTTACACCTCTGTCTACCTGCAGTTGGTAGGCTATACAGGATTATATAGGATTTTAACCAGGGCGCAAACTGTAACCATGAATTCAGCATGTAATCAATTATAATCAATCATCAATTCAACTGTAATCAGCCCCTAGCGTAGAATTATATAGTCTGTTTTCAAATAAAAAATCTGCTGTAGGTACCATACATTTTGATCGCGTAGGTATCGCACTTTTCTGTGAAGCAGCAATTTTTTTTGTAGGTGTAAATGACGAAAAATCTCTACGCTGAGACCCCCTGGTCTAGAATAATATGTTGAATTCATGGTTACAATTTGCGCAATGGTTAAAATGTTATCCTGTATAATTTTGCAACTAAAAGAAAATCAACTCCTCCTGTTAATCAGAGCTTAGTGCCTATCTATTTAAATTCAATGGCCTTCACCTGGATGTCATTACCCCAGTTTTATTTTTGTAGTGGTCCTGCTCCATTCACGATTCATTCGATCTGGGCTTTACTTTCGTTGGCTGAAGATCAAATGTTTTTTTTTTTGTTTTACTCCTTTTGCTCTATTCTGTAATTTTCTTTCCATGCTTGTTTGTTGTTTTTTTTTAATGTTGATCGACGAAAGTAAAAGGTACGTTTGGGTGTATTTTGGAGGGATCTGCCTTATTTATGTGTTTTTGAGGTTTATAAAAAAAAAACACTTTTATATAAGGTGACATCGATGCGCAACCTCTTTCCATGGACAGTACTTAAATGATTCTAAATCTTACTGAGTTAAAACCGTTCGTAAACGGGCGCCGGTGGTTGAGACTGGTCATGTCTTAACTTCCAGGGCTTATTTTTAATCTTATATTAAGAATTGTTTCTTCATTTCTTTACATTGTCTTCACATAATATAAAAGCAAGAAGATTAATGTACGCAGGATTTTGCAATATGATACAACGCAGGATGATACAAAGAGTGCCCTTGGAGTTTCTTGCCGTTTGAGAATAAAATGTGTGCTGAATTCATGGTAACAGTTTGCGCGTTGATGTCCCTGCCACTTTGAGTATATGTTGGGTAGTAGGCGCGTATTTATTTTTCACAAATATCTATTCATAGCTGGTAATAAACGGCCACTACTTGAACATGGTTTGCCGAATGGGGGCTTCGACAATTATAGATATGGAGATGTTATAGAAAGTCTGTTAGTCTGTGGCTGAACGGATTTGGATGCATTCCTGAATTCCTGTGGAATAATTTCCGACCCACGAGCAAAAGCTAATAATTCTAGGAATTAATCGGTTACTGGGTAGCTAGTGACGTAATTTCTAATGATTCTCAAAAGGGCAGTGAATTATGCAATATCTAAAAATAATGGGAATTGCTAAAACTGACATGTTTGGTACAAGTATAACTCAAGTTTCAACGGACAAAGATTTGGACTAATCCGCCATAGCAAGGTAGAATCCGCTGGATGCGGGAAGCACAGAACCGGTCGATGTGGCGGAGCTTGGGACTATATCCAATGTCCAGCGGTGGACGTTTCTCGGCTGAAATGATGATGAAAGAAGGAAGAAAAAAAGAAGAATAGATTTATTTGTCACAGAAACACGAGCTTATAATATGTCTATGAAATGATGTACGTACTGCACATGGTTATTGAAATCAAATGTCATCAATTCATCATATATATCTTAATTATCTCTTGTAATAATCAACTCAGAATACAAAAAATAAGAAGACAAGAATATGGGTTAAAACAGGATAATGTATTAATATGCTAGTTAAACTGCAAGTAGGTACTTGTTCAGATTTATAAGTTCATTTTTTTTACAATTGAAATATCATAAACTATTTTTTTCTAGTCAAATAATTTATTCCAATAACACTTCAGACGAAGAAGGTTGGACAAACATAGTTTGGCTAGAATGAATGAAGATACAATTCTTCTTCTCAGCGTGTTGGTGGCTACCTAAATTGAGGCAGATACTCGGCTAAAAGGGTCTAATTCAACTGCTGTTACTGACGACCCCGTTCTCTGTTAGTTATTACAGTTTTTGGTTGTCCTGTTGCACAAATTCTGCACCTCGTTCTGCAATCATCCCCGTTGGTGCGTTGGTGTTACCACTAGTAAGTGTGGGCATTATACTAGCGTCTATCACACGGAGCTTGTCAACCCCATGGACTTTCAACCGAGAACTCACGACTGAGGTCTTTGAGTCTGGTCCCATCTGACATGTACCTACAGGGTGGTATACTGTAAGTACCATCTCTATACAAACACACTTCCAGTAATCTCTGCTATCTAATTCAAACCGGTCACATGGAGGCCACTCCATTCTTCCTAAAAATCCATTAATTTCTCTAAAGGCTGTAGTGTTTACTACTTTGGTAAGTATTTGAAGACCTTTAGCTGCTAATTCTAAATCTCTGGGATCTTTGAAATAGTTCATGTTGATGATTGGGTAATCTTTTGGGTTATTCGATTTTAAGCAAATGTTTCCCCTAGAACGTGGATGCAGAACATTGAATAGTAGCATATAAACAGCGTACTTTTTATTCAGTTCGATTATTGGATTGGCTACTGTGTCTTTGTATCTGAACCGTGATGTCAGGGCTTGTTTTATATTGGAACTGTTTCTATACAACAGCGAAAAATGCGTTTGAAACTCGGGGTAAGTAGCATTTGGGTTATCAGAAAAAAATGCAAGTACGTCTGTAAAACTGTTTTGTGCCAAAATACCAGAACGATTGTAAAGATATTGTAAGACACTGAATTGTTGATCAGCTTTGTTTTGCTCGCCAGGCTCATCGCCGTAAATTATTACGGGAATAGTACAATGATCTTGTAGATTTTGTCCTACCATCGGCGAATCAACTATTACTGGGATTTTCTTCGAAATAAGATGTTTTTTGGGCCCGACTCCAGAAAGCATTAAAAGCTGTGGAGAGTTTATAGCACCGGCGCTTATAATAACTTCGTTTGTTGCCTTAAACGTGAATTTCTTTGAGTTACGTTCTACTTCTACCCCGTAAGCTGTTTTAGAGAAACGTTCAATCAATATTTTTGTAACGAAACTATTCTTAATAATTTTCAAGTTTCTTCTATGCAGTACTGGGTTCAAATACGCTTTGTTATGACTTTGTCTTTCTCCATTAGCAGCTGTAGCTGTCAAAATGCCAGAACCTAACATGTTAGCGACATTCAGATCTGGAACATTCTTGATACCGATCTCATGCCAAGCAGATAGAAGCTTTTCAGTAAACGCTTTGAGAGTACTGTTGAACGTGTTTATAGCTAATGGCCCGTCATGTCCGTAATGATTTCTGATTTCCGGATTTTTCAACATATCCATGTTTTGATAACTTTCTGCCTTCTTAAAGCACCGCCGCACTTCTTCTATTTGCCATTCAGCATTCCCAAGGTCGACCCAATTTTGAAAATCTTGATTATTTCCTTGCATGTAAATCATAGCATTCAGGTTACTACTTCCTCCTATCATTTTACCTCGGGGCCAATTTATAGATCCATTTATATTTGCTCCGTTACTTACTCCATTACTACTTGTCATGTAGCCCCAATCATATTTAGTTTTCCACATGCCCTTGTCCAGACCTGGAACCTAAAATGTTTTACTTTAGCTCAACAAAATCTTCATTCGTTGTATAATATTCAACTGTATGTATACTTACATCAGCTTCTATTGGTGCATCATCACCAGCTTCAATAAGTAATATTTTCCATCTTGATACTGCACTCAGTCTGTTAGCCAGGACACAACCTGCTGTCCCTGCTCCTACTATTATGAAGTCAAACGTTTCGAAATCTGCGAAGTGATAAACACTATAAATTATATTTGAAATATTAAAATTACTACCTTAACATGAAACTAATAAACACTGAATAACATAGGAATTGTACTAAACTCAATATTATAGTAAAGTATCTACTAGAGGTTGAAGTTGGGGAGAATGGATGAAGAAAAACGTGTTGCACTGATCCCAAATAACGTAGGACTTGGGCAGGAAGATTATGATGATGATAAACTAAAGGTAAAATATACAACAGAAGTGTAAATATTCTGCGGAAGTATTACTTTTGAAGCAGGTTAAGTATTGGAAGACATACTTACTTGTAACATTAGCATCTTGTATCAATCCTTCTGATATTGCACACTGTGCAGCTGCAAAGAACTGTAAGGCTGCTGCGAAGGTTTGAGGAGCTGTTCCCGTCGTTGGAGTCAGACATGATGCGTTGTAACTTGTAACAGAGAAAAATAGGAAAATTAAAATATAACTTATAACACCTTAAAATATTACCTACATAAAAAGTTAGTTTTCAGTTACGTAGACAAAATTCACTGAACTGATATGTTTTACTTATGACTTAATAATTATTTAGTTTATAGACACTAACCACTCCATTCCTCGGTCGTAATTGGTGTAGTGTTAGGACACCGTTAATTAGCAATCGGCTTTTATAGCTATTAAAGTTTACACAGACAATAACCCTGCAATAATGAGCCTGTCATAAACGTCCCAGAGACGTATATGACAATTTAAAATTATTTTATTTTATTTTTTGTGCATGACATACCTACTGCTTATATAAACGGTATTTTGTATAGACAAAGTAAATTAACTTTATCATCAGCTAAGAGCATGGAGTAACATATTCTAGCCATGGTTTGCAATTCTTATATTTTTTATTTTTTTTACCCTGTTTTCTCATGAAAATTGGCGCCCCACTTGGGGTGTTTTTGTGCACTATTTAATTGGAATAAATAATAACACTTGTACTTTTTTTTAATATGTAAGTAGTGACTATGGCCTTTATTCTCACCTGCAGGCTTAGCACGACAACCGTAGAAAAGCGTTTTGTCGATGGAAGAATAGACAAAAATGACGTTTCCGTGTAGACAATTGACAGTTTTGTGCCGAGAAATGTAGACAAGCGATTTCTATTTTACAGTAGAGTAGAAATAGAAAGCGTCATGCTAAGTCTGCTGATGCAAATTTTAAGTTGGGACGAGTGTTACCAGAAGTTGTAGTTAAGTTTCAACGAGTTTTTTTCTAGTTATAGTAGTAGTAGTGGTAGAAGTAGAAAAAATCACGTGATGCTGAAATATTACGTTTATATAAATGTATTCTAACATTAAGATACAATAAAGATTTTTATTATTATGAGCATGTCGTGTCCCACTGCGGGGTTTACCCTGCAGTGAAAAATACGGAAAATACGGGGCCTTCAATTTGTCTCTCTCTTTTGCAATTGCTGTTATTAGAGCCTAATCCTTTAAATAAAAATATACTTAATACTTTTACAATATTCTCAAAAAATTAAAAACCATACGCCTCGCAGACGTCTTGTAAATTAAAACTTGTCACTATATAGTTTTTTTTTTTGTTTGAGCAGATGTTTGTCCGGCAATGGCGTCACTTGTGAATTAATAATATAATTAATGATAGCGATCTTTTACCGTGAAATTAGCACTAGCTATTGACAATGTCAATGTAATATTTTTCTGAAAACACGTGTTTCGAAATATTATTTTCAAATATTTAATTTATTTATTTTGTACGGAACCCTATATATAATATAAAACTAACTTTGATTTCAGAAGGCGGTGGCAAAAATTAAAATACTCATCCAAAGACACCGACTTCCAAGATTAAAGCTATTTTTCAATTTATAGTGTTTTTTCGGAAGTCAGTTGGTTTTTTTTTTGGAATGTTTTTACAGAAAAAAATTCAATAAAAAAATGTTATTTTCTGAATGGCCATCAGTTCTACCATGAACCAGCTCAAGGTTATCCATTAATTATTACCGGACACCCTGTATAAAATCAGCCTGTATTGTCCCACTGCGGGCAAAGGCCTCCCTTTCCTTTTTCCACTCAACGCGAACCTGAGCCAATATGGACCAATCCCTCATATACATTCCAAGTTCGTCACGCCTGGATCTTCCACGATGCCGTTAGACGTTTTCAGGGACCCATGCTGTGGTGGTGTTAGCCCACAATGCACGGAACCCTAGTTTTGTTGATATGATTTAAGCATGGCAAGGTTTTCATTTATAGCAGTAGATAGGTAAAGCAAATATTAGTAGTCGTCAGTAAACAATCTATTTTTATTGTTGTCAAAGTAATGTTTCGTGAAGGGAAGTAATTAAAGTTTTATTTAGTAATAAACATGCCACTGAGATATCAGGCACTTTAATGATATTTTTTGTATTTTATTGTTAAAAAAACAGATTACGGAGGAAGCAACGAAGCGAAAGGTACGTCATTTTTGTTCACATGTACCTTCTTAATAGGTACATGTGAACAAAAATGACGTACCTTTCAAATGTCTGATTATATAGTGCTAAGGTACATCTACAAAAATAATATAGTTTCCTCAAAATACTGTTAACTAATGTAACAACAGGAAAGGATAAGCAAACGTAGATTTTATAAAAAGGCCGACTACGATGTGTCCATTTTACAAATGTGTTCTGAACCTTTTTTATTAGCTTTGTCAACACTTTTATACAACCCCGTTTAGGTATATGAGGAGCGATATTGTTTAAAATGATTTTTTGCCCGCTGAACTCTAAATATTTATGGCTCTATTTCCTTCCATGTAGAAAGCTATTCACAACTAACGCATATTTATTTTTATATTTATATAACTTAAAAAGGTAAGTATTAAAATGATCGACTACCTTTAAACGAGCAAATCTTGTTTAAATATAATCTGAATTTCGGAAACGGCTCCAACGATTTTCATTAAATTTAGTATGCAGGGGGTTTCGGGGCGATAAATCGATCTAGCTAGGTTTAATTTTTAGAAAACATTAAACTAAAAAAAAAGCAAAGCTCGGTCATCCAGTTATTTATAATGATACTAGCTGACCCAGCAAACGTTGTTTTGCCTTATAAATTATTTAGGGGTGGACTACCCCTAACATTTAGGGGGATGAAAAATAGATGTTGGCCGATTCTCATAGATACCGGATAAGCACAAAAAATTTCATCAAAATCGGTCAAGCCGTTTCGGAGGAGTATGGCAACGAAAACTGTGACACGAGAATTTTATATATTAGATATACAAGGAGAGGAAATAACAAAAGGGCATCAAAAATTCGTCCGTATCGCTAACAACAGGAATTGTGCCTAAAAGACTGGCAGCATTGCTACGTTTTATGCCAATGCTAAGTATTTTTCCAAAAGGTAGGCCAAGCCTTTGGTCACATGAAGAGTCGACCAACCGCTTGGCGATGACTCGAAAACTAAGTGACCACTAGGACCCCATGGGGCCCTAGTGTTTCAACAAACGGCTCGAACATATAAATCCATCCAATTCCAAAAATATTGGAGTATTGCGGCGTTTGAGGTTTATCGCAGTTGCAGCAGCCGCCAAGCACAGTCCGCCGTGCTTGGGAGGTAGGATGTCACTAGGGTGTCACACGTGGTGCACACGTTGCATCCCACACCAAACTAGGCCTATCTAACTTCCAAGGCATTATAGCCATCTGGTCATCGGTCGGCAGGCCGGCACCAGTCGGGGATCGAATAAGGCAGACAAGTTCTCATGATCCCAGGTGTGGAAAGGAAACACTGGGGTAGTTTTAAGTCAGTAACAGTTTGACCGGTCACCTTTGGGCGGTAGACATCCATGATGATTTTCCACACCGCAACAAAAAAAAATGGTGTCGGCCGAGGCTGTCGACACCTTCACCGCATTGGCAACGATGCGGAGTCAAGTAGCGCGCCACAAGGTGGTGTCACCCAATAATGTACTTATGTTGGGTGACAGTAGTGCCTGAAGCCAGAATCCCAACTCCACTGACCCACAACCAGCAGGCGGGCACGCTCAGCAGTATTGGAAGTATTAATAAGATTATTCCGTACGTTAGTACGGAGCGACAGAGCGACTCATCCCAATACCTCTGGGAAGATGGTTTCACGGGCCGATCTGTATCCGGGCAAGCCACTTTCCAGGCGTTCACCGCGTCGGTCAAGCATGGCACTTCAGAGTCAACCAGGGAGGGGACTAAAACTTTTTCGGTCAACTTTTCGGTGCTTAAGATACAGGACAGGAACGCCGAAAATAAGCTAATGCTGGTAATCCAGCGGGAGCTGAGGCCACCAAAACCGGGGTAGTGGATTGTGTGGCTAGCAGCCATGCTCGGTAGCCCAAAGCCACATTTAAAATGGAAGTTAGTGTGCTGCGCATAATTTGGTGAATTTTGTCCGAGGGATGTATGTGGCTGCTTCCTTAACGCACCTCAAAAGGCTACATCAGCCAATTTTACCGTGACAACACTAAGACATAAATAACTGTAAACTCTGATTACTGCAACAGCCGCCATTGTTACAATTTATTGATAACAAAACAGTAAAGTGTGCTTTGCATAAATTGTTGAATAATAAATAGGATCTTCAGTAAACAGGCAGTCGGATACAAATAACGAATGCAACTCAAACGTACTGAAATAATGGGATTTTCAGATTTTTCCGCGGAGTCGTAGTTGTGACACGAATTATCATAATGGCGGAATTGTGCGGACACAGAATAGTACAGAAGGTCGGCTCTATAGCTCCTTACAACGAACACACATGTTAAGTATAAACCAAACAGTTTATTTTGTCATTTTATGTTGTATCAATTAGCCACTAGGGGGCGTCTCTCCTGCAATTTAAGTTAGTTGGGTAATACTCTAATGTCTGCTTATGACACTGCGTTTTTGTTTCGGTATAATAAATCGACTGTTCTTTATTCAATCCTAGCTTAATTTACTCATAATCCATCAACACACATAGACGTCTACGTAGGTTCGGAGATCTCGGTCGTATGCCAGATGGGTAGAACGTGCGACGTTAATATTAGTATGTTACCTTCAATTCGAACGATTTATGAATCTAAAATTCAATCCAATTTATCTATTTATTCTATCTTCACAGTATTAGTTTTCTTAAAAATTAACAATGTTATATTTGTTGTAACTATCCAATAGCATATTTGTTGGTTTTTGCGACAAGAACAATTAGTTCACCTCACAGAAATAAATAAAGTCTTAAAATTAAAAAAAAAACAACTATTTTCAATTTTATAATTATTCGAATTTTCGTTACGTTTATTACTCGTGCTAGCTCCACACTCACTGTTCACGAAACCTGTCTATATGTGCGTGAGTATTCGTTCACTATAATAATATGACCGGCTCCATAGCACCTTCTGTGCGTATCTATCTATTTTGTGACGCGAATGTGACGAGTGACGGACTGAAAAGTCCTTTTGTCTTGCAAACATAAACTACGTAATGTTACAACTTCATGAGGTAAATGAGAACACATTGTGTTTTCGAATATAATTAGGTAATCAAAAAGTAAATTACGAAAGGGTTTTGTTGGGGTTGTGGTCTGGAATACCTATTTTTATATAACCTATTATCTGTGTAGACTTAAATAAATGGGTTAGTACTGGTTCCTCCCGTTCTTGTATCCCTCCACCTCGTCCGATAACACGGGATTATAAAGTATATTACTTTTCGGGTGGAATCAAAAACCACTAACCCGAAACAAATGACAAGTGAGCTCTGAAAAATATTAATTATGATTAGTGCTAACTTTGCAAATATTATGTATTTCATTATGTTGCCTCTAGTTACTTTCATCTATCAGGTCATAAACGTCGACTGTTACGTTTGGTCCTCTATTGTGTAACGTGTGGTTTATCTGAAGAATGACGCCCATAATTTAACATTTTAAATGATCCCAAGAATTACGTTGCAGTCATAACTTGATACCATGCGAGTAATAAAATAACCGAGCACAAAACCTGAATTAAACTTTCCCGACCTTCACAAGCACTCCACTCGCGGTAACAGTACAGCGCCATACTTACCTCAACACTAATGAGCTGCTACGTCTTTAGAACTCACCTTATACGGTAAACGATCACATTTGCCTCCCACAAATGGCTATAAAAAGCCACGCTCCATCGCGTTTCTTGTTAGGCTGCGGGGCCATTGGAGAGGAGAGGAGCGGAGCGATGTTGAGTTCCACTAAAATCTTTGTTTCCACTCGCCTCCGCTTCTGTAGACATACAGTACAGTGGAAATTAGTAAGTTAATGCATTGCAGTTGCAGAATTTGTGAAGAGCTGTTTAACGGAACAAGGCAGATGATTGAGGATGTCCAGCACTGACGAAACAAGACAAATGAGACGTCATGTCCATAACTAGTAACTGTCTCACACTTCAGGTCCAGTTGAAAACCAGTGTCAGGCACTAGTTGTCTGGCATTTTTGCTGAACTGAGCCTTTTTAGCGCAGCTGTGAGGCACACTATAATGCTAGTTTCCGACATAGCACCTTACACTTTTGATTTTATTTAATTTTTATTTTACTCTTGCCAGCTGTATATTGTGTGCCTTTAGTCTATGCGAAATAAATGTATTTTCTTTCTTTCCACCACGGCAGCGTCGTTTCGATACAGTTGGACAGGGTTCAGAGACACTCCGCTAATCTTTTTGACTAAGCTGTTTTCTCGCCCCGCTTAGCTCCCTCACCCCACTCTGCTCCGCTCACTCTTCCCGCTCCAACGGGAAGGCAGTCTAATAGGAAGGCACACTAATTTGTAACAAGTTGGCATTTTAAAAATGGCGCCGACAGCTGGGTAGCGGTACTGAATACTAAAGCGAACTGTGACAATGATATGGTGACTGTTTTTATTTTGTTTGTTTCGTCCAGTTTATTAAGTTACTAGTTTTTGTTGTTGTATTTGTGTCCGTTTGCTACACTTTTGTGGGGATATTTTATAAAGTTACTACCAGCAGAGTTGCTTTGAGATTTATTAGATATTCATATACGGACGGATAGTCTAAATTTAAAGCCTCTTGATAATTTGGTCTGACCAAATTAGTATTTATAGTAAACATGGTTTATTGTTCATCATCGCAAGGTCATGTTCGTGGCACCCGTCCTATCGATTTTGTACAAATGCTCAATTACCTGGTTCCACTGAAGATCTTCCACAACTACAATTTTGATTCAACTGCTCGCCAGTATATTTCCCGAAAAGTTAGGTAGAGGTACCCGAAGTAGTCACATTTATCAAATTTCTATTTTAGTCCAATAAAAGGGGGCGAATCGAAAGATTTAAGTATCCAGTATCGTTGCATATAATAGGTTGGGGAAAAAGTTTCTTCGCATTTTTTAAGAAAATTCAAAACATTTTTTAATAAAGTTTATTTACATTTAACTAAAGTATGTAGGTACCATTTTGTTCGATAGCTTTTTGCCATCTTGTAGGTAGGGACATGATCCCATTGCTATAGAAATTTTGGGACTTCTGGTCGAAATACCGCGACAAGTGGTTTTGGCAGTCCTCTCGTGATGTTAACCTGACACTGCCTAAATAGTTGGAGTTTTGTAAGAAACCAATGGATGTTTATTTATTTATTATTATTTATATATAATTTATTGTATACCACAAAAATACACAACAAAAAACAAAGTACACTACAAAATATACAATGGGCGGCGGGCGGATGTTTTCAAATTAAATTTAACTCAGTTAATAAAAAGAAATCAGTTCATTAATCAAATTTTAATTCCATTCAAAAACATGCATATGTTTCTTACAAAACTTCAACTATATCCGACGATACTGGATACTTAACTCTTTCGGTGACTGTTATATCATTTGAAAATATCCATCGCTTTGTTCTCTTGTGGTGAATTTACAATCCGTGCTGCTGCTGACGTGAATATCGAATCCGAACCCATGATAAGACCTAACCTGCGCCAGTACATGCCTACCTTCCTAGCGGTTGTGACCACTACTCCAACAAGACGAACAAACTACAAACTGTTATTACCCCAGTCCAAAGGCCGTCAAACAACAAATTGTTATTACACCAGCCCAAAGTTTTGTCATTCATACCTTTGATCAAATATGTACCAACTGAATGTTTTAAAACTGATTAATGTTACCCACATACAAGCGAAAATAATTTTAAATTAGTTTGAAAATTAATTTTCATGTTTGCATACCGATATTTGTGAAATATTAGTAGAGTTATGCCTAAATTGGTTTTGGTTAGGAATTATTTTATATTCGGGGTAACCTCAAGCCCATTCAAACCTTGAGCTCTTTCACGGACATTTTCTCTTTCGTGCACTCACTTTTCAACGCTATGCTTTGTGCCGAGAGTTAAAAATCCATCAGAGTGTTTTTTTGTCGCACTGGGATGCACTCTCTTTGATTTCAATGCTGGGCCCGATACTGAGAAATGAATAAAATCCAGTGCGCGGAAATCGCCCGTGCGTACAGTCACGAGCAATAATATATATTGTCTTATACTTTGTAATATTTTGTAAAATATCTTAACTTCGACCATTCAAAAAGTATATGTATGACAATTTTATGTAAATTATCTAACCATAAAACTGTGTCAAAACTGGGTATACATAGGTTTCACAATTTTTTTTCAAACGAAACAAAATCAGTAAAAAGTTTACACTTCCAATGTAAATTTTATGTATCCATGACAATATCTAAAACCTTTTGTCATGGATACATTAAAATGACATTGAAAGCGTATACCTACTTTTTCCTGTTTTTAACCCCCGACGCAAAAAGAGGGGTGTTATACTCGTACGTTTGACCGCTATGTGTGTCTGTTTGTCTGTGGCACCGTAGCTTTTAAGCGGGTGAACCGATTTGGGTGCGGTTTCTTTTTTTTTTTAAGTAGGTTTTTTAGCGGTGGTTTATAGACTTGTCTTATCAAAATCGGTTCAGCCATTTCAAGTACATCAGCTGTTTTGTTAGCTGCGGTAGGGTTCTTAGGAACATAATATGTCGGTAAGTCCCCTCTTTGAGGAGTGGCTTGAAAGGCAGCACGGCATCCTCACCTTCCGCCTGACGTAGGCCCTCACCGAATACGGTTGTTTCGGGAGGTTCCTGTTTCGGATAAGGCGGGAGGAAACGCCCGGGTGTTTCCATTGCGAAGATCGCCCTGAGGACACGGTGGAGCATACGGTGGAGGTCTGCCCGGCTTGGACAGAGCACCGCCGTGTCCTCGTGGAGGCGATCGGCGGCGGCGATCTCTCGCGTCTGGCCCTGACCCAGGCCATGGTACGGAGCAAGAGTGCATGGGTAGCCATCACCTCCTTCTGCGAAGCAGTAATGCTCGCGAAGAGAGAAGCGGCGCACGTGAGGGAGAGGCAGTATATGTGCTCTCACAGCCTTAGTCGCCGCAGGAGACGCCCTGGGCGTCGGGAATCCCAGGCTGATTCCCGGCCACCGTAGGCGCGGGCTTGTGGACGGCGAGTAATGGGTAGCTCACTGTCTGGTTAGGACCAAGCCCGGGTCGACGGCGCGTTGTTTTCCACGCGCGCCTCAAAGAGATGTCATCAGCAACTGATGGGGCCCGCAAGGGCCGATGCCTGCCAGGGGTGCGGGTTGTTCGAAAGAGATACCACGGCCCCTGGCACACAGGCAACTGAGGAAACACGGGTGGGTTTTAGTCGGTAAAATTCTGACACGCCCTCCTGCTCCACCCGGAGCGGGAGAAGTTATTTGATGATTTCCCATCCAAAAAAAGGAGCATAATGTGTATTTACTTTACTTTGAAACATACGTGTGATCTTAACTTTGAAACACCTATGTATGCTATATAACTATGAAAGATTATTGAATTCTTGGTGTGATGCTGCAACCAGGATATCCAGCACACTAGTACCTTCACTCTTGAAACATAATAGCAGATATCGATACCTCTGGGCTCAAAAGGCGTATAGCACATTTTTGGCAATATGACATTTTCACATATTCTCACTCAGTTTCTGATTCTCTATCGATCTATGTAATCCACGTGGCGAAATTCGCAAAAAAAAATCGAATACAACCTCATAACTTTCATTACGTAAACGCAAATTATTTGAAGATTAGGGACTTATGGAAAATATTGCCTCTACAATAATTGGCAAGTTGTATAAACCAATTTTGGTTGAAAATGTTGGATGTAAGATCGTAATTTTACGAATTGTGTCGTACTTCTTCCTTCGAAAAGTAATATTGCTCTTTACCGCCTTCATAATTTCAAATAAAAATGTAATTGTGCTATAAGACCTTTATTTTATTATAAAATAAAGTTATTATTTTTACACCCATAAATAGAAAATCTAAATATCCTTTACTCCCAATAAACTTTAATATTTTTTATTTATTCAAGGTTTACGCCCATAAAATTTTAAATTTTGAAATCAAAATGGGTAACCGCTTATAATCAGAATGTTTCACCATCATCTTGCGTGTTACTCTAATCATTTCGTAAACAGAACAGATATGCACTGTCTAATAATATTCTATATATTAAAATTCAATTCAATTATGGCATTCATTATGACATTTTTGCTAAGAAATAATAATAAATCTAGATTTTCAACGAAGTAGGTGTGTTAGTTCGGTAGTTGCCATGTTGACGTGACTTGTAAGCTAATAAAACAAAACACGACTAAAATGGGAGAACATCTACAATTTTTCAAGCATTGGACATCTGCAATCAAGATTTGCAAGCACCTGAAGTAGGGTCCAGTCCTTTAAATGAAACTTCAGTTCAGGCCCGACAAAGCAACAGTAGCGATATTATAGAAAATAGTGATGCGGAAACATGTCAACAAATGTCACTACACATACATTTCTAGTAGCAATAATAGCATAAATACCTCCACAATTTCCTTTCCTCTATCGCATTTGTATTTTAGAAACTGTGATGAAAAACAGCATCAGACTAGTCCACTGAAAATAATTAATGATAGCACTATCTCTTGTAACCTCAATAAAAAGGTCAAATTCAGCTACCTGAAAAAGCACCTGATCCAAAAACTGAGCCTGTTGGTGTTGCACCGGCTGAAACTTACGAAGATCTCAATAAAACCTACCCGTGTTCCCTCAGTTGCCTGTGTGCCAGGGGCCGCGGTATCTCTTTCGTATAACCCGCACCCTTGGCAGGCATAAGCCCTTGCGGGCCCCATCAGTTGTTGCTGACATCTCTTTGAGGCGCGCGTGGAACACAACGCGCCGTCGACCCGGGCTATCCATTATTCGCCGTCCGCAAGCCCGCGCCTACGGTGGCCGGGAATCGGCCTAGGATTTCCGACGCCCAGGGCGTCTCCTGCGAAGGCTACGGCCGTAAGGGCGCATGTACTGCCTCTGCCTCACGTGCGCCGCCTCCCTCTATGCGAGCATCACTGCTTCGCTGATGGACGCTTCCTTCAGCGAAGCAGTGCATGGCTAGCGGTCGCTACTGCTAGCCATGGACTCTCGCTCCGTACCATGGCTTGGAACAGACCCGAACGCGAGAGATCGCCGCCACCGATCGATCCTTCATGAGGACACGGTGGTGCTCCGCCCAAGTCGGGCAGACCTCCACCGTATGTTCCACCGTATCCTCAGGGCGATCTTAGCAATGGAAATACCCGGGCGTTTCCTCCCGCCTTATATGAAACAGGAACCTCCCGAAACAGCCGTATCCGGTGAGGACCTGTGTCAGGCGGAAGGTGAGGACGCCATGCCGAATCTCAAGCCACTCCTCAAAGAGGGGACTTACCGCTGCAATCGTGGCGTGCGCAGCACTGGGTTGTGACAATCGTACTCTCCACGTCGCCAGGAGATCCCGCCGGAGCTCTGTCCGCTGTGCCGCAATTTCTCGCGGCAGTGGAACCCAACGTTTGGCCTCCTCGCGCCACTCCCATGTGTGCGCGAGGACCTTTACCTCCAGATCCCATGGCGGCAATCCGGCAAGGAGGCCCGCTGCCTCACCGGAGATCGTGCGGTATCCCCGTACCATCCGGATGGACATTACCCTATGGGCCGCCTTCAACCGGCATGCTGGTTGGCGCCTCAATGTAGGCGCCCACACCGGTGCCCCGTATAGGGCCATGGCCCGCACGAACCCGGCGTAGAGCCTCCGGCACCTCTTAGTGGTTCACCGTCTATTTTGCATGAAACCTGTGAAGATATCATTGTCGCTACTGCCCACGCTTCGTACCAGCTACTTTCAAAAGTAACTGACCCAATTTGACAACTGATTATAAAGCTTAAAAATAATGAAGACGAAAACTAAAAGACCTGATTATAATGTTTGAAACTAATGAAGAAGATTATAGTTATGAGACCTGATTAGTAATGATGAAAAAAAGTAAAATGATGTGATGAAAATGATGTGACTTTTATTATTTCGTTGTTTTTTTTTTAATAGAAAAATATAATAAATGATGTTTATTTCTCATCATAATTTTAGTTTCTATTAATATCCTAATTAATTATCGAAGAATAGATGCCTACTATTTTTTTTTTTTAATACGTTGCCCCACACTAGGAATTACTCCTGTATTGTGGGTGCGTTTACAAACATTTAAATTCACATAAACAAACAGCCAGACCCGGAACAAGTACTTGTAGGTCATACAAATATTTGTTCCGTGCGGGAATCGAACCCGCTACACGCAGCACAGCAGTCAATCGCTGTGTAAATAAATTAAATATCAGTTAGAAAAATCATTGTAAAAATATTATCCTTTACCACGTTAAACAACAATTCAAGTAATTTATACGCCCTGTCTTTGCATCATTTACGAAAAGTTGGGCTTACGACTTTGTGTACCTACTCAGGGTGTATTTTTATGGGGTGTTTAAGACATATATTAAAAATGTTTGGTCGTAAAGCACATGCTATTTAGTCAACACAAAACCAGGGCTATTTTTGAAAAAACCTTCTTAAACACGTCAAAAATCTAAGAACCTTGCCCCTTGGATACTTTTATGTATTTAGCTCTAAAAATGAGAGAGATATAACGAAGATTCGTTTTTTTTTTGTTATTTTTGCTTTGCCTGAAAACCCATGTTTTGTGCTATACGCCCTTTGAGCCCAGAGGTATCAATATGTCGTGTTTGAATTCGTTTTGATCAGTATTTGATTATACATACTATGCAATGATGGCAACCTGGTGAGCTGATGCTGCAGCCAATAGATTCAGCTCACCAGTACATTCTTTAGGAATGAGGATAAATGAGTAACAAGCTTCACTGTGGGAAATATACGTGAATCTGCGCAGATTTGTGAGAGACATGTTTCGATCGTAGCGTGTTTACTATTAGGTACTATATTAAGTTTCATTCTCATCATCATTTCAGCCGAAAGACGTCCACTGCTGGACATAGGCCTCCCCCAAGCTCCTCCACTTCGACCGGTTCTGCGCTTCTCACGTCCAGCGGATTCCTGCGACCTTCACAAGGTCATCGGTCCAATATTACCGGACTGATATTAAATTTTAAAAGGAGGAAATAAAAGTTAAATTCAAAATTCAAAACAACCCCGACCAAAACAAAAACCTGAAGAAGTTGGAGGTAGGTAATATTTTGATCAAAGCATTGTCACATCGGGCTACGGTCACCTACCTACCGTACCTACTATAACACAATATGTTATATCGGAAATTTATGAAAAAAAATCTAAAAATAAATAACATAATAAGATCCCTATATTTATGTACCTACACTGATTTTGCAAAATTGGGTAAAATCAGCGACAAATTTCCGAGTTCAAGCTGCTATAAAGCAGTTTGAGCTAGGAAATAGTTCACTGCTGCTTTGTAATTATTTACATAATTTCGAAACTGTAAACATGCTCTTGAAATTTCCTTGGGTAAATATTTATGTAACTAAAAGTGAATAACATTTTGTGGTAATCTATTGTTAACGATATTTTTATAAAAAAATGTGTGGTTAATTTTGACACATTTTAACTTTTACATAATTATTGGACACAGTTAGCATACTTTTTTGTGATTTAATGTTGCTTACATGAATTTGAATGTTAAAGGGCGTTTCTATCTTATTACCAGTTTATACTGATTTCGCACTGTACGGAAATTCTATACAATGCGAGTTCAGCTTATACTAGAAATGTATATCTTCTTGTATGTGTAACCGTGTGAACTTGCGGTTAACCTTTTTGATTAAATTACGGAACCACCAGCTTTTGCCTGCGGCTTCGCCCGCGTCGAGGTCGATAATTATCCCACGGGAAAGTATTACCGAGATAAAAGTATCCTATGGATTAATCCAGGTTATAATCTATCAGTGTGCCAAATTTTATTCAAATCCGTTCAGCCGTTGTTGCATGATTGAGTAACAAACATAACATCTAAATATCGAAACATACAAATTTTTACATTTATAATATTAAGCATAATATTAATATTAACATTAGCCTTGTTTTAGTACATTGGCTAATAATTTGTATAAATATATTTAAGTATATGTTCAAGAGCTTAGCGTGGACCATATTTTGAATACGATCTTAATAACAACTAATCTTCCATTACTACTATATTGTTCTATAGCTAACATAATTATTAAGTTCTGGTTTGTAAACCCATTTTATTTTTGTTGTGTCTCATTAATATATAAATGCATATAACATTAGAAGGTCAATAAGTTTTTAAAGAATCTTTTATTTGTTTCCCATAACAATGGCTAGATACCAAACCTCGCCATACCTATTCTTGAATTAAGGTCTAAACCTTCATTTTCAGAAAGCGTCCCAAAATAAAAGAAAATGTAGGTATACATATCAGGAATTATTAAGTTTATCTGATAAACTTATAAGCCAATATCTCCAAGGACAAAAATGTCAACAATGAACCATTCCTAAAATACCTATAAAAACTCTTCAAATCATCAAGTTTATCCACAATTGGGACCAATCCTTACCCCGGCTATTCACCGTTACCCTTGACCGAATCCTTTCATAAATATATAGGGAGAAATTATTTATTCCCTCGTATCCTTATAAAGGCATCAGTGGTGCGTAACCTCAAGATGATTAATACTCTCTCTATAGTTTATTACCCCTGCAAAGATATTGTGTTTCCTCCCAAAGGTTTAGGGCCCCGAAATTGTCAATCGTCAGGATTGATTTTGGGTAATTATCCCTCGTAGTGTTCATATAGTGTTGGCTTATTTGCGATATGTATTGCCATTAGTCATCGCTTCGGTTATGGATTAATTGCCATCGTTTGACGGATTAACTGGGTTTTGTTACCGGGATTGTTGATGATTTATGGATATGCTTGAACTGTGAAATGTTTTGGAGTTTTAAGAGTTTTGAAGAAATCTATATTGTGTTCATTTTTTCGCCTTTATTTGGCGAGGTATGTTAACAGGTGTAGTTTCCGTGAAACGAGGTAAGCTCAAAAATGTCATAATTACCCTTTTAAAATTTTCCCGTGACTTACGGAGTTCGAACCCCAAAAGGCGCTTTACTTTGTGTAAATGATTTTATCACCAGTGCTCTCAAAATGGCGAACCAGCGGTCTAATCAGCTATGGGCTCGCGTGGAGGATTACGGCCCACTCCTCTCATCGAGACGAGGCTCGTGTCCCAACAGCAGTGGGAACATTATGTCTTGATTATTTAATTTTCCCATATTACTCCTGGGATACTATTTCTAGACAGATGCGAGCAAGTATATATCCATAGGTATATTCCAAGCCATGCTATTTAAGACTGTTTTCTTAAAAGCCTCCATCGAAGAGCCAAAATTAATAACAGAAACTACTAAAACTTATCAACATCTATTATTTGTAGCCACTGTAGCTACATTAGTTATTATCTCAGCTAAAATATCCGTTCACAATGAAAATATGGTTTATACCGTACCGAAGTAGGTTCCCAGAATAAATTAGGGTAAGGGGCCTTAACGTCGACCTTTCAGTTAAGGGATGGCGCATATTCATATAATCACTGAGATTAAATTCGACGAAATATTCCGAGGATTAACGAACATGTCCCTAAGGTGTATTTTTATTATTATTATTATTCGCATATAAACGGGAAAACATTTTGTAAGCACGTGCAAAAATATTTGGGATTCGGGTTTTGCGTTCGTTTTTCCTGTTGGTAATCATTTTGTTTATTGGAGTTTAATTGATTTATTTGCTGGTTGCTTTTGCCGCATTATTTAGATGTAAGTACCGATATTTCAGTGATTAGGGATTGTGAAGGGTTAATTCGTTTTGATAAGCAGCTTTTTATATGAGGCTAAAGAAATAAATCAAGATTTGATTTACATCTTATTTAGTAGATTTTTGGTCATTTTCAAGGTTGCTGTTCTAGAAGAACAAAAATACAATTTGTTGACTGGATTTAGTGTAATCAAAGCAACTGACTATATGGACTGATACCATCTGCTTGCTATTGAAGAAAGCTTATTTTAAAGGCCCTGGTAACTGTAAATATTGTCGTTATGAGCGATAACAGTTCTTATTGCAATCTGTTACGGGTTAAAATCTGTTTTATTAAATTCGAATAACAAATGAGCAAGCGTACGTCGTAAAAATGCAAATAAAATCGTATAAAATTAGATATTAACTATTTAATCATAAATAATCCATCACTGGATGCAGTTTGGCATTTGGAATTTTATGGTATATTTTTCATGACGGGCTTGTAGCTAAGGAATATTAGCCGTACGGATCGATCGATCAGTTAAGTTAAGCTTGCCGCGGTTGGTCCGTGGATGGGTGACCATCTTAACATACCAAGACCTCTCCGTGCCTGGGAAAGCACGTTAAGCCGTTGGTCCCGGCTGTCATTTGTAGATCTTTGACAGTCGTTACGGGTCGTCAGAAGCCCGAAAGTCTGACAACCAGTCTTTCCAAGGGGTATCGTGTTACCCAGTAACTGGGTTGTGGAGGTCAGATAGGCAGTCGCTCCATGTAAAATACTGGTATTCAGCTGCATCCGGTTAGACTGGAAGCCGACCCCAACATAGTTGGGAAAAGGCTAGCCTTTTCCCAACTATGTTGTTAAAATTTAATCATTATCATCATCATCATCATCTGCCTAGGCAGATGATGATGATGATGATGATGATGATTAAATTTTTCAATATGTTTATAACTGTTATTAAAGGGATAAACCGATTTTAAAGATAATAAAGAGGTGAGTTTGATGATTTTTTTGATACAATAAAGTATGTTTAATTATGTTTTGTTTTCCACCACTGTATGTAAATAAGAATTGAATATATCATATATTTTTTAGCTTTCAAGATTATTTACGGTTAAAGAGATACACAGCTTTAAAAAACCACCTTTTTGAGCGTTTTCCAGAAATCTCGTGTTGATAGTAATCTAAATACAGTCAGCCCAGAATATGGCTACGAGCTTGGCACTTTCAGCAGCGTCCATCAGATCCTGTAGCGTGCAAGTGCTTCATTGTTTGTGGGACAGCACCACATTTATACTCCAGGGCGGAGTCATCTGTGAATCTCCACCTGAGCAGGTTTTCTTTACTTCGGCCTACCTGAGTCCGGAGTCTATTTAAAGGAAGAAAGATAAATCAGCATTTCTTTTTCGTTTTATGAAAAAGCGGTAGTAGGACCAAATTATGCGGCAAACTGTCAAAGAAGGCTTCTGGTGTACCTACCTGGATAAGTTTTGCGAATAATGCAATCACGCAAAACGAATAAATTGGAAAATTAAAAATATTGGATTTTAACTAACGTGATTAATGTTAAAATTATTTGTTATTTAATTTAAGTAAAATTATTGTAAACTTTATTGCTGTTCATTAAATCTCATGTGCATTTCATGAAAAACAAAATTAAAGTTCGGTATATACAATTTGGAAACTACATAATTGTTATTATTTTGATAATAATTGAAACGGCTTTAATCCCATTTATTATTATTAAATTATTATTTTATGTTCATTATTAAATATTCTGAATTATGCTGTGTAAAAATAACACAAACAATCCCGATGCCTTTCATTTTGAAAATTCAACAATTCATTACGTTAATAATAGGTAACGTGGTCACGCAGACGACTTCTCCCAACATATGAAGTAATGGATAGTGAATTTCCTTCAAGTCCTTTGGATTGTGTTAGGCAATAGGTGTGTTAGCCTTTTTGTGGAACAGGCTCGAGGGAAAAAGAACAGTGGGCTGGCGATATAAATGTAAATATATATGAAACTAGCTTTTTCCCGCGTGGAGGTCGGAAATTATCCCACGGGAACGTACTATCGGGATAAAAGTACCCTATGCCCTAACTTAGGTCATGGTTTATCCGTGTGCCAATTTAATCCAAATCCATTTGGCCATTAAGGCGTGAATAGACGTATTTACTTTTGCATAAAATATTACATATTTAATTAATATATGAATGGCTAGATGCTGAGTAAAAGTAAAACCCGAGTACCTACTAAAAAACCATGCTCTAAAAGTATGAAAAAAAGAATATTCTCAACTGAAAGCCGTGGTCGTATGCCAGTTCACCCTACTTGTGATCGCTTACTACTATGAGAATGTATTGTTTTGTTAGGGCGACATATTCAGTTTAATTTGACGTCACATAGCCACCAACGGACAATCAAGAAGTTTGTTAAATTATGGTAAGTAGTTTAGAAGTTATAAACATACATACCGGTGAAAATCATAACCCTCGGTTTTGCTTCGCCGTAGTCGGGCAAATTTTATTTCATTTCTTTTTAAGTAATCAGTTTTTTTACGTAAGGCTGATTGTTTTTGGAAATTAAAACTTTACATTTGGACCATATTCCCGAAGTCAATGACCGACTTATCTCCTTTAAGCGTTGATGGAAATCTAAGCGTTTGAAGATCAGCCTTTGTTTATTTGCAGAGTACATTGCTGTTAAGTGCTTCATTTTAATATGACGATGTACAGTCAACATAAAAGTAATGATTGATGAAAGTTTTCAAATTGCTAATTGAGGAAAACTTGCTAATTAGGTTCTGTTAGTGACTAATTTAAAAAGCATTTTATATGGCGTTTCTCCAATACATCGAATTGTACCTATTAAAAAAGAATAGTACAGGTTACTTGCGTAACGTACTAACATTTTTTTTATCAGTAAAATTATGTTAAACTTTGATTAGACAACGTACCTTCATACCTTATTTATTTATTTATTCACTTAAAGGTTCACCCACACCACATACATCATCATCATCTGCCTAGCCTTTTCCCAACTACGTTGGGGTCGGCTTCCAGTCTAACCGGATGCAGCTGAATACCAGTATTTTACATGGAGCGACTGCCTATCTGACCTCCACAACCCAGTAACTGGGGTAATACGATACCCCTTGGTAAGACTGGTTGTCAGACTTTCGGGCTTCTGACGACCCGTAACGACTGTCAAAGATCCACAAATGACAGCCGGGACCAACGGCTTAACGTGCTTTCCGAGGCACGGAGGGGTCTTGGTATGTAAAGATTGTCACCCATCCACGGACCAACCGCGGCAAGCGTAGCTTAACCTGATCGATCGACCCGTGCAGCTATTGTTACTTAGCCACAAGCCCCCATACATATACATACAAATATTAAATCATACGGTTATATTGTAATATATGCTAATTACACGTAAACACAACATTGACAACAGAAAACGCCCTTATCATTTAGGTGTACTGATTTTACATTTTAGGCAAATAAGTAAAATACGTAACAGTGCAGCGTCATGATACCTAGTCAGCACTGCGTGATAATTTTTTTTGGGTGGGAAATCATCAAATAACTTCTCCCACTCTGGGTGGAGCAGGAGGACGTGTCAGACTTTTACTGACTTATACCCACCCGTGTTCCCTCAGTTGCCTGTTTGTTAGGGGCCACGGTATCATCGCGGTACCATCGGCCCTTGCGGGCCTCATCATTTGCTGATGACATCTCTTTGAGGCGCGCGTAACACAACGCGCCGTCGACCCGGGCTTGGTCCTTACCGGACAGCGAGCTACCCATTACTCGCCGTCCGCAAGCCTGCGCCTACGGTGGCCGGGAATCAGCCTGGGATTCCTGACGCCCAGGACGTCTCTTGCGAAGGCTACGGCCGTGAGGGCGCATGTACTGCCTCTCCCTCACGTGCGCCGCCAACGTAGCTTTTCAATGTTCAGGATTCAAGAAGTTTGAATCATCGACCAATTGATCCAATTCTATAGTGCCCAAATTTTCTCAAAATTAAAACTCTACTTTTTGACCTAATTACCGAACCGATTTCGTTCATCTTTTATGCATCGTCAGCAAAGGAAATAACAAGTATGTGGTTTCATTAATTGCATATGTGCGGGTTCCATACTGTACATGTGCATCAATGGTTAAATAAATAAATACATATTTCTGAGGTTTCTCTAGTCCACCATAAAACCGAAAATACCTATTATCTCTAACGATAACGATGGCAATAAATTACCATAACAATATGGCTTAAAACGTAAGAAGACCGAGTTAGCGGGAATTTTGTTAGTGTTGCGGCTCAAAGTGCTTATCTAACAAGTGAAGCAGCTTTTACGAGCAGATTGAAATTGTATGAAATTAAGTTAAAATGTTTGGCGCATTTGCAAGATGAAGTTCGAGCTACCCATTATTTACGAGTACATGCATAACAGATAGAAAAGAACGGGAGTTACCGATATAGTTTGCAGAGTAAGCGAGTTGAAGTGGCAGTGGGCTGGCCACGTTTGTCGAACGAGCGATGGACGGTACAGACCGCGTTTCGGCAAGCGTAGTGTGTTCCGTCAGCTAGATGGACTGACGACCTCAAAAAGGTGGCTGGGACAGATTGGATGCGGAGAGGAGGGTATTGTGGCGCAGCATGGGAGAGACCTATGTCCAACAGTGGACTGCGATAGGCTGAGTTGATTGATTGATTGACATGCATAGCTTGATAAAGGTGCAGGAAGATACTATAGAAAAGTAGACAGAGACATAATACTTACTTTAAGAAATGAAATTGTTTATTCAGAAGGAAAAACCCATCAACAGGACCTCATGCTCAGAAGTAGTGGAAATTAATTCCTTATAGTCAGCTCACTACCATCTTGAATTGTCTGTATATTCTAAATAAATCGCAACTGCCCTTCTTTGACAGTCGTATAAAATAGCTTTATCACGGGCAATCGGCGTCAAATTTTGTTCCCTTTTTTATCATCGAATGACTTCTCCCGCTCTTCTGCTCTCTCTCCTACTAATTGATAATATTAATAATCCGGGCCGTAATTATCGTAATTACAGATTCTGAGATCTGTCGCGGTAATAAGTTGATAATATCAGTTCAAAGAAATATTATATATAGCTCAAGATTTAGTAAGAGACCCCAGACATGATTCGACTATCAGTCCTTATCGGATCTACCGAGCTACGACTCTGTGGGGTAGCTAGATAACGTTCTACTTTGTGGTTTGTCAGTACTGCATAGCTACGTATTTAAAACCGTTCAATAGGGTCCCGAGTCGAAAATGAATGTTTGGTTACCTGATTCGCTTTTCCCTCAACAGTAATACGATAGTAGATGACAGAATAGCAATCGTCTATTTGATTTTAGCGATTAAAAGTTTCGGGTTTCAGATTTGTGAACAGCGTTTAGGGCCTTAGCATACCTTCACGGCCTGGCAGTGGATAATTTATAAAGCAAAACTTGTAAAATGTAAAATGTATGTTGATTTTTTGGAAAAACGAATCTAAGAGGTCCGTAGTAGATCTATACTGTATTTACTAAGTCGAAAGCGATGACATTTAGCTCTGATTGCTACACCTCAGCTGACTCTCATGATTTTTCGCTACTCGACTCGCGAGTAATGTTTCTTAGCGGAATTATTTAAGCGATTTCCCATAATTATTTTCGAAGCGGAGGTGTGCTTTGGCCTTGAACGCGAAGGTGTAACTAGCTTCCGAGTAAATCGGCGAAATCACGCGGGAAAGAGATAGAATCATAATCAAATCTGTGCGTTATAACTGGCAGTTTCACTTCTGTTTCGCGTGTCGTGCAACGGATAAGTCATGGCAACACTATTGCGGTTTCGCTGCTATGGTTTCGCGGCAGAGATGTGATACCCGCCTTAGGGGACTCCTTCGATAACATAGATTGATGTTCGATTAGGCACGAAAGCATATGAAATGGTTGAGAATATGAAAGCTTAATTAAAATGAAATAACTGCAGTGATAACGGTATTGAAAAAGTCAATAATGTATTTGATTGACACACGCTACCAAAGAGCTTATGTGAATCATGTTAAATGATAAATGATTTTATTTCTGTAAGTAGGTTTGTACAAAAACTTTTACATGTCAATCATATTTTATTTTTAAACTCGATGAGGTCGTGTTGAAAGTCGTTGTGACGAAACGCTTTGCAAACGATTGCTACTTGACTAGGCCCTCTTGTATCAAAATAACTTTTCCACCACAACGTGAGCTTTATTCGTAGAACTATGTAGTACAGATTTGGACAACAAGAAAGTTTGTAGCTAACCAAAAGGGGTAATTACGTAACACACTAACAATAAGTTTTCATTTTGATAATTCAACAGCATTTATTGCGTTATTTACATACATTGACGACAAATTTTTCGAACATAAGACGCAATGGATTAGCAATATGCTTCAAAATCATTCAGATTCTGATTAATATAACTAATAGTGTGATACGTAATTAGAGTGCAGGGTGTGCCAGACCTAGTTACTGTTTCGTTACACATATAGCAAGTACTACAAGCAAACACTAAACTTTAAAACAGTGAGCTTAATCAGCATATAAAGTTCCCACCGCTGGAACACAGGCCTCCTCTCTTGGAAAGGGAGTTTGGAAAACGATGTTTTTTTTTTTTTTTTTTTGGGTGGGGAATCAAATATAATTTACACCCAGGCCCGCTCCGGGTGGAGCAGGAGGGCGTGTAAGACTTGTACTGACTAAAACCCACCCGTGTTCCCTCAGTTGCCTGTGTGCCAGGGGTCGCGGTATCTCTTTCGAACAACCCGCACCCCTGGCAGTCATCGGTCCTTGCAGGTCCCACCATTTGGTGCTGACATCTCTTTGAGGCGCGCGTGGAACAGAACGCGCCGTAGACCCGAGCTTGGCCCTAACGATGTTTTCCTTCACCGTTTTGAAATCAGTGGTTATGAAATTATTTACACAAAGTAAAACGCCTGACTGGATTCGAACTACAACTCGTTAGTCCGGGCCATTGCCACTAGACCACCAGTGCTCTATTAATACAGTTAAGCCAACGCAAAAACTTCTATTCCATATAACAACATTACACCTAACAGCCCCAACGGGTAAAATCTTCATAAATGGGCAAAGTATTTACATGAGAACCATATGAGAACAGAATACAGCAGTAATGATGCTTTGTCCCTTTCCTAAACGTTATTACTGTCCTTATTCCTGCATTCTTTAGAACATTCTAGTATTTGTTCTTCCTGACCTCTTGTCCAGGGAATCCTAATAAATGTAAATGTGATGAGGGGTATTCATAGAGATGAGTTGTAACAGGTTAAACACGATATCTGTTATCACTGTTACTGTTACTCAAAAATAACAGATCCAAATATCTGTTATTAAATAACAGCCTGTTATTTTTGTACGGACGATAAATACGTATTAAGACCTCAATTGAAATCTTCTTGATTTCGTTTCGTTGTAAGTCGTTTCAGAAGTACTGACTAGGAAAGAATGACGGGGTAATGAGAAATCATAGACTTACGTTTATTTATATTTTTTTTAGACATCCGGTTAGTCTGTAAGCCGAGCCCAATATAGTTGTACAAGGCTGGGGAGATTAATTGTTTTTGATTGACAATTTAGCTTTAAATATATTGCAGGTCGCATAGTAACCACTTATATTCACGATATGGTCCCACACAACACTAACTCTTCTATTTACATTAGCCATTGTTTTGCAAACGTTTTACTATTCACAAACTAACTACCAAAATTTAAAAAAAATTATAACTGATATAACCTACAATTTATACTAAACAAACTAACTAGCTAACTATAAAACGAATAACCTAAATTAAAAAAATCTATACTAATATATAAATCGAATTTAAACACTAATACGCCTTAAACATTGACAAACATTTTCAAAAAAATTACAATTACAATTCACCAGTTCACTTTTCGTAAGAAAGAAAGCAGATTAAAATTTCAAAAATAAGAAAATTAAAAAAATGTCAACAAACAAAACAAATCAGCTAAATTACTTCCAATTGAATATCATCTTTATTTCTATCAAGATAAAGTCGTACATACATGGAATATTTTGCGACCAATCCCGTCAAACTTCAAACCAAAGACAATATAGATAAACGGGGTCCGTACACGATCAAAAATATTTTTTGGTTGCATCTTTTTTTTAATTATTATGGAAATAAAATATTGTTTATTTCAAACCTGGCAAATTACGCTCAATAAAACTGATTCCATCTTTATTGTGTTATCAAGAAAATCGTATAAAACTGGAATATTTTGCGATGAATTCCGTCAAACCAAAGATAATATAGGCATTCGGGCAAATTGCCATAAAGAAAAATATAATACTTTTTAAGTTTTATTGTAATGGTCACTGGGCGGGCAGTAACAGATAAGTAACACGACCAAATTTAGGAGTCACTTTTTAGTAAATGTTGGTTCTTATCGGACCATCAACTGTATTTTACGGATTATAAATACTAAGTGCTTCTCTTTTTAGCGTAGTTTAACCGCTTTAGCAAGAGTGAGAAGTAAACATATCGAAGTAAATAAAAATAATAGCTGTGTCTCTTTTTAGCAAGGGTCATTCTTTAATGAGGAAGAGAGAGACCTGGATATTTTCCTTCCTTTGTGTGCGTGAGTGTGTATGAAAGTAACAGCCGTGGTAACAGCCTGTTACTGTGTGGAGACTGAGATATTGAAATAACAGTAACAGCCGTTGTAACAGTCTTTGAGGGTCTGTTATTTAAGTAACAGATAAATTAACAGGTAGTAACAGTTGTTATTTGTTATTTTTAAAGATCTGTTATTTATATCTGTTACGATAAATACGCCTCACTCCTAGGTATTCAATTCCAATCACCTTTTGACACCTACAGCTTTTCACGTAGTTTTTCAGGTCTATTCTGAGGTTGAAATTGTTTTGGGAAGACTTTCAATTCAGCTTTAAATGTTTGTGGTTGTGTTCTGAATGTGACCGTTATTTTAAATAGTAATGGTAGAATTTTAAGGATACCTAGATACATAATTATCTAAGTTAGAGTTGGGCAGGAGTTCTAGTTAGACTAGGATATGGCCGATGGAGTGAAGCTGTGACTGAATGGTGGTCAAAGATACCAGGGCCGTCCATAAGCGCGTTGGGTTTATGACATCGTCAAAGTCGCAGGAAATATGGATGAGAGACGCACAGAACCGAGAAGTATGGCGGAAAAAGTGGGATGCCTTTACTCAGCAGTGGGTGATTCCAGGCTGATAATGATGATGAGAGGTCCTCTATATTTGCTTATGATCATACTTTGCAATACAATTGTAAAGTGTGGCCTGCAAAAATGTTAAAACGAGCTCGCTTGCTCACTCTTGGTCTCAGTATACTTCAGTACTTAGTTACTTGCATTACCAACGATGTTGACTAGTCATTTCTTATCATCACATAATCTACTGTCTTATAGTTCATGCCGTAACGGAACTCCTGACGCGTATGCGGTATAGTATTTTTATCTCATCAAGCGACGCACGCTTTACTTGTGGTTAAGAAATGTACAAACATGCTGAGAATGTGTCAACATAAATAAAGCGCGCGTCGCTTTGTGACATAAACATACTGTACCTACAACTTGAATACACAAGTATAGTTTGTCAGTATAGTTTTTACACCCAAGTATGTACCTAGAAACACAAAACGGAAAAAAATACCGACCAAAAAAGAATTAAGACAATTCCTGCTAAAACATTTCCATTCTTAACAAACAAAAACTTCTCCCGTGCTTCCTATTAACATCCCCTTCGCGGTTAAACTCGTACCACTCAAGAATTCCATGTCACTGTAATTTGAACACAATGAAACTCCGCTTCCGAGTTTACCAGCGTCCTAAGGCAATAAATTAAAGGTCTAATCTCGAGCTTGTCTCACTGCCTCGTCTTCATGAATCAGGCGGATATTGTAGACAAAGAAATGGGGCTTTTCTAAGAAAAGCTCTTCTTATTAGATAGATTTATATATACAATAAAATAATATGACGCCTATAGTCCTATATTCTCAGTCATAGGGCATAATCACATTTTATAGAGGGCAAAAACTGGGCTAAAATCTAAATTAGTATCGCTGGGCTGCCACATATAGTTTTCCACGTGGCAGCCCAGAGATACTAATTAATACGTCACTAAAGAAAACATTAACCAGTAAGTACCTACCCTATGTTCGGCAGTCGCGTTTTCGACCTCATGCTTATGTATTCCCAGAATTTGATGCTTATGTATTCCCAGATTCCAGTCTATCTGGATGCAGATGAATACCAGTATTTTATATGGCTCGGCTGCCTATCTGACCTAAACAACCCATTTACTGGGCAGCATGATACCCCTTGGTAAGACGGGTTGTCACACTTTTGGGCTTTTAACTACCCTTCTAACAGGTTAAAGTGCTTTTCGAGGCACGGAGGTGTTTCAATACGTAATGCATGGTCACCCATCCATGAACCGATCACGGCAAGCATAGCTTTAACCTTCGATCTACCCGTGATTCTGTTATTATTTAAGCCATGAGCCAAAATATTGGCAGTTACATAATAAACATGTAAAATATTTGAACCCAATCGCGCATAAAAACCAAAATAATGCAGTTAGATGAAACGCACGCTAGTGTTTTTTTAGTGTTTGTAGAAGTGTGTGTGAGATTTTTTATCCGTTAAGTAATTTCACTAGGATACGAGTGAAACCGCGGGCAACACCTAGTATTTTTTGTATAAAGAACAAAGAACCGTACAATTCAATCAAAATGTCTTTAAGATTATTTGTACAGATAGACTGCTTTGAGAATCTCGGATTCGGAGATAGGATTTGTTAGTCAATTGTCTTTAAATTTCTTGACCTTTGTCTATCTAATACTCTGAGCGGAATAGATTGTAATTGAATTGCTAGGAAATCAGATTAAATGATTGAATGTCTAGGAAGTTTATTATTCTGCTAGTCTTTTTTTTCTAGTTATTGAAATTCACGACTTAAATTTTACTTCTTTGAACTCAAATATATCTGTAGCCTTGAACTTGATTTCATCTTTTTCCCTTTTAAATTTTAAACACGTAGGTTCTGCAGTATTGCAAGGCAACTTTTTGTTTTTTGTTATCTTTGGTGTTAAGTTCCAGGTATTCTTTTTAGCAGCAAGCTTAGCACGAGCACCGATTTATCGACGGATGAATAGACATGGCTATTAACTAAATGATGTACAATAGGAGAAGATAGCTATGTTCTTCTATTAGTTATCACAGTTATGGGTTCTAAACAAATCATGATTTTGTAGATAACCGTATATACTTTGTAGCCGTCGAGTAGAAAGTTTGTTGTCAGTGTGATTTTAACAGTTTGGGAAGAAATATTCTTCTGAAATAGTCTACATATAAAAGACCTAGACAAAGATCGTTAGAAACGAAAGACAAAATGACAGAATGTAAGAGGATATCTACGGTGCGAAGTCAAAAATGGAGAAACGAAATGTGATTTTGAATAGAAAAAGTACTGTCTATTCGTCGTAGAAATAGAAAACGTCAAGCTAAGCCTGTTGGTTTAGCTTTATTAGCAGCTTCCTTTACCATACTAAAGTCTATTTACATGACATACATACATAATCAACCTATAATGTTCCCACTGCTGGGACACAGGGTTGCCAACTGTACTTTATAATAATAATAACGTCATCATCATCTGCCTAGCCTTTTCCCAACTATGTTGGGGTCGGCTACCAGTCTAACCGGATGCAGCTGAATACCAGTATTTTACATGGAGCGACTGCCTATCTGACCTCCACAACCCAGTTACTGGGTAACACGATACCCCTTGATAAGACTGATAGTCAGACTTTCGAGCTTCTGACGACCCGTAACGACTGTCAAAGATCTACAAATGACAGCCGGGACCAACGGCTTAGCGTGCTTTCCGAGGCACGGAGGGGTCTTGGTATGTAAAGATGGTCACCCATCCACGGACCAACCGCGGCAAGCGTAGCTTAACCTGATCGATCGACCCGTGCAGCTATTGTTACTTAGCCACAAGCCCCCCTATAATAATAATAACGTATCCTACTTTATTTTTGGTATTTTTACTTTAAACTTTTGCATACAAATAAAGTATGTGAAAATACTTTATTTCCAACCTTTACTGTGATGCGTTAAATGAAACACTAATTATAGGTACTTAACTATTAAACGGATGACGGAAACGATTTATAATTACTGAATGAAGTCAGAAGTGATGTCAATGTAACAGGACAGGATAAAGACTTGTACCAATGTAAAAAAATATTTCTTATTTACTATCCATTCCCGCCACTTCAGCTTTCACTGAATGAGTATTTTCAGTAATGAATCTAAAGTAGCGAGAAGAGAGAAATAGAGCGACAATAAATTTAAATTAAAAACGATTTTTTTATTTATTTAAATTTAAATTCGGTTTGTCAAACAAGCTTTGAATTGTTTAAACATGGCAAAAAAAAATTAGCATGTGCTAAAAGCACACAAAAATACATTTTTAAGACAAAAAAAAACTTTTTTTTTTTTTTTTTTTTTTTCCATATACTTTATTTTTTTCCTATTCAAACCATTTTATACGTTTATTTTTATCAAAAAAAGTTGGCAACCTTAGACACAGGCCTCCTCTCTTTAAGAGGGACTAGGCTGTAATCTACCACCCTGGCCCAGTGCGGGTTGGTATATGTCACATGTCTTCGAATGTTTGGTTCTAGGACATGCTGGTTTTCTCATGACCTTTTCCCTCATTGTTTTGAGAACAGTGGTGATGAACTTATTTACACAAAATAAACCACCTGCCTGGGTTCAAACCCAGATGAAGTCTATTTACTCTATGTTAATATACTTATATACATTTTAAACAGTTAAATATCTTGGAATTCTCCTTGATGAAAAATTGACGTGGTGTCCTTATATCTTCTAGCGGGGAGAACATGAAAATTCATCTGTGAGGTCAAGATACTGAGGCACGTGGCTGATGCTGCGGTCCTCGAAACTGTTTATTATGCTCTAGCACAATCCATCCTTACATACGGCTTTACGGTTTGGGGGGGAGCTCGAAAAACCCATCTAATTAAACTTAGAACTTGCAAAACGAGCCTTGCTAAAAGTAGTCAATTTCAAACCTTTTTTGTATCCCACTGTCAATCTGTACCCTGAACGAGATGTTTTAAGGTGAACCTAGTCCACATTTTTCCCATATAAATTTCGGGAGTGTATTACTCCACTGTTAAACAATGTACATCAAAAATTAAACATGGTATGGTTTTGTCTCATTATTAATATTGTCTGTACGGAAACAGAATACTAAAACAAAACGTCATTAAAAAGTTAGGAGCCAACAAAGATTCGTTTTTCTTGTTAATTTAACCTAACTTAGAGCGTGTTTAAGTAATAAAAGAAGTGTAAAATCTGAAAAACCAAGTCGGTACCGACAAAGGTCAAATATCGAAAAGTTCAATAAAATTTATTGGTCATTGATTTATGCAGTGGTTTTTTTCATAAAACCCGATCTTCCGAAGGACTGTTCTTAATTTTTTACGCGCCTGTTGTACTATAAATGATCCTGCATCTCACACAATAATGTTGTGCGTGTAGACTAGCGTGTAACTGCTCATCACTGATTTTACCTCTGTCAGACACGATGCCTGGTGAGACAGCGTGCTTTATAACCAGGCCCATCAGTGAGTTCGAGCCCGCGACTAGGTTCCCCTTAACTGTTAGACAGCTATTCGTTAAAGAAACCGTAATGTCTCAACACCATAAACACAAGCATAATAATAAAGTAACATTGTCTGCCAGGCGCTTAGACATGATATATCCCACAATTTCTCTTAAAGCAGCATTTATTGAAAAATTTCAATGTTTTTTTGGGCCGATGCTATATATATAACAGGCTTGATAAAATTATTAAAATGTACCCACTTAATAACCACTTATGTAAGATTGCTTTAATATCCTGGCTCAAATCGCAAAGCTATAATGATGTAGAAAATTTACACCACCATTCACCATTTCCTTTAAAACAGCATTTATTGAAAAATTTCAATGTTTTCCTCGGCCGATGCTGCTTTATAACAGGCTTAATAAAATTATTAAAATGTACCCACTTAATGTAAGAAGGCTTTAATATCCTGGCTGAAATCGCAAAGCTAAGATGATGTAGAAAATTTATTCAAAATTTTAAAATAAAATTTTACTTGCATTTAAATGAAATCGTACTGATGACCAAATTAAATTATTTCAGTTTTAATAATTAATATCAATAACATCTATTTATTATAAAAAGAAACATACAACAGAAATTATTATATATTTTATTATTACTTAGGTTCACAGTTTTTGTGTGTCCCAAAAAAATTCATATAGATCTGATGATGCGTTTCGGAGACAAGCAACGGAACTCTCTTCAGCAAACAAACCGCGATTGCTGCTATCGCATATATATGCATTGTTTTGACCCCAAGGATGATGACATTTCGAATTGTGTGAGGTAGGTACTATAACTAAAAAGTGAAAAATAAAAAACTTAAAAAAAAACAACCGACTTCCAAAAAAACACTACAAAGTGAAAAATAACTTTAACATCGGAAAGCGGTGACAATTTTTTTTTATAAAATACATATCCAAAGTCACCAACTTCCGAAATTAAAGTTATTTTACCCTTGTTGTGTTTTTTTGGAAGTCGGTTGTTTCTTTTTTTTAAGATTTTTTTTTTCTGTGTCAATAAAGTTGTTCATTATTATTTTATTTTATTATCGATACTTAATACCTTTGCCGTCTTTTCGGAGAAATATGGTGTACCTAAACATAAAAAATATATTGATATTCATATATTTAATGTATATTATAGTGATTACTGCAAACCGGACTGAAAGCTAAAACCCGGCTTAAAGCTGGACGTTAATCAATCAAACGAGTCAAATTATTGATACAATGGCCCTTCAAAGCGAATCAATTGAAAGCAAAATGACAATTATTGCGAAAATTATAATTTTAACAATGTTAACCATGGATAATAGCACTTTGGTGCTTTTCCAACGTCATTTAAAAACGATTGAATAGTAATTTCGATAAAGCTGACGATTATTATGTTTTCGTGAAAGCTATTCACCGAAATTCGCTCGTAGTTAAAGCTTCCATCAGACGCGTCACTCGAATGAATGTTTATTTTTGCTTCATTCCAAGTTTACATGACACCGACAAATAACAATGAAATTAATTAACGATCATCTGCTCATTTCATTTTTCGATAATTCGAAGCGCCGACTTTTTTTTTTACCTGACAGGAGGTATCTAGGTTATTGGCTTGTAGTAAAGTTATTATCATACTATATTTTCATTGAATTGAAAGACTAAGAAAATCTCTAGGTATTCTTCAATAAAATATATCGCCTATATTTTTCAAATATTTTGATTAAATCACGTACCTAGGCTGAAATCTCTCCTCGATACTTCAGTAAAAAAATAAAATGTTTTACAGGTTTATATTTAGAGGATATAGTAAGCTTCTCATCTCAATCTTATTTATCGTGTATGCTATGCATAATAAACAGTTCGTTGACTTGAACTATAGATTACGCACAGCCTAAACCTCTAACCAACATGAGATTTGGCATATTGGATGTAGGTACAATTCCTAAACAAAGTGGGTTCAGGGTCAAAAGGTGGCTTAAAGTTTGTATACGTTGTTACGTTTAAGTTGAGATAGGATTTATCCTATCTATCTATATTATTGAATTACAGGTTCAGTGCCTTCTTTTTTCCTACACTTCTTTTCACCATAATCAGCCAATAATGTTCCCACTGCTGGGACTCAGGCCTCCTCTCGGTGAGAGGGAGTGGTCTGTAATCCGGGCCCAGTGCTGGTTGGTAGATGTCACGTCTCTTCGATTTTTTGGTTCTAGGACATGTCGGTTCCCTCACGATGTTTTCGTTCACCGTTTTGAGTGCAGTGGTGACAAAATAATTTACACAAAGTAAAGTACCTGCGTAGGTTCGAACTCACGAACTACAAATCTTTTACTATTGAACTCTTCTTTTTCCCGTTTTTGATTAATAGTCTTTGTGGTACGAGTCGAGTTGGTCCCGCCATCTTTGCATTGGTCTGCCATGGCGTTGCATCGTCTGGCGTTCAATAGAACTCACTTGTTGGTTCTTTTAGACCACTGCAGCTCACCTGACATATTACGCCACTTATAGGGATAGGCAGGGCATCCCGCTAAATTTATATGATCTTCAGTTTTTTGCAATATGCAGGTCATTAACAGGGGGCCTACTCCCTAAGCATGAAGTCCGTCGTTTTGGTCGAAGTAACGGGCGTTTCCAACTCCGTATCACTTACAGACAGATGATTAGTTTGGAGCCCGAACTAAGAATGAATGACAACACGATTTAACAGTTGTCCCTACTCCCGATATATTTTTTGCCGTCCAAAAACGTTAGTCAATTGGCTGTAGGATTCACAAAGAAGTTTCGAACTACTTTCGGACGGGCTCGTATCTTCGTTGATGGAGTTAGAGAGTGGCCCCCCAAGTCGTATGTGGATTAAAATATGATTCACGGCTTACTAGTCGAATCTCACGAATTAACTCGCACGAAGTAAATTTATTTGTGGGCAAATAAAGAGTTCCAGAAATACATTAGTGAAAAGTTAAGGAAAAAGTAGACTAACTTTATCACATAAAATACAAAACGTGTTAGTTGCCTAATACGTAAATTAATAAATTAACTCATTCAGTTCCACTGAATTACAATGTCATGAAAAGTTATTGAATAATTGAATTGAACTGAGAGGGTTGTATTGATGATGTTAATGTTTATAATTTATTTATTCAAGAACATGGAGGACTTACAGATACTACAAATAGACAAAAAAGAAAGGAAATTAAAGTTACCAGAAAACCTATTACAAATCCTTACGTCATCATCATCCCAGCCTTTTTCCAACTATATTGTGGTCGACTTCCAGTCTATCCCGATGCAGCTGAATACCAGTATTTTACATGGAGCGACTGCCTATCTGACCTCCACAACCCAGTAACTGGGTAGCACGATGCCCCTTGGTAAGACTGGTTGTCAGACTTTCGGGCTTCTGACGACCCGTAACGATCGTCAAAGATCCGCAAATAACAGCCGGGACAAATGGCTTAACGTGCTTTCCGAGGCACGGAGGGGTCTTGGTGTGTAAAGATCACCCATCCACGGACCAACCGCGGCAAGCGTAGCTTAACCTGATCGATCGACCCGTGCAGCTATTGTTACTTAGCCACAAATCCCTCTACGTATAGACGTATTATAATAATAGTTTATGGTGTGGCACAAAATCAAAGAAAAAAACACATCGCCTTAATAAATAGAGAAGTAATATAAATACTAAGTTTGCAATTATTTGACTAAAACAATAGACAAAATAATAAAAATCAAATAAAATGCCACCGCTACTTGAAAAATTTAAGGCTTAAGCACCTTCTGGCCGAATTCACACTAATTGTGAATGGATCAAAATTATATTCCTTGCATATACTTATCATTAAAATTCCTGCTTGCGCGCACAATATTGTTCTGCCTATAATTCAAAGATGTATGAATAATCCGATTAATACATTCGTGAACGTAAAAAATGGAATATAGCGGGCTATCTAAAACTTAACAGCTTTCTTGGTAACTCCTACTTGTACGAGTATATAAATAAACCGAAACACAAAAACATATCACACACGCACCACAAACAATGACATTTGATTAAATTCCCTTATTTAGCTCACTAGGGACTCACCCTCTACAAGACACAGCCCAATCAAGTTCAGCTATTTACTAAAACCGGTACAGGAGCAGAGCATCTTCCGACAAAACCGAATTAATGAAACAACCCGTGGTTTTAACAAAACTTCATTGTTTTGTACTAGCATAGGCGTATGATTAATATCTTGGACTAAACCACAGGGAGCTAAATAAGTGAATAGATGTTGCTTGCTGCGGGAAGTATATCATGAAATAAAATAACTGAAATTCAAATACATTGGTGGAAAAGTACGATGCACCTTGGTTGTCGCTCGCTGTGGAAGTGCTGGTCAGAAGACCCCACAGCTAACCTTACAATTTTGTCTTTGTTTCAGTGTTTGTTTACTAACAATAGTTTTTAAAAACCAATATTTAAATTAATTATATTATCAAGTAGGTCCTTATTTTTATTTTCTTTATTTAGGCAAACAACAGCGACACCAATGTTATAGAATATATGTATTACAGTATTTGTATGTCTAATAATAGATTTCCCAGTACAACTAGGATAAGTATAAAGCATGCGATCGAACTACTAAGAAATATTTAATTACAAAAGGTACAATTTTAGATATACCTATTACATAAGCTTCAGTGTTATGGCGTCAACAGACAGGTGTGACGCGACGGTTTTTTTTTTTTTTTTTTGGGTGGGAAATCATCAAATAACTTCTCCCGCTCTGGGTGGAGCGGGAGGGCGTGTCAGACTTTTACTGACTAAAACCCACCCGTGTTCCCTCAGTTGCCTGTGTGCCAGGGGCGGCGGTATCTCTTTCGAACAACCCGCACCCCCGGCAGGCATCGGCCCTTGCGGGCCCCTCTGTTGCTGCTGACATCTCTTTGAGGCGCGCGTGGAACACAACGCGCCGTCGACCCGGGCTTGGTCCTTACCGGACAGCGAGCTACCCATTACTCGCCGGCCGCAAGCCCGTGCCTACGGTGGCCGGGAATCAGCCTGGGATTCCCGACGCCCAGGGCGTCTCCTGCGAAGGCCACGGCTGTGAGGGCGCATGTACTGCATCTCCCTCACGTGCGCCGCCTCCCTCTTTGCGAGCATAACTGCTTCGCTGAAGGAGGCGACTGCCAGCCATACCCTCTCGCTCCGTACCATGGCCTGGACCAGGGTCGGACGCGAGAGATCGCCGCCGCCGATCACCTCCACGAGGACACGGCGTTGCTCCGCCCAAGCTGGGCAGACCTCCACCGTATGCTCCACCGTGTCCTCTGGGCGATCTTCGCAATGGAAACACCCGGGCGTTTCCTCCCGCCCTATCCGAAACAGGAACCTCCCGAAACAGCCATGTCCGGTGAGGACCTGTGTCAGGCGGAAGGTGAGGACGCCATGCCGCCTCTCAAGCCACTCCTCAAAGAGGGGACTTACCGCCGCAATCGCGGCGTGCCCAGCACTGGGTTGCGACAATCGCACTTTCCACGTCGCCATGAGATCCTGCCGGAGCTCTGTCCGCCGTGCCGCGATTTCCCGCGGCAGCGGAGTTACGCCCCGGCGTTTGGCCTCCTCGCGCCACTCCCAAGTGAGCGCGAGGACGTTTGCCTCCAGATCCCATGGCGGTAATCCGGCAAGGAGGCCCGCCGCCTCACCGGAGATCGTGCGGTATCCCCGGATCATCCGGATGGCCATGACCCTATGGGCCGCCTTCAACCGGCGTGCTGGTTGGCGCCTCAATGTAGGCGCCCACACCGGCGCCCCGTATAGGGCCATGGCCCGCACGACCCCCGCGTAGAGCCTCCGGCAGGAGGCGTTTGGCCCCCCTAGATTGGGCAGGAGCCGCTTCAAGGCAGCCCCGGCCCGCTCCAGTCTGACGCGACGGTGCGACGCGCTTCTTGTAGAAAAATTTCCTTGAAATTTTGTGAATGTGTGCGTGAAGACGACGACACACATAACAAACACACATGCATACACATGGCTTCGCAATTATAACGAGAGCTGCACTTACTACACACACATTCATAGCGTATACACTTCTTAACCACTAGAAAAGCGCACGTCGTATTTTATATGGAGCGACTGCTTAACTGACCTCCACCACCCAGTTACTGGGTAGCACGATACTTCATGGTAAGACTGATTGGCGGACATTCGTGCTTCTGACGACTCATAAGGACTGTCAAAGATGCACGAATATCATTGAGTATTCCCAAATCTCCTCGATACCAATTCTATTCAATTATTTAGATTCCTGTGGTCTAAACACCCTTGTGTAACCGAAGAGGCAAACCCTCTTTGTTACATCGGACCGGAGTTGCTTTGATAAGATGCTCGGCATTACATGGATTAGTTCCAAGGCCCCATTGATTGAGGGAGTCATTAGCAACGTAATTGGAATTACTTGTGTCAGAGAATATAACGAAGAGAATAAAGAAGATTGTTTCATGATTTTTCTGAGAATAATCTTGGTGATAAGGTGTTTGTGAATGCTTGTCCAGTTGGTGTCGAAATTGATTTGTTTTTCCTTCTATTTTTAGCACAAGCTTATTCAAGTGATAAAAGCAAATCGGCGTGACAATAGATTAACACACACACATTTCCTACTAATGGATGAATGGATGTCTGTAACTCAATTCTGCCAAAAAGGCTGAACGGATTAGGACCAACTTTGGCACACAGATAGTTTAAAACTTGGGTTAACACATAGGATACTTTTATTTCTTTTTATCTCGATAGTACGTTGCCGTGGGATGCTTTACGCCCTCCATGCTGGCGAAGCGGTTGGCAAAAGCTCGTTATTTATATGTTTAACAGACAACTAGATCAAATGTCTATCTAATACCTTTAAACGAGCAATTCTTGTAAATACAGGATAAGGTTTCAATTTTACCGCGTAGGTATTGCACTTTTCTATGAAACAGCTGATTATTATTTTTGTATAACCAACGAAAAATTTCTGCGCTGGGGCGTCTAGAATGATATGTTGAATTCATGGTAAAAAACTTACCCTGTATGTATATCTATAATCTGAATCTCGGAAACGACTCCAACGATTTTCATGAAATTTAGTATGCAGGGGGTTTCGGGGCGATAAATCGATCTAGCTAGGTTTCATTTTTAAAAAACGTCAAGCCAAAAAAACAAACGAGCAAAGCTCGGTCATCCAGATTGTAATTATAATACGAAAATACTTACAATTTGTTAGTATAAAATTTTACTTATTTGTTATGTAATACTTAAATTGTTATACCGACAGGGTGGTTTTAATAAGATGCCTCATTATAAGGCTTTCATCAGGCCCATCAGCAATACCTTTCAGGAGACAGTTGCTACTCTCCCGTAATCTGGATTTAGATCTAATTAGTAATTGAAATCCAAATTGTCTCATTTATTAGTAAGATCAAAAGCAGAGCGCCACGAAAAGTGCTCGTTAAATTTTCCAATGAAAGTCAATACTTCCATTCGGGCGGAAGCGCGCAAAGAACAGAATTCCTGTCGGCTTCCCTTCGGAATATAATACTGTCAGTAGTATTTAATAATACCTGTTTTATAATCGCACTATAATACACTTAAAACACTTTAATAAACTATAAAATATAAACATTACAAAACGCCTACATGAAATTTTAGTCTTCATATCCCAACAGCAAAACATTATGCTTTTAAATAACTCGTAGGCGCGACCGGCTTGTCGTGAATTCAATTTCTATACAAAATAATGTTGTCATGACGTCACTTCGGTCACGTGACACCCGGTTTATAAGCGGCCTAGCAAGCCGATTTTTCCCGGTTTACGACAGAGACAGTAATTAAAAATGTGTGCGCGTGAACGAGATGGAGCAATACCGAGATACCGGTTCGGACCTCGGTCGGATGACTGATACCTGATAGGTGTTTGGTCGATGTTTGACGTAATCGCATTTATAACCTTTTATTTTGCTTACATTTGCATTTTGTTTGTCGTATTTATTGAATTCATTAATTTATGTAGTTTTATGTTTATAGTTAAGTAGTAAGTATTTATTTGATGCTATAAAACAGTGATAAAGATAGTGATTTGAGTTGAGTGTTTTAATTAGGAATTCGGGGTAAGTAGTTGACAGTTTATAGTAATTAGTACAGTAATTAGATGGCAGCAATACTAGCTTTAGATTGCAGTTTAACAGATTATTTGCTGTGTGAGGAAACATATTTTTCAAGGTTAAGTTTAAAAAAACTTTTTTCAAAAAAATAAACAACCGACTTCCAAAAAAACACTAAAAAGTGAAAATTAACTTTAATTTCGGAAGTCGGTGACTTTGGATATGTATTTTAATTTTTTGTCACCGCCTTCCGAAATTAAAGTTAATTTTCACTTTTTAGTGTTTTTTTGGAAGTCGGTTGTTTATTTTTTTGAAAAAAGTTTTTTATTTTTCACTTTTTAGTGGTTCACATGTGCTTACCCCTTCACAGCGTACCGGCGTGATGTTATGTTATTAACTGGTGTAAACAATTGACAGACATGAGATTACAGCAATCCCTGTCCATTTGCTATCATTTATTGAGGAGTTCCGTTGCCTATCTCCGAAGTTCTTCATCAGATCTTCACCAAATTGAAATGGAACCACTCCGAGAAAGTACTCTTCCAAAAACTTTACAAATTGCTTCAAGTGTGCCTATAAAATTTGAAGAGTTCTCTCTATTTCTCCAGGATCCCATTATCAGATCCTGACTTGATGATCATGGGACCACCTGGGAAGTATACCCTTTCGAACAAAAAAAAAAATTTCCAAATCGGTCCAGCCATCTTCGAGTAATCGGGGAACATACATAAAAAAAAATAAAAAAAAAAAAAAAAGGTTCCGACGAATTGAGAACCTCCTCCTTTTGGAAGTCGGTTAAAAATAAGAAACACCTAATTATGTTAGGCCGTGCTCGCCCTTAAATGACTATTAAATTACAAACAACGCGAAGTTTTGCTTAAACATTTTAATGTTTCTCTTTACAATAAATATCAATGGCTGACTGGCAGTTGTAAATTAAATAGAATGTATTGTTTCCCGTGCTTACTTTTCTTCGATTCTAGTAGTTTATGGAATAAATAGGGTTTTACAGAAATTAATAATCTGACGAATTGGTCAAAAAAACATGTTCAGACTGAGAAACACATTCGTAGCTGTTTACATTTACATGAGTGCGTGACAGGTAAGATAGAATCATTTTTCGCAAATTCGCATGAAGCTCATAATAGAAAAGTAGATCGAAATTATTTTGTTAGGTAAACAAGAAGTAGCTTTTCGCGGCTACGATGAAAGTCCAAATTCCGATAACCGCGGTACCTATATCGAGGCCTTGTTATATCTGAGCAAGTTCGATTCAGTACTGGACTCCCATTCAGAAGTTTGTAATTCAGTTCAGAACCACACGTTTTCTGGTCTCTCTAGTGATATTCAAAATGATTTAATGCATAGTATTGCATCCGTTTTACGAGACCCCATTAGATTTGAGATAGAGAAAGCTCATTTTCTGTTTGTAATGGTTGACGAAACTCCCGATGTCGGTCATAGGGAGCAATTAACTGTTATTTTTCAATATTTATATGAAACTGGAATCAAGAACGATCTCTGGGTTTTTACGATGTTAGCGGAATTCAACCGATGAAGTGATAACCAAACATTTGTTAGAAATACTTGACCAGTATCGTTGTAGGTATAAGTTAGTTGGTCAGTCTCAGCTTATGTCCTTAGCTAAGTTATGGTCTATTTGTGTGCAAAATTTTATTCAAATCCGTTTAGCCATTTTAGTGTGAAAGCGTAACAAACAAACAAACTTACTTTAAAATAATATTGGTTAGGGTTAGGATAGGATAGTTAGGATTAGGATAAAACACTGGCTAGAGTTTCATCACAATTTGTGATGCCATTTTCCAGTTTTTGAGAGACTAACGAACGTCAATTGATCCTAACTAATATTATAAATGCAAAGTAAGAAGAAAGGTAAGTAAGTTTGTTTGTTTTTAACGCTTTCACGCTAAAACGGCCGGTCAGATTTGAATGAAATCTGACACAGAGATAGACCATAACCTAGGTAATGACAAAAGCAAATTTTTATCCTGGATTACTGACGAAGTCGCGTGCAAAAGCTAGTTTTATATGAAAAAAGGTAGATAGATTAAGTACTTATGGATTAATTTCCAAATTGTTGAACCAATCAAAACACCACTAAACAAACATTCAATTTTATTTTATTTATTTTATTTTATTTTATTCATTTTAGGAAAGCTTACAGCTAATACATTTCGATATCTAGTACAATATGTAAACGATGGCCAATTACAAGCTTCCACTGACGATTAATGTGAGTAATATTAACAAACACACGAAAACAGCAAAGAGAAATACGCAAATGAATTATCGTACACTCGAAAACAAATAGAATAATAAAGAGAAAAAGAAGGTTATTTATCGAAAAAACAATTATTCAAAGTCTTCTTTACTTCCTTAATACTAATTGAGGGAAGTAGAGACCAGCACCCTAATTGCGTAACTTACGATTAATCATAATCTGTTTCGTTTTGAAACAGATTGTTAAAGCATTGCTTCATATGTTCGAAAAATGTTTCTGCTCAACAACGTAAATAACGCAGTGAATATTGTTGATTTGTCAAAATTAAACAGATTATGATTCATTGTGAGTTACGCAATTAGGGTGCTGTTTCCCTTTTTCCAAGCGAGAAAGGAACTAAATAAAATTCAATTTATCCTAGGAACTACTTTAACCGTAGAAGCTTTGCTGGGCCAAGGCGAAGGTTTTGCAAAGATAAAGCCCCTACTGTGTAGCATTTGCCTTGCAAAATCTAAATCTAGAACAGGAGACTTTCGTTTCTTTCCTGTGTTTTGTTTGGTACCTACTCAACCCTTAACCAGGCCCAAGAAAACCGCTAAAGCTGGGCAAGTGGTTTCTATGGATATAATGTACTATTTCGTCTTGTATTACGTGTAGTCAGTGAAAATTAGACAAATGCATGGAAAAGTAAAGAAAATGACGTGGGAATCATAATCCCTTTGTCTTGCAAGAGATGAAATCATGTGGGAAAATATAATCCCTTTGCCTTGCAAAAGAATGGGGGAAATACTGCGACTATATAATATATTAATATAAATAATCTTCATCGTCACTACTCTCCTCTTCCGATGACTGCCAAATTTGGAGTAAATTCTCAATTTCGTAGTCTTTAACAGGTCCCTGTAATAGTAAAATGTCAGCCTAGGGGCATATATCACCCATCATGTCTCCACCTAGTCAGGCAATGGACACAGTTCTCCCACATACTTTTAGAGGTTGTTGTAAAAATTATATCCAGTAATCTGCACATAAATGTGGCAACACCACAACAAAAACTCATAATGTACATACAAAAAAATAGCACGACTTACCTTTCATGATTTTGACATTATTTAAAAATATATCTCAACTCGGCCAAAATTCCACGCACTCAACGACTTTACTAATTCAAATGGCTGTCACTGTGACGTTAACTTTCGGATACACCTTCGATCACTTTCGTTGCATAGATAATATATTTAGCATGACATTCTATTAGAATGTGGATTTGATATAACCGAAACCTGGCAAAGACACAGCAAAAACGATATGAGAGCGTGATGACCTAAGCCTGATTAAGGGTTAAGAATAGATATTATTTTTGTTTAGTAAAGTGCAGATAATTGTTTAATGATGGCCGATTTTTACTATATTTCAAAAAGAAAAAAATACTTTGGTGTTTTAACTGACCCCTTATTTATAAACTTTGTTAAAGATAACTAAAGATTAGCGTCTGTTTCAAAGTCCAAGTCAAAGCATTTATTTCAAATAGGCACGTAAAAAACACTTTTGAACGTCAAAACTTACATTAAAATTGATTCTAGTCGCCCCTGCCAAAATTTAGTTTCGTATGGAGAAGAATGGGCAAGAATCTCCACCGTTACCCTTTTAAAATGTTTACCAATATTTTACATACTTACATTAATTACATAATTTTATGTGAAAACGATGCACCTAGAATAAAATTACCATACCACAATAGGTAAAAGAAATAAAATGAAGCAATGACAGATACATTAAATTTGATAGATACATGGTGCTCACATATTTACAAACATTGTAAAAGTAATTATACGATTTTCTAAGAAATATTCTTCAACAACAAGTAATAAGTCAGTGTGTGAGTTTAAGTAATCTGAGTGTAAATCAATGTCATAAAAATAATGTATTATACAATTCAATTAGCAACCAGTTCGATTTTGTCCTGACTCCAGATTGTCTTATAGAGCAGGACTAGCATGTATCCAAGCGTTCTTATCTTGCACTTCCAACGTTTGGCTCCCAGACTGGAGCGAGCTAGGGCTGCCTTGAAGCGGCTCCTGCCCAATCTAGGGGGGCCAAACGCCTCTTGCCGGAGGCTCTACGCGGGGGTCGTGCAGGCCATGGCCCTATACGGGGCACCGGTGTGGGCGCCTACATTAAGGCGCCAACCAGCACGCCGGTTGAAGGCAGCCCATAGGGTCATGGCCATCCGGATGACCCGGGGATACCGCACGATCTCCGGTGAGGCGGCGGGCCTCCTTGCCTCCTTACCGCCATGGGATCTGGAGGCAAAGGTCCTCGCGCACACTTGGGAGTGGCGCGAGGACCTTTGACCCCGCGGCAGCGGTGCAACTCCGCTGCCGCGGGAAATCGCGGCACGGCGACAGAGCTCCAGCGGGATCTCATGGCGACGTGGAGAGTGCGATTGTCGCAACTTAGTGTTGGGCACGCCACAATTGCAGCGGTAAGTCCCCTCTTTGAGGAGTGGCTTCAGAGGCGGCATGGCGTCCTCACCTTCCGCCTGACACAGGTCCTCACTGGACACGGCTGTTTTGGGAGGTTCCTGTTTCAGATAGGGCGGGAGGAAACGCACGGGTGTTTCCATTGCGAAGATCGCCCTGAAGACACGGTGGAGCATACGGTGGAGGTCTGCCCGGCTTGGGCGGAGCACTGCCGTGTCCTCGTGGAGGTGATCGGCGGCGGCAATCTCTCGCGTCCGACCCTGGTCCAGGCCATGGTACGGAGCGAGAGTGCATGGCTAGCAGTCGCCTCCTTCAGCGAAGCAGTTATGCTCGCAAAGAGGGAGGCGGCGCACGTGAGGGAAATGCAGTACATGCACCCTCACAGCCGTGGCCTTCGCAGGAGATGCCCTGGGCGTCGGGAATCCCAGGCTGATTCCCGGTCACCGTAAGCACGGGCTTGCGGACGGCGAGTAATGTGTAGCTCGCTGTCCGGTAAGGACCAAGCCCGGGTCGACGGCGCGGTTGTGTTCCACGCGCGCCTCAAAGAGATGTCTGCAGCAACTGATGGGGCCCGCAAGGGCCGATGTCTGCCAGGGTTGCGGGTTGTACGAAAGACATACCGCGGCCCCTGGCACACAGGCAAGTGAGGGGAACACGGGTGGGTTTTAGTCAGTAAAAGTCTGACACGCCCTCCCGCTCCACCCAGAGCGGGAGAAGTTATTTGATAATTTCCCAAACAAAAAAAAAAAGCGTTCTGTCTTGAATCCTCTAATTTGTATGTGCATAATATGCTTGTTTACAAAGTGTACTTTTAATATGATTTACACATTTTCTTTAATTTAATTGCAATATATCACAAGGTATTTTTTTTTTCAATAAATAAATCATTAATAATTAATTAATTATATCATTTAACACAGTACCCCATAAAAAATATACCTATGTACTATAGCTTATCTGAAAAATGGTTGATCTGATCTATTTTTTGTTTAACCATATATTTTTGACGTTTAAGCACCTCTTAACTCTACCCAACGTGTAAAAATAAGGGGGTATAAGTCCAGGTTTCCTCACAATGTTTAAATTAACCATTATCAGTAGTGTCGAAGACAAACGCAGAAAGTACATTTTAATTGAAAAAAATCACATTCATACTTGTTCGGATTTGAACCTACAACCACGGGGCCACCACGACAGTATGACGTAATTTAATTAAATGGAGGAGCAAAAAACCACTACCAAACATTAGGTACACAAATTCCTTGCGGCTCAGAACCCAATAAAAATTAAAACAAACTATACAGTGGAAGGAAATAGAGCCATAAATATTTCAGGGGTCAGCGGACAAAAAGGCATTTTAAACAAAATCGCTCCTCATAAACTTAAACGGAGGTTGTTTAAAAGTGTTGACATTTTGACAAACCTAATAAAAAAGGTTCAGTACACATTTGTATAATGGACGACACATCGTAGTCGGCCATTTTATTTAATCTTTATTTGCATAATCGTTTCGTTTATGTTTTTATATTACGTTTAGCAGTATTTTGAGGGAACATAATATTATTTTTGTAGATTTAGACCTTAGCAGTAATCCAATATTTGAAAGGTAGTTAATTTTTATACGAAATTTGGTCGATTTCGCTGATTTACTTGATGTTTAAGAAGTACTTTTACAGGTAAAATACTGCATTTCCATAAGTTTTAATGCACAACGCGAAAGATCGTTTCAATTATTATCTCATGAATGAGCTCCTTTTTTTAATTTTCTCTAAAATTATAATGTGAGGGATATATTTTTTTTAAAGATTATTTACTGCTGAAGCAGTGGTTATGTCATGAGAAAAAAATAAAAATATGTAAAATCTATTTTTAAATTGCACCATGGGTCTCTAAGAAGTATGTTGCAATTGGCGCACTCATTAATGTAGGGTTATTGTCTGTGTAAACTTTAATTACTATTAAAAAACGTTGGCTGATTAACGTTATCGTAACACTCTACACCAATTACGACTAAGGAATGGAGTGGTGAGTGAATAAACTAAATAAATAATACGTTTTACTATGAACTTAAAAATGGAATAATTTACAAAAAAGGAATGCAAAATTTAAGTGTGATTTGTCTACAAAACTAAAAATAAAGCACACCATAATGTGTCATTTGACAAGTTTAATCTTGCAGTGCCTTTTTGTGTAATATGATATAAGTAATATTTTAAATTTTCCAATTTTTTGTTACAAGCACCACATCATGTCTGACTCCAACGACGGGAACTGCTCCTCAAACCTTCGCAGCAGCCTTACAGTTCTTTGCAGCTGCACAGTGTGCGATATCAGAAGGATTGATATCAGAAGCTAATGTTACAAGTAAATTTTTATTTATTTATTTTATATATTTAGTTTATTTATTGGCTTATAAAAAAGTAAATAAATAAATAAATTACATTAAATATTTAATATGTTTCCGCACAATATGATTTACATTTCTGCTGTAGATCATCATCATCATCTTTACGCCCATGTGCTACGTTACTTGAGGTCACCTCAAAGCTGTTGGCAAACTCATTGAGTCTGATATTAAGAGAAAGGTAATTGTGATAATTACTTGACACTTGACAGTTTAATAGATACTCTACTGTAAGATTCAGTTTAGTTCAATTCCTATGTTCTAATTCTTCAATGTGTCTTAGTTTTGTGTATCGTTTACTACCTCATTGCAGATTTTGAAACGTTTGACTTCATAATAGTAGGAGCAGGGACAGCAGGTTGTGTCCTGGCTAACAGACTGAGTGCAGTATCAAGATGGAAAATATTACTCATTGAAGCTGGTGATGATGCACCAATAGAAGCTGATGTAAGTATACATACAGTTCAATATTATACAACGAATGAACATTTTCTTGAGCTAAAGTAAAACATTTTAGGTTCCAGGTCTGGACAAGGGCATGTGGAAAACCAAATATGATTGGGGCTACATGACAAATAATAATGGAATAAGTAACGGAGCAAATATAAACGGATCTATAAATTGGCCCCGAGGTAAAATGATAGGCGGAAGTAGTAACCTGAATGCTATGATTTACATGCAAGGAAATAATCATGATTTTCAAAACTGGGTCGACCTTAGGAATGCTGAATGGCAAATAGAAGAAGTGCGGCGGTGCTTTAAGAAGGCAGAAAGTTATCAAAACATGGACATGTTGAAAAATCCGGAAATCAGAAATCATTACGGACATGATGGACCATTAGCTATAAACACGTTCAACAGTACTCTCAAATCTTTTACTGACAGGCTTCTATCTGCTTGGCATGAGATCGGTATCAAGAATGTTCCAGATCTGAATGTCGCTAACATGTTAGGTTCTGGCATTTTGACAGCTACAGCTGCTAATGGAGAAAGACAAAGTCATAACAAAGCGTATTTAAACCCAGTACTGCACAGAAAAAACTTAAAAATTATTAAAAATAGTTTCGTTACAAAAATATTGATTAGACGTTTCTCTAAAACAGCTTATGGAGTGGAAGTAGAACGTAACTCAAAGAAATTCACGTTTAGGGCAAAAAACGAAGTAATTATAAGCGCCGGTGCTATAAATTCTCCACAGATTCTAATGCTTTCTGGACTCGGCCCCAGAAAACACCTTTGTTCAAAGAAAATCCAAGTGATAGTTGATTTGCCTATGGTGGGACAAAATCTACAAGACCATTGTATTATTCCCGTAATAATTTACGGCGATGAACCCGGCGAACAGAACCAAGCAGAACAACAATTCAGTGTCTTACAGTATCTTTACAATCGTACTGGTATTTTGGCACAAAATAGTATTGCAGACGTAATTGCATTTTTTTCTGATAACCCAAACGCTACTTACCCCAAATTTCAAACGCATTTTTCACCATTGTGGAGAAACAGTTCCATTATTAAACAAGCGTTGACACAAATATTCAGGTACAAAGACACAGTGACTAATCCAATAATCGAACTGAATAAAAAGTACGCTGTTTATGGGCTACTATTCACCCTTCTACATCCTTATTCCACAGGAAACATTTGCTTAAAATCTAATAACCCAAAAGATTACCCGAATATCAAACCAAACTATTTTAAAGATCCCAGAGATTTAGAATTAGCAGCCACAGGTCTTAAAATACTTACCAAAGTAGTAAACACTACAGCCTTTAGAGAAATCAATGGATTTTTAGGAAGAATGGAGTGGCCGCCGTGTGACCGGTATGAATTAGATAGCAGAGATTACTGGAAGTGTGTTTGTATAGAGATGGTACTTACAATATACCACCCTGTAGGTACATGTCAGATGGGACCAGACTCAAAGACCTCAGTCGTGAGTTCTCGGTTGAAAGTCCATGGAGTTGACAAGCTCCGTGTGATAGACGCTAGTATAATGCCCACACTTACTAGTGGTAACACCAACGCACCAACGGGGATGATTGCAGAACGAGGTGCAGAATTCTTGATACAGGACTACCAAAAAAATTGATAACGAACATAGAACAGGCGTCATGAGTAAAACCTGTTAACTTTGACTCTATTATCATTGCATCTCATAGCCAAGTTCTAGGCCGACTCATTTTAGATAGCCACCAACACGCTAAGAAGAAGCATTGCATCTTCTGTCACACAATCAAACGTAATTTTGACCATTATTTTATGCCTGAGGTTGTGTTACTAGAACAAAACTATTTGTCGCGATAAGATTGACATTTTAGTTGCAACGTTAAAGTATAAAATAAAACATCTCAATACTTGTAGCTATAACTTATTATTTTACCCCATGATATTGTCCCCTAATTTATATTTTCCTTTCATAACCGAGAAATATATTTTTAATACAGTTGCTCAAAAAGTGGTGTATTGCAGGGACGTATAGCGTTCGGGATGTGGGCTATTACATACTAGTGCTTTTTTTTTACCTTTCCCGAACTCGTGCGTTCTCTTTCCCAACTGTCAAAATAATGTCTATTAAAAAGAAAAACCAACCATGAAGTTTTTACTAAAGAGTTTTTGTGATTCATACAAATACGTATATTTCTAAAAGGAAGCTACTAATTTATTTCAATATCAGATTTAATGATTTAATTGAATGAGTTAGGTTAGGTTTCATTTCATTTCATCTCATTAAATTTCATTTTCATTTCATATCAATAAAAAAAATCTACTGAAGACTAAGCTGTATGGATAGTTCCCTTTGCCTACCAAAATGGGTGAAAAAAAAACTCTGCTTAAATTATACGGTTGGCGCCATTTTCCAGAAATTTTCTTTGCGAGTTTAGTTGTTTGTTGCACAAAATGAGTAATTTCGACCCTATTTTTTTTTAATTAACACCACCGGAACTCAGTATAATTGCACAAAATGCTTCGGAGAACATTTTATCGGAAAAGTCAAAAAGTCGTTACATATATACGACGAATTTATTGCGTGGAGAGAAGAGAAAAAAGCAAATAGTTTTTCAGAAAATGTTATGTTGGCATACTTCTCCGAACTCTCAGCAAAATTAAAACCGTCTACGTTATGGTCGAGATTTTCGATGGTAAAAAGTATGCTGAAAATAAGGAACAACGTGGATATAAGTGAATACCCAAAATTAAATGCTTTCTTAAAACGACAATCAGACGGTTTTACAAGTAAAAAGTCGAAAATATTAACATCCAATGAAGTGGAAAGGTTTTTGAACGAAGCTCCCGATGATCGTTATTTAGCCACAAAGGTAATTTATTAATAAGTACTTATATTTTTCTTTAGTATTCAGTTTACGAAATCGCAAAATACAGTCAAAACATTATTTAAAAAAATATTAATCAAATCCCTTTTTTTGTAGGTTGCTCTGATTTTTGGCGTTGTTGGAGCTTGCCGCAGAGAGGAGTTAGCCAATATTACTTTAAAAGATATTGAAGCCCATGGAAAAATGCTACTAATCAAGATTCCGAACACAAAAAATAAGATACCGAGAAGCTTTGTTGTTGAAGGAGATTTTCTTAGAATAGTGCAAAAATATATGAATCAGCGGTCCCAAAAAGGAAAAACCGACCGTTTTTTTCAAAATTACCAAAAAGGGAAGTGTACAGCTCAAGCAATCGGGATAAACAAATTTGGTAATATGCCAAAAGAAATAGCAACGTTTCTTGGTCTGCCGGATGCTGAGTATTATACTGGGCACAGCTTCAGGAGGACCTCTGCTACATTATTGGCAGATTCAGGAGCCAATTTGACGTCCTTAAAGCGACTAGGAGGTTGGAAATCAGACAAAGTCGCAGAAAGCTATATTGGTGATTCATTAAACAACAAACTAGAAACTGGGAAAAAAATCACACAATCCATTAATTTAAGGTCCAGTCCGTCTTCTTCACATGTTGAAGAGAACGTTCGTCCATCTACCTTCGTTGATAATGATAATTCATCAGATCCAATTCCATCAACTAGCAAACGCCATTGTATGACAAATATACATGAACAATCATACGAAATTAATAATAGTTTGTCTCAAACAGTAAATCATCATCTGCCTAGCCTTTTCCCAACTATGTTGGGGTCGGCTTCCAGTCTAACCGGATGCAGCTGAATACCAGTATTTTACATGGACCGACTGCCTATCTGACCTCCACAACCCAGTAACTGGGTAATACGATACCCCTTGGTAAGACTGGTTGTCAGACTTTCGGGCTTCTGACGACCCGTAACGACTGACAAAGATCCACAAATGTCAGCCGGGAGCAACGGCTTAACGTGCTTTCCGAGGCACGGAGGGGTCTTGGTATGTAAATATGCAACCTAAAACTTCCCCAGTTACTTTAAAAAACTGTACCAATTTCAATGTACATGTGTACTATAACTTTTATAAGAAATAAATGATTAGTTAGTTGAGTTTATTGTGTTTTTATTATTTTATTAAATTGCTTCATTTTTTCGCAACTGTATTAAAAATAGTCGTTCAGTACACCTGCGGAACCGTCATTGCAACTTGTTCCGACTGTCAACCCTCGCCTTCGGCTGCGCCTCGGCTCGGGTAGACATTTGTCGGAACTCTTTGCAATGACAGCCTTTCCGCACTTGTAATGAAATATACTATTTTTCTTGTTACAATTATTACAATTAAAACTGGCCAAGAAAATTGGCATAGCACGCTGATTTACGTGTCTGCGTCATAGCTTTGTGTCAAGTTTATGTTGAACATACACTATATGTATTTCTACAATTTCAACACAACAACAATAACAGATCTCTGTATGTTTAAAACCTCTTTTCTGTGCTTTAATATCTAACTACGTCCTTCCCTGCCCGCGACTTTGTTTCAGTAAGTCGTCGTAACTCGTCGTAGTCGTAAGACGCGCAATATAAAACTTCCCTATTTTACTACGTAGCCAAAATATACAGAGAGTCAGGACTGGTGACACGGAAGCAAGCTACGTACAGTTGTCTATGTGAGAAGCAGCTTGTCCCGAGGTCGACACCCGCAGCTTACAGTGTCTGGGCCTGTGACTTGTTGGTAGTCATCGCGTAGCATATGCTCACAGTGGGAAGGGAATTAGTGGTAAGCGCGGTATAAACACTGTCTCACCAACGCCACAACCTGTAATGATTTCGACCGCGATGACGTTTCTGTACAATGACACGACTATAAGCCGGGTTCGGTTATGCAGCTTCGGCAGAGTTACGTGCAGAAGGAGCATAATCAGGACACCAACCTTCAGTTGGATAATGTGCGTCGGAAGTCCACTTGTCATTAGCGAATTCGGTAATTTTAAGGGGTAATGTCATCTTGTTCCACAATAGTGGTAATAGAAGTATACATAACTCCATCATCTGTCTAGCCTTTTCCCAACTATGTTGGGTTCGGCTTCCAGTCTAACCGGATGCAGCTGAATACCACTATTTGACTTCCACAACCCAGTAACTGGGTAATAATATACCCTTGGTAAGACTGGTTATCAAAGTTTCGGGCTTCTGACGACCCGTAACGACTGTCAAAGAAAATAACAGCCGGAACCAACGGCTTAACGTGCTTACCGAGGCATGGCGGGGTCTTGGTATGTAAATATGGTCGCCCATCCACGGACCAACTGCGGCAAGCGTAGCATAACCTGATCGATCGACCCGTGCGACTAATATTACTTAGCCACAAGCCTACCCCATAAATAAGTTATATAACAAAGGTAAATATCTCGTAAATTAAATTTTCGGCATTAGAATCATGTTCTATGTATATTGGGTTTGGTTTCCGCACTTGGTCCTTTCAGTGACCATTGTGCGTGAACCATGGCGGTCGTCGGTCATTAGAATCATTTCCGGAACTCACAAAAAAAAAGAATGTACAGTTTTGCTACGATTTTATTATATGTATAGTCAGAAACATAGTTTTGTACTCCTAATAGTGACAACTGTGCTCAAACAGCTTATGGTCAAGTATTTGTGACAGTAGAGACTTGTAAAAATTTGTATCAGCTAAGTAATTACGCAAGCATCAGATGGAGTGGTGGTTAAAATCGAACCTATCAATAATAAACGAAAAACGCACAGTATTAATTTCAATAAACCACATTTGGAATTGTCAAGGAGTCGGTCAGTTAGTCGTGGAGTTGTAGCTAACTAAAATAATAGAAACAGACAGAGAGAGTATCGCGTAACGATTTCTACCATTCAACTCCTACTACAACCGGCATTAGCCCAAATTCCCATGTTGTACTTATTATTTTATATTATAAAGTTATTTTTATATTATAAAGCTGAAGAGTTTATTTGTTTGTTCGGTTGAACGCGCTAATCGGCGGAACTAGTAATTTGAATTGAAATATTGTTTTGGTGTTGGATAGCCCATTTATCAAGGAAGGCTATAAGCTATATAATATCACGCTAGGACCCTTAAGAGCTAAGCAAAGAGAAAAATAGTCACAAATACGAAGACTTGCTCGGGCAGGCGATTCGAAGCGACGGGGTGGGTCGGGAGGGCAAGAAATTTGACGCGAACGAAGTCGAGACCAGAAGCTAGTACGTAATAAAATCGCGGCATGAATTTTCGCGCTCTTGTTCTTCAACGCACTGCGTAGCGCAACCGCCCCAGGAGTTGAAAATCGAACACTGTGTTTTCACGACACGCTGAGGCTCACTCGAGCTGCACTCTAATGGATTCTCAAGGCTCGGCTCACTCAACACCAAGAATTCGACCTGGGGTGCGGGTTTTTCGAAAGAGATACCATAGCCTCTGGCACACAGGTCAGTAAAAGTCTGACACGTTCTCCTGCTCCACCCAGAACGGGAGAAGTTAAAAAAGAAAAGCAGTGCGCGAAAAAGCCGCCGCGATTTTATTACGTTCGTGTGGATAACACTGCCCGCTAAGCTCCAGCACAAGACGCTTATTCTTTGCCCACGAAGAATGTCTTTTCTCATCCGATACCGGACCTAAGCAATATGTTTTGCACGTAACAAGCATGCTTTTCCTTATTTTTGGAGCATCGTGAGGTTACTGAAGCCAAAATTGACAGACCGCACTTAGACTTCCTGTTCATACGAATATGAACATTATTTTTGTAGTATTAATATTCATGTTCGAAAAATACCTATAATTTTTCATAATTATAGCTGTAATAATCCTGACAGTCCTCATATCATTTGTTCTTGGTTAATTTAGAGGAATCTGAAATTATGTATCTACTGTACGTCCAAATAGTAAGGTAAGTTAAGGCGGAGATTTCAGGAAAACGCTCAAAAAGGTGGTTTTTTAAAGCAGTGTATCTCTTTAACTGTAAATAATTTGATATTTTAAAGTCTTTTTTTGCATACAGTGATGGAACTCAAAATATAAATAAACATACTTTAATACATCAAATAATTAAAAATAGAGCATAATTTTTTTTATGCTAAGCTGCATTCGCTTCTCTGAAAACTAAATTGTTTTTTTTTTTTTTTTCATTATTAGCCTGGGATGTCCCATTGTAGAACAAAGGCCTCTCTACCCTCCTTCCACTTCTCTCTGTTGAAAGCTGCTAAGGACCAATTCTTGTTGAAGCAGTCCAGCTCCTCCCACCATCTCCGTCTGGACCTACCGCGATAAAAATATAATTTAAATTAACTTTTGCTCGTTGTGAACCAAAAACTTTATTATAGGTAGGTACATTGATAGTGACACGGAAAACTCGTTTATTGACTAATTAATTTGCAAGTAACGCCACACCTACCAATAAACATCTGTCAAAACAATGAATAAAATATAAAATATGACGAATTTTTTTGTTTAATAAAACATATTGACAAGTACAGTACCTAACCCTCGAATGGGTGGCTCGAATGTTTCTATATACGTCTTCGGAACGTATGATTAGTTTTTACAGATTTAACAGAGGAGGAGGTTCTCAATTCGTCTGTTTTTTTTTTTCGTGTACTTATTTGCCATGATTTTGTCCGCCTAATGTGGATCGATTTCGAAAATTCTTTTTTTTTAATGGATTGATTTTGCTCGCCTTTCCAGGAGTGGCCCCATTTAAATTTTATTATCTTCGCTTGGGTATTTTACGCATTACTTTGAGTATTTTGGTGGTGTTCTTATACTTCTTGTTTTGGTAAAAAAATGGAGTAGGTACCATAACTAAATCTGATAAAAAAATGTTTTATAAACCAAAATAAACAATTTCGAAAAGAAACACTATAAGATGAAAAAACTATTCTTTCGGAAGTCGGAGTAAAACGAAAACGAAAATACAACTTCTCAAACTAAAGTTATTTTACACATTGTAATGTCTTTTTTAATCGTTTGTTTTATTTTTATAAAAGTTTTTTTATGATGTAACATCTATTTGGTAGGAATTTCACTCTTGTGATATTCTTATGTTTTACTTACATTTCTGTTTGATGAGTAATACATACACGGCTGTAAAAAATTACTCATCACGATACTTAGAAACGTTTCAATCTACCGTTTCAATTATAATAACAGAAGTACGCATTATGAAGAAGGTGCTTATATAGTACAATAACATGGATAGTTCATCTAAAAAAAAAGTTAAACATGTCGAAATGATAACCTCCGTCTTTTTTAAGTCGGTTAAAAAGAATTGTTATCTGAGTTGAAAAGAACCAAAAGCTAGACAGTTCGATTTAGATTTGCGGACTAAGTTATCCGTCCCAGCAACACAAGTATATCTAAACTCTGATTTAAAGTTAGCTGGAATAAAATGACAGCTGCGGGTGACCGTTTTTAGTCAACATGGCTTATGCTATAGTAACGGCTTCATCATTTCATTCGTTCATCATCATTTTGCTCCAGAAAATTAAAAATCAGTGTATAGTCTCTATCACTACATTATAAAAACAAACTCCCCACCGCGTCTGTTTGTCTGCCTGTCTGTTCGCGATAAACTCAAAAATGACTGAACGGATTTGAATGCGGTTTCACCAATATACAGATATAAGGAAGGTTTATGTGTATAATTTGTTAAAGTTTCGTGTAAATTGGTTGGCGATGCCGCTGGCAAAAGCTAGTTAGTTATATAATAAAAGAAGGTTTTTTATCATAAATGTATTATGTGAATGGGTGTGTGACAGATAGACAAGCAGATACAGGGCATAGGTTAGTGATAAGGTCCAGTATTTCATTGAAGGTACCGTCTGCCCCAAGGGTGTCACTCTCCGATACGGAACCAGGAAAAGATACGTTCAAAGTGAACAGAAAACTCGGAATTCTCTAAGGAAAAACAATCATCATACGTCTTTGAGACGCATAAAATATTAATATTGAATGCCAACTGATACGCTCTTGTTAGTTCAGGGTTAACATTTGCGTAAACATGAATAATCAAGTTACTTTAAAAACGAGTGCCAACAGTATTCTAACCTACATTTCATAAATTTCGGTTAACAAATGGAGTGGTAAGTACCCATAAATAGGATAATTAATTAATTAGGAGGATATAACTTTTGAGCCGTATACGTTTTTTTTAGATTAAAGAGAAATTAAAGAAATAAAGTATTATAAGTGTAAAATCACGACTGTAAAATCACGTAAATCAGCGAATTACGTGATGTTACAGTCGTGATTTTACAGTTAAAACACTGTATTAATGCACAACATGAAATATCATTTCAATTATAATCTAATAAACGAGCAACTTTCTAATTTACTTTCTCTTTAACTATAAAAGTACGTAAGTCAGCGAAATCAGCAAAATTTCGTATGGCCTCTTAATATTATATATTTTCTTTTCTATTTCAATTTACAAGAAATTTATCAGCAAAACATAGGGAGCAAAACAAAGCATAGTATATTTAATTGAAATATTAATTTTCCCTTGCCGTTTTGCCAAAATTATTTTAAGAAAATTTAATTATCTTAACAAATTTTAGCAACATTTTTTATACCAATGCTGATGAATGATAAAATTTTAACTTGGCAGAATATTACCAAGCATAATGTCATTAAGGCATTTGGTATTTAATCAAATGATTTATTACAGCAGACAATCTTTCGATAGTAAACATTTAGTCAAATGATTTCTTATGAAACAGCTAGGTTAAGTTAGGTTAGAACTGTGACCTCACAACGCCATCAACGCTAGAAACATATTTTTGAATTGAAAACCAGAAACTACTACCAGAATCTTAATATTAATATGATTACTATCTGTGAAAAAACACCCGTGTAATAAAACGTTGTAGTTGACTGAATAGAAATGGTAAATTGAAAACCGACGGTACTAAATATTTGGCTTATTTTATTTTGCTTAAAATATGTTATAATGTTTGACTACATTTAACTTGGTAAAAGTACTAGTTGGCAAACAAGTACTTGTTTAAACGTCCACTTGCCAAACATTAGGTTTGCGTTACAATTATTTGTGAAGAGTTTATTTGCTAAGTAAATTTGGCAAATGAAGTTATGCAGAAAATTGTTTGGGAAGTGATAATTTGTCATATTTTTTTATGAGCCAAGGGTAACTTTAATTTTAAACTAAACTTTTATTTACCAATATTAATATGCTGACAGTTTCAACGCATCTTGCCTGACTCCAACGACGGGAGCAGGTCCTCAAACCTTTGCAGCAGCTTTACAGTTCTTTGCAGCATCTCAATGTCTCGTATCAGAAGGATTGATACCAGATGCTGATGTTAAAGGTTAAATATATCTTTGATAGCTTTACGCTATTCTTTAATTTGAAGAGGATTTATATGGTCCTACAAATGCTTTGTGGCCAATCGATGTTTCAAAAAAGATCAACTGGCCTCCTCTCTGTGGGAGATAGTGGGCCGTAATTCACCACACAGGCCCAGTGCGGGTTGGTAGATGTCAAATGTCTTCGAATTTTTGGTCCTAGGACATGCCAGTTTCCTCACGATGTTTTCCTTCACCGTTTTGAGAGGCGTGGTGAGGAAATAATTTACACAAAGTAAAGCACCTACCTGGGTTCTAACCTATGACTTAGGGACTAACGGGATAAAAAGTATCACATGTGGTGATCCAGCTTATAAACTATCTGTGTGCTAAATTTCATCCAAATCCGTTTGGCTGTTTTTGCGTGATTGAGTAACAAACATACAAACATACAAACTAGTAAGATATTAGTAGGAGGTAAGATAGTAGGATTACATAATATTGAATGATGTGATAACAACAACAATAGACAACATCGAAGCTAACAGCGATTCACAAGAAAGAAAAACAAGACCTATCCATCTAATTCCCAAGAAGGACATACCTTGATTTAATCAGTGATATTCTACAAAATGGTGTCTGACGTAATGTATAGTACTTTCTTTTATTAGTTTCTTTTAACACACTTAACACGTCTTTTTGCAGATTTTGAAACGTTTGACTTCATAATAGTCGGAGCAGGAACCGCTGGTTGCGTTCTGGCAAACCGACTGAGCGCTGTACCAGAATGGAATATACTACTAATTGAAGCAGGCGATGATGCTCCAATGGAAGCTAATGTAAGTACACAAAATTGTTAAAATGTCTACGCTTGTTAATTTACGACATTTTAATTTGGAAGTCAGTTGTACTAAAGTATACATTTTAGATTCCAGATCTGGACAAAGCCATTTTTGGATCCAAGTACGATTGGAATTATCGAACTGCTAACAATGGAATAACAAACGGAGCCAATATAAATGAGTCAATTAGTTGGCCTCGAGGAAAAATGATAGGTGGATGCAGCAACATAAATGCTATGATATATGTTCAAGGAAATGACAAAGACTTTCAAAATTGGTTTGATCTCGGTAATCAAGAATGGAGTGTAGATGAAGTACGTCGATGCTTCAAAAAAGCAGAAAGTTTACAAGACATGGAATTGTTGAAAGATCCGGAAATCAGGAATCATTACGGTCTTGATGGACCATTGGTCATAAACTCTTACAATAGCAGTTACAAACCTTTAACCGAAAAGTTTCTATCTGCTTGGAATGAAATCGGTTTTAAAAATGTTCCAGATCTAAATGTCGCTAACGTGTTAGGTTCAGGAATTATGAGATGCACAGCTGCTAATGGAGAAAGACAGAGTCATAATAAAGCGTATTTGAAACCCGTGCTTCACAGAAAAAACTTGAAAATTATTAAGAATAGTTTGGTGACAAAAGTGTTAATAGATCATTCAACCAAAATCGCTCTTGGGGTAGAAGTTGAACGTAACTCTACGAAATTCACATTTTATGCGACTAATGAAGTTATTTTAAGCAGCGGTGCTATAAACTCTCCACAGCTTTTAATGTTATCTGGAGTCGGCCCCAAACAACATCTTTGTTCAAAGAACATCTCAGTAATAGTTGATTCCCCATTGGTAGGACAAAATTTACAAGATCATTGTATTATACCCATTATAATTTATGGCGATCAGCCTAATGAACAGGACCAAGCTGAACGGCAGTTTGATGCCATACGTTACCTTTATAATCGGTCTGGGTATTTAGCGCAAAATAGTGCCGCTAACATTCTAGCATTTTTTTCTGATAACCCTAATGCTACTTACCCCGACTTCCAAACTCATTTTATTATAATAGACAGAAATAGTTCCACAGTTACACAATTCCTGAAACAACGATTCAGGTTCAAAGACCATTTAGCCGATCCAATAATCGAACAGAATAAAAATCACGCAATTTACTTGCATGCATTTAATCTTCTACATCCGCATTCCACGGGAAACATTTCTTTGAATTCGAACGACCCTACGGATCCTCCTATTATCAACGCAAACTATTTCAGTGATGCTAGAGATTTAGAAAAAGCAGCAAGTGGTATCAAAATGCTCACCAAAGTTGTTAACACGACAGCCGTAAGAGGAATCAACGGATCTTTAGGAAGAATGGAGTGGCCACCATGTGACCGTTACGAATTAGATAGCACAGATTACTGGAAGTGCGTTTGTATAGAGATAGTACTTACAATATACCACCCTGTAGGAACATGTCAGATGGGACCAGACCCAAAGACCTCAGTCGTGAGTTCTCGGTTGAAAGTCCATGGAGTTGACAAGCTCCGTGTGATAGACGCTAGTATAATGCCCACAATTACTAGTGGTAACACCAACGCACCAACTGGAATGGTTGCCGAAAGAGGTGCAGAATTGGTGAAACAGGACTACAATAAATTGTGAAATTCGTAACATTATAAAAATCTTATATCTCGTGAACAAATGTAAAAAACAATGTTGATATATCATTATTTGTTTTGTGTCGGTACTTCTTTACGGGAATCTGAACTTTGCAGTTAAAGGTGCGAATGTGTTATTAAAATAAATGGTTTCACCTTTTTTTTTTTTTTTTCCTGGGTGGGAAATCATCAAATAACTTCTCATGCTCTGGGTGGAGCGGGAGGGCGTGTCAGACTTTTACTGACTAAAACCCACCCGTGTTCCCTCACTTGCCTGTGTGCCAGGGGCCGCGGTATCTCTTTCGAACAACCCGCACCCCTGGCAGGCATCGGCCCTTGCGGGCCCCATCAGTTGCTGATGACATCTCTTTGAGGCGCGCGTGGAACACAACGCGCCGTCGCACAGTGGATCGTCCCCATACAAGAGGTCGGACATAGAATTAAAAATTGAAAAAGTATTTAATTGAAAAAAATGAAATATACAGTTGCATTAATCTATTATGGAACTACAAAAAATGTTACTACAATTTTTTTATTTGACCAGTACTTTATGAGCAATTCGATGAAAACTGTTATTTTTCTATGGAAATGGTCACAAAAATGTCTGTATCTCATGATTCCCTCCTTGTTTCGATTTTCGGTTTTCACTACTGTTATTTACCCATTTTATGCCACATTTTCTTCAAGGACACATGGTGCCCCCAGCGACCCCCTTCCGAGATATTTTGCTTTTAGTAACTATACTTTTTATTGTATAACTGATGAAATGGAGGTACATTAAGTATATTCATTACTGAGAATAAGTCATCCCTAAGTAGTTCCTTAAATAACAGGTGCATTTGCGATTACTTTAATGACTTATGAACGCTTCTGTTGCCATACAACAAAAGCGTTAATGAGTCCTTAAGTAAAGATTACCAGTACTTGCTTAATCTAATTAGTTATTGTAATTACTATGTTAACAGCCCTTAATCTCTGCATTGTGATTGGATAATGTCATCATTAGCTTAGTAATGACTGAGTCGAATTTACAATAACACATCGAAAAGAAATAGAGTTTTATGATCAATAAGAAAATATGTAGGTATAAAAATATTTTTTATTTAAATAATATAACACTGTAAAAATAATTTAAAAATAAAACAACTATGTACCCTAAAACAAACTAAAAAATTAAACAACTACTAAGAACTAAATTATAATAGGAAATTAATTAATTAACACGACCATTTAGTTACTAACAACAATAGAAAAGAAAGAAAAAAAAAACTTTTATTGGCCGATGGGTGGCATAACGCAAAACAAAAAAAGAACAGAATAAAAAAAAATACACAAAAACAAGAAATTAACAAAGAAACTGCTTGTTAATAATAATATTAGGTACTATAAGACTTAAACTATATTTTCTTCATCTTCATCAATAACGACATCATGATCATTATTATCGTCATCATCTTCTTCAACGTCACTACATGCAGCAAGTGTATCAGTTGAAACGTCAATGAACTCCAATTCACTCTGATCAACTATGAGTAAATCGTCTAGTTCACTAAATGAAGACTTTTTGGCTTTATTTGTCATCTTCGGTCGTAAGCTGGTGAGAAGAGGATCGGAAGATAATAGCAGATTATGAAGAATGTCTTCATTAGTGGCGATGCTACTATGCTTTCGTGTATGATATTCTCTAAATTTACGAAAATCCTTGTTTCTTGCTTCAGATGCTTCTTCAGACAAAAAACCTATAGGTACTACTGATAAGTGGTCCACTATCTGTGATCCATGAATCAGCAATTTGTGTAAACTTGCTGGCATGTTATACCATGGATATAATTCCACGAATAAATTTGCTGTTTCATCACAATATAATTTAAATTTTTGGACTTGAATTTTTTCGCCTGAGGAAATGCATTGCAAAATAACGGCGAGTCTTCTAATTAAATTAACGTCTAATTTAGTAATTTCCGCAGTCGTTTCACGGTTTGCAAAAAACCTTCTTGCAGCATTTCCAGTGTTTGTATTGCCACTACCCTGCTTAACAACGTCTAGAAGTAAGCCTGTGCTTCTTCGGAAAGCTTCTTGAATGGCTTCTTTATTATCTTTAACTTTTTTTTTATTTTCGTCACCTTTTGCTTGCCATGATTTTATGTCCATTCTGTAAGCAATGTGTAATAAACACTCCATAGACCGAATCCAAGCATGCAATGAACTAAATCCATGCTTGTATAAATCTGTATTCACGGGTTTAGCTCTCACTTCTTCCAAGTTATTCATTTCGCTTGGGCGAGCTTTGCACAAATCACACACTGCTGCCGATGTACCAGATATGATTGAATGTACCTTACCATCAATCATGGTTAGCCATAGATTGTGAGTAACAGTACCATTGCCGCAATCAGTCGGGTTCAGTTCACGAATCTCGGTCTCAAATATTTCCATTTCAGCCTTAACATTCGCTTCCGTTTCTTTCATAAATGTAAATGAAATCGGGTGACAATATGTGGTTGACGATGGCCGATCATTCTGCCACACTATACTTCCACTAGAAGTCACTAACTTAAGCAGTACAAGACTTGCCATAAATACACTGGATAAGTCTTGTTCACTTGTTGTTGTCGTTTGATGGTAAATGCTTTGACTTGAAGCTCCATCAAAACCCCATTTACTGTGAAGCACAAGTGGTTCACCAGCATCAAAATTTGATTCAAGTGAATCGATCAGCCTCCTAACTGTGAGATCAAGGAGGGCTTGGATCCGTATCTTTGCGGAAGTTTCAGTCACAGTTATGTCTTCTTTTGCCGGGTAGCATTTAAGCTTTTCTTTAACTAACAAGTAGTAGCTTGGGTATTTCACATGACCTTCTTTTAAACTAAAGTCCCGAAGTGTGATGTAACGCCACTTGGATAACTGCAAGTAAACGTAAAGAGCAAGTGCTTTGTGAGTAGGAACTTCAAGAAGCGAAGGATTCTGCTTAGTTTCCAGGACATTTAAAACTGTTGAGACGTGTTCAGGATTTTCCAGCAAATTTTTCATTATTCTGGCCATATCATTTTTTCCGGCAGACTTAAGTATACTTTCAACAGTATGCAAAAGCTCATCCGGACGACTGCAACTAGCAACATTTTCATTAACACGTCTTCTTTTGTGTCTAGTCGATAAATCTTCAAAGCGTTTGCGAGGAGATGTATATGTTGAAGTTGATGCATCTGATTTTGATGGACTGACTACCTCTTCTGCCTCATTTTCATTTGCTTCTTCAGTGTCAACAACATTATCTTTAAAGCAATCTGGCCAAACGATATCGGAATTTAACCACTCTCCGTTCTTGTTAATGAACCTGTCGACTGTCCTTCTTAATTGCACCCATTTGGTGTAAACCCTATAGCAAAATCGTCGACACCAGTTCTTGAGATCCGTCACATCACTTTCACTTAACTGGACGTTAGTACTCGACTTCAATGTGTTAAATAAATTGTCATAGTCACGAAGATCTTATGATTACGAAGAGCAACGTAAAGATCTAGATAAGTAGAAAACCCACGGAAAGCCATAATGACAACACTTGATAGAAGTTATAATTACAACTGAATTACATTTGCTAAACACACTCAAATATATAGGGCAGCAAGTAGGCAACTAGCAATGAATTTGTTAAGCTAATGATGACATTAGACAATCACAAGCAGAGATTAAGGGCTGTTAACATAGTAATTACAATAACTAATTAGATTAAGCAAGTACTGGTAATCTTTACTTAAGGACTCATTAACGCTTTTGTTGTATGGCAACAGAAGCGTTCATAAGTCATTAAAGTAATCGCAAATGCACCTGTTATTTAAGGAACTACTTAGGGATGACTTATTCTCAGTAATGAATATACTTAATGTACCTCCATTTCATCAGTTATACAATAAAAAGTATAGTTACTAAAAGCAAAATATCTCGGAAGGGGGTCGCTGGGGGCACCATGTGTTCTTGAAGAAAATGTGGCATAAAATGGGTAAATAACAGTAGTGAAAACCGCAAATCGAAACAAGGAGGGAATCATGAGATACAGACATTTTTGTGACCATTTCCATAGAAAAATAACAGTTTTCATCGAATTGCTCATAAAGTACTGGTCAAATAAAAAAATTGTAGTAACATTTTTTGTAGTTCCATAATAGAGTAATGCAACTGTATATTTCATTTTTTTCAATTAAATACTTTTTCAATTTTTAACTCTATGTCCGACCTCTTGTATGGGGACGATCCACTGTGCGTCGACCCGGGCTTGGTCCTTACCGGACAGCGAGCTACCCATTACTCGCCGTCCGCAAAATGGTTTCACCTAACAATGTTTTCATTTATTTTAAATGTTAACTCAAAGACAAAACTAATATCCTAGAACATAAGATAGTAATGACTCTTTCTCAGCTATCGAGGCTAGGAAGAACTAAAATGAAAGTTTAGTACTCAATGACCGCATTTAAATGCAGCCGATCCCTTCTTACATCTTAAAACTTTCATCAGCCCGATGTAGATATCTTAGATTTGAAACATGTACTCTTTTGAGAAATAAAATGTCTTAAATTTAAATACTTATATATTTTTAAAAGCAAGTTATACGGGCGTAAACATCTGTTCAGGCAACTTATCTTATGACTCATCTTTTTTAACAGTTGTTAAATTAATATCAGTTTAAATAACACATTGCATTGTTTAAAAAACAGTGTATACATACAGTCTATACATTATTTTCCAAAACCGTTTCAGTTTATATTTTGATAAGGTCCCATCGAGTTATTTTAATTTATAAAAATACAAGGAATACTATTTCCTTAATTCCCAACTGTTAATTCCATAGTTGTAATGGTTAGGCCGGACTTCCTAATTATTGTCCTTCAATTCTCTATGTCTAAGCAAACATAGGTAGGTGATTATCTTGTTTGTTATATATATTTACTTTTTCATCTAGTGTTTTTGAATTTCCTTTATCTTTAACAATAGATTTTTTAGTATGTCCCTCATCAATTCCTTTATTACTTGTTTGTACAGATACCATTTTAGATAAGTAGATTTTTTTCTCAATCTTACAAGATTGAGAAAAAATTAAATGAAAAAAAACTGACATCTCTTTGAGGCGCGCGTGGAACACAACGCACCGTCGACTCGGGCTTGGTCCTTACCGGACAGCGAGCTACCCATTACTCGCCGTCCGCAAGCCCGCGCGTACGGTGGCCGGGAATCAGCCTGGGATTCCCGACGCCCAGGGCGTCTCCTGCGAAGGCCACGGCCGTGAGGGCGCATGTACTACATCTCCCTCACATGCGCCGCGTCCCTCTTTGCGAGCATCACTGCTTCGCTGAAGGAAGCGACTGATAGCCATGTAAGTCGTCAGTGGTTAATTTAGTATTAGAAAGTTTATCCAATGTTTATATTTTTATCCTCTTCTATAAATGAATAGATCTATATATCTTGGTTTAAAGAATTTTATTCTCATAAAGAACACAAATGGTTCACTTAAAATATGAGACATACAAATAAGTTTTAAGTACAATACTGACTCCGTGAGTCGACAAAAGGAAAACACAGTAATAATAGGATTTAAATTCTAAACAAAAGGTAAGTGATTATAAGTAAACATTTTTTTTTTCTCTTTACTTATACAATATGTAACAAAAACCCTGTTGTTCCTTCTACCCACGTTTTCAGAATCGGTATACATACGTAATAAAGCATGTCGTTTATAAAAACTGTTTAACAAAAATAATTAAAATAAATATTTATATGAATATTTGTAATATTTAACTGATTTTGATTAGATCAAAGAAAGCCGCCAAGCTCGTAGTCTATTGTGCGAAATAAGGATACTTGTAAAATCAGATACTGTTAACATTTTTTTTGAATATGTCGATTTTAATAGTTATTTGATGTTGAACTGTCGACTAGCCAATGCTTATTTTTTAAATTATAACTTCGTAACTGTTGTGCTTGTGGGTAAGTGTATACGTCCCTAAAAGGAACAACAGGGTTTTTGTTACATATTGTATATGGATATTTATTTATTTTATTTATTTATTTAATAGTACACATACATTATTACACATTTAATTTGGTGCTAACATAAACTCATTGTCATTACAGTTTTACCGTGCACCAAGGTCATCGACGACATAATACTTGTTGAAAATACTTAAGTAGGTAGTTAGCTTACAGACAGACAACAAATAAAGTTACTTCGGGTATAAAAGAAATAAAATATACACAACGCGAGACATCGAACATCGGTGACCATTCTACCGTCCAGAACAAAAGTGGTGGTGGAATGTTTTAAAATTGCTACAGGCTGCTCCTATTATTATAATTTGTGTTGAGTATTATTTTTGCTTAATGTTGAATGTTTTAAACTATTTATCTATAATTAATCTTAAGTATATTTTTATTAAGTAACGACTAATGAATGTTTTAATGTTATATAAATATAGCTATATATATTGATCTCAATAGGATAATAGATTATATTTTCGCTATTACGAATTCTGTCCCATGGAGCAAGTTGTTCAGTTTGATAGTCTGTACCACACCCTTAAATATGACCACATAATTTCTGATACACGCTGTATATACCAGTTTCAGACATAGTTCATGGATTATACTCTACCAATAATTCCTCAGGCCATTGTGAGACGGACGACCCAGATAGTTCAGATTATCGGAAATACATTTATCGAGATTTGGCACTACTAAAGACCTAGTTGGCGCCGCTGTATCCCTAAAATGTCCGTTGGTATTAAGATTATTGAGAAGGATGGTCGTTGAAAAAAAGTTTTATTATGAAAACATTGAATATTGGAACGAAACTCCATATTTCACACGTTATATTTTGCACTCTTGGCAAATGAGAGCCAGACCGAAAAAACAAGACACTCTTGTTTTATTTTCTTTAGTTACTCTCAAATATTGTTAATTTATCTCATTGTGGCTGTTATTAAATCATTTCATTTATTCAATTCAATTCCAATTTACATTGTGTCTGAATGTTTACAAAGATAATTATAATACACAAATAATTAAAATAACAACAAGTTAAACACATAATTAAATTAGTTCAACACAATCTCAATTTCTACCTACACTAATATTATTTATATTCATAAAAATAAAAAATAAAAATAAAAATGACAACGTGAAAAACAAAAACAAAAACTAAATATATGTAGTATGTCACTAATACCTAACTAATAATTGAATTTAATTTCCAATAATAATAATAAAAATTATAAACATAATTTACAATGTCCACTATCCAGGCATATATTTAAGAAAAACTAGTAAATTTTATTATTATTATTAAGACACGTTTTTTTTGACATATTAGCACAATAAATAAACGATAACAAAATAAAATGAAAAAATTAAATGAAGTGCAATAAAGTATCCCTAGATCCCACACTAGGATACCCTGTGTCGTGAGATCTAGTTATTTACAAGTTAATAGACCTATTACAAGTACACTAGTGGGTAGTTCAGTAATAATTTGGTTGCTTACTCTAAACAATATTTAAACTTACATATCTAGAGGAAACATGCAAAATACAATGATAAGGTTTGTGTAGTGTAATGTAGTGTAGATGGTATGTATTTGTAGTTATGTGTATGTATGTGTATTTATGTGTATTATAGGGATGTGATACGCCTAGGTGAGTATTTCCGAAGGATTTAAAGTAAGTGAGTTAAATGAGCTTCAGTCCTTGCATAGTCCTGAGCTGATAGCCACTTAATAACTTTTATTTTACAAGTGCGCTTTGGAGAACCTACTATGTCTAGAATTTTGTTGACTTTTTCATAAATAAATGGACCCATGTATCTAGGAGATCTTTGAGCGAATTTAGTGCGAGTAGCGGGTGTTTTCCATGTTTTCTGTCTGCATGACCTGGTAGATTTGGTTTGAGTATGGGGCGCGTGTCGGTGGAAGCGCAATACAACGGATAAAATGAAAAGCTGTCGTATCCTAAGAACGTTACATTCTTGGTACAGCCTGTCAGTGGGATAACGATAGGGCCTTCCATGAGCAACCTTTAAGATGCCCCTTTGCGCTCGTTCCAATTTTATTAAATGAGTTTTAAAACAAATAGAATATCAGTTTAACTCCCCAACATCCCATCTAGAATTAAAATATCTTATCTAAAATTCACTATATTAATAAAAACGTGTCAAAACCAGATACTATTGTAGAATAACATTAAAATCCACACACGCCTTCTTCTTTCATCCGACAATCTATTTATATTACTTATAATAAAGCTGACGAGTTTGTTTGTCTGAACGCGCTACTCTCTGAAAATCCCAGTCTGATTTGAGCAATTATTTTTGCATTTTATAGCCCAATTCTTGAGGCTGAACGCTATAGGCCACTGAACATCACACCCAAACCCTTGGGAGCCGAGCAAAAATGCTAAAAGGAACGCTAACCGGAAACGCAGTAATAGAACGGACTAGTGATGCAATATGACAACTCAAGTCGGGGGGAACTTGAATTTTCACGGGGACGATGTCGTCGGCAGAAGCTAGTACATAATCAAGAGCGACAGGAACTCCCTTTCAACCATGTGACGTACGATAACGGTCGACTCTTTTTCATACGTTAGGGGACTCTTTTTATTTAATTTTTGGGTGGAAGATCATCAAATAACTTATCCCGCTCTGGGTGGCGCAGGAGGTGTCAGACTTTTACTGACTAAAACCCACCCGTGTTCCCTCAGTTGCCTGTGTGCCATGGGCCGTGGTATTTCTTTCGAACAACCCGCACCCCTGGCCGTACCTTATAGGACTTTAGGTAGGTACCTACTCAATTCCTTTTCCAAATAAGACAAAAATATCAGTTAAAAAAATATTTCTTAGGTATAGTCGACTTCGTGTCCTCTTTATTTTGACTTCAATTCCCAGTTAATTGAAACTTGACCCTGGTTGACATTATAAATGGCATATAGACAAATATACCTTGTTGTTTATGACGAACAAGTGACACTTAACCTGAGGGTGGTGAAGCAATTATGAGGTGAATTATATCTCAGATTTCATCTATTTCTTCAGCCTTTTCCCAACTAAGTTGGGGTCGGCTTCCAGTCTAACTGGGTACAACCGTTTAATAGTACTTTACATGGGGCAACTGCCTATCTCACCTCCACAACCCAGTTACCGGGTAACACGATAGCCCTTAAAAAGAGTGGTCGTCAGACTTTTATGGTTCTGACGACTCGTAAAGACTGTCAAAGACACACGACTGACAGCCGGGACCAACGACTTAACGTGCTTTCCGAGGCACGGAGGGGTATTTAAAGATAGCCAGCCATCCACGGACCAACCGTGGAGCTAAGCGGCTATTATTACTTAGCCATAAGCCTCTCAGGCGTCATTAACTTATTATCATTGTTAAAACCGTGAATTTTGGGAATATCAATCAATAATATCAATAACACTTTACCTTATTATTTTAAAACAAGTACTACCGTTATTTAAAAAATCCGTTTTAAAGACATCATTTACATGACAAAGTTCGACACTGAATAGTATGTAATTTATGAGCACATGTTACATTACAATAAAGATAAATATATTTTTTTCCGTATTTTAATATTTAACAACGATTGTATTATTAATTAAATAAAAGTATAAAGTTAGTTAGGATCGTAGCAGGTTGGAATACTGTCTATAGCACGTAAGGGCTACTTTACCTAATCACTTCATAATTTCAGCTGAAAAATGTCCACTGCTAGCCATAGACCTCCACTAAGTACTGCCACTTCAACCGGTTCTGTGCATCTCGCATCCAAAGGATTCCTGCAGCCTTCACCAAGTCATTGGTCTACCTTGTGGGAAGCCTTCCAACGCTACATCGTCAGGTATGCGGTTGCCACTCCAGAATCTAATCACACACAATCATATTTTACATCTAATAAACGCCCACTCCTTTTTTTTTTGAGGCTGGGAAATCATCAAATAACTTCTCCCGCTCTGGGTGAAGCAGGACTTTTACTGACTAAAACCCACCCGTGTTCCTTCCGTCTCCTGCGGCGACTAGGGCCGTGAGGGCGCATTTATTGCCTCTCCCTCACGTGCGCCGCCACCCTCTTCGCGAGCATCATACGGTGGAGGTCTGCCCGGCTTGGGCAGAGCACCGCCGCGTCCTTGTGGAGGCGATCGGCGGCGGGGATCTCTCTCAATCGGTCCTGGTCCAGGTCATGGTACGGAGCGAGAGTGCATGGGTAGCCATCACCTCCTTCTGCGAAGCAGTAATGCTCTAGAAGAGGGAGGCGGTGCACGTTAGGGAGAGGCAGTAAATGCGCCCTCACGGCCCTAGTCGCCGCAGGAGACGCCCTGGGCGTCGGAAATCCCACGCTGATTCCCGGCCACCGTAGGCGCGGGCTTGCGGATGGCGAGTAATGGGTAGCTCGCTGTCCGGGAAGGACCAAGCCTGGGTCGACGGCGCGTTGTGTTCCAGGCTTATGGGGTGCTAAATTTATTTATTTATTTTCTTCTTACATTTACCATTACAGGGTAACCCTATGTTATAAATGCGCTTATCCTAACTTAATTATCTTAAATACTAACATTCATGTACCTACATAAAACAAATTACAAACATTGCATTCCTTGTGAATTCACTCAGAGAATAACAGAATCAGTCCGTCTCGATCGCTATGAGGTTGAACGTGCAGAGTGCACGCGTCAGTAGCGCCTCCCTTACAAGGTTGGTCCGAGCGCGCCGTTCCACTAGCAGTGGTGGCTGTCGTCGTCACCACACGTACCTGTCCGGTACACACAGACTCACCTGCGCTAGAATAACTGCATTATGCACCTTCTCTCTCAGTTAATTAGATATATATGAGGTGAGTGCAAGATTCCTTCTAACCCATAGTTCATTGTATCCTACCATACCTAAAATAAATAAGGTTGGATACATAAACGGGTAAAAGGGATATAGACACCGTAAAAATACAAATTGTTGCACATGAGTCAGACTATCACTTCCGGGAAGAATATGTCAAATTACAAGTTACCCTGAATAATTGTGAAACAAGAGTAGGTAAAGAATATAAAATTATGTTTGAGGAAACATGTAGTGTTTGAAACCAAAACCTGAAAGGCGATACCTCAACCGCTGGGCCATAATAACTCACACATTGAAAGAGGTAGGCTTTGTTAACCACAGACATGAATATAAACACCTTACAAAAGATGTTTTCTACTAACCTACAACCGATTCTTTCAGTTGTTTGCGCCCGTTTAAATGAGTAGGAAGTGCACTACCGGCCGTCTTTTGTTTTCAGCAGACAATGTCGTTTTCTGCGGCGCGTTGGAGAAAAAAGTGCTCTCCACAGCTTCGCAAATACATGAGGATTTAAATGCGTACACAGAAAGACACTCGGCGAAATTCTACTGTCTGAGTGTGAATTTAGGAAGTTATTGGCTCTTGTGTTTTGGATTGGATTTAGGAGTATTTTTTGTGTTTGTTTTCCTTTTTGTAGGAGCATGTTTTTTTTGGTTGTAGGTAGGTACATATAGCCTTAATTTAATTTGTTCTTTATTTGATTCCCATTGGTTATAAGCATACCTAACAATGTTAAGGACATTTGGAATATATAAAAAAAAAGAACAAAATACTATTAGAAAATTTTATTACTCTGTAGATGATTTTTGCCCGATAATTTACAGTGAGTAATTTCAAAGTTATTTAGATTTATACCTCGTAATTTATTTGATTTTATATGTGATTAGTTATCATGGTCATAGTATTTGTGCATGCCTTAAAGGCAGAATGTATACACAGTGTGGCGTAAATCCGCTACGGTTAAAACCTTTTTCGATTTCTAGTCCCACCTTTTCAATAAAAAATATTTTTTCTTCATAGCTTTTGACCAAAATTTAAAATTTTAATCTGAAAAAACATCGTCGAATGTTTTCTTTTGACATAACCCCGACTACAGATTTGGGAGCCACTGATGGTGGTACGAATTCCCTTTATAAGAAAATTTTCCTTTTAATGTGACACATTATTAAAGGTTAAAAAAAAGCTACGTTATTATGTTGTGTGATTAAAGCAACTAGTAAATGCTGTTTCCGTGTGCAAATAAGTGTTTTCTTCCGCATTCATTGGGTATGTCTTCCGTCACCTATTTTTCTCTTTTCTGATCTATTTTTGTTGATTCCCCCTTCATCAAGGATTCTTCTCGTGCCTGTGGTCTGAAGGCTCTTTTTCTTTGTCTTTAGACAACAAACTACAGGCCGAAATTCGGTTTTCCCCACGGGCTTAATATCGGCGTGGTTTCCCCTCGATCTACGTTGGCGCGCACCAGCCCGAAATCCTGACGCATCTCGGCACGTGACGAGCTTCAAGAGCTGAAGCGTCGTTCCACTACAGCCACGTAACCCCAGAAGACACTTCTATCCAACCGTTCCGCGCGCTCCACCGGTCTGGTTTCATCGGACTACTTAAGCGTATCAAAAATTATTAATATTGTTTTTGTATTAGATTACTGTCTCTTTGTTTTATTTTTAAGGATTAAGATACTTAATATTACAGGTAATTATATAAAGACGTCCGGTTTTTCTTAGTGTTATAACGAAAAACAAACGTACTTTTGCGTACATAGGCTTGGATTTAACCGATTGCAATCGCTTGATAGGTCGTGCACAAAACAATTTACGTTTTTTTTCCTCTTTTAAAATCTTAAAATTTTACTCAGTCACTCCGCATCAAAATCTCCTGATTCTCCCAAATCTGTAATATTTTTTTTATACAATTTGCACCCTTGTTTATATTTTTATATCTGGTGTTTTTGTATATTTTGTATTTTTTTTATTTCACAAAATTCGTGTTAGTAACAGAGTGTGTTTCGCTTCAAATTTTTATGCTATAACAGCTACACATCAAGCTATACATTTCCAGTATAAGCTGACCTCGCATTGTATAGGATTTCCGTACAGTGTGAGATCAGCGTAAACTGGAACTGTATAGCTTGAAGTGTAGCCATGCGTACAAAGATTCTAACATTATGTGTAACTTCTGATTCATAATACCTGCACTCTTTGCAAAAAAAAAATATATTCTGCACTAAGTACCTAATCATTCATTCGATTTCAAATATGTGTGCTACACAACTGAACAGAGGTTGCCAGTTATGTAGGATTTACATAAATATCAATAATCGCTCCAATATTTACGTAAAATATGAATTTAGACTCAAAGATAAATAACTAATATTCTATTTGAATGGTGAGCTACTTTATTTAAAAGTAAACTGTTACTTTGTTTTAAAACGTCCCAAATGATTGTACATAAAAAGAGCATCCATCATTTATCGAATGCTTAGCTGTCATTTAATATTATCATACCATCAATCAAAAGGACTTTAAATAAATAAAACATCGGTTTCATGCATCTCTGTAAAGTGGTTTGAATAGCGCGATACATTAAACCCGAGTAATCAATTTTAAAAATGTTTTTGTTTACGTATTTGTCTATTTTTATAATGCCAGTCTGTTATTGTAACAATACAATAATATAATTAGGATAGATAATAAATGTATAGGTATTTTTGCTGGAGGTGGTTAGCAAATAAAGTTAGTGAACGTTAAAAAAATATCTTCAATATACCTCTATCGTGTACCAATAATAATAAAAATGAAATTTTATAGTATACTTGCTACGCCCCGCGGTTTCACCCGCATAAGTCATATTTCCGTGGGAATATCGGGATAAAAAGTATACTATGTCGTAACCTGGAATCTTCCCATGTGTCAAATTTCATTCAAATCCGTTCAGACGTTTTATCATGGAAGTATTACAAACAAACATACGAAAAATCACCATAAATGGGAAGTAGGTAAAAGTCTAGGGATTCTATACTAGAGCGAAGGCATACAGTTATAAAACAAACATTAATCATCTTCAACTCGAGTTTTCTGTTACTATTCATCACCAATCCTAGCCAGAAACATCGAATGGCCATCTCGGCCATCTATCCATTTCATCGTGTCTCCGTTTGTTCAGTCGATGGCCGCCATTCCAGAACCCTTTTGTATTTTTGGTGCTATTATACATTGTTCCTATAACAACCCAAACTATTCCCCAATGTTAATTTTATCTAAATCCATACATGCAAACTGCGGCACTCGACGTAATAAACAAAACACAAGCTTATCCCGGCCGTCTAGCGTTTTGCCCTATTTACAAAACATGCCATATTTCCCCCAGACTCTACTACTACCCTCATTTATACCATTTATTCCAGGACCCCTCTACACAAAACTATCTCTTGACCCTTTATTGACATTGAAAATGGGAGGCTTTTTTCATGATTGCGGTTTGGAGTAAACTATTTACTTTACCATAAGCGAGAATGGCCTCTATTGTCTTCTGTGGGCCGCGAATATCAATATATCACATGCATAAACATGCTCCGATGAGGACGCTGAATCGGTAAAAGGAAATAAATGTATCGAGCACTTATTTCGGGGTAAAGTAGTCAGTTTGATACGGAAAATGGGTTTCTGTCTTATTGTTTGCGAATATGGCTGTATCTGACCTATATGTATACGCCTTAATGGGTTTTTGTTTCGTCATTTGTGGAGCATATTCCCGATCAGCTTCTTTTCTATACCCAGATATTATAATTCCAAATATCGTATTTAATATGAAGAAACTTCATAGACTGGATTATATCGACGACAATCTAATTGTACGAGTATCAACCTTTTAATTACCCGTTACGTCTGTCATAAATATTTGCAACGTCCAGAAATTCACTTCTAAAATCGGTTGAAGCTTTAGCTCTTCAAGCCGATTTTATGAACTTTACTGCAGCTTCATCCTATTCTCCTATATTCTTTCTTTGGCTCGATTTTTCCGATTTTCACACTCGCGTATTCCCCGAGAGAAATCCTTGAAAAGCCCCACTGTTCTCGCCAGTATGTATTGCAAAAATACGAAGAATATCGGTGCGTTTTTTCCCTAAAAATCTCACATACATTTTGAGGAAAAAAACAAATCGTAACGCACTATTCGCGCTGGTTAAATGACGTCCCTAATACTTGTTTATTTTATAGGCTATTATAAAGGAAACGTGGCTATTCGCGTTCAAACGTTATCAGGTCAACCGTGACTTTCTCCGGTTTTGGCAAAACAGGTCAGTTTGCAAGATGATTTCGTGAAAATGGATACTCAGTGCGATTTGCGGTGTTCGTCCCAAATAATAAAATGTTTTGGGTCATTTTTCTGGGCTGTAGAGTTTTATTTGTGAAGAAAATTACTTCATTTTATGGATTCTCATTTTATCTTTCTTTTAAATGCAAAAATTCCTCCGAGAGACTATTGAAAGGTGGTGACATTGGTACTATCCCTCGTATCGTTAAGTAGTTCTAAGCAATATTATAAGTTACTCGTATTCCATTTGGGACAAACGATGTTACCACCGCATTCTTTTCAAATCCTACACCCGCACCGAAGTCTGTAAACAGCTTATCTAAAAAAATACCGCAGTAAGAACCATACGGGAAACTAGTCTCGCATCAAATCTGCTCAAACATGAAACAGATAGCACAATACTCGCGTGCAATGCGATGTATGTTTACTCCCAAAATCCTATCGTTTTCCTTATGAAATGATTTCTAACAAAGGCACCTGTATTTTCACATGAGAAGATGTGAAAGGCTACCTTACACTGTAAGGAAAATCATTGAATAGTTTACATGAAAGGGTAAGCTGGGCAAAATGAATTGGGCTCTGTGATACGGTGAATAGGAATCGAACGTTCGGGCAAAAATGGAACGTTTGATGTTTAGACCAATCCTGATTTAGATCTTTTATCGGGTTCTGTAGTACTGTCGTATCTAGTGAGATGAAAAGGGATTATCTTAAGGCAAAAGGCAGGTTGGATATGGGTTTTTAATGTGGGTTGTATTTGTCAATGTTTTGTGGTCAACCTCGCTGTGGACTGTGGACAATCTCTGTGAACAACAACATTCCTTATGTTGTGGTTTTGTGACAGTTCCCATGTTTTTAATGTACTTGTGAAGTTGTGATACACTACTTATTCGGGAGCTGTGATGGTGACAATACGATAGAATCATGTTGATTTAGTCTCTTGTCTACAGTATTTCGTCAGTCACTTTGTAATAAGTGATCAAACGAACTACCTAAACAAAAGATTAAAAAAAATTAAAAACCCCGACCCAAAGAAAAACGTCTAAAAAGTAAAAAAGTTATATCTATTGGCCTTTTAAGTTGTAGGTAATATTTTGACCAAAGTTGTCACGTTGGGGGACGGCTAATGAAAATGTTATCCTTTCTTTAACAGCATAGTTATATTAATTATTGCTTGGCATCATCTGTTTGGCGTCCGTTCCCAGGAAGTGTTTGCATAAAATTTCCAATAAAGAAAAAAATCACCCCTCCGATCACAGCACTTGAGTTACAAAGGTATTTTAATGTCCGGTTTACTGCTGTACCATGAGCCCTATGGCTCATGGTACGTTCGTTCCATATCATGAGGGACGTATTTTGTAATAGGATTCCCAAAGGGCATTATTTTCGCACTGAGCATACTCACTGTTGCTCTAAAAACACAATCAACGGCAATTTGAATGTCGAGTGGCAGATTTCCCGTGATGTAAAAGAGTTATGGCAATTCCGGAAGCAGCAATTGCTAATGTGGTTTTTCGGGTATCGCCGTACTTTAGCCAATGTCATATTAGCAAGGAAAGTTTGTCCTGTTCCACCAAGAGCGTCCAAAAAAATATTTTCTACGCTGTTATATATCGCATCATATGCATTTTTTTGGTCTTGGGGGCTTGTGGCTAAGTAATATTAGCCGCACGGGGCGATCGATCAGGTTAAGCTACGCTTTTAGCTATTTTAGCTATTTCTACTTCAGTTCTAAAAGGTTTCACGTATTGCATTGTTATACTTGTGATAACTTCGAAATTAAACGTCCGATTCGAATCAATAAAAAAGTATTTTACTGCTACATAAATACTATTGATGATAAATCTATTTATTTGAATAAGAATTAATACTACGATACGAATGTAACCAACTTTTGTTTCTACCGGATCTTATTAGATTTTAGAACACAAAAGCTACTATTGTGACTTAACTATGATAGATAGATATTGTTTTTCGAAGACTTTTTGGTCTAAGGGTTTAATGTAATAATGAGTACTTGAATCATGTAGTCCATTTTTTTAATGTATCATCAATAGTTTTCTCAGCACACTCCAAATAATGAATTTTATGGGAAAAATTTCGCTACTTTGGGTTACATTATTGCAATTTTCTTAAAGATCTCTATTCTTTTTTTAAATAAATTACTTCCGAATAATTTAGCTTTCTATTGGTGACAAAATGGTTAAAATTCATCCAATAGTTTCGGAGCCTATTCGGAGCAAACAAACAAACAAAAAACTTTCCTCTTTGTAATATTTAGAGATTAGAGAAGGTTTTCATCTTGACTCGACACTGAGCTAGCAACGCCAGGTCTCTGGTGTTAGTCAAAGAGTCAACGGTACTCTGCGATCCCTATAACGTCTGAGGAAATTTTTGCCCGCTAAGACGAAGACCACACTTGTGCAGACTTTGATTTTCCCTATCATCGACTATGGTGACATGTGCTACTTCGATTTGAATGCGGTTTTTCTGGATAAGCTTGACAGACTGCTCAATAATTGTATCCGGTTCATTTTCAACTTTAGGAAATATGACCATGTGTCGAGCTATGAGCTTAAATGGATGCCCTTTCGCCAAAGAAGAAGTTTGCGCGCTTTCACTACTCTTTTCTTCTCTCTCAACTCTCCTACAGCTCCATCTTATCTTTTGTCTCATTTCCAATATCTATGTTCTTCTCACACTAAGAATCTGCGTTCTTCTATCTATCAACCATCTACAATCTTCTTCTACTCTGCCCTTCTCATACTTCTGACTTTATTCATTCTTCCTTTCGTATTCAGTCCATTCTTCTTTGGAATGTGCTTCCTCTTGATACCAGGACGGCCACTGGCAAATTGCAGAGGTATTTTCTTAACGAACGAATAGAGTAGAGTAATCTAAACCCCTCTTTCCCTTGAAAATCTATATATCTATTATAAATATATATTATAGTAGATATGTATGCTTGTATGTGTATTATAAGTTTATAACGTAATGTACCAATCTTATTTATATTCATTATGATATAATTTTTTGTTGTATAGTTTTTTGAAATAATTGTTCCTGTCAACCTAAGCACCATCCCACCTAATCTCTTCACCACCCTTGGTTGACTGGTAGAGAATGCCTAAGGCATTAAGTCCGCCTTATACCTTTTTGTGTGCGAAAAGTTTAAATAAATAAATATTAGTATAGATTAGTTTAGAAGAATTTCTACTCACTTACGTTTTTCGTTTTACTAACTAACAACAATATATCCAGGAATCGGATAAGAACCAAAACGAATTCATCTGAAACAAAGATATCCTTATTTTTAATGTTACGAAGTTTCCGTCATTTCTTTAAGGTACACACATCCAATCTTATCGTATCCTGACAAACTTTAATCAGATGCGTGAGAAAAATTGGCACCTATTTGTTAACGTCACCACGAAGCGCCACAGCCTAACTTTTACAACACGAAGTAAACGCGTACGGTTACTTTTGAAACACGGACAGAGTGCTTGGGGATAAATAATTAGAACACTGATAAAGGTTCTAAGTAATTAGGCTGTGGTTCCTAGTCAAGATTACCCATGGCCAGGCTATCCCTTTGGCAATCTAGAAATGGATACCTACCTTCTCTTTATACTTACTCGTGAATAAGTACCTACCAAAGTCGATTTAGTAAGCTATGTCATCATGAGGAGGAGCAACTGCCTATCTGACCTCCACAACCCAGTTACTGGGTAATACGATATCCCTTAGTAAGACTGGTTGTCAGACTTTCGAGCTTTTGACGACCCGCAACGACTGTCAAAGATGTAGATTTTTCTTGATGTCATTCGTAAGAATGACAGCCAAGACCAACGGTTTGACGTGCTTTCTTATTGCCGGAGGGACCTTGGAAGTTGGTCACCCATCTACGGACAAACCGCGGCAAGAGTAGCTTAATCGATCGACCCGCTCGTCTTTTATTACTTAGCCACAAGGCCCAAGATTTAGTAAGCTATGTATCGACTTTTATTTATTGATGGACTTGGCCTATTTATGAAAAACATAATGCATAGAATAGGTCCTTAGAAGTTGATATTTCAAATATTCTCCTAACTTAAAGGCTTTATGACAATATTATCATTTCCATAGACAAAGAAGAAGTAGAGCCCAAAAACTACAAAAACGCGTTTATAAATGGAGCTAATGTTTCTCTGAAATGCAAGCGATTTTCTCAGCCCCTTCAATAATATTTAACGTTACTAACGTATTCGGTTTGCCACCATTTTCACAATTATTTCAGCCGATGTCGTGCTGTTAAAACATGTCAGTGAGTTATTTAACGTATGTTTTCGATAGTGGTAGGTTCTACCGTAAAATATCTAAATATTTGAGCGTAAGTATTCATGCGAAATGTTAATTACCTATACTTGTAGTGAAATGTCATTATATAATTTTGGTGAAATGAGTTCAGAGAATTCATGAATTAATTTTTCTTGATTTTATTTGAATACAAGAAGTGACATAATGGTCGCTGTTACTAATATTATAGAGCCGATATAATGACAAACAATGCGGACATTACTATAATCGAGTAGAATAATTCCCGTCTGTAGCAGATTACCTATAATACCCTACACGTGTCCCCAGGGTATTGCTGAATGAATAACAACGGAGGATTAGACCCGGCTAAGCCCGCCCACCTTACAGTTGCCATACGATTTAATTTACGAAACGATTTAATTAAAACAAATGAAACCGATCAATCTGCCTAGCATACTCCTAAATAAGTTGGGGTCGACTTCCAGTCTAACCAGATGTAGCTGAGTACCATTTTGTATCTAGCGACTGCCTATCTGACTTCCACAATCCAGTTATTGGGTAACACGATACCCTCTAGGTAAGACTTTCGGCCTTCTGAAGACCCGTACCGACTATCGAAGATCCACAAATGACAGCCGCGACCAACGTGCTTTCCGAGGCACGGAGGGGTCTGGGCTATTCGTATGTAAAGATCTCACTCACGGACCATACGCAGAAAATGTAGTTTAACCTGATCTATCAACCCGTACGGCTGTTAATACTTCGTTACAAGCCCTTCGCATTAATAAAAGGTGTATTTATGGATCGTAGCAGGTGGCATTATGTAATTTCTGCCTTTACCCATCTGCTCTGCCAATCCAATACAGTGTAACTTTTTAAAACCACATGTGAGATACTGTAAGCTTTGTTACAATTTTTCAGCATGTTTAAACCTTAATTTTAACGTTATACAGTGTTTTTTAGCTTGCCATATCTTGCAAAATATACACTGAATGAAAAAATTGTAGCTCAGGGGTACTAAATAGACTTATATAGAAACTGATTGGGCGTTGTTAAGCTAAAACACGGACGTAAAGGATATGCACCATTCCATTTCTTCCCGTGGGTGTCTTAGAAGGTGACTAAGCGACTTACTAGAGAATAGGCAGCAGCGTTCTCTATGCATTTTACCACCATACTGCGATCGCCAACCCGCCTGCCAAGCGTGGCGATTATGGCAAACCCTCCAATTTTTTTTGGGGGAGGCCTATATCCAACAGGGGATGTCTATCGGCTGAAATGATGAATGATGAAGCTAAAACACTGTAAGTTGAGTTACAGTCTTTTGGATTGGCACGGCAGCCATGGAAAGAACGCTTGAGTTGATTTAATTCATCCTTTATTGACATCGTGTCATTGTTCTGCCCTTATCCCTATTTATTTGGAGTTGGTGCAAAAGTGTCTGTAACTACTTGTGATGTGTTAATAAAGCAACTAAAACCCTAATGAGAAAAAAACCTAAAAGTAAGGTTTTCTGTGACGTCATGTGGCTGCAAAAATAATCTGGGTACATACAGTTAGTCTGTCTCATTTGATTGAAATCAATTCAGTATTTTATTTTTATTTTATTTATTATGGGACAATAAACAGCTACAATATAAAATGTTTACATATAACAATAATACTTATAGTTTTAACAATATTGCAGCCCACTACATTATCCGCATGTAAACAACATTAGGATTAGGTCAAAAGTGCCACTAGAGTATCATTACTCAGATATTTTTAAATAAAAATAAGAAAAATGATTATTAAAATACAGTACAATTAATTCATTAAGTATCTCAAAAGGGAAAAAAATAAATAAATTATAAATATCAATTTTTGGACAAAATTATACATTTGGGATTGTTCCTTATTATCACAATAATACATTACAATTCATTAATAAAAATAGTTAAAACGGTTCAAATGAATAAAATTTAGAATAAAGGACTCACACTATTTCTTATTATCATTAGATAAGATTTTAAAAACATTGGATTTAAATTTAGATTTGGAACATACAAAAATATCAATGTTAATGAAGTTGCGATTATACGATTCCATTATACGACGAACAGGGCAACGCAATCCTGAGTTAGTCCGACAGGTATTTACAGCGAACAATGTACCTGCGCGGACACTACGCTTATTTACAGTGCGGGGGACCACATAACAAAACTTACTCGTGAGATCAATGGAATCGAAGTGATTATGAACAATACCGTGTAGTATGTTAGCTTCTAGAAACTTACGTCTGGATTCTGATGTTAACATATTATATTTGCTTAGTAATTGTGAATACGACAAACACCTTTTATGGTATAGTTTTGGCTTTCTTCCTAACGTCCACAACCACCATTGTGCAGTTCAGATAGGCAGTTGCTCCATGTAAAATACTGGTATTAAGCTGAATCCGGTTAGACTAGAAGCCAACCCTGAACATTGCTGGGAAAAGTTTTGACAGATGATGATTGTTAAAATATATCATCGTCGTTCTACATTCCGACATAGTAAGTGGGATACACCATTCCACATAAATAATTTTAGGTTATGGAAGGTAACTCTTCCTTGATACGTCAGTATATCCTGTCCACTTAATACATCTTTCACATACCAATTTCTGAATTTTTAAAAGTCTAGTAATGAATCAAATTTCGCGTATTCTGTAGAACGAAACGTACTATGCAATGTAATCAACAAAGACAAAAAGATTGTGACGTAGCAGATTGCTATCTCTCTCTCTCTCTCTCATAATTATATAGACTCTGTAGGTGTTACGTAGGATTGCTCACTGCTCGGTACAAAATAAAATAACTTTAAATATAATTGCATGTATTTCATTACAAAAGTCACCAGAACCCTCTAAAATATCACACCAGTCGTGCAAATAAATTATTCAGTACCGTAGCAACAAAAAGTACCAACACTGTGCCAGTATGTTTGTAGCCACATACTTATTTAACGGATATATATTTCTTAACTTCGAACAGTACGACAAATACCCTTACATATGCAAACTGTCCTGAACCCAAACTTGAGTTGTGACCAGCGTTCGAATGTTCTAAAATAGGATACAGAACTTATTTATTTCCAAATGTTGCTCTTGGGTGGAATCCAATAACAGAGGCACTAGAATCTTAGGTTCGATGCACGAGATATTCTTTTATAGAGTGCTAGATTGTGAACACGCTTATAATTTCAAATACCTGGCAGCTAGTAAGCGAAGTGCCACCAAATAAGCTTATAATACTTTCAGCTTAGAATATAAAGCTGAAAGTATAATAAGCTTATTTTGAGTAAGGAAGCAAAAGGTCTGAAAGTTTAGTATCTCACGACTGACAATTAAAAACTTGAACAGAAACCCCGTGGAAACCTGTTTTTCCGGGATAAAACACACTTATCTTAAATGTTTGTTTTTTTATGAAGTGAAAACTTCTTTAGGCGTGTTGCGCATTTTTTTGAGATGAGAAAAAACAATTGAACTCGCGACACTGTTACCGTTACCGTTACCGACACCTCTGTATATAAATACATATGTTTATATATTGTGTATGTACGTACATAGATACACATGCATGTTGGACATTTTTTGAAATAGGAAAAACAATTGAACTCGCGACACTGTTACCGTTACCGTTACCGACACCTCTGTACCTACGAATTTAAAGTGAAAACTTCTTTAGGCGCGTTGGGCATTTTTTTGAAATGGGGAAAAAACAATTGAACTCGCTATACTGTAAAAAAAATACACACGTAATTGTTCAAGTTTTCCCTTCTGTCGGCACTCCCGGAGTGCCACTGTTTTATTTTTAACCTTCCCTTTTTCTTTCCACTCCTCTGTCTTGAGCTCATGTGGACCAATCCTGTTTGTAAGCGCTCGTCCCGCCATCTTCTGGTTCCTCGGGCGCTCTCTCGCTTCTCATTGTTTATACGTATTTAGCTTCTGCCCGCGACTTCGTTCGCGTCAAATTTCTTGCTCGCTGACCCACCTTGTCGCTCGCCTCACCTGCCCGTGCGAGTACTTCGTATTCGTGACTTTTTTCTCTTTGCTCGGCTCCTAAAGGTCTTAACGTGATGATATATTTAAAGAATTTTTTAAATCGGGCCAGTAGTTTCTGAGATTAGCGCGTTCGAGCAAACAAACAAACTCTTCAGCTTTATTATTAGTATATAAAAGATATACAGCATATTAACCTAAATGCTGCAAATTAATACTGATCACATATTGAATTTCCAAATCACTAGGTACTTACTCCACGTGAAAACAAAATTGATCTTGGCCCCAATTCTGTATTGTAACTATTATTCCCCGCGTAGTCTTACCACGTGCGAGCCACATCAATATAGTGTCTTGTAGAAACCCATGTAACGGCAAGGAACCTAAATGTCATGTTCTGTATGCTTCAAGACATTGTATCTGGCAAATTAAACGAAATCACGCATGCGTTTTGAAGTTTTGTTCGATAGTATTTGATCTTAAAACTTTTGCAAATACTCCATTTTAAACTTCGATAATTCGTAAAATTTTATCATTAAATACCATAAGGCATTTGTTATTAAACATATTAATGCAGTGTCAATATTTTGACAGCAGTGTTAGATTAATGCTTTTGAACATACTTACGTCTAGCTGTTCAAGAGTGTTTACATCCTCATCATCAACATTTCAGCCGAAAGACGTCCACTGCTGGACATACGCCTCCCCCAAGCTTCTCCACTTCAACCGAGTGTTCGAGTGTTTAATACATGTACATATTTTTTTAATTCTAAGGGTTGTTCTATTACCAACAATAACTGATCGGATCATTTCGTGATTGAAGTGAATAATCGTAAATATTATCATTTGCCACCTCCACTATTATTATACCATTTTTAACCGACTTCCAAAAGGAGGAGGTTCTCAATTCGTCGGAACCTTTTTTTTTTTAATTTTTTTTTTTTTTATGTATGTTCCTCGATTACTCGAAGATGGCTGGACCGATTTGGATATTTTTTGTTTGTTTGAAAGGGTATACTTCCCAGGTGGTCCCATGAACTCTTCAAATTTTATAGGCACACTTGAAGCGATTTGTGTAGATTTTGGAAGAGTACTTTCTCGGAGTGGTTCCATTTCAATTTGGTGAAGATCTGATGAAGAACTTCGGAGATAGGTAACGGAACTCCTCAATAAATTATAGCAAATGGACAGGCATTGCTGTAATCTCATGTCTGTCAATTGTTTACACCAGTTAATAACATAACATCACGCCGGTACGCTGTGAAGGGGTAAGCACATGTGAACCACCAAAAAGTGAAAAATAAAAAACTTTTTTCAAAAAAATAAACAACCGACTTCCAAAAAAACACTAAAAAGTGAAAAATAACTTTAATTTCGGAAGGCAGTGACAAAAAATTGAAATACATATCCAAAGTCACCGACTTCCGAAATTAAAGTTATTTTTCACTTTTTAGTGTTTTTTTGGAAGTCGGTTGTTTATTTTTTTGAAAAAAGTTTTTTTTACTAGTTGTCATACATAAATTGATTTATTTGTGTTTACATTTATTTCAGTAAAAATAAACCGTATGTTGTCGTACGATCTCGGATGGTTAGGCGTACTGAAATAGCTTTCACTTTTTGTTGCTGCATAATTATGTTCTATAAAATGTGAAAAATGTTCAGCAAAATGATTAAAATATTAGATAGTATCTGCGTATTATTAGTGTGGTCAAACAAGCATTTTCAACAATAATTTATACGTACATAAAGTTACCATGTCCCTTGTACATGAATATACGAGGAACCTTTGTGTCTTACCTTTTTCAATCAAAGTTTTACTTCATTTTACCCGCACACAATCTTCCTATAATCGAAACTACAACGATTCCGTACGGTTTGCAAGCGTGGTATTCTGACAGTTCAAACCACGCCATTTTCGCGTTCATTTCGCGCAGTTTCGTTCATTCTGTTATAGAGAATACGTTATCAGCAGACGCCGTGATTACCTAAGGAATTGACGTGGTATCGAAGTAAGGAGTCATTAAGTGGTCATAGAGAATTTGGGCGTTTATCTTGAAAATGTATGTATGTGAATGCATAAGACTTTAAATATCTCCGCTACGTAAGGTAGGTCAATTTTAAATCGTCCTAGCAACAAGATATTAACATAAAGACATACTTGAAATTCCACACATTTAGAAACAGCAAAACAATGAAACAAAACTGGGCACATCGTTCTTGGTAGATGTATGGAATATATGTGTTCGGTACCGTACACACTGCACTTTTTTGCACGCAGCGATAGATCGCGTGACACAATGTCAAATGATTATTTAAAAATAATAAAATGATTGCTGTGTGTAGGAAAGCTTACCTACTTAGATTTACTGTGGAAAGTGCTTTTTAGAAATTAATCACGCTCACGTTTAAATCACGTTAGGCGTGTTTCACCTCGATGGCGATGTCCTTCCGGTGGTGTGACCAGTCTGTAGGACACAATATATGCTAAAAAAAAAAATTATACTTAAATAGAAACGGTCCATGTCGTGCAAAATTTTCACAACGACGTGACGTAGTTCCCTTCCGATCGTGCAAATAGTGTAGCGAATTGAGCCGTTGTGGTTTGTTCGACAACTCTGTGCATGTTGTTCAATCGAGTGGATGACGAATGTCATCGATTGGTTCGGGACCAACTTCCGAAGTTCTGACACTGGGTTTACACTGAATTGATTACTTTGGTCATGTAACCGATTGTAACAATCGTCGTCACGGACATTTAGGCAATGGTTACACTGCGTTGTGACGATTTTTATAACGGGCGACTGTCATTATTAAAGTGAGGATTTCTTTAGGCGCACTTTCTGAACAGTGAACAAAACTGAACTTGACACGCTCGGGTTAGTGACGCTGAATCGAGAATATACAGCGCTGAATCGCGTACACTCGGAAGTTTAAATAAACCACTATTGTGTCGTCATCAGATTGTTTATATTATTCACTGTTTCCTCTTGGTTATCAAGTGTGAACCCTTGGCAACAGAAAAAATAAAAGTAAAGTGACAAATCGCACAGTGGAATTATTAACGAATACTTGCTGCCCCCGACTTCGTCTACGATGCAAGATGAAAAGTAGCATTTGTCCTTCTCCAGGTCATGGTCTACACATGTACTAAATTTCATCCAAATCCGTTCTGCTCTTTTTGCGTCAAAGCGTAACAATTATACAAAGTAACAAACCTTTTCTCTAAATTAGATTAGAGTTTAGATATGATACAAGGGGCATATGGTATAGACAACTCATATATGATTGAATTATTTCGATCTCGATTTGACACACCAGTTGGGTAGGATCTAGAACAATGTACGAGTATTTTTCAATCTATGAGATAAAAACGTTAGCGTCCGCAAATCACGCGAGTCCAAAAAAATGCGTCAAAGGCACATCCGTCAGTGGGATACATAAATAATAGGTACTTTAACCAAAGCCTGGTACAGAAATATTTTTGAAGCTAAAATATGTCAAAGTCCAATGAACAAGGTCTGTTGAAACAAAGTATGCGTTTGACTAGCACAAATGCAATGCTTACTGAGCACAAGTTTATTTCCGTCGCAGTCGCAGCTGGTCGCTAACTTTGCGAATTTTAACTGTTAGCATTGGTACTCATGTGTGTAACTGTTTTTAGGGCCGATTGTATTATATTTACTGTCGGAACTTATAATTATTACAATTTATTTCATGAAAGGACTTTATTTGTTTACCTTACATGGAAATCAAAATCAGGGAACAAACTGTTTGTACATTTTCCGGAGAGCAGTGGCGGTCATATTGTACTTAAAAGAGTAACGGTGGAGTTTCTTGCCCATTCTTCTCCATACGAAACTACATTTTGGAAGGGGCGACTAGAATTAATTCTATTTTAATGTAAATGTTGACGTTCAAAAGTGCCTTTTAAGTGCCTAATTGAAATAAATGCTTTGACTTTGATTCGTCATGGGTCGTCAGAAGCCCAAGTCTTGCAATGGGGTATCGTGTTACCAAGTAACTGGGTTGTGTAGGTAAGGTAGGCAGTCATCATGTGCCTAGCCTTGTACCAACTACGTTGGGGTCGGCTTCCAGTCTAACCAGATGCAGCTGAATACCAGTATTTTACATGGAGCGACTGCCTATCTGACCTCCACAACCCAGCAACTGGGTAATACGATACCCCTTGGTAAGACTGGTTGTCAGACTTTCGGGCTTCTGATGACCCGTAAGGACTGTCAAAGATCCACAAATGACAGCCGGGACCAACGGCTTAACGTTCTTTCCGAGGCACGGAACCACGGACCAACCGCGGCAACCGTAGCTTAACCTGATCGATCGACCCGTGCAGCTATTGTCACTTAGCCACAAGCCCCACAGGTAAGTAAGGTAAGCAGGAAGCTTCTATTCAACTGGTATGCAAAAGTTAGACATGAAGATGACTCCAACATAAGTAATCGGGAAAAGGCAAAGCAAATAATGATGATCGACTGCTTATGTATATATCTATCATCGGAATCTGTTTGGTACTAACCAAACAGATTCCGATGATTGCAACTTCCAGTAGCAGCTGCCTTTGTCACTGCAAAGTTGGTAGGTACTAACCCACCAACTTTTATTATTCAAATGTTCAAGAAAACACATATATTTGCGCGAGTACAGTAGAAAATTTCCTTATCAACCCGTAAAAAAAGTAGTTTGCTTCTGTGAAAATTAAATGCCTATTTATACAGACTTATTAACCAATTTACTCATTTCAATACTGCCATCAAAAAAAGAAAGCATCATTGAATTCAGAACACATGAAATATCATACGGCCAACTGCATTCACAATAAATACATGCCGCCATTTCAGAATGCAACATATCACAATAACAAAAAGTAAAATAAAGGTAATAAATATGATGCATAAACTGCATTTAAGTCCGAGAATGTGCACTCAGCTTGCAAACCTAAACATATCTTGGATTAAATTAACTTCACGCGTCGGAATTTCGCATGCGAACACTTTCTACATTCATTTGTTATTTTTAGTTAATTACAATATTTTGCACAGTTACTGGCGTTAGTGGCGCAAGTGGAATTCCAAGTCAAAGAAAGAATGTTTGTTTATTTCGGGAGAGAGACGGAAAGTCAGCGAAATTAATTGTTTTACAACTTAAATTGTCCGTATATTCAAATCACAACGGTCTTTCTTTGCTTGTTGTATGAAATAGCTATTAGACGGCCAATTAACGTAGTGTGTCGAACTGCCTCGTTGGTATAGTGACTGTAAACGATAGTGCTTGCTTAGTATGAGGTCATAGGATTCCCGGGACAAAGTCCTATTGGGATTTTCCATCTGGAATTTCTTAATAGCAACCTGGAGTCTAGATTTGTACCCGGTTGATGGTTAAGGCTTCTTAAGATAGGCGCGACGCGACGGCGTGACGCTCTTGTTTGTTGTAGAATAATTTCCATGAAGATTTCATAGAAATTGTTGTGTACGAGAGTCGCGTCGCGCTTGTTTGTTGGAGCGTTAATGGGCTCGCCTATTACATGGGATGTAAACATAATTGGCAAAATATTGATACATTGTAGGTGCATCTCTGCCTAACCCTTCGGAGAATACAGGCGTGATGTTACGTTGTGTGTCGATTTAATAATAAAAAAAATTACGCGACTGTATTCTAGAGGCTGATATTTTTGCACTATATAGGTGCACCACTGCGTAACCCTTCAGAGAATACCAGCGTGATGTTATCTTATGTCTCAATTTGATAAAAAATAATATACGCGACTGTATTTTACAGGCTGATTTATAAAAACACGTGTGGATTATGATGACGTAATTCTCATTGACGTATGCATCAATGATGTAGGTAACGTCAATGAGGATCCAGCTAGCTATGGACATGAGAACAGAAGTGGATGACAAGATTTAAATACAGATAGAAAATGTGGATAGCTACAAAATTAAAGAAGACCAAGGAATGGATTGAGGGAAAGATGTCTTTGGTAAAAATGGGATAAATTCTGTGATGACGGCTGATAAGATAAGTCAATCTACCTGCCTTTTCCCAACTATATTATATTGAGGTTGGCTTTTAATCTAACCAGATGCAACTGAATACCAGTATTTTACATGGAGCGACTGCCTATCTGACCTCCACAACCCAGTCACTGGGAAATACGATACCATTTAGGTGAGACATTTGGGTGTTTTGTCAGAGTTCCGGGCTTGTGAAGACCCGTAACGACTGTCAAAGACGTACAACTGACAGCCGGGTACAACGGCTTAAAGTGCTATCTAAGGCACGGAGGAGTCTTGGTAATAGTATAATTATAAACTTCAGGTGTTAACCAGTTGAAAAATAGTCGACTACAACACTTCACAAACCTAAAGATTGCCCATTAGACTGTGTTAAAATTATACAACAAGAAGTGATTAGAAATTCGATCATAAAATTAAACTTCGTAAATCTTTGCAAAATTAAGTAGGTATCCGTGTTAATTTATGTTTCGGAAGTTAAAATGATCTTGTAATTTTAACGGAATTAGTTTATCGAAGTATCTATAAGAGATATTTTCGGTATTTGTGTTCGATGTAAAACTTTTTATTGAATTGAAAATCCTAGTGATATAAATGCGAATGTTTGTATGTCTTGTTCACGCGATAAGGTTGATTATTGCTTGTAACAATTTCTCGGAATAATACTAGGTGTGGACTATTTGACGGTTTATTTCTCACTAACTAATTTGAAGTAATGTGGACTGTAAATACATGCATAGGTACATATCAATAGCTATGTATAGGCTACTAACACTAACATCATTCGCTGTTGCGCTTGGACAGTCTAGATGTTTGTTATTCAATCACGCCTAAATGGCCGAACGGATTTGGATAAAATTTGTCACACAGATAGTTTATAACCTGGATTAACGTATAGGATACGTTTTATCCTGTTAATTCGTTCCCGTAGGATAATTTTCGACCTCCACGCGGGCGAAGCCGCTGTCAAAAGCTAGTACAATATAAAGCGCTTTGAATCAATACGAAAAAAAATCGGTAATTTTCAGTTTAAAATAAAAAGGTAAGTAATATATTTTTGTTGATATTATTAAATCGACTGATATAGTCCTAAATAAGCTTATTATAAGTAGCCTTATAGTTAGTAGAGAAGAGAAATTCAAAGTTGCTTGTTCGAAAGTTAACATGAAATTTAGACAGGTACATATTTCGAGAAAAAAGTCACTATAAAGTGAAAAATAACTTTAATTTCAGTAGTCGGGGTCTTTGGTTTTGTTTTAGGTATCTGTCTACGTTTTTTTGCCGCCAACTTCCGAAATAAAAGTTGCGGCTTATAAATGTCGGAGTTCTGAGGTAACAAACATAGAAAAACAAATGGAGAAACTCCTCTTGTTTTGGAATCGTTTAAAAACGAATGCCTTTTATCGTGTTACTCTTTTATTCTGGAATACTGTTAGCCTTCAATACTTAATTACTCGCTTAAACATGCATACAGAAACGAATAAGGCCCCCACCCACAATCTTTTCATCTACACATCTACAATAGCTATAGAACATGTCAGTATGGACACCAAGCGTGTGTGAATAGGTAGTAAGGAGTAACGAGATGGCTAAACAGAGTCACAGTTCATTAGCCTGCGAGCTAACACTGTGCTAACTATTTACCTTTCCTATAATGTAGCTAAAGGTTGTTGTAACAAGCAGAACTCAAAGTCAAATAATTTATTTCAAACCAGCTTTTGCCAGCGGCATCGCCCGCTTGGAGCTCGAAAATTATCCCACGGAAACGTACTATCGGAATAAAAAGTATCTTATGTATTTATCCAGGTTACAAACTATCTATGTGCCAAATTACATCCGAATCTGTTCAGCCGTTTTTGCGTGATTGAGTAACAAACATCCAAACTTTCACATTTATAACATTACTAGCTTCTGCTCGCGACTTCGTTCGCGTCAAATTTCTTGCTTCGAATCGCCTGCCCGTGCGAGTTCTTCGTATTCGTGACTTTTTTTCGCTTTGCTCGGCTCCTAAGGATCTTAGCTTGATGTTATACACTCTATAGCCTTCATCGATAAATGGGCTATCCAATACTAAAAGAATATTCCAATTCGAACCAGTAGTACTTGAGATTATCGCGTTCAAGCCCTTCTCCAATAATGCATTATTTTAGAACAAATTTGGTTAGCGTAAAAAAATGTATAGTGAGCCAACCTTAAAAGATAGACATGCTGTCGCGGACTTTTAAAGGGGAACAATTCTGTCTTACATGATTTTTGCGAAACTTTAACCGTTTACGCAGCTAACGCAGCGGAAGCTCTCAAGAGGAAAAAAGACTCCCCGATTTTGAAACATTCTTCATTGGTGCGCCGCTCCTATTAGTCTTAGCGTGATGATATATAGCCTATAGTCTTTCTCGATAAATGAGTTATCTAACACTGAAATAATTTTTCAAATCGAATCAGTAGTTCCTGAGATTAGCGCGTTCAAGCAAACAAGCAACCAAACTCTTCAGCTTTATAATAAGTATAGATAATAAAAATAATAAAATACTTTATTTCAGACCATGTTGTCCATTTTGTTAGTAACAATGTTCTTATAGACTCAGACCCAGAACAAAACATATAAAAGTATACTCACCAATCACTACTGCGCCATTCCATGACAAATTTCGCAGCAATGATTGATGTACCACAGTCCAGCCGACTAGCGATCATGCTAAAGATGCTGTTGGTGCTGCCACGTACTCTACGCACCAGTGATGCGCAACGTTGACGCATCGTAGCGTAAAAGCAGTCTACGCGATCTTAGTAGGTATAGGATAGAAATATAAAAGGCACTTTTGAACGTAAAAATTTACAACAATTACGGAATTGATTCTAGTTGCCCCTTCAAAATGGTAGTTTTGTATGGAGAAGATAGTCAGGTGGTAGATAATCAAAGGAGAACAGAATATATATTTGTTTAACTGAGTGGGACAAACAAAAAAACCATGTGCAGTTGTGCAATCACCCGGCCTAGCCTTTACCTAACAATGTTCGAATCGACTTCCAGTCTAACCGGAGCAGCTGAATACCTACCAGTATTTTACATGAAGCGACAGCCTATCTGACCTCCACGACCCAGTAACTGAGTAACTGAGTCGTGGACTAACTGAAAACTGGGTAAAACGTTCCCGCATACAGGCACGATGCGACAGCGTGAGAACAATTTAATAAATAAATAAATTATAAAATAAAAAGTTTTTATTGGTTCTCATACAATTGTTTTACACCACAAAATTGAGGCAGCCCCGGTAAGTTATAAGGGTACTTGTGATGGGGTTACCTCGCAACTTCCCATGGGTTGCTAACTATAATAATGAGACATAATTAAAAGAGGATAGAAAAGGCTTAGGCGTTGAAGGTGTTGTTTTAATTTATATGGAAACTTTCGTCAAATTTCTGACTGACCGTAACAACCGTCAACGGCTTAAAGGCTCCTGCAAACAGGCGCGACGCGACTCACCTAAAACAATTTCTATGAAAACTTCATGAAAATTGTTCTTCAACTGTCGCGTGGCTCTGTCGCGTCGCGCCTGCTTAAAGAAGTCTTAACGCGCGCCTGCGACTACTAGAAAAACGAGATAGTCTACATAAAGTTCATTTTACTGAAGTAAAATATTGTATTATTTTCTGTGCACATCAATTCTGAACGAAGCGTGGCTTGGAATCTTCCATTGCATCTGTTGAAATAGCCGTTTTCAATTAATCAATGAATCAAAGAATCCTTTTGATCCCTGTGTTTTTTACAGCGGAAGTAAACCGAAGTTTATTCTTACCGATTTAGAACAAAAAATATAATATTATGTAAGACATATTTTATCCCTTTGTTCGCTTTAGGACAGATTCGCTTTAAGACAGATTCGCTTTACGGCAGAAGTACAGTGAACTCGATGAAACATTAAACAAGGAACAAAAATGCTAATATTTATCTTACGATACAAACACCATTTTTATATCGTTCTCCTTTAACTTTAAACTACCCCGTTTTCCTTTACAATAGGTTTCGAACCTTTTTAAATTTTTATCTTAAAGGCTTCTTTTTTTAGTAATGGTAGGTACCGATCCCACAATATAGTAAATAGTCATAAGTAACTAATAGGCGTAAGTAGCTTGTGTTTTGTTAGGTAAGAGTACCAATATACCTAAACTAAGGGTACAAAATTTACGGTATCATAGTTTTGTGAAGCATTATTTTAAAACGTGTATAAATAGTACATCCTGGGAACAACTCTGAAGGTACCGTCACCGTAATAGCATTTGTACTTTTGAAATTTGGTATTCGCTAAAGGTGTGCTATTGTTATTTCTACACTCCTTTTTAAATAATTAATGCAATACTTATTTTACCGCCTACAAAATCAACAACAAATCAATCGTAGATCATCATCATCAGATTTCAACACGACTGTACAATTTCTGTCGTAAAGCGAATCTGGCGTAAAGAGAATCTGTCTTAAAGCGAATCTGTCCTAAAGCGAACAAAGGACTTTATCGAATGTTTTATTTACTCTTGGTTTTAACGTTCGTGTTTAAAGCAACCCTTTTATGTGTGTTTTGAGTTAGTATGAGTATTTCCGTCCATTTTTGTCATTCTTCAAACTTAAATTGGTTCATCATCATCATCATCATTTCAGCCGAAAGACGTCCACTGCTGGACACAGGCCTTCCCCAAGCTTTCACAGTAAGACCTTGGTAGTGTCATAATCCTTGATTAATATTACGTCAGATGATAGAATTTTAATACAATTACCTATTCAGCAATTATCACCATTTGGCTTACTTAGAGCTCTATGACGATCCTATCAGAAATCGCGATTCTGCGAAACTCCAAAAATATAGTCATCGTGTTTTCATCTTCCTACAATGTTTACAGAAATTGAAATCGGGGAAGTCAATGTAATACAAACAAGCGCCTTACGGTTATAAAATGGAGGCAACATTTTCCTTCCTCCGTAGAAAAACATAAACCAGTGAAAAACATGATTCATGGTCACAATGTTCTATAAATTCGTACAGCATAACATCTCTCTTGTTCTTCAGAAAACAAAATATTTTTGCATCCGTATACATGCTGGATTTTTTATAAAACTGTTCTTTTTTATAGATTCTACAGTTTCGGTCAGGCGTGGTACATGTGCTTTCAAAAAGAGCATTCATGGCATGACACACCCTGTACCGAAAAGTAAATAAATCCGATAAAACTTTACCACTAAAAATAAAGCAAAAGGAATTTATTTAATAAATTTTCGAACGGAAAAAAAATAGGCATGTACTCAACCAAAAATGTGAGTCATCGCCCAAGTTTAACGCGTTAAACGTTCGACAAAGCTATGAAAAATTGCAAACGCGTCCATTCGTGGCGTCATTTGAGGATTATTAAAATTGTTCAGCCATATTGTTCCGCCATATTGACAAAGTTCGGCGGTTCCCAAGTTTTTGTCGTTAATTTAAATGTTGGGATGACATCAAATATTTTTACAGCCTGACGAGCTTTCTTTCAAAGATCGACGGCACAAAATATACATACGGCTTTGGAATTTAATTATGTTACAAGTCGTAAAATGTTAGGTCTCGCCCACCCGTGGCGAATGTTTGCATAATTCAATGAATACATCTAGCATATAACGGAACCCTTTTAAAAGCAATTTCATATGTCCGAAGTAACTTTTTGATCCTTAATGTGACTAGTTTTCTTGGAAAAATTGTATGAAGTGTATTGAATAGTTATTCAATACACTTCATACAATTTTTCCCTAAAAATATACACCTAACCTAAAAATATTTATCTTTAGGTTAGATGTTGCGTAGATAAAAAAAGAATTTTCCTTTCAGAAGATCCAGAATTTAGGAAGTTGTTACATCAATTCTGGCAAGTCCAATATTCAGACATCCATTGAAGGATAAATACAAAAACTGCTCACATTTCTTCCCCGGAAACATTATATCACATTGGCACTTAGTTTTTCATTCAATCAAAATAGGCTTATCTTCCTTTCAGCCTACTTCACCGTCGACAATACCTGAGCCTTACCACAAAACAATGGGTTCTAAAACAAAGCCCCCTTTGTGAACCAACCTGTCTTGAAATCTAATCATCGGCAGGTTGGTTCCTCAGACATATTCAAATATAAAAAAAATCATTTACATATTCCCCATATCGAGGCAGGATCTCTTTTTCATGAGCCCATTTGGCAACCCTGCGTATGTACGTCGTAAAAGTCCAAATGGCTGCTTTATACAAACAAGCCTTTGATAGGGCTGTGTGCGTGAGAGCCCAGTTATGTGTAAAGTTTAATACATGGAATATGAATGAAAGGAATTAATTTTAAATAATTTTCAAAGTACTTTTTCGTCTCTTTCAACTGCAAAATTAAAGCGTTTTTATTCTTGTTCCTTCTGCTGTTAAACAAAAAAATGTTGACACGACTTCTTTCAGGTAATAATGTTTTGAAACAATTCATCTGAGACAACATTGTCGCTTTAACTTGCCTGTAAACCAGTCGGATATTTTATTTATTTTAAGACTTGTTTTTTTACATTATTTATACCCATCAATCAATATGTAATGCCAAATCTCTACAGTGAAGATAAAATATCTCCCGGACATATTTTTTGCGTAAAATTCATGTTTGCTGGCATTTCTTTTACAAACAAGAATATTTCGTTACAAGTCGGTGTAGCACCGAACTGTCATAAAGCATATCATTATAAAGCATAACATAATCATCATCATCATCATATCAGCCGAAAGACGTCCACTGCTGGACATAAGCCTCCCGAAAAGGTGGGGATTTGCTATAATCGCCGCGCTTGGCAGGCGTGTTGGCGATCGCAGTATGGTGGTACAATGCATAGAGAACGCTGCTGCCCATTCTTTAGTACCTAAGCCCCTTAGTCGCCTTCTACGACACCCACGGGAAGAAATGGAATGGTGCTATTCTATTACGTCCGGCACCACACGGAATAACATAATCAATCAGCCTGTAATGTTCCCACGGCTCGGACACAGGCTTCCTCTCTGTAAGAGAGAGTGGATTTAATCCAAAACGCGGGCCCAGTGCAGTTTGGTGGATACCACGAGTCTTTGATTTTTTGGCTTATACGACATACTGGTTTCCTCGAGATGTTTTCTTTTACCGTTTTGAGAGCACTGGTAATGAAGTAAAATAATTTACACGAAGTGTCTGTATGAGTTCAAACCGACGACCTACAAATCGTAAGTCACGGCTGATACCAATGCCACCACTGTTATCGCTGTTGTTATTATAAACAAAACTCTGCACATAGTTTCTTAAATTTTCTCCAACACCAAACAAACAACAGTAATGCTTTCAGCTTATACATTACTTAGCAGCTCTAAAATAATTTTACCGCAGAACAGAAGGCCTAAATATTCAGACCATACCTAAAGTATAATAATCTCTTCAAATACTATGAATGCCCCAAGTAATTCATCAATGCTAACCGAAACCACTGAATCATTGAGTCTTGAGTTTTCAGGGTCACTACTCGTCGCTGTCAGAAATAAGATGTTTTTTGAGTGAACGAAATAAATTGGTGGATTGTTTTTAGCTTTGCTGTTTTTTACTTGAACTGATTTTTTTACTGACCCTTACAGGGCGGCAGGGACATCGACACGTAAACTAGAACTATAAATTCAGTACATGTTTGCCTTAGTGTAGAAATGTTTCAGCGGTTATTAAAAAACGATTTTGGCAAAATTTCATTATCCAAACAAATTTTGGCAACCTTTTTTTATACCAATGCAATATTTGGAATGATTTTACTATGCACATTTTCATTCGGGCAAATTTTTACTTGACAGAATATTACCTACCAAACAATGTCATTAAGGTATTTGGTTTGTAATCAAATGGTTTATTACAGCAAACAATCTTTAGATAATAAAAATTTAGTCAAATGATTTTTTATGAAAAAACTATAAAGACAAAAATAAGATTTTTTGCGAAATATATAATTTAAAATGCACTCTTATTTTAATATAATCATTTCCTTAATATGAAATATTTGCAACTTACAATCTTAATTTTTTTTCAGACTTGTTGCAGAATTCGATTAATTTTCGTGAGGTTTCACCCGATAGTATAATCTCAATGTCAGCTAGTCAATGGTTAATGGTTATGAACGACGAACGAAAAACGAACTACTACCAGAACTGTAAGTTAGGCTAGGTTAGAACTGTGACCACACGACGCACGAACCGAGTGAGCGAAGCGAGCGTGCCGCGGCAGCGGCCGGTGGGTACCAGGGTATCCTGCCTTTTCGCCGAAAATTGTTTGGCAGATTATCACTTGCCAACCAACGTTTCGCCGATGTTTCACTTTGACAGCTAACTATTAGCAAATTTTTGTAAGACAACGTTTAATTTGATAGAATTATTGTTACACTGATTATTATAAAGACACAAAACTTTTGTGACATTTCTCATTTGTCAAACATTTCACTAGGCCACACAACTATTAGACGAATGACGTTGTTCAGATTCGTCCAGAAAACTGAGTGCTAACAAACACTTTACCTCTTTATGAAACTGTATGTCGCTTGCGTATCTTTTGGCGAAACCCTGGTCTTGAACTTGCCTACAAAAAACAAGTTTTTATTAATAAGTATAGCTACTGAAATCTCAGGTTACGATAGGTTAGGTTAGGTTAAAGTATGACAAACAACGCACGAGCCGAGCGAGCGAAGCGAGCGTGGCGCGGCAGCGGTCGGCGATGTGCCAGAAGCGAATCGCTTTTGTAAAAGGAAACAGTTAAGTTGGTTAATGATGAAAGTTGGTATTTGAAAAGTGTCATTATGAAAAGCAGACCAAACGTACAGTTAGTAACCGTGAGGTTAGGAAATAAAACAAAATTATACGATAAGTTGGCAAATGATTATTCGACGAATTATAATTCTGCGAAACGTTAGTTGGCAAGTGACAATCTGGCAAACAATTTTCGGCGAAAGGGCAGAGAACCGGGTACCAGAAACAAATGTTTAAATGTAAAAACAGAAACTACTACCAGAATCATAATATTAACATTCTTAAAACCTGTTTATAATTTGTCCCAAGTGGAAAAACAACCTTGCAATAAAATGTTTTCGTTGACTGAACAGAATGGTAAATTGAAAAGTGATGATACAAAATATTTGGATTATCTTATTTTGCGTGAAATATGTACCAACTGAAATATTTGTTACATTAAAATTGGTAAAAGTACTGTTTGGTAAGCAAGTTATTGTTTAAGCGTTCACTTGCCAAACATTAGGTTTGCGTTACAATATTTGCTTATTAATAATTTGGCAAATTGAATTATGCGGAAAATTGTTTGGGAAGTGATAATTTGTCAATTCTTGTTGTCAACCCTTTTACTCGCTGTGCCACCTACCAAACAAAGAGCCTAGCAGTAACGGGCGACGTAAACGTATCGTAAATTCGAACACATTTTTTAATCGTAAATGCCTTAGAGCATTTTAGTTTGATTTTTTACGAGAAGCATAATTAGTAGTTTTAGTTTCATCCAAAGATATAAATAGAGTCTTCAATCTTATACTTGGACTCTATTCTATTCTATTTTTTATTATGGCAAGCAAAGCCGATGTCGAATATTCTGCCAATGTCTAAAGTGAATTAGAAAAGCATGTGTGCGTTATTTAAAAAAAATAAAGAAAGACGTTAATAATCTGTTGGGCTTAATGTTGATCTTGTGGGGTTAGTACTAGACTGAAACATATACTTGGACTCAATTTTTTTTTGTTCATGGCAATGGTGCCGATGTCGTGGACTCATAATCGTATTCAGTAAGTTGACAGTTGAAGGATTGCCAGATTATGACAAGAAAAAGATAGTGAGATGGTATAAGAATTAATGAAATTGAATGAACTTAAAATAATGTACTTACATACATGCAGAAAATAATAATTAAATTTAATAACTTGTCTTAAAAACATGACATGCATTATTAAAAATAGTAGAATTTGTTATAAATTCTTATATTCCACATGTTACAAACAAATTTTAAAAGTTTTATAACGAAATAAACCATTTTTATCATTCGTTCTTTACGCTAAATCGTTCACTACCCCAACACTATTAGTTTTAGTATGGCAACATTGCTTTTCTTAATAACATTACTATTATTATGTGGGAAACCGGTATTTCCAATTTGAATATCGTTCGAATTTACATTACGTTTGGTCCGCGCCATCGTGCAAGGCCCATGTAGCTTGCTTATCTAAAATATTTATAATTACGACACAGATCTAATTTCCAGAAAAATGTGGGGTAAGAATACTTCTACCTATGCCTCCGATAAAAACATCAAACGTGATATCATTAAAGTAAATAAAGTTTTATAGCAGTATCTAGATCAAAATAATAGATGTTTTTACCACGACCAAACCAAAAATAAGGGTTACTGTTATACTCTCTCCTGTTTTATTAACCTCTAGTTTATGGTTCTTCTAGAGGTGTAGTTTTTTGTTTATGGTTCATAGATTTTTTGTTATGTCAGTTGGATTTATTTAGTACAGTCCGTTCACACATAGTTTACCACTGACTGCGTAACTATAAAAAAGTGATCTTTGAATTCGTTAAGATAAGGTTGCTTTTGGGTCGCTGCCACTAACAAGTCTTGTCGATCTCACAGTGATCTATTACTCGTTATAATAATGTTAACATTATTATAACGAGTCGACAAGACAGAAGTAAAATAACTATGAACGGACTGTAGTCTGGTTTAACAAATGGATTAATGAAGTAGTTGTCGTTTTGGTGTCACAAGTTTTTTGTTATTTAGAAGTACTTAATATATAATTTTTCATTGTTTTTGACCATAAATATCTTAAATATGAATGGCTATTGTAGCTGTTAATTCTTTCACTAATACTGAACGAGACACAAAGGCGCGCCCAGACGTGTGTAATATGTAATATAATTTATTGTATCGTGTAATGTAATGCGAGTGTGGACGGTATGCAAACTCATCGCGAATCTTGTATGTGTTCGAATGCGAGAGCTTTTGTGTTCGCTCTTAAAATCAACAGCCGATGGATCAGTGCAAGCGCCTGTTTGAGCACTAAGGCTCCTGCAGACCAGCGTAACGCGACTCTAGTAGATCATTTTCCGTGAAAATTTCATAGAAATTGTTATATTAAAGTCGCGCCGCGCTGTTGCGTCGCGCCTGTCTGCAGGAGCATTTACATGTAGTCTTCGTAGTGCTGTCCACACGCAGAATTCGTGTCACATTACACTACATATAACACAAGTCTGCTGCGTCTGCACCCGTCTTTAGAATTACTACTGCTGTGACAGCTATATCCGTCTTCATTATTAACCATACCTGTTTAAATTGTCAGCCAAATTTTTTCCCAACTCTACCCCACAACAAAGTTCAACGCTATTGATATTTAAATGTTATTAAGACCTCTATAGAGATCGTAGAGAAAATTGTTATGCCCCTTCCCTCTGTCCCCTCCCTTATAGAATTACCCACAGATCCCAACTTGTTCAATTAGGATTCCTGTTCCAACTATGAACAAGTTTGTCCTCCGTAATATATTGTTAGATTGTATTAAAATAATAGGAGGTAGTTATATGTAAAGCCTAGTTGTTGTGTCGAAGGAAAGTATTATATGTCTGAAAGGAACAAAATCTCGTTAAATGTGACTCGGACTTTACACGAAGTGTTCCATACCACCGTACAATATTTAACAGAACATTTTTTTTTATTTAAAACACCTTGATTGTATGGGTGCCCCCTAAAAATTTTAAGTTTATTTTATCTTTATCTATTTGTTGTTAAAGCGGCAATAGAAACACACACTGTGAAAATTTCAACTTTCTACCTATTTCGATACATGAGATTACAACCCGCCGACAGACAGCCAGCAGGACGGACAGCCAAGACCTGATTGTAGGGTTCCGTTCGCACCCTTTTGGTACGAATCCCTAAAAAGTATTTTTTGAGACTCGCACAAGCTCTTTATTTGGCTCCTATGTAATATATTTTTTTATATTGTACCTACCGTTTTGTTTTAAACTGATTTTTTTTTTAATAATTTTGAAGCATACGTAGAGGATACTTGGTTAACGAAAGGCCCACAAGAACCTAAATTGCTGGTGACTGAAATTCTTGTTTCGAGTCGCAGAAATTAAACTAAACGACCTATTTTGTCGGACCACCCCTGCCTTATAAACTCTAAATTCAGTTACTTAACTCTAAATAATTTAAGTTTAGTCTTAGTCTTGAATAACTTGAGAAAGATATCAATTAAGTATCCTTTAATACTTTAGTGAAATAACAATTAAAGTTAGAGATAGATTTTACTACTGTCGTCGCGCTAGCTATACACCGTGACATTTTCGTCGTCTTACAAAGGCGGTCCACTCAATGTATCCGTCATAAAATACCTCTAGGCGTCATTAAAACATTGTTACCATTAATGAACATAATAGGTACAAAGAAAAATAAATAATACTTTAGAATTATTAAATACCCTCCCTGTTAATAATGTTAATGTATCAAACGGTAGAAGATATCTACCTACCTACCATTACATTCCATCATTAATTCCATCTCCATAACAGGGTGTTTCAAACTACGTCATGCGTCTTAATGAACGATATTCTCTTTTTTTATTATGCAAATGTTCAAAAATACCATTTTTTTTTTTTTATAAATAATTAGTAGTCATTGGATACATGAAATGGACTGCCGTTGCAAGACGAATAAAATATCACGGTGTATTTAGATTTCTCTAAAACCAGTCAAGACTTGGGTTATAATAAGTCACAATTTAACATCGTAATTATGTTATTAAGTTGGGGAAATTCATAACATAACATGTATAACATCACGCCTTGTTCCGAAGGATTAGGTAGAGGTGTACCAATGTATTTAAATTATAAGTATTTACACTAAATTTATATTATATAACCTTATACTTACTAATTAAAAACTAAGACATAATTACTAACACATAATTTTGTTATTATATATTTTTATGTAGCCAATATGGAATGCGGACCGGTTACCTGAGCGAGCGCCCGCGCCTTGTTAATCTACGAGCGCACGGCGCGGCGGTCGTATTTTCTGCCACACGCTTTCTCGGCGCTCGCAGGAGTTTTCTTTTGTGTTTTTGAGGACGGGAAATCATCAAATAACTTCTCCCGCTCTGGGTGGAGTGGAAGGATGTGTCAGACTTTTACTGACTGTGTTCCTTCAGTTGCCTGTGCGTCAGGGGCCACGGTATCTCTTTCGAACAACCCGCACCCCTATAGTCAAGAAACTTCGCTAGTCAGCGCATGCCGCTCTCACTCGTAGCCGGTAAACATTCGGCATTAGGAACCGTGTATTATTAAGCTTTTATCAAGTGCTTTTAGAAAGTCTTGTACCTAGACGTGTTCTGTATTTGTCTTTTTTTTTTGTGTGTCAGACTTTTACTGACTAAAGCCCGCCCGTGTTCCCTCAGTTGCCTGTGTGCCAGTCACCACGGTATCTCTTATGCCACGGTATCAGTTTCCCTCGTCTTTATCGAGAAAAATGAAAAAAACAATTTAAATAAACCTCCACTGGTACGAAATTTTGTATAGATACTCAATTACTCGTACTCATAAATAAACCCAGGTCCATTTCCCATGCGGGTAGGCAGAAACTACAGAACACCATCTATTATGATTACCTACTTCACATATACCTAAATATACAGGGTGTAATAGACATCCTATTGCTATCCTTAAGCACTAAAAATAACAGCTAGTATAGAATCATTATACATAGTTTCAGCTCAAAATAAAATACTCTAAGAATTGATCCCATTTTTCGGTCTCAGGCCGTATTCATTTTAGGTTTCGAATGTATTCTAAGTTATACATGATGATTATGTTTGCTTCCAGATAAAACAACATATTTTGTTGTTACTGTTCCTTGTGACACACATAACTTCTCGCTCGTTTTCTTCGGACTTGGTTGCAGTTAATTCGGCACCAATCAATCAAATATGTTTCTTAAATTCAAATCATAACAAATGTGTCACCGCACTAGGTAGGTCAATATCTTTCCACGTTACTTGCCAATATCACGATAAATCTCTTCCGAGTGATGTGTTTATTTCAATTTGATGATTTGGTTTCTGGTATCAATGTATTGAAAATTCTCATAACTTCCGAACATGTAGAGATAGGATTCAAAAACCCTTCCAATATCGTTTGATATCATCCAAAGAAGCCGTGCCCTTGGTATGTAAATACCGTTTCCGTTACACGTTGTATACATAGACTTGTACAAATAAATAAATTTAAGTGTCAGTTTGTAATGTCAAAGCAACAACAGTTTTTTACTACATGTACATGCGTAAGAAATATTGTGCGGTACTTATAACAGAAAAAAAATATGTTTGCTTGTTCCGGTGGTGTTAAGTGGCTGGACCGAAGACTTATAAGGAGCAACATAGACTTTACAATACGTGCAAGTGGGATAATTTCCGATATCCACGCAAGCGATGCCGTGGTCACAGCTAGTACGGGATAATACCACAGAAATCCTTCGCCCCTTAACTGCCATCGGATCCGCCCTTTTAATAATCTATTCTGCTACGTCCGCGTTATCTCCAGAGGTCCCCTTTAGCCACAACCGACCTAAAAACACAAGTCATCGTCTCCGTCGTGTCACCTAGTTTAATTACTTACAAGATGCTGAGGTCAGTTTCCCCTTAGCTGTCAAAAAACCAGTAAAGTTGCTGTTGAAACTGCGTTGAGGGTTCTGCAGTTTATAAGAATAAGACTGAAAGAATATTTGACTCAGGTTAAGGCAAACATATTTACGGAATAAATTTCGGAAGGGCCAGAGCTCGGTATCCTTTGGCCAAAACAGCTATCTGTCTTTATTTCTTCTTTGTTCATAATTAGGGATCGAATAATCGGATGCATATTTACCTAAAGTTAATTTTTAGTTACGAAAATATGGAAGCGGCTTCATAAAATATTTTTTTGCACAAAAATCCTGGGATGCCAGCAACACCGGGAATGCATAACTAGTTAGTTGTATAGTATGGAAGCGACTTCTAAATGATTAGGATTGCATAACTATTCAGACGCATATTTATTAAAAAATTAACCCCGATGGAAATTTGGTACCTATACCTATGTACCTAGGGTGGTAAGTCTGTAAGAGTAAGGGTGGTGTGTGTTAGAAAAAACATTTTTTTACATTAGTTTTTTTAAATCGGTACAAAAGCGCATTACATTTTAGCCAACCTCTCAATTTTAGGTGAATATGCATCCGAATATCCGATCTCTATTCATAATGCATCAATAAATTAAATAATTTAGATAAAATTTTATCTACACAGTAATCACCGGGAGGCTTATCGCCGGAGCTTGAAAGTTTTATCACACTAAAAAAAAAACATTCTTATTGAAAATTCTCGTCTAGACTAGGCCAAATATTTTTGTTCTATTATTATGACGGCGTAGCAAGTGGCGCCATCAAGTTTTGTTAAAAAGTTCCTAGAAACGAACCGAAGAGGTTGGATAAGAGTGACATTTGCCCAATACTGTCACTCTAGCAGAGCGTCGCAGCAATGGATGCGTGGCGGCTGTCTTCTGATGCCAGACATGATCTCACGCGAGTCGCTGTCATATCGAGCAGTGGTGGCCCAGAGGTATGATTGGCCCTTGGTAGGATATGGCCCTGACATATGACTCTTGTAGGTCGTGTGTTCGAATCCAGGTAGACACTTTCTTTATAGAATATGTCATTTTATTACCACTGCTCCCAAAACGGTGAAAGAAAACAACATGAGGAAACTGGCATGTCCAAGAACCAAAAATTCGAAGACATGTGACATCTAACAACGCGCACTGAACCCGCGTCGTTGATTATGGCCTACGGCCTCATTCAGAGAGGAATCCTGTGTCCCAGCACTGTAAACAATATAGGCTGAATTCCGCGGTGAGCCGCTGTTATACGACATTCACGAAAAACTGCTACATTCCGACAAAATCCTGATGATATTGAAGGTGATGAACCAATGACCAATCCCAGGCTGATTCCCGGCCACCGTAGGCGCAGGCTTGCGGACGGCGAGTAATGGGTAGCTCGCTGTCCGGTAAGGACCAAGATCGGGTCGACGGCGCGTTGTGTTCCACGCGCGCCTCAAAGAGATGTTAGCACCGGGTCTGCAAGGGCCGATGCCTGGCAGGGGTGCGGGTTGTTTGAAAGAGATACCGCGGCCCCTGGTACACAGGCAACTGAGGGAACACGGGTGAGTTTTAGTCAGTAAAAGCCTGACACGCCCTTCTGCCCCACCCAGAGCGGAGAAGTTATTTGATGATTTCCCTACCTCAAAAAAAAAACATGTTTGGCAAAGCCCATCCATTAAATATAAAATGTCAGGGAAAATATCATATTTGCTGTGTGCCATACACGCACAAACAGACTACGAAAGCAAAAACATTCGTTTTTGCTCTTCAACTACGGAACCGTAAAATTTTGCCAGAAACGGCTTGGTCATTTGTTTTTATTTTCGGAAGGTAAACGTAAATATTGGTCCTCTGATCCTCTGCAAAGTGATGTAGGTTTGGGTGATCGCGTTTGTTTGTTTCTATTTTAGTGTGTCTGGTCTATTTATAGAGTTTTGGATAGTAAGAGTGTTATTACTATTTACTGTTACTGTTTAGTCTGCATCATGCCACTGCTGAACAAAGGCCTCTTCTGATGATTCACTTGCCCTGGATCGAAAGAGCTGGCAGTCATCTAATATTTATTTATGTAAGCGACATTTATTTTTGTGGTCGCTCACAATGGACCTTATTAGAAAGCTTAAAGTCACCCAAAGGGCAATGGAGAGGGCTATGCTTTGAATTTTCTTACGTGACTGAATCAGTAATTAAGAGATCCGCAGGAAGACCAAGGCAACCGACCTAGCCCAAAGAATTGCAAAACTTGTCGTTGGCAGTGGCACGTGGGAGTGGGCAGGGTACATTGCTCGCAGAACAGATGGCCGATGGGGCCGAAAGGTTCTGGAGTGGTGACTGCGTACCGAAAGACGTAGAGTTAGAAGGCCTCCCACAAGGTGGACCGATGACCTTGAGAAGGCCACAGGAATCCGCTGAATACGGGAAACCCAGGACCGATCGAAGTGGCGGAGCTTGGGGAGACCTATGTCCAGCAGTGGACGTCTTTCGGCTAAAATGAAGATTATGATGGTTTATTTAAACCCACAACATTACAAAATTAAGCATACATAAGGCGTCGTACAGTGTAATTTACAAACTAAAATGTGACAGATATAACTAGGTTCCTATTTAGGTTACGTAAAACAGAATTTAAAAAATATAGACACGAGAAATGACAAAATTGTTGAACAAAATAATACTTGTAAAAATAAACAAAATGCTATGTTTTTGTATATACACCATGACATTTCTTGTTTTCCCGCGGCAGAACAACTTGCCATAAGGAGTACTCCTTATGGCAAGTTGTTCTGCCGCTTTCGAAGCATAGAGTAAAAGTTAAAAAAAATAAGTTTTTTTGTTTTAAAATAATTTAAAAAATATTCATCAACTCGATAAAACACTACTCAAACTACTTGTAGGTACTACTCGAATCGCACGCACTGCCGACAAAGGGAACAGCGATGCATAAATGTTCAAAGCAAAATAAACTACCGCACGTGGTGATTTTTCATAATGGCTAATCTGGCATTTTTTGTTTCTAATATTTTATTTGTTTATAAAACGATTGTATTACCATTTCGCTGCGGGAAAACAAGCATTAAAATTTCACGGTGTAAATGTTTATGTATGTAAGAAAATGAATAAACGAGAATAATAAAATGCCATCAATTAAAAAAATAGAATGTACCTACTTACTTGACTATTATTATATAATTTTTATATTATGCAAATGTGTCTTTCACAACGAAAAAATGGTTCCAGTATTTCCATACCAGCTGAATTCAAAGGAGACACAATGAATCCATAATGTCGTTTTTCTTTATAATAAATAAAAAAACATCACAAAAGCAGTTTAGAAATATTGCAATTTTACATCATAAAGGCTCTTTGTCGTATGGCCTTTGCCGGGGTGCCGAGCAATATAATTACTCGGTGGTTGGACTATAATACGATTACAGTGAATACAGCCACTATTTTTCTGTTATAAATAAGTTGTAACTTAGGTACTTATACCTTTAAAATTCCTATTATTTATACTTTTACCTAGACAAGAATCTCTTCATGAGAATTATAACAATAAGTATTTTTTAGTATTAAAGCATAATACGTATTCAAAATCAAAATACCCGGCCGAGTCTGTCTGTCTGTCTGTTCACGATAAACTGAAAAACTGCTCCACGGATTTTCATGCGACTTACATCAATAGACAGAATGATTCATGAGGAAGGTTTACGTTTATAATATACTAGCTGATGCCAGCGGCTTCGCCCACGTGCAGTTCAGAAATTATCCCACGGGAACGTACTACCAGGATAAACAGTATCCTATGTGTTAATCCAGGTTATAAACTATCTGTGTACCAAACTTCATTCAAATCCGTTCAGCCGTTTTTGCGTGAAAGAGTAACAAACATCCATACATCCATCTATACTCACTTACAAACTTTCGCTTTTATAATATTAGTAGGATGGGAGGAGGAGTAGATAGGAGGTGTAATCTGGCTAACTCGGGCGAAGCCGCTGGCAAAAGCTAGTTTTTATTAAATTAGCCTATATTTTTCCCACTGCTACACAGGCCTCCTCTGTGAAAGACTAGGCCGTAATCCACCACGCGAGCCTAGTGCGGGTTGGAAGATGGCACATGTCTATGAATTTTTGGTTCCAAGATATGGTTTCCTTACGATGTTTTCGTTCATCGTTTGGAGAGCAGCAGTGATCGTGATATAATTGACACAAAATAAATTGCCTGACTGAGTTCAAACTTCGACTGCTCTACTTTTATTACAATTTGTTAACTCCATGTAAATAAATAAAAATTAATACAAACAAAAAGTCTAATTTTTCTGTTTCTTGACTTACTATAGGTACTTAAACTTAACAGCTAAGCACTAAAAAATACGCTTAATATTCTAAAGTGAAAAGTACACAATTTAAGTACTTTATCCTGGTTTAAATAACAAGTTCAGCTTATACAGTTAAGTGGGGGAAAGTAAACTTGTCGACAGCGGATTAACTATTTTTAACTTCGTTTTGCACATACTTTTAGTATACGTCCATTAAATTAGGACGTAAAATTTGCATTTAGTAGAGATACACTAATAGGGAAATATTTAACTGATCCTCTATCTGACTCTGCACTAAGTTGGTAGTAGTTACTTGTCTATTCAGTATTTTTAGGGCCTCTAAATAGGAATTATTTGAGATTTAAAAAGAGGCGTTTCATTATATTGGTGTTCAATAATATAATATTATAATATATTATTTTAGGAATACAAAATAGGAATTATATGAGGATCGATTAAATGCATGTCTATTTAGAAGAGAGTGTTCCAGGAAAACGTTGAGATTTCGACTTCCAGTTTTTTGTTTCTTGCTTCTTTGATATGTTTAAATCGGTTAAAGGCTAGAGAAACTATTATCACTACATAGAATAAAACAAAGTCACTTTCTCTGTCTAAATCTTTAAAACTACGCATCGGACTTTGATGCGGGTTTTTTTAATAGATAGAGTGATTCACGAGGAAGGTATAAATGTATAATACACCGACGTCCACGCGGGCAAAGCCGCTGGCAAAAGCTAGTTAAATTATAAACCAACTAGCGAACCGGGTGCTTCGTACATTTTCTACGGCTTGATAAAATATCGCGACTTCTATAATATGAATTAGACACTTGCGGTCTTAATCATAAAAAAGCTTATCGAAGGTTTACCTTCTATAAGTTTTTTTTATGAATATCATCTTATCAGCCGAAAGACGTCCACTGCTGGACATAAGCCTCCCCCAAAAGGGGGCGATTTGCCATAATCGCCACGCTTGGCAGGTGGTTTGGCGATCGCAGTATGGTGGTCAAATGCATAGAGAACGCTGCTGCCCATTCTCTAGTAAGTCCATTAGTCGCCTCTTACGACACCCACGGGAAGAAATGGGATGATGCTATTCTTTTACGTCCGGCACCACACGGAACGAATGAATAATATACTTAGTATACCGGCTGAAATTTTTTAGCGTCTGGACAACAATATGACGTTTTGTGTAAGTAGAATAGAACTCATATACCCTAATATTTACCTGGTACCATTTATTTAATAAAAGTTCCGAATATCCTTAAAATACATGAAAAAGAATACATCCTACGGCACTCGCGTAAAACTAATATTATCCAAAATAGGTAATAGTAAACGGCGTCAGCTGCGATTGCACATGAATGAAGCATGATGGAAGTGTGAGCGAGACGCTAGCACTAACTTCGCTCTCCTGCGCACAGGACGATACCGCCTGATCCCTACACACTCACGCACACATTTGCGCGTGTACCTACATACGTCACCGTGCTGTATGTAGTTGTAGTAGGCAAATAATTTGATACACTGAGTGACGCGTGCCTTGAAACCGTAAACCAAATAAATTACGTCTCGTAAGATCGGTAAAGCTTTGATAGAAATGTAAACAAACCGCTGATGTTAAATACTTATAACAATCACTCACATTCATATGTATTTCGAAGGTTTTAACGTGATGTGTAATAAAAAAGGATTCCAACAAGGTTGTTTAATCCAAATCGGATACTACAACTTACTAGGCGTATTTAAAGATCGTAATCAACTTATTTACAAATAATTACACTGATTAATTTTTACAAAATTACAGAAAATGAGTTATTATTTACAAGAAAAACTACCTTTTCAACGCTACTGCAATATTTGTTCTAAATGTCCACCGTTTCTTTCTAAACACAAACTCCCACGTTTTTGCAAATTGGTTGTTAGACTCCTAAGCGTGTCTCTGTCACTTTTCAGAATATTAAAAACGTCTATTATTCGCTGTTTTAACTCATTTACACTACGAGCTTCTTCGGTGTACACTAAGCGTTTTAGTTCAACCCACAAATAAAAGTCTAATGGCGTTAGGTCTGGTGATCTCGCCGGCCAGTTCACAGGTCCACCGCGACCTATCCACTTATCACGGAATTCACTATCTAAATACGCGAGCACAGATCGCTCGTAGTGAGCTGGACACCCGTCGTGCTGAAAGTACATGTCCGGCAGATAGTCCAGAGGAACGTCTTCCAACATTGTGTCGATAACGGACTGTATAATTTCACGATACATTATCCCTGTCAATCGACCTTCGATACAAACTGGACCCATTATGCCAACGTGTATTATCCCGGCCCAAACATTGACACTGAATAGAACTTGATGAGCGTGTTCGTTTATTTTAAGTGAGTTTTGAAACTCCACCATTGCTCGTTGTGTAGGTACGTTGTAGATACCAGTGCGGGTAAATATGGACTCGTCACTCCATAGAATGTTCGCCTGCGGGTGGAGTTGGAGTATGCGTACGTCATTATGAAAACAATCACTGGGCGGTCGAAGCACACACGGTTCAAACGTAAAAAAACAGCGATCGACGTCACGCTATGGCTAATCGCAGGTGACTAGAGAGAGAGAGAGCACGAGACGCGGTACTCGGTTCGAAGGGCGCGCGGGCGGGAGGGGATGCGCATGCGGTGACACGTGAGCGGTACGCCTAAGGAAAGATGTTTTGCGATTAGTTACCTATCCCCCGGCTGGCTTCAATCAAACGATTGAATGTCGCTACGAATTCATTGATCATTTCTGCGCGTAGAGTAGGGTGCCTATAAGTTGGGTTTTGATATTATTTGCCGATATTTTTACTCTTTTCTATTTTTATTATTTTTTAAATTTTAGTATGAAAAGTTTACTACAAATAAGTAATAGTATTTATTGATAGGTTCATTTCATGTTAGGATTTAAAAAAAATGAAGTGAAATTTCTATGCCATAGGCTTCTACTCCGTTCACCTATTATGCCCTATTTTTATCCAGACGGTAAAAAAAGTCATACGGTATAATAAGACATTCATTAGTTAAACTGCTCGAGTAGCCTAGAAAACCTTTGATAACATTTTGTGTTCATAAACGTTCTATAACTAATAGGTCGTTTATAAATTAAAATGTGCCATTTTAATGAAATCATCCAACAAAACAACCGACTTCCAAAAAAACACTAAAAAGTGAAAAATAACTTTAATTTCGGAAGTCGGTGACTTTGGATATGTATTTTAATTTTTTGTCACCGCCTTCCGAAATTAAATTTATTTTTCACTTTTTTGGAAGTCGGTTGTTTACTTTTTTGAAAAAAGTTTTTTATTTTTCACTTTTTAGTGGTTCACATGTGCTTACCCCTTCACAGCGTACCGGCGTGATGTTATGTTATTAACTGGCGTAAACAATTGACACACATGAGATTTCAGCAATCCCTGTCCATTTGCTATCATTTATTGAGGAGTTCCGTTGCCTATCTCCGAAGTTCTTCATCAGGTCTTCACCAAATTGAAATGGAACCACTCCGAGAAAGTACTCTTCCAAAAACTACACAAATTGCTTCAAGTGTGCCTATAAAATTTGAAGAGTTCTCTCTATTTCTCCAGGATCCCATCATCAGATCCTGATTTGATGATCATGGGACCACTTGGGAAGTATACCCTTTCAAACAAAAAAAAAATTATCCAAATCGGTCCAGCCATCTTCGAGTAATCGGGGAACATAGAAAAAAAAAAAATTAAAAAAAAACAAAAAAAAAAGGTTCCGACGAATTGAGAACCTCCTCCTTTTGGAAGTCGGTTAAAAATGACCAACACATCGAATCGTCTAACGAGAATGTCTGCCTACACACCGAATAATGTAACTGTCAACTGATTGCTTGAAAATTGACTTATAATGTTTGTACGTCAAAATGGTCAGACGTCATTTTCTTTGAAATCAGCTGCTTTAGAGAGTCGGCCATTTTTTCTTTAAAACACTGTTAAAGTAGGGTTCTGGCGTTTATGACTTTAAAGTAGGTTATAGAACGCTTTAGTGCTAAAATGCGTTTATGAATAACACTTTTTGTAAACCAGACTTTAGCAACTGTTTAGATGTTCGATATCTTTTTATGGATAAGACCGTTAAACTCGCACGAACGTAAAATATCCCGGTGGGATTTTACCGCGCTCTAGATTATCAATTTTTGGTGTTTACTCGAGCATTGAGGATCCAACACAGTTCATCCCAGCGCGTCGAAAAAACACACTGTTCGATTTTCAACTCTCGGCGCTAAGTAGGAAGTGCGCAGTGGCGACGGGTCAATACAAACCCATTCCCATCGGCTTACCTTTAAAAATGTTACCTCCCACCGATCCACTATGCATAATTTTAAAGTACAGACGCCAGCACAGCAAGCTACCCCAATCTGTTAAATTTATTTCATGGATTTTCATCTTTATTACAAAAACATAAGGTTCATGTTCAATTGGGAAAATTTTACAGTTTGAGGTAGCTTGATGTGCTGACGTCTGTACAATCAATTTTATGTATTACTGTATTAGAAGGCGACTAAGGAAAGTCACGAGACTAGATGAGCAGCGTTCTCTATTCATTTTACCACCATACTGCGATCGTCAACCCGCCTGCCAAGCGTGGCGATTATGGTAAAACCCCCTTTTTGGGGGAGACTTATTCCAGCATTGGACGTCTTACGGCTGAAATGATGATGATGATTACTGAAAAAATGCAAATCTGTAGCAAATCTTCCGTACAAAATTCTCCGATTTCAACTCCTACCTGTCAGTGAAAATGGGGCCTCATCTTCTGAGGAAACTTGAAGCTTTCATCACGTAATGAGTGTTTGGAACGGCTTACTCTGGCCATAATGCTACCCCTCGCCACTGGTAGTGTATTAAAGATTGCGCGAACTTTTTTTTTGGTAATGACGTCTCGCAGGTCAACCTATGAGGTTATCGGCTGCTTAACCAAACTTGCCTGGGGTTACCTTAATTAATTTAAGGCCAGTGCTTAAAACCTAAAACTAATGCGACTACTCGCTAAGGGCCCCCCTGTGGGGTACCGAGCTCGGATTAGGGCATCGCTGGTAGAAGAACGTTGGGGGTTTGAGGGTTTTCGAGGGTTTGATGTACGTTGACTTGAAAAGGCGTGACAGTTGAGAGTATGTCATGCTAACTTAAATGTCTCACTGATTGTGGCGTGAGTATTGGATCAATGGCTGAGCTGGATGGTGCTGATCCAAGCGTCAAGTTCGTGAGCGAGCGCTGTCGGTTGAGACTGGTCATCTCCTAACTTCCAAGGCTTATTTTTAATCTTATACTTAGAATTTTACTAATTTTTTTAATTGTTCTCACAAATAGAAGCAACAAGAATAGTTTCCAAGATTTTGTAATACCAAACTTGTTTTAAAAGGAGTTTCTTGCCCGTTTTTCTCCATAGAGATCTACGTTTTGGAATGGGCTGCTGCTTCAACTTTCCAACTGATCGACTTTTTGACAATTCAAAAGTACCTGTAAATGGTTTAATTGAAATAAATGCTTTGAGTTTGAGGTTGACAGGGCAGCAAGGGACAAGCTGGATCGGACTGAAGTGCGGAAACAACTCCCGCCGCGGTATTCCTATACGTCCGTGCGTACGTGAACTTAAACCTTTCGGAAAAAATCTCTAAATTGTAGCGGAAACCGCATCAAAATCAATGAGCCGTTCAGAAGTATGATGATCTCGAAGCTGATCTCGCATTGTATAAGATTTCCATACAAAGCGAGATCAGCGTAAACTGGAAATTTATAGTTTTATGTGTAGAGCCATGTGTACAACGTGGTCACTTACAGACACGAAAAGCGCCTTTATTTTGTACTAAGTAGTTATTAGCGTACTTTAGAAAAATATAATCAATAATAATAATTACTACGACTTTTACCTATTTTAGTGAGTTGAGTACGGTGCAGTTACACGGCACGGCACCGGGTTACGGTGCATCTTCTTTCATAACCCGGGAATCAAACTTAAGGCCCTGGTAACTTTAAATATTGTCGTTATTAGCGATAATAGTTCTTATTGCAATTTGTTACGGGTTAAAATCTGTTGTAATAAATTCGGATAACAAATGAGCAAGCGTATGTCGTAAAAATGCAAATAAAATCGTATAAAATTAGATATTAACTATTTAATAATACATAATCCATCACTGGATGCAATTTGGCATTTGAAATTTTATGGTATATTTTTAATTATGTTTATAAAGGCTTCTTCAAACAGCCGCGACGCGACAGCGCGACGCGACACTTGTAGAACAATTTCCATTAAGTTTTCATAGAAATTGTTCTACGAGTGTCGCGACGCGACCGTCGCGTCGCGCTAGTCTGCACGAGCCTTAACTGTTATTGAAGGGAAACATTGGTTTTAAAGATAATGAAGAGGTGACTTTGATGGTTTTTTTGATGCATTAAAGTATGTTTAATTATGTTTTGAGTTCCATCACTGTATGCAAAAAAGACTTGAATATATTAGATTTTTTTTGCTTTCAAAATTATTTACGGTTAAACAGTTACGCAGCTTTAAAAAACCACCTTTTTGAGCGTTTTCCAGAAATCCCCGCTTTAAGACTCCACTACTAGTCACGCTTTACGGGGTAGTCAAAACAAAATTAAGCATAACATAGTATTACTATCCCATTGCAGGAAAACGCCTCTTCTCATACAGAAAAAGCATGACCATTGAGCACAATGCTTGGTCAAGGGAGGTTTGCGATTTAATTCTGCAGTTTTGGTTTCGTTACGATGTTTTCCTACACCGCCGTCAGTAACATCCAAGATAAACTCGGAAAGCACATAAGGGCAGAAAAAATTACATTGGGTCTTATCCGGACTTGAACCTACGCATAAGAGGCTAGGCCTAAACCACAGAGCCTTTAATATTACATACACGTAATTAAATAAGCGTATCACACCTTCACAATCATGTGCTGATGGGACACAGTAAACAGTCAAAACTCCGTTACCAACCCACGTTTACTCTAAAACTGAGAAGACCTAAACACACAAGTATCTAGTACGTATAAGCACAATAGCATCCCTAAAACAAATCGGCAGCGGTCAGCTGTCAAAACAGCTGCCCTAACTTTTTCGACCCGAAGGACGAACTCAAATACATACTTAAGTAACGATGCTTTGGCACTAAATAAATATAAAGAACACATACATAAATGAATACACGCTTTCTTTCCATGATCTACTACTAGATCGTTGCATACTCCTTTTGCTTTATTTGCGTTAACATATCCGGACATACACGCGGGCCAGTTACATGTACTACAGACCTGACCTTGCTGATTAATATCACCACTCACATTTGCTTTGTTAATTCCTTTTGTTAGTCGCCTTTCACCAACTAAGCGTACTCTTTTCAATTGTTATTACTAATCTTCATTTAAACCGCACCGTTCCTTTTAACACAACCCTGAAAATGCATATCCACCAAAACTTATTTCCGATTCTTGTACCTAACTCGATCTCTTATAATTATCATTATTAGGAATACAGAATGATAAAAAATTGGTCTTTAGGGATTTTTTTAGTAGTATGCCCAATATGATCATATCGTTAATTTTTACTGTACTAAGGAACTGTTAGAATGGTAGAATCCATCCTCATCATCATAATTTCAGCCGATAGAAGTCCACTGCTGGACATAGGCCTCCCCCTAAAAAGTGGGGGTGTTTGCCATAATCTCCACGATTGGCTTGACAATCGCAGTATGGTGATAAAATGCATAGAGAACGCTGCTGCTCATTCTCTAGTAAGTCCCTTAGTCGCCTTCTACGACACCCACGGGAAGAGATGGGATGGTGACAGCACCATCCCATCTCTTCCCGTGGGTGTCGTAGAATAGTCCTTACGTCCGGCACCACACGGAACCAAAACCCGAATCCATCCTACCATATAATTATCAACTTATGTTACCACTGCTGGGACACTGGCATCCTCTCTGTAAGAGACTTATTGGTAGCACGTTGGTGGATGTCATGTCTTTGAATTTTTAGTTCCAGGGCATGCCGGTTTTCTTACGATTTTTTTCTTCGCCGTATTAAGAGAGAACAGTGGTAAATGAAATCATTATCACAAAGTAACACGCCTGGGCCCCAATTCTGTATCGTTATAATGATTCCCCGTGGAATCTTACTACGTTCAAACTACGTCAATATCGTTTTTTTTTTTAAACCAATGTAACGGTAAGGAAACGAAATGTCATATTCTGTATGTTCCAAGACAATTTTTCGATATTATTAATACGATCTTAGCAGAATTCGTGTGTGATTGACGTGGTCACGAGTAAGGAATCATTAAGGGGAATCTAGTCGCGGGCTCGAACTCACTGGTGGGCCTGGCCAAAAAGTAAGCTGTCTCACCAGGGTTGATGTCCGACAGAGGTAATACCCGTGATGAGCTAACTGCTCATCACGGCTCAATAATGTTGTGCGTGTAGACTAGCGTCTAAACGCTAGTCTACACGCACACGATTATTGAGTGAGATGCAGGATTAGTTATAGTAAAACAGGCGCGTAAAAAAATAAGAAAAGTCCTTCGGAAGATCGGGCTTTATGAAAAAACTACTGCAAAAGTCAATTACCAATAATGTTTATTCTACTTTTTGATATTTGAGCTTTATCATAACTGGGCACGCCGCGATTGCGGCGGTAAGTCCCCTCTTTGAGGAGTGGCTTGAGAGGCGGCATGGCGTCCTCACCTTCCGCCTGACACAGGTCCTCACCGGACATGGCTGTTTCGGGAGGTTCCTGTTTCGGATAGGGCGGGAGGAAACGCCCGGGTGTTTCCATTGCGAAGATCGCCCAGAGGACACGGTGGAGCATACGGTGGAGGTCTGCCCAGCTTGGGCGGAGCAACGCCGTGTCCTCGTGGAGGTGATCGGCGGCGGCGATCTCTCGCGTCCGACCCTGGTCCAGGCCATGGTACGGAGCGAGAGGGTATGGCTGCCAGTCGCCTCCTTCAGCGAAGCAGTTATGCTCGCAAAGAGGGAGGCGGCGCACGTGAGGGAGATGCAGTACATGCGCCCTCACAGCCGTGGCCTTCGCAGGAGACGCCCTGGGCGTCGGGAATCCCAGGCTGATTCCCGGCCACCGTAGGCACGGGCTTGCGGACGGCGAGTAATGGGTAGCTCGCTGTCCGGTTAGGACCAAGCCCAGGTCGACGGCGCGTTGTATTCCACGCGCGCCTCAAAGAGATGTCAGCAGCAACAGAGGGGCCCGCAAGGGCCGATGCCTGCCGGGGGTGCGGGTTGTTCGAAAGAGATACCGCCGCCCCTGGCACACAGGCAACTGAGGGAACACGGGTGGGTTTTAGTCAGTAAAAGTCTGACACGCCCTCCCGCTCCACCCAGAGCGGGAGAAGTTATTTGATGATTTCCCACCCAAAAAAAAAAAAAAAAGCTTTATCATAACCAACTTAGTTTTGGAGATTTCACACTTCTTTTATTACTTAAATACGCCCAAAGATAGGTCAAATTAGCAAGAAAAACGAATCTTTGTTGACTCATAACTTTTTAACAGTATTTTTATTTTAGTATTCTGTTTCCGTATTTACAATATTAATAATGAGACAAAACTATACCATGTTTAATTTTTGATGCACATTATCGAACAGGGGAGTAATACACTCCCGAAGTTTGTATGGAAAAAATGTCGACAAGATCCACCTTAAGTGGTCATAGTGAATTCAGGCCCTGTTGGGTTCGGTACCACGGCTTACGACTCGCAAGTCGCGGCCATTTCCAATGAGCAACCATTGCTTAGCAACTAATATTGATTGTTTACTTCATGTTAATAAATAAAACATAAAAGAAACTGCAAATTGACCACCAACTTAAATTTTCCCTAACTATATATTCAAATTACAGCTGTCATTCTTTGACTTTGTATTAAATAGTTATAATACAGCAAATAGATAGGTTATCAATTTGCTTAACATTAAATTATTTTCTCTGATTGTACACTGCTACACCATCAAGAGGGGCTTGTGACTAAGTAATAACAGACACACGGCCTTGGTCCGTGGATGGGTGACCATCTTTACATACCAAGACCCCTCCGTGCCTCGGAAAACACCTTAAGCCGTTGGTCCCGGCCGTCATTCATGGATCTTTTACAGTCGTTATGGGTCGTCAGAAGCCCGAAAGTCTGACGACCAGTCTTACCAAGGGGTATCGTGTTACCCAGTAACTGGGTTGTGGAGGTCAGACAGGCAGTTGCTCCACGTAAAATACTGTTATTCAGCTGCATCCGGTTAGACTGGAAGCCGAACCCAACATAGTTGGGAAAAGGCTAGGGAGATGATGTTACACTATTTGGTGCATCCAAAATTACAGAGATCCAAAGAGTTACTCTTTATTTTAAATCAAGAGTATTTCCTTGTCTGCACGAGAAGAGATCCTTAGCTAGGAAAAGCATTCACACACACAATGCCAGGTTGGTGTTATACATAGCCGTACTTTTTTTATTTCTCTCTGTGTTGGAATCACACAAAGTTTGTTTTGCTGCAAAAATCATGATGGATGACTTTTGTTATTTGTTTATTTAGCGTTAATTTTGCCGTGAAAAGTTGAGGGGTCTAACAAAATGCTTATGTGTTTTCCTGTTTACTGACGTGATCCATTTATTATTTTTGTGCTGTATGGATTGATTTATGAAATGGATGGGCCATGTCATAAATCAATCCATGATACAGTCTAGCCTTTTTTGTCTTCTACTTGACCCGAGGAAATCCAGCATTATCTGCCTTTTCCCAACTACGTTGGGGTCCCTCGTCTAGAACTAATCCTGGGTGCACCAGCCAGGTCATTGTGGACTTTAGAATGGACTATTATTTCTAGTCTCTACGAGTCTCTGCACGAATCGTTGAGGAGTTCCCTTCGTCTGGAGCCAATCCTGGATGCAGCAGCCAGTTCATGGTCAAATTAATTGAGTATTTAAAAAAATCTTCTCTGTGCTGTTGACCATTGAGGAGTTCCCTAGTCTGCAGCCAATTGCTGGATGTAGAATAAGATCATCATCATAAAAATGCATCGTTTTCAAAACAGTATCAACGTGTAAAATTTTAGCTCTGTAGGATAAGAGGAAGTTAGCATGATACGATTACGATGACCACATGTCAATTGACGCCAACTATTGTTTTAGCTTGGCGTGAGTACGATGGACTAAACTTGACTATCATAATCAAAGGTATTATGTTAATCATTAATCATAATATTAACCCTACTTATAGTATTACTTTTAGTATTTCCTTCAAACCGTGTCTTGAAATAATGTGTTGCTTGTACCTATTGCATTTTTGATTATTTTGTATTTGGATTATTTTATTATTAATTATTTTGACATTATTTATCGTAGTTTTAACGTTATTAAGGGATAATTTTTGACATAAATAATCAATAATGGTGTCAAAATCATTCATACTATGAATGATTTTGACACCATTATTGATTATTTTGACATTATTAGTAATGATTACCAAAATTTTGGCAAATAGGTATATATACTAACGCTAGTGTTTAAGATGTGTTATTACTAACAAATTGGAATTTATTATCTGTTAAATAAATTACTATGATTATGATTAATATTATAAATGTTAAAGTTTGTATGTTTGGATGTTTACGTTTGGATGTTTGTTACTCAATCACGCAACAACGGCTGCACGGATTAGAATGAAATTTGGCACACAGATGGATTACAATCTGGATTAACAAATAGAATACTTTTATCCTGGTAGTACCTACGTTCCCGTGGTTTAATTTTCGACCTCCACGCGGGTGAAGCCGCTGGCAAAAGCTAGTGTATAATAATAAATAAACGGGAGGGTAAGTAATACCAGCCGCATGGGTCGATCGATCAGCTACGCTACGCTTGTCGCGGTTGATCCGTAGATGGGTAACCATCTTTACATACCAAGACCCCTCCGTGCCTCGGAAAGCACGTTAAGCCGTTGATCCCGGCTGTCATTCGTGGATCTTTGACAGTCGTTACGGGTCGGCAGAAGCCCCAATGTCTGACAACCAGTCTTACCAAGGGGCATCGTATTGTCCAGTAACTGAGTTGTGGACGTCAGATAGGCAGTCGCTTCATGTAAAATACTGGTATTCCGCTGCATCCGGTTAGACTGGAAGCCGACCCACTGTGGAAAATGGTAGAACAATGGCATATCAAAAATCGTTTTTACTAATGTCGTTACTGACGCATTTTATTTTTATGTACAGTATAAGAGTGTAAAGGTGAACGGCAGGCTTGTATGGGCGTTTCGTACCGCTAACAATATTTCGTGTTTTGGGATGTTTTTTGTTTTAATTGGCAGTTAATATGATAGAGAAGCCCTTTTAAAATTCTTAGATTTTTAGAAGTTGAGACATAGAAGTTATAACCAGTTTTATTTTTAAGGTTATGTACTAGTGTACCAATTTAGATTGTTACATTTAGGTACATAAACATTGTTTTGGTGATAAAGTAAACATTCTAGATTGCTTGTCGATATCTTTGTAGTGTTTTACTTACCATTAAGTAGGTAGATTGGGATGAGGATCGTACCTACTCAGTGGGGTGCATTAGGAGATACCTATGTCTAGCAGCGGACTACAACAGTTCGATGATGATGAAGTTCTGATGGGGTTTTGAGTGTAAGTAAATACAACAATACTTTGTTTTTGTGAGTAGATTTATTTTATTGACTTATAATCAATTCATGTTATTTATATTGCTAAATAACAACAATTGCAACATTTCGGAGCGAAATGTTGCTAGATGTTTAACATGTGATGTTATATGCCTTGTCTTATCTTTTCCCTACACTCTTTCTAAGTTAGAGCAGGCAAGGTATAGTTTAAACAGGCAATTTGGCGCGTTTTTTTCGATCTGGAATGTGCAGACGAGCACGCAGTTTTTGATGGCTGGGGTGCATTCCGAATTACGTTAAAATCGATTTGAGCGTGCTCACACCCGGTCCGATTTAACGTGAGCGCGATAACGATGTCCCGTGAATCGTCATAGATGACGTCATGACATGTGCTGTCTTACGATAACGCCGACCGTGCCCTAAACTAATATCACCGTGAGAGCTGTCATAAGTGATAGTTGTGCTGTTTGAGTCGCATCATATCTTTAGCTAACTTAGATTCGTTAGAAATAGTGATTCTGGCTAGACTCGCCACCTAACCAAATAAGAAGAAGGAAACTGTGGTGTATATAGGTTTTGAGTGAGCACTGTTAGCGCGTCCACGAGCGTTCCGTATTGTTGACAAAAATGACAGCTGTCAGCTGTCATAATCGTGATATCTAAATCGGAAAGCATCAAATACTTCTAAAAATAGCTTAGTTGCCTTAATAAGTGGTACAAATTCTATAACACACAACATTTATGCATCGCTGTTCCCTTTGTCGGAGGTGCGTGCGATTAGTGTAGTACCTACAAGTTACCTCTAGTGTTACTATTGAGTAGTTTTTATCTAGTAGATGAATATTTTTTTTATTATTTTAAAACAAAAAAATCTTATTTTTTTACTTTTACTCTATGCTTCGAAAGTACTCCTTATGGCAAGTTGTTCTGCCGCTGGAAAACAACCATTTAAATTTCACGGTGTATTTAGGTTAAAGTATTTATCTATGGCTCTTTGTAACCTAAAAATAAATGGTTTATTATTATTTTCGAGGGTGTTCCTTTTCTCAGCTCTTAGGCTGGTTTTAGCTACATCTACGGGCCAAAGCCAAGTAAATGTAGCGTGTGGTGTGTATTTATGATGATGGTGTGATTTCTTCCTCTAACTGCATGAACTTCCTAACTATTCTGCAGGGGTTTAAGATAGCAGCTGGTCAGTGGGTCGTCTTAGGGGCGGAGTTGTAGGAGTTGGAGTATACGCTTAGGGGCACTATGAGCAGCAAAGAAAACGGTCGGTCGCTGTTCCGCTTACGTATCGTTAGGGGCAAAGGACTTTTTTTTCTAATATTTCGCGGGTATTTCACGTCATTTCATGGCTTTCAACCAGAGCAACAATTTCTTTCCAGAAAAGATTTCCATCCAAGCAACCATTTGGAAATATAGAGCGTTTTATAAAAACCAAAAAAAATATCGAAGGCCTCTAACTCGGAAACGGAGCGTCAGAGGACCATGCGCCTCAGTATCAAAATAATTTTATGGCCAAGGTCAACCCGATACCGCTAAAAAATTAGAAAATTTCCGAAAAAAAAACAACGAAATTTTTTCTAGGTCCTCGCTCCATAGTGCCCCTAAAGCTACACTCCAACCACACATGTCGTGGAGAGAACTATAGGGATAACGTACACTTTTTCTTGTCTCCATATTCTTGTGACTTCTGCTTTAAGGTCAGCATATTTACTTATTTTTTCAGATACGGTTTTTTGTTATTATTACCCAAAGTTGAAAATCTTTTTTTTCAACTTTGGGTAATCATCATCAGGCAGATGATGATTACCCAAAGTTGAAAATCCACTGCACGATAAAATCCCGCCTCAATATTTTTACGGCCGTCCGAACGTGATCTAAAAAGTGTTGCAGACGGTCTTATTATTATTGGAGAACGAGGACAAATTACATAATATCCTTCCATTTCCTATTCATAAATTCATAGCTAACGTTCGTAATGGACGATTTTCCTCCGATAGTCTCACAGCTCTTTTTAATGGTTCAAATTGAAATGCAAATGTCTCCGCTCCGTTTCTAGAACTCAAATAGGATAATAGTGAATATCGTGCAGCTGCGTGTGGGATTTATTAGATTTATTAAATGTGAATTGGTAAAGATAATTATTATTGTATGGACATATTATTACTTATGTCGTTTATTTGTTTTCATACTTATTTTAATACATTATTAAATATTAAAAAAAAACTTTTAAAAATATCCTAAATAGTGGTCCGCTGGTATCGGGAGGAGGGTCCAAGCTACCAGTACAGGAACCTCCTCACGGTGCGAGCCGTATCGAGGAGTACTGTCTTCTTAACCAGGGCCTTGATCCACCCGCCTAACGAGAGCTCCAAGAGATGTTGGTCGAGGCTTTCGGCTATCAGCCCATTGGCCGATACGAGCCGAGTTCACATTCCACATGTCAACAACCTCGAATGCTTTTCTTTTTTTTTTTTGGGTGGGAAATCATCAAATAATTTCTCCCGCTCTGGGTGGAGAAGGAGGTCGTGTCAGACTTTTACTGACTAAAAACCACCCGTGTTCCCTCAGTTGCCTGTGTGCCAGGGGCCGCGGTATCTCTTTCGAACAACCCGCACCCCTGGCAGGCATAAGCGACACATACGGCCCACAATATTCTCGTCAACATTTTCCTCCAGACTCTGGGAGTGCACTGAGGTGAAGGTAGTACAACTGACTTATTTATGGACTAGCTAACTAGTAAGTGTAGGTGGCCAGGCCAGTGAAGGATTCTGCAACTTTTGTAGATCGTTGGCTGGTATTAGAACAACAGCTAGACTGGGGTAAATAATAAAACCATACGACATAATATTGTTAATATTCCATGCCTATTATGTCATATATAAGCATTGTCTTTACGCATCATAAAACAAAGGAGGTCTAAGTTAAAGTATTTCAATTATAAGGAAAAAAAACACGAGTAAATATTGCTCGGTGGAAAAACCAATAGCTTTTATTTGTTTACCATGTTTGTACCACATTGACTATTTTAAGGAGTCACAGTTTTATCACGTACTGATAGGTTTCCATCAATAAGATGGACGGAAGTCATTATAGATATACTTAGTAGGTAAAGGTACGTATATAAATTGATCATAATTAACTGCGTGCATTGACGGCAAATGGTCTTTCGAGCAAAGGACCACACAGATTTGAGTAGACACGATGACACTGTGTGGCTTACAGACATTAACCTACATGGTCCTTTCATAACCTAACCAACATAATGTCCGGACGGTTTTTTTTTTGGATGGGAAATCATCAAATAACTTCTCCCGCTATGGGTGGAGCGGGAGGGCGTGTCAGACTTTTACTGACTAAAACCCACCCGTGTTCCCTCAGTTGCCTGTGTGCCAGGGGCCGCGGTATCTGTTTCGAACAACCCGCACCCCTGGCAGGCATCGGCCCTTGCGGGCCCCATCAGTTGGTGCTGACATCTCTTTGAGGCGCGCGTGGAACATAACGCGCCGTCGACCCGGGCTTGGTCCTTACCGGACAGCGAGCTACCCATTACTCGCCGTCCGCAAGCCCGTGCCTACGGTGGCCGGGAATCAGCCTGGGATCCCGACACACAGGGCGTCTCCTGCGAAGGCCACGGCTGTGAGGGCGCATGTACTGCATCTCCCTCACGTGCGTCCCCTCCCTCTTTGCGAGCATGACTGCTTCGCTGAAGGACGCGACTGCTAGCCATGCACTCTCGCTCCGTACCATGGCCTGGACCAGGGTCGGACGCGAGAGATCGCCGCCGCCGATCACCTCCACGAGGACACGGCGGTGCTCCGCCCAAGCCGGGCAGACCTCCACCGTATGCTCCACCGTGTCCTCAGGGCGATCTTTGCAATGGAAACACCCGGGCGTTTCCTCCCGCCCTATCCGAAACAGGAACCTCCCGAAACAGCCGTGTCCGCTGAGGACCTGTGTCAGGTGGAATATGAGGACGCCATGCCGCCTCTCAAGCCAGTCCTCAAAGAGGGGACCGCCGCAATCGCGGCGTGCCCAGCACTGGGTTGCGACAATCGCACTTTCCACATCGCCATGAGATCCTGCTGGAGCTCTGGCCGCCGTGTCGCAAATTCCCGCGGCAGCGGAGTTAAGACCCGGCGTTTGGCCTCCTCGCGCCACTCCCAAGTGTGCGCGAGGACCTTTGCCTCCAGATCCCATGGCATGTCCGGACAATCAAGGACTTCTATGTTTGTTTCGGTGTTTCTTCACAGATAGACGGATAGCAAATACTGACCTCATCTAAATGTTACTGACATATAAAAGTGTTTGTATTTATAAACACCATATTTTATCATTTGTCATACTGGAATTTATAACAGCTAAAGTTTTATGCAAACGACATCCGTCATCATCATTATGGCCTATGTCCACTGCTGGACATAGGCCTCCCCCAAGCTCCGCTACTCGGACCGGTTCTGTGCTTCCCGCATTCAGCGGGACCATCCCTACTGCCACTATTCCTCATCCCAATTTATTTTTGCTCATCCCACTACGACTTCTTACGATTATCATTAGTATCTCAGTGTTAGATGTAGCTTATTTATGTTATTTTGTAGTATAGATGTAATGCAAGGATCTAAAAAAGGATCTAAGGATGTAAAAAACTTGCTTGAAGACAGCAGCGGCCTTTTTTGTTGCTTACTAAAACATACCTACCTACCTATGCCGATCATTTGTATTGATTCAAGGTAGAGTTACCCTCCTGAATTCCTTGCACAGCCAGATAGGCCACATTCAAGATTAAGGCAAATTGGCTTTTCAAATCATATTAAGTCTAAGTAGGTCTACTACTTATAGCCATGTCAGGATTCGACGTTGGGTAAAAAACAGAAACAACAAATTATTCAAACAAATCATTAATCATTTATTTTCATATTCTATTATTTTCTATTCAAAATATCCACTAAACATGTTTACTAAAATAAACTAATGCCCTTCCGTCGTATCAACCACGTTTCCACAGATCAATACTGTATCGGGTACAGCTCGTCCCACACCTTGAACCGGTCTTCGAACATGTTTTGTCGTACGCTCAGCTGGTCTCCTCGGTGGAGGTAGCTCCTCTTGGCTGGCTTCATGGCCGGCCAGCTCAGGTTGCCGAGCTCCGGCGAGTCGCCGCGGGGGTTCGGGTCTCTGGGGACATGAGTTATTGAAGACCACAGCTTAAGAGAAGAGTCTGTATAGACCACACATACATCGACGTATATACTTATGGGGGTAACCCGCGATATTCAAATTTTCTTACGTTTTTTTGCAATTTGCTCAATAAAGGTACCTACTTGTTACAGTCGCGAATCATATTTTAATCAACATACAACCTGACTCTGACCCGCTAGTTGCAAAAAACGTAAGTAGAATATGCTAGCTTAGCGCATCATCATTCAGACAGGAATGTGATAGACGATAGAAAATTGTTGCTAAATCTTCTACAGTGTCTGTATGTAGTAATGTATGGTGAACATCATACTAGGGTTATCTAACTTGAATTTTCCCTGGGAGAAACTGGACATGCGTGTCTCCTTGTTAGTGAAACTCAAAATTAGTATCACTTATTATTTCGTCATCTGGACACGCTAAAGTTTTTACGGGTAGTCCGCTCTGATTGGTTAGAGCGGGTAATAAATCCCAATCCGGTAAACCTTTGATCATAATTCGTTACCAGTTTACTTCGTTTCGTGTGTGCATTTAGTGCAGTATTTGTGCCATTTAAAAGTGCTTCGGGCTACGTTTTTTTTTTGCAAAAAAACGTGTGTGTCCAGTTGGCGAAAACATAAAAGTGATTTAATTTAAGTTTCACTATGTGGACACGCTTTAGAATCTTGGCTTGACCAGGTGACGAAATAATAAGTGATGCTAATTTTGAATTTCACCAACTGAACACACGCGTGTCCAGCCTCTCGTGTCGATTTGGTGACTAACCCGTCATTTTGACGTGACAAGTTTGAAGTTTGACATTCGTAGAAAAATCAGACGTTGAGCAATCGAGCACCCTTATCTAAAGCTATTCTATTGGTAAGTAGCAGGCTAGCATGTTGGTGAGAAACTCACCCGTATCGTGCAAAGTTGTACCAGATGGCGGTCATCTCATCAACGACGTGTGCGTGTGGACTGCTCAGTGGTATGGTAGGGTAGCGGTAGCTCAGCGTGAACACGTACAGAAGGTCGTCATGGTGGGCAGCACCTGCCAACAAATACGTGGTTAGCAAATATAAAATTATCTTGGACGAATGGAAGATGGAGACAGGTAAGGCAGTGTTTAGGGAGACATTGCAAACTGAATTCAGAGTATGCAAATGAACTTACACGTACAGTCTAAGAACAAATTAGTTAAAGATGAGTTACCTACCTTGTGGTTTTCCATTGGGGTCTTCATAGTGTGAGTTGTTGCCAATGTACGCAAATTCGTAGTACCACACAGGGTGTTTTGAGTGCCGACACATCAGGTTCGCCATCCTAAGAAAAGCCGAAAATTATAACAATTTGAAAAAAAATACAGGATTTTTTGGTAATTACTATTTTACACACACACACATTTCGTGGTACGTCTTTTGCGCCACTTCAAAGTCTTTTGGGGACATAAATAATGTAACTAGAGTTATAAATTCTGCAATGAATGATCAAAACATAATTATATTAAGCTTTGTGGATAGATTTATTTAACGCTTTTTGTTATTATTAGCAGATAGGAACTGGCTGCTGCCAGAGCCTTTGATGACAGCTATGAATGTAGAAGCCATGCTCTTGCTTATTCTATAAATACACAGAACCACGAAAAGAGCGCCATAATACATATATTCTGTTATATCAATACGGTTACCTTCATAAAGGAGTCTTACGTACCTGTGCACTCCAAATCCAATAATAGAGTCTCCATACAACTGCCCGAGTGCCTTCGCGCTGTCCTTATCATTGACCAGCCTCTTCCCCTTCAGGTAGACTTCCTTCAGCTTGCTAACCGCCACGGCTCGGTTCTCTTGGGGCAGCATGAACGAGATCGGGGCGATCCTCTCCCATTCCTCGTTCATCGTCTTCAAGAGGGTCTCGTTTTGAAGGACCGCTAGAAGACAATTTATTTCTGATTAATGGTTTGGTCGGCAGTTGTTTTCTTGCTACGGTACTTGTATCTAAGGTGTGTTTTGTGGGTGCTAAGCGTGTATCATTTTCTAAAAGTAACGTCAACATAATATCTAGCGTGCGTCATCCTGCGTGTATTTGGTTAAATATTATGAGAAAACAACAACATCTTTTCGTACATAATCAAGGACAAGAATGAGACGCTCAAGGTTTCTGAATGGAATGTTTACCTAGCTAGAATTTGATTCAGTGGAACAGGTGAGAACCCGCTAGAGATTGAAAAGCTTATGAACCAAGTGTTTACTGTGTCAAGTAATAGTTCATATGTCTACTCACGGAAGGCCTTCCAGAAGAACTCATCGGTAGTCTGGCTGACGATGAAGGGCACGGTGTGCATCTTGCCCTCCTTGATGGCGTCCAATGGGTTGATGGTGAGGTACCGCTCCTGCCCGAAGTCTGGCTCCAGCACTGGGCCCCACAGTCCCACTGGGTCTCCTGGACCGAACTCCTGAAAATTATGTTTCCATAAAGATTTGCAAAACTTAAGTGGCAGTAGAAGACTATCGCCTCCACAAGGTGGACCAACGGCGGTTGATCCGTTGAATGCGGGAGGCACAGGACCAGTCAGTAAAGCGACATGTGACGAGGGGGCTCATGTCTAACTGTGAACTTCTTGTGGCCGAATAATGATGATGAAGATTTTCTCCTTTGTCAAGTTTTTTTTGCACAAACATGAACGGTGATACGGCTTCATCTACACATGCTTTTATTTCTCAAACATACCCAGAACTTAGTAAGCGAGTCTCCCAGCTCCCTCCAAGGCTTGGTCATAAGGCAGGCGAGGATTATGGAAGAGTTGTCACTGGGACAGTTGAGGATCTCTGCCTGGCGCACGGCGAGGTGGCGCTGGTGAGTCAGGGGTTCCACACCCTTGCCCACGGGAGACGCGCTCATTGCAATGCCGCGGTGGAAAAGTCCTGCAAGAGATATGTACGATTGAAAGGTCTGGCGAGGGTATAGGAAATAAGCTAGAAAATGAAAACCAAATCACTTCTAAATGAAAGAAAAAGAAAATCTGGTCTTTATGAAATGGACAGTTCTGGATTTGAAGTTGTACTATATCTTCCGGCTGTAATAAATGTAGTGTTATTGGTTTTCCAAAATGATATCATCCAATCAAATAAGTACACAACACGCAGTTTTAAGAGGCTTTCAAAAACTAGACTGAATAGTAATATTTATATGTTCACCTTTAGTCATAGGCGAGATCATATGCAGCATGACGCTGATAGACCCCGCACTACAGCCGGTTATGGTGACCAGGTTGGGGTCTCCTCCGAACGCGGCGATGTTTCTCTGAACCCACTTGAGGGCTGCCACCTGGTCCTTCATGCCGTTGTTACCGGGTGCGAATGCATCGCCTGTGCTCATGAATCCTGGAAGTATTGGGATCGTCAGTAAACGAAAAATAGGAAGATACAAGTATTTCTTCGAGGTGATGGACAAAGATAAATGAAGTCCTAGAGTTGTCGCTGTTAGAATGTCACGTTGTCAAGGCCCTCAGCGCTACATTCTAAAGACTAAACAGAAAATTAAGGTCGCCACATACTTATAGGAAGGACAACGATTGATAACCTTTGATTGAGGGAATGGTGGGTTTGTTTTAAAAAGAAAAGCATGAGCTATCAAGTCAATAACTGACGACTATATTTCACTGTCTTACCTAAGGAACCGATCCTGTAGTTGATGGTGACAAGTACCACATCTCTGTCGAGGAGGTAGTGTGGCCCCGCCAGGTCACTGCGACCTGTCATCGAATAGAACCCTCCGGCGTGGATGAAGAAGATCACTGGTAGGGGGCCCGTGCTGAATAACAAATAATTTAATTAAGAATGCTGGGATGCTTTAACTGTCGGTTTCTACCGACAATATTACCGCAAGGTTTACCCTGTCACCAGAATACCAGATTAGTGTTGTGACTTTTGCCAGTTTTTTATGTCTATAGTGTATGTGTATAGTTAGTCCAACCTGCTTAGCCATTTTCCAGGTGATTCATTCATGTCATCAACCGGTCAGTAACCATGGTTACTTACGGCAACAGGTCTGTATAGGTCATACTTTTTCTTGGGTAGGGATGATTTACCAACGTTTGGTGACAAAGACCTTTTTGCTTGCTTATTTTCACAAATGTACTCTTGTACATTGCAATGGGTCAATCAGTTTTAGCCCAGTGGCAACCGCCAACACGGCTTACAAATTGTAGGTCGGCGGCTTTACTTTTGTAAATTATGATCTCAAAACGGTGAAGAAAACATCGTGAGGAAACCGGCATGTCCTAGAACCTAAATTCGAAGACATGTGACATCTGCCAACCCTCACTGGGCCCCCGTGGCGTACAGCCCACTCCTTCTTGAAGAGATGAGGCCTGTGTCCCAGCAGTGGTTCGTTGTAGGATGATTATGCTAAACAGTTGTACCCACGCGTTATGTATAGGTGTGTACACGTTGACAGTGAGGCAGTCCTCGTCCACGTAGTAGGTGGGCGGCACGGGCAGGGGACACGCGGGGCCCTCCTCGCTCGCGTCCACTTCGCCTTCATATTCTAGCTTCAGTTTTGGCGGCTGAGGAGAGACAGCTTGGTTATGTTTATGTTACTTTGTGAAAATAAAAACAAGAATGTATTGTAATAAATTAAGGTAGGAAGAATTGTAATAAAATAAGCGTTCAGAATGTGGTACACGACGGTAAACGAGGTTATGCAGCCCTGTTGGCTATTTATTGCCTCGCCCCCTATTTCATAGGGCCATAGGATTTAGACGAGAGTTGCCGAGAATCGAGCTGATTGGCGTGCAGTTGGAGAGGCCTATGCCCGGCTGTGGACTGTTGTGTGTTCGTGTTGAGTGGCTGATGATGATAGGACTTTTTAGTAATGAAAACAGGCGTAATATACAATTGTCCACATGTTTAACCATAACGTAAAATGATGCCTGACTATATTGTGAGTGATGCGTTCAAGGTTAAGTTCGCACAACATTTTCCTGTTCTACTAATAAACACGTTCTGGGTTTTACCGTGGGTTCCGAAGCGTTCAAAGATAAGGTGAGACGCTCCTGCTTATCTCAGATACAATTAATGTTCTAGCTATTAGTCCTAAGTAGCTACAGTATTTTAACTCAAGAAGCGACACGCGCATTACTTGTGGTTACCAATGTATAAACATGCTGTAAATGTGTGTGTTAGCGCCGGAGCTCTTGGTCTCCGCTTTCTTTTGGGATATGAAAGAGTTCTATTAATAGATCTTTCGCCCACCGCTCCACATCTCCGCATAGCTTTGATAGAAGCCAACCTTCTTTGAAAACAATCATCATCTACTTGCCCTCACGTTACTTGCGGTCGGCGCGACACGTTATCTACTTCTATTCTCCCCTGTAAGCCGTCCCGCCCTTCTGTTTCATATCATTCTTCACACAATACATCCTACTTACCTACATTTCGTCTTTAAAAACAATATTATTATAAATGTTCGTTACCTGAAACCTCAGCACGCCAATAGGCGGCTCCGCGTACCGTATCCCCCTGTACGCCTGGAAGCGCCTCCCGCGCCTCGTCTCCATCCATGACCCTCGGAACTGCCCCGACACGCTGCGGGTCAGCGGCTCGTCCGGGTTTATGATGTACGTAGGTACGTCGGCTATCACTGGCACTGCACGGAGGGCAACGAAGAAATTATTGGTTAGTGTGACATAATATGAGTTGGCGTGACTGTCTACTGAGCTACTGCTAAAGAAATAGAAGACCGTGTTGCACCGACAGATTGAGCTTGAGTTTGAGGTGCGATGACTCGGTGAATGAATGATTAAAGTCGTAGGCAAATATATAAATTGATGATCGCAGCAATATGTTGCTATGATAAAAAATCAATCAATCTATCTATGTTAATTACGACGTAGAAGTCTTTTGCGAAGTGGGCTAGGGAGATAGATAGATAATAAATGCTTCACTGTAAGTATACCAAAATTAAACAAAGCTCAATTACTTAGTGAATCATTAGGGTACAACAGCGGTCTTATCCCTAATCACAAACTTGCACCACGTACCAGACAGTCTCAGCAAGATCAATGTTAAATAAAAGTGAAGTACTATGCTAATTGTCGTGCAATTTTGTACCATATGCACTTCAACTGTTGTCTACCTACCTACTACCAGCCCAGCCAATAATTATAGTAGCTGCCCTATCTGAGAGATGCAGAGCAGCTCTGACAAAAGTAACACGGAACGGGATAAGGTGGTCCCTTCATCCTCTGCCATCTTTTCACGATAAATAAAACAACTAAATGATCACTTGTTTACAAACTAACCTGAGTCATGAGTATGTTGTTGTGCATGATGATGCGTATGCTTGTGTTCGTGTGCGTGCGCGCAAACACACAGCACACAGAGCAGCGCCAGTAACATGATGCAAACAGGTCGGCACAGAGGGCGTGACTGACACGAGAACAGGAAAACTGAAGATCTTATAGTGAGTGGGGACTTTGTGGACACTAATGGTCTATTCTGCAAGGTTTTGTATAAAAGATTTTGGACAAAGGAAATTATTGGATATAATTTCTCTCATCTCATTGTGGCCTCATGGAAGAAAACGCAACTGCTCACCATGAGATCCTGATGGGTTGGGAAGATTCAACCCCTGATCTCACGCCGAGCAATCGCGTTTTCTACACGAAGGTGTAGGGCAAGTGTTTTTGGGGTTCTCCATTAGAAAACTCTTAGCTTGAGCAGAGTGAATTTTTGCCCGATTAGTAGAAATATTCGCACCCGCCAATGTATCTATATACTAGAAAATCTTGTTTACAATAAACGGTACAACTCTACCCACCCTTTCTGAGAATGCAGGTGTGATGTTATGATTTATTTATTTTTATAAGTGTACACACTTGGTTTCAGCTATCAGGTAAACAACGTGTTATCAGCAGAAATCCTTGACCTTTCCTTGTTATCACCTCTCGATTCGGATCACACGGATATTAAATTAATTACAGAAAAAAACAAATAGACATTCTGTGATTTTATTAAACCCATTTCCAGTAGTACCCCTCTGAATTGTAGGTATTGTACCAGATCACTATAGTAGGATAACTACCGGCGGCCGCCATCGCCATGGTCCACACACACACACACACGCATTATAGACCATATTTTTTTGTAGGCTAAGCTGCAACAGCTCCTATTTGAAATTTGGTCTACCAAGACCCAAGACTGGTGATGTTTTAACTAGAAGATTTCAACATAATAAATATGAGAGGGCTGGGTCATTCTTTCGCCAAAGAATTAGCATTGCCATTCAAAGTAGCAATGCTGCCAGTAAGGGCACGTTACCTGATGACAGCGATGCGGACGAATACTTCGACGCCAGTGTCGTTTTGTTTTAGTATTTATTTGTTTAGTTAGTTAGTCATTTTATTTTTTTTATTTGGTGTACCAAATAATAGTTATAAATCATAAAAAATATGTCCAGTCATAAATATGTATTTTTACTGCAGCCAAACCTCTGCAATGCCATCTAAAAATCAGACATTATTCTTCATACATCAATATAATTATTTCATTGCTGAAAATCTATTTTGTCATAAAATTATATAGATTAAAGAAAATAGAATAATAGGAATCTTAAAACAAGGAAAAGTATTAACTGTCGTAGGTATTCGAAACTAGTAGTCATTCGGAAAACCCGTTTCTACGTTTATGTAGATTCGCGGAGAGGTGAATTAGGTGAGTAGTGAGTTGAATAGGAAGATGACTCGTGGAATAACCCCATTGTTCTCAGGACGGTTACAGGATTGGGCGCGGGAGGTGAGGCCGAGCGCAGGAGTACTATGTTAGTAATAGAACCAATTTGTGCATTCGTGTACATGTATGCATTCAACACGTAAAGAGTTAGTCACTGTAAAGATATTAATGCCGTTTTGGGTATCGATACCTAAACATAATAAACAAAAAAAACAGCATGTTTTGCGAGACCGTAGTTTATGTAGTCACTTGAAATATTAGTTTTCTTTTGTAAACTTCGCAAACGTATGTGGATCGATATCCAAACACGATCAAACAATAGAAACAGATTTTGTCAACTCATACTTCAAGCTTGTAACAAGCCGACCAACGGTCGTTGACCCTCCAAACAAATCTATTATTTATTTTTATTTTTATTTTATCGTGTTTAGATATCGATCCCTGTCACTAGAGCAGAGTTTCGTTAACCAATTTAATTTTATCCTGCATTAGTATGTAAGAGTTGTAGCAGGTGACGTTCTGTAGCTTCTGCCTACCCACTTGTGTAAAGGCGTGAGTTTACGATTGTAATTACTATAATTACGTAATTAACTTACTACTTTAATTGACGTTTTTATATTCGATCTGGGTATCAAACCCATGATATTACGTTAGGCAGCTGCGCTACCGATCGGTAGAAAAATACCAAACATCGACCACTCTAGACGATATAGATTTTCAGGGCATAATTTAAAGACAGTTTTTTTTTTCAAATTCTATAATTCCTTTAGTCACCTACCATAGTGGGATGAACCACACCTAGTACTTTTAGTCTAGTCTCTTGGGTTTTTTAATAACAAGAATTATTATGAGTAACAGTCTTTTGTCTAAACCTTTAGGCAACATATTTGTACCTACTTTACCTACCTGTATTGTAATTTGTTGAGTTGTGTTGTGTCATACACATACACATCTGTAGTTAGCTATAGGTACGCAAAGGATGATGAATCTGGTTATGATGCTGTCTGCCAGACCACGAGTTGAATACCCAAAGTCAATTGTTAATAAGTCCCATGCCACATGAGTCATCATCAGTGGAGTGCCTCCCTAGGCACTACAAAACACACTAAAAAATCTGTCGGCTTGCCTTGATTTTGACAGGAGTCAAAATCAAGGCAAGCCGACAGATTTTTTACTATTAAAAAACAGCTAAGGGATTGGCTCATGTTCTCATGTTTGTTAGTATCGCTAACACCATTATCATAATGTTGATTAGAAAACCTATAAATACGAAGATAACTAAATATAATAACTACGGTAACACACACAGCTGATTTTTTACTATTAAAAACAGCTAAGGGATTGGCTCATGTTCTCATGTTTGTTAGTATCGCTAACACCATTATCATAATGTTGGTTAGAAAACCTATAAATACGAAGATAACTAAATATAATAACTACGGTACTGATGCTTGAAACGTGTACTACACATTTTCTCGCATCAGTACGTAATTATGATAAGCGCCATCTACATAATATTAATGAATGCGCCGCACAACCAGACCATTTCACCTTTTTATTTCCTTACCTTCCTATTCTACTAAACAAATTAAGCGTTTATGGAATAAGGGGAAATGTAGGTACTAAAACTTATTAAATCCTACCTTAGCGATCGTAAACAGTACATGGAAATAACTAGAATTTGCCCTTAGACGAAGAGGGAACAAAAATACCGATCCAAGGGACGAATAATAAAATATGGTGTACCACAGAGTAGTGTTCTTGGGCCACCCCTTTTCTTAATTTACATCAACGATTTGCCACGACATGTTGATAGCCCAATGGTGTTATTTGCAGATGACAGCACCGCTTTAGTGAAATGTAAACATCTAGATAGCTATGAACAGGACATAAATAAGACCCTGGAAGATGTCGTACATTGGCTTGACAAAAACAACTTAGTGATAAACTTACAAAAGACTAATATCATGCACTTCCATCAACGCACAATTTTAAAAGAAGTATTTGTAGAGTACAATAAGCAAAAAATTTACCAAGTTAAAGTAGCAACATTTTTAGGGATTTACATTGACCGACAACTAAACTGGCAGCCACAAGTAGAAGAAGGAAATTTGCAAAAGGATGAATACAGCGGCATATGTCCTTTCAAAGTTATCCAAAAAAGTTGACATTCAAACAGCACTGGTGGCATATCACGGTCTCGTTGCATCAGTTCTAAGATTTGGCATTATTTTCTGGGGCAATTGCAGCTCAAGGGAATACATATTCAAGGTGCAAAAACGTTGCATTAGAGGGATGTGTGGTATGAAGACCACTGACAGTTGCAAACCAAAGTTTAAGTCCCTAAAAGTGCTTACGTTTCCGTCATTGTATGTTCTGGAAATAGCCATGTTTGTAAAGACCAATAAAAACCTATTTCCTACTATGTCAGAAACTAGAAAACGACCTGTCCGAAACCAGTACAAAAATTTATTAAAAATCGAGTCCTGTAACACACCGCTATTGAGAAAAAGCGTTATTTGTATGGGTCCTACTATAAACAATAAATTGCCAGATGTAATGAAAAATGATACAATTAAAAACTTAAGAAATTGGTGGCCTTCCTAATAGAAAAATGTTATTATTCGATTAATGATTTTTTTATAGACAAAACTTTTTAATCAGCGATGTGTATAATAAATATAATTAATGTTATCTTGAAAACATGGACCTAATATACATTTATTTTTAATTTTATTTCATATGCTCCTAAATCCTAGCAAGTGTTACCATGTAAAATTTAGGGGAAAGGTGTACGAGATGATTCACTTAAGGGAGAATGCTTGTAGTTTAAACGATATTCACCTTAACGCAAATGTAAAAGGGTGTGTTTATAGTAAATTTATCTGTCTACCTGTTGTCATACTCAAAATGTTAGTTTTCTTATCTATTTTTATTATAATTCACATTTTTTAAACACTTCACAAAGAATCATCTTGTACACCCCGGTGTCCAACATGATCCCTACGGTAGGGGCAAGATGACCCTGGGGATCATGTTACCCCTATTTTCGAAATGTCCTAAGTTTTGGTAGAAATATATGAAAAATAACTTATCAGAGTTAAATATGTCTTTAATTGCGATATCAATTATCTTACAGACCTTGACCTAGGTAGAATGAGCCAGTCTTATGAATTATAGTCAGTCACAATCAACAATAAACAGCTTCAGAAAATCTTAAAAAATAGTAATTGACTTGCAAAGAAATATCTAACATTTCTTATTATCTTTACCAATTAAACACAGTCAAAATGAAACTCAAAAAATAAATCTTTTATAGTTCTAAACATCGCTTTCCTGGAGCTGGTGTTCACAAATCGCATGTGAATTCATCACCATCATCGCTATCTATCCCTGCACAAGCCTCATGACCCCTTGCCATCTTTGGTATACCTACACAACACTTTATCCACCCCTTGCCCCTGTTATCTTTGGAAAATGTTTCCGTGCAGGATAGACATTCTGCGTCTTCTTCTTCTTCTTCGAATGATTCCGACACAATATCAATAGTTTTCTTCCTTTTAGGTATTTGACATTCCTTTGCCTACTCCTTTCCCTTATTATTTCTTTTTACGATAAGTTTTTATTTTTTATTTTGTCGTATTCTTTTTGTGTTTTTCTATTTTCTTTATCGGTCTTTTTATTATTTTCTTCCTGTGAATATATTTTGTATGGCGTGCTAATTAGTACCTATGAACGTGTTCATGCGTTCTCCTGTTCTGTCATAAAAAACTGTTTTTTTTTCCACCTAAATATTTGATTGCACCAACAGCCACTTTATTTATGCCTCTAGCCCGTCTTTTTAGTGATTTAACAGGTATTGCATATTGTTTACTTGCTGTTCTATATGGAACACCATTTTTACAGAATCCAGCGCTTTGATCATGAAGTCAAGTCTTCCGACCATTTACCGCGATTGGTTTTTCTTTTATAATTACGAGGCATAGTCTAAAACATGATAAAGTACTTTTTGTTATTAATTGAAATCGTGAATGAATACAAGTCTACTAGGAACTGTTTTTCCATAATGCCTGCATTGTGGAGAACCAGTACCTAGTAGACTATTTACTAAGATACTGTACCAAGATGATCCGCACGGATCATCTTGTACACCAGTAACATAATCATCTTGCCCCAACATAAATGGTTTTATTTAATGTTCGTTAACTTATCCTCTATGTTTTCAACTGTTACCATGCAATTGAAAGAACAAAATAGAGCAATTAACAAAGGTACTAATACAACAGCTTTTACAATAGACTACCTAGAACACATCTGACATAAACTTAAAGTCAACCTTACCTTAGATCAATGTAACGTAATTTTTGTTTTTTTCCACAAAAAAGTTGGTTGTCACTCACAACGCCATTGCGATTGACTGTGGCAAGGAAATATCGGGGACTACGTTTTACCAATGAAAACAACTAGATGTCGACAATAGTTTTGTTGGAATAAAAAAGGATCATCTAACCTCAACGGATCATCTCGTACACCTTTCCCCTACTAGGAAACATCATCCCATTAACCAGGATTATTATATTGATGGACATAAAATAAAAGAATTGGACACAATAAAAGACCTTGTTATATTTGACCAGAAATTAACTTTTATTCCTCACATAGATCATATAGTGAAAAAGTCTTCCAAAATGTTAGGATTTGTTATCAGAAACACAAAACAATATAAAAACTGTAGAACGAAAATTATCCTCTATAATTGTCTGAGTCGAAGCATGTTAGAGTATTGTAGCGTGGTGTGGCGGCCACACTATGCTACCCACGCATTGCGTCTTGAGCGTGTACAAAAACGTTTTCTGGGGCACCTGGCTTATACCAGCGGTTTGGCCAAGAAAATACGTTCATATAGTGATAACCTCAAACATTTTAATATGGTTTCACTTGACAAACGTCGACGACTGAATGACGCGATGTTTGTGTGTAAAGTCATGGCCCATAAAATTGACTGTCCGCAATTATTAAATAGTTTTAACTTCCGTGCCCCCTCCAGAATTCCTCGCAATCCTATAACGCCACTCTGCCCTCCGCAGAGGAGAACAGTTCTGGGTGCTAATTCTCCCTACGCGAGGTTTTGCAGGGCTGTGAATGATTGCAGTGATCGGATCGACCTCCATTTTGACAGTTTAGGCAAATTGAAAGCCAGCTTTTATAAGTATCTCCCTGAACATTGAGTTTCTTGGCCCTGTGTTATCTCTTATCTCACTCTCTCATTTTGGGCTACATATTATTTGCTTATTTTTTGTATTACCCAGTTTTGTTAACTTTATTTTGTTTTGATTTTGTTTTATATTTATTTTTATTTAGTTTAATTAATTTATTAAGTCCTGTTCAGTGCAACTTTGTAATATAGTTCTTAATTTATATATTTTTTTGTAAGTTACAACAACGTTTTGGGTGCATGCAGAGTTTACCTATAAGTGATTGTTACACTTTATTCTGATTTGTTGCTCTTGTTTAATTTACTTATACCAGTGTATACAATTGTTGGTGAACCAAATAAATAAATAAATAAATAAATATCCGTAGCAACATTATAATTTGACATTTTTTCAATATTAATAAATGTATGTATAATTGTAATCATTCTAACTTTGACATTTTAATTTGTAATTAGCTTCTTATCATTTTTTTATAATTTTTGCGTGCCTATTTCCAGGCAGAATGTACATGGCACTCTCTTATCTACTCCACCTGTATTTCAATGTAACCTACCTACATTCGTTGCAAATAAATGATTGATTGATTGATTACAACATGCAAAAATTTTCAATTAAAATCCACTAGATGGCCTCCAAATTATCGATTAATTGTTCTATTGCCGTATTTAGAATTTTAATTTAGAGTCGATTCGACCTCACATAATTTATACTTAATCATAATGATAATAGCGAACTGTAAATCTACATTTCAAAACACCTATGAAGAACGTCTTCGATACGAACATTATTGTTTTGTAATCGGTTGGATTGTTTTTCAGTGGTTTACCAAAACAAAAAATTATTTTATACGGAATTCCCTGCTAGTTTTGATTTCGTCGAACAATTCTATAATGCACGCCAACAACCAAATGAGGACATCATGGCTAGCCTCAAAGGCAAACATAAAAGGTGAAAAAATCTTCATAAAAAAGTTCCTAAAAGGGGTCACACCTGATTATAAAGTTTAATTAGGAACGACATTATATCTATCCAAAGCAGAGCTCAAGGCAACCCTCAACCAAATTAAATAAGAACTTTTCGAGGAGACCCCAGCTGAAGGGACGAATATCCCAATAACGCCTCCTAAAGGCATCTTAACTAAATTCAGGATGGACCATCCATTCTGTATTCCGATAGACAGCCAAAGGTCCCCAGGAGGCAGGAGGCTATTAAGCCCCGCACCCTCACCGTCCTCAGGAACCCCTCCGAGTCCCTTCCCAGTGCAGAGGGAAGAAGAATCATACCATAACCCCTCACACGGGCACAACCTGCGACCTCGTCCCCGGTTCAGATATATAGACAACTACCGTACATCCTTTGCTTCCCCCAGTAAAAGAAATTCGCAGCAGCCCAGTCGAACGTGCACGTCAAACGAGCACGGACACAGACGCTGAAACCAGACAGGAAGTTGCTGGCTGTGTCCGAAAAGGAACAACTCCTAACAAAGAGTAAACTTAATCCTTTTATTAATATCACCATAGCTAATCAATCCTACACTGCGCTGATAGATACCGGAGCTTCCATCTCGTCCATCTCGGAGCAGCTAATGCTGGAATTAAAGATAAAACACTCCAACGTCAAGGCGAGTCAATTCGTCAGATCAATTTCGGGTTAATTTCTAGGAGTTATTGGAGAAACTGAGTTAAATTTCATTATAGATTCATGTATATTTAATAACAGTTTTGTGGTCATTAAAGACATTAATCGGGTTCATTTCTAGAAGTTATTGGAGAAACTCAGTTAAATTTCATTATAGATTCATGTATATTTAATAACAGTTTTGTGGTCATTAAAGACATTAACCAGAAACTGGTCCTCGGTCAGGACTTTTTCCATAAATACTATGCGGTCATCGATTTCCGTAATAATTGTATAATATTGAAAGATTGTTTTCATGCAAAGTTTTTAGAAAATTCTGTACAAAATGTTGTGTCAATGTCAAATACTATAAGTCGAGACCACTATGACAAAACAATTAAAAATAATATTGTCACAGGTGACCATTATTCTAAAGAAAAAAGTTTAAAATCAATTTCTAAAATTGATTCCCTATATTTTACTAAATTAATACAATATGATGTTGAGAGTTTTATCCCATCATTATCAAGAATTCGGATCCAATGGATGAATTAAAAATCAATCCGGAATTGGAAATCACTGAGAAAACATCAATAAGAGAACTTCTTAACTCTTAGAGAAAATTTTGCATTTATAGCCTCAGAATTAGCTAGCTGTAATTTAGTAGAAGTAGACATTAAAACAATCGATGAAATTCCGGTTCACCGACCACCATATAGAGGATCACCGAAACAGTTAGAAATAATTAACTCCCAAGTGGCAGAAATTTTAAATAATGGGGTAATTCGCGAATCGAAAAGCGCGTATGCATCTCCAGTAGTTTTGATGCAAAAATTGATCAAACCTGGCGATTTTGCGTAGATTATCGAAAATTAAATAAAAAGGTGATCACTATCATCAACATATTATGATTCATTTATCAGGAGCACGATATTTCGCGGATTTAGACTTAAATTCAGGTTACTGGCAATACCGTTTATGCGAGAAAGATAAGCATAAAACAGCACTTGTCACCCCATCAGGGTTATATGAATTTAATGTGCTACCGTTTGGCCTTAAAACAAGCCAAGCTGTCTTCCAGAGAACTATGGACAAAGTCCTAGCGGGAATTAAATACAAAAACGCCATTTGCTATGTGTATAATATATTAATATGGGGAAAGAACTTCTCAGAATTTCGAGAGGCTCTAAAGGAAGCAATGTCGCGACTTAAGAGAACGAACCTTACATTAAAACCAAGTAAATGCAGTTTTGGTTATGACAAAATATCCGTGTTAGGCCACGAGATCTCGGGTAACAGTGTTAAACCCGACACTCAAAAATTACAGTCATTAAAATCTTTAAAATCCCCAACGAATATAAAACAAGTTAAATCTATATTAGGTTTATTTTCATACTACCGCAAATTCATAAATAATTCAAATGATAACCATGTGTTGACCCGCCTTTATATAGACGCCAGCGGAGAAGCACTAGGGGCTTGCCTAATGCAGGGTACAGACACCATGTATCCCGTATCCTACTCATCGAGAAAGTTAAATGAAGCCGAATATTTTAAACATTTCCTTTGGGGCTTGAAGTTTGAAGTGGTAACAGATCATAAGGCACTATGCTGGCTGAGAGATAGAAAAGACATGAATGGAAGATTGGCTAGCGACATCATTCATTGTGCAGGAAGATATAATGTCATAGCAGATTTTTTGAGTAGACACCCCTTATGCTAAGTTGAAGAGGACCAGAAGCCACCCATATATCAAGAAGACGGCATGCAAGTTTATAAAATAGAGGTGGTGAAGTTGACAGATGAAAAATTAGAAGACGAGTTCTGCAAGCAATGGATAGACAGAATCGTATCCAGTGGCCTTAGCGTCTACAAGGGTTATAGCATCATAAACGGTATTTTATGCAAGAAAGCAAGAAGATCGAATAATATCCGGGAGCTGGTAGTAATCCCGAAATGTATGCTACAAGAAGTCCTGCATGGACTACGATGATCCCTGGTCTGGAGGACATTTAGGACTCGCCAATACCCTAGCTAAGTTTAGGGTAAACTACTTCATCAAGGATGCAGAGAAAGAAGTGGATCGTTATGTGAAGAGTTGTATTCTGTGCCAAGAACGGAAGAAAACCCGACAAGTGGCCCAATTGCAACCAATAGCAATAATTCATGTGATGGAGAAAGTTGGAATCGATTTACTAGGCCCCTTCAGAAAATCCTTAAACGGCAACAAATATGTAATTGTTTGTGTGAAATATGCCACAAGATATGCAGTCTGCAAAGCGGTTCCAAGAGCGGAGAGAATCAGCGAATTCCTAATTGAGGAAGTCTTCCGTCGGTTTGGAGGATTCAAGGAAATAGTATCAGATAGAGGGTCAGTTTTCACATCACGATTAGTTAAAGAAACAATAAATTATTTCGGGTCCAAGTCACGCTTCACCACGGCATTTCATCCAGCGACAAATGGATTGGTTGAAAGATTTAATAGAACACTAACTCAAATGTTGTCCATGTATGTCTCTGCTGACCAGCGAAACTGGTGTAGTTATGTCCTATTAGTATGCTTTGCATATAACTCCAGCAAACAATCTAGCACTAGGATCTCACCTTACATGTTGATGTTTGCTAAAGAACCCATATTGCGAACGGATATTATTGTTAACAATGATGATCCTCTTCGCATAAATAATTATGCAGAACGTCATAGTCAAAATAATGTCCTAATAAATTGTGCAATAAATAACATAAAAAAGCACAAATAAAGCAAAAAGTTATTTTTGATAGAAAGGCTAAAGTCAGAAATTTTGTACCAAATCAATTGGTCATGGTCTACACTCCTAGACGAGTAACAGACAAAAGCATAAAATTATGTAGATTATATAAAGGTCCCTTTCAAATAATAAGACGAATCTCCAATGTAAATTATGCTATTAGAAAATGAAATAATAGGAGGTTCAGGGATATTGTGCATGTAAATAGATTAAAAGCTTTTCATGCTAGAATGTAAATATTGTAATATTTTTCTTTCTTTCCTCTCTTCACTATTACTTACCTCCATGTTAACCAGATATAACCCCATTTTAATAATCTATTATTTTAGTTTAGTTAATTTTACATTTTATTAATGCTCTTTCCTTTGTATTTATTACATGTGATCCTGAGAAAAAAATCGGACGCTATTGTATGCGTGAGAGGCGACACCTGGTCACCGGGTGACACTCCTCACAGCCACACAGAGTTCGAGGGAGGAACTACTTCGTCTTCATTAGCTAGGGTTCATAACGGTGAACTAACTAGAATTGGCATACGCCAGAAAATAGTTAGACGTGTTGAGTAGCTACGCGTATTAAATAATCTTGAAAACCGTGGGTCCACCTAGAGGGGGGAGGACACTCACTCTAAGCCGCAGCCAACTTTGCTAAAGGAGCGTAGTCTTCGCAAAGGGTGTTGAGTTGACACCATTGGTTCAGCTTATAGTTGAGGACTCTTTACCTTCACTCACTCCAAACCATGACCAAGTTTGCTAAAGGAGCGTAGTCTTCGCAAAGTGTTGAGTTGGCACTACTGGTTCAGCTTGTAAATAAGAACCCACAGGTTTTGTCAGTAGTGACTGACATTCAATGGAAAGAAACAAGAGAGGAGTAGGTGCATTTTTTTAGAATTTACCTCTGGAGTAGGTATGAACATATTTTAAATTGTGTCAATGAACGTTGGCGGACTGGTCTCTTAACCTTTTCCTTCCATCTGACTCAATGCCGTCCGATGGAGCAAAAGATTTTGATGTTAAGGTCTTCTCTAATTAACCCTTCTGGACTGATGTGAACTTTCACATTGATTTATTTGTATCTAGGAGGACACGTTGCGTCCTTTCCCCGGGGTTTTGGCGTGATGAGGTTCAAGCATGACAAAACTAGTTTTTGTGGGTGCATATTGGCACGGATTAACTTTTAGTTTTCGCCGACACTTATGATGGTGTCAGACACGCGGTTTGTTTGTCCTGACTTGAGCCTTCTCTTGCAAGGGAGGTACCTCATTCTGTAAATTATTCCCCGAGTTAGGTAAACTTTCTTATAGGTATAGGTAGGTGCCACCTGATTGTTCGAACACTGTGAATAAAAGGCTTGTGCAGATGAATGACTACGTTAATCCTTTTATTCAAGGGTGGGCGTAGCTAATGTAGAGGACATTTACTTACTGTAAAACCTCACGCACATACTGGCAGCCGATGTTTAGGCTGTGTCTATGTTCGAGCAGTTAGGATATTCTAAAATAAGAACGTCAAATAATTTTAGATAGACAAGCGCGTCTTTATAAGCATCTGAATGTCTTCAGAACTCTTGAAATAAACGTGGAGTCCCACAGTTTAAGCGCCCCTTAATCTTTTAATTTATACCCTTACACACCCGGTACCTGGAAGCTCGTCTGAGCCTCCACAGTATGCTATGTTAACATTTTTATATTATCTGCTTGAGTTAAGTATCATTTTATTTATTGGTATATTGGCACGGCTAGCGGACATATGACAAATTATTGAAGTTCAGTGTCTCGTAATGTTGATTACTTTGCCTACCTATGTATAGAATCAAGTCCATCTAACTAAAGAGACAGCTGTGCTGCTGGGGAGTTTGTTGCGCCACTTCTTCTACCCAACTAAAGCACTAGGAAGTGGTGAAGGGGAACTGTCTTATGTTATTTTGACATTCGAAAAGCGCTGATTCTCAGCCTATTTTGAATAAATGACTTTCAATTCCAAAAAAAAACCGGGCTTTTTACAATTTCGCCTATTTTCGATCAAACCTCCCTCATTACTCCAGTTTAAAATTTACACCCTGTATAAGGTCCAATCACCGCTCCCTTCGAAGTCGTAAAGACTAGCGCTAAATCCAGGTCGTAGTCAGTAGCACGTGGCGTCAGATTTCTTATTAGTTTTAAAATGAACATTTTTCCCTATAAATATCGTGCTGCCAGAAAAATTAGTGACGTAGTATCGTTTTGTAACACTTTTAATTAAGTTTTGGCTCTATTTTACTTGCGATACTTTCCTCTTAGCTTCTTTCAGGGGCTTTAAAATTTCAATTTTAGAAAAATGGAACAGCTGAAAATTAAATCTATTGTATATCCATGCATATTTTTAGGCGTCCGTTAATTTAAAAAAGTGGCCACCATTAGAAATTCAATAAATTTTAAAGGATCACTTTAATATTTCACTTTAATGACAAAATACACAGATCGATATATTTAATAGTTAATTGATTAGTTTTAACGTTCGATTGTGTAGTTAGGACTTAAATAGAACGTGGTTTTGGTAACCTTAATTTAGAATAGGTTCATGACGTAAAGAGAAGCGGGAATTGTTTAAACACATACATAATCCCGCGCCTTTTTTCCAGGAGAGTAGGCAGAAATTACAGAACGCCATTACCTGTTCACGTTCGATAAATGATAAATGATAAATGATTTTATTTCTGTAAGTAGGTTTATACAAACACTTTTACATGTCAATCATATTTTTAGAACTAGATGAGGTCGGCGTTTCCTATCTGACTACTCTGAGAAGAAAGGCCGAAACAAACTCAGAGGTCACAGTCTCTTTTAAAGTCCAGACATAATCTTGGTCAGATCATGTGAAGACCATGTGGATTCATTGTGTCATGAATCCACCATTCATTGTGTGATCAGTGTGTCATTTTGAAATGGTCTTTTGAGAAAAGAACCACACAGATTGAGTGGACCTGTCCAATCAGTGTACGTATTTATCAGTAATCATGCAGCTCAACTCAGAACTTGAGGAGCTCAACGATTTGATGAACAATACCAAAGAAAGGACATTTGGGTAGGCCGCATAAATTATTCAAACTGCCAGACCATGGCTAAATGAAGGAGAAAAAAAAACACCCACACGGTCATCACATTCACAACAATTAAAGCAATATAGTACTTTACAAAGTAAATATTCATGTCATTGTTTAAATAAAATTCATAATGTCAATGTCTATATAAACAAAAAATACGAAAATAATCGTGGTGAGACCATTTGAGGACCATGTAGATTGGTGACTGATGTGGTCTTTTGAGGAAATCCTTAACACGTCCTAATGATAACTCTCTCGCTCTTCATTCGTCTACCTACAGCATGTTTCGGATAGGTGCGGTCATATTGAAGGGTATCGTCCACCATAAAACTGATCAACTTTCTCCATGAATCCATAAGCAATTAATGAAAAAATACGTACCTATTATTCAAGCTTACTCAAAAACCACTTCTTCATCAAAACTTGACCAAATTTATGTAGGACCGCTGTATAAGTATACACTTTCCACCCCTAAGATGACCCACAGACCAGATTTTTTGAAATCGGTTTATAAATGACGGATTTCTGATGAAAGAAATATTTAAAAAAACTTGAGAATCTTCTCCTTTTTTTGGTCAGTTTACCAAATAAAATAAGCTATTTAGAGCATGCCACGAGTCATCGTGTTGCTATCTGCGTAGCGACGACGGACGGAGACAAAAAAGGCGCGCGCGTCTAGCTTGATGCAAGACGCATCGCTCGAGGTCGTGAACGAGGCGAAGTGGCATTGCCATGGCGACAATATTCTTTCCGATCTAGCAACTTCCCTGCTACCCTCTTTCTGCGACACCCTAAGCCGAGGTTCGCGATCCCTGTCCTAGGTTGACCAGCGAGATGACGAAGTTGCCCAGCGATGTACCTTTTTCCGCGGAGATGATACTGCTATTTCAAAATCGCCATCAAAGAACTAATATACTCATTATACCGTTGAAAAAAACATCAAAATACAGTCTCGCAACCGTTTCGTAATTCGTTTGAAGTAAAAACTCAATCAGTACGAATTTAATTACGAGTCCTGATGAATGAAAGTTTGTTTGTTTAAGAAAGCGGGCGTCACCTCATCGTGTTGATTGTGACAATTTGATAACGAATTCTGAACGCTGACGTCCTTGAAAAATTAAGGCAACACGTACACGAATACAGTTTTGTGCTTCGTTTACTTAAGTGGAAAACGCACATTTTCCAATTTAAAAAAAGTTTTTTATTTGACCGGCACTCAATACTAATTTATCTATATAATATATCAATATTGATTAAAAAAATTGCACCGGACTGGACTGCAGTTCAAACACAAAATCGAGAATTGAATTTGTCTGAAATAATTACCGTAAGCGATTGTACTAGCCTTTCTGCGTTTTACCAACTCAATTCAACGGACGCTTTTTTTTTTTTCTGGGTGGGAAATCATCAAATAACTTCTCCCGCTCTGGGTGGAGCGGGAGGGCGTGTCAGACTTTTACTGACTAAAACCCACCCATGTTCCCTCAGTTGCCTGTGTGCCAGGGGCGGCGGTATCTCTTTCGAACAACCCACACCCCTGGCAGGCATTGGCCCTTGCGGGTCCCATCAGTTGGTGCTGACATCTCTTTGAGGCGCGCGTGGAACACAACGCGCCGTCAACCCGGGCTTGGTCCTTACCGGACAGCGAGCTACCCATTACTTGCCGTCCACAAGCCCGTGCCTACGGTGGCCGGGAATCAGCCTGGGATTCCCGACGCCCAGTGCGTCTCCTGCGAAGGCCACGGCTGTGAGGGCGCATGTACTGCATCTCCCTCACGTGCGCCGTCTCCCTCTTTGCGAGCATAACTGCTTCGCTGAAGGAGGCGACTGCCAGCCATGCCCTCTCGCTCCGTACCATGGCCTGGACTAGGGTCGGACGCGAGAGATCGCTGCCGCCGATCACCTCCACGAGGACACGGCGGTGCTCCGCCCAAGCCGGGCAGACCTCCACCGTATGCTCCACCGTGTCCTCTGGGCGATCTTCGCAGTGGAAACACCCGGGCGTTTCCTCCCGCCCTATCCGAAACAGGAACCTCCCGAAACAGCCATGTCCGGTGAGGACCTGTGTCAGGCGGAAGGTGAGGACGCCATGCCGCCTCTCAAGCCACTCCTCAAAGAGGGGACTTACCGCCGCAGTCGTGGCGTGCCCAGCACTGGGTTGCGACAATCGCACTTTCCACGTCGCCATGAGATCCTGCCGGAGCTCTGTCCGCCGTGCCGCGATTTCCCGCGGCAGCGGAGTTACTGTCCGGCGTTTGGCCGGCGTTGGCGCCACTCCCAAGTGTGCGCGAGGACCTTTGCCTCCAGATCCCATGGCGGCAATCCGGCAAGGAGGCCCGCCGCCTCACCGGAGATCGTGTGGTGTCCCCGGATCATCCGGATGGCCATGACCCTATGGGCCGCCTTCAACCGGCGTGCTGGTTGGCGCCTCAATGTAGGCGCCCACACCGGCGCCCCGTATAGGGCCATGGCCCGCACGACCCCCGCGTAGAGCCTCCGGCAGGAGGCGTTTGGCCCCCTTAGATTGGGCAAGAGCCGCTTCAAGGCAGCCCCAGCCCGCTCCAGTCTGGGAGCCAAACGTCGGAAGTGCTCCGCGAAGATTCAACGGACGCTCACGTGCACCTTTGGTATGCATCTTGTTGCCATGACAAAAAAAACCTTAGTGTATTACTTAGGTAAGTTTTATGTCTCGTAAATACATATGTGCACATTGATAACAGTACTACCCCCAGTTTCTCAAACGCTACTTAATTTAAAAACGTTCTTGAAGTACTTGCTGTCGCTACAAACATCGAGAGCATGAGGTTAAACAGCATCTTGAAGTTAATTGTGTTTGCCTGTTTTAAGCCAAGCGCACATGCAGCCGCAACGGGCCGCAGCGCAATGCATTTTCATACAAAAAATTGGGTGCGGCCCGCCTGTAGTGTGCGTTGGTTCATAGAAAATGTAAAAAAGGAGGATTTTTGCTAGTGGCTCCGCCCTCGTTGAAATCGGAAATTGTCCCACGGGAACGAATTACCGTGATAAAAGTATCCTATATGTTAATTCAGGTAATAAACTATCTGTGTGCCAAATTTCACCCAAATACGTGCAGCCGTTTTTGCGTGATTGAGTAAGAAACATCCAATCATCCATGCTCACAAACTTTCACATTAAAGTAGGATTAGAAGGAAGTAGGAAGCAGGATAGTAAGATAAGTATTCAGATAATACGCAAAACGACATATCAAGCTACAAATTTCTAGTATAAGCTGACTTCTCATTGTACGAAAAGCCTATATACGTACAATGTGAGGTCAGTTAAAATTGGAAGATTTTTTGCCTGAAATGTCACCGCGTGTATACAAGAAGATTAGGCGGTGACCCCCAAGCTAGACATTTGTCAGTATGTTGGGGGTCTGAATTATGACATTTTTGACATTTGCGTTGCGTTGCGGCATGGCCCTCCCCAATCTGCTTTAGCCTTTAAAGTCGATACTTTAAATGCTTTTTTTTTTTTTGGTGGGAAATCATCAAATAACTTCTCCCGCTCTTCGTGTCAGACTTTTACTGACTAAAACCCACCCGTGTTCCCTCAGTTGCCTGTGTGCCAGGGGCCGCGGTATATCTTTCGAACAACCCGCACCCCTGGCAGGCATCGGCCCTAACGGGCCCCATCAGTTGCAAATGACATCTCTTTGAGGCGCGCGTGGAACACAACGCACCGTCGACCCGGGCTTGGTCCTTACCGGACAGCGAGCTACCCATTACTCGCCGTCCTCAAGCCCGTGCCTACGGTGGCCGGGAATCAGCCTGGGATTCCCGACGCCCAGGGCGTCTCCTGCGAAGGCCACGGCTGTGAGGACGCATATACTGCCTCTCCGTCTCGTGCGCCGCCTCCCTCTCCGCGAGCATTACTGCTTCGTAGAAGGAGGCGACTGCTAGCCATGCACTCTCGCTCCGTAGCATGGCCTGGACCAGGGTCGGACGCGAGAGATCGCCGCCACCGATTACCTCCACGAGGACACGGTGGTGCTCCGCCCAAGCCAGGCAGACCTCCATCGTATGCTCCACCGTGTCCTCAGGGCGATCTTTGCAATGGAAACACCCGGGCGTTTCCTCCCGCCCTATCCGAAACAGGAACCTCCCGAAACAACCGTGTCCGGTGAGGACCTGTGTCAGGCGGAAGGTGAGGACGCCATGCCGCCTCTCAAACCACTCCTCAAAGAGGGGACTTACCGCCGCAATCGTGGCGTGCTCATACTTTAAAGGCTAAAGCAAAAGGCCGAAACTTCAAATCTTTTACCGATGTAAAAGATTTGAAGTTTCGGCCTTTTGCAACTAACAAAATCCTCTAGGTTCTAAATATCCCTGTCTCTATCGAAACCACAAGGGAGAGACGGAGAGGTTATAATCAAATCCGTCGATAATTATCGCCACTTGTTCGTGAACAAACGTTTAATATTTGCGACACCTGTTACGTCACACATTGAGCTGGGAATGCAATTTGCACTTGATTCACAATTATCTATGTTAGTGGCATGATTTGGCTCAGAATAACGCTTTCTATTTATACTCTGCTGTAGAATAGAAAAATATCGTTAGAATTTGTACATCTTATGGCCATGTCCTTGCTAACGTCAATTTTTACAAGCAAAAATAATGCTGTGAAATTGTACGCGTATGTCTAAGAGACAGTGGGTGTGTGTTTATTGTCTAAAAGATTATTCTAAGCCACAACCTAACCAAAAGCGTGCTCAGTTATATGCATATGACTTAGTAGCCTTTGATATTGTTCGTCGAATCGCTGAGTCCTTTAAGTTTTGAGTTGAGCTGCATGATTACTGACAAATGCGACCACTGACTGGACAGGTCTACTCAATCTGTGTGGTTCTTTCCTCAAAAGATCAATTCAGAACCCTAATCTACATGGTGTTCACATGATCTGAAAAAAAGAAAGAAAGAAAGAAATTCTCTTCGAGTAGTCAAATAGGAAACTTCGACCTCATCTTATCGTTAGATCGCTTTTAGTGATAAGATCGCCCATTGTGCCACTATCAAAAATTTATATCTGTATTTTTATATTGTACCTACATAATAAGCTATGCATTTCCAGTTTTAGCTGAACTCGTATTGTATAGGCTGTTTGTTCAATGAGAAGTCAGCTTATACTTGAAATGTATAGCTTGATATGTCATCGTGCGTGCATAATAGAGATCTATCCATCCTACTAATATAATAAATGTGAAAGTTTGTGAAGATGTTTGAATGTTTGTTACTCAATCACGCAACAACGGCTGAACGGATTTGCGTGAAATTTGGCAAAAAGATAGACTATAACCTGGATTAACACATAGGACTTTTTATCCCGGTAATACGTTCCCGTGGGATAAGTTTCAACCTCCACGCGGGCGAAGCCGCTGGCAAAGGCTAGTCTAGGCACGTTGACGAATCTCCTAAATTCGATTACCAAAATGAAAATAACTCTTCGTACATTGTTCTAAGTCAGTGGACCGTATTCAAGACATCATAACATACATTATGGGCGTACCGAAGAAAGAATAAAACATGTCCCTTGCCAAAATATAAACATGAGTCCTTGACAAAATTATAGCAAACAATAGCTATATATGTTTATTTACAAAGCAAGGTCAGCACGGAAGAAAATTATATAATTATGTATATTGTTCTTGTATTGTCTAGACGAAATGCGCCAAAGGCTGAAAACAAGCTTTTAATGAACTAAAATTAGTACGAAACAAAACTTACGCACACATTGATCTTTCATATTTTCTTTAAAGCTCTAAGCCTAAGCTAAGCTATTTAGGCTTATCTTTAAGTGTATGAACGACGTTCACGCTTTTTAAGTTCTAGTTTACATTATTTTCTTAAAAGCTTGTCCTTCAGAAGATTTTACTTATATTTTCCCATGAATTATTTTTGAAAACGGATCAACATCAAAATCAGTAAGGTTACAATACAAGATAGTGCGTTTTCCTGCTTGCAACTCAACTCAACCTGTTGCAGTCCAAAGCTGGATATACGCGTCACCCAGGCTGCGTCACAAAACCCGCCTGTCTTTCGCCTGCGGCATCCAGCCTGTCCCAACCACCTTTTTAAGACCGCCGGTTCCTCTAGCTGGGGAGCAACCCACAATACACTTGCTGGTACGCGGTCTTCACTCTAGGAATCATCTGCTTCACAAGCCATCGGTCCTTGCTTGCGTTACCTACTTCTTATGTATGCAATCCGATGACACGTCATTCTATAGACACATACCTTACATACCATCATGCCTGTACCTAATGCCAGAAGGATAAAGTAAAGTTTTTGGTGATGAGTGTCATTTTAAAAATGCTGAAATTTACTGAACACCTTTCTAGATGTAATAAGATAAAATAATGGTGGACCGATTGAATTAAATCCGCGGTTGAATACCCGGTCAATGAATGCGCCAGACTGTCATCTAAAACAGCACCAGATGGAGATATCGTGAGACAAGCTACGACTACACCTGCGATTCGACAGAATTCATCGTGACCTTGACTGCTCTAGCAACAGCGGCACAAAGAAGAAGAGAAATGGAATAACAGTCCCGATACTGCAAAAGAATGCGCAGGCTATCATAAAACGAACTGTGAGACGAACTACGACTACACCTGCGATTTGACACATCTTGACACATCATCACATCATTATTAATCTTGACCACAACCGAACGAACGAACCACCGAACACGGGTGGGTTTTAGTCAGTAAAAGTCTGACACGCCCTCCCGCTCCACCCAGAGCGGGAGAAGTTATTTGATGATTTCCCACCCAGAAAAAAAAAAAAAAACCACAACCGCTCGCCAGCAACGAAGCCAAGAAGAATAAATCGTAATGGAAAAACACTCATAAAGTCATGATATTCTATCGCTAAGCTAAATAAGCGATATTATTTTTGTAAAAATGTCCTTGACATATTTCAGCTTATAATAATATTCAGTAGGTCTTGACGGTCGCCTGCCAAATCGTATTTACATGAAATCCCAAGAGGTAAAATCTTGGAAATTAATCCCATTGATGTGAAAATGGGAATGTTAAGAAATGGAAATAGTCGGTTTCAATAAACTTCGAGACGTTTTATGTTATTTTGTGGGCAACATCGCAGTAGATAAAGTTGCTGCATATGCAAAGCTTTCTTATTTTATTTTAAGAATATCACTAACGTAAATTCTAGCTTTTATTTAGGCATGAAGAAGTCAATCTAAATGAATTTGACCGTATGCTTGCACATAATTTAAGATGTTTATTTTTTATGTAGGACACCTTGATTATTACGAATTTGTATGTAATAAGAGATCCTAATTAAATTTTTCATTGTCAAATCAAATTTTGGTTTTTTTTTTTCATCGCAATAATACCTTTTGGTCTATAAGTTTTGATTTCCTAAAAATATGATTGAACTCATAATGAATGCACCTCTTTTTGTGAACGTCTATTAATTCCTACTAGTTGCTGTGACCAATTCAGTATGGTTGGTCGTAATTGTAACCTAACCAAACACACAATACACGTCACAATATCTATATCCAATCGCAGATACTGTTGAAAATGAAAACTCAACGCCAAAATATAATCTCAAACCAAAGTGAATACTCAAGGTGCGAAAACCGTTAGCTTAGTTGATGTGAGCAACTGTGAGAAGAGACTCATTTATTTTTTAAAAGTTTGTAGCATTAGAATCCCAAAACGTTTTTACAGGAGTTCTTAATTTAATCTAAAAAAACAGTCCATCATTAAAAGTTCAATAATTTTTTAGAGGATCAATGATATATTCCCCTTTTTATTTCGCTGCAGTACGTCACCCATTGGTTCCCGAGGAATCTATGGGAGTTCCACATACGACAAAGTTGGACTATAATTCCTCACTATAAGACACCACATACACGGACTGCACGACAGAATAATATATTACCCCATAGCATAGAATTGCATGCCTGGGACGCTTACCCTCGCCAGTGGATGCCTCCGGACTTATTACATTCTCACTTTTTCAAGGTAAAAAGGGTGGGTTGGCTTAATTTGTATAGCTTTGTTACCCTACACAATCATGTCTCCACATTTCCGAGAAACGAGGATAATTGTGCGTGCGTTTCTGTGTATCCGTCCTTTTCCTGTTCAAAGAATTATGTGTAAAGAAGAATATTTTAGCTTTTTGACTGATTTAGTATTCCGTTTTTTTATGTGTACTATTTAGTGTGTGTCTTAGTTGTAATGAGCCACCTATTACACAGATACCTACCTATGACCTAAAAGACGACTATTTAATTAATTAAATAAAACGAAATGTTTATTGCTCTAATAAGATCCCATAAGACATTTTACTCGTCAATATTTTGTTGGTGCACACTTTAAAACTATGTAGATGGCGCCGGCATTTCATAGCAGTCTGATCCCTGAGAAGATATACCGAAACAAATTCAGAGGTCATGATGTCTTTTAAAATCCAAACATTATATAATAAGGATTTTAGGTACGTAAGACTAAAGTACAGGGCCATGTCTGGAAGGGCATTTTGGAGAAAGAGCCATTGCAGCTTCGAGTTGACCTGTCCCAACCTGCAACATATGACATGCATTTATCAGCCATCGTGTAGCTCAACCCTATTTTATGGAGCTCAACGACCCGTCACACGACGTTACCAGATCTACAAGACATTTGCGTAGGCTACACGCTATACACATAAGGAGGGCAGGCAGAAGCATCCGCTAATATTTAAAAAAATCCCGTCATTAAGTGATTCATTGAGAGCTTTAACTTAAACCAACATATTGATTTAGGGTTCAGAGTGACTTCAGAGTGAAAAATAAGCACCTAGCCTTTTCTAGGTCTATTTTATCTATTTGATTTCTGTTTTTTTTATCTACTACGCAAATACAAAACGTCTAAGTAGATGTTTACAGGTCTGTATTGAGCAAATAAATAATGAGAAAATATGTGTCCTACATTTACGTAATCATATTATTGTTAATCCAGATTGACTTCGCAAAATTGTATTTCTCATTTCAAGAACAGTAAAATTTCAGATGAAATTGAAAAAATACCTCCTAAACCACCAAATTATCTGAGAGTAGGTACCCACAAAACAATAATCTTGTATTGACAGAACCAGTCTCTGAAAACGTAATACTAAAGATTTGAATGATAGTCGGATTCAAGCAAAATTGGGGTCCAACGGCTTAGTGAAGGCTCAAGGCGGAATATTTTCTCATCTCTCATAAACGCTATAGTAAACAGCAAAGGCAAATGTTTGTTGGCAGATGGCCGCGAAAGGAACTAGGGGAAAACTCGTTGGATGATTTTCTTTTTTACAGCCGAATGTAATCGTAGCGAAATTTTTTAGGGCCCGATTATGTCTGCTCTAAAAATATAGGCTTAAAGTAAACGGGACACCATACTAGCTTGATGAAAATTTAATTTCCATTCGTACCTAAACCAAGTTCGGGGAATTTGTCTATTGGATTTTCTAGGAAACTTTGAAACGCAAGGGGCGTTTCAAAGTTTCCTAACACTCAAACATGAGTTTTTCAATCATAATTTGTTTGAATATCGTTTATTTTTGTTACAACTTTTAATTAAAACATACAGTTATAGATAAATCCATTTAAAGCCCCAAAAGTCTGACAACCAGTCTTATCAAGAAGTGTCGTATTACCCAGTAATTGGATTAAGAACTGAGTTTGGTAAAAGGTTAGACAGATGATGAGTTATAGACAATCAACGGAGATTGGGCCTACGTGTAGAAAAAAATAGTTTTTGATACCATATCCTTAACAACATAAGATTAGATATTAAAGATTTATTTCTCACCAATGGTTTGCATTACCACCACTATTTTCATGTAAATTTTTCAAGGTTTCTGGAGCAATACACAATAGTTTTAATTAGACTGTGGGAGACCGGTGCCTAAGCTGAGCCTGTATTTCAGGACACCAGGTCTCCACCCCTTTGGCAGCAGTTACATTTATGTAACGTTATGCACTAGCACACAAATGCCGCAAGTTATAAGTGTTATAACTGACGGTACAACAAATTTCTCAAAAAATCACATAGGTAGGTATATCATATAGTTCTGCTGCTTTATTCACCAGCCTTAATAAAGCAGTAAATTATGAAAAAAAGAATTGCCAGAAAGACAGATTTTCGCCTGTAACATGTCGCCTGATAATTTTAATAAACAAACCCCTGGTATGTTTATATAGGTACCTACCTGTGCATAGTTTACAGATAAAGTAGTAAGTCCATCAGTTCCTCCCTTAACTCCTAACTTATTCATAGTCAAAAGAGCCCTTAGCAACAAACTTAGGTGAAGTAGAATTAGTGGTGCCTAACCAGCTCGATAGAAGTGCAATAAAGCTAGGAGCGAAAAGTTTTCTACGATGTTCCCCAAGGGTTCCAAGGGGCAGAATACAAAACTTCTTCGGATGATTGTTGTTAGTGTTTTTCTAAGTGTAGGAGTGTTTTTGTAAGGCTATTTGGCTATTCCGGCTTAATCTAGTTCCGACTTCTTCTAGGTACCTACTTTTATTTGACTGGTACTTTTAGTAATTACAACTTTATCACCGCGGAAAAGTTTTACTTATACGAGAAAATTCTAGCCACAGTGAAGTTTTTTGTCAGAGATCGCCGTTAGGTTTTCTTTCTTTTAGTATCAGAAAGCCGATAAGCGTGATAAAGACTAAAATAATCCTTGCCAGAACTCACCTCGCTATAAATTAAACAGAAAATAAATTTTAAAAAAAAAGTATAATCATCATCAACTGCCTAGCCTTTTCACAACGATGTTGAGGTCCACCTCAAGTCCAACCAGATGAAGCGGAATACCAGTATTTTGTATGGAGCGGCTGCCTATGCCTGACTTCCACAACCAAGTTACTGGGTAATACGATACAAAAGAGTAAAATATCCCGTTTCAAATTATTTTGAACTTAATACTGATGTTCTTCAGAAACCTCAGGTGCGTAGAACTCACAAGCAGCGTGCGTGTAACACCAGTGCAGGCGCGATCGGTGGGGGGGGGGGGGGGTCCTAGGGGTTACAAGCCGTAAACGTAAAGCTAAATTAGTAATTTTTCGAAAATATAATTATTATTCTTATTAATATGTAATATAAGATAATCTTTGTCTGTGACCCCTCCCAAAGTCTTTGACTGCGACCGCGCCTGCACCAGTGGCGTGTGAGTTTTATTTAACCATCTCGATCAATCGCTTCGAGCGCGTTCGGCGCTCCGATTGGTCTGACACCAATTCAGGGCCAATCGGAGCGCCAAGCGCGCTCGATGCGTTTAATCGAGATAATTAAATGGGACTACCACTAAGGCCTCAGATGTATGAAAGTAAACGAAGTAAAAGGAGGTATGTAAGGATCGTAGCGGGTGGATTTCTTTAGTTTCTGCTTACTCCCCTGGGAAGAAAGCGTGAGTTTATGTACCTAATTATGTTACATAACATAACATCACGCCTGTAATGCCCAAAGGGTTCTTTTTTTTGAGGCTGGGAAATCATCAAATAACTTCTCCAGCTCTGGGTAGAGCAGAAAGGCGTGTCAGACTTTTACTGACTAAAACCCACCCGTGTTCCTTCAGTTGCGTGTGTACCAGGGACCACAGTATCTCTTTCGAACAAACCGCACCCCTGGCAGGCATCGGCCCTTGCGGACCCCATCAGTTGGTGCTGACATCTCTTCGAGGCGCGCGTGGAACACAACGCGCAGTCAACCCGGGCTTGGTCCTTACGGGACAGCGAGCTACCCATTACTCGCCGTCCACAAGCCCGCGCCTACGTTGGCCAGGAATCAGCCTGGGATTCCCGACGCCCAAGCCGTCTCCTGCGGCGACTAAGGCCGTGAGGGCGCATATACTGCATCTCCTTCTCGTGCACCGCCTCCCTCTTCGCGAGCGTTACTGCTTCGCAGAAGGAGGTGACGGCTACCCATGCACTCTCGCTCCATATCATGGCCTGGACCAGGGCCGGACGCGAGAGATCGCCGCCGATCCCCAAAGGGCTAGGTTAGAGGTTAGAGGTTTGCCGGCAGTACACCTACAATTCGCCAGTTATGGAGCCAGTAATTATGTCATTACTAACAAAACATTTACTTTTTGTTTGTTTATATTACTTACAATTCAAATCAAAATCTTATTCTAAAATATTTTTAATAAACGTCTCTAAAAGGAATTCTATATTAAAAAAATAATGATCTTCGTCACGATGTCGACCCGATCAAAGGTTTATGCAAAATAGCTCTTATTGATTTCTTCGTTTTGATTTAAGAGAAAAAAAACTGCTTTATTTTAATATCTTAGGCTTTATTTCTATCTCTGGAAACTGTGTTATCATAGATCGTGTCTCGTCGTCTCTTTGTATTTTTTAGAACTAGTTGTTGCACGCGGTTTCACCCTTACAATGTACTTAAAGATGTGCTCGTACCTACACAATTAGTATACCCGACAGGCGACAATCACAAAAAGATACTGATATTATGTACAGGTAGCTAACTTGCAACCACTTATAAATAATGTTGTGAATGTTTGTAGTCTTTATATTAGCTGTGTATCATTAGTTGTGTATCATCAGCTGCCTAGGTTTTTCCCAACTATGTTGTGTTTGAGTTCTAGTCTAATCTGTTTTAATATCACTACATAGTATAAAACAAAGTCGCTTTTTCTGTCCCTATATCCGTACGTATGCTTAAATCTTTAAAACTACGCAACGGATTTTGATGCGGGTTTTTTTAATAGATAGAGTGATTCAAGAGGAAGGTTTATATGTATAATACACCGGCCTCCACGCGGGCGAAGCCGCTGGCAAAAGCTAGTATAATATAAATGTAGTGTAAATACTTATAATTTAAATACATACTACGTTTTAGAAGTAGTTACGCTACACCTACCTATAGGTACACCTCTACCTAATCCTTCGGAACAAGGCGTGAATGTTATACATGCTATGTTATGAATTTCCCTAACTTAATAACATAATTACGATGTTAAATTGTGACTTATTATAACGCAAGTCTTGACTGGTTTTAGAGAAATCTAAATGCACCGTGATATTTTATTCGTCTTACAACGGCAGCCCACTTCATGTATCTAATGCCTTCTCTGTCCCTATATCCCTACGTATGCTTAAATCTTTAAAACTTAAAAACGGTTTTTTAATAGATAGAGTGATTCAAGAGGAAGGTTTATATGTATAATGCACCGACCTCTACGCGGGCAAAGCCGCTGGCAAAAGCTAGTGTATGATATAATCCACCAAAACAACCACCTAAACAAAAGAGGTAGCTGCCATTCAATCACAAAACAGATAAAAGAACATTAAATTTTTTCAAAAATAAACTTATAGAATGATGGCTCTACTATAGTGCGTGAAGTGTAGGTATATACTATACACATTAAAATAATTCTTAAATTATAAGCAAAGTTCCAAATATTATATCACTAGTAATCCTGCTACAATATTACCTATAAATGTGAAAGCTTAAAAAATGAAATGAAAATAAAAAGGCTTCATTATTTTAACAAGCAAAACTTAACCACTACTGATTGGAGCCTCCTTTTAAGCAAATAAGCCTATGCTAGGAGACTCCGCTCTTCCGTAACTTAAATAAATATCTTTTACAACAAATAAAAGGTATGCAAATATAGGTAGGTAAAGGGAATAGTGGTAATAAAAAAATTATAAATAATAACAATAAAGCTAAAAATTCAGTACAGCACGCACGCAGGCATGCAAGTAGGTGGGTTAGAGTGAGCGTGTGTGAATGCTTGTATGTTTAGATGTTTGGATGTTTGTTACTCAGAAAAGGCTGAATGGATATAGATGAAATTTGGAACACAGATAGTTTGTAACCTGAAATTATACATATGATACTTTTTATCCCGATAGCACGGTCCTTTGAGAGAATGTCGACCTGCATGCGAGAAGCCGCAGGTAAAAGCAAGTAATATAATAAAATTTTAAAGTACTTTTTGATGACATCGCATTATAAAAAGAAACACTTCAATTATCGCTACTGAGATAGTAGCAGTAATTGGAGCGTTTGGGTTTATAATTTTATTTAAAGGTTAATAAATAAGCAAAGTTATGTGGAACTATTTATATTTAAGAGTTTCCATTTTTTATGCAAAATAAAGATATCTGTTCTAAGACTTAGTAAGCAATTTCCACATGGAGCCTTTTCTCATCTTATAAAAAATTTATCCGCTAATTGGAACGGACATCACTTGAAATTTCCCATTGTAAATAAAAAAAAAAACTAATTATTTTTCTTTGACGAGGACGTCACAAGATCCGGTAAAACAAAATTACTTAGCTATAATTTTCTTAATTCCTCTCGCAGAATATTCATTGAATTCAATTATCTACTTTAAATTATAAAAGAAATTGATTCATCGCTTTAATTATAAAAGCGTCTCGGTAATGAGATTGACTTTGAATAATATTAAGTCAGTGAAGGCCTGTGAAGACTTATTTAAGTTATTTAATTGACTTAGGTTTACCAGTGGAGTAATTGCGTATCGCACCAACAATAAAAATGTCTTAATTAAATTTTAACAATTAAACAACATTCATTGCGTCATTAACGTTGTGGAGTAGACGAATTTTTCAAACGTATGAAGCAATTGATTAGGAATTTCCTTCAGAATCAATCCGGAGGGGATTGTCAAAGGCAATGTGTTACTCAATTAAGGTGGTTGTTCTTAAGCCCTAAAACATGGATTCTAGATGGTTAAGATTCACAATTGGACCCGTCAGGTGGCACGTCTGTCAGGTCCGCTAGTTGTTAATTAATACGTGGCACCTGGCACCTGTCCTACCGCCAGCAAGAGTAGATCAGCTAGTAACAAAAATAGAGTTGGCGAGCAAGGAAATCGATCGATCCCTTTCCGATTTTTTTTTGTTCGAATCTCATTTTACCGTAAACTATTGACCGACGTCTTTTTTGCTATATGCATTCTTTGACATATTTTCAGATCATCGAAGTAGCATGTGTCATACATAGGTATTATTTTACCGAACTATATTTCGCCGATTTACAAAATAACTTTTTGCTATTGGCCGAAGCCTCTATTGAACTTTTTTCATTTGCCAAATTATTTATTTGCCATAGTTTCACCACACCAAAACAAAATTTTGCGGAATATTATTTGATCACAAATATATAGCCGGTTACTTGGTAGCATTTTCAATATTAAATTAAAATAGTGTCATAAAAAGTCAATATGTTGTGCTACAAAACTGAGTGAGAAACGAATCGCTGCAAAACCGACTTCACGTAGTCTGCCCTAAATTACACTCTAGGGAGAGTGTAATATAAGCCCGCGCCTATGCGCGGATGGTTGGGCGGCCCGCGAGCTGAGCAGCAGGTGGTTTGAAGGCAAGCCGAAGCTGCGGTGGTGAGCGTTAAAACCATCTGCGACGATAAGCTCGCGTGGGGCCGCTCCAACCCCGTAGCGCCGGAGCCGTGACAGAAACAATGCTTGCTGCATGTTGCATGCTTGCTCGCTGCATGCCGGCTTGCATGCTGCATGCAATTAGTGTGCACAAACTTTCTAGGGGTTTGGTGAAATGAAAATAAGGTAATTAAAACAGTGGTATAATGAATGTTCGGAAACATAATACTTCGAACAAATGTTATTTCGGCTAAGTGTAACGTCGGTAAAAAGTTTTTGACCAAATGAAACGTCGGAGTAACGAAAAAAATCGAATTGATATAGGTCAACTGATACAGTAGCAGACGTGAACTTAGATGGAGTAAAAAAAAACGAAACGATAATAGTTGTAAAATTTTAGGTGAAATGAAATTCGGTCAAATATTTTTCGAACTTATGATAGGTACTTAACCGGCGAGCAACGAGCAGCGAGTGCGCGATGGCGAAGAGCAATTACTCGCTGGTATGCGTATGTACAGCAGAAATTCGAAGACCTGTGACATCTATCAACTCGCACTGGACCAGCGTAGTGGATTACGGCCCACTCCGCAGGAACATTACATGCTGAATATAATGATGATGTACCAAGCGTGATCGTAGTCTTTATTTCTCTCTGGACACTGTGTTATCATAGATTGAGTCTGGTCGTCTCTTTGAGTTTTTTAGAACTAGCTGTTCGAGCGAGCGAGCGAGAGAGCGAGTTAGCGAGTGTTCTGCCCGTTAAACGCGTGTCGCCGAGTGAGTACTCTCTTTTACATCCCTTGTCGCTGCGATAAACGAGTACTCGCCGGCCGCTGCCGGCCACCGCTGTGTAAATAGGCAGCGCTTAACTTTTACTTACACTACAGCTCTTATTGATTTCTTCGTTTTGATTTAAGAGAAAAAAACTGCTTTATTTTAATATCTTAGGCTTTATTTCTATCTCTGGAAACTGTGTTATCATAGATCGTGTCTCGTTGTCTCTTTGTATTTTTATAACTAGTTGTTGCACGCGGTTTCACCTCACAATGTACTTAAACTACGGACATCGATTTGTTTTTAAATTGTATCTCTACTTCAAGTTATTTCGCTTCAGGTAAGCTTTAATAATTTTCTTATATAAGTATGTTTTAGGGCTTTTTTTAAAGAATAATGTTAACATTTTTAGTCTCATATCCAATTGATAATCTTCCTATTCACGCGATAAATCATAATTTGTTTTTAATACATATTGTAGCTAATTGTAATATGTAAAAGTTGATTTACTAGACGTTTATGTATCGTTCTCTCGGAACCCGGGTTATGCATACGCATAATTGTTCTTCTAAATAAAATTATAAACTGAAAACTGTTCAAGTTAGTTAACTGCTAGTTTCAACAAATATCACTTTAGCAACATTTTAATTGTTTTAGGAGAATCTTTCACTCAAACATGGCTGGCTCAAACGTCAAGGCTGAAACAGTACAAAAGTGGATAATCGGTCATCCCGAGCTAATTTACGATCACGCTAGCCGATCTCTATATTGCTCGAAGTGTGAGAGCCACTTGAAAATTATAAATAAAGGCAATATCACAAGACACATCGAAGGCGCAGTACATCAAGGAAAATATAAGCGTCCGAATGAGGAGTTTTACTTCGACCTTATTAAGTTCCTGATCCTGTGCAACATTCCCTGGATGCAAATGAAAAACCGTTCAAGGAGTTTTTTCAAAAATATATGTGCAGTACTTGCTGTTGTGTTTGTAGTGATAGAAAAGTGCCCGATGAATCACAGTTACGTAAAGTTTATTTACATAAGTTTTATAAGAACAAAATTAATACTATTTATGAAAATAATAAAAATGAGAAACTATGGATATCGTTGGATGAGACCACTGATTTTTTAGGTAGATATATAGTCCATTTCTTAATAAAGCCACTGCATCCTAATAATAATTCAAGCCGGCCTTATTTGATTGCTTGTAAAATGTTAATGGTAGGAAATGGTCAAACAATCGCGCAATTTGTATTACAATGTCTAGAAAATTTATGGCAAGACTCTTTTGAATCAAAAGTTTACAATGTCTTATTGCTCTGCACTGACAGTGTAGCGTACATGCTGTCTGCAGGTCGAAATTTAAAAGTATATTTACCTGAAATGAAACATGTAACATGTTTGGCGCATGCTCTTCATCGTATATCAGAGAAGATAAGATCAGAATATAACGATGTCGATATTTTAGTAGCACATGTTAAAAAAATATTTCTAAAAGCCCCGAACAGAGTAGAGTTTAAAAGAAAAATATCCTGACCTACCACTGCCTCCGCAACCAGTAATTACAAGATGGGGTATTTGGTTGGAAGCAGCATTTTACTACGCTCAACACTTCGAAAAAATAAAAGATGTTCTAAACAACTTCAACAGTACTGGTTCAATAGCCATTCGCAATGCAAAAAATATTTTAGAAAAACCAAATTTACAGGAAGATTTAAAATATATCGAAGAAAATTACCGTATTATTCAAGTAGTTCTAAAAGAGTTACAAAATCAAAAATTATCCATAGTTGATTCACTTTTAATGTTTGACCAAGTGAGAGCTACCATTAACGAGTGCAACAGTGACAATATTAAAAATAAATTAGAATATGTTATGGAACGAAATCCGGATTTAGACACAATTAGAGAATACAGCGAAAGTATTGAAAAAAACGTAGCAAATAATCTCATAACTTATTTTAAATTTGCTCCATTGACGTCTACAGATGTTGAACGATCATTTTCCACATATAAATGGATATAAGACGTCAAAACGAGTACTTTAAAATTAGGAAATATTGAAAAAATTATGATTATTAATTTTAATTGTATTAACGTTGAAAGCCAAAATATGGAAATTGTACCCGATGAGGATTAAAAATAATTTATTTATGTTTTTGTTTAATTAAAAATAATTGTTCATTGAATTCAATCAATCATTCATATAATAAACGATTTTGTTAGCCTATCTGTATGTTTTTTATTTTATTTTATTCCATAATTCCAATTCCGGAACTTTTTCCGGTACTTCCCGCACATTATGGATAAAATGGCATATCCATATTATAATATCTTGACGCAAGTACATAAGATCAATCTACCTACTCCGACCTCTGATCATCAGCTGCCTAGGTTTTTCCCAACTATGTTGTGGTTGAGTTCCAGTCTAATCTGTTTTAATATGTATGACATAATCCACCAAAACAACCACCTAAACAAAAGAGGGAGCTCTTTTGTTTAGGTGGTTGTTCCCTCGCCCTCCCGCTCCGCCCAGAGCGGGAGAAGTTATTTGATGATTTCCCAGCCAAAAAAAAAAGAACAAAAAAGGGAGCTGCCATCCAATCACAAAACATAAAAGGACATTTAATTTTTTCAAGGGGGGGAGGTGTAGGTATATACTATACACATTAAAATAATTCTTAAATTATAAGCAAAGTTCCAAATATTATCTCACTAGTAATCCTACTATCACTACATAGTATAAAACAAAGTCGCTTTCTCTGTCCCTATATCCCTATGTATGCTTAAATCTTTAAAACTACGCAACGGATTTCGAAGCGGGTTTTTTTAATAGATAGAGTGATTCAAGAGGAAGGTTTATATGTATAATACACCGACCTCCACGCAGGCGAAACCGCTGGCAAAAGCTAGTAATATTATAAATGTGAAAGCTTAAAAAATTAAATGAAAATTAAAAATGCTTTATTAAGTAAATCACTAGTTGCTAACTAGTGATTTGAGCCTACTTTGAAAAAAAAAAAAAAAAAAGCAAATAAGCCCGTTTTAGGAGACTCCGCTCATCCGTAACTTATATAAATATCTTTTACTTGTTTTATGCAAATATAGGTAGGTAAAGGGAAAAGTGGTAATAAAAAATTTAAAAATAATAATAACAATAAAGCTAAACATTCAGTACAGCACGCACGCAGGCATGCAAGTAGGTCAGTTAGAGTGAGGGTGTGTGAATGCTTGTATGTTTAGATGTTTGGATGTTTGTTACTCAGAAAAGGCTGAATGGTTATAGATGAAATTTGGAACACAGATAGTTTGTAACCTGAAATTATACATAGGATACTTTTTATCCCGATAGTACGGTCCCTTGAGAAAATGTCGACCTGCATGCGAGCGAAGCCGCAGGCAAAAGCTAGTAATGTAATAAAATTTTAAAGTACTTTTTGATGACATCGCATTATAAAAAGAAACACTTCAATTATCGCTACTGAGATTAGCAATAATTGGAGCGTTTGTGTTTATAATTTTATTTAAAGGTTAATAAATAAGCAAAGTTATGTGGAACTATTTATATTTAAGAGTTTCCATTTTTTATGCAAAATAAAGATATCTGTTCTAAGACTTAGTAAGCAATTTCCACATGGAGCATTTTCTCATCTTATAAAAAAATTATCCGCTAATTGGAACGGACATCACTTGAAATTTCCCATTGTAAATAAAAAAACTAATTATTTTTCTTTGACGAGGACGTCACAAGATCCGGTAAAATAAAATTACTTAGCTATAATTTTCTTAATTCCTCTCGCAGAATATTCATTGAATTCAATTATCTACTTTAAATTATAAAAGAAATTGATTCATCGCTTTAATTATAAAAGCGTCTCGGTAATGAGATTGACTTTGAATAATATTAAGTTTTTGAAGGCCGGACCTGTGAAGACTTATTTAAGTTATTTAATTGACTTAGGTTTACCAGTGGAGTAATTGCGTATCGCACCAACAATAAAAATGTCTTAATTAAATTTTAACAATTAAACAACATTCATTGCGTCATTAACGTTGTGGAGTAGACGAATTTTTCAAACGTATGAAGCAATTGATTAGGAATTTCCTTCAGAATCCTCCGGATTGTCAAAGGCAATGTGTTACTCAATTAAGGTAGTAGTTCCTAAGCCCTAAAACATGGATTCTGGAAGGTTTAGATTCACAATTGGACCCGTCAGGTGGCGCGTCTGTTAGGTCCACTAGTTGTTAATTAATACGTGGCACCTGGCACCTGTCCTACCGCCAGCAAGAGTAATTCAGCTTGTAACAAAAATAGAGTTGGCGAGCAAGGGAATCGATCACTTTTGCGATTTTTTTTTGTTCGAATCTCATTTTACCGTAAACTATTGACCGACGTCTTTTTTGCTATATGCATTATTTGACATGTTTTCAGATCATCGAAGTATCATGTGTCATACATAGGTATTATTTTACCGAACTATATTTCGCCGATTTACAAAATAACTTTTTGCTATTGGCCGAAGCCTCTATTGAACTTTTTTCATTTGCCAAATTATTTATTTGCCATAGTTTCACCACACCAAAACAAAATTTTGCGGAATATTATTTGATCACAAATATATAGCCGGTTACTTGGTAGCATTTTCAATATTAAATTAAAATAGTGTCATAAAAAGTCAATATGTTGTGCTACAAAACTGAGTGAGAAACGAATCGCTGCAAAACCGACTTCACGTAGTTTGCCCTAAATTATACTCTACGGAGAGTGTTATTTAGGCCCGCATAGGCGCGGATGGTTGGGGTGGCCCGCGAGCTGAGGAGTAGGTGGTTTGAAGGCAAGCCGAAGCTGCGGTGGTGAGCGTTAAAACCATCTGCGACGATAAGCTTGCGTGGGACCGCTCCAACCCCGTAGCGCCGGAGCCGTGACAGAAACAATGCTTACTGCATGCTTGCTTGCACGTTGCATGCTGCATGCAAATAGTGTGCACAAACTTTCTAGGGATTTGGTGAAATGAAAATAAGGTAATTAAAACAGTGGTATAATGAATGTTCGGAAACATAATACTTCGAACAAATGTTATTTCGGCTAAGTGTAACGTCGGTAAAAAGTTTTTCGACCAAATGAAACATCGGAGTAACGAAAAAAATCGAATTGAGGTCAACTGATACAGTAGCAATAAAGTATTTGAATTTGAATTTGAATTTAGCAGACGTGAACTTAGATGCAGTTAAAAAAACGAAACGATAATAATTGTAAAATTTTAGATGAAATGAAATTCGGTCAAATATTTTTCGAACTTATGATAGGTAACCGGCGAGCAACGAGCAGCGAGTGCACGACGGCGAAGAGCAATTACTCGCTGGTATGCGTATGTACAGCAGAAATTCGAAGACCTGTGACATCTATCAACTCGCACTGGACCAGCGTAGTGGATTACGGCCCACTCCGCAGGAACATTACATGCTGAATATAATGATGATGTACCAAGCGTGATCGTAGTCTTTATTTCTCTCTGGACACTGTGTTATCATAGATCGAGTCTGGTCGTCTCTTTGAGGTTTTTAGAACTAGCTGTTCGAGCGAGTGAGCGAGTTGGCGAGTGTTCTGCCCGTTAAACCGCGTGTCGCCGAGTGAGTACTCTCTTTTTTATCCCTTATCGTTGCGACAAACGAGTACTCGCCGGCAGCGGTGTGAACAGGCAGCGCTTAACTTTTACTTACACGGGATCACAATCTTTTGTACGTTTCTTGAGCGAGAAATTGGTTGATAGCTAGTCGTTTCTTCGCTGCTGGTGAGACAGGTGCCTTAGACTTGGCCTCATACTTATGGAATCTAAAGAAATCTATCTGTCTTTTGTATGTCGTCATTAAAATTAAAACTTTACTCCGACCTACTTGGATTCTTGTGATAATTAAACTAAACTAGGGATCGTTTTATCTTCAGGCGTCATACCTACTTCTTTTATCAGAATACGAACGACCCGCTCCTGCTTTACACGGTTTTTATGACTTGACAAAACATTAAAATTTCTTAATTATATTTAAGTTAATTATAAGTACTCAGAGATCTTTTGAAGTTAATTTTCTTAATGATGATAAAAACTGTGTCAAAATCCGTGGCGTACTTTAGATCTTCTTCTTTTAAAAGTAAAATTATGTTAGACTCGCTGTTGTCTGCAACTATATCTGCGATCCAGCATGAAAAAAAGACTATGTACTTCTCCAGATCATGTTCCAAATCCCATGTGCCAAATTTCATCCAAATCCACGCCAATCATTTTCGCTAAGAAACTCTTACAGCATTCGAGAAAAAAAACCTGTACTATAAAAGACTATTTCGATGCAAGATTTCGTAGCGAAAATTTATATATATATAATTTAAGAATGACGTATATCAACACCTTGACGGATGCAGGTGCCTAAATCGCCACCATGTAATATTTACAGAAGCCAATACACGTATTTACTTAGATAATATAACATGACAATATTAAGATTAAGGCACATTACATGATTCACTAACTAGGGTTTCATATTCGTCCGTAACAAACTAGCAACATATCGGATAAAGGGTTTAGGGGCGGTCCGTGGCTTGTTAGTGGAAGGTCGTATCAAAGCCTTTAACGATGCCTACGTCCCTAATTGTGGTATCTTTAGATGAATGTCATGGGTCAAGAAGAAATAGGATGAGAATATACCAATAGGTAAGTATGTAGGGGTAAGTTCGGCGCTGGAGTAAGACCGTATGAATTAAATTCACAGCTAATTTACCAATACAGCATGCTTTTTTTTCAATTCACATAACATTTAACTTACGTTAAAGGATATCGTTCTGAAAAAAAGAAAACTACGGAAAAGTTGCGTAACAGAATTTTTTTAGAAATCTCGTAACGAAAGAAGCGTTACCTACGTTCGAAAAAGCATTATGGTGTTTAGAGAGAGACAGATAGTTTTCATGGTTTTCGAGTGTATTGAAGCCGATAGTGAGATCAAAATAAAGTTTCAGTAGGTATTTCAAAGATAGAGTAAATACGTTTTATTCGGAATTAAAAAATAGTGTAAACAAAGAATTCCTGACGGAGGCCACCCGACCCCACGAATTTTTTCTTTCCTTTCTTTGTAAAAAAAATTCTAAGAGAGACTTCTAACACATTATCATTATCAGCTCATCAGGGAGTTCACAAGCGACAGCTCATCAAAATTCAAAGTTATGTAACAAGCTCGGATCACAACTAGCTTTTTCATCACTAAAAAACTTTTCGACATAAATCGCGACCTTTTTCGTCAGTTCATATGAATTAGGTACTTCTCATGAATGAGCTCGTATGTGGGTATAGGCCTATGAATATAAATGAGATTAAAAAAGTTATTTTATGACTTGTTCAAATAATTATATTATGAAAGTTATAACGTGTCACACTCACCTTTTGAGGCCTTAAAAGTTTTACTTATTCATGTATGAACACGACTGTGTTATTTGATGCGGTTGCTAGAGTTCATTTTCATTGACAATGTTTCCCAACTAGTTTCTGACCGCGACTTTGCTCGCATTTTAGTCAACAATACAACAAAATATACCCCATGGCACTCAACTATAGTGTACCTTTCTGCCAGTGAAAGATAAATCGCAGTCGGATAAATAATTCTAGATATTACTTCCTAGATCCCAACTTCAAACCTTACCTCTTTAAAATAATTGAGATTTCATAGCTTGAGTTACGCTTAAAACCTTGGGCACGGCAATCAAAACAGTTCGTAAGCAAGAGAACCAGCATCAGCTTCCACGCCTTTTCCCAATTTTGTTAGAGTCAGCTTCCAATCTAACCGAATGCAGCTGAATACCAGTATTTTGTATGGAGCGACTCTGACCTCCACAACCCAGTTATTGGGTAATACGATACCCTTTGCTAAGACTGGTATTCAGACTTTTGAGCTGCTCACGACCCCTAACGACTGTCAAAGATCCGCGAAATACAACCGGGACCAACGGCTAAACGTGCTTTCCGAGGCATGGAGGAGTCTTGGTATGTAAAGATGGTTGGACCAACCGCGGCAAGCTTAGCTTGCCCTGACAAATTAAACTGTGTGGCTGTTATTACTTAACAACAAGCCCCTACAGGCAAAACCTGCACCAAATTAAAAAAAAAATAACTGTACTTTAAACTACCCATACCCGATTTTCTTTTGGGTAGACTCAGGCATCGCTGACATTTTATTAACAATTTAAAACAAGTCAAAGCCAACAACATACCCATACCACATTCAGTATTTACACACACATACAAACTACATTACTCACGCCTTCTTCTCATGGGGTAGACAGAAACTGGAGAATTCCACCTGCTACAATCCTAACATACTCCTTTTGGTTCGTGTACGTTCATACATCTGGTCTACCACCATCATATAATACATAGGCACACATACACCTGATCATTCTTAAAAACATCACTAATGAGGTCACTATATATATCCTTTTAGGGCGTCCTCTCTCGGGATCCAATTACATCTGCTTTGTTACCCTTTGTTAGTCGCCTCTCAAATACACGTCTTCGTATAAATACAAGAATTACCACAATGACATAATACTAAACAGAAAACATTGATTGAGTATGATTAATATAAAATAAAACTAATCTGAAACTAATAGAAGTAAAAATAATAAAAACATAAAGATATTTTAATAGAAATTATGAATTTAGGATTGTTATTTACCTAGTTCTGCTATAATTTTTAACCGACTTCAAAAAGGAGGAAGTTCTCAATTCGCCGGAACCTTTTTTTTTAAATGTATTTTCCCCGATTACTCGAAGATGGCTGGACCGATTTGGATTATTATTGTTTTTGTTTGAAAGGGTATACTTCCCAGGTGGTCCCATGATCATCAAGTCCGGATCTGATGATGGGATCATGGAGAAATAGAGAGAACTCTTCAAATTTTATAGGCACATTTGCAGCTACTTGGGTAGTTTTTGGAAGAATACTTTCTCGGAGTGGTCCCATTTCAATTTGGTGAAGATCTGATGAAGAACTTCGGAGATAGGTAACGGAACTCCTCAATAAATGATAGCAAATGGACTGGAATTGCCAAAATCTCATGTCTGTCTATTGTTTACATCAGTTCATAACATATCATCACGCCGGGACGCTGTAAAGGGGTAAGCACATGTGAACCACTAAAAAGTGAAAAATAAAAACTTTCTTCAAAAAAAAACAACCGACTTCCAAAAAAAACATTAAAATGTGAAAAATAACTTGAATTTCGGAAGGCGGGGACAAAAAATTAAAATACTTACTTACCTTCCGAAATTAAAGTTATTTTTCACATTTTAGTGTTTTTTTTGGAAGTTGGTTGTTCTTTTTTTTAAGTTTTTAACCGCAATACTTCGAAATTTGCCAGCAGAAACAGCAAAGAACTCGATATATGTCATAGGGAACGAGCCTGTTGCCAACAAACGGACACAAATTAAGACTGTGGGTTGTAACATAGTGTTAAAATATAGACTATTTAACACTATGCTATAACCCAGAATCTTAATTTACCTTTTCTCATGAATTGGGGTATCAAAAAAACAAACTGCCTCGTTGGTCTAGTGGCTCGTTGGGTTAGTAGTTTGTATGTAGGGGGTAATCTCTGAAACTACCAGTAGGATAAAAAAAGATATATGTCTTGCGACCGCAAGCGCTACGAGGTCCTGGGTTCAATTTCCAGGTCGGGCAGAGTGTTATTGGGTTCTTGTATCTGGAATTTCTCAGTAGGACTCCGGAGTCTGGATTTTTCAAATGTGTCTTAAACATAACTCTCAAAATGTGGTTGTACTATAGATACACCTCTGCACAACCCTTAGGGGAAACAAGGCGTGAAGTTTGGATTAGGTTCAGCCAAAAGTGACGGGACAGTTTAGTCAGTAAGAGTCTGATAGACTTCTTCACCTGCCCCAAGGCGGAGGACATTCATGAGGCACACACGCAAAAAAAAGGTGTGTAGGTATGTGATAAGGTTTTGTTTTCATTTTGTTACTTTCAAGGAACAATACTTCCTTACTTCCTATCAATAATTTGATTTAACGAAAAGTTAATTGAAAGTATGGCACCTGCACATGAAGGGTTCAAACGCAATATTGCTTTCTTCAAATACGAAATTCCATCATATTTCATCGGTGACTGAAGTGGCCGAAGTAATTGTTCGTTCTTCACATTGAGTTGAAAATAAATGTTTTGGGGCTTGGAAATTGGCGTCATCTATACAAATAAATAAAATCGAAGTATCTACGTGTAATGTCAAAATAACAGCTTTTTACTAAATACATAATTATGAAAGTATACGATACCTACTTTTAACAAAACAAAAACATTAAATTTCGGTCTGTCTGTATGTTCCGGCTAATGTCCAAAATGGCTGTACCAATTTTATGGGGCTTTCATTAGCTGATAACTGATGTTATAAGGAGTAACATAAGCTACTTTTGACCCTGTAGCATGTTGCCGTGGGATAATTACCGACATCCACGCGGGCAAAGCCAATGGCAGCAGCTCGTATAAAAATATAGAACTAATGCGAGGCATGTGCCCCAGCAGCGGAAACGTTATACGTCGGTTATGCAAGGCTTCTGACGAACGACTAAACATATTTTTACCCACTATTTAATCCATTTATTTTCCATTTAAAAATCTTTCGTTAGTTTTCAGTTTCTATCATAGAAGGAACCCTTGTGCAAAATTATATGCTTCTCGACCCTGCGGTTTAGGCTGTGCGTTCTCCGACAGTGAATGAATGAATTCAAGAATTGGAATACGCCGTGTGATGGGATGTTTCCAACAGAACTCTCATAGGAACTTTTACCTGGCTATAAAACCCTTAAGGGGATGAATTTTTAAGTATTGTCCTTTAGTCCATACTTTCGCTGTATAAGAAACTTTTAGGCATCATTTCATGCTTCTAGGCCCACGCGGTGGCGATTGAGGCTATGCGTTGACGAATTTAAGATTTTTTATTAAGTCAATATAAAGTAATGAGAAAACCCTAGTACGTCACGTTATTATCATTTTAACACACCTTGATCCTATGACTGTTATTGTTACAATCCAGTACTATTAGCAAATTTTCTATGATCTGTAGAAGAAAGGTTGCAGCCGGTTGGCTGAATGAACATTAATTTTTTGATCACTGTACTTACCTTTTATTTGGAAGTACCAATTTTTCAGTTTATTTGAAATTTAGGTCTAACATAACATAGCATCACGCCTTGTTTCCCTCAAAGGTGGGGGCAGAGGTGTACCTATAGTAATAAGGGCGACCCTATTACCATCAACTGGGCACAAATCCAGACTCTTTAAGGCTATGACTGAAAAAATCTTGATGGAAAAACCTTAAAACACTTTGCCGTATCTCTAAAATCTAGGTCTACGTTTTTTTTATACATGAAATATAAATCTGGCTGCAGTATTACTCAATTTTCCATGCGTTTTGAACTTTTAGCCGTTTTTTATCCACTCGGACGTTCGCCAAAATAAGTTTGTAACCACAATTTTTAAGCTTAAAAGTAGAACAACCAATTTTTATAATAATAACGATCATTCGCTTATTTCCTGGCCACACTCCAATTGCAGAGTTCTCTTCTAAAGTAAATTTAATTAAGAAACTGTTTCAAGTGCGAGGTTTTCACTCCTTCCGATGTTTTGTGGTGTTCTTCCTGATTTTATACTTTTTTCTCAAACCCAACTTGTTCTTGCTATGGAGAAAGTATCTAGTTTTAATAATAAAAGTTAGTAGTAAAACCGTTTTTGCTGTTGACTCATGAAAAAGTTCTAATAAAGCTTTTTCTTCAGTGGACGAGAACGACTGAGCTATTTGCTTAGATTCATCGATGTTGGATCTTTTCAAGGTTTTTAACGTTTTATTCTCTCTTGGATTGAGTTACTTTAATGGTAAGTAATATTTTATTTTTGTCGTCTTTTTTTTGCTTTCTTTACATAATCTAGCGCAGCGTAATATTTAGGATATCATTTCTGATTATAATACAATGGAGTTTTCGTTGGATGCTAGAACATTGACTACTATTTAAAATATTTCAAATGTTGTCAACATTTATTCCAGAACAATATTTAACTTGTGTGCTAAATTAAATAGAACCAAATTTTTGTTTGTATGACCATTAAATATAAACATATGCCATGGTCTCTGTAACACCATGAACCATAAGGCTTTAGGAGCTAAAGCCAATTTTGGGGTTCATTCGATTAATGGAGTCAGCACCCTAATTGTGTCACAATTAATGAGAATCTGAACCATTTTGAAGGTTACTAAGGTTACTAATCCATTATTCCATATATTCGAAAAAAATGCCTGCTTAGCAGCGTAAACAACGCCATGAATGATGTGGAACTGTCAAAATGAAAGCGATTCCTACTCATAGTGTTTTACGCAATTACCCCTCTGGTGAAACCACGCTGGGGTCGATGCATTTCATTCATTCATAACTATCAAACATGCAAACACTAATCTTAGCAATTGCTTTTAATTTGAGCGTCTTAAATACTTTTTTATAAATACAAAGACCAAAAAATCACATAACCTGGTCCTTACATTCGCACATCGTTCTAAACCACATTCCAACGTTTCCTAACCGTGTATGCTGTAAGTGGGTAATGTTAACACTGTCCGGTCACAATAGGTTGGTCAGAGCGGTACATCCGGGACCGTGTCTCGGTCTCAGCGATTCCTCCGGGATGTTAGCGAGTAAGTGATTGTTCTGCCGCATTCAGCATCGTAGGAGTGTGTGAATTGTTTGAGAAGAATTATGTAGGCGAATAGGGAATATATTTCTGATAGCCATGAATATATGTAGTAAGTAATTTGTAAGTTTAAATTTACTGATAGTTTTTTCGATTAACCAGTATCATCATCAGTCTACAACAGTTTATTTCTGGACATAGACCTCTCCAATTGCACGTCATTTAGCTCGATACTCCGCAACTCATCCAGCTGCTACCAGCCACCCTGCGAAGATCGTCGTCTTAACCACTATGAGAAACCAATTTTTCAATTACCATTATACATTATTTTAATCAAGTACGGCGAAGCTTGCCGTTTGGCTCATCTAAAATGTACCTAATCATGCAACATGTTTTTGAAATGTTTCTTCAGTAACCATCTTGCAATAGTTTGGCCATTTAAATAAAACAGTCTGCGTTATAAACGAGCAAACAATTGTTCGAACAAAAATCTTTCAAAAACCTTAGAACATTTCACTCGAAAGGGAACCGCACTATTATTATTCAGATCAGCCCAAGTCCCGGATGTTTTTGCCTTCTCCTGTATCTATTCCTTTCACCGAATTACTTAGAATGAGCCCCGCCTGTTCCCAGTTCGCCTTTTTTCTTCCAAAAAAACTTTGAAGTCATTAGTCTCGGCGTATTTAAGTTGCCCTATTGTGGGTAAAAGGACCACTGTCATATTAAAAGGCCCGTTTAGAAAGGTAATGCTTTCCGTCTGGCGGGATTGTTAGATTTACTTTGGGATTTCTTTTTCTTTACGTACGAGTATTTGTGGGTTAAAAATGGTCTAGAAATCTAGATATTAACTGTAACGAATCAGTTTTGCTTTGAACGGCAGGCTATGTCGATTTTTAATTCTGAATCCGATGGAACCCGATTTTCATGACGATTAATAATAGTCATGAAAGATGAAAATGATCAGTTCTTTAACCTCATCATCTTCCAAGACTTTTCCTAATTATGTAGGGGTCATTTTCATGGAGAGACTGCTATCTCATTCATGGAGTGACTGCTTATCTCACCTTCTCACCTAGTTACTGGGTAGCACCTGCCTAGTATTTTCCCAACTATGTTGGGGTCAACTTCCAGTCTGACCAGATGCAGCTGAATACCAGTATTTTACATGGATTCGCTGCCTATCTGACCTTCACGACCCAGATACCGGGTAACACGATACCCCGTGATAAGACTGATCTTTCAACCACTTTGTTGAATTGCAATTATTCTCAAGCACAGCATTCACACGAAAGCCTGGTGAACCTTCGGTCAGCGATGCCTTTGCATTAGACAAAGACATAATGCATCCTCTATAGTCTATACTCATAGCGGACGCATGGTGTCTTTGTCTCTGTTATTTATACTATCGTATGCACAAAGCGAATGCGTGTCTACGCATTTGGAACGTGACTTACTGGTAATCCTTGTAAGCTCGTGATTGTGGATATAAGCCATGGTATTATCGTTATAACAATGTTAGGATAAAACACTAGGATTGCTGTATGTATATAGCTTATTTATTCACTTTGTATCGTCAAGTTCAGTAAACTAATTAGGCTAAGCCGACTGAGCTAGAGCTGTGTAGCTGTCTTTTGCTTTCCGCTTGTTTTTTTATGCGGTAAATGTGCTTTGTCTGAGTTATCCACAGCGAGTTTTTTTTTTTTGAGTTCCGAATCCTAAGTGATGAACGTACTTTAAAATTGTAATATCTATCAATAAACAACTCCGAGTAAAACAATAGCAAGATAGATAGCCTTTGCTTTAAACTAGGTTAAATTAATTCGGCTTCCTATCTTTCATTGGAACCCTCAGTAGTTTTGGAGAAAAAGTATAGGAAAATAAATCATCTATTTTCATTCATAACTTTAAAACATTTTTTTTTATTCCATTTGACATGTAACATGGTACCTACATTTTGCCCCCCAAAAGTGACCCCATATTCAAACTTCATTTAACCATTTCATATTTTTCAATACAGTAGTTTTGGAGCAAATCGGCTATGTCAGACGGACAGACAGATAGACACACGAGTTAAGAGTTCCGTTTTTTTTTATTCAATCGTACGGGTCTCTAAAAACATGCAAACTAACAAACTATCTCATTTATATTACAAGTACGATAGAAGGAAACATTTGTTTTACGCCTCAACCAGTAACACAACATAAAAAGAGATCGTGTTAACGTTCGAAAAGCCATCAAAATGTCATCAACCATTTGTTTATGTTTATCCAAACATTTGAATATAACGGCCGTAAATAAAAAGCGGGAGTGTGATTGAGAAAACTTGCTACAAGTTCCGCAATTGATAGCTCTTTGGGGAAACTTCAAAGATATTTTTATATTCAGTTAGTGGCAACTCAAGTTCACAAGTAAAAGAAATATAACAGTTATAGAGCAACTTGTTATTTATACAAAAGTTGCTTTGTGAATTCTTTCCGTTATGATATTTAGTGAATGATTTGTTGGTTCCGTGTTTAGAATATGATTTGCTATTGTTTTGCTGTTTTCTGATAATGTACGATGTTTCCGTAGTAGGGCAATTTAATTAGCCATTTGTTGTTTGGCATTTTCTGTTGTTTTTTGATGATGTGGAAATGTTCTTTCAGTTTCAGTGTTTTCTAATCTATCACTTTATGATCCGCCTCTGCTGCGTTTTGTAAGACTTGACATAACTTCGAGATTTCTTTATCACCTGTACCTTCTGCAGGAGACGCCCTGGGTGTCGGGAATCCCAGGCTGATTCCCGGCCACCACAGGTGCGGGCTTGCGGACGGCGAGTAATGGGTAGCTCGCTGTCCGGAAGGACCAAGCCCAGGTCGCCGGCACGTTGTGTTCCACGCGCGCCTCAAAGGGATGTCAGCACCAACTGGTGGGGTCCGCAAGGGCCGATGCCTGCCAGGGGTGCGGGTTGTTCGAAAGAGTTACCGTTGCCCCTGGCACACAGGCAACCGAGGGAACACGGGTGGGTTTTAGTCAGTAAAAGTCTGACACGCCCTCCTGCTCCACCCAGAGCGGAAAAAGTTATTTGATGATTTCCTACCCTCAAAAAATAAAAACATAGCCTATAATGTTCCTATTTTTGAGACACAGGCCACTTCTCGGTGAGAGGGCTGTATCCACCACAAGGTGCGGGCCCAGTGCGGGTTATTAGATGTGACGATGTCTTCAAAGTTTTAGTTCTGGGACATGTTGATTTCCTCACGTTACATGTAAGTTTAATATGAATATATTATACACGTATACCTTTTGGAATAAATACTCTAAATGATGGTGAAATGCGAAATAAAATCTGTTTTGTAGTTTAGACGAAACAGTCAGACACGTAAAGTAACTTCAATTTATAAATGTATAGATTTCTACAGATATATCTGAGACTGTTAGACTAGGCCTCTAAGAAATGATTCTGGAGGTTATCTTGCAAATAAAGTCTAAAGTCGTTTTTCCTTCTATTTTTTTTTTGTTTCTCATTCAAGTAACAAAAAAAATGAGGTAAAAAACTTCTTCATGATTATACGAGTAGTTTTAACTTCGAAAAAAGGGGTAGTTTCTCGATTCGGTTGTTTTTTTTTTTACTTTTAGTTTGTGACCTCAGAACTCCGTCATTTATAAGCCGGTGTGAAAAACAAAGAAAATACAAAACCAAAGACACCGACTTTGGAAATTAAAGTTATTTTTCACTTTGCGGCCGGTCGGTCGGTTTGGATCGTCGGTTGTTTTTTTAAAAAAAAAAAAACGTTTTTCAGCATGACTTAAAAACTCAAATCACCGAACGTATTTAGATTTTTTACAAACTAGATGCCTCACATACGAGACAGTACACCTATATCATAGATATGTCAATATATTTTTTCTCAAAATTGGATGGCTCATAGTGTTCCTGCATAACAAAACAAAATCCTATGTCATGTTTTGACTTTTATCAAACGAGCGACAACCCAAACCAACCTTTATTGTGAACGTGTTGTTTACATAACGTACATAAATATCTTTTGTCATGAGTTTTTTACTACTCATACACGGTACAGTCCCATATTATTTTTACAGATTTTTTTCCTATATCAGTTTTGGGATGGACCTACCACCACAGTCTGTACAGAGCTCGTGACTAAGTAATAACAGCCGCATAGGTTGCTCCTTTAGGTTAAGGTACTTGTATGAAGGTTGGTCCGTGGATGGGTGACCATTTTTTCATGCCGAGATTCCTCCGTGCCTCGTAAATTACCCGGCTAGCGGTCATTCGTGGGTCTTTGATAGTCGTTACGGGCTGTCAAAAACCCAAAAGTCTGACAACCAGTTGCACCAAGGGGTATCATCAAACTCAAACTCTACAGCATTTATATCAATTAAACAATTTACAGGCACTATTGAACTGTCAAAAAATCGATCAGTTGCAAAGTTGAAGCAGCAGCCCATTCCAAAACGTAGATCTCTATGGAGAAGAACGGGCAAGAAACTCCAGGGACACTCTTTTAAATCAAGATATTACAAAATCCTGGGTACATTATTCTCTGTTTTTCTATGTTGCTTCTATGTGTGAGAATAATGTAAAGAAATGAAGAAAGAATTCTAAATATAAAATTAAAATAAAGCCCTGGAAGTTAGGAGATGACCAGTCTCAACCGACGGCGCCCGTTTACGAACTTGACGCGTGGTAGCACCATCCAGCTCAACCATTTTGTAAGGAAACGAATGATCGTATTACCCAATCGGGTTGCAGTGGCGAAGGGTAAAATTATGGCCAGGGTAAGCCTTTCCAAAAAACAAAATACACACCGCGTGATACAAGCTTAAAGTTTTGACAGAAGATAAGGCCCCACTTTCACTGATACTGAGTTACTTCGTGCAAGCATATTTCCAGTAATTCTTAAGAGAAACACATATAAAATAATTGCACTTTGAAATAATGTAGGTATTGTGCATCGGTGGGATTTCTTAAAGGTAAGCCGATGGGAATTGGTTTGTATTGATCCGTCGCCACTGTTGGGTTGGGCTGGGTCGTGGAGGTCAGATCGTCCCTCCATGTATATTACTGGTATTCAACTGCATCCGGTTAGACTGGAATCTGACCACAAAATAATTATGAAAAGGCTAGTCAGATTGTTTTAGATGTGCACAGTTAGATAAACATATGTACGAAGTTTAATTTACTGTAGTATTGCCCTCCCCTCCTGTGTTATATAAGCCGGAATGTTTGTCCACTTAATCGTGTATGTAATGGCAGTTCACAGGGCATGCTAATGTGTAGCTACGATTTAAACAAGATTGTAGAAACCTTTATATGTAGCTCTCATTGATTTAGTGTCACGAAATGGTTGTTATATTTTGACAATACGATTGTTTTTTTTTTCTGCTTTAATACGCGAATATATTACAAGGCAAATGTGAGTGGTAACGCTGGGTGAGGGATGCCATAGAATAACATATAATGACCTTATCGCTGATGTTTTTCAAAAAGGTCAAGTTAATCACCGCGCACACGTGTTAGTGTGTGTGTGTGTGTGTGTGTGTGTGTGTGTGCGCGCGGGTGTGTATATGTGTGTGTGTGTGTGTGTGTGAGGTCCTGGCAACCGGGGCGTGCGTGTATGACCAAATCTATGAACGTAAACAAAGTAAAAGAAGTATACAACGTGTAACGGAAAGGGTATATACATAGCAAGGGTACGGCTTCTTTGGATTATATCAAACGATATTGGAAGGGTTTTTTAATCCTGTCTCTACATGTTCGGAAGTTATAAGAATTTTTAATACATTGATACCAGAAACCAAAATTTTCAAATTGAAATAAACACATCACTCGGAAGAGATTTATCGTGACATTGGCAAGTAACGTGGAAAGTTATTGGCCTACGTAATGCGGTGACGCGTTTGTTATGATTTGAATTCAAGAAACATATGAAACCGAAAATTTGGTATCAATGCTTAGAGTATTTTATTATAAACTGAAACTCTGTATTGTGATTCTATACCAGCTGTCATCTTCAGTCCTTAAGGATAGCAATAGGGGTTCTGTTACACTCTGTATAAGGATGACGTAGCAGGTGTCTTCCTCTAGTTTCCAGTTACACCATGGAATGAAGGCGTGAGGTTATGTTTATGTTTGTGTAAATTAAAAAATAAAGATGAAAATAGCTTTGAAGTAATTAAAGTTGGATTTCGGTTGGTTTGGTTTGGAGAGAAGGTTTAGTAAAGAGAGGTTTAGTTAGCAAAACTAACAAAAAGAAAATAAAATAGGTACGTTCCTATTTCAAAATGTCCCTCTACATTGTTGACATTATTTGCGAGCTAATTAAAATGATCGTGTCTCATTAAAAAATGGATCAGCGCCGGGAATATTTTCGCGCTATGATTTTTGACGATATCAAGTGTCGCCTGAAACCGGACGAATCGTATGATATACTTCAAATGGCATTCATGGATGAAGGCCCTTCTAAGGCCACCGTGTATCGTTGGTATAACGAATTCAAGCACGGTCGACTAACTTTGGGGGATGAAGAAAGAAGTGGTCGCCCTTTGACGGCTGTTACGGAAAAAAACGTGCTAGCAGTGAATAAATTTAATCCATGACAATAGGTGACTCACGTATCAAGAGATTCAGCACATACTGCAGGTTGGATCGGGAAGCCTTCACGAAATTCTACACGTGTATCTTCGCGTGAGTAGTTTCAAGCTGGGTGCCGCACAACCTTACCGATGCTCAGAAGCAGGCGTTCGAGCAGGCTGTAAACGAGGTGTCTGCGGCGGACTGGAAAATGTGTTTCGAAAACTGGTTCAGACACATGAAACTTTGTATAAAGGCTAGTGGAGAGTACTTTGAAAAGATTGAATAAAAAAATATTTACCTACTGAACATTTTTTTTTTTAGTTTTCGCAAAACTTTCTGAGTGTCCGTCCCACGTATTAGGATTTAAAACTTAGAAAATCGTATTTTTATAATTTGATTGTAGTTAAAACATCTAAAGAGGTTCTGCTGAAAACCATTTATCATCGTCATATCAGCTGAAAGACGTCCACTACTGGACATAAGCCTCCCCCAAAAGGGGAGGGATTTGCCATAATCGCCACGCTCGCCAGGCGGGTTGCCGATTGCAGTATGGTGGTCAAAAGCAAAGAGAAAGCTGCTCTAGGAAGTCCCTTAGTCACCTTCTACGACACCCACGGGAAGAAATGGGATGGTGCTATTCTTTTACGTCCGGCACCACATGAAATCATAACCATTATCATCAGTATATTTTTCTAATTAAAACACTGTGTTTCATTTCATCATATGACTGGTACAACTAAACTAATTAACCTCACCCCGGATCGGGGACTTTTGTACGAATTCTCCTCATCCACTTAATTCAAAATATATATGTTTCTATAGTTTCAACACATCTAAAGAGAATGCTAACTTATTGCCTAATAAACTAAGTATCAATGAATATTTGCACCAGTAAACTCACAACTTGACCTTAACCTAAAAATGCTACAAGTATCCTCGGTCTACCCCACTGTTCAATTCTCCAGACACCTTTTTGAAGAGACAAATGGATTGGTGTACATAGTATAATAACTTTGTTTTATGTGAAAACAATGTTACTGTCCGTACTTTTGACACAAACATTATCTTTCTTTACATAATCTCTTAAAAGTCGCGGAGGAGAGAGCATTTTTATTTCAAGATATAAATTCACTATTTAAATAGTTTGACTTGTGAGCGAGGAGTTCTGCGTTCGATTCCCAGGCCGGCCAAAGTGTGTTCTTGAGTTTTTCCATTAGAAATTTCTCTGTAACAGCCCAGTATTTGAAACTCGGCGGTGTGATAGCCCGGTGTTTTTGTATTGTTTTTTAGGGTTCCGTAGCCAAATGGCAAAAAACGAAGCCCATATGGATTCGTCATGTCTGTCTATCTGTCTGTCCGTTCGTATGTCACAGCCACTTTTTACCGAAACTATAAGAACTATGCTGTTGAAACTTGGTAAGTAGATGACGTATTCTGTGAACCGCATTAAGATTTTCACACAAAAATAAAAAACAACAATAAATTTTGTGGGTTCCCCATACATAGAACTGAAACTCAAAATTTATTTCCATCAAACCCATACGTGCGGGGTGGGGTATCTATGGATATTGAGGTTTCTAATATCATTTTTTTCTTAACTGAATTGTTTGTGTGAGAGACACTTCCAAAGTGGTAAAATGTGTGCCCCCCCCCCCCTGTAACTTCTAAAATAAGAGAATGATAAAACTAAAAAAATATATGATGTACATTACCATGTAAACTTCCACCGAAAATTAGTTTGAACGAGATCTAGTAAGTAGTTTTTTTTTAATACGTCATAAATCGTAAACCGCAATTTACCTTTCATTCAATCAACTCAAATCCAAAAAAAAATAAAAAATAAATCATTAACATAAACCTTATGCATAAACCATGAGCCATTATTTTCTAATAATAAATCGGTAATAGGTGCCTAAGTAAATAATAATTACAATTCGCGCGTTACTTGCTGCTACGGAACCCTTCATGGGCGAGTCCGACTCGCACTTGGCCGCTTTTTTTTGTGTATCTCTCACAGATGACCTTGAGAGGCCGTGACTACTTAACCGGACTTTCCTGTGGCTGCCTTAAGAAAACTTAAAGCCTCCATCCAGCCAGGGGCGTAATATCACTAAAATTTCTAAGCGACTGCACGCTGAGGGCACCCCCTGCGGGGTACGGTCCTCGACTCAGGGCGTCATTGATAGGGGGACAAGAGCCCCGTGCCATGGCGCGCACCTAATATCTCCAGTCGTGTCGGATTGCCGTCCCGTCGGAGTATGAGAGTGGGGGAAGAGAGCGCACACACTAATCTTTTGCACTATAAAAAGATTTTTACTTTTTAGTTATGGTAGATACTTATCTCACACCAATTCCTATACCGCTAAGTACTTGCTATGTAAACAATAGTGCTAGGAAATTTTAGAACATCATCAAGATACACTAAATGGATTAAATTTGGAGCATCGCAAAAACTACCCAAGCAAAGCAGCCCGAGGCATACGATATCCATAAAAAAAAAAAACTAAATCGATCAACAATTACCGGAGACATTGTTAAACATACATGCAAAAAAAAACAGACGAATCGAGAAATTCCTCTTTTTTGAAGTCGGTTAAAAATCTCCCGCGCCGTTAGCTAGTCTCCGCTGAGATTGGCCACAATAGCCGAAAATTAAAATTCGATCGGAATTAAAAATCAGCATTGCCATACAACGTGTACCTAATGCTGCCAGATTTTAGGGCACTTTTCCCATTGACAGCGATGCGGACGAAATTATTGATGCCCTGTGATTATTTTGTCCCTTTTTTATTGTATACATGTACATATAATTTCGACGGTCCCTACGTACAATTTCCTAAGTGATAGATACGTGATTTGCATGTTTTGTTTTCGTAACTTTCAGGCCAGCCTATACTATCATTTAGTTTTAGAAAAATAAGTCTAAGATGGCAAAATGCACTTTAAATCCATCATGACGTTACATAAACTAGAACATTGAAGCACTCTGCTGTAAAATTTGTCATTTGTAGTTAGGGGATTATACGTAGGGACCGTCGATTTTATGTCTGTAAGCCCGTGTAACATGTAAATACAAACAAAAAAATTACGCAAAAAAAAAACATTTAAAAAGTCGTGCTGGGGCACTATAATAGCAGTTTGAACAACAACAGTGAATCATAGGTGTTTATTTAGAATTTATTCAACTAATTGGAAACCATGCAATAGATAAATGTTTCACTAACGAGTTTTTAATCAAAACAACTCCAATTAAACGTGATAATAACCGCATTTATGTTAATAATTGTGATCTCTATAATTAGAGCATTTCGCGGTTCAACGAATGTGTTTGAATAAATCGGGGTTATAACAAAGTAAATGTTTCGTAATTTGCTAACTATCTGTTGTTGTGGTAATTATCTGTATTTCAATTGAATTTAATAACTTTGTGGCTTTTAATTTAAAAGCCACAAAGTTATTATATAGTATAGTATATATATTCGTTAATTAATTTATTTATACAAATAAATAATATGTGTATGTTTGTTATGTCAAAATAACAATACTAAAAGCATAAGAAAGTATAAATGGTACAGGGTCGGCGCAATATGTATTTTTCTTCCATATTTCTGTAGTAGTCGTCACCTCCCTTTCTAGCTATAACATCTCTCACACAGTCCATTTATCGGGTCTTTGGTCATTCCTTACTCGTGTAGCCCTCCACAACCATTCTCAAAACCAACCAATAAGAATTTTTGGTCGCTGTGATTAACTCAAGACAACGTTTATGTTCTTTCTTCAAAATTAGCTTAACTACTGACAGCTCATATGAATTACTTCATATCATTGTTTATTTCACTTGACTGCATAAACCATTTCTTTTTTTTTATTAATTAGATTTTCATTTATCGCTGAATGATGGTTTTATGCTATTATTGTATAGAATCAAGTTCTTCCAACATAACAGACAGCTGTGCTGCTGGGGAGTTTGTTGCGCCACTTCTTCTTCCAAGCTAAAGCACTAGGAAGTGGTGAAGGGCGGGCTTTTTGGGGGGACTGTCTTATGTAATTTTGACGTTCAAAAAGTGCTGACTCTCAGCCTAGTTTGAATAAATGACTTTTGTTTTTTTTTTTGATTTTGATTTTGAACAAAAAAACCACTTGTAAATTTTTTGTCTGTCTATTTGTTTCGACTAATCTCCGAAACGGCTGGATCAACGTTGACGGAACTTTCACTTGTAGATAGCTGATATTATAAGGAGTAACAAAGGCCCGGTAATTTTGTCCCGTGGTATCATTTCCGCTATGCACGCGGGCCAGGGGGCAGAAGGCACGGGAGCAGTGGTGGCCCAGTCGTAACGGCCTCGACTTACGACTTGTTGTTCGTAGGTTCGAGCCCAGACATGCGCTTTAATTCATCATCATCATTTCCGCCGAAAGAGGTCCACTGCTGGACATAGGCGTACCCCAAGCTCCACCACTTCGACCGGTTCTGTGCTTCCCGCATCTAGCGGACTCTTGCGGCCCTCACAAGGTCATCGGTCCACCTTGTGGGAGGCCTTCCAACTTTACGTCTTCCGGTACGCGGACGCCACTCCAGAATTTTTCGGCCCCATCGACCATCTGTTCTGCGAGCAATGTGCCCTGCCCACTGCGACTTAAGTTTGGTAATTCTTTGGGCTACGTCGGTTACCTTGGTTCTCCTACGGATCTCTTCATTCCTGATTCGATCACGTAGGGAAACTCCGAGCATAGCCTTCTCCATTGCTTCATCCTTGCTCCATCCTCTCCGCTTTACTTTGAGCAAATTATTTCAACACTACTGTCCATAAAACGGTGAAGGAAAACATCGTGAGGAAACCGGCATGCTAAAACCAAAAATTGGAAGACTGTGATATCTACCAACCCGCACTGGGCTCGCGTGGTGGATTACGGGTCACCCTCACTAAGCCTCCTCTCAGTGACAGGGAATGGACCATGTGTCCCAACAGTGAGAACAGTATAGGCTGATTATGCTGCCTCGGGCCACTCCGGGGGCCGCGCACTGGTAAAAAGATTCGCATATTGGTTTTCGTGGTCAAATCGAAACGTATTTAATCAATCAAAAGACATTTATTCAAATTAGACTGAGAATCAATACTTTTCGAACGTCAAAATACATAAGACAGTTCCCAAAACGCTCGCCCTTCACCACTTCCTAGAGCTTTAGCCGGGAAGAAGTGGCGCAAAAAACGATTAGAACTTCAGTGTCAAGTACATCAGTGAGTTGCGTAAAATACACACAAGACATACAGGAATTTGGTCTGAAAGTAATTTGGTGATGATAGTACTACAGAGTGTTTGGCAGAACATTGAACATACGAAAATGGTGGATAGGTGGGGTCATCTGCTACTTACTCAGCCCTAATTTATGTGGACCTGGCCCCCTGGACATTTAAAAATTTTTTTTTTGTTTTCTTCTAGTTTCACCAGTTTCTTAACTTTAAAGTGCAATTTTTAGGCAGATTCTTATAAAATGATTGCTTTATTCAGATGTTAGCTAGAAAAAAGTTATGAGTCCTCAAACTTACGGAAAGATGTAAAAAATACTTAAATCATAATTTCAACTTGCATTTTTTTTTAAATTGCCTGTTTTACCCATTTTTTATAAAAAATACACTTTTTAAAGTTAAGAAAGTGTTGTAACTAGAAGAAAGCAAAAAAAAAATATTTGAATATCCAGGGGGCCAGGGCCAAATAAATTAGTCCTGAGTAAGTAGCAGATGACCCCAGCTATCCACCATTTTCGTATGTTCAACGTTCTGCCAAACACCTTGTATATTAAATCTTCACCGCCAAGCACCAATGCTATTATCCGGATTGTTAAACATCTTCGATGTAAGATTTATTTCATGACGTAGAGCGTAAGCCATATTATTCTTTCTGCTTTACTATCAACTAGGGCCAAACAACACTACTTGTTTTTTGTTAATTTTGTGTTAGTAATAGGTAGACAACATGCAAAAAAGAGAAGCATATCAAAAGCTACCGAGGCCCTAAACTATGCTCAAAAACTGAAATGGAAATGGGCGGGGCATGTGGCAAGACTATCAGACAAGAGGTGGACCATAATGGCAACACAATGGAGAGGCCCAAGTGGGAAACGCCACAGAGTAAGACCGCTTACGAGGTGGGCGGACGACATCTGCAAAACGGCTGGCCCAAACTGCATGAAAATAGCCCAAAATAGAGAGGGCTGGAATTCTTTGAAGGAGGCCTTCACCTGCGGAGGGGTTCTTGCAAATTAATAACTTTCAGTGTTTAAGATTAAGATTAGTTCACCTTGGTATTGCAAGAAATAAAAGGCTTTTTTTTATTTTTTGTCATTAATTTACTTTCGGCGGATCACACACTTAAAAAAAGGATGAGGATCTTGCGCAATATGCTTCCCTTAACTACACCTTAACACTCGCCTGTTGTAATTGTTATTATTGAATAACAATTACAACATGCAAACCACCACCAAATAACCAAACAAACAAAAAAAACACACACTTAAGTATAGAATTCCACTTAAAACAAAAACAACACAAAAAACAGTCCAATATAAACCATTTCGTTCTTAATTCAAAACATTTCATATGTTTTGATGGATGAAAGAATAATAACATGATTGATTGCCGTATTCATTTGTTACTTATTTGTACTTGTACTTATTTTCAATGCCCTTCAGACGCCCTTGGGTATAATAGCTCCCATTATATATTCATAGGCGGCCAAATAATGATATTTAGTCACGAGATGAGAAAGGAGATGTTAGAATGAATACTTTAAGTAGTTCGAATGTTATTTTGGTGCAAAATGCTTGGTTCTTTTGAGGCGGAAAGTTACCTCATATTTTTGGAGGAGTAACTCGGTATTTTCGACTTTTAGGTACAATATCTTCATAGCTAATAACTAAGAAGACTACGCAAAATAAATCACATTACATGTCCGAATGCACATTAGATTCCAAAAATTGGAGTAGATGGCGAGAAATCGTGAGGCGGGTCACATCAGGCCCTTGACAAGAAACTTCTTGAGAACAACGACTGCTCGAACAAAAGTATTACGACGAAGAAGAATGAGACTACGTTTATTTGTTTAAGTGTAGATAATGTCCTTTTGAAGAAGGTCAGTAAATGAAAGTAACTAAAGAAGTAAGTAAATAATAGAAACAACTCCAACAAAAAGGAGGTTTAGAGTCATACAGGAATCGTCACAGAACAGGTTGTCCGTAGCACCCTGTATCTACCTTCATATTCAAAGCCTATCCTACCATAGTGCTAGTTTACAATACATATTTCCTCCACACGTTTCATAGCTGCATTGGCCAAGTTATATGGGTCTATACCGCCATACTTTTCGGTCCTTACATAAAAATGTCTATCAGATAAGTTATTGGGCTCGCGGATAACGTGACGTAGTTCTATACACGTTCCAGTTTAGAGATTTTACGACTTTGCCACTGTATGCATGTGTTTAGAAGGGTAAGTTTGTACAATCCTAGATAATTTTAATCATAATAGTGCACAGTCCGTTCACAGTTATTTTACCTCTGACAGCAGCAATCCAACGGCAATCTTATAATAAGAAAAATAAATATCGCTATGATGTTGACAGGCTTGTTAGTATCAGCATCCAAAAAACAACCTTACTTAAACGAGAACAAAGATCTCTTTGATTTTGACAGTGATACAAAACTAGAGGTAAATAAACTGTGAATCGATCTTCTACGTCGTTTTCGCGGTGCAACCGTGCGAGGTGTTGAGTGTTTGTATTTTTATAAAGGATTTTTTTTTTTAATGATGATGTCTCATTCAATATTTTTGCATAATTAAAATAATTTAGACTCGCATCAGCATATTTTTTATTTTAGAATATCTGTTATTTGTGTCGAGTTACTACTAATTTGCGTATATTTTGTTATCGGAGAATCCGCCGCTCGTGTTACCCAACAATTATTTGTTTTCATATTCATATTATGTCTTTATTTGCATTCCATAACGTTTAAAGGCATAACAATGCCTTACAGCCACGGTATTAATTACAAAATTCATTAAGAGAGCAGAGGTGGTCGCGACTTACGTGCTTCTTCGTTTCTTTCTTTGTGTTTCCAAACACAAAGAAAGAAATGAAGAAGAATTTCATCACCACTGCTCCCACAACGGTGAAGAAAACATCGTGAGGAAACCGCCATGTCCTAGAGCCAAACATTCGAAGCCATCACTGTGACGTCCGCCAACCTGCTCTGGGTCCACGTGGTGAATTGTGGTCCACTTCCTCTCACAGAGAGGTGGCCTCTAGCCCACCAGTGGGCATTTTTGATACTTCACCATCGTCATATCAGCCGAAAGACGTTCACTGCTGGACAAAAGCCTCCCCCAAAAGGGGAGGATTTGCAATAATCGCCACGCTTGGCAGGCGGGTTGGCGATCACAGTATGGTGGTCAAATGCATAGAGAACGCCGCCCATTCTCTAGTAAGTCCCTCAGTCGCCTTCTACGACACCCACGGGAAGAAATCGAATTGTGCTATTCTTTTACGTCCGGCACCACACGGAACCGGTTTTTTAAACGCTTACAAGGAATAGGAAGGAAATTCTCATCTTTTTGTTATGTGACGTTACTAGGCACATAAAATAGACGCTCATGTAAATACCAGTTTCTCAATACATGTAAACGAAAATCGAAAGAATTCATGTTATTACGTCGTTTTTTCTCCATGTTTTTATGGTTTGTCTTGTTTGCCAGTTCCAGCTGATTTATTCTTTTATTTTACTGTGATTTCTTGATTAATTTTACTGTTCGCTTGGATTTTATTGTGCTATCTCATATGATGGGTTTCCAGTATACCTAATATTGAGTTGGGTATATAATATGGAACGCTGTGTAAGAATATTTTTATGTGTGCATGTTTTTTTTATAGATACTAAGATACCCATACGCATATTTTTCTTTTGATAGAAACACATTTTTTTTATGTTGATAAGTAATTTTAAAGCACAAAAATAATATTAGCTGCAAATTTTTATTTATAAATACCTCTAGTAGGTATCTCGCCGATATAGCCTGAAGAATTGCCAAACTTAAGTGGTAGTGGGCAGGGCACATTGCTCACAGAACAGAAGGCCGATGGGGCCGAAAGGTTCTGGAGTGGCGACCGCGTACTGAGAGACGTAGTATTGGAACCGGATGAAGTGGAGGAGCTTGGGCGAGGCCTATATCCAGCATTGGACGTCTTTCAGCTGAAATAATAAGGCCTCTCACCTTCTTCATAACAGTTTTTTTTTTTCGTATAAATTTTTCTATTTGACACGAACAAACTGATCGAAATTGAAAATCACAAAGCCACACTCTTGTATCCTGTCTGGAAATCGAGCTCAGATCTCAATATCCGCAGCATCCCGCTTTCTATGCCGACAAAATCATCCATAGGCATTTTCTATGAGTACAAACAGTATTAGTAAGTAGTTTATATGATTAGTAAAGCTAAGGAAAAGAAAATTGAAAGAGTCTACATGAAAAAATTGTGAAAATAATAAACTTTTATTTTTGGGCAAATTAAATTAAAGATTTTTTATTTTTATTTTATAGAATACAAATATAAAACTGGGTTTTAATGACCGGAAATCATTTGTTTCCTTGAATTTGAACGAGCTACTTCCTGGTGTAGACTAACTAACTAAGACTAATAAAAATATCACACACGCACATAAACTCACACCCATAGTATACATAGACCCAGTTGATTGTAACACAAAGGTCGTAGCTTCTGCCAGTGGTGCGGGTTGTTTGAAAGAGATACTGCAGCCACTGGCACACAGGCAACTGAGGGAACACGGGTGGGTTTTAGTCAGTAAAAGTCTGACACGCCCTCCCGCTCCGCCCAGAGCGGGAGAAGTTATTTGATGATTTCCCACCCAAAAAAAAAAAAGGTCGTAGCTTTGGTGTCCTATGACAGCGGTGGCCGCCATATAACGGCCACAGCGACGTCTGTCATGAAAATGATGAAACTCTCTCTAGGGAAACACACCAACTTACTTTCATAAAATAAAGTTTCAGCGACGTCTTTCGACGGTGAGTTGCGGACGTTATGTAGCGGCTACCGCAGTCTTAGTCGACATCCACACGTAATAAAATCGTGGAGGGATTTTACCGCGCACTGGATTTTCAACTCTCGGTGTTGGATCGAGCATTGAGAATTGAACAGAGTGCAGCGCGAGGGAGTCTTAGAGCGGGTTGAAAAACACAGTGTTGTTCGATTTTCAACTCTCGGCGCTTACCAGTGTGTTGAATCTCCAGTCAAGCTTAGGCAGAAACTATTTAACGCCACCTAACTATTGTTGTAAAATATCTGTATGCTTTGTAACTACCTGTAAAAAAAAACTAACTTTTCACCGCGTGAATGTCAGAATATATTGCACGGGAACGTTCTACCAGAATTAAAATAGCCCTATGTGTCCTATGTGTTAATCGAGATCATAAATAATGTGTGTGCCAAATTTCATTCAAATCCGTTGAGCCGCTTTTATGCCAACCGGGGACGTACATCCAGACAAACAACCAAAAATTCTTCGTTGCTATTTTATTATATGTATAGATCTACAACCAGAAAAATGCATAGTTGCCGCTTAAGGACTCATACGCCTAAGGATCCTTGACTCGAGACTACTACAACCGTGCTTACTGTAAAGGGTCTTTTATCTGTAATGGTATGTTTACCGCGAAAAGAAAGTGGTTACTTTTGTAAGGTACGAAAGTTACATGGATTCTTTTCTTTTGTCAAAGGTTCATAGAACAGAATTTTTTCAAGCTTTTTCATTGATATACTGATATTGAACGAAATTACAACAAGAATAGAATTCATCAAAATCCGAAATTATCTTTTATAATCCATGAAAAATTTCAACGCACGAGGGTTCAGGATAATGTTGGTACCTGAATCCATGGTTGCGCGTCGACGTCCCTGGTATTCTGTTTATTTTGATGTCATTTACTACTACCTATTGTTATTATGTAGGTATGGGTGTCAAAATAGGGGTAAAAGTACGTTAAGGGCTTTTTCTGTATGTCGGTTTAACAGCTTTATATAAAAACTATGCCAAACTGTCAGATTTATTCTTCAAATAAAAGTTATCTGAATATTGAAAAATCAGCCATAATAGTATTTTAAAAAACGGCTGACATTTATACTAAAGTCATTTTATTTTCTCTTGCTCTGCAACAAGCCGAAGGTGAAACCCTAATATGACGTATCTTCATTTCTTTGAGGTCAAACCACATTGATCACGTATGCTGCATACCAAATTCTATTTTGTTGGACCAATTGGGACGAGAGCAAGTCTATTGGAGGGTTTATTTATTTAAACGGGTCCAAACAATATAGGATTAGAATAAAAGGGACGCTACTAATGTGTACTGGATAGATTGACGTAGGTAGGTCTAGCAATGGAATTGAAAAAGTAAAATTATTCTTCTTAGCCCGTCCATAGCAATCTATACACGGTGTAACAGAATAAGCGCAAGTCCTGAAATTAGTTTTTTCATAATTTTTTACTGAATCGATTTCAGTCAATTTGAATAAAAAAAGTATTTTTGCAAAAATTATGTATTTTGCCATACCTACCGCCGATGGAGCCAAGGAAAATTCAATCTTATTTCAAAGCAATACACTCTCACACACCCACACACATGCATCCGCTCACACACACACTTAAATCACTTATTATGTGTTTCCGGTCTTCATTAATTTTCTTTTTTCTTTGTTTTTAACTGTACCAAGAATTTAAGTAAACTTCATGACATACTTTTATTGTTTTTGTTCAATAATCTAACTTAATATATACACATGTGAGTCTTGTGGGCCTGGTGACCTGTTACAGGTATTTTGTGCCTTTTTCAGGCACCAGCCTATCACAAATGTTAAACCTATTTTTTAGAATAAGCACTTTCTGTCCACAACAACATTTGTGATGAGAAATAAAATAATTTAATTATTATTATATTACTGACAGCACGGTTGGCTCAGTGGTTAAGCGATTGACTGGTGCGCTGCGTGTCGCCGGTTCGATTCCCGCACGGAACATATATGTGTGTGACCCACAAGTTGTTGTTCGGGATCTGGCTATTTGTGTATGTGAGTTTAAATGTTTGTAAACGCACCCACAATACAGGAGAAATTCCTAGTGTGGGGCAAAGTTAAAAAAAAAGAATTTTGTAGCGTCCATCAACTCGTGTAGCGTGCAGACAAATGAAGAGCTCCATTATTGTGTGACCTCGGAATTAAATTCAATATTCGAATTTTTGTAAAATTTATTATATACGATGTAGGCATGCAAAGTAATTAACATTACGAGACACAGAACATTATAAAATCAATTAAATACACGAACGAAGTAAATTAACCACATGATGGATACCGTCAAAACAAATGTCACATGTCTTCGATTTTTTTTGCTCTAGGACATGCTGGTTTCATCAAAATGTTTTCCTTTACCGTTTTGAGAGCTGTAGTCATGATATTAAATAAGCAAAGTAAAGAGCCTACCAGGGTTCGAACCCACGACCTTACAACGCGTAAGTCGGAGCCGATATATCACTGGACCACTGCTCCCCTGTTAATTCGTCAATTAACATCTAAACCTGTACCCAAATTACCCCAGACATAAATCGTCGACCTGTCCACCAATAGATCAGTGTATCCACAGTCTGTGACCCATTGGGAGGTCATATGACGTGCAAGCATTAATTCGGAGGTCAAATGGCCCGACTGGTGTCGTGTCATGGATAATTGGGAGGATTTAAGGCCGTTAATATTGAATGCCTCGCCCATGGTCCGACACTGGTTAATGGGTGCTCGAGTAGTGGTGTATGGCAGTAGAATAACAGAAGAACGAGTTGTGCGAGGCTAAATGCTTCATAATCGATTTAGAAGTTTTGTGAGTTGGTAAGGGCCGCGATTTACGAGATGTAGGCAATAGGTTCGAACCCAGCCAAGCGCTTTACTTTGTATAAATAATTTCCTCACCACTGCTCTCAAAATGGTAAAGGAAAACATCGTCAGGAAACTGGCATGTCCTAGAACCAAAAATTAGAAGACATGTGACATCTACCAACCCGCACTGGGCCTGCGTGATAGACAACGGCCCTCTGACAGAGAAGGAGGCCTGTGTCCCAGCAATGGGAACTTTATAGGCCGATAATGATGAGATGTGTAGTTACCTAATGTTCCTATAGACGTACAACTGTGGCGCCATCTACAATGCCACATGCTAACTACGCATCAAAGGCTTGACGTCACACAAATCCTACATCGCACAATCAGAGTTTACCGCGCAACTCGTATATACACCGTGACATTTTAGTTGTCTTACAAAGGTGGTCCACTCAATGTATCCGTCATAAAATACCTCTAGGCGCGATTAAAACATTGGTACCATTAATTAAGATAATAGGTACAAAGAAAAATAAATAACGTTTTAGAATTATGAAACACTCTCCCTGTTAATAATGTTAACGTATCAAACGGTAGAAAGTATCTACCTACCTGCCATTGCATTCCATCATTAATTCCATCTCCATAACAGGGTGTTTCAAACTAAGTTATGCGTCTTAGTGAATGATGTTTTAAATTTTTTTTTATTATGCAAATGTTCAAAAATATCTTTCTTTTTTATACATGATTAGTAGTCATTGGATACATGAAGTGGACTGCCGTTGTAAGACGACTAAAATGTCACGGTGTATAAGACATCCCAACATCAACCGTCGGGCAGTAGCCCACCAGACACAACACCCGTCTGGTGGGAGGATCCTCCCTTTTCCATAGAGCTTGAGTGAACTTTAAACCCTGTTCCTCATACCTCTATACAAAGATTACCTAACTCTGGTATGCATATTTTTTTACGAAATCAATTTTTAATGTATCATGTTTTAATGTGTTAAGCTACTGTTCCCTAGAATAGCGGCCACCGCTACATAACGGCCGCTGTGACGTGTGTCTGTCATGAAAATTATGGCAGTAGGGTTTGACTTACGGTGTCAAAAAACGCTCTTTAGGGAAACACCAATTTACTGTCATAAATAATGACGGTAAATTGCGTACGCCATGTGGCAGCTACTGCAGTTTTAGGAAACCATAGCAATAGCGACAAAAAATCTGTGTTCCAACTTTTGTTTAACTTTATTAGTACAATTTTCAGGAGCAGTGACAAACATCGCATCACCTAGGCATCTTAAAGGCTTGTAAATCTAGTATAAACCATGTTTTAGAAACTGTTTTTGTTTTAAAAACAAAGCCTTTCTCATCACTATATTTTATCCCAAATTTTATTTTTATAAAGTTGACCTACTGATCCACAACGCTAGAAGTGCCGTGAGGTGAGCGACGTCATGTGCAGTCACTGATATACATGGCAGTATTCCAAATACGTGAATATTGTTAAAAAATATACATAGATAAAATTCCATTTTGTACCTTTTCAATTCGGTTTTAAGATAGAAATTAAGATGTCGGAAACTAACGAACTTGTTTCCATTTACATCTGAAACAGCTGGATTTTATACTGTTTAAACAAAAAAGGCCACACATCGCAGATACAAATAGTAGCATATGAGGAACATGGTGGTAAGTCATGGTGGTGGTGGTGGTGGTAGTCATCTTCCATAGAAAAGGGAGGAATCTTCCGACCAGACACGACTTGTGTCTGGAGGGCTAATGCCTGACGGCTGATGTCGAGCCGTTGCTTACGTTAGTCGCTCGTCGAACTTTGCGTGACGTCAGTGTGATGTGTAGTTTGCATGTGGCGATGTACATGCTACCAGTGTGTGGGAACATATAACATCATTCACATGAACCTTAAGATTTTAACTGATTTACCAATACATTCACTGCCGCATACGTGGTACCTAGTAAACGGCACGCGGCTGTCTGAATGCGTAAAATAAGTGAACATGGATACAAAGTTTATTCGAGTCACCAAAAGAGTTATGTAACCAGGGTGGTCGAATATAATTGAAGTTCAGTAAGAAACCGATGGTAGTTTTCAACTTAAATTTGATAATTATTGAACTGTTTGTTTTCTATTTATTAATTTAAAGATTCGAAAACATCCATCGGTGTCTAAACTTCAAGTATATGCAATGACTCGGGTTACTTTATCTCTCTTGGTGACCGTTCTTAAATTTTGAATTAAAAGTGACTTATGATAAACAGGCTTATGCTACGCTCTATCTAGACTACGTATGTCTTATTATCAGAATGAATAAAAACATAGCCTTCACACAGACTAATTGAAAGCTATCAGCCAATTAGATTCTTTAGACAGAAACAAATAGGTTATGTTCGTGATTGACATTTTTAATGAGGAGTATAGCTATGGACATTATCTGAACCGCAATTGATTAATTATTCTAGTAGTGATTCGTAGTCAGAAATGAAATATAAGTTTCAGTATTTTTAAAGAATCAATTTAAAGATAATTTCGTGTTAATTCCCCCATAACTATCTCTTTTTTTTCCAAAAAGGCACACATTCACAAAAAAGAACAATGAACATAAAAACATGAAGTGTTCGTAGACCGCTACGCAACTGCTACGAGCGTAACGTTCGTAGCACTTGTCTACGTGAAAGCACCGTGCCATCGAAAACAAGTTTCGTAAAGGTACAGTTCGCCGTCGAAACCACGTCGCTTGGCAAAACGATACATTCCACAACTAAAAGGAACCATTTCCACAAAAGCTGATATTTTAACAAAGAATTTTCCATATTCGACCCGATTTTAGTCGTTAGTTGAAAATCTGAAAGGACTGTATTGTGTCTTTTTCACTCATTCATTCGTTTAAATCGGCCCATCTATCTGCATAAATGTCCCCTTCTAGCTTTATGGGGCTTTCTAGTGGACTGTCCAGACGGATAGTCATAGTCATGGCACTGGACTATTGCCATGAAAAGTATTGCAATTTTTTATTATTTTCATATAATTGAATGCATCTGAATGTTTCTGCCTGTGCACTGTAAGCAAAATACGCGCTTTGACGTGGAGTTTGGACACCAGCCCGAATGTTCTATTCTGTCTTTGCAACCGTATTGTTCTTCTAAATTATGCATCGTATTTAAAATGCAGGTTTCACAATCGTTTAGAGAATTAATTCCGGAAGGTATTAACCTTAGCCGAGCCCAATATAGTCAGGTTTTTTTTTTTGAGGCTGGGAATTCTTCAAATAAATTCTCCCGCTCTGGGTGGAGCAGGAGAATTTATACGCCCGGGTTCCCTCAGTTGCCTGTGTGCCTGGGGTGACGGCATTTCTTTCAAACAACCCGCACCCCTAGCAGGCATCGGCCCTTGCGGACCGCACCAGTTGGTGCTGACAGGTGTTGACATCTCTTTGAGGCGCGCGTGGGACACAACGTGCCGTCGACCCGGGCTTAATCCTCACCGGTCAGCGAGCTACCCATTACTCGCCGTCCGCAAGCCTATGTCTATGGTGGCCGGGAATCAGTCCTGGGATTCTCGATGCCCAGAGCGTTTCCTGCGGAGGCTAGGGCCGTGAGGGCGCATATGCTGCCTCTCCCTCACGTGCGCCGCCTCCCTCTTCGCGAGCATTACTGCTTAGCAGAAAGATGTGACGGGTACCCAGGCACTCTCGCTCCGTACCATGGCCTGGACCAGGGCCGGACGTGAAAGATTGCCGCTGCCGATCGCCTCCACGAGAACACGGTGGTGCTCCGCCCAAGCCGGGCGGTCCTCCACCGTATGCTCCACCGTGTCCTCAAGGTGATCTTCGCAGTGGAAACACCGGCGCGTGTCCTCCCGCTTTATGCGAAACAGGAACCTCCTGAAAGACCCGTGTCCGGTGAAGACCTGCGTCAGGCGGAAGGTGAGGACGCCGTGGCGCCTCTCAATTCATTCCTCAAAGAAGGGACTTACTGCCGCAATCGTGGCGTGCCCAATATAGTTGGGGTCGACTTCCAGCCTAACTAGATACAGCTGAATACCAGAATTTTACCCGGAGCGACTGCCTATCTGACGACATCCAGAACTCAGTTACTCAGTAAAACGATACCCCTTGGTAAGAATGGTTGTCAGACTTTCGGGCTTCTGACGACCCGTGACGACTGACACCCTCAACTAGCCTAAACGTGCTTTACTATATGAAGATGGTCACCCATCCACGAGCCAACTGCGGCAAGCACAGCTTAACCTGATAAATCGACCCGTGCAACTGTTGTTACTTAGCCAAAAGCTTATTAAACTATACTAAAATAAATACTTTTTCTAAAGAAATCTCGATGTTCAACAACTCGATGAACAACTAAAAACCGTACGAAGCAGGCAGGTCACTAGTTCAATATAATAAGAAAATAATATCCATTAAAAACGAAACTCAAAAACCAAGGAGAAACTAATCTGTATTTTCCCCCAAGCGGAGCAGGCCAGGGGACACACTTTTCCAGAAACACCATTATACTTTACCTTTCTAAATTACTTTATAATACGGTCCTTAGTTAGGGCAGAGTTTTATTTTTATACTTTTTTGAGCCACCTGGCGATGCGTACGTGGGTCTGTTGTGGTCTAAAATAGAATATAATTCATTCATACTGCAGTTAAATTTATATTGTTATGAAATGTGGGTCCCTAGAGTTTGTATTTCAGAAAAAAGTACTGACCTTAAATATTAATTTTCGGTGGTTGATGTTGAAGCTAAAACTTAAATATTTTGTATTTCTTTTAGAAAACAACGTTATGAAATATTATGATTGGGCAGTATCTTTTGCTTCCAAATAAAAAAAGGATATATTTTAAAAGCTCAAGTTAAGAGGCCGCATACAGTACTCCAACTGCAGCGAAGAACGGAGAAGAAAAAAAATAAGACCCACATAGTCAATCGTTAAAATAATAATATACTAACATACTTCACAAAATAAATAAATACCTCGTTGAACCTCAAAAGTCAAGCAATTCATTCCCACAATCAAATTACGGACAAAAAAATTATACCCAACATTACATTCCCCTGGCATAAAAATACAACATATCTCGAGGTCTGACTGACCCACGATCTAGTGCCCTGATAGAGGTCCTAAATCACTGAAAACGTTTCTTTTATTTGTTTCTGCAACCATTCTTCATCGGTATGAGCAAGGCTATTGAATACTAAGACGGAAATAGGTAATTTTTGTTGTTCAGGTAATTTTATGTGCCAGGGTAATTTATTTGAGTAATATTGTTGTGGGGAAACACATTTGTTGTTGATGTTTGTTCTTTTCTTGTTTGCGGTTAGTTTTTGTTTTGTTATTTGCTTTGTCTTTGTGGTAATTCTTGTATTTCTACGAAGAGTATAAGTATGCGTAGACGGTTTGGTCATGTTGAGAGGATAAATGAGAGGCGGCTAACAAAAGGTAGGTATTTACAAGGTAAATGTAAGTGGAAACCGGGAGTGGATGCCTTAGAAGGACAGACTAGTCGGCTAAAATCACCGACTAGTCGGCCCATTTTTTACTCGTATCTGAAAAAATTTAAGCATATTAGCTTAATTTTTTAAAGACGGGTGATTCAAATAAAATTTAAATCTTTACTGTTATATTTTTTTATGATAGAATCAGCTGTACAGTTTACTTTCAGTGCAATCAAGAAATTAGAATAGTAAGGAATAGGAACCCTTATTTGGTACATTAATTAATTGGACTTCGATCCAGAAATTAAATATAGAAAGTAAAATTAACTAATACTTTTAACAAAAAGAAGAAACTTTATAGCAAACAATTGGCAATAAGTGGGTTAGCCATTTTGAACATAGCCGATGCCACCCGAACACAACTGAAATCAACGATCGGCTTGGCTGACTAGTCGGCTAGTCGACCAAAGTCATAGTCGGCCCATCTCTACTTATTAGTGATGTTTTAAGAATGGTGTCAAACCAGATGTAGGAACGTTAACAAAGCAAAAGAGTGTCTAAGGATCGTAGGAGATGGCGTTCTGTAGTCTCTGTCTACCCCCATTGGAAGTATACGTAAATATATACACGTTTACAATCGGCTAAGAGAGCGACATAGGTTTGTAACGTGGTTGAAAAAAAAAATGGCTCAGTCAAAAATGTAAAAAAAAAAATCTCCGTTTAAAAAAACAGCTTTGCTTACTTCTACGATTCTATAAATGTTCGGTTTTTTTTTTTATACCGACCTTTTATCTGATGTATTTGTTAAACGTTCTTTAATAGACTCAAACACGCAACATCAATACAATCGAAGATTAGACTAACTACTTCCCTGCCACAAATAAATCCGACAAATAACAAGAGCCAGCCTGAATCAATGAAAGCTGAATCGTAGGTTCCACTTACACAAAGCCGAAGACGTCAGTAAGTCGGAAACAAAAGTGGGAATACCTGTGTGCTCAACACAAGGGCATCGAGCTCGAAAGTGAACGAGCTGCCATCGGAGCCGTTTAAGAGCCTCGTGTGAAGTGCATGTGTATTAGAGGAATATGCACCCTAATTGTGTAACTCACGATTCATAATAATCGGTTTCATTTTAACAGTTCAACAATATTCATTGCGTTATTTACGTTGTTGAGCGACACATTTTTCGAACATATGAAGCAATGGTTTAGCCATCTGTTTCAAACCGAAACAGATTATGATTAATCTTGAGATACGCAATTAGGGTGCTGGTTTGAACTGGTCTGAACTTCAAAACGGAGCAGATTCTCCATTCTTCAGTTTCTTTTAATGTATGATCCGCAACATCTCCGGTAATATCGATCGATTTCGAAAATTCTTTTTAATGGATAGGATATGTCTCAAGGGTGGTCCCATACTGCCAAGGGTCCCGGTTGTTGGAAAGACATACCGTGGCCCCTGGCACAGGCAACTAAAAGAACACGGGTGGGGTTTAGTCAGTAAAATTCTGACACGCCCTCCTGCTCCACCAAGAGCGGGAGAAGTTATTTGATGATTTCCCAACTAAAAAAAGGGTGGTCCCATACAAATTTTATTAACTTTCCGTGGGTAGTTTTTAAGTTAGCTTCAATAATACGTATTTAATCCACTTTGTGGATCTTGATCATGTCCTAATATTTACTTCCTGTCAGTTTTGTTAACATAGCAAGTAGTTGTATACGAATTGGTTTGGAATAGGTAACAAAATTAAAACTACTGATCCATAGACACCGATTTCCAAATGAAAAGTCATTTTTCAATTTGCAATTTTTTTTGTAGTCATAGTTCATAGGAAATTGTAAAATGGTTTATAAGGAAGATTTTACCTTCATTTTCTTCACATAAACTTAATTTGACTTACATATACTTGACTAGAAACCCGCCCTCGCTTCACAAGCGTGAAACCTACTAATGCGGCGATATGTCATAACTTCGAGATTTCTGTGCTTTAACTACATATATAAAATGAAAAACTAGTATACACATGCACCTTCCGTAATAAATTACCTATATAAATAAATTATTTATTTTCCAAAAATTTAGTACAAAGTAGGTATGCGTAGCATTTAATTCATCAAATCTCTGTGCACTAAGTAAGTCCTACGACTTACTTAGTGCACAGAGATTTGATGAATTACGTAACCTTTTGTTCCAACCATTGTTTTCATGTAACTCTATTGGTGTATGTGGCGTACGCCGTAAAGGTGAAGTTGACATGATTTTTTCCGCAATTTTCAACAATCACCGTCATATTTCAGCCAATTTACACCGAAATCTTGCTTATATAGGTATGACTCCATCCATTGGTGAAAACCGTAAGAAAATTGGTTTGGTAGTTTTTGAGTTTATCGCGGTTAGACAGACATACAGACGCGGAGGTGGAGGAACTTTGTTTTATAATGCGTAGTGATACTTAAATGACACATTTGTGAGTAGGTTAAAAGATTTGATCCTAGATATGCAAGGTGTAACAGAATAAAAGTCCTAAAAGTAGTTTGTTCTTATTTGACCACTAAATCGAAGTCAGTAAATTTTGACATAAGTATTTTTGTTACTGTGTATTTTGCCGTACCTACCGCCGATTGAGCCTATGAAAATTCAATCTTATTTCAAGGCAATAAGACTAAAATGCATACGGTATAGGACGTAGTATTTTCTAAATACGGTCAACACGATTTTCTTAATAATAACAGTTAGCTTTAAAAAATAAGTTTTGGGCATTATATTATGCTTTTAAATCGTAACTCTAATAAGGTATGTGAGGGTTTACATTAATTATGTTACATCTTGTACATGATAGTGTATAATGTGCCCCCTATTTTTTTTTTGAGGCTAGGAAATCATCAAATAACTTCTCCCGCTCTGGGTGGAGCAGGAGGACGTGTCAGACTTTTACTGACTAAAACCCACCCGTGTTCCCTCAGTTGCCTGTGTGCCCAGGGGCCGCAGTATCTCTATCGAACAACCCGCACCCCTGGCAGGCATCGGCCCTTGCGGGCCCAACTAGTTGTTACTGACAGCTCTTTGAGGCGCGCGTGGAACACAACGCGCCGTCAATCCGGGCTTATGGGTACATTACTTGCCGTCCGCAAGCCCGCGCCTACGGTGGCCGGAATTCAGCCTGGCATACCCGACGCCCAGGGCTTCTCTTGCAAAGGCTATGGCCGTGAGGGCTCATGTACTGCCTCTCCCTCACGTGCCCCGCCTCCCTCTTTGCGAGCGTCACTGCTTCGCTGATGGAAGCGACTGCTAGCCATGCGCTCTCGCTCCGTACCATGGCCTGGACCAGGGCCGGACGCGAAAGATCGCCGCCGCCTATCGCCTCCATGAGGACACGGTGGTGCTCCGCTCAAGCCGGGCAGACCTCCACCGTATGCTCCACCGTGTCCTCAGGGTGATCTCCGGAGTGGAAACACCCAGGCGTTTCCTCCCGCCTTATCCGGAACAGGAACCTCCCGAAACAACCGTATCCGGTACCGTATGAGGACCTGCATCAGGCGGAAGGTGACGACATCCTGCCGCCTCTCAAGCCACTCCACAAAGAGGGAACTTACCGCCGCAATCGTGGCGTGCCCAATAGTGTATAATGTCTCCCTTTTTTTGAGGTTGGGAAATCATCAAATAACTTCGCCTGATCTGGATGGAGCAGGAGGGCGTGTCAGACTTTTACTGACTAAAAGCCACCCCTTTTCCTTTAGTTGCCTGTGTGCCAGGGGCCTCAGTATCTCTTGCGAACAACCCGCACCTCTGGCAGGCATCGGCCCTTGCGAACCCCACCACTTGTTGCTGACATCTCTTTGAGGCGTGCGTGGAACACAACGCGCTGTTGACCCAAGACGATGACAAAGCTTTGCCCCTATATGTCACTTTGTTCTACACAACAAAAAAAATAATGTGTGGCAATACCGCCTGTGCGCCTTTCTTTTAACTTGATGCTTTTACAAAGCTTGCAAGAAGCTTCTTAAGACTCTCCAGGATAGAGTTACCATTGTAATGCATAAGTCTTGTTATCCATTTTCTATAATTTGATGTTAAAAATACAAAAATATAGTGCTCTAAAATATGGGGTGTCCTTTACCTATTAGGTACTTTTATCATTTTGAATTCGATTAAATATGTGGCGTAATAGAGAAATACAATTTGAATCATATTTAAATATTTGTCTGCTTGGCTATGTAAATAACACAGTAAATGTTTCGAACTGTCAAAATGAAAGCGATTGCTACTGTTAGTGTGTTACACAATCATCCCACTGGTTCTCTTCCAATGGAGTAACGAAAAACTATGCCCTATTGTTTCAAGGGTCATTTCGCGAATGCGCTATAAAACTCAATGATCATCATCATTTCAGCCGAAAGAAGTCAACTGCTGTTCATAGGCCCCCTCCAAACAGGGAGGGGATTGCCATAATCGCCACGCTTGGCAGGCGGGTCGACGATAGAAGTATGGTGGTAAAATGCACAGAGAACGCTGCTGCCCATGCTCTGGTAAGCGTCTTAGTCGCCTTCTACGACACCCATGGGACATGTAACTCAATTACACGAAAAAAATACATTAACAAAACAAAGAAAACTATACAAAAATATTGACCACTAAAGTCTACGTTTATAGCACTAAAAGTATTACGTATAAATGCCCTGAACGTAGTTTTCCAAATAAAGCTAGCATTTGACGACATTCTCACGACAAACTACTGTAATAAATCCGACAATAGTTACGAAATTGATCTCTTAAGTCGTACAAAGAAAACAGATGTCATATAAAACATATATTCGAAAATAATTTTTATTCTCTCGTAACTATTACGTCGGATAAAAGGAAACTTTAGACTGCGACTTTGTTCGCACATGCATGTATGAGTTATGTATAGTAAAAACTAGCCTTGCTCCAAAACAACTTATTTTATTACCGAATATATTTAATCTCTACATAGATACTAATTCCCAATGGATCAAATCATCGTTTCACGAAAATCACAAACTATAAAATTACTAGGGATTGTGGATAACTATTTACTGGATATTTTCAGAATAAGGACAATAATATGTAACACTAAGATATTTACATTTATATTTCTTATTATCATCATCTCAATCATCAATTACATAAATTATTGATGGGTATATTATTGACCACTCGTAACACGTCCGTATTCGACGCTGGCCCAGAGCACAAAAAAAATAAAAAAATTTTTAAGCGATACAATAAAAATTTCCAATAATAAAGTAAAAACCACTTGGAAAATTATTAATAATGAAACGGGTAAGTCGGTTAAACAGGAAGAACAACTAGAGATTATGGTCAACAACAAATTAGTTACTGAAGCTGCTGACGTAGCTGAGGCATTTAATGAGTTTTTGCCAACATACCTTTAACTACGACTCGCAACTTAAATTCGTCCTCGTCTAAAGCGGAAAACCTTCTGCATAGTAGTGTGCCCAAATGTAGTCGCTTATTTAGTTTCGAACATGTAACGCCTCGTGATGTAGTTAGTATTTTTAACACACTTAAGTCTAAAAACACTGGTGACTACTGGGGAATCTCTATTAAACTTTTAAGTAATATAATCGATATCGTAGCCCCCTATCTAGCTATTACTTTTAATAAATGTGTTGACTTAGGAACTTTTCCCGACCTCATGAAGAGGTAGTAAAGTCATACCATTATTTAAATCAGGTAATAAAAATAACGTTGGAAATTTTAGACCTATTTCTATCTTACCGGCATTTAGTAAAATATTTGAAAAGTTAATACTCAAGCAGTTGCTAAGACATTTTAATTTAAATTGCCTCCTTCATGATGAACAATATGGCTTTACAAAAGGTCGTTCAACTACAGACGCGGGTGTTGCTCTGCTGAAACACATATTTAACGCATGGGAGAACTCACAAAATGCCATTGGAGTTTTCTGTGATCTTTCCAAAGCATTTGATTGCGTGCACCATGACACGCTATTGCGTAAACTACGTCATTACGGTGTTCAAAATGAAGCTCTCAACGTAATAAATTCTTATTTAAATAATAGGCACCAGTGTGTAGATATTAATGGTGTGAAATCGTCCGGGCTACCAGTTCAGTTAGGTGTACCTCAAGGCTCAATACTGGGTCCATTCTTATTCTTAGTGTACATTAATGATTTACCATTCTATTTAAAGGGTATCTGTGACGTTGTACTGTTTGCTGATGATACCTCTCTTATCTTTAAAGTAGACAGGAATAGACAAGATTTTGACGACGTAAACAGTGCACTCTCAAGGGTTACGCATTGGTTTACCACGAATAATCTAGTTCTCAATGCCAAGAAAACTAAATGTATAAAGTTCGCTTTACCGAATGTAAGAAATCTGGGACCCAACATCGGCTTAGATGATGAGGTGCTTGCAACTGTAGAATCGGCCGTTTTTCTTGGCATAACAGTAGATGCCAAACTTCAGTGGGATTCACATATATCAAGCCTAGCGGGAAGGCTCAGTTCGGCCGCTTACGCCGTCAGAAAAGTAAGACAATACACTGACGTTGATACAGCTCGGTTAGTCTATTTTAGTTATTTTCATAGCGTTATGTCCTACGGCATTCTGCTGTGGGGTAAAGCGGCTGACATTCAAAATATTTTTGTTCTTCAAAAACGAGCTGTTCGTGCAATTTACCAACTAGGTGCTAGAGTTTCTCTGAGATAATTTTTTAAAGATATTGGTATTCTCACGGTGGCATCACAATTCATCTTCGCTAACATCTTATATATTAGGCAAAATATACACTTATACACTAAAAACAGTGATACTCATAATATTAATACTAGAAATAAAGACAAACTACGTGCTCCCTTTCACCGGCTTCATAGGGTTCATAACTCATTTGCTGGGCTTGGTATAACCTTCTATAACAAGCTTCCTTCTTCTTTGTTAGATTTACATTTTAATGCGTTTAAAGCGAAAGTAAAATCAAATCTTTGTTCGAAGGCATACTATTCTATCAACGACTACTTAAACGATAAGAATTGTTGGTCGCTGTGATTAACTCAAGACAACGTTTATGTTCTTTCACCAGAATTAGCTTAACTACTGACAGGTCATATGAATTACTTCATATCATTGTTTATTTCACTTGACTGCATAAACCATTTATTTTTTTTATTTTTTATTAATTAAATTTGCATTTATCGTTGAATGATGGTTATATGCTATTACCTATTGTATGAATCAAGTTCTTCCAACATAACAGACAGCTGTGCTGCTGGGGAGTTTGTTGCGCCACTTCTTCTTCCCAGCTAAAGCACTAGGAAGTGGTGAAGGGCGGGCTTTTTGGGGGGACTGTCTTATGTAATTTTGACGTTCAAAAAGTGCTGACTCTCAGCCTAGTTTGAATAAATGACTTTTGATTTTGATTTTGAGCAAATAGCCAAAGCGCACCTCGCGTCCTCAACCGTAATGACCAAAATGTCATTCGTTCATAGTTTTGCCAGTATAATAAATAAAATATCCCAATGATCGACTAAGACAATTGATATATTCTTTCAAAACCTAACATACGTTTATCAGATAGTTCATGCTATGGTAAAGACATTAACGGTTAGGCAGTCAGTAGGTTGGTAGTGCATATTATTGACCAGCGGGTTACTGCTAAACACGGTACACTTACAATGGCAATGTCATTCATTTTAACAGTTCAAGAGTTCCACAACAGTCATGGTGGAGCTGACGAATTTTTCGGACCAATTAAGCAATGATTTAGCAATTTCCTTCAAACGACGGGGTGTTATAAGTTTGACCTGTCTGGCTGTGTGTGTGTGTGTGTGTGCGTGTCTGTCGATTTAAATAAAGCGATTTAAAGAAAGGTGAATTAGTCGGGAGTGTTCTTAGATATTATTTTTCATCAAAATCGGTTCAGCTGTTTGAAGATTATCAGCACTTTTCTGGTTGATGAAGGGATTTGAGCGTCTTCCACGGGTCTGATCAAGTCGAAATTTGGTATTCTATTACTTCAATGATATTAGACGAAAAAAGTAACCTTGAACTGATGCTGGTGCAACACCTGGAATTTCCAGGATACCTAAGTTACTCACCAACAAACAGCAGAAGCATCGTGTTTGGGCTCATTGCCAAGGTCTCAATGAATAGGTGTACGAGTAATGAGGATAAATTAGTAACAAACTTCATTGTGGGAAACATACGCAACGCTGTGCAGATTAAATTACAAATTTAAAAAACCCTCGACCCAAAAGAACTCTAAAAAATTAAAAAATAAAAATTATTGGCCTTACTTTTATCGTACCAAAAAAAGCCAAACAGAGGTGGCCAAGCATTTTCATTAGCCGTCCCCCGAATTGACAATGTCTTCATCAAAATATTACCTACAACTGAAAAGGCCAATGGGGTCGGGGGGTTTTTAATTTGTTAATTTTATACAATTACATTGGAAGCAGGTGTCATCATCATCAACCTAGCCTTTTCCAAGCTATGCAGGATCTTGTAGGATCAGCTGAGTACCAATATTTTCTGTTCAATGTATTTTTTGTGGAGCGTTGATAGCCGCGCCACAGTAATCTACTTTTGCAACTATCCTCGTGTCTTTTGTAATGCTATACCTAAATTGTTCCTAGTAAACTTTTATTTATTTATTTTACATAGAGCAACTGGTAACTTGACCTCCACAAATACCTCACCTCCAGTTACTGGGCAACACAATACCTCGTAACAATGGCTGCCAAACTTTCGGGCTTCTGACGACCTGTAATGACAGCTGGTGCCAACGGCTTCACGTGCTTTCTGGGGCACAGGGGTCTTGGTATGTAAGAAGATCACCCATCCACGGACTAACCTGATAGCTTAACCTGATCAATCAACCCGTCCGGTTGTAATTACTTAACCACAAGCTCTAGTAGGTTTAAAAAAAACAGTAACGCCAGAAAAAGCTATCGCATGGTTGTAAACTGTACATTTTTGCCCCAACAAACAAACACACATCCTTACTGATTAAGTATAGTTAAAATAGAGATAAAACAACAATAACCATTCTGACATAGAGGGTCAATCTAACAAATGGAGGACTAAGTGCCGATTAGCGGTTTATAGTGCTCGACAACATTATTATGTATTTGATACTCTCTCCTTTCATCGTACCAAAAATGTTGAGCGCGCTATAAAATAATAAGTTACAGGTGACCCGTTACCATTAAGTTATGACTTATGACCTACTAGTTTTAGCTTGCGGCTTCTCCCGTGACGTTTTCTTTACTTATTAGTGGATTCGCCCGAATCGAGTATATTATTATTTTCTATATGCGACTCGCACGAAAAATGTGCCAATTGACTAAAACGAATTTCTAGAGTTTTCATTTCTACCACAAATAAATTAATTAGTGCGAGTCACATATAGAAAAGAGGTAATATTTTATTAACAAATTTCGATTCGCCCGATTCGGGTGAGTAAATTCATGTTAACCGCATGCTTCATACACAAACAAACCCAACTATCATATGAATGGGTAAGAATAAGGTTGATGTCATAACAAAACTTTGGAGGCACTCAAATCTTTTGTTCAATGTTTTGTTTATGAGCCTGATCGGTAAAGTCGGTCAAGGATGCTTCAGTAGACAAGTCGACATCAAGACAAGTAGTTTCTGTTGTTTGATAAAAGTCACTGTTATTTACTCTTTTTTACAATTATATTTCAAGGATAAAAGAAAGAAAGGAGAAAGGAAAAAAAGGAAAAGAAGGTTCTGCCTACTTACCCGCATGGGAAAAAGGTGAAAGTTTATAATGTGTGTGAGTGTGTGTGTATTTCAAGGATTTAGGCGACAGCATTAATAAATCTCTATCATTTGATCGAGATTTTGGGGTCGTGGCTAAGTCTGCAGTGCGTCCGCTATGTTTGCCGAAGCCAGTACGGATGACTTTTATGCAATATGACGCAAGCATGTGTCGTCACTGTTGGGCAGGGTACGTGGCAGCAGCAACAACATTCTAAAGATAGTTTCCACTAAATATCAGTGTCCGATACACTCGCTCTGTGTAAGCACCGTGGTTGGGACGGTAAAATAAAATGTTTAGATTATTATTTGTATTTTGATTACTGTTAAATGTTTTGTTGTAATGTTTTCATTATTACTTATAAATATTGATATTCGTTGCCTAATAACATAGTTTATAAGCTCCTATTTTGGACCATGTTATCTGACAAATAAATAAATAATATTAATAATATAAATAATAATAATAATAAATGATAACAGCCACACAGATCACACGGATCCACACGGATTCGTGTCTGAAACAGTATCTTGGACATTTCAATCGTCACAAAATGAACAGTGTGTTTAGACTCCATTTTTTATATTTATCCCATACATCTAAAAGTCTCGCCGGCCCACATATATTTTACTACAAACCTGCCGGCAATTTGTCCAAAACTACCTTACCTTAACGACCAACCGTTTTTGGTACAAACGGTCGCAAAAAGTGTTAGGAACACTTTTGTTCAGCAACAAGACTGCTAGATATATATGGTGTAGGTGAACGCCGACCATTTTGTAGTGTTGCGACAAATTGGCGAAGTGAAAAATTGTGCGCCTGACAGGATGGAATTAGGGCTGGCAAAAGTAGTAGTTTTTAGTAATGTAATTGTTTTAGTTTAATTTGTATATAGTCTCCGTCAGTTACAGTGCTGAACTGCAGTTCAACAGTTCCTAGTTTTTTACTAGCCATATTTTTTTTGCATTATTCTATGTCTAAGATTCGTTTAGGTTTTATTTTCCGGTTTAGCAAAATAGTTAAGATAGCTTGGTGCGAATTTCACCACTGAAACTGAACGCGATTTGACTGAAGCACATCTGAACCACGATCAAAACCTGTCAGTGTCATCATTGTTGGGGAATATTGAAACTCAGGTTAGATGTGCTGATCGCGGTCAGATTTATTGGTGAAATCAGCCGTTAGTCTGAGTATCTATGTAGCCCAAATCTGTGCAAACTCAAATTATTTCATAAAAACAAAACAACATAAACCATACTCATAAGCTCGTTGCTCAGCAGCGGCAGGTAGCTCAGGTGAGGTTGACTTTCTGAAACGAGAGTTTTTACTAATCCCCTCTTACATCCCAACCCTTGTTAAAGCCTCTTTTTCCTTGATCTCTCATCTCTAAACTGCACCCCACCTGTAGTATTTATGACAGCAACATCTCTAATGACTGCGGTAACCGCGTGAATTATTGCGAGGACCGGCGGCACCCCTGTATCTTTTCCGAATTTCTACCAAAGAAAGATAAGCCCGCGTTGACTCGGTAAATTAAAATGTAACCTCCCCTTCATAATTCTCTTTGTGACTCGGAAAAGGACATAACAGACTAAAAGAAAAGGTATTCTGGACGACCAGTAAAATCGTTGCAACTAGGTAAGACTAAATTAAAAGATATTTCAGGTCAATTTGAAAACCAGCGTCAGGCACTAGCTGTCTGGCATTTTTTTTTTTTTGCTGAACTAGGCATACTTTAATGCTAGTTTGTTACATCGCACGTCACTTTTTTTAAATTAATAATTATCTGCTGTTTACTTGTGGCTTTTAGTCTGTGCTAATAAATGTATTTTCTTTCTTTCTTTAGATAATTTGGTTAACATGACAATGCCAATGACCAGCCCAATACCACAAATTAAAACACGAAAAAAAAACCGTCGATTTTGGAGTTTTCAATTAAAATATTTTTTTAATCACTATGCGAACTGAAGTCGGTTCAAATTTGAAATTCACTGAGAAGAAGAGAGTTCGATAAAACATTCGTTATGATCGTATTCAGCCTAAATATTTAGCGCATGCAAATGAAACTCACATCTATTAATTACCGGCCGGTGCTCAAAGTCCCACCTGTTTTTTACCAAGCCAGAGTCCGTAGTACCTTAAATTTATTGCAGTTACTAAATTTGGAGTTTGCAGCGCTCATTACAATAAAGTACATAAAACACGAACCCACCTAACCGAAGTACGTTTGTCTTTGTTAACGAAAGTTTAACAATTAATTACGTTTAGTTTTAATCTTAGTGGTATAACTCACCGTTTATGAAGTAAGTGAATTGTGATTATTTATCGTGGGTCGTATTGATGATTAATCATTTCGAAACTGGTTCTTTTTTGTAATTCATTATTTTGGTCTTTAAACTTTTATTCACGAGTATTAAAATGTATATCTTGTTAAATTTATCAAAAAAGTTCTCATTTAAATAAATAAAAATATCTTAACGAATGTCTCAAGCTATGCAAATACCGACTAAAATCTCGGACTCTATAAAAAAAAAACATAAAATCAGCTTCTCACTTTTCATAGCAAACCTAGCAAAAATAGAAGAACACAACAAACAGGTAGCATAAAACCTGAAAGGGGGAACTCATTAAGTTATTTTCAAAGAAAAACAGAGGCGGGAAATATTAATTAAAACCTTCTTCGTGTAAGGACCGCAGTTAGCAAGACTGCGGCAAACTCTTTGGAAGTGCAAAATATTCTTTGAAAGGAAAAAAAGTTTTCGTCTCTGGCTTCGTTGTCGTTGACGTGGCAACCTTTTGAAAGTAGCGACAGATCCCGCCTTCGATCTATCGCCAAAGAGTAATAGGGGTTAGAGGTGAGAACTTAGTCATAATTCAACTTGGCTGAATGTTCGATAAATAATGATTGGCTGGCAATTTTCAAATTTAGAACGTTCTTTATTTTTAAAAGGAATACGCTCATCTCTGGTGTATTTTTTTAAGTAAGGAACAATTTTAGCATAAGACTGTGAGCGCTCTCTTTAGAAATTCTGGAAACTTTTGACAGCGATTGCAGTGTTTTGTAGCCAAGAATTACGGAAGTAACGCAGATTTGTCAGCTTTTAAAAATTGCTAAGATTAATAAAAGATATTTTGATAGTCAGAACAACTGTAGACCATCGGGTGTCCCGGGCCTAAACAAAATTACCTTTAAGATTTACTTTGAAGTTGATGTCGTCCATACGTCGCGAAAGCTTTTCTATTACCTACACATATAGGTACGTGATTTAATCTTGGAGCCCATTGACTGATGGTGAAGGAAAATATCATAAGCAAATGTCATTAACAGCAATAATTAATTATAGTCTCTAATTTGTATGAGAAAAGATCTTTTTCATACAAAAGTTTTCACCATTACATTTTGTTATGCCAGTGAATAAGATGGCGTCATCATGAGCAAACAAAAAAGAGGGGCTCGTTGCTAAGTATTAACCAGGGACCGAAACCGGTATGAACAATACCGGTATTTTTTCGGTTACAACCTTTATTTACCGGTATTTTTAAAGGTTGCCTAAATTCTACAATTTTTCATACAACCAGTATTAATACCGGTTACCGAAATAAAAATTACCTCTAACTTACGCGTGCCGTCGGCATTACTCAAAGGGCGCGGATCGCCTTTGTGTATGCCAGAGTCGAGACGAACCGCGCGCAGGCGGCGCCGATCAGGCGCCGATAGTTCGATCGGCGCCGCCACGCCACCGCCGCATGCTTCTATCAGTTTGCTAGCGAGTGTTGGATTGTTTGGGTGGCTTCGTAAATAGATAGACCATTTACTACTATTTAAAATGGGACGTAAGCGAAAAAACCATGTATAAGCATATTTTACTTATGATAACGAAAAAAATGCATCGAAATGTGTTATAGAAGTTTCCAATAAAGTTATAAAGGTACCTAAGTGGATTTATATTTTATCGTCGGAGCTTAAGTAAAATAAGATAACTGGTTGAAGATTTACCTTAAGGTCATCTTGACGGTGTGCCTAGACATCGCCAATTCCTTCAACACCCTGCCCTAGAGTTGCATAAAGGAGGCACGCCAGTATCACCGGATGCCGACCTACCTCTGTCGCGTGGTCGAGGCCTATTTGGCGGACAGGGTTGTCACCTACCCCGTTCACCAAGGAGAGTGGAACCGGCGAGAGATGTCGTGCGGTGTCCCACAGGGATCGGTCTGGGGCCACATCCGTGGGACATCGGGTACGACTGGGTATTGCGCGCCGACCTCCCTAGTGGCGTTAGCGTAGTTTGCTACACTGACGACACGCTGGTCCTGGCGCAAGCGAGGTTGTACCAGGTGGCGGCCGACTTAGCGACAATCGTCGACAGGATCCGGCAACTGGGACTCGAGGTGGCCTTGCACAAGTCCGAGGCCATGTGTTTTCATGTACCTCAGAATGCGACACCGACGGGTTCCCAGATAACGGCAGGAGGGATTCACATCGGCGTCGAGTCGATAATGAAGTACCTGAAACTTCGCGGAGCATTTCCGACATTTGACTTCTAGACTGGAGCGGGTCGGGGCTGCCTTGAAGCGGCTCCTACCCAATCAAGGGGGGCCAAATGCCTCCTGCCAGAGGCTCTACGCGGGAGTGGTGCGCTCCATGGCCCAGTACGGGGCAGCGGTGGCGGCGCCTTCGTTGAGGCGCCAACCAGCCCGTCGGTTGAAGGCGTTCCATAGGGCCATCCGGATGATACGGAGATACCGCACGATCTCCGGTGAGGCGGCGGGCCTCCTTGCCGGATTGCCGCCATGGGATCTGGAGGAAGAGGGCCAGGGAGTGGTGCGAGGAGGCCAAACGCCAGGGCGTAACTCCGCTGCCGCGGGAAATTGCGGCACAACGGACAGAGCTCCGGCGGGATTTCATGGCAGTATGGAGAGTGCGATTGTCGCAACCCAGTGCTGGGCATGCCACGATGGCGGTGGTTAGTCCCCTCTTTGAAAAGTGGCTTAAGAGGTGGCACGGCGTCCCCACCTTCCGCCTGACACAGGTCCTCAGTGGACACGGCTGCTTCGGGAGGTTCCTGTTTCGCATAAGGCGGGAGGAAACGCCCGGGTGTTTCCACTGTAAAGATCGCCCTGAAGACATGGTGTAGCATACGGTCGAGGTCTGCCCAGCTTGGGCGGAGCACCGCCATGTCTTCGTGGATGCGATCGGCGGCGGCGATCTCTCGCGTCCAGCCCTGGTCCAGGCCATGGTACGAAGCGAGAGTGCATGGGTAGCCGTCACCATCTTCTGCGAAGCAGTAATGCTCGCGAAAAGGGAGGCGGCGCACGTGAGGGAGAGACAGTACATGAGTCCTCACGGCCTTAGTCGTCGCAGGAGACGCACTGGGCGTCGGGAATCCTAGGCTGATTCCCGGCCACTGTAGGCGCGGGCTTGCGGACGGCAAGTAATGGGTAGCTCGCTGTCCGGTAAGGACCAAGCCTGGGTCGATGGCGCGTTGTGTTCCACGCGTGCCTCAAAGATATGTCAGCACCAACTGATGGGGCCCGGAAGGGCCGATGCCTGCCAGGGGCGCGGGTTGTTTGAAAGAGATACCGCGGCCCCTGGCACACAGGCAACTGAGGGAACACGGGTGGGTTTCAGTCAGTAGAAGTCTGACACGCCCTCCTGCTCCACCCAGAGCGGGGGAAGTTATTTGATGATGTCCCACCCAAAAAATAGCCTGGTATCTACGCGCTGCTAGCACGCTCAAACAAATTGCAAGTTTATGTTTATGCGCGTTGTTTACAAGTCAGTGGTACCCTCTATGAGAAAAACGGGCGTACGATTCTGCGCAAATTAAGCAAACCGAGTTGATTTCTATGACAGTATGGCGAGAGACAAAATAGCGAACAAATGGGATTCTACCTGTTTACAATGTATTCACGTAATATTATCTTACCATTGCTCATTTCCTTTTTTTTACTTTAACTCAAATACTCCACAAAAAGGCAAACCAAATAAACCTACACAGTAGCACGACGATTCGTCTGGTAATGTAGTATTTTCAAATGCAACAAAATCAAGGACTTTTTTCGGTAACCGGTATTAAAACGGTAACCTAAATAGAGGTAACATGTTTATTTTTCTTGGTTACCCGGAGAGCGGTAACCGTAAGTCGTAGAGGTAACCGAAATTCTTCAATACCTGTAAAGGTTTTCGGTCCCTGGTATTAACAGCCGTACGGATCGATCGATTAGGTTAACCTTCCTTTGCCGCGGTCGTACCGTGGATGGGTGACCATCTTTATATAACGAGCCACCTCCATGCCTCAGAAAGCACGTTAAGCTGTTGGTCTCGGCTGTCATTCGTGCATCTTTGACAGTCGTTACGGGTTGTCAGAAGCCCGAAAGTCTGACAACCAGTCTTACCAAGGGGTATCGTGTTATCCAGTAACTGGGTTGTGGAGGTCAGATAGACAGTCGCTTCATGTTAAATACCGGTGTTCAGCTGCATCCGGTTAGACTGGAAGCCGACCCCAACATAGTTGGGAAAACGCTAGGCATATGATGACGATCACGAGAGAACAATCCTTAATAATATAATAAAAGAGAAAATTTGTATGTATGGGTGTTTGTTACTCTTTCACGCAAAAACTACTGAATGGATTTCGATGAAATTTGGCGCAAGCCGGCCGGCCGGCCGGGCAGCAGCTAGTAATTTATAAGTTACTAGCTTCCACTCGCGGCTTCGCCCGCGTGGAAGTCGGAAATTATCCCACGGGAACGTATTACTGAGATTAAAAGTATCCTACAGGTTAATCCAAGTTACAAACTACCTGTTTGCCAAATTTCACCCAAATCCGTTCAGCCATTTTTACGTGATTGAATAACAAACATCCCAACATCTTCACAAACTCACATTTATAATATTAGTAGAATTAATTTACTCAAAGATCATTCATTTTACTCAAAGTAAAATATAGGTATCTTCAGAACGTTAAGTTCGAGTTGAGCAGCAACATTTGTTTACAATTGTAAACTTTAATGGTCTTCCCAGTGGAGTAGTTTGTAAGTTAATAAGTTAGTTGAAATCACTTCCACGTAACTAGTTCCAACTAAGTTATTAAAATTCAGTGATCTAAAAGTAAGAGAAATACGAAATGTGCTCACTGTGTATTTTATTCTAGAAAAATATGCGACGTTTTATAAAGCAAACTTATTTGTTTGAAATTAAAATTTACAAGTATAAAAGTTAAGGTACGTTTTGGTATTTATTTATTTAGTAAGTTGTGACAAAAATTGAAAAGTGTATGCTAAGATGGTTTGGTCATTTTGAGAGGATTAGTGAAGGGCGACTATCAAAAGGCTTGTTTTGAAAGGTAACCGATCTGTAAACTGACCCCGGAAAGCGCTAACTTTTGCAAATCTATTGCTGTTTAGGTAATCCACTCCTTTAATAGTAGTTGGCGGCAGCAAATTCAACTAATAATATTTTCACTAACTTATTATAGTCTATTCGCGTTAAAAAAATAGTGACTCATCGTTAAATTAGAAAGCCGTGTTCAAATTGACCAGTTGAAGTAAGCCCTTCAGTCATACACAATAATTTACTGTGATCTAATTGGTCAAGGGGCGTAGCTAAGCTGAGTGACAATGATGAGTCAAAGCTGAGTGACAATGATGAGTCAAAGCTGAGTGACAATGATGAGTCACTATTCTTAATGCGAATAGACTATAGAGTAGTGTTAGCCCAGTGGTAACACCTTCGGCATATGAGTTTTAGGTCATCGGTTCGAACCCGGACAGGCGTTATACTTTGTGTAAATTATATTATCACCACAACTCTCAAAACGGTGAAAGAAAACATCGTGAGGAAACCGGCAACCGGCCTTGAACCAAAAAACTCGAAGCCATGTGACGTGACTATGTGTGACTGTTTAGTTCTTCTAAACTACGCAATGGATTTTGAATCGGGTTTCACCATCATTATGAGAATTTATTCTGAAAGGTTTGTGCACAATATATTCTTATTTAATTTCGACATAATATGGTATTACACTCATTTTTGAAAAGTGTCTTAATTCAAATTAAATCAAATCAAATCAAAATATTTTATTTCACATAAACCTGCAAGGGCACTTAAGAAACGTCAGAAGCTAGGTGCACGGTTCCAATTTGTCGCTTCCTATGGAGAAGAGCCGGCGTGAAACTCCATGGTTACTCTTTTAAAAATAATTGGGTTTTACAATGTTTTCAAATTACAGTGATAATAGGTATGGGAGGACAGTGCAGGCCTGTCAATAAATACCAGGTACTTAGAAGAATGAAAATAAAGAATAGAAAATCGTCTATAAATCTAGTCTGTAAGGCCTACAATTAAGGCCTAGAGTACTAATAAACCACAAAAAACACAACATGTTTATTTAATCGATTAGTGCCATAAAAATGCATTTAAATGTTATTAAATTTGATTAACCCGTAGGTACGAATCAAGGGCTGGTCACTACTAGGCAGTGTAACATAGGTACTTACTAGCGAAGTCGGTGGCAAAAACTAAAATACAGATCCGAAGACATCGACTTCCGAAATTAAAGTTATTATTCACTTTGTAAAATCATTTTAATATTCTCTTAAACGAATTCCATGGCTTCTAATGATGACAAAAAGATTTTTCAATTAAAAATTTAAACTTCACCTGCCAGTAATAAAATTCACGTATTCAATGAAATAACTCCAAAATAATTCCACAGTCGAACGTTTCCTGTTGTGTCGTAAACGACTCTTGAAATAAATTGTGTGTAAACCGAATTTTCGTTTGTGCTGGCTTTAGTTGTTTGAAATATTACCTTTTACTGTTTCATATAAAAAGAGCTTGAAGTATTTTTTGTTACAGTTTTTACTGTGTAAGTAAAGGTGGCATGATTTTTTGACTATTTACTTTGTAAACGAGAATTATTTCAGTGCTCGATTTAATTGGTTCGTGTACCTTGTGTCTGTACCAAGATGTCGAATCTTTAAAGCATATAGTGTTTTGTTATCCTATTGCAAAAGCTTTATAACACCAAAAATATAAACAAATAAAATAATCAGCACGCACGTCGCACATTTAAGTGGCAGTCACTAAGTACAGGCTTTTTTTCCAATGTCTGTCATCTAGACACAAAGTTGAAAAGTCATGTGCTTGCAATTTCAGACCCGAGCAGGAACACAACAATGTGGTTTCGTGACAGAAATTGTTATACGGCCTTGCCGCAGACCAAATATGTATATCCAGACACTTAGTTGCATATAAAACGTAATTACCACTGAAAATTCACGCAACATAAAATACAATACCTACCTATTTGATTCTCCTATTTCTCTCTCTTGCCTTTTTTCAATTCAGTATCAAGTCGATAAAGCCTAGCCTTTTCATAACTACATATTATTATGTTGGGACGCTGAACACCAGTATATTATATTGAGTGACCACTTAGCTGACCTCCACACTCCAGGTACTGCGTAAAACGGTAACTCATGGTAAGACTGGTTGTCAGACTTTAGGGCTTCTGATGACCCGTAACGACTATCAAAAACCTACGAATGACAGCCGGGAACAATAGCTTAACATGGTTTTCGAGGCATAGAGATGTCCCCACGAACCGACCGCATCAAGTGAAACCTAAGCCGACTGTTATTATTTAACACCAACCGCGTCTGAAGTGTTAAATATTAACCCAGCTCAAACATTTTTTATTTTATTTCCAAAGATCTTTAGATCTCATATGTAATAGAGCAGCTAAGTACCACTTGCTATTCATTTTGTGTGAAATATTAGGTACTGTTATTTAAATAAATTATGTGCTTTCCCTTGTGTGACATTTACGGACCGCAATACTATATTTGTGTGTTTCGTTTCTAGTGATGGGACAAAGTTAGAATCGATAATTTAAGCTTATAATCAGACAAAGGGCCGATTACAACATTGTTTGTTTTAAAATAGGTATTCATCATTATAATCATCCACAGCTTGAGTTTACCACTGCTGGACTACTGGTACTCTCTCCTTGTGCCAATCCCCATGTTCCTGTGCCAGCCTTATCCAGGTTTTGGCCGCGATGGTAACAATGTCGTTCGCCATCACCAATCTCGTCGCGCCGGACGATCGACATCTCCGCTCCCACTCTTTGGACGCCACTATATGCACAAAATTATTTTTAGTATACGCAAAATCTGAATATAGTTTGTTTAGAATAAGTAACTGAATTGATTCCAATAATTTTTACACCATTTTATATTAAAGTTTACGGATACGGTTTAAAATTTTTGTACATATTTTTTTTTAATAAAAATACTAGACACGTGTTTCGGGTTTCGCATATACTAAAACTAGGACCGTATACATATAGGTATTAGTTTTATTGAAATATACGTTAAAATCTAACTTAAAAAAGACACGGATAGGCAATAATAAAAAAGAGCAAAGTAATCATACCTTATTCAATATTATTTTTCAATATTTGAATATCAAATTAAAACCAGCTGAATTCAATACGCAATCTTAATCAATTTACAACTTCAAATTAATATTTTAACGCTATGTGTTGGCAAGCTTCCAATATTTTAATATTGGCGATTTAATTAAATCGTATTTAAGACCTAACCGCAGTCGCCCTAGGCAATTTATTATGCGTAGGATTTAATAATAAATGCGCGTAGATGAATACAATAAGTTTAAAATTTAATAATACATAAACATCTGTCACTGATGTTATTTTATTAAAGAATGTCTAATTACTGGGTGGGTTCACACAGACCTTAAGATAGCTTAACACTTAACAAATAACATTTTTTTTTATTATTTAGGTACTCACAGTAAAATAGATATAGGTACTACTAATATACAGTGTGATACGCATACCAATACAGGATAAAATTTTAACCAGTGCGCAAATTTAAAAAAAATCAGCCGTTCCATACATTTTGACCGTGTAGGTATGGCACTTTTCTTTGAAACAGCTGTTTTTTTTTGTATAACCGATGAAAAATTTCTACATTAGGGGGGGATCTAGAATGATATGGTGAATTCATGGTTAGAGTTTGCGCACTGATTAAAAACTTACCCTATATATAGGTACTAGTTTTTATCGACTACTGCACTTTTAGAAGTACTCTATTCCCATCTAATTTTTTTAATCCGCTGAAATAGGTTATGTTCAATCAATTCTAATGTATTTGAATCTAAGAGACTTAAAAGACGTGTAAATAACCTTGTTACAAAGTTAAACGTCGAGGCGATCGAATAACTAAATGTTTAGTCTGAATGGTAAGCAAAAATAGCTAAAAAGAAATGAAAGAAAAGTATTACACGATTTTTTTTTAAAAAAAGCTTTTCTATTCTAGTGAAAAAACTCCGTGAATGTTGCTCACCATAGACTACAATATTCTATTCTCAATGTGTACACGAAACAAGAAGAAATAAAACATCGTTAAAACCAAACTTTAATTTGAAAACTCTAACAGCGTAACGAGACAAAGGAACAATTTTAAAGATCCTTTCCGTATTTCCAAGATATATCTCGTGCTGAGTACATTTAATCTAGACATGACTCAGGTTTCGAATCGACAATTCTCGATCAAAGTCACGACTTCTTCGCATTAATTTATTCGAGATCGCGATATTCCCATCACTATTTTAGCCGCCATTTGCCTTAGTGTTCGCATGAAAATTTAATCATTTTGAGGGGAAAAGTTGACGGAGTGGTATAAATGATATAAAACGAATAAAACTGAATGTAAGGCGTCGCTTTCTACCGTCTGTCTGTCTGACCCATTTAAGCTGTAAAAGTTTAATAGAATTTGCGCGTTGGTGATTAATTTATAAGGAAGTACCAAGATATTACCGCTGCACTTATTACGGGGAAATAAAAAATTATGTAGGTACAGGATTAACGTTAACAGGCTAAACACTTAATTTTAATATAAGTTCTCTAAATGGCCTGCCTCATTGTTCTAGTGGTTGCAAGCGTAACTACTAAGAATGAGGTCCTGGGTACCCACCCAGGACCTCAGGAAAGAATCCCCTATCGAAACCCTTCTAGGTCAGGAAAACTGTTTTTCGATCTGGATTTTTTTAATAGCAGTGTGGCTACAATGCCACATGCGAACTACAAAATCAAAGACTTGAATAAACACAAAAAGTGATGTGGCACCATCTACAACGCCACAGGCGAACTACCCAAGACTTCACGTCACATAAATCCTGCATCGCACAATCAGAGTTTACTGCGCGACTCGCATAGATACAACATCCCGACATTGACCGTCAGGCAGTTGCCCACCAGACACAACACCCGTCTGGTCAGAGGATCCTCCTTTTTCCATAGGGTATGAGTGAACTTTACACCCTGTTCCTCATACTTCTATAGCAGCCCTGATTCTAGACTTGTGCCCGGTTGATGCCAATGGGCTCGCCCGCAATTACATGGGACTCAAACATAACTGGTGTTTGAGTGTATAGGTACACCTCTACCGAAACCTTTGATAATTCGGTAAAATAAAATAGTGGGGCGTAGCGTAACCTGAGTAAATATGTTTCTATCATTTTATTTTACCGAATTATTTTTTAGCTTTTATTTAAAACCGTTGAACTGATTTTTTTTACTTATTTTATTTTCAAGTTTTTAGTTTTTATTTCGTTACATTAAATTGTATTGCTATCAAAACCAAAGGTTTACACCAAATATCAGATCAATCTGCCAACAGGAAAGGGTTAAAATTTCAAATACAAAATTTGACCCAAACAATAAACAGCAAACAGGGCAAGCTAAATAAAACCGTTTTAAAAATGTTGAAGATCTGCATATGTAGTAACAACTTAGAATAAGAACGATGGTTTGCCTCTGGTTATTGTTTAGTTTAAAAGCTTTTATTTGTATAAATTTATCTACCGAACATTACAATGTAATTAGGTAGACACTAACGGCTGACATTCGATTTATGTTGTAATGTCATCATCATCTGTTTAGCCATTTCCCAACTATGTTGGAGTCGGCTTCCAGTCTAACCGACCTGTTTGACATCTGACTAAGACGAAATTTCAGAACTTTGAAGTCACATAAGGACCCTAGACAATGTGACATATCAGCTAAAACGATGATGGAAAAGTCAAAGATATATTGGACTAATATACAAATGACACCCGGGACCCACGACTTAACGAGCTTTCAGAGGCACGGTGGGGTCTTGGTATGTAAATATGGTCACCCATCCACGGACCAACCGCAGCAAGCGTACCTGAACCTGATCGATTGACCCGTGCGGCTAGAATTACTTAGCCAGAAGCCACCAGTGCGGCTGCTTCTGTTATGTCATAATGTACTGTAACTGTATAGCTAGGTTGGGCACGCCACGATTGTGGCGGCAAGACCCCTCTTTGAGGAGTGGATTGAGAGGCGCCACGGCGTCCTCACCTTCTGCTTAACGCAGGTCTTCACTGGACACGGTTGTTTCGGGAGGTTCCTGTTTCGGATAAGGCGGGAGGAAACGCCCGGGTGTTTCCATTGTGTAAATCGCCCTGAGGACAGCGTGGAGCATACGGTGGGGGTTTGCTCGGCTTGGGCGAAGCACCGCCTTGTCCTCGTGGAAGCGATCGGTGGCGACAATTTCTCGCGTCCGGCCCCGAACCATGGCCTAGCGAGAGGGCATGGGTATCCGTCACCTCCTTCTGCTAAGCAGTAATGCTCGCAAAGACAGAAACGGCGCACGTGAGGGAAAGGCAATATATGCACCCTCACGGCCCTAGTCGCCGCAAGAGACGACCTGGGTGTCGGCCGATTCCCGGCCACCGTAGGCACGGACTTGCGGACGGCGAGTAATAGGTTGCTTGTTGGTCGGTAAGGACCAAGGCCGGTCGACGGCGCCTTGCGTTCCACGCGCGCCTCAAAGAGATGTCAGCACCAACTGGTGGGGTCCGCAAGGGCCGATGCCTGCCTGGGGTGCGGGTTATTCGAAAGAGATACCGTCGCCCCTAGCAAACAGGCAACTGGGGGAACAGGGGTGGGTTTAAATCAGTAAAATTCTGACACGAAGAGCGGGAGAAGTTATGTGATGATTTCCCACCCAAAAAAGAACTGTACAGCTATCCAAAAATAGTCACACACTACATACTTACATAAAATCCAAATACTCGTGCAATCTGCACTACCCACCCCTTTTGGGAGTACAAGCGTGAATATAACAAATAGGCACTTTCCTTAAAACACAATAACGAAAGAGGAAAAACAAAACTGCACTTTGCTTTACCTCCATTCATATTTATACAAACTGACAATATTTTAATATTGCCAGTTTGTATATATATACTGTAATGGTACTTCATTATCATTTGGCGCAGGTGCATCAGCATTCAAACAGGGCTGCGGTGGGGAAGCGATAGCGTTAACGTCACCACTACCACGGTACCAATCCACGTTAGAATGGTGAAATTAGGGTTATTATTACGTCATTTTGTGGTATAACTGTACAGTCACGTGCAAGAATATGTTTACACTTAGCAAAATTCAAAATTCGATTTTCTCTTGTAGAACCAATTGCAAATTTAAGACAAGAACTATTTATAATAGTACGAGTTGTAATATATAGTGTTCGTATCAACATGAAATTGCAAGCAATACAGTACAAGTTGCTGAGCGAAAACGTTCCAAAGATTTTAGTTCCGGAATTAACGCCACCATTTTATTTTTCCAATATATTTTAAAAAACAATTGATATATCATATATATATTTCTTTAAGTAGGGGTTTACAAACACTATTGCACTTCAAACATATTTTTTAAACTAGATGAGGTCTGCGTTTCATATCTGACTACATAGAGAAGAAACGCCAAAACAAACTCAGAGGTCACAGTCGCTTTTATAGTCCAGACATAGTTTTGGTTAGATCATGTGAAGACCATGCAGATTGGTGTCTGAAAATAACCACACTGATTGAGCGGACGTGTCTAGCCAGTGCACGCATTTACCGGTAATCGCTCGTAATCCACTTAGAACTCAAGGAGCTCAACGACCACTCGTTAAATAAGACTACAAAATACATGAAAATAGAATACGAAAAAAAAATTGCCTGTCATTCGCAAGGGTGTTGAGTTTGATGCCTTTATAAACTTTATTTTCATTAAAAATAAGTGCATAATTTGCCCTTAAAGTATCGATAACCCCCCAGTGGGTTCCCGCATTGTCGTTGCGGGGGGGCTCAGTAGCCGTGGTCACCCTCCCACAGTGAAGCGAAGAGGAACCCCAAGGTGGGGCCGCTCGTCAGGGCTTTGCCTCCAAGTCGACGACGTAGCGCCCAAAAAGTAGGTTGCGGTGAGGTGCATCGCAACTGAGGTGGGCCGCGATGTCGAATGGAAGGCATCGCGGCTGAGGGTTACAGGCTGCGGCAGAGGAGCAGTGCCGGTGCCTGTGCCTGGTGCGCCGGTGATAGGGGTTATTCCCTTCCAAGCAGGGTCCGTTGACGGAAAGCCGCGGTAGGTTCGCGGATGGTTAGCCGTCACCTCCTTCAGCGAAGCAGTGATGCTCACAAAGAGGGAGGCGGCGCACGTGAGGGAGAGGCAGTACATGCACCCTTACGGCCGTAGCCTTAGCAGGAGACGCCCTGGGCGTTGGGAATTCCAGGCTGATTCCCGGCCACCGTAGGCGCAGGCTTGCGTACGGCGAGTAATGGGTAGCTCGATGTCCGGTAAGGACTAAACCCGGGTCGATGGCGCGTTGTGTTCCACGCGCGCCTCAAAGAGATGTCAGCAACAAGTGGTGGGGTCCACAAGGGCCGATGCCTGCCAGGGTTGCGGGTTGTTCGAAAGAGATACCGCGGCCCCTGGCACACAGGCAACTAAGGGAACACGGGTGGGTTTTAATCAGTAAAAGTCTGACACGCCCTTCCGCTCCCCCCAGAGCGGGAGAAGATATTTGATGATTTCCCACGCTCAAAAAAGAACAAAAACCCGCGGCAGAAACAACAGTGAAAGTGCAAGTCAACGACCCGGGCTTGGTCCTTGCCGGACAGCCAGCTACCCATTACTCGCCGTCCGCAAGCCCACGCCTACGGTGGCCGGGATTCAGCCTGGGATTCCCGATGCCCGAGGCGTCTCCTGTGGTGCCGCAAGGTGGGCCGTAAGAACGCATAGATTGCCTCTCTCTTAAGTGCGCCACCTCCCTTTTCACGAACATTACTGTCTCGCAGAAGGTGTTCCGCCGGGGGTTAACAATATTTTTTGTACATGGCAATGATTGATTTTTATCAAAAAACTTCGTAATTAAAAGTTCTGAATCACTGGTATAATTAAATGGACCGAATGAACTGGCTGGATAATGAAATTGTGGAAGTTACAAAAACCCATTTTATCACTCTGCGAAACATTGAATACATTGTTTTCTATTATCTTTTTGTAATGAAACAAATAGTAGCGGTACGGTCAGTACAGTACGTTTGCGGGAAAAGTAAAAATTCACATTTCATCGCCCTGCGCACCGCTTGCCGAATGCTTTTTTATATCTCGCGCATTTTAATATTGAGTCTGACTGTACATGGGCGTAGTGCAGGCCTGGAAGCAGTATACCAACTAATTTTTCTTTTGGAATTACTTTTTAACCGACTTCCAAAAGGAGGAGGTTCTCAATTCGTCGGAATCTTTTTTTTTATGTATGTTCCCCGATTACTCGAAGATGGCTTGACCGATTTGGATTATAATTTTTTTGTTTGAAAGGGTATATGTACTTCCCAGGTGGTCCCATGATCATAAAGTCAGGATCCGATGATGGGATCCTGGAGAAATAGAGAGAACTCTTCAAATTTTATAGGCACACTTGAAGCGATTTGGATAGTTTTTGGAAGAGTACTATCTCAGAGTGGTCCTATTTCCATTTGGTGAAGATCTGATGAAGAACTTCGGAGATAGGCAACGGAACTCCTCTATAAATGATAGCAAATGGACTGGAATTGCAGAAATCGCATGTCTGTCTATTGTTTACACCACTTCGTAACATAACATCACGCCGGGACGCTGTGAAGGGGTAAGCACACGTGAACCACTAAAAAGTGAAAAGTAAAAACTTTTTTCAAAAAAAAACAACCGACTTCCAAAAAAAAGACTAAAAAGTGAAAAATAACTTTAATTTCGGAAGGCGGTGACTTTGGATATGTATTTTAATTTTTTGTCACCGCCTTCCGAAATTAAAGTTATTTTTCACTTTTTAGTCTTTTTTTTTGGAAGTCAGTGGTATTTTTTTTAAAGCTTTACATAATATGATCTTATAATTTCATCATGAAACATACCAAGCCTTGATCCGAAGGGTCAAACATGGCTTTTGTTCACAGAAGAGTCCCAAATTCGCATCGAAAAAGCAATAAAACTTTTTCATTGTTTTACTTGTCCTATTATAACCAATGTTTCAACCAGCCCAGACAGACTATATCCCACTGAGTCTCTATTTGAAAATTGAAGTTCTACGGAATTCTAGTCTATTATGTAATTAAACTTATGATTTGAGTACCCACGCAGGATATTCTAGAACATTTCGAGAGCAAATGGTTAACATAATTGGACATATTTGGAGATCCAATGGCGGAATGATATCCTACCTAATAACCTGAGAAGGCTTAACATTAATCCGCCAATCAGAAATAATCCGATTAGACTATTTTGTGGATTACATACCTTCATCACATTTGGTATTAGACTCTCTGAGGCATGAAGCTACGAATTTAAAGAGGAAGACAACCTGTTATTCACCTGAAAAGGTATAAAGCCATTACAGACGCCCTTCCGGGTAGGCAGAAACGACAGAACGCGCACTGCTACGATCATCCTGGTCCTACACGCAAACCGGCTGCGAGTACCTTTCTGAAGAACATAACCAATATAAATAAATTAAATAAAAAAAAGCCTTTTATTTCCTACTAGTTACAAAATAAGTTTAAATATTCTTAAAATTTTTTGGGTAACAGGAACCCCTCAAGGTGAAGACTTCTTCCAAAGATGGCGATATTTGGACCGGGAAAATTGGCGATTTTTCCCGGTCTTTAGCTAACGGACCGGGAAAAAATAAACTTATAGCTATATGTAGCAATTATTGTCCAGTTATTTCCTTGATGTCGTCATCCCATCGCGCGTAAGGTCTTCCTTTGTAGCGTTTGCCCTGTGGGCCTTTCCATATTGTAACCGTTTTGGTCCATCTGTGGTCTTTGAGACGCGCCACGTGACCAGCCCATTTTAATTTTAATTTTAAAGCGTGGTTTAGAGCATATATCGTTTTTGTCTTTCCGTGTGGTGCCGGACGTAAAGAATAGCACCATCCCATCTCTTCCCGTGGGTGTCGTAGGAAGTGACTAAGGGTAACTTACTAGAGAATGGGCAGCAGCGTTCTCAATTCATTTGACCACCATACTGCGATCACCAACCCACCTGCCAAGCGTAGAGCAAACCCCCCCAAATTGGGGCAGGCCTATGGCCAGCAGTAGACGTCTTTCGGCTGAAATGATGAATTAATGATGATCGTTTTTGTCTTAGCTCTTATTTTTGTGTATGTTTTTTGTGTATCTTCTGATTTTTTTTACATTCATCATACTGCGTTCCATTCTCTTTGGCATGTAATTATTTTATTCCATTTTTTTGGCATGTAATTATTTTATTCCATTTATTTTGTGAATTTCCATGTTTGACATGCGTACCTATGTCAAGCAAGGGAGTACATGACTCCATTATTTTCTGTTTCAGTTTTATGGGCATAGCGCCTAAGCCCAGCTTTATAGATACAAGGTTAAAAAATGTTTTTTTCTGAATATGGATTTTTGAAAAAGTTAATTATGTAAGCACTGTACGAACTTAGACTTCTTTAGCACCTCTGTTATGTGACTTATTGCTTTATACAACTGTTACGCCAAACCAAGCGTAATTTATCATTGTAATAACGTCCTTCACTGTACTGAATAAAGTCGCGAATCAACACAGCATTACTTTTCTCTTTCACCTCGAATTTATTATCTTTGCCGACATGTCAAGTTTTTCATCGGTGACAAAAGTCTGGAAGCAGCTTACGTATTTTTATTAATTTAAGCTTCTTTTAAATAGGAAATTCTCATCTGACCTGAATGTCGGTTCGGTGAAAATTCGCTGCTTGGACCCAATTTTGTTAAGTCTTTATTTAATTTCTTTTTGCAATGAATGGATCAGTCAGTAAGCACATTTTTTCCAAATCAAAAATTTCCAATTTTTTGATTTGGAAAAAATGTGCTTAACATTCAATGAAGACATGGCAAAGTATCAGTGTTCTGCCAGGGGTGCGGGTTGTTCGAAAAGGACCAAGCCCGGGTCGACGGCGCGTTGTGTTCCACGCGCGCCTCAAAGAGATGTTAGCAACAACTGATGGGGTCCGCAAAGGCCGATGCCTGCCAGGGTTGCGGGTTGTTCAAAAGAGATACCGCTGCCCCTGGCCCACAAGCAACTGAAGGAACACGGGTGGGTTTTAGTCAGTAAAAGTCTGACACACCTTCCTGCTCCACCCAGAGCGGGGGAAGTTATTTTAAGATTTCCCACCCAAAAATAAAGTATAATTGTTGGACAATCAGCGTCAACAATATCGGGTCGAACAAACTGTTCCAAATGAACTAACGACGATTAAAATGAAATATTAATAATATTAATTACACAAGGAATGTTTCAGAATGAAGACAGTACACGACAACTGTCATTCTGACAAGAACTTTATCCAATTGAGGTAAAGTTTTATTTCTTAGTTGTTGAGATGATTTTGTAAAGTCTGTTCGTCCCGATATTTTTGACGCTGACTGTACCATAGAAATGAGAACAGAGGAGTGGTGGCCCAGCGGCGTCAGCCCCGACTTACGAGTTGTAGGTCATGAGTTCGAACCCAGACAGGCGCAAAGCGCAAAACTGTGTGTATTTAACCCCATCACCACTGCTCTCAAAACGATGAAGGTAAACATCGTGAGGAAACCGGCATGTCCTAGAATTCGCTGGTTAACAAAAAAAAATCAGTTGTCTCATTCCTACGAGACAACTGATTTTTATCGATTTTTTTAGTCGATTCAAGTCGATTTTTTTTTAATACTTAAACTCGACTCGACGAAAATTTAGCTGTTCCATACATTTGGATCGCGTAGATCTCACTTTATTTCAAAAATTTCACTCTCCTGAGTGAAAAAAAATCTATAGTATAATATATTATATAAATTATATTATATTATAATATATTATATTATCTATACATATAATAAATCTGTAGACGAACTGTTTCTGTACATTCAAAATATTTCGAAAAAAAAATAGTAGGGGTGGTAATAAGGGATAATCAACAGATGTCATTTGAATCCTTTTCGAAATTTTTGTCTGTTCGTCGGCATGTCGGATATCTGATTATCTGTTTAGATGTGTGAATAGATCAAGTATCACGTTAAAAGAACGAAACTAATATGGTTAACTTTCATATTCAAATATTGTTTATAACTCGGAGTATATTTTAGTCTTTGTTTCATAGCAATCGCTTCACTCAATCAAAAGATATGATCAATTTAAAGTGTTCAAGAAGAATTTAATTACGTAATGTTGAAACACGTAACGACATCTATTGGCGCGAAACAGTACTAACGAATACAAGTAATAATATTAATCATAGTAAAATAAGTTAGGTAATAATAACACGTCATTCTCATAAAGGTAACTGTTTACAACATTTAAGAGAATATCTTAATATTATTGCCATTGGCAACATTATAGTAAAAACATTTAGATAAATTGGCAACTCTGCTACCTGAGCCCCTTCTAAAACTTCAGTTTTGTAAAGGTAGCTGTTGTCCTTTGTAAAACGTAAAATAAACCAATTAAACTGTGAATATATTAAAAACTTTTGTTTTACTCAAACAGTAACTGTGTCTATGTTATTTCAAAAAGTACAAATAGAGGGGAAGAAATCTCATAAAGAAATTAAATTGTGATAAAAGTCTCAGTGGCGCCATCTAGCAACATTAGAGTGGCTATTAGGAACATCTTCACGGAAAATGTTAATCTCGAGCCTCAGTAACGCCAACTAGGTTTCAATAGCAAATATACGAAGATAACAACTTGAGCCTGTTTTATAGATTTTCTATCGAAAATACGTATGGTACGGTACCCGAGAGGCGGATAAACCCGTAAATCCGTAGGTCTGGCAATGCGGCGTGACGCTAGGTAGAAACTAAAATCCTATGGTAGGGATGTTACCATTTGGATATAGGGTATCGATAATATTGTTCACTTTTTACGCAGTCTGTTTTTTTTTTAATTGTTCGACCAGTGGTTCCGAAGTAGATGTCTGCTTTTTTAAACTTCTTCGGACATCATTTTGAAGAAGCCGACGGAAGCCAATACGGTATTTTATTATAAATGAGAAATAATCCAAAAAATATATATTATTGACATAGCTTAAGCAAAAACCAGTCGGAAAATGTTGGTTTTAATTCATGAAATAACAAAGTAAATTTTAAAATTCAATTCAAAGATTTCAGTTTTTAAAATCTGTTTTTGAACACCCTGAAATAGTAGCTGCCATGTTATTACGCAGACCGCTGTTTTAACTAATAAACTGAATAACTTTGTACTTTTATTATTTTCGGAACCAAAGTAATTTTTATTGAAATAATATCTCACATTCAGGAACAGCAAACCAACGACAAGTAGAATAACAACTTTTTTTTTTACTATAAACAATTATCATATAAAATATAAATGCATTTGTTTACACAGAAAAATGATGTCATACCCACAGAGCATTATAATGGTGTCCACTGCGTCTAGCGTTTTCGTCAAATTACGCGCGAAATATGAAAATGTAAAATTTTAATGCATTTTTATGGCACTAATCGATTCAATAAAAATGTTGTTTTTTTTAGTGGTTTATTAGCATTTTATAATCTAATTAAGACACTTATAAAATTGGTGTAATACCCTATTATGGACATATAAGTAGTATTCATCCTAAATTAAGGTATAATTTATTGAGAGTTTTGGGAGTAAAAAGAGTTGTAAATAATGTACAAATTTTCGTGATGTTAGTTTTCGAGAGAGGTCTGGTAGCGAAAATCAGGAAATAAAATCCAAAATTGCGGCCATAACCACTGGTGGATCTGAGTAAATAGGTTGGTTTTCACACGGGCAACTGTAGGTATGTCGGTGCTATTTCGAGCAACATCGCTAATAGAGAAGCATTTTCTTACAAGTTTAAAAATATATTTATTTATCTATTTGGCATGTCCCACAAAGGATACATAGAAACAATAGAAATCACAATAATAAAATATTGATTTGCAACTGCGTTCTTAAAGTGGGTAATGACCGACGTTACGGGGCGTAATGTAACATTCGCAGCGAGTATGTTGATACGCCATGTGCTAAAATCAGTGTTGCTGGCTCGCATGTTTTGCCGTACTGACTGCACGAATGCTCGCTTGGTAACATGTTACGTGCATTTTGCCCCGTGACGCCCCGGTCAATAATTCAGTATCCAACTTTACAGCGTGATCTTTCTTCATCGTGATAACCCCGCGGTCCCACGGGCCGTTAACTATCAGGTGGCGCTAGGTGTTACTGCACTGCTACCTGTCGAGGCCTATCGCAGTCCATGCCGAGCATTCGCACTGCTGTGGTTTTATTCAGTGGTCAACATTCGGTAAACAAAGCTAAAAGACACGCGCCTGTACGGGCCGAGACAGACGCCACACAAATGAAATTTGGCACACAGGTAGTTTGTAACCTGGAATAACACAAAGGATACCTTTTATCCCGGTACGTTCCCGTGGGATAATTTTCCAGTTCCACGCGGGCGAATCCGCTGGCAAATGATGGTTTAAAAGATATCCATCGACTCCGTCTAGCCAACGTCAAATCCAATCTACTTTATATAACAAAGTTTCATGAAAGTATCCTATTTTCCGAAAGAAACAATTTTCTATTGTTATCGTCACCTCATTTCATTTTTTTGGCATAATTTCGAAGGCGAATAATGTGACATCAATTGGTTTTCGCTTTTCTGACCTAGTTTTAAAATACTTTTGTACCAAATTTGGAACTTATTGTATTCTCATTCATTCATGATTTTAGCAGCGTTATAAAACCTTATTTACAGCAGATACCCCTTTTGGTTGGAAAAGATCGTCATTGAGTTATTATAAAATAATCCTTAATTCTGGTTTTAACCAATTATTCCTAACTGTTTATAGTCCTCCAGACCGAGTTTCGGCGAAGGCAGCCAATCTCAGCGGAAGCTAGCTAGCTAACTAGTGCACAAGTTTCTGCGCAGACACAGGTGCACTAAGTCTTCCCTCACTCTCGTAATCCGATGGGACGACAATCCGACACGTCCGGGGAGAGATCAGGCGCACGGCCAACTAACCGAAACAAATCTACCATAGCGACCAAAATAAGAACTTACTCTGTATGCGGTTTCTTTTTCAACCCTTCTGAAATAAAAATATGATCGCCAACAGTGTTCCGCCCAATTAAAAAAGGGGTTGCTGTTAACTTGGCTAAGTTACAGATTAGAAATTAATATTATTTTTACAAAAAAACTGTTTCACACTTTCAACCAAAGTATTGTTTTACACAGTAACTGGGTTGTGGATGTCAGGCAATCGCTCCATGTAAAATACTGGCAGTCAGCTTCCGGTTAGACTGTCAAACAGTCAAACCCAACGTAGTTGGAAAAAAAACTAGGCAGATTAACTGAATATTCAACAATTTCAAAGCTTGCATTAATAAAATTGGCACCTAAAACATTTCAAAATCACCATTTTCCTTTGCCTCGACTACAAGGCTTTGTAGGCGTGTGACTGGGGCCAATTTTCTCAAATACTACATATCCAGTCGCGTCGCTTTGGAACACTCTACGAAATCGAAGTTAGTAGCTTACGATAAAACTACGCCCTAGAGTAGGTTCAGCGTGGAAGTCCTTAGATCGCTCCTAGAGGGACCAATCACTTCTCTCTGGTTAAAATTTTGAATAGCTTAGACTTCGAGCGGTTGTATTGTTATCTTTATAAACATTGCGCTAAGGTAGAAGTTTGGTGTTGTTTATTCATAATCTGCCTATAGTATTCCCACAGCTACGACACAGGGCTCCTCTCGGCGAGATGGAGTCCATGTCTTTTAAGTTTTGGTTCTAGAACATGCGGTTTCCTCACGATATTGTCCTTCACCGTTTTGATAGCAGTGGTGATGAAATCATTTACAGAAAGCAAAGCTCCTGGTTGGGTCCGAACCTACGACCATAATATTATTATGGTTGTAGGTTCGAACCCAACCACGAGCATAATAATAATATAATAATAATAGCATTTATTAACAATCTGCAAGTTATAACTCATCTAAGATCATAAATCACAATTTTACAACTGAGCCATTACTGCTCTCAGTCACAGGTTTTTTGTCGTGTTGCTTATTACTAGTTAGTAATGAAATGTTTATTTATGTAAGTAGATCTTAAAAGAGACTTTTACACGTCAATATTTTGTTGGTCAATATTTTAAAAACTTGATGGCGCCGGCATTTCCTAGCTGACTGTTCCCTGAGAAGAAAAGCCGAAACAAACTCAGAGGTCATGGTCTCTTTTAAAGTCCAAACATTATATAATTTGAATTTTATGTGAGTCTAACAATGCAGGGCAATTTCTGGAACGGCCTTTTGAAGAAAGAGCCATTGCAGCTTTGAGCTGACCTGTCCCAACAGACGGCATGCATGTATCAGTAGGCCATTTACAAAATACTCAAAACCACCAGACGAGTTATAAAGTCATGTGTTCAATCTAGCCTGCCAGTAATCCTATTACCCCTTCAACTAAAAAAATAATGCAGCGTACACTGATAAGATTTTATGATGATGCTGAATAAGGCTCCCAGCAAACAGGCGCGACGCGACGGCGCTACGCGATTCTGGTAGAACAATATCCATTAAGTTTTCATAGAAATTTTACTACTAGAGTTGCGTCGAGGTGACGCATCGCGCGTCTTTGCTGAAACCTTAATACCCACGTATGTACATTTAAGGAACGAACCTGTTAAGCACTTTCCAAAGACGTTCCATTCCCGTGACAGGAGCATGTCACTTTTTGAACTGTCATTTTCAAACCACATATTGATGTAATCGGAAAAATAACAAGATTTAAGTAGAAAATAACCTTAAGGAGGAAGCGCTTTCCTGGGATACCATGATCCCAGGAAATTCAAATTTTCTTAGGTTTTTTTTGCAATTCGCAAGTCAGTGTCAAGTTGTATGTAGATCAAAATACGATTCGTGATCGTAAGATATATTTAAGTATTATATGAACTAGTGATGTTCCGGATATCCGTATCCGTATCTGTCGATATCCGCGGGAGAAAAAAATCCGTATGCGTATCCCTATCCGTTACATTTTTGACGGATCTTTTACCTTATTAATAGTTCCAAATTGCACTACTAAACTTCTTTGTAGACGTTTTTTTTACTCGCTGCCAAGTGTCACACTAAACTAAAAACAAAACAAAAGAAAGACCTGTGCAACGCAAGTCGAAACATGTTCTGTCACGCAAAGCGTCCAGTGGCGTTAATTATCATTTCAACGTCATGCGCAACGACACCTATTCAGTAAGAAAGTTAAGATCCGTATCCGCATCCGTATCCGCGGATATTGACGCTAATTATTCGTATCCGGATCCGTATATGTGGATCAACATTTTTAATGATCATCACTGTTGGGGCTTCAGTGGACTTCAATGAAACTCCCGTATCGAGGTAAGGTTTTTATAATTAAGTTTAACTATGATTTTACATGAATATAGGAGGAGCGTACAAGTTCGCGACAATGGTGAAAATTTGTGACAGTCGATATAATATATGACGGTATTTGCATAATAAAAATCCATACGGCGCCTGGCACTTTAAAATAGCTAAATGTGACACACACACAACACGGACATCTTCACAAGTAACGTGCAGGCGTAAACATCCTCCCCCCGTTGAAACTCACAGGATTCAACCCTTCAATAACTCCTCTTCGGTTGGTACGGGGCAGATGCGAACCAGAGGGCGACGTATAATTCCTTTAACCGTGTTAATGTCGGCTACTCTTGAAATCCCATCTTGTCCTGGGAAGAGCCTTGTAATGCGTCCAAGCCTCCAACATAGTGGAGGGACGCTATCCTCTTGAAGTAGGACCATGTCTCCAATTTTGACTGCGTCAGTGTTGGTCTTCCATTTACGGCGAAGTTGCAACTCGGCGACATACTCGCACTGCCAGCGCCGCCAAAAATGTTGAAATATTTGCTGGAGCCTGGCATAGCGCTGCAAGTTGGTTGAATGGCAGTTTTCTAAAGCTAGTTCAGGTAGCCCGGTGAGAGCCCGACCAATGAGAAAATGCCCAGGAGTGAGACAATGGAAATCATCAGGAGAAGGGGATAAAGGACAGAGAGGTCTACTATTTAGAACCGCTTCTACCTGAGCAAAAGAATTTGAAGTTCTTCAAAAGTTAAATGAGAATTACCCATTACTCGCCTAATATAAAATTTTGCTGAACGGATACCGGCCTCAAAAATACCGCCAAAATGAGGAGCGTAAGCTGGTGAAAAGTGAAACTGAATGCCTTCCGAACATGCAAAATCAGATATATCGTTTTGGTAAATCTTGAAAAAATCGTTAAGTTCTTTAGCTCCTGCGACAAAGTTGCGTCCGTTGTCGCAGAATACTTCCGCTGGCCTGCCTCTTCGTGACACAAACCTTCGAAATGTCAATGTGAATGCGTCCTTAGATAGATCACTTACAGCTTCGAGGTGAGAAATTTTAAATCGAAGGCATATGAAAAAACAAAGATAGCACTTGACTAGCGAAGCACCGCGTCCCTTTCTGTTTACAATTAGAAATGGGCCAGCAAAATCAATTCCCACTGTTCGAAATGGAAAGTTTGGTGTGACACGTTGTGAGGGTAAATGACCTATTATTGGCGCAATAGTCTTGCCCTGCAAGCGTCTGCACCTCGAACAGTTATGAAAAATGCGTCTAGCTAAATGTCTGCCGTTAATCGGCCAAACGTATTCCCTAACAATGGCCAACAATAATTGTGGACCAGCATGCAATCCGCGTTTATGTTCGTACTCGAAAATCAATTTGGTAAAATGGTGCGATGCATGTAGTAGAACGGGATGTTTTTTATTATAATTATAATATGATGAGCCTAGTCGGCCACCAACTCGGATTACTTTGTCGTCACTTAAAAATGGAGTCAGTGATAAAATATTTGATTTAGAGCTTAGAGCCTTATTGTTGCATAACAAATTATATTCACAGAAGAATGATTCTTGCTGTACGAGACGACACAAATGAAGAAAGGAATGATTCAATTCATCAACAGTTAGATTGCCGAGAAATTTAAATTGATTTGGTTTTAAATTATTAATAAATCTTAGCACGTAAGCGAAAGATCGTTTCATTTTTGTTAAACAAGAATAGTTTTTAAAATTAATTATAGGTTCATTTTGAGTAGCAACATGAGTGGTAGTACAATTAGGTTTAGTTTCCGGTAAATCAGTAGTGTTAATTTTATTAGGTTTTAAGATAGGCCAATTACTTTCAGGCTCTGTGAGAAAAGGAGGGCCTGACCACCACAACTGGGTACTGCCAAGTTTATCTGGACTAATTCCTCTGGATATGAGGTCTGCAGGATTGACAGATGTGGGAACATAGCGCCACGACGAGACATCTGTTAGTTCACAGATCTCCGAAATCCTATTAGCTACAAATGTTTTCAAATTTATAAAACTGGTGTGGAGCCAGGCTAATACTACTGACGAATCGCACCAGTGTACTTGATGCTGAACTTCATATCGCAGTGACTTCCTGACAGCCTTGCATAACCTAGCTGCCAGTAGGGCAGCACACAATTCTAGACGAGGTATGGTCGTGCTCTTAATCGGAGCCACTTTGGACTTAGAACAAAGCAGATTGACTGAGACCTCGTTTGCAGCATTAACCGAACGTAAATAAATGCACGCTCCGTATGCATGTTGGGATGAATCACTGAACGAATGTAATTCCACCGATGCGGGTTCATTGCAGAGCACACGCCGTGGAACTTCTAGAGCTAACAGAGAAGGTAAAGACTGCATAAAATTATTCCAGTTCTTTTGAACTTCATGTGGGACTGGAGAGTCCCAAGTTAAATTATGCAGCCACAGTTGTTGTAACAATATTTTCATTTTTATTACACACGGACTAATCAGTCCTAAGGGGTCAAAGATCTTAAACAGAGACGATAGAAAAGATCTTTTAGTTAAACTATTGTTAGACAAAGGTGGGCATTTTATAGGGAAATGTAACTGATCGGTTGATGGGTTCCATCCCATGCCTAGTGTACTAGTTGACTCACTTACTCGTACTAAAAGATTATCATCAGTTTGAATATTTGAATCGAACAATGAGGGTAAATTAGTCTTAAACTTACGAAGATTAAAGCATCCTTTCTTTAATTCTTTAGTTACAGATTGCTGGATATAACGTAGGGCATCCTCACTTTCAGAACCGGTGATGAGATCGTCCACAAAGAAATCATTTTGAATTATATCCTTCACCATAGGATCAAATGATTCTTCACCAATCTGCCATAAACACCGAGTGCTCAAGTAGCTGGAACTTGCCATTCCGTAAGTCACGGTACCTAGCTGTAGCGTTTTGATGGGCAAAGACTCATCCTCTCTCCATAAAATAAGTTGAAGATTGCGGTCCTCTTCCTGGACACGAACTTGACGGTACATTTTTTCGACATCACTTGTCAAGAGGAACTTATGTTGTCGATCTCTTATTAAGATGGAGAACAGAGAGTCCTGCATATTAGGACCAGTCATGAGGATATCATTGACAGACTGACCTGATGAAGTAGAAGCCGAGCCGTCGAATACGACTCTAATTTTTGTGGACTCACTACTATCTTTGAAGACAGCATGATGGCAGAGGAAATAAGATGTAGAAGGTATAGGTACAGCGGATTCTGAAAGGTGACCTAAGTCTGCGTACTCACGCATAAATTCTACATATTGCGACTTCACATGTGGTTGTTTGCGAACTCGTTTTTCTAGATTCAAAAGGCGTTTTTTGGCTAGTGAATAAGATTCACCGAGACAATCAGGTGTATCTTTTAAGGGTAGCCTAACCGAAAATTTACCTGTTTCTAAACGAAGGGTGTGCGATAAAAAATGTGTTTCGCATGCCTTCTCGCTATGACTCATAAGTGGTTTAGTTTGAGGAACATTTTCTAAGTCCCAGAATTTTGTTAGTTCTTGATGTATTTTGTCAACGGACGACACACAAGAAACAACTGAATGATTAGAATCGATGTTATTATCAGTTTCCTTAAACTTATTATTTGTGGGTAAATTAAAATAAATAGGACCTGAAACCAACCAACCGAAATGAGAACTTCTTAATACAGGTGAATTAAGACCGAGAGATAGTTGATTGCGGCCAATAATGTCCCAAAAAATATCAGCACCGATGACAACATCAACAGGTGCTGGGTGGTGGAAGTCAGGGTCAGCTAAAAAGTACTCACTCGAAATGTTAAGCTTCTTAACGTCAATGGGTATTCTAGGTATGTTACCGGTCAACACTGGCAAAACCAGAAAAGAAGAAGTGACGGTAAAATGCTTCATCAAAGATTTCAACTGCACCACGCAAGTTTCTGTAGCCTGAGTGGTGGTTTTATTGCCTATGCCAATTATATTGACTTGTAAAGTAGTTGTCGGTTCTAAAAGTAGCCTTGTTTTAAGAGATTGAGTAATAAATGATGACTGACTACCGCAATCTAAAAGAGCGCGAACCTTCTGTGTTTGATTCGTTGCAGGATTAGCTACCTCAATAAATGCAGTGGACAGAAGAACTTGGTGATTATTTTGATTAGAAAAATTAACGATAGTGTCGTCAGTGATGTCGGGTGAAATGGTGACAACACTGGAAATATTTTTGCTAACAGATTGTTTATGCAAGAGTCTATTGTGTCGTGTATTGCACATGCGACACGGATGCATGCGACAATTGCGAGCAGAATGGCCAGACCTTAAGCAGTTGTGACAAAGATTCAATCTGCTTACTTCACTGATACGATCATCCAAACTCATAGCCAAAAAGGTGGGACAATCATAAAGGCGATGATTACCATTACAAACGTAACACGATGCAATAATATCAGAAGTATTATTGTTTTCATTATTAGAAATGTATGACTGATGAGATTTTATTTTATTGCTAGAATCTGTAAGCTTTGACGTTGTCTGAGACTTAGGTTTAGAATATGAATAACTACTATTTATTGACTCGAGTACATCCGCGCGATCAATAAGAAACTTGAAAAACTGTTGCAAATTAGGGATATTGGTATCCAACGTGCCCCGGTACTCTTCCCATTTGGTTTTGGTGTGGTTGTCAAGCTTGGGGTTCATTATATGAATGAGTAAAATATCCCAGTCACGTGAACCAAGACCGAGACTAGTTAAAGCACGTAAGTTTTTATTAACATGATCCACAAGAAATCGTAATGATTTATCAGACTCGGTTGTGATTGGTTTTATACATAATAATGAATTTATATGATGAGTTATTAATTGTCGTGCATTGTCATATCTGTCACACAATAATTTCCAAGCGCACGCATAATTGGTGCTGGATACCTCTAAGTTAGCAATAATGCGGGCTGCATCGCCAGTCAAGTACGAAATAAGATAATGGAATTTATGAATGGGAGCGATGCGATCGTTATTGTGTACTATAGATATGAATGTGTCACGAAACTCAAGCCAACGAAAGCAAGACCCGTCGAACTTCGCAACTTGAATTTGAGGTAATTTAAAACCTATATCATGATGATCATGATTACATGGACCCGCGGTTAACTGACTTGAATTCAAATCCTTGCAATTACTTTCATCATAACGGTTCGAGTTTTGTTTTTGTGTAATACTTTGTGCAATTGCAATGTTGGATATAAATAATTGTTCGATAGTATCACGTTCATCAATCTCATTAGGTAAATTGTCAGAGTTTAATACTTCTATCTGATTTTGCAAGTCATCAAAACGACTATAGATAGACTCAAATTTGCTTAGTTTTAATGTTAACTCAACTGACTCAATTGGAGTAAGCGTTTCTTTAGAGGTAACAATTGATAAAAAGTTTCTAAATTTAGTAATTTGACCTTTTATGGAACTACGTTTCACTAAAAGATTCTGTAATTCTTGAGGATTGTTTGTGCTAGATTCACCTCCATAATCTTTGCCCATTGTGAACTCAAAATGTGCCAATTTTGTAAATGTTAAATCGGATTGAATAAACAAATTGATTACTAGTAGGTTTGATTATGGACGAACAAATATTTGAATAATTCGTAATTTGAATAAACTAAAAACTTAGCTCACACTCCTCGCCTAACTTCACCTGAGGCCGGCCCGGCGCAGCAGTGGGTAGGGCTCCGCTCCGATCACACGGTGACACGGCAGGCGGCCCAAAGTTGCGTTACACGGAGATATCGGCCTGGAATGTTCGGCGATGTGGGTAAAATATATGGTTATAGTAACAGTTATAAGCCTGTCAGGAAACACGGCTATAAACTACGCTACGATAATACGATAAGAAAGAGAAAGTAATCTATTTTAATATTCGTAAAAACGTTTACCAATAGATAATTTGAATTTACTTTAGGTACTGTACTGCATATGGTGTAGGTATTGATGTTATTATTAGACACTGCAATAACTACAGACACCAATGCATGCATATAAGCTATTTTAAATAGGTATTGGATCGTTGTATTAAGGTTAAGGGTATAAAAGGTAAGGGTAAGTAGGTAACAGGGAATTCACAAGGAAAAATGGGCACTTAGCTGCATTGGCCGAGGCTGCGGTGCGATGCTGAATGCTGATCGCTAACCGGCGGTGGCTGCAATGGCTGGTGCACCTCCAGTGAACCCAGGTATGATGCTTGATTTAGATGAAAAGTAGCTGCGGCGCAATGGCTATACCGATAGCGCGTGGTCGCAGTGAACGAACTTGTTTTTCGCCAAAGTTGCAGGTTTTGTCGTAGGTCGCCAGATGTTGGGGCTTCAGTGGACTTCAATGAAACTCCCGTATCGAGGTAAGGTTTTTATAATTAAGTTTAACTATGATTTTACATGAATATAGGAGGAGCGTACAAGTTCGCGACAATGGTGAAAATTTGTGACAGTCGATATAATATATGACGGTATTTGCATAATAAAAATCCATACGGCGCCTGGCACTTTAAAATAGCTAAATGTGACACACACACAACACGGACATCTTCACAAGTAACGTGCAGGCGTAAACAATCACTATTATGAACTAAGAGGGTTGTATCGATGATGCTCATGATTATAATTCTGTAAAGCCATATTTTGTTTCGGTCGCGAATCATATTTAATCAACATAAAATTTACACGTAAGTAGGTAAATATGATTTTTAGGCGCGTGGGGGATGCGCTTGGGCAACTCCCATAATTAAAGTTTAGGTGCTTAACATTATTATTTGAATAACCTACTCATTTCGCATTCTCAATCGCAAAAGGAGTATGTACGATGCCGTTCTGTAGATTCTTTCTACCCCCATTGGAAGAAGGCGTGAGTTTCTGTACGTGCTTAACATTTACATTCTTTGGCTAGACACAGATACCGTAGGGTAAGTGCCGACCCTTAATTCTAACCCCGATTTTCACAGATAACACTCGCCCATATTAATAAAAAAAGCCAGTTCCTTTGTTGGTTTAGGTATACCATATCTAGTACTTAGCCAGGATGAAAGGTGGATGCCTACATTGTAACCTAGGCGGGAAGAATAGAATTATTATATTGTGTACAGGTCATTATTCCGGGACAAAGGAAACCGATTATTAACACTATTTATATACGTCTGTGTCGAGATCAGCGGCTTATTTATAGACTGTTTCGTCTGGATATTTTAAGGATTTCTTTAGCCTATTGTTGAGTATTTGGGCCATTGGCCTTGTTTATTTGAGCGGCCATAGTACAACGACTTGTGGCACGCGTGTGAAGAGGTTGAACCTTTTCGAAAGCTTTCTTATTAGAGTCGTTTAAGCTACTCTAAAAAGTAAAAAAATATTTATTCTTTCTACAGTAACATACAATGGGACACTCCTAAAGTTTTGCGAAAATATAAAAAAATGCTCTATATGTAAATATTTCTTTATTAAATCTTTTCAAAGTACTCTCCACTAGCCTCTATACAAAGTTTCATGCGTCTGAACCAGTTTTCGAAACACTTTTTCCAGTCCGCCGCAGAGACCTCGTTTACAGCCTGCTCGAACGCTGACAGCGAATGTTCCGGCGACGAAAATTGTATCCCTTTGAGCTGATTTTTTTTTCGGGAATAAAAAGAAGTTACACGGTGCTAGGTCAGGGCTGTAAGGAGGGTGACCCAGAAGTTTGACCGGCGTGCTGTCCATGAAATCCCTTGTTTTGAGCACGAAGGCGCGTTATTGTGGTGGAGCAGTAGCTCGCGGAGCCCTGTGTTTGGTCACTGTTGCTCACAACAGAGAAAACCTCTGCCAAGCATTTGATAGTATACCATTTAGCGTTGATGCTTCTTTGGTTCCGTAAAAGAATTGACACCAAGTAGCCAGTCAAAATCTTGCCCACGCTCCTAGATCGTTTCACTTTGGTAGGCGTTGATTCGTTTTGAAACACCCAATCTATCTAACTTCTTCACGCGAAGATGCACGTGTAGAATTTCGTGAAAGCTTCCCGATCCAACCTGCAGTATATGCTGAATCTCTTGGTACGTGACTCGCTTATTGTCATGGATTAAATGTTTTATTGCTAGCACATTTTCTTCCGTTTTGGTCGGTCATCTTCAAAGGGCTGACTTTCAATACGCCAAGTTGTTAAACGTTGAATGATTCTAGTTCAATTAACTATCGGCCTAGTCATCCAATTGGATGCCGGCATTTAATGAACCGCCTAGGCGTCCAACTAGCTAGCTAATTTTAACCAGGTGGCTGCGACATATTCATTATTGCTGGGCCTCTTCTGTTTGGCAATTTCATTGGCCGTTCCCCGACGCGACGATGAAAATATTATCTACATCTTCTTATTATTTTTTTTATTAGAGGCTTTTGTTTGTGTCGGGGGTTCTTAAATAAATATAATTAACTTTTATGTCCTGCTTTTTAAAGTTAATATAGTAATAGTAGATACGCTACGATCGACACAATGAAGCTAGTTCTCTTTCAAGATCAGACCTTGATCACCATCTATCTATAACATATTACTGAGACCTTTCCAATGAGCCCAAACACGATACTGCTGTTGTTTGTTGGTGAAGTGAGTTGGGTACCCTGCAAATTCCAAGTAATGCTGCTACATCAAGGTTTCAAAGTTAAAAACCAAACTCTTCAGCTTTAATATTAGCATAAATAAAGTTAAAATTTGTGAGTTTCTATATAGGGAACCACAGATCCGATCCCGAAACTTCTTTCACTAATGGAAAGCTACAGTATTCCCAAGTGTTATATGATTTATTTTATGTTACAATAAGAAATTTCACGAAAATGAAGTCACGGGCTGGAACTACTTTCAAACAAACTAGAAAGCCACTTCCAGTGAAATGGGCACATTTGACTGGAAGTGGCCACTAGTATCTACAAAATCAGAGGTATTATCCAACATAGATGCGTTGCTATCCCAGACACACGCTGAGCTTTGTATCTGGTATACCATCATGGCGTAACACTATCAATCAGAATCTCAATCATTTCGAAGGATACATTGTTTCACATGTTCGAAAATTCTGTCTGATCCACAACGTAAATTAGGCTATCTTCCTCTTCTTAGACATGAAACTGCGTTATGCGGGCGCCCGCGACGGTCACCCGTCGCATGTCTACGCGAGTGGCTCCATGGGATGTGACGACCCCCATCGCGAGGCCATTTTATTTACTACTAACTGCTAACCGCGGCTCCGAACCGTGGATGTCGGAAATTATCCCACGGGACTTGCAACCGCGACCAAAAGTAGCCTACCCTGCGACGGACACCCGCGCGGGGTCCCCGTGACGGAGCACATTTGTATGAAACCGTGCGGACGTCCTCTTAACACAGTTTCACGCCTTAGACTGTCGATAGCAATAATAACACAAAAAAAAATCGTTTAGCCCAAAATTCAGCAACTCGACTCCCGTCCACTGAGGCAGCCATTATAACCTCTCGCGTGCAGGGCATGCGGTGCAAGATAGGAGGACAGATCTGAGCCGTCCATGAACCCACATTGTGGAGGTTATCCTTGCTGCGGCCCACTTGGCTACGAAGTCTATTTAAGGTCCTCCAAGTAGGGCACGGTATCTTGTGCCCGGATGGGAAGTATTACGTAATAAATGTTGTTGAAACGAAAAGACATTCCTACAGACAATTTGTTACGCAACTACCCTGTAGATGTATCTTGTGCCTTTAATTACACGAACACAGCAACACTCGAGACTTCCCGCAGTACCTGTTTCATAAAAAACTCTGCTATTAGAAAACTTGTTTCCGTAATTAATCTTCTGATTATGAAATTGTCTTATCCGAAAATGTTATCCTCGTTGCCTGCTTCGTTGGTCTACTGGTCGCAAGCGCTACTTTAGAATATGGGGTCCTGGGTTCGATTCCGTGGTCGGGCAAAGATTTATTGGGTTTTCTATCTGGAATTTCTAAGTAGCAGCCCGCAGTCTGGATTTTTGCCCGATTGATGGCAATAGGCTCTCTCCCTATTATCTTTAACATAACTGGCGATGACCATTTTTTAATTATTTCACTTTGAATTTGTTTGAATAGAATACCGATATAAAAAGGAAAATTATAATAATACATTATCGTTTGGCTCGGAGTGTTGCCCCGTTCGGCAATAGGCGCGCCCCATGTTACATGGATCTTGAACATTACTGGCGAAATGTGTGTGTAATATAGGTGCACCTCTGCCCATCCCTTCTAGGGTACAAAGAAGGCGTGATGTTATGTAAGTTATACTGAAGGAAACACCAAACAAAGCGCTGGAACACATTCATATATCAAAGTAAGACAACGTCAAATTGTGAACGAAGAATCCGTCTTGCGAATATTTCACATGTCGCGTGAGTCGAGATGACAGATTCACTAATTAAGAAGTAGGTACCTACCACACGTTTAACTTAAGCCGTTGTCACCGCCCGGCGTACAGCGATATAAGAACCAAACGGCTTGGTACGTGACGATGGGAAGAGACCAGACGGCATGACGTCATTGCCTTGGAAGGTGGGTAGACCTCTGGTGTGGGACGCAACCTGTGTCGACACCCTTGCGCCATCTCATGTTCCTAGCACGGCGAGCTGTGCTGGTGCCACTGCTGCGGTAGCTGAGACCCTCAAGCGGCGTAAATACTGTAACCATATGAGTAACTACAGTTTTGAGCCATTTGGGGTCGAAATGCTTGGGTAATCGTGCCCGAGTGCACGTCTCCTTTTTAAGGAAATTTCTCGCCAGCTGGTCGAAACTTCACGTGACAAGATGTCTGGGTCATTCTTTGGCCAGAGAATTAGCATTGCCATTCAACGTGGCAATGCTGCCAGTCTTCTGGGCACGTTTCCTGATGACAGCGATGCGGACGAATACTTCGACGCCTAAGTGTCCTTCTGTTTTTGTATTTCTTTGCATATTTAGTTAGTAATTTAATGTAACCTAATTAAATAAAAGCGCGCTGAATAAAAAAGACATGTGACGTCTACTAAGCCGTACTGGGCCGGCGTGGTAGTTTAAGGCACACTTCCTGTCACCGAGAGAAGGCTTGTGTCCCAGCAGTGGGAACATTATAGGCTGATCATACTAATTGAGCTACGCAATTGGGGTGCAGAACGTGGACACAACAAAAGGAGTAGGTATTTAAAAGTGTTTTTACAGACACACACATGGCGTTATGTAGTTTCATACCACCCCCATGGGGAAAATGTGTGAGTGTATGTTTTTGAATATTAAAAATATTCATGCCCATGTTGATTTATCCTTATTTAACATTTTTGGGTATAATTAAAACTGTCCGCTGAGCCTGGGTGATTGATGAACGGATTTCAGTTGAAAATGTGAATGTTTGTGTTTAATTTAATGTTTACTTTAATTGTGTCAGGTATCTGGTTATATATTTCGCTACAATTGCGAAATGTTGCCTATTACAAAATTAACAAAACAGCCTGCAATGACAACAGATGCCTCTCTGTTACCTCGATTAACAAAATATATTTTTTTATATTATTATGAATCGTTATGTGCCCTTGTGCCCTCCAGCTAGATGGACCGACGACCTTAAGAAGGTGGCTGGGATAGACCGGATACGGAAGGCCGAGGACAGGGTGTTGTTGCTCAGCTTGGAAGAGGCCTATGTCCAGCAGAGGACTGCAATAGGCTGAGTTGATTAATTGATTGTATGCCCATTGGGGTTTGTGGCTAAGCAATAACAGCTGCATGGATCAATCGATCACCTTAACATTTGACCATCTTTACATAACATACCAAGACCCTTCCGTGCCTCGGGAAGTACGTTAAGCCGTAGGTCCCAGCTGTCATTCGTGGATCTTTGACAGTCGTTACGGGTCGTCAGAAGCCCGAAAGTCTAACAGCCAGTCTTACCAAGGAATATCGTATTATCCAATAATTTGCTCGTGGCGTCAGACCGGCAATCGTTCTAAAGTACTGGTATTCAGCTGAATCTGTTTAACTGGAAGCCGATCCCAACATAGTTGGAACAAGGCTAGGTAGATGATTATGTGTACCCATTGCTGACATAACAGATATGTTCACTGGAGTATAAGTAGCTATCCAAGGTAACGATTTACACAGTAACTATTTGTCCCGGGTAGGTACATCTGAAAATAGATGTTCTATTTCCAGATACTTGTCGGCACTTCGAATATTGACACGTGCCGATATAAATGTGCCTTAGGCACCTGTCCCACTGCCAACGATTAGCAAGAACGAGGAGCGAGTAGATCTAGCAAGTGAAAATGATTTGCGAGCAAGGAGCAGTGAGTGCGCAACGACGATGAGCGATTACGATTGTGTTTACTTCACCGTGCGGGTCACAATAAATACTTTTTAATCGACTCCAAAAAGAAGGAGGTTATCAATTCAATTCAATTCAATTTTTTCATTAATAATTTACATTGTGTTTGAAGTACTACTACATGATAAAATAAAAAATAAACACTCATCAAACACACACAACAATTCGACATATTTTTTTTTTATTTGATTTTTTTTTTGTTCGAAGGAGGTTTATTCCGAAATGGTCCCATTTAAATCTATACGTATAAATAAAATTGGAGTGTCTGTTTGTAATATTAAAATAACCGCTTTTTGCTACATGCAAATGAATATATATACGGTACATATACCAAAATAACATTTTATACAACTTTTGTCGGTCTGTCTGTCTGTCTGTCTGTTTGTTCCCGCTAATCTTTGAAATAGCTGTACCGTTTTTGACGGGACTTTCACTGCCAGGTAGCTGATGTAATAAGGAGTAAATTAGGCTACTTTTATTTTAGAATTTTTTATTTGTTTTTATTGATATATAAATAATAGTAAAAAAACTATTCCGCGCGGACAAAGTCGCAGGCACAGCTAGTTTCATATAAATCTGATGATGCGTTTTAGAGACACAACGGAACTCTTCAAAAAGTGACAGCAAATCAACCGGGATTGGTGCTACCGTATAAATGTGCATTGTTTTGACCCCAAGGATGATGTAATTTCGAATTGGTGTGGGGTAGGTTTTTGGAAAAAAAATGCTGTTAAATTCCTTTTTATCGCATTGGTTTTGCTCTTTTCTATAACCGACAATTACAACCGAAGAATAGACATGACTTTTAACTAAATAATGTACAATAGGAGAAGATAACTATATTTTTGTATTAATTATCACAATTATACGTTCTAAACGAATCATGATTTTGTAGATAATCGTATATACTTTGTGGCCATCGAGTAGAAAATTTGTTGTCAGAGTGATTTTGACAGTTTGGGAAGAAATATTCTTCTGAAATAGCCTACGTATAAAAGGACCTAGACAATGATAGTTAGAAATGAAAGACAAAATGACAGATTGTAGAAGGATATCTACGGTGCGATGTCAAAAATGGAGAAACGAAATGTCACTTTGTATGGAAAAAGCATCGTCTATTCTTCGTAGAAATAGAAAACGTCGTGCTAAGCCTGCAGACCCCCTAATCCAGAATCATGTGCTGCCATTCATGATTACCTACAGTTTGCGCGCTGGTTAAATTTTTATCCTGTATAATGTATCTCTTTTGCTTAGAATCTTTTCTCTTACTTTTCTTGAGCGAGAAAAACGTTGATAGCTTCTTCGTTGATACTCGCTTCCTCGTCAGAGGCAGCTTCCGCGTCAGCTTTTTAGGCCTCCTGTACCACAGCAGACCATAAAAGCAATTCTTCTAAAAGTGATTCATTTCCTGAATTCCATTATGATTCTGCTATTTGACATTTAACTTCGATAAAGCAATTCCGGAACATTTTAAGAATCTCCATACAAAACTGTCATGCCGATGCGCAGGTGCTAGCCCGGAATAGGTCTATTGTATGTCAAAGGAACATTGTGCGACTGTAATCAATATCAATTAATTGTAAGCGTCCAGCGGCTCTAACATCGATCGTTATATTAAACGGTCGATCAATCAAATATCGTTTCTATAGCTTGGCATAATCGACGTCACACGATTTTCGGAGATATTGCTGTAATCACAACGTGATGTTGACCACATATCTAACAATGTGCAAGGCTTAAAAGCGTCGACAGTTAAACCTTAAAATAGGTAAAAATCAAATCAAATCTTTATTGCTAAACACAGTACGGTATATAGGATGGCAGGGGCCTTGGTATGTTACCTTAGATGCAATACATGATAACGTGCTTCGAAATTTTTCAAAGGTTATGTTAAAAAAAATTACCGTTTCTATACCTCATCATCATCTGCCAAGTCTTTTCCCAATTATGTTGGGGTTGGCTTCCAGACTAACCGGGTGCAGCTGAATACCAGTATTTTATCCTATCCTGAGTAATTCCATACCCCTTTGTCAGACTGTTTGTCAGACTCACAAAGGTGGCCGACGAAACGTAACGAAAGTCAAAGATCCACAAAAAGCAACCGGGGCCAACTGCTTAGCGTGCTTTCCGAGGCAAAAAGTATTGGTGTGTAATTGGTGGTAGTCACCCATCCACAGACCATCCTTTATTTTTTTCACATACCCACTATTTTAAAAAGCTTTTCACACAAAATATCTCGCCTCACGCCGATTACAGTCGCCATTTGCGTAATAACAACTCGAGTGTTTCCATCCTCATTTTTGAATTGTGCGAGTAAGTGCTAGTCTGTTCCCTCCCCCTCTCTCCCTCTGAGTTCACTCAGTGCAAAGAGGAACATAAATCTTAGACGGTGCACAGATACATTTGTGTTTCAAGTTTCTGCTAAAGAGACAAGGTTGAAGTAAAGGAATTTACGGTAGAATACGTTCAAATAGCGGTTGCAACTCCAGCGACAGAATAAACAGGTTTTTTTTTATATAGTCTAGCTCTTAAACCACGATGTGATCTAGGATTATGCCATTTAGGTTGTAAGTAGTGACCTGTGCTTCTTACGGTTTTTACGAATTTCCAAACATTGTAATTAATTACATCTAAGTTTAATGTAAAGTTTACAAAAATAT